>BNCR01000012.1:15173977-16423977 GCA_014656515.1 Oryzias celebensis
GCTGTCAGACATATTCTGAAAAGTGTAAGAAATGCCCAAAGCAGGATAACTGAGGCCACCCAACAAGTGAGAGTTTTATTAAATTCACCCACAGGTCCATCCACCAGCCAATCAAAGAAACATGCCCCTAATCATTTTAAAGATGAGGAAATCATTGGAGATTGCTCCTTTCTAAAATTGGGAGTTCATCTGAGGATCTGCAACATTTACTTTGAAGTCCAGCCATATTTTTTTCTTTTGAAAATTTGTTCTTAGGTGTCTTTTAATTATGGCTGTGCAGTTTTAGCCAAAATCAACAAGACTTTGTTGTTTATTAAGACATACTTTCTGTGCAGCGAAAGCAGCTCATTAGATATACATTTCTAGCTTGTGGCCGGTGGGACTGGAACGTCTATTTCAGTTACTGCGTCATTAGACCCAGGTTTTCCTATCATTCGGTTGTCTGATCCAACGTGATTTGAATTAAGAAATAATCAGAAATGCAGTTTAATTGAAAATTATTTTATGTAGGTCCTCTTTTATGAGAAAAAAATGCTACAAGAACATGTTAAAAACTAATGCGTTAACACAGGCGATTAATTTAAAAAAATGAACACATTATTATTTATTATCACAAATTTATTACACGTCAGTAGCGAGTCTTCCAAATCTAGGTCCCAACGTGGTTAAAGTTTAACTTGGTCTAAGTTTCAACGTGTCTTCAATGGATGCATGTTTTGTATGTGTAGCCTGAAATTGGTCATTGAAACTTGTGTTGCTATGCATGAATGTGAGAGTTTTAAACACAAAAGCATAAAATGCACATTTACACGCCTTTACATGGCCCTTTCATTGGAAGTGGCTGCTCGAATGCTCGTTGCCAAGGGCGGAGTGAACATAACTTCACACAAAAAGAAAACATAAACATTAGGAGGGCAGAAACATTCAACATCAGACATAAAGTCACTTATTTAAACTGACTAGGATGGCCTCTTCAGTCAACAAGAAGGAAAAGAAAGAAAAAGGTCAAAAGTGCTGCAAAAAAGATGCTCATACTGAAGGAAATGGTAAACTATGAGGATTACATCCTTATTTAGTCATTGACTGATCTGTCAGTATGACATGAGGGCTCCGTCTGCCAACGGAAGTGACCACCACACAGCTCCAATCGAGACCTGTCCCCCTGACAGAAAGCAGAGACGGATAGCAGCAAGCTACTGTTGTATCTTAAAGATACAAAGACCAGGACGCCTGACTGACGGGCACACACACACATCGGAGTAGCTATGTGAGCAGAGGTGTCTGACCCAATTCTTGTACATAGCGTGTCTGACTGGGGGGTACAATGTGAGTGTGGGTGTGTGTCACTAGACTTGTCAGACAGGCACTGAAAGGGTACACAAAGGGGAGGAACAGTTCATCTGTATGCATGGAAGCAATCAACCCAAATTAGCGGCAGAAATGTAAGGACATCCAGCATCCATTTTTGAGGTTTCTTCTAGCTTTGTTGTGCTGAGCAGCATAAAGAGCTTAGTAGAATTATTTCATTGCAACAATTCATTTTCCTAAACATAAGTCATGAAGCTTTAGCTTTTCCATAAACCAGTCAGGCTCTAATTTAAACTCTTTTGTTGAGTGAAAAGCTAGTAAGTCAGAAAGAATGCTATTCAGAGGCCATCTTTTGTGACAAAATTTTGTTCTCATTTAAAGACCAAAAGTATTTCCTGCGAACTCTGGCTCAAGAAAGGTCATTCTAACTCTACTGTGGACCTAACAAGAACAAAACATGGATTTTTGGTTCACTTACAAGTGAATCCTGGTGTAATTCACTTCAGTGTAAAGATAGACAAACCTTCATAGGATTTAACCCTGTAAACCCCACCACCTCAAAGAATTGACAGAAAATTCAAGTTTTTGCAGAATTAAGATGTTTTTTAAACCCTTTGATGAAAGCAAGAAAAAACATTATTTTTTATAAAGAGATATAGGTAGTATAAAGTATGATATGCCGGTAGACTCAGTGGGTTTTTAGTCTAATAGGCAGATGTCAAGCAATGAGGAGTTTCATACACTTCCCTCCACTTCATGGTCATTTTTTCCAAAGAGTATAAATTATAGGACAGGATTGTCATGTGACCCATTAGTTTGTATTGGACCACAGAAATATTATGTCAGAAAATAATTTGACTTACAATTTAGGACTTATAATTTACACTAAATATAGCTTCCAAGGTTAAAAAAAGTTGGTTATAACCAACTTTACATTTGTTTATTTCTGTGGGAAAGGTAAAATATGTTACAATGGAGAGAAGAGGGTTGTCATGCATTCATAATAAACCTCTTAGTGGGTAATTATTGATTAAATGGCTCAAGCTACAAAAAGCAAAAATTCCTAGTTTCAAACATTTACTATATACTTTCTATACTTTACTTTCTATACGTTTTTACTATTTTACTTCCTGGTTCGTGGTTGTTTTGGGAAATAGCGCCTCCAAACAAAAGGTTGTTGTTATTGCATAGTAGATGGTGCATATTTATGGCATTTTTCCACTCTGATCAGAGGTAGACTGCTCTACCTCTGTTCTACAGCTGCAGCTGCAACCAACTACCTGTTAACCAGGTTCACTCTCAAAAATGTAGTGTGAAAGCAGGCCTGACCAAATGAAAGTGGAAACAGAACCGAGTCCATTAAAGTACCTGGTCTATCTTGTTCTGGTGATGCTCTATGTGTACTGGATTGGAGATTAAACCATCAAAAAATTAATAGGACATAAAAGGTTTAACTTTTAGCTGATAAGCGTAGAGAAAAAAGTCATACAAGCAGTGCATTGAGGCATGTATGGTTTGGTCTGCAGATTCAGTGTTGTTCACGAATCGCTCATCCCTTCTGAGGTCCTCACATTTGGTAGAGAGTTTTGTGTCAGATGTTCTTCCTGACAAAAACCTGTATTTTATCCAGGTTGGGGACCGGCAGACGGAGACCCAGACTTGGGCCCGCCTGTGGCTACAGAGTTAGGCAGTAGCGTGAAGGGTCTTGCCTATAAGACCCACACTGGATTCAGCT
This sequence comes from Oryzias celebensis, assembly GCA_014656515.1. Lineage (NCBI taxonomy): Eukaryota > Metazoa > Chordata > Actinopteri > Beloniformes > Adrianichthyidae > Oryzias > Oryzias celebensis. Next base: position 15,177,021 of record BNCR01000012.1, read on the forward strand.
CATCACAACCCGCGCGATACAAACCCTGGTTTCCCACGTGCCAGTTCTACATGCAGCCAAATGAGCCATCCAGCCTGCAGATTCAATTTCTAATTTTATTAAACAGCATGTGTGAATAGTGGCACTTGTATAATAATGTACAAGAAATGCTATTAAAATGCAATCTAAATATCTTGTCTGCAAAATGACCTTTTAAAGGATTACATATAAAAAAGCAAATATAATTGCAGACAGTTTGAAAGTAAACCCAGCACTCTCCTCTGCTCCACAAGCCAAAGTAAATAACCCTTAACAAGCAGTTGTTAGGCCTTGGCTCTGAGCCTGAGGCAGTACCAAAATGAACTGGTGGATGACAGACTGATGTTGAGACAGAGAGAAAAACCATTATCCTCTGACAGGAGAGACAAAAGACCCGTGTGCCGCCACACTTGAGTGAGAACTAATAATACCCAAAAGATGAGACTAGACCCTCCTTTGACCCACTTTTTACCATTAACAGACCAATGACACTTCAAATGAACAGGTAAGTCAACCAGAACTGCAAGAGTCTGTCAGTATCCATGTTACTGTGTGTATTGGGGAAAAGGTGTGCGGTGAAAGGGATGAGGAGCAGGTGTGTGCTTCATCTTCTTCATCTTCACCTATGGTTGTCCTTCAGGTGTGTCGTTTCTATCCCCCTGATCAGTGTAGGTTCAGCTACAAATCATATCAACCTGGAACGGTGACAAAATTTGCCTTTTTTTTAATGAGGAGATAAGACTTAATTTCTTTAAGGACATGCACGAGTTTGGCTAAAAGACTAAATAAACCCAAAAGTAGCACTTAAAAAAAAACGTTCTCACAGACGGTAAAGCGGCCAACCTTGACATCCTTTCTATCCCACACAGTCTGGTTGGTTTTCTGCCTCCTCAGCAAAAATTCAACATTTCCGTCCGCCTAAAATTCTGCATTAGAGCTATATTACCCAGAGAGATGGAGGGGATGATGTGAAGAAATAAACTGGTACGGTCAGATTTCCTCTTGAAGGAGATTCCATTTCGAACTGAAGCCATCATATTTGCACCAAATCCATCAAAGAAAGTGCTTATGTGAATATACACACATGCAAAAAAAACAATAAAGTTCCTTTTAAAAAAATATGAATCTGTCATTTAAAAATGAATTTAAAAAATAATTACAACTACTTAATAATTACAAACACATCTTGACTTAAACTCGAGTCAATTTACTAAACAAAATACCATCTTGGTATATTTTTTACATCGTCATTAAAATATTATGAACATATTTTTTATTTTATCATTCACTTTTAATATAATACTAAGATAGTTAACTAAGTTTTTAACTAACTTTTTTCCTTCTTCTTCAAATGCTGTACAGACTTAATGTCAGTGTCCAGAACCAGCGACACAAATGAAGGCCAAAAAAGTATGATGAAAAAATAAGGATGTCTTCTATTATGTATATAAATAAAATAAAAAAATCTGCATTTTGTGGTTCAATACTCTCAGGTTCTCTTGCAGCCACAAAGGTTTTTACAACCATTTTCAAGCTCTACGTACAAAGTGTGTGAACTCGTGTTGGGAGCTAAGTCAGGTCAAACTTTGACCAATCGGAGACTTAGATTTTGTAGTGATGCATGGATGGATAATTATGTAGGAGAAATTAACAATTAGTCTGTGTCTGGCTGGAATTCTATGACACCAAGCAATTCGTGAAAGAAAAACCCTGGAGCAAGGATCACGAGTTTGTACCCCTTTGACATTTGGCACCAGGCCTCATCCAACTGTAGGTGACGGATATGTGCTAATAAACAGTAGAAAAAGACGAGAAAGCCTCTCCTTGTTTGTCCAGTGTGAACACCATGTACTAAACGCAAAATCAAGAACCCCCATTTAGCACGTCAAATGCCCAGCATGTACGCAGCTTAAGAGAAACTATTATATCTAAAGTCCTCAAATGAACATCAAAAGTTGACAGCAAATTTACTTAAATAACAGCCTTACAAATGCACATGCTGTATTAATAACCATAATTACAGAGAAATGTAAAGAATTACTTTAAGGAAATACTAAAAAAATAAACTGGTGTTGGTTCGCTACAAGCATGCACGATTAAATAAATACAGTTCTGTATAAAATGATTAGAAACATAATCTTCACTCAGATTATTCCTAAAATACACTGTGCTTCAGGATCATTCTTACATAACGGCGGATTTTGTCAGACTCCCTGTGAAGATTTCTCACATTAATCGTCTTCCAGCCAATTTTTGGCGCACGCTGACAGGCAGCAAAAAATGTAGGAACTGTGATCAACACTCCAGCTAAATGGGAGGAGATGCGATGCTCATGCAATATTTTTGGAAACAGTTTCCGTTCATCCTTGAAAGAGTATAGAGCCAAACTGTTATTCATTTCCTTTGTCCACTAACAGCTTTTTCCAGGATGCATCGTGTCTTCTGGATTACATCTATCTTAGGTTTGGAAAGCACACGTAACTGTCTTAAAGATTTTTCTCCAGATCCTCCGCATGGAGGAATATTTACAGGGCTGGGTATAGAGTAAGACTGAAACTGCTAGACGCTAATCAGAGCAACAAAGTTTTTTTTTTTTTTTGCAAACATAATTGCTGATCAGTCCTTCTTATATGCGACTTAAAAATTGATTCAGGTTTTTGGCGTTCACACATTGAATTTTCTTTACAATATATGTGCTATATGCTGCTTAAACATGGAAAAAAACATGTTAGAAAAAAGTGATGACAGCTGTTTCTCAACTATCTAAATTAGGCAGCTTGACCCCATCGCCTGGAGCAAATAATCAAGGAAATTTTATCTCTTCCACTGAGTGTTTTCACGCTGCACTGTTTGGTCTACACCAAGCCTTTTCCACTGGAAAGTGCATTAGTTTGGCAGGTGAAAATATGGAGAAAATAAGAACAAAGTGCAACACCACAAAAGGGCATTTCAACTGATTACAAGGGTCCAGGCTCACTTGCAATTGCATCCTGGTGTGAAGCATCAACCCAAAGTGAAGAGTTAAATCAAAGATCATAAGTTACACCTCACGACACAAACGTAGAGGAGCAAGAATCACACAGATTGAAAAATGTGTTATCTGTAAATGTCGTACAGTGAGGAAGTGAAGGCACTTATCGGTATAATGGCCTCAAGACTAGCAGAACAAGCTAATTTGCTTTCTTGTGCTTTTTATTCCCTTTGCTGGCAAATACTCATTTTAAGCAATACTCCCAGACAAGCAACTATTGCTCATGTCACATTTTCAAACTGGTTGGTGAATGTGTGTGGGAGTGATTGTGTGCCCTGCGACAGACTGGCGACCTGTCCAGGGTGTTCCCGCCCTCGCCTAACAGTAGTAAGGACAGGCTCCTCCGTGACCCCAAAAGGGATTTAAGAAAATGGATTGATTCAATTTATTTAAATGTTTGTGCATCACCTTGAGACAACCTCCGTGGTGATTTAGCGGTTTAAAAATAAACTGAACTGAAGTAAAAGCGGTGATCGATCTAGCCTCGGGTCCACTGCAGAGGCTGTGCAGCTTCAGAACTCACACTCCAACACACACTTTGAAAGTGACAGACACATGCCTCGAAAGGCATTAGTCCAAAATGTCACAAACAGCCCTTTCAATGAAAAGTCCATTCCAGGAAAACATGCACAAAGTCAATAATACATGTTTTTTTCCCACAGATCACGAGCAAAGACCCATCAATATCGCAGCAAACAAGACAAACGAGCATGTCAAACCTAGTAAAGGAACACACGATTTTGAGTATCTTTGTAAGATCTTTCAATGCAACAGAGTCATGTCTTAGTGTGAGTGTGTATGTGTGTGTGAAGATCTCTAAACAAACATGTAAGCATGAGGCAGAGTGAGTCCACAGCAAACAGAGCAGGGGGGGTGTTCTGCAATGTTTATCTTAGTGTGTATTTGCTGAAGTTCTTCTGGCGAAAGAGGGAATCCTTCAGACACCCCGTCCTCAGGCTGCGTTCCAGTTCATTGTGGAAAAGATGGGTGGGGGGCGCGCTACACAATGTCATTAAAGCTCCACTCCAATCATCTTTTGATCTATTGTAAAAGCATTCCCAGTGGTCTTTTAATTATGATTATGCTGTTTTTGGCCACAATTGTAATGTAATTAATTAAATAAACTGTTGTTTTCTAGGACATAGTTTCTGCAGAACAACAGGAGTTCATTAGAAATTCACCTCTGAGTTGTGACTGTTGGTGCAGAGTAAGCCTATCCCCACTTCTAATATATCTATCTACACACTTTCCTGCTAGCTTATAGCCCCCTACATCCCTAACGTAACATTACCTGTGCAACAAAGATTTTTGAGTTGCTGTTTTTGTTTTTTATTATTATTAGTGACTGAATGTGGTTCTTCTTCAAATTCCTTTTAAAAACATTTTTCATTTTGAAAAAGGTGTAGAATAATGACTACCATCTAAAACTCTACAAAACTGACCTGTCAGTGTACATATGTATAGAGACACACACAGCAGTTCAACATTTATCATATAAACACAATATAAAAGTGTTTGCTGTGCAAACAGGATATCCGCTTTTACCGTACCGCCTCTTCGGTTCAGAGAATCAGTAGGAAGACCTCCCCTACTGGAAAATCCGCCTTCACCTGAGACTCGGTGACCGGCCCAACCAGCACGAGCGAGTTTGACAGATGGTCTCCAGTAAACCCAGCTAAAGCCAGCTGACCCGCCGGCTAAGGCAACAAGAGCAGCTTTTAGTTTTGACAAGAAAAAAAAGTGTTTAAAGTTTGAAAGAAATGAATTGTGAGTCACATCACACACTTGGAAAAACGGATAAATATAGTCTCTTTTGAGGTCAAAATCAATTGACTACAACTGTTTTTTAAATTACACAAAGCTCTTTTAGGCACTATAAACTGATCTAAAACTTATAATAAGATATAAATCATATTTATATCTTCCAAACATTTATACTAATTGAGAAACAAAAAAAACTATAATTGGAAGTAAATGTATAAATAAAAGCCATTGTTTGCTCTTTCAGTTTGCATTTAAAGGTTTCTTTAAAACAAAATATTTGTGTATACACAGACATCAGCATGATTATGCAAGGGTTTTTATTAAAGTAAACATGTAAACAAAGCAGGTTAACCCTTGGACGGGGAAAGGGTAACTGGAAACCCCTTTTGTTACGAGTGTCTGCGAGAAGTGGGCTTTAGCATCAATAATAGATGGTACAGAACAAAATGAGGTGAGGAAGACTGACTGCTGCATCAAAACAGTTCAAGAGTCGCTGGCTCTGCAAGGAGAAGGTTTTTCTTTCAAATGTGTACTGAAATGATAATCTAAAAATGATTGAAAATGTTTCATCAAAAATTATTTTTTAAAGTTTAAGTGTCCTAACGCCCCACTCTGATCATCTTTTGATCCATTTTTAAAGCGTTTTCAGTGGTGTTTTAGTTACAACGATGCTAATTTTAGCCAAAAAAATGTGTTGTTTTCTAGGACATAGTTTCTGCATAGCACCAGGAGTTCATTAGAAATTTGCATCCGAGTTGTAGGCGGGACCGTTGGTGCGGACCAACCTTGCCGGTTAACCTTTCTGTTGCTGAGAGTCCAGAGCAGGGAGCTTGTGGTCCACTCAATGTTTTTTCTACATCTCAACTAAGCTCTTTTTTAAACTGTGTTTTTCATCTTCTCCTGATTCACAACAATTTGAATAAATAAATAATACTCAAAGACAATTTTGAGCTAATTTTTCTTTACATGCAGTATTGTCCTCTATCATCTGTAAAATGCCATGTTAAAACTCCAAAAGCACAATTTTCATCAGAGTGGGTCTTTACAGGAAACATGCGCAGAAACTAATCCTGTACGGTAATCTGCTGTTTCTTTTGTGGAGATGCAACGCTTTTCCAGATGTCATTCCAGGCTAATCACAGCCACGACGCCCACAGCACATTCAGCCTTTTATAGGCCTGTAAAGAGGGCCAAATGAGCGGAAGCTTCAGTGTCAATGACACGGGATGATGAGTAAAACCTGAGCACTTTGTGGGGGGAACAAAGAGCGAGGCTGCAACTCATGAAAAGTGTCCTGGCAAGACGTAAACAGATAAATCAGACTTGACCTGCAACATTTACTGGTATGTTGAGTTGTGCAAATGCTTTTTAGGGATCGAGTGATATTCAGAAACTGACTGGATGTTTGAACTGGGATCATCTAGCATTTTTCTCATATGTAAAGAAAATTAAGATTAAAATTAGATTTCTTCATTCATATTTCTTTATTCAAATCACTGTAAATCAGGAGCAGATAAAAAATGCAAGTGAAAAAAAAATAGAATTTGTGACCGAAAATACACTGGGTGGGCCACAAGCTCCAAACTACACAGCTCTAATGTTGCTCACCATTTTAGCTGCACTGGTAAAATTAGGTTGCGGTTGTGAGCGGCTGTAAGCTAGAGGGAGAATGTTCACAAAGGGATGATGGGAAATAGGGGCGGGTTGCTCACCCTTAATATTTTAACAGGTATAGGAGAGAATACAGCAGAGAAAAAACAAACCAGAGAGGGAGAGTTCTTAAAAACATCCTGAAACCAAACTTTAATGCTAATGACAGCTTGATTGCCAAGATCAGTCATTTACATGAAAAATCAGCTGGTTTGTTATCACATTTACTTGTCATATAAGGCATAAAGCTAATATTTGTCTATCATCCGTGAAGATCTCGCTGTGGCTAGACAAGAATTCCACAAACTTAAAAAAAACCCATCCATCATGGTCAAATTGGGCTTAAAAATCCTCCTTTGTACTGAGCAGTGCACTCCAGGGCTGAACAGCCCTGAGTGAGGCAGGCAGCCAGAGCTGGAGGAATGGTCAGGGGGATAGAGAAAGGGATATTAAGTGACATAAAAGAGATTTCACAGAAGGAGGGATGTTACCGAAGGGCATTGAGGGAAAAGATGGAGGGAAAGGGAGGGAGAGGGAGATCACAACGTGAAATCTGATCCTCCCCCGGAGCCAAAAGTCAGCCCATTCCCTGTGCAGCCCAACAAACACCCAACAATGAAAGACAGACAGAGGAGGCAGAATGGAACTTCTCTTTTTAATCTGTTGATTCTTTTTTCCTCCAATGTTGTTAGGCATTTAATAAATGTCCGATCAAACTCTTTCGAAGCTCATCCTTCAGATGTAGCATCCAGAGTCATGCAGCCTTTAAACATGGATGATTAAAGGCATTCTGCTTTATTTGACAAATGTAACTAATGCGCTTTTCTTCCATATTTCTTTCTGAAGGAAGAAAAAAAACACTTCTATGCTTGGTTGAGTCCATAATAATGTGTTAGTGAACTCTTTAACACCAGAACTTTCCAATTTTGACTTTCTTTCAAATATCGTAACGTCAACTGCTGACGCAATGAACGGAATTCCAACGGATGTGTTGTGGAGAGAAGCCGCTTTGCATTATGCAACGCTTTGTTAGTAAACTTAATGTAAGTAAAGTGTTGCATATCATTAAAAGACCAGTGGGAATGTTTTTAACATAGTTCCAAAATTAAAAAAAGGATGATGTCACAGAAGCATCAGGCTCATGCTGTGTGGCACAGAGACACAAAAAAACATGTAAGAAGCGTTTTTGGCTATGTTAATCAAACCTTCTAACAAGTAGAAGCAGTTGTACCATTTTTTCCTGTCTTATTCTGCGTTATTCTTACTCCGTTTGCATCACGAGACTACCGCAGTGGTCGTTTTCCAGTTATTCTGCTTCAGGGGCGAATTTTATTCGGACTGAGGAATCTCATATGAACCAAAGCTCAGTTTGATTGGAACCAAATTGAGACCACCTCGAAAGACGGGTCCGACAGCAGTTCCTGGTCCCGGGACCAGTGTATTCATACTGAAATTGTATTCTGGATTATTGGGGAAAATGAACTCTCATTCACTTTAAATGAACCAAATGTGTCCAGTCTTAGAAATATTAGCTTTCTTATTTGTTGATATTTCTTTCTCAAACTAGAAGGACTAACTGATGTGGAGGGAAAAGCCAACAAGGAAGGTAAAGAGGGTAAATTATATGGAAAAAACAGTGAAGAGCTTTATGGATTAGGACATCTAACAACATGCGCTCCTCTGGAACAGGCTGCACATCTTCATCACCTCCTCCAATATGAAGAAAACACAGGTCTGAAGCATCTCTTCTTTTCTTTCCACCCATTTACTTCTGCCATAGCTCCACGTCTGTGGTTCATTTAAAAAAAATGTATTTAATGAGCTGAGTTTTTCTTGGAGCCAGAATCCAGGGATTTGTTGTTGTAAGCAAAAAAAATCAACAAACTCCTAATAGCCCTGAGCAAAAAGTAGTCTATTTAGCTGTACTTCAATTATACTTAGTGTAATACAAGTGAGGTAGTATACTTTAATGTATATATTGTAAACTTAAAATGTTCCAATTTAGTCTGAAAAAGTATTCAGTTCACAATACAGACATGGTTTATTTGCTACACTTTTATGCAAGTATGCATAGTAAAATAAACTTCAAATGTACTACTTTTTGCTAAGGGAATTCGGGTGTCACTTTAACCCAAACTGAGATGTTTCTAATTTGTGGACCCGATTCTTTTTAAAGTCTCGCTCACTTCGTCCGGACAAAGTTCATCGGGATTTAACGACATTTAAGGAGGACAGACAACGTTTCGAAAACCTGCACGACTTGAACTCTTTGCTAATGCAGGGGGATAAGCTGTGCTTAACTCCATTAAACAATTAAAGCTATTTTCTGAATTAACAGTCTGTTCACGCAACTGAAGCTGCAAGACGAGCAAAGACAGAAGCACCTTCAAAGAGATGTAAAGAAACAAACGAGACAAAAAAAAGGCTGGAATTTTGATAGAATCAGCAGAGCGGGCTCATGGGAACAGACCGGACAGTCTTTATTGCTCTGAAGCAAGGACGCCTGCTGCTGACAGTTGGCATTGATTGTGGTCTTTTTTTATAAGGATCGGTTAGGTAAAGCTCTCTTTGACAACTTCAGAGAGGAGGGGGTCCTCGCTCTGCTCCCCCCTCGGATTTTTTTTGTTGTTTTGGCAGGAATCCCACAGACACAAAGACAGAAAAAAGTGATGCACCTCTAATTGGCTCCAAGCAACGTAAACCAAAAGCAGCTGTCTGAGTGAAACCTTTCTGAAGAGACCAAGAGAACCGAAGAGGCAAATGTTTTCTTTGAAAGCAAAAAACATGAAAAAGGCTTATTTTAGGCTCGGCCTGGAGGGGCAACTCGCCAACATCGTCAACATTTGCACCCAATTGACAAGTTGATTCAATCCAATTTCAATTCCAGTTTATTTCTAAACCCCAATATCACATAATACAGATGTCTCAATGGGCTTCACATGCAAAGAACATAAAGTCAGTCATAAATATAAACATTAGCTGGTTACTAAACTAAACAGACTAAGCTAAACTGGCAAACCTGCCCTTAGACCCTCCTTCTCTGTGAGAAAAAACCCTTAAAAAAAAAAAAGAAACTGATTTTGGGGAAAAATTGAGACTCCTGAAAAAAATCTAGAGGCCAACTGAAGCTATACAAACTTTTTAAGATTCGCTTTGATGAAAATCTTGGCTTTGGTGTTAACATTGTCTTGATGATGGAGGACAAATATAAAGAAAATTAAGCTGAATTTAGTTTTTCTGAGTATTTCTTTATTCAAATTGTTGTGAATCAGGAGCAGATGAAAACAGTTGGAAAAAAGTTGTAGGTGTGACGTAGAAGCTACAAGTAGAAGCTACAAGTCGCTCCCTGCTCCATTCTGATGCATCCACTTGAGGATTACTAGATCCATGTACGTCTGTTTTCTTTGTCTGAGCTGATATCTGGCTCAGAACTGTACAGCTGGATAGCTCCAATGTTGCTCACCATTTTTGTTGCACCGCTAATGTTATGCTGGGGATGGGTAAACACAGAGCTTTCATCAATGGGAAGGGGAAGGGGAGTGGGGTTGCTCTGCTCCAATGGTCCCGCTAACAACTCAAGAGTTACATTTCAAGATGTTCAAGAAAACAACAGTTTGTTTGTTTTTTTTAGCTAAAAATGGCAATCATAATTACAAGACCATTGGGAACACTTTTAAAACAGATCAAAAGATGATTGGAGTGGGTCTATTTTATTTATTTGTTCTAATTAACTGTTCAAATAAAGTTTTTCAAGGAATTAGACACATGTCCAAGGAAACTGAAACCAAGTTTTTGTAGTTCAACCATTTTAATCATATATAATACATAAGACATAATAATACATGCTTAAAAGCATTTTTAGATTTAAACATAAAGTTTAGTATTTTACTTAGTATTGGTATATCAGAAAGTTCATGTATGCTGTTGCCTCAAAACAGAAGCTTTATTTAAAAACAAAGACTTTTTTTTCATAAAACCCAAATCTAAAAAACCTAAATCATTGTGACAGATCTAAGCGAATAATTTTTTTTTATAAACAGATTACTAAACAACCAACATAGGAAATTATGTACAGTTCTTGAGTTTTAAAGCAATGTGAATTTTTACCTTATTCAACAGGAACACTACCGGCATGTCAACTGGTTTTGACGCTAATCCCATCTGTAATACTCTCTTAAAGGACAAGCATGAAGATCTGTATTGAGTCTGCTTTTTCACAAAGGTGTCAAATTAAAGCAATCAAATTGTTATCTGGGTTTCTATCATTTCCTACTACAGAATGGGGCGAAGACTAAGGGTGTATTTAGACTAGAAATTTGTTCTGGAATTTCGGGGAAAACAAACTCTAGTTCACTTTAAGCAAACCAAATGTGTCCAGTCTGAATAAACCCCTAACCAAGTTTTTCATTAGAGCCAATACAATGAAGAAAAACAATAGTGGGCATAATGCTACAATCAATACTGATTTCCTTTAAGACATTTTTAAAAAGTCTGATCATTAAAACAAGCTGGACAGAGTCTGCACACATTAGTCTGTTTAACCGGAAAGCTTAAAATATTTGCGAAAATGTTATTAAAAAGAAAGGAAGACTGACAATCTACTTAAAATAGATTTTGTTGGCATTTTTTTTTAAACCTTTTTTTCTTTTCAGTCCCACGTGAAGGTAAATCACACAGGTCTGCAGATTGTGGTACCAAGCAAGAAATCATTTTTACCCACACACAAAAAAACCCCAATATGGTTCAGGTCGTAAAGCCGCCCCACATTTGTTAGGATGAGATCTCCTTCCCCCATTGGGAAAATGCAAGCTCAGGCTGGGTCGAATACTGTGTTAGTATGTCACCTGAGCACGCTGTCCTCGCCACAGACTCAGTCACTTTCAGGTGGCGCTGTGAGCACCGGGGGCGCAAAAGGCCAAAGTGTTATGTGAAGATATCGTGGTCAGGCTGGAAAAGTTATCGTCACACCACACTTCCACAGAAGCTCCTCGCAAATTTTAAAGCTCGACTCCTTGCAGACTAACTTACCAGAGTAACAAATCCTCTCCAAACACACACATCTCAAATCTATTAGAATATTTCTTAATAATAATGTACTATTGAACAGAAAACAATGTGTTGTAAGATTATTAAAGACCGAAGTTCAGTGATGCCAAAAATTAGAACCAATAGGAGTTTTCCAATAATACAATTTTTTTAAAAGACAGACTGAGGAAAACTGTATTTTTAACATGATTTTGTGGCATTTTTCTGACAATATAGGACATATATAGACATGTTCTGCAAATGGCACAACAAAAGAGAGCCAAGAGGCTGCAGCTGCTCTGACAAAAAGGGAAGAAAAAGTCACCAGATTACATGTTTAGGGATTTTCCAGGCTCCTTTCCTCTGGTTCTTAACACGCTTCGCTGGTAACCAGAGGAAAGGTTGTGGCTCGATGTTTGGCAAAGGACCCAAACTCACGAGAAAAAAGAAAAACACCACGGCTTCAGCAGTGTTTTGTGCATTTTTCCCCTCATTGCAATCATCCAGTTTTTCGCCAGCCTCACCTTCACCTGAGGGGTCAACTCAAATATCTAAAGCTCACCCATCCTGCCCCTAACACTCACTTATCAGGCAATCTCTGCAGTGGAGACACACGTTCACAAAGGCCCGAGGCCAAGTCTCAAACTGAAACTGGTCCAACCGCACAAACCGAGCCCGGTTGTCTGACTCTCAGCTGAGATTCACCAGAGTCCATCCACCCGACCATCCACTGCCAGCCCGGCAACGTCGCATCAACCTTGCTGATGTAGAGAAGTTGCTCTGCAGAGATACTGGACTAAATCTTTGCTACGTTTAAAACTGCATACATGGAACCTTTGCATTAAACTTTTTAGAGCGCTCTCATCACTTCTGCAAACTTACAAAACAGAATTTTTAATTCATTTCTGTGGTGACTGCATTGCGTTTCCATCATTGACTGTACAAGAGAACCGGACAGAGTGAGTGTGACATCACCCATAGAAAATGACTTACTTCTGGCTCCAATCAAAGGAAGTCAATTCAGTTGCCTTTTTTGTGATATGGAAGCCACATTTTGTCAAAAAAGCAGTGAGTGGTCCGAGTCAGTCTGAGTCAACCTTTCTATGGCAACCACTCTTGCCAATCAGGAGTGAGCTTGCTGGAAGGCCACACTCCTTTTGTTTGAAAGCAGGCTCCGGATAATTTGTCAATAAAATAAAATGAACGTTAAATGTGGGACCACATACTTTTATTGAGGCACCCGATCGGTCAGCTTATGGATAATAACTTGCAATTAAGAAAAATTAATTAATTAATTACTTTTTTTTAATTATTAAATTAGTTGATGAACAAGCAATAATTGTTTAGGGAAACACTGTTCTGTCCTTTCTTTTCCCTGGAAAGCTAGTTTTGCTGTTGTATAATCTCAATGAAAGTGATGGTTTTCAACCCGTACCGTAACAGCTAAAAGCAGGTTGAATTCATAAGCCGAGCTGAGCACCAGCTGGCAAGAAAGCCCGATTCGCTCTCCCTCACTCCCCTTCCTCTCCTCCCCCTGTCCTTCTCTCCCCTCTTCCCACCACTCAGACCTGACTTTGAGCCCGTAACTACTGTGCTCCGGCTTTCCCTGCCAAGTTCACTCAACTGCAAACAGGGAACCGACTTTTTTAAGAGCTGTAGTCGATCAGGCCTGAGTGAAAAGGGGGTCATTGTACTGTAAAATACTCCTTTTTTTTGTCTCCGGCCAACTTCCTCTACTAGGACATATGTGGAAATGTTGACTTGCAGGGTTGCTGGGCGTGCTCGAACACACACATCAGCACAGCAGGGGAGACGAACACAGCCTGGATCCTCTACGGTAGAGCTCCTGTGCAGCTTCGCCCTGCCACCTCGCAAGAGGCGGCGAAACACAAGCCATCGGCCGTCGGCTCCCGTGAAGCAAATCTGTGTTTTTCACATCCTGATGCAAAGTAACAAATTCAATTACAATGAATACCCATAAACACACAGTAAATAACACTGATGGCATAATCTGATTTAATCTGCCCAAGTCTTTTCCCATCAAACCTCTTCGTTTCCCATTTGGTCTTCTCACACATGCTTCAGTGACAAAGCAAATGAATTTCATTCTTTTTCCTCAAGCTCTCGCACCATTTTACCATCAAGCTGCATGGATTCTGGGCCCAGAAAATGATGCAAACTAGAGATTCAAGTTTGCTAGAACAAAGTCAAAACCCAGATTCTACAGTGAAGCTCTGCAAGTTGACCCGCACTGACAGTCCAAATATGAGAGCATTTTAAACTAGTATCACAACAGAACACACAAGTTGTTTTGGTATGAAATTAGCCTTAGGTTCCCATTGATAAGAGGAAAAATATACTCTCATTGTAACTTCTTTTAAGGCCATAAGGGATTTTTCGTACTTTGAACTACTTTAGAAGAGCTGAAGCATCAGTTATTGACTTTTATGAATTATTGAGGTGTGTTGGTGCAAAAACTTTTTAAAAATTAGTTAGAAATGTCCTTTTTGATGATTTAATCAATCACAAATTATTCAGAAACGTTTCCCTTGCTAAAACATAGCTAGTCTGCCAGCTAGTTCTTAACAGACGGGCTCCTTATTTTGTACAAAAAACAACTTCATGTGGCAGAATTTTGGGGGGTGAGCACAATCAGAAGTCACAAAACCAAGGTAGTATTTAATAAACAAGAAATTGTCCTCGACACCCCCCCCCAAAAAAAAAAAAAAAAACCCAAACTACTCGAAACCAAAGTAAAAGACTTTGACGCCAAATTCACCAGATTTGTCAAAAAACTTGTGAAAACTTGCTGTGGGTTTAATAAAAACTAATGGAAAATGTTAAAAAGAAAACTTGTGTCACACACTTATAAAACTCAGTAATTTGAGGTTAGAGTTGTAATTTTGCATTTATTAATGTACGGCACCCAGGACATGACATTAAAAATGTGTCAAATTAGCATTTTGTGTGCACAAAAATAGCTTTTCGTGGCCACAATTTAGCATTTTATGAGCATTTTGTGTGCACAAGTCAGCACTTTGTCATTAAAATTGTAATAAAAGTATAATTTGCAGCTATGAAATAGAAATGCATGCACACAAAATTGCATTTTATAGGCATTGTGTGTGTAAAGGTTAGCATTTTTTTATGACAAAATGCTAAATTGTGTGCACAAAATGTTAAAATCCAAATTGATGGACACAAATTAGTCATTTGTGTGAACAAAAGGCTAATTTGAGGTAACAATTCTTTTTTATTTTGTCTGTTTTAAGTCTTAAGTTGTACATTTTTAATTATCTTCTTAAGGGTAAAGTCTGAAAAAGCTTTACAAGTAGTGGTTTCCTACATAAGAATTAGACATATTACTCCTTTTCACATTTTTTTATTTAGAGATTACAGGAAGAACTCTCTGAAATGTATCTACATTTGGAGAAGAAAAATGTGAACGTTCTGGGTTTACTAATGTTGGTTACATTTTGACAACAAACGTTGAATTTGGGGAAAAACAAATGTGTAAATAACATCTCAACCCCCAAAAAAACTGACTGAATCAAACAATATATTCAAGTGTCTGAGCATTTTACACGCAGAGACATATTTCTAAGATCGTAAAGTTCGGTGAAAAACAGTATGAGGTGTTCATGGGCTCAGCTGCACAGCTGCAGACAGGACACGGAGTCAGCGTTTGCAGTTACTGCACAATGCAGACACCGAAGCGTTCTCACGCCTGCCCTGCTTCAGCACCCCTGTCGTCACAGGCACAAAGCCACAGGTATTCCCTTGTTTGGAGGCAGATTTCCTTTCAAACAAATGAATGGAAGTGGCATATGGAGAGCTCGCCATGACACATTTTGCCGACCTCCTGCTGCATGTGTGGTTTGGACGTTTACTGGGTTTGAAGCTATCTTTTAAGTGTGATGGCCATCTCAAAGTATAAATGGTTGTGTTTGTTTGAAGTGATGTTTTTTTCCCCTTTGATTTGCAGGAACTTGTAAAAATTGGGTCATGTTGATGTCATGGTGGAACAACACTGAGCATAAATAAGCAAATGCTGGATGTACGACTGCCAAAGATTCAGTTGCCTCAGTCCAGTATAGAAGTGAAACATCTGCACTTTTTCCTGCAAGTATTTGTTTATGATCATCTGTGCTCCATTTTCTTCCAATTTCAAAGAATCCAATTTCGAACCCACTTCCCAACAAAACATCGCACAAAAGTCATGAAAAGAGAGAGGAGCCCACCGACCAACCAGGGCAGCCTGTAAGGTATGAGAGTGAACATCAAATGTGTGTCTTTGTGCAAGTCTGTGTGTTTGTGTTGCACAATGGGAGAGTTCTTCCCATCTGTGCTTCTTCCAGCCCCCGCATCCCTGACCAGTGAAGCGAGAAGCGACAGCTTTGCCTTGCACTCTGCTTCCCTTGTCTTCCTCACAGCACTGTCCTACTCTTTATTAGCACGATCCCATGCAATAAAAGCCCCTTTAATTTCTTCTAATCGTCCACTTTTAGTGGATCCTTTTTTTTTTTTTTTTAGTTTTTTTCCCTAAAACCCGATCACGGAGTGATTCTTCACCTTGCTGCCAACATGGTGTCTGTCTGGTGTCAGCTTAACCCCACTACACACTCTGCAGGGAGTCTCCAAAAACATACTTCTCATTTCCAAATTCCAGATTATCCCACTAAAGGCATCACTGTCTGCGACGCACGCTCCCCCAACCTCCGTCGCCATTCTTGCCCTTCCAGCTCACCAAACTTCCCACAGGACTCATTGTTGTGGAAAACGTTAAAACAAAGAGGGCAGACAGTGGAGTCATCACTCCAAACATAGAACTAGCACACTGTTAGATGAATAAAAAAACAACAAAAAACAACAACAACAAACAAGGTTTATAATTCCACATCGCTCTAAAATGTGGACTACTCTTTAACTGATGTTTTTCACTCTGCAAGCCTTTGACCAATGGACATAAACACCAACTGCAGCTTTAAATCTCAGCAAATACATTCATCGTCGATTTAATAAGGGGTTCTCTTCACATTAATGAATTACAGACACATCTATACACTGTAAAGTACCGTTATGTCATGAGAGATAACTATTTGTTTGTACTTTTACTTTGCAGTAACACCTCCTCCTCATCCTCTGCAGGACTCTTGGATGCCAGCACCTCGCTGTCTGACTGATCTAACAGGGTACTGGTCCAAAAACCTGCTTCCATTCAATCATTCACATGGGTTCCATCCAACCTAAAGGATGTCCTCATGTTTGTTTGCTTCAAGCTGTCATGGCCTGCCATGTCCTCTGGAGTTACTAAGCTATCGAACTTCCTCGTGTGTTTTTTTTTGTGCCACCAACACCGTCTTCTTGTGGCTTACAGACGTGAGGAAAAAACGGTTGTTTCTATGAAAGTGACCTGGGAAAGTCATCAAAGAGGCAGGCAAAGAAAAAGCAAATTACTTTGATTCAACATGGATGACAGAAGACGTCAAAGTGTGGATCCAGACCAACCACATCCATCTGCCCAGCTGACATTCCAGGAACAAGCAGAGGGAGATCTTTGGGCTGTCGGCCATCTAAGGCTGTCCAAAGGACACACGGTCTTGCATGTTTGAGTGAACGCACCATCCAACTCCCCTCATTAATCACTTAAAACACTCAGCTCCTTCACAGCTTTAAGAAAGCAGGAAAACTACATGAAAAGCAGAAATTCCTGTTGTTCATGTCCGTTTCCAAGGACGCTATAAACCCAACAAAACATGTATGAGACGGGAATCAACTCACCGAGGTGATCTCCATGGAAACTGTTGTCATGGGATGTTCTCCCATGAGTCATGAGGTCATGATGGGCAGCAGGAGGCCATATTTGACCAGTCTTGCGAACGCTTACAATGGTGGCCTCAGACATGACGACATGTCCTCCATGCTGCCGCTGGTGACATTTCTGTGACTGTGGTGTCGGCGGGCTGCTGCTGTCAAAGGAGTGTTGAGAGTTTTGGGAATTCTGGGATGGGGAGCGGCTCTTCTCCCTCAAGGGCCGCCGGAAGGCCGTGGTGGGGCTGGGTGAGATGTGGCTGGACTGGCCGGATGAGAAGTCCTCCTCACTGGATGTCAGGTTCTCGTTGGAGCTGCAGTCCGGCGTGTAGCCACCACCTCCCCCTGCATCCTCGAAGCTGCCTGGAGAGTAAGAGCGGCGCGGCCAGGTCAGGAGGTGGTCGTCCCCTCCCCCGTGGTCTCTCATTGTGACCCCACCACCCCCTCTTCCATCTCCGCTACCACCTTCACCCATCATTACCCCTCCAACATAGACACTAGAGTAGGCCTGAAACTCTGAAGGCTGCCAAGGAGGTGGAGGTTTCCCACCGTTGGCCCTCCCTGAATGTCGCCGATTGGGTTCTCTATCTTCATATTCTGCCTCGTATCCACATGTGCTCTCAGTGGATCGTCCTCTGTACACCGGTCTGGGTCGAAGGTCACCTGCCACAGTGGCCAAATTACCAGGAAGAGAGTGCAGGGATCTCTTCCGCTCTATCTGCATAGCCTGACTGCCCAGGGAGCTGATCTTCTCAGACACCTCCCGGTCATTGACCCGAACCAAACCCCGGTCGTGGTGGAATTCCATGTTGGTGTAAAATGGCGGTGGCGGCGGTGGTGGTGGCAGGTGCTTCTCCTGCCCCTTGGTTACATCCCCGGCAGAATGAGAGTTGGCCCGCTTGATCCTCTCAAAGTTGGATCGAAGAGCTGCCACACCTAGTCCCATCCCTAGCTTGTCCTTTGGGTCAGAGGGCAGTTCTTTATCTGGGGGTGGTAGGGTGGGCCTGCGTGGTGACATTAACACGCCGCTTCTCTGTTTGGACGGTGAGAGGCCATCAAGGTGCTCACAGGATGTGGATTCAGCCTGTTGTGGAGCGTCAAAGGCCGCCTCCAGCCCGTCGCCGTGGGAGGCCGACTTCCTGGCTGCTGGCGGTCGGGGTTTGGACCTTCCATCTCCGAGAGGCTGAAAACGACTCCTGTCCCCAACACTCACACTAGCATACCCTCCAACACCACCCGTCTCTTGGACGTGGGGCTGCTGGGACTGGGATTCTGCCCCCTGTGTGGCTTCAGGGTCCACCCCTTCATTCAGCGGGGTCTTCCTGAAGCCCCAGCGCTGTTTGTCATAGCTCTTCCTCTCTTTGGCTAAGAGAGTCTGCAGGTAGATCATGCGGAAGCGCTCCTTATTCACTTCCTGCTCCAGCCGTCTGATGGAGGCTTTGCACTTTTCCAGCTCCTGCTCAATGCCCCCCACAGACCTCAGCTCCATCTTTGGGGGCTCTGACTCTGGGAACTGGGCCTTCCATGCCTCAATGAACCCCACAGGCTCCACCATAGTGTGCCTTTAGATGTCAGTGTCCAACCCTGGCTCAGACACAGAAGAAAGGAGCTCAAATGTGACGTCAAGTGTTCACTTTGACCCCACTAAATCACGAACACGTCAAGATGATCGACGGTTTACAGGAGGCTTGTGAGGAGCGCGCGGGCCGACTGCAGACACTTGTCGTGGACTGCGCAGCCGCAGCAGAACATCCCACTCGGACCAAGGGCCACGGAGACCGCGCGAGCCAGGAAAGGGGACAAAAAGCCACTATCCACTTCTTCCTCCTCGTGCATTATTTCAAAAAGCTACTTTCCGGGCAAATTTGGTTTTAAAAAGAAATTTTCCGAACAATGACAGCCTTCACTGGAGGACGCGAGTGGTCCGATTCCTCGGGAGAAATCCTTCAATCCTGCTCGGTTTACTCAAAGCATCATCGTTTTATTCCGATTATTTTCCCTTCACGCGGCGGTTATTCCATTCACTCCTGCCGTGTCATGTGTGTGTAAATCCCAGGTGCTGCTCCGGAGTGCCTTTGTACCAGCAGCTCAGGAGAAAAGCGCATAAAAAAGCAGCAGGACTCGAAAGGCGACCACATCGGTTCCTTTCAGGACCTCTTCTGGCGGTGGCAAATGCCGGGATTTTATTCTGAAATGTTATATCCAAAGCGGCTAAACGGCATCGTGGCGTCTAATGCTTCCTCACACACTCATCCCGCGTCTCAGTCCGAGATGCTGCTGCATTCCCGTATCAGACCAGTAGCACTGGAGAGGTTGAGCGAATGGGAGGGACCAGGGCTGACGGAATCGGCTGGTTAAAGAGACAGACCGCGGGACGCTCGACTGCGCCTTTTATTTTGACAAGGTGCCCAAAAGTTTTCCAGTAAACTCGGTTTAAGAAAATAAAAGCTTTTGTCTACTTTAACATTAATCACATACAATTCTAACTATTATCAATATTCACAAAATTTACTAGTAAAAAACAACAATTTTAGTGTATTTATTTTAATACCTTCCTCAATGAACGAACTAAATGGCAAAAGTAGGTGTTTTTGAGTGCAGGAGCTGTTGGCATCTTCAACTCAATGCTGCCACCTGGTGGACACGTTTTAAAAACCTACACAGTTTCAAAGTTCACTTCAAAAATTAAAATACTCTGAAAAACATTTTAAATCAGGGATCTGCAACCCTTAACGCTAAAAGAGTCACTTAGTGCAATTTTTATAAACGACTAAACTCAGCGAGAGCCGCAAAATCTGATTAAGAAAATACACACGATTGAAGAGATTAACCCATTTATTATTAAAATGTACATTTTTGTTTAATGTTTTTTTTAGAACAACAATTTTTACTTTTGTCAGCTGCACATTTAAGAGTGATGATCATTTTTGACACAAGCACAAAAGGGAGTTAAATTCCCTTCAAAATAAAATACTCAAAAAGAACCCTCCTGCTGACTAAATAATGCACGAAAGCCGTCTAATGTTCTCCATCAAAATTACTTTGTTTTGCGCCATCATTCCTGGGCGCAACGGTTGTAGAGATATGTATGCATTTAAACATGACATCGATGTAAAATTCTATTTTTAAACAAATCCATATGTGCTTTAAACTTTTTCTAATAATAAACCACTCTCCTGTCACTTATTTGACATGTTAAAATTCTAAACATAAATGACAAAAATAATTAACAATAAACCCTTTATAGAAACTAGCAATTTTCTTCACAGCCAAAGAGTCACAGAGGGATGAAGGAGCCACATATTCTTGTTTAAATGAATAAAAACCAGACACAAATCAAATAATATAATATATTTTATTTACCTGAAACCACAACCTCAGTAATGCTTGTTGAACCGTTATCAGTCTTTTGATAAATACGGACAGCTTCTTTACAGATGGGCGATATTGTTTGAAGAAAAATAAAATGTCACAGAGAAGACATTATAGGTCCTCTCACAATAAAAATCACAGTTTCACAGCAGTTCAAAGTAACATTAAAAGAACTGGAATGCCAAGACGATAAGAAAACAACCTGTTATATTGCAAATTTACCAATGAAAGTGTGTGGAGGACAGTTGAGATCAGCTCGAGTCATTTCTCCAACATTGTGCAAAATCATTACAATAAAAAGTGATATGATTTATTGATAAAGCCATCTTAAAACCTTATTAGAGTACTATACATTGGTTCTATAAATAGAAATCGTAAAGCCTACATACAGCTGAGAGGCATGCATGAATGTTTTGTACATTTAAGATTATTCCACCCAGTTTTAAAGATGTGACAAACTACAATGGAGTCAGTTCTTTCATGCAGGAGGGATTGATTTGGGAGGAAAGGGGATGTTATGAACTTTCCTGCACACAAAAAATGGTTTGTATACGTGTGCAGTCCAATGTGTACAAAGGAGTGTGTTGTGATGCATTTATGATACCCCTGCATGTTTGGCTGTTCTTGTCGATTGTGTATTGGTACGTACTGCTGGTCAGCAAGGTGAAGGCGGTGGAGGAAGCTCATGCTGCATGGAAGGACGTTCTGAGAGCGCTTTGATTAAGAAAGGAATCATGAAAGCCAACCTAAGAAAAAAAAAAAAAAAAAAGAGGGATAGTCAGTTTGGCAAACAAAAACAGTCAATTCTCTAAACTTTTCAAGTAATTTGGTGAATGTAAGCAAGTGTCAGAGGTGGAAAGAACAACACAGTCACAATGGTGGCTTAAGGTGAAACAGCAGCACAACTAACTATATGAACAACATACTTTACAAAGGGAGTGAAATCAAATTAATAACGGAAAGTAGTATTCTTTAACATTAATAAAAAGGATAGATGGATACTCACTCTAATGACATGGGAGCCAACGGAAGGCATTGAAAGGACAAAAAACACGCTTTTAGGAGCAAAACAGGCAAATCAAAACAACTCAAGCCTCTATGTAAAAGAAAAAAAAACATGCTTCAGACAGATTTTTTCTCCAAAATATCCACACAAAAGATGTGCTTAGGATTAGTACTGTCGAGTTTAAGGTTCAATCCAACAAGAGCTCAGAATCTGAAGGTCTGCGGGAATCCAACAGCAGATTAGGATCACAAACCAGCTCCTTCCTGCCTCATTTTGTAAAGAAAACATGAGCATTCATATGTCTGAAATATTTGTATTCAAGTATTATATGTACAGACAAATACACTTAAATGAACAGTTATGACAATGGGCCTTAACTGGATTAAATAAAAGACAGAAAACACTTGATTCAAAGGGTTTATCACTGTATTTTACTTTCAGTAAAAAAAAAAAAAAAAAGCAGTTGGAATTTTTATTTGCATTCAATGTCCATTTGGAGCACTTCATGGATTAGTATTATATGTTAAGATTTTCCGATTTTTGTCCTTTGAATCAAACGCCACAGAGATGGTGAATAGCATTCCCCTCCACAGCAACACTCAAAACTTAATGTCATAACAAACCTTAGGTGTTAAGAGAGGGTAGTGTGATTTTTGTTCTTCGTTTTCTGCACAGGCAAATAGGGGCACACCTCAGATGTTATCGCTAAGTACCGAGGGGAGAAGACAAATCTCAAGATGAGCAAAAACAAAAAATAGATAATTCATCGTATTGAGGTAGCTGCTGCTCGGTGCAGAAAAACTAACTTGATTTCCATCAAAAACGTAGAAAAGAATGTCTAAAAGTTGATTTACGTTCTATTGTTAGAGGGGAATTTAGATTAAACCGTTCATGCAGACATGCAGCTACTGATGCTCTTTTTTTTTTTTTTCTTTTTTCTTTTGCTTAAAGCCAAGCATCCCAAACCTGTCTCCATCCTCGTCTGCCTCGCGGAGCTCGTCCTTACAAACGTTTGAGTTTACACTGAAGACACAATGGTAAACATTAGAAAATAACTCAAGGCGGTATGTCTAAGCCACGCTGGTCAAAGCAATTTCAGAAGCTTTACAAAATAAATTGCATAAAATAGTGTTCAATCTCTCTACAGATCAAATCATAATTCCTCAATTTCTTTCTTAACAGTAGGGAAGATAAAGAACATTTTCTCTAATTGTAGTGACAAAGGACATGAAATTCCCATCTTTAAAACATACCTTAAAGGCATCATTGAAATTAAAAACAAAGAAAAAAATAACTGGCAACACTATTTTCTTTCCAATCAGTCCACAGCCATGGGAGTGACACTCCTCTGACACGCAGATTTACAGCCTCACCCTTTCACAAGTTTTACTCACACTCAGGTGACTTCAGAGTATTTGTCTTTACATAAGTTGTTGTGTTTTTGTTGGTCCTTCTCGTCCACGCTCACACACTTTCACACACAATAATGATGCACACTGAGGAAGGCAGAGAGAACGAGGGAGAGAAGGAGGGGAAGTGATGGCAGTGGGGTGGGGGGAATGGAGAAGTTGAGGTTGTGCTCAAATCAGTCAGGACATGAACATGTCGGCCATGTTAGTGTCGCAGCTGTAGATCCAGAGGACCAGGGGGAGAGTAATGGCCACGAAGGGCCAGGAGATGCCCTCCATACATGCAGGCAGGGAGCAGCCTTTGGAGCTGGCGGGCTTCTCCAGCTCTTTACCAGGCTCCAAGTAGTTTCTGGCAGCAAACTTGAGCAGTTCATCCAGTAGGATGACGGGCAGTGAGATCTTGAGCACCATAAGCCACTGAGTGAGATTCAAAGGGGTGATCTGGAAAATGATCTGTAGATGGAAAGAATAAGTGACGATTTTTTTTTAACCAGAATAAGCAGAAATAGAAGAAAGTATTCTCTCCACACGTCAAACTACACTATTTCTTACTGGAAGAGGCTCCACATAGAGGATGAGAAAGTGAAGAGACATGGAGAGGCAGATTGCTCCAGCAGCCACACGTTCTCCCAGGGAGGCATCCTCAGCAGGGACTGGTTCTCTGACACACTGGCAAACAGAACAGAGTTAAAGTGCTGCTTTCCTCTTTGTTTTGTTTCAGCTTTTGTTAATATGTAGGCATGTGCCTCGATCGTGTTCTCTATTAGAATTTTAATCGCGAAAGACAGTTTGATGTGTTCTGCCATAACTCTGCCAGCGAAACGAAATCTCTGAAAGAGTGAACATTTTTCCTTGTTTCTTAGTCTCTCCTGCACAACAGTGAGAAAACCATGTCTTTCTGTTTTTGTGTCACACCACTGCACCACCGTCCCACTCCCGTCCGATGGTTTCTGCCACGCAATGAGGTTTTAGGTGGAAAGCATCTGTCAGCACAAGTGGACCAGGACCTGTTTTCTGACGCTCCGGCCCGTCTTTCCTTTGTGTGTTCTTAAAGTGACAGTGTGAAGGCCGGATCAAGTGAGCCACCGGAAGAAAGTATGAGCTGTGTGCAGCGCCGGCCGCTACTGGAATTTTGACCAATCAGGTGGTCAGATTTGGTAGTGACATGACACTACAACATGACACTTGTACAAATTGGCAAGCAGGGCAGGAACCAAACCTGTGATCTGAGATTTTCAGTCAAAATGGAGACTAGACTTTCTTAAGCATTGAATTCTATCCTAGTTCATCAAGCAAACGGATTATGAGCCTGATGGTTACATGAATGCTAACACAGAGGCGCCTCTGCATACTTTTGCATACTTTCTTAAACAATGCATTGGGCCCTGCATCTTGAATGGCTGTTAACTATTTCAATCAATCTCTTCTGTGCTGCATCTTCTGTCCAGAACAGAATACGCTCAGCAGATCTCTGTTTTCATTATATTATTGTGGACCTATTTTTCAACAAAGGTTTGAACTCTAAAGTGTGTAGTGAGGAGTTTCACAGCCTTAAGACATCTATTGAACAAAATAAACGTGGCTATTTCAGCGACTGTCTATTGCAGGTTATTGTTAGAACATAAATGAGACAGTTTCACGGATCAAACCAACCTGTTAAGGGCGTTGCACATCTCAATGGTGACCAACACGGACAGGGCCATGGTCATTGGGTAAGGGGACTCAAACACTTTACAGTCTACATTCTGGTAGTCTGGATTCTCTGGACCGCATTGCAAAAAATGGCTCTGTTGGAAATAAATAACTTGATTAAGCCTCCAAAAATAGATATGCAAGCTAATATGAAGGTAACTACAGTCTGTAAAGATCTACCAGCTGGTAAAAAGTGATCCTTGGACCATCCTCAGCAGCCACAAACCACCAGGCAGCAGCCCCAACAGTGGCAGCCCCAACATAACCTTTAGTCCAAAACAAGTCCATCAAACAGAATCCAAACTCAAAGGTTTCAAAGAACTGTGAATGTTTGCTTACATCCGATGGCGAGGTATCTAAAGAACAGCCACCCAGAAATGAGAGGCTCCCGGGCATTGCGTGGAGGTTTGCTCATAATATCCAAGTCTGGTGGGTTGAAGCCTAAAGCAGTCGCGGGTAAACCATCAGTCACCAGGTTGACCCAAAGCAGCTGAACTGGAATGAGAGCTTCGGGAAAACCCAGAGCTGCAGTCAGGAAGATGCTGTAAAGGAAGGAAAAGGGTTGACACAAACCCTGCAACACTGTCACAAAAGAAACGTTTGTGTGGACTGACGAGTTCTCCTCACCAGACAACTTCGCCCACATTTGAAGAGATGAGGTATCTGATGAACTGCTTCATGTTGTTGTAAATGGCTCTGCCTTCCTCTACTGCAGCCACAATGGTGGCAAAGTTATCATCAGCCAGCACCATCTCTGAGGCGGTTTTAGCCACAGCTGTTCCTGAGCCCATGGCGATACCGATCTCCGACTTCTTCAGGGCGGGGGCATCGTTTACTCCATCACCAGTCTGAGGACAGAAGCATGGGTCAGAATGTTCACGTTACCAGAAACATCTGAGAACGGTAACAAAACAAGTCTCCTACCATAGCCGTGATCTCATCGTATGACTGCAAATATTCAACAATCTTTGATTTGTGAGCAGGCTCGACGCGAGCAAAGCAGCGAGCCTTGACCACGGCCTCCCTTTGGGCAGTGGGGGACAGATCGTCAAATTCTCTGCCAGTAAACGCCATGCTGGAAACATCATCCTCTTCCCCGAAGATACCGACGCGTCTGCAGATAGCCACTGCCGTTCCTAAAACAAACAAAAGTTCACCTCAACAGGCTTCAAAAAGTCTCACAAAAACTTAAATCCGCCTTTTTATTTTTTCTTTTATACTTAAATTTATTGGTTCTTCTTACCTTTGTTGTCTCCGGTGATCATTATCACTCTAATCCCTGCAAGGCGACAGAGCCTGACCGAGGCCGCCACCTCTGCCCTGGGAGGATCCAGCATCCCAACGCAGCCCACAAAAGTCAGATCAGTCTGGATGATGAAGAGAAATTCAGAATTAAAGATACCTGGAATCAGAGGGCTAACACAGAACTTTTAGGATCAGCTCTTACCTCATAGTCTATAAAGCGGGAGGAGTCTTCCAACACCAGGTCCTCTTTGTTGAGCGGGTCATCTCGAGTAGCCAGAGCCAGACAGCGCAGCGTGTCTCTGCCGGTGCCGTACTCTCGGATCACAGACAGGATCTTGTCCTTAATAGCAGGAGTCATCGGCATCTTGGTGCTGCCCACCCGGATGTGTGTGCACCTGTCAATCACTCCCTCCGGGGCACCCTGGGAACAAATGAGTAAATAAGAATGCTGTCTAACAGCAACGTTTTCATGAAATACTTTAATATTTCAGAGCTTAAATGTTTCTTTCACCTTAACAAACATCTTGCCTAAAGAAGAGCGGGCTTTATTAGGAGTGCAGTAAACGGACATGGACTTCCTGTCTCTGGAAAATTCCAAAGTAAATTCCTTCTTCATTAGCTGCTTGATTACCTATAATAAAAGAGGAAAAAAATCAAGGAGAAAACATTGAATATAGGAAGAGAAACCAAATTGGGAGCCTTTATATGATGAGGAATAAAAATATAAACTTTTTCAACTAAAACACTAAATAAAGAGTATCAAATTACATACAGAGTTACAGGCGTTGGCTCGCTCAACCTTCGACAAGCCTTTAAGGTCCGTATCGAACACGTTCATCTTCTCCACCAGACATGTGAGCGCCGTCTCTGTGGCTTCGCCCACTTTCTCATACACACCTTTAACCTGTTCGAAACACAAAAAGGGAAATACATATATTTATTGATGAATGCTGGAACATATGTTCATTCAAAAGAGACCAACCTCATTGTAATCCAGGGATGAGTCATTACAGAGCGCACAGATGGTCGCCAATTCCACCAAACCGTCATACTGGGAGCATTTTACTGGTTTTTCATTATGAAACCTAAACAATGGTAGAAACGGGGAAAAAAAACATGATTTTATAAGAAACAAGACCAGAGTCTCTGACATTATATGACATCCATTTAAGTTGCATTTCTTTTATTGGAACATGTTTGGAATCACATTTCCACAAAGTGATAAAGCAAGTAGAAAAAAACTTGTTTTTCTGGGGACAGAAAAGCATTTTTTTTCATTGTGAAGATAACCTGGGGACACATTCTCATCTTTTACAAGGAAAACAGGTGTTTTGAATTGGTCTGTTGGAAAATCTTTTCAAGTGGTCTTTCAATTATGGTTATGCGTTTTTAACCCAAATCCAAAGACTGTCGTTCTCTAGGGCACTGTTTCTGCTGAGTAAAAAGGAATTCATTGGAAATTTGTCTCCAAGTTGTGGGCGGGAATGTTGGCGGGTGGCAACCCCGTTGCCCTTCTCCTCCTCATTGCTGA
This sequence comes from Oryzias celebensis, assembly GCA_014656515.1. Classification (NCBI taxonomy): domain Eukaryota; kingdom Metazoa; phylum Chordata; class Actinopteri; order Beloniformes; family Adrianichthyidae; genus Oryzias; species Oryzias celebensis. The sequence continues at coordinate 15,204,575 of BNCR01000012.1, forward strand.
CAGCTTGGAGCAAGGAGCTTGCTGCCGGCCAAGTGTATTTCCTACGTCCCAAATAGGTTCTTTTCTAAACAGCATTTTTGTCTGCTCCTGAATCCCAACAATTTAAATAAAGAAATACTCAGACATGCCATTTTAAGTTTATATTTGTTTATATACGTCCTCACTCATCAGAAAAATGCCACAACATGTAAAAAGCTCCCAAAACATGATTTTCATTGGAGTGGGTTTTCTGATTCATCATCCCCTCCAGTCAACTCCCTAAACTGCATACCTGTCATTTTTCCCAGTGCGGTCACTACATTCATTTGAACTTTTTTGTTGCATAGCTTGTGCTGCAGTGAAAGGGCCTCTTCAGAATTTCTGCTCTTTTGCTTCTCGTGAAGACTGTGACCTCCCTGACTGAAAGACCCTTGTTCCTACAGCCATGCAGGTTTAAAATACTCACACTGCTCCATCTGGGGCATACGTGGAGCCGGTGACAGTGAATTCCTTTAAGAAACAGTGATCACTTCCAGCCTTATCAATGATGAACATCTGAAAGAGAAGAAAAACAATACAGAGAAAAGCATCAACTAAAAATGTATGTTTAATCATTACCACTAAACACCCTCTGTAATTTCCTCTAGTAAATTCATCTCTGTATAGCGTTTGGCTGATGAAGCAGTGGGAACATATTGACAACTGTTAACAGAATCCAGACAGAACTGAAGGATAAAGCTGCTGGACTTACAGCAGCGACCAGAAAGTTCAGTAAAAGCCTTGAATTGGAGACTGTGGTATTGTTGGATACTGACTACACCATAAACTTGATGCTATGCCAACGAGCTGGAGACACACGGATCGCTTTAATGTAAAAAAATATTCACTGAGCACACTTTAGGACGAGGAGAATAAAAACAACATAAATATATATTACAGAGCCGGTGACTGGCTGACAAAATTAATATTTTTTCTAACAAATTAAAAAGCATTACGAAAGTAATGTAAAACAACTATGATGCATTGATTATATAGTGTGGTGTCAAAGGAACAGATAAAAGAGCAAAACTCAAAGGCTATTCAAGAGTGAAACCAGCAGGTGGCAGCACAGTACAGTTTGTGTGAACATATCACAGAGCAGGACAATAAAAATCTGAACTAAAACAGATACAGGCCGCTTTGAAGGCAAGGATACATTAATGTCAACTTAACACAAGGTTTGCCCCAAGTTTCCATATGTGCAGCTGTAAATAAAGACCTTTAGACTTGGAGGGTCCCAGAGTTCAGACAATGAAAGAAGAGCTCTTGAATCCACAAATCCATGAGGATTTATATATTTTTGTATCCTATCACTAACGGCAAATCATTTTCATTTCACTGGCCAAAGCAGATCTTCTTATCCAGACGAGAAAGCAAGGAATGGTCTATTTCATGCAGCAAAAAGAGTACAAAAAGAAAGCAACACAAAAAGTGCTGAATCTTAAAACTGCTCAAGTGTTTTTTTTTTGCTTTGCATTTAATGCTTTTAAATATTCCTGTCCATTGCTTTAATCTGTAAAAAACTGTGGGGGATGCACAAGCAACACAGGTAGGGAGAGAAAGCAGGAAGAGACACAAGGTCAGTTATGCAATGGTGTTTCACAGAGAGTGGCTGCATTGTGATCAGTGCTCCGTTTGAACAGAGAGGTGAGGGCTGAAGAACACAGAAAATAGAGCAAAGAAGCTGCTTTTACACCACACTAATCATCAGTTGGTGGAGGCGTCAGCCAGCTTTTTAGTCTGGTTCTCTTTAATGATGGAAGAGATTAGAATAATTTGACCACAGGGACATGTTCAACTAAAATGGATCCTCTAATTAAGCATCAGATGCGTCTTAAAGGAGGGAATCCGTCAGAAGTTTTAGATCCATGGGGGAAAACTGAGGACAAATTGAAAAGGATGGATATGAATAGTAAACCAAAAAGCCAGGAACAACCTTCTGAGATTGAAGGTGAACTAAAAGGTCAAAACAAACTTGGCAAAACATTTGGCTTTACAAGTCCTGATCTGAAAACTATTGATCCGAGGAAGAAGCTGAAACATGAGAAATCTAGAGAAAACAGGCTTCTAGACCAGTTTGCTCCCGAGGAATGGACTAGAACACCTGCTGACAGAGCAGACTGTCATGGAAATGAAGCATCTTAGGAACATGCAAGCGCTCTCCTAGATCCTGTCACGCTGCCTCATCACACTTAAATATTCATGGAAAGAATTGGTGAGGTTTTTCATCTTTTTAAATGATTTTTGCAGCACCTAATCAGGAGCCTGAGCAGTTTTAAATGTACCGGTTTGGCTACATTTAGCAATGTTGGAAATAAACATCACTTTATTTTCTTATCAATACTTACGGAAGCTTATTGGTAAGCCACTTTTTTGTATTTTTTCACCTTTTATACTGAAAAATATTTGAGAAAACCAAAAAAAAAACGTTGAGTTCTAAAAAAAAAATCTTTTTTTACCAGAAGAAAAGCATCAAGAATTGTTCGAGTAAAAACAACTATATGAGATAGTTGCGGTGCATAAAGCTCTGATCATTTGTATTTGATTTTATTTCAAATCAAATGTATTTTACCATTTTATCCATAAAGCAAATGCTACACCACGGGGGAGCTGTTTTGAATTCTGACACAAAAACAACTTTACATTACTTTAAAATGAATTTAAAACAAACTTTGCTATAAAATGTCATTTTTTTATATTGTATAGTACATAGTAAAATTAATTCTCAAAGTGAAAGGTCAAATGTAATATTGAATTGTAAATTGCAAAATGCATTGTCATTTCAATTATGACATTAAAAACCTGCATCAATTACAAATGCAACTGATTTTGCTTTTATTCAAAAGCTTATTTTTAAAATTGTCATAATAAATTGCAAATTTTAATATTGAATTTTAAATTGCAAAATGTATTTTCATATTAAAAGCCTGAATTGCATACTGAATTGTCAATTAAAAAATGAATTTTCAAATTGCATGGTTAAATTTCAAATTGAAGTGTTTATTTAGACTTGCACATTACTTTAAATTATGAATCAAAAAAACCTCCATTCAAATAAAATGTTTTTTTTTTTTATTTTTGTGTAGCACTTTAACACATCCTTATTGAACTGATGCTTTGTAAATAAATTGAATGTTTGTTACTGTGATTGCATCTGCTAAAGTTAAATATCTTTTAAAAAGACAAATTGCATTCCTGAATGTCATCTACAATGTTAGATAATTTCAAAGGAAATTACTCTATTTAATAAGAAGTTTACTTTGGGTTACTGCAGGTTGAATGATAATTGAATTTGCAAAAAGGCCTCATTTAGAAATGTTATCTTGAAGTCATTAAACCTGTCAGGAATATGGAACTTAGTGGACCACAAAGTTTGTGATGATGAGAAACATCAGAAATTTCAAAGCATGGCAGAACTTTAACGCATGAATGTATTTATACTGGCTCAGAATACACGGAATTCCAACCTGAAGCAAAAAAAAAAAAAGACCTCAAACTCCTAATAAACACCCATCATAAACACTTAATAATTTGCTCCTCCAAAAGGTCCCAGCAGTTCAATAATCTGGTGAAACTGCTACCAACTACATCATAAAGAAACAAACAATGACTGTTCATTTTGTCCAAGAGGTGGAGAAAATTACTCAGTGAGTTAATGAAACCAACAGCAAACAGTTCCCTCACCCTGCACACAGACATCTGATTGGTTGTTAATGTTCCCGTCTTGTCAGAGCAAATGACAGATGTACAGCCCAGGGTCTCCACAGAGGGTAAACTGCGGACAATGGCGTTCTTTTTGGCCATGCGACGCGTCCCTAAAGCCAAGCAAGTGGTGATGACAGCAGGAAGACCTGTGTAGAAGGAACACATTTTTTGTTTAATCAAAATATGAATTTACATCATAAGCTTTTTTCTAACTTTTTCTACTGAAAAAACTCATTCTTTAATTTTCTTGGGCAGCGGAACTCGTCTGTGTCTTTAGCTTAAAATGTAAACTTGAAATAAAAAAAAAAAAAAAAAAACTATTTTAAGCTCAAACCAACAATAATGTTTCGTTTGAACAAAAACGTAAAGTAGTTATAAATTTAAAAAAAGGTATATTTCATTTTGCAATGAATAGTGAATTCAATTTCCTGATAATATGAATCCTATCAATTCAGAAATTGGATTGAGACATGATTTCCTGCCATAAAATATTCAGCAGTGGCTCATATCGATTTTTAAACTTCTTTCCTAAACTATTTTTAAACACAAAGGTGTTCAAATACCTTCAGGAATAGCAGCAACAGCCAAAGCCACAGCAATCTTAAAGTAATAGACAGCGCCTCGGATCCAGGAACCGCCGTGGACAGGATCATTGAAGTGCCCAATGTTGATGATCCACACGGCGATGCAGATCAGTGAAATGACCTGAAACCCAACATCATTTCAGAAGACTGATAATAAAAATCCAATCTACAATAGTCTTTTGTAGTTGGATTTTAAATAAAATGTTTATTTCATGAAGAGTCATTTGTGTAACCTTGGACAGCTGTTGTCCAAACTCATCCAGTTTCTGTTGCAGGGGGGTTCGCTCCTGCTCCGTTGATGCCATCTCGTCTCGGATTTTGCCTATTTCTGTGTTGCCTCCTGTGGCCACAACCACACCGACGGCTTTTCCAGCTGCAATGTTTGTACCCTGTTGAGTCCAGCCAGTAGAATTAAATATATGAAACCAGAACGTGTAATTCAATGAGTTTCTCTTGGAAACACACAAAAAAAAAATCTAGAATGGTTTTCACAAGACTCCAATTAGGCTAAAAGTCATTTTCTTGATACGGATCATATACTAAACAAAGATTTTAATATTTCAAGCAACAAAATTACATTTTTTGGAAACATGTCATGTTAACGTGTCCTGATTTGGCAGCGGTTGCTTTATTGTCGGGGAAGACATGCGTCAGACTTTTCTATGAAACAACACTTGTGCTTTTTAACTGACAACTTAGAGCCAAACTAAACTTGATCAAAGTTAAGGGTTTACTTTGAGGACTAACAATTTACTCAATTAAGTTGTTAAAGTTATTATGCAAGCTAAAAATAAAACCAAATCATAAAAAAACTTCTTGTACTTCCTCTGAAGTATTTTCTGAGGGTAACTTTTCCATTACTGCACCTTTAACTATTATTAAAGATTGTGAGTTGATGGTTAGCTTTAGTACTGTCAACCAATCATTATAATCTTTAAAAAAGGCAAATCAGTACAGTTGAAGATAATCATAAGTAATAAAAGAGTCCCTTACAGAAAAGAGCATGTTCTTCTTGTCCTGGTTGACAGCACGTGGGTCAGGCACAGGATCTGTGTGTTTGATCACAGACACAGACTCTCCTGCAGAACATTTAAAATGAAAGACAGATTACACAATGAGGAATGACACCAGTCTTTGTGAAGAAGCTTGAATCACATAACCTGCCTGTCAAACCCTACATTTAATATTTAGCATTATGAGGAAAAAAAAAAAAAAAAAAAAACAGCAAAACAGACATGAAGAGGAAATGCTGGCATGAATGTTAAAGGGAAGACTAAAAAAAAAAAGAGCTGAAACACCAAAATATCCCATGGAATTCACTACCAATTAAGGTAGCAGAGAAAGACGAGGCATTAGCGATGCTTATGTAGTTTTCCTCCATCTTCCAGATACCTTTATGGCTACATATCCATCCAAAGATAATAGGGTTTTACATTTTTATATTAATTATATTGACTTTAATTTATCTAAGAATTCATACAAACTAGGAGGAAGACAAGTAAAATGTAATCAAAAGAAAACATTTTTGAGATGATCATAGATTTTGAGAGGAAAAACATTTATAAACAGAAAGTATTGTCTTTGAAATAAAAACATTGATAATAAAGGAAATATTATGACAAAGGTTAGAACGCAAAGCAGAGCAAGATTTAGAAAGGTTTTACCTGTTAGAATGGACTGGTCGACCCTCAGAGTGGTTGACTTGATAGAAACCAGCCTGATGTCTGCAGGCACTTTGTCACCAACTGTGGACACAAGTAGCAAAACGTTCTATAAATATTGATGATACTAATGAAGAATTCCTCCCAATGTGTGCAGTGATGCATTTTAGCACAAAACTGCTTTTTTACGCTTCAGAATCAGCTAGAATTACGTTAATTGAATCAACTGTTAAAGAGCTAGCGTATTCAAAAGAATGCAAAAGTTCAGGTGTAAAAGGATTAAAGCTAATTTGGTTTTTCCCCCAGAAGTTGTCAGTAAATGTAAACTTAAGTCTAGTTTTTTTCTACAACAAATAAAACCACTATAGACTTACTTTGAAAATGGGAAGCTTCACCAACACTTTATTTTAAAGATTTGTTAACTTCCACTAAGAGTAACACTGCACATTAGTTTTTTTTTAAGTTTATAAGCTTAAAATTCAACATTATTCTGGATTTTAAAGCAACAAATAAATCATGCCCGAGTTGTGTTTTTACTACACTGTACTATATTTATAAAGATCGCAAATCAGCAATCTAGGACATCGCAAACATTCATACTCAAATGTACGGAAGCAGATTGTGAATATCTGAGTTCCTGGATATTCTTTACATCCCTACTGTACAAAACAGAAGACAAATTAATACCATGAATACATTTTTAACACGCAAAAAATTTCTTGAAGTCATTGTAAAAAAAATAAATAATACAGAAAACATACAATAAAAGACAATTGATTAAAAAAATGTGTAGGATAAGAAATAAGCTAAGCTACCCGGTTTTTACATTCAAGTTTCAGACCAATAGAATTAACTCATTTGTATAAATGATGTGTGCGGGGGGGTACACATTCTAAAAATGACCAATACTCCTCTGAGTTCTTCCATAAGACAAATAGCTATGCTCGTTCTTTCTATTAACTTTTGGATTTAAGGAACTTCCAATAAAACAAATATCTGATGTAACAAACATTCTTTAAACAAATGTTTTTTCTCACTATAAATCCATCAAACGCCACAAAAACACTGAAATTTGAGTTTTTTCTTTAAAAAAAAAAAAGGGAGAAAAAGAGAGAAAAAGTCCAAACTCCAACTACTTTATATCCAGATGTGTTTTGAGGTCAACTAATCGGAAACTAATAAATCAACCACAGCTTTATTAGTTGATTCATTTGAATGTGGTTAAACCACTTCCTGCAGATGTGAAATAATATTCATGTTTCCACCTTCTGAAAAAAGGTCAAATTATGCGAATCTGCTGAGAATGTACATCTACATTTTTAGGTTTTTCATGAAGTTTTTTTAAGGAGCTCACTAGAATATATACAGTATCTCACAAGAATGAGTAAAACCTTCACATTTCTGCAGATATCTTTTCATAAGACCACACTGCCAAAACAACTCTTTGACGCAATGAAAAGTAGCCAGTATCCATCTGGTATAGCAGTGTAAATTTATTTTTCAAGATAAACTTATTTGGTTCAGATGGTGTCAAATGTGTCAAAATCAAGTGTCTTGCCTACTGTCAAGCATGGTGTTGGTAGAGTCACGGTTTGGGGCTGCACGAGAGCTGACAGCATTGGGGAGCTACACTTTGAGGGAAAAAGGAATTCTAGAATAAACTGACATACTGAAGCACAGCATGATTCCTTCCTCTAGAAAGTGAGTCACAGAGCAGTATTCCACCATGATAATGACCCCAAACACACCTCCAAGATGACCACTGTCTTGCTAAGAAGACTGAGGGTAAAGATGATAGACTGACCAAGCATGTCTCCAGATCTAAACCATATGAACATCTTTGGGGCATCCTAAAATGAAAGGTGGAGGAGCATATGGTCTCAAAATGTCCACCAGCTCTGCGATGCCATCATGGAGGAATGGAAGAGGATTCCAGTGCCAAACTGTGAAGCTCTGGTGAAGAGCCACAAGAGTTGAGGCAGAGCTGGACAATAATGGTGGACAAAAAAAATATTGATACCAACCATATTCACTTAGTGGTGTACTCACTGTTGTTGCCAGGTGTTTGGCTATTGATGCCTGTATTGTGATTTAATTTAAAAGAAAAATACATTTACGCTACTGATCACTGACTACTTTTCATTGCGTCAAAGAGTCATTTACGCAGTGCTGCACCATGAAAATATATAAATATCTGCAGAAACATGAAGGGTTTACTCACTTTTGTGTGATACTGTGTGTCAATTAGTCTAACGACTAAAGACAAAATATAGAAACAACAAAAAACTGTGACAACTGATTTTTTGTGCAGACAGACATGTAAACCAACACTCAGCCCTCTGAGGTGCCCTTCAAAACCAGAGGGTAAGAGAAAGAGGATGGAGGAGAGGAAAGGAGGATCAGATGAGCCCTTTTAAAAACACACATCCAAAAATGGTAAAAGTATTTTGAGCAGCAGAAAAACATACTGCTTTATTTGGTGGAGGGAGGGATGCTAAAAACATCTGCTTTAAGTGGAGATCTCCATGTGCCGGCTAAAAATAGAAACGGCATGATGTGCGATACTGTCATGACCATTCAGAGGCAGCCTCCGACATGCAACCCCCCACGCCCAATGGGAATTTAGACATCCCAAGTAAGAAACCCATATAAACAAATCAGATCAGGTTTTTCTCATTTGGTTTAGGATGAATCATTGGAAATCCTCCCAACATCCTTATTCCATCCAAAGACGTATAGAGGGAACAATGTCAAACAGAACTAACCCACTTGCATACTCATAATAGTCTTCAAGTAAAAAGAGATGATAAAACCTGGTCTAAATAAATGTTATTCAGAAAAAAATGCTGCTTTTTATAAAGTGACTTCAAAAACATTTATAGTAATTTTTCCCAAGGGATGCTGGGACAGACCAAAACTTGACTATTTTAAGCTCAACTTCATTAGTCATCAGCCAATCAAAAATTCACCAAGTCCCTAAAGACCCACTGATGAAAATGGTGGTTTTAACATGTTCTTGTGGCATTTTTCTGATAATGTAGGACATGTATACAGAAAATTAAGCTTAAATTGGCATTTGCGAGTATTTCTTTCATTAAATTGTTGTAAATCAGGAGCAGACTAAAAAAGCAGTATTTAAAAAAGAGCAAATTTTTTGAAAAAGGCTACAAGCTCCCTGCTCTGCAATTGTGAGGGAAAGGGGGAGAGTGCAGGCTTGCTCCACACCGACAGTCAACTCAAAGGCAACTTTTTAATTCTTGCCGCTCTGAAAAAACTTAGAAAACAGCACAAGTTAATAGATTTTGGCTAGAAACGTTAAAAAAAAACTGCTGGGAATGATTCTAAAAAAGATCAAAAGATGATGGGAGTGGGTCTTTAATATGACGGCACTCATCAAAACAAAATACATACTTTCAGTGAGCATGTTTGTAATGCTGAGAGGCTGGAAGTCCCATATGGTAGTCTCTGATGTACCACAGCAATGTTTAGTTTTCAAAGTCCAACAATTGAAAAATGGATCATTACGTTAACAGTGCTAACGGGAAATTTCTACATTGTTGGTACAGGATTGATGTTTTCAAGACTGGTTGTTAGCTATAATTTAAAAGACAATAAACAAAGGAAGCTAAATCACCATAGCGGCATTGTTTCTAAACATCAAAGGTATTATTAAAAAATATGAATTCTAGGCACTTCAAAACAGCATTTATAATGTTAACTGACAGACTAGAAACAGACCAAGATTAATCCTTTTATCTTCTTCAGCATTAAACACGCTGAAACCTCTGGTGCCTTTTATTTTCGAGCTGCTCTAGTCATTTAACTGCAGTAAATAACATTTATGCAAACAAATGAAGAGACGTTTAATTTTAAATGTTTTATCTCAGAGAGACATATTCCTCTCCTTTTGGTCTGCCGTCTTTTGTTTTTTCTTTGAAAATGATAGCCAGGACAGTGACATTTCCTTCTTCCATGTGTTCAAAGGATTTATCTGTTCTCCCCAGAGAGAAACTAATGTCAGGCTCCACACATTTATGTTGGAACATCAGCCGGTGTACACTGATCTTGTCCCAGTGTAACCCACAATGATAACACTGGCGAGAAGCATGTCACAAAGACTCAGTCCAGAAAATTGTGTAGTGGTAAAGTGAACAGCAAGCAATGGAATTATTGTAGGGACTGGAGTTAGGGTCCAGGTTACTTAGCACCCGCCTGTTCATCAAGTTTGGGTTCAATGAAACTGTGGTTGTCTCGGGGGGGTTGTATGTTTGCTCTCTCAGGGACTGGGGCTTCAAGACTCGCAGACCTACAATGTTCTGGGACTGTGTATGACTTCCTTCAATTCACAAGAGACTGCTCCCACACACAGCTGCAAATTCAGAAGAACTTTTAGCATTACCAGCATGAAGTAGCACAGAAAACATACAACTACTGAGTAAAAAGCAGAGAGCAGGTGGGAAAATTATCACAAAAAATTATATATTGATCTAATAATGTATAAAACAAACAAGGACGGACAGAAACTTTTTTTTTAAATATATATTTCAGAAAATCAAATTAGTACCAATTCAAACAGGTTCATTCGTTTTACAATACTAGCAAAACCAGTGAAGCTTTAAGGGAAAAACCTTTTAAACCTACAGCGAAGAGAACAAACCAACCCTCTGATTAAATTAAAGTGCTGAGACCAAAGGAAAAAGGGGAACTTAAAAAATAAATAAATAAAATCGAATAAATTGTAGTATCTGTACAGCTCAGGTATTGTTACACTTAAAGTCCTTATGTTATTAACTGAGGACACACACAAGTCCTAAACACAGAAGAAGCATTCGATTTTGTACTCACAAATAACAGTGAATTTTAGACTTTAAGGATTACACCTCTGTTGCTTATTAATAATTCAGGACACACACAAGGGACTTCTCAAGGCGAGATGGGTATAAATAAGCATGAGCTGCTGCTATAGCTACATAACAGAAATCCAAGATGAGTAGTGCCAGTTTGTTTGCATTGTCTAACCTTCAGCTGGAAGGAATAAGCAGCTCGTTTGATTAGTTTACATTGTCTATCCACAAATACTCTTAAACGTCTTATTTGATTATATTAAAAGACCTTTCTGCATTTTGCATTTTTCACCTCATTTAACTAACTAGTAGAGTGCAAAATATCTGATATTTTACAAACAATGGCTTAAAAAAAAAGACAAAACCATTGAGAGACCAACAACTGAATTGGGTAATCAGGTTGAGTTACTTCCTGCTTCAAGCCTTTTCCTATGAAAAACTTATTTCAGGCTCCAGAAGGGCTGCTTTCTTAATTATCAGTTCAGTTCATCAGCTGTACCTTTTACAAAGAAAGAAAGGAGAGGAAAAACTGACAAAAAGAGAAAAAAAAGGAAGTGACGCAAAAGCCATAAACACATGTGGCCCAAACCAAGATGAGGTTAGCCAAGAAATGTTCAGGAACAGACTGGACCTCTGCTCTTGCATAACTACTTTACATAATTCATTCTTCTATTCTAAACTGTTGTAGAGACTGATCAGGAGAAGCGGTGAGTTGTATTTGCCAAAAACTAATAACACCTAACACAAACTGGTTTTCTCATAAATTGCAGCTTACTGTCCATTTTTTTCCCTTTGGGGTCATCACTAGCTTCAACTATTGTTTTAAAGCCCATAGAATAATATTTCAATTTATGATTTTACATTTTCATACTAACATGTTTTATATGTCATCTCGGAGAATTAAAAAAAAAAAAAAGCTACATATTTTAAATGCAAATATTCTTGTTGTCTTATGTATGATTTATGACTTAATAGCATTTATCAAAGTATGAATGATCAAGAATAGCTAAAAAAAAAAAAAAAAAAAAAAAAAGGATAATCTTACCAGCTACTTCCACTATGTCCCCAGGTACAATGTCTCTGGCCTTGATTCTCTGGACGCTCTTCCTGTCCTGGCGATACACCTTTCCCATTTCTGGCTCATACTCCTTAAGTGCTTCAATTGCATTTTCTGCATTTCGCTCCTTAAAAGAAAATTAATAAAAAAATATCAGCAAACGTTTCAAAACATGAACATAGTGATCAACATTGAGATGAAAATGAAACCAATTTGATCTCAGTAATTGTCAATAATCATTTCAGTTTTCATATTTTGCAATAAAGCAATGGTATAAGTCCTGAAGGTGGAATACAATTATTTAAGGATTAGCTGCTTGTTTTTGTCGCACACTTTAAAATTTGCTATTTAAACATTTTAAACAATAACTTACTGCTTTTTCTAACTATTTGTTTTCACTCTTCAGACCCCCTTTTGTGAATAAATAACCAAACTAGAAGTTAGTCAACAAGAAGGTACCAGCTACAGCATGTAGTCTGCTGGAAAAATTCTGTCATTGTATCATCAAAGACAAGGGCAGGTTTCTATTAAAATCTGTGAAAACAAAACTCCAAAAATCATCTGGGAATTTAGGCAGTGATACTGATCAACATTGGAGGTGCTGGAGGTTCAATACTGAGTCAATAATTATGCCTAAAATTAAGCTTAACAGATAAGCTAAAATTCAAGCTATATTCTTTTTCATTACCACGTGTGGTAATTAAAGCTGTGCATTTACTTGTCAGTTAGGATTTAACCACATTTTTATTGGGGCTCCACACAGAATTATTAAACAGCTGGAGATCTGAAACTTTACAGGATTCTCACATTTGTTCCTCCTTATCACACGTTTTCATGCATATGAGACAGTTGTTTTAGGTGTTGCTGGTAAAACATGTTACCACCTTTTGGTGGCAGTTTCATGCTAATGTCTGGTGCTGGATAAAACAGGAGTTTTCGATTAAGGCAATCCTTTTCCTCGATGAATCAATATTTTTCCTATAGTAATGTATAGACTGATAGTATGGCAAATATCCAAAAAGAATGTGTCTTTACCTGCCAGACTCCCACTATGGCATTTGCAATGAGAATGAGGAGGATAACAAAAGGCTCCACAAACGCTGTGACTGTTTCTTCCCCCTCCTCAAACCAGGCCAGTACCTGCCCCGAAGAAATACAAAGAAATGAAAAAATATGAACATGTTTTAAAAAGATATGCACACAAAATTAATACATATACGTTTGAAATGCATTCCTAGAAAAACCAAAAGAAAAAAGTAATGAAAATAAAACTTTGATATTTGGGTTGCTAAAGAAAATACCAAAAAAATAAATAAATGCTTTTTATGCAGTTTCTTTTAAAAATGTGGCACAAAAACCAGACGCTTTTACTTTTAAAAATACTCCCAGTCCTACTAATAAAATATCCTTCCAAAGAACAAAAATTAAATGACTGCTTAATTACACTTTTTTTTATTTTAGTAATTTCCCTCAAACTTAAAAAAAAACAATAATTCAAACACCTATATCTTAGATATATAATGATCTATACAAATACATATAGTTTAAAATCTAACATGAATATCCCACTAGAGCAAACTGGGCCAAGTGTGTTAGAAAGAGTGCAGGAACCACTCTGGCTTCTTTTAGTATCTGTGCCAGAAACAAAGTGTGTCAATGAGGCGCTAAATGCCCTGCGCGTTTCCTTCACTAACCCAAATCCTCATTGCCAATAAAGAGTCAAACAGAACTTTTCCTGCAATTTTATTCCATGAAATACATTCCACTACTGAACGACTATCATTATAGACAGAAATATCTGACTTGCGGTCAGACTTTGTCAATTAAATTCCTCTGAGAACACGGGGGGGGGGGGGGGTGGGGGGGGGGGGGGGGGGGATATCAACTGGATACAACATTGTGCAGTTTCTAGAGTAAAACAAATATTGCTGTTAAGCATCATACAGTACTACCCATTTACACACTTTCTCATGTCAAACTTTCAGTGATTAACATTATTTTATCTAAATAAATTCAAAACCTATAAAAGGCTGCAATGACTGAATAACTTTTATAGTAAAAACAAAAAGAAATTTAATTGATTACTAATAACTAAGACAAAATGCCAAAACAAATTAGTTTGCAAGAGCTTTCACCAAGTTCTGATCATTAAGTAATCCTTAAGAGAACTATCTGAAATCATAAAAGCTATTCTACATTTTTATTTCAAACCATTATTTGTGTATCAACAGCAGTAATGCCTAAAAATATATATATTAAATTTTACTTCAGAAAAAAATGCATCTGCATTTAAAAGCAGTCTACGGAGTAAATCATTAACTAATTTATGTCATAAAATGCAGTAAGACCATAAGAAATGTTAAACATATTTTCCTGCTTTTTATCAGTCAATTTTAGCTTTTGAAACTTGTTTCAACATGTATCAATGAGGCAAATTAGGCTTCATGGACCCAAACATTTGATTTTTGTGAGTTTATTGCTGTTTTCTTCCACAGAGCCATTTTCGATCAGCCCTGGTGTTTCCGGCTATGTGGAATCAGTTTTTTTTGTCTACGGTAAAATTAGTTTTAGCTTTTCGGAATCTTTGGTGTGTTTCCGCATGTTTCAACGTAGATGGTCTATGCCGTCATTTGTATTAAAAAGTTAAGATTCTAGTACTAGTAGTAATTTATCAGTAATTTTTTGTCTGGTGCTTAAAAGGGCAACATTAGTCGTCATTTTTACACCATATAGCCACCCCTGAAATACATTTGTCACACACATTTGTTACATTTTCCTCTTCAGGTTTAACAAAAAAGTAACTTGAATGTAATGCAGGACTTTATAATTATTGAGCAGTATGTAGCAAACTTGGGGATAACTTTAACACATAATCTGTAATGTGTTACAGTTTGGAAGTAGCTTGCACATAACATTGAGTGCAGGACCCCCCCAGTACATCCATCTCCTGAGTTTTTCAATCAACCAGTCACAGCAGAAGGACCAAATGTCATTAAAGCTAGGGTAACTGACCCAGAAAGAGAAGCACGGAAATAAGATTTGAGCTAAGTTAGTTGAAGCCCAAGGCTATATCTCTTCTTGTCCAGCCACAGTAAAGTAGAGTGTTTGGGACAAGAAATAAGGTTCACAGCCAGGAAATCGCAGTCTCTAAGCACTTCATTTTATGAGTTTTTTTATACTGATAAAGGCAAAAAAACAACAACTTCCAATTAAGTGCATGCATTAAAAAGTATTTTAATTTTTCAGTTCAAATGTCACCTGTTTTTTAAAGTTACAATAAATGCAATAACCTGCTACACTTTCATTGCAATCTTCCAATTCAAATTAAAAGCTTCTTTATTAAGCAATTTTCCTGGTCTTAATTTTGAAAATTTTCCTTTAACCTGTGGCATAACACAATCATTCAATCATTTTTGATTGAATACTTGTACTCGTTTCTCATTACATTAAATTGAGTAAATGTAATGAGTAACGATAAGTGTCCATTCAAATGTAGTAGAATAAGGAGTACAAATATTCAATCAAAACTTTAGTCGAGTACAGAGTATATTTTTGATACTCAGTACAAGCACAAAGTAGCCAAAAGAAAAAAAAAAAGTAAAATAATGAAGTACGTTTTCTCAAGTACTTTACACCACTGGTCTGTGCTAATCCTTTTAAGATTCTACTTTCCCTTCCTGTAATCTTAAAGCTTATAACAGTTTTTGATGGTGGATCTAACAAAACATGATAATACATTGAGGAATATTTCATTCTTACCCATGTAAGAATATACACTTTGGTCATACTTACAAAAGATATGCAGGCAGCTAATAAAAGGATCCTCACGAGCAAATCTTCAAATTGCTCAACAACAAGTTCCCAAAGAGATTTACCTGAAATAATAAGTAATTTATTATTTTACATTTCAGATTCATTGTTTTGGGGTTTGTTTTTTTTTAGAACAGACAAAGAACCACCCACCTTCCTCCGCAGGTAATTCTGTTGATCATCCGATTCAGACCGCAGATAGTTTTTTTTTTTTAAAGGGAAAGAAAGAAAGAAAGAAAAAGGACAAAAACTTATAGCATTAATATGTGTACAATGAAATACTTAAAGTGTCAGAAACACTAAAAATGATCGTTTTGGGGACTGACAATGGCCCCAAAGACAATCCCCTACATCAAAAACTCGGGTTGTGATGTAACAGGCGGTTTTTCGGTGCCGGTGTGTTCTTGGTAGCTTTGCCCCCACCACCTTGATACCCGGAATTACACTTTCGTACCATTTGTAATCTTAACACATGTGAACCGGTTCCTTACCGTTCGGTCCATATCGGTCCCGTTGTTTTCTGACTTCCTCTAAACTCAGGCCGGTGCTTTCATTCACGTTGAAAAAGCTGAGAACTTCTTCCACCGTCTTTGTGTGCGCGTTGTCCATGGTCAACGGACACTGGAGGACACCGCTCGTTTCGGGAGGTCCGACTTCAACCGGTCACGGTCCACGCCACGAGAAAACACTGGGGCGAGGGCTATAGTCTGAGCGAACAAGTGGTTGTTCAACGAAGCCGCTCGGCACGCAGGTGGAAAGGCGTAGAGTGGACGAATTAGCGGCTTCTTTGCTAACGGAAAGCTAGGAGGCTAAAGCTAACTGTTCCTTTGCACCCTGCTTGAATTCGCCGGTTGAGCTCCGCTAGCTTCTCGCTCACAGCGTCAAATAAATCCTCATATTCATACCACAGTTACACTTCCTTCCTTTGTTTTTCCCTTTAAGCTTACGATACATAAAAAACGATTCTACCTAAACAGGTGATTTAAACATGTGGTTAGAGTTGAGGCTCGGCTCCTTTTTGCGGAATCACTAACGTTAAGATCGGCACCAATCGCGACTCTTCGTCGAATGCGGCGTTCAGTGTCCGCATGTGGAAGCCGCTCATTGGCTGAAAAGACCGGAAGTCTTTCTTTCTCTCCACCTCGCGTGTTCAAGGGTCTGCTGCTGCGTGGTGCAGGCAGGCAGTCCACATTAAATCCACATAATGTTTAACGTTTTCACTGCCGTATTCTAACCTATGTAAACATAAGAAAGTGAGCACAACTGCTTATAGATATCACATATCACAGGACAAACATCAACTTTTTCGTTTTAAAATAATTAAAGAATAATTCTCAAAATTGAATATGTTTGACCCCTCATGTTGCAAGTTTAATGATTACCTATTTTAATGTGTTATTTTATAATGTATAGAGGTGTAATGATTATTCGACTCAATGGATAAATCGATTTCTATCCCTACAATCCAACCAAAATGAAATAAATCGATTATAACCAATAATGGAAGACACAATTTCGATTAAGATACAACCATTTACTGGAACTGGACTGAGTTAATCCCTTATCCTGCGTGTTCCAAATAGGAAGTACCCGCTGGTTCCAGAAAGCCAAAATCCAATAGACGTTTTTAGAGAAATAAACAGATATTACTTACTCGTTATATTTTTAGGAATAACCATTCCTGCTCTGATAGCTTTATAACATCTTTTTGACAATTCTCATTTGTTTCATTATATTTTGCTTTATCACAAGTTATTCAAGTTATAAACTGACCAATCAGAGGCCTCAATAAAAGCACCTGGCCCCCATCTCGAACATTTGATTCAGATAATCCTGAGCTCGCTTGAACAAGCTCACTCCTGATTGGCAACAGTAGTTGCCATAGAAACTTTGACTCAGACTGACTTGGACCAATCACTGTCGTCTAACATGGTGACATTCGTATCTTGAAAAAATGGTGGGTGAATTGGCCTTATTTCGCTGGAGCAGGAGGTAAGGTATTTTCTATGGGTGATGTTACATTCGCTCATTCCAGTTCTCTTGTACAGTCAATGTCACAACACATGTGATGGCAGCAAAAAATGATCAATCCATCATTACAGTCACTGTGGAAACACATTGAATTTTGTAAACACGTGTGATCATACATGTGGTATAATTTTCTAATAATGTCCAGTTTGTATTATTTTTATGTGGAAAAACAACATTGGGATTAACTTTATGAAACTAAAATGTGAATGGATCTTCCCTTATTTCTTGTTTACTTGTTGGTACATATATTTAACTTACCAGTACACTTGATTATCTTCCAAGAAATACAAGGAGTCTAGATAACTTCACTTGCACTTTTCATTACCCAGGTATTTATCTCGGCGTCACACTTATTGAATTTTTGGTGAAAGATGTTCTTGATCAATTTTAGATCAGTGAATCAGATCGCTGAAGCCATGCAAGACATACAAATGAGATTATTTGACAAATGCAGAATCAACACAAGGTCATTAATGCCATTAAATACTTAGGACGAAAAGACTTGTTTGACTCTCCAAAAAAATATTTTTTAAAAAGTAAAAATATATACAGTAACTGTTCTGCAAAGCAAAATCAAACAATGGATGTATATTGGACAAACCCCAACATTTGCCTGCACTAATACTCCAGTTAAGTAACCACACATTAAGTCTGGTTCTTTCCAATTTTCAAAATAGAATTCAAACAAAGTTAACATGGAAAATAAGACAGTAAAATTCTCTAATTAAGAATTACAATAACGATATTTCAAAACAAGTCAGGTTCTATTACCAAGTTTACAAGCAAACATGTGTTTTGAAACAGATCCTTTTAACCCATAAGTCAAAGATTTTCTTTATCCCTGTAACAAGCACAAGCATGTTCAAAGATAGTTGGTTTTCAGTGAAAAACCATCAATAAAGTACATGAATTAATTGATGTTCCCTAATGTCTGCTCTTAATGCAGAACACAAAAAAAAAAAAACCTTCATCAACCAAAAATCCCAAATTTGCTTTTTTTTCACCTGACAAGACAATTTTGAAACAGCAGTGCAATGACCAATTGCCATTTACATGGTCCTGAGATTTCTCTTTGCCATGAAACCATCTTGTAATTCTGGGTAGAATGTATTATTTCTCAGAGAGCACCACTTTTTGAATCCTGCTGTGTGTTTGTAGGTTTGTTTATTTATTTATTTGGAGGACAACCAACATGTCTATGTTTTTGCCAAACAGGAAAAAACTACTTTTCATTGATAACGATGGATTAAATCTGGGTCAACATCATTTCATGGAGAAAGAAAGACAAAAATACATTGATATCAGCGTAGCACTTTTTTCTGACCAGCAGCATGCCTGGGCTGCAAGGACCATTTTGTTTGCACAATTCTTCTTTTTTACTGTGCGTTTGAGCAAAACACCTAGTACAGGGGAAAAAATGAATTATGAGCATATGGAACAAACCCCCCCCCTCACAAAAAGGATTACTTCACAGCAAGTGAAAGTAAAAAAAATGAATGGGGCCAAAATCTCTCATAGTATTAAAAAAAAAATCCATTAACTAAATCAAAACAGGTGTCTGGGAAATGGCCACAGGACAGACAGTTTGGTGACTATTTTGTGTCAAAATGGGAAGTTTAACAATTGTTCAACTGATTGTCACAAAAAAGAAAATCACACACACACACCACCAGATTAAGTCTACAACCCCAACGGAAGTTTTGTTGACCTTTGACCTCAGAAAGAGCCTGCCAACTTAAATTTTCAAAGGAAATTTTCAAGGAAAACAAAAAAATATATATTTTAGTAGATTCGTCTAGAAATTACATAGAACTGTTTGTCACCCACAGGTGA
This sequence comes from Oryzias celebensis, assembly GCA_014656515.1. Lineage (NCBI taxonomy): Eukaryota > Metazoa > Chordata > Actinopteri > Beloniformes > Adrianichthyidae > Oryzias > Oryzias celebensis. The sequence continues at coordinate 15,224,118 of BNCR01000012.1, forward strand.
CCAAAATAAAAAGGTTGCTATGGAGATAAGACCAATGAAAAAGCTGCCATTAAAAAAATAACATTTTTAATGAACTTGTTCCATGCAGCTCTGACCAGGGTGGCAGGGGGAGAAGGGAAGAGTGTAGTAGTCTGGTAGCACCAAGTGAAGGTGGGTCAAAAGGGGCAGGGCCATATAATACGGCTTGCAGCTTTAATAATTTATGTTTCGTCCACAAATGTAATCAATATAATGACATCCAGCTGAACCAAAAAATAATTTAAAAATGTGGTTATGGAAATTTTTTTTTACAACAGTAGAAAAAAAATTATATTTTTGTTAAACGCTGATTTCAAAAATCAGTATTTTTCAAAGTAGTTTTTTTTTTTAATTTGTTGAAAACATCATCAACAGGTCTCGTAAACCAAGCTCATTTAAGATTGTTTGACCTGACAAAAATCTGGGTTTTTAGGTGTTCTGACAACAAGAGGAGGTGTTTGTGCAAATGCTCCCAGTCTTTTCTGCTGAATTCCTTTTATGATCATATTTAACTCATTTTTGAATGAGTTTGTTGAACTGTATTCCTTTTTCCCCCTCACTATAGCATTTTTTAATTTGGGGCAAAAGCATAAGAAATGGGTAGGAGTAAAGCACACATGTTTGTGATGTGCAGCAAAATTTTGAACACACCATTCAAGGTTTTTTACAGGTTTTACAGCTAGATTTCAGTTGTCTAGTTTTTGGAATCGTGGAGCTTATTTTTCTATTCCAATTGTGGTGCCCATTCAAACCTGTGTGAACTTTTAGTCAGAATGACGCAGGCTTTGTTAGTGGTAAACTTCGTAGAAACCATTGCTATTTGTCAGGGAACTATTTAATTGAGATCTTATGATGTGTTCTTAATCCAGTCTAATCATAAAAAGCAAAGAGAATTAAGTCACAAGGTTCCAAAACTGGCACAGGATGACAGCATTAATGTAGTTAGGGTTGTCGCAAATTTTTTTTAGCTGATGGTTGTTGTACCCTCAGCACTTATACAGATTTATCCTCAACAGTTTGACGTACTTTCGCTCTAGACTTTGCTTCTGAGCACTGCCTCCAATTTCTGGAAATTGGAAAAGAAAAATCTCCATCAGCAAAGCCTTTGCAACCTAAAAATCAGCATCTAAGATGGTGAAAACATACCAACACAACAGGAACTGACTGTTGGTAAATCTTCATTATGAACAGTCCATTTTAATAAACTTACTTTAGGAAACTTAGAACTGGCCTACAAAGAACATACCCAATAAGTCAATTTTGTCCATTATGTGCATTTGAACACATGCAATGGATGGTGTAGGAATAAAATAATAACTCACTCAGAGTGTAACTGTTCAAATGTTTGAAAACATAAATTAATTAATTTAAAAGAAAGGCATTTGTTGCTGTATCTCTGCCAAACAATGCAATTTGTGTTATTTAGAGCAGAAAATATATAATTCTGGCATCCTAAATAGATTCTTTAGGAAAAAATGTAGGAAATTAGTAGACACATATACCGTATAGGCATCATAACTGCACTCATTGTAGCTTACATTTCAGCTTTCTCTGTTTGATTCACACTCAAACTAGGCAGGCAGAGTCGGCAACAGGGTGCGGATTCTGCTGTAATCTGTGTGGTTAAGGCTTGCAAGCCTGTACCTCAGGGGTCTCTTCTAGGCACAGTACGAGCGCCATCGCCTCCCTATCTGTGGGCTGTAAGGCCAGCAGACTGGTGGTCTAGAATAACAGAAGAAACTGTGTCTAACAGTGAGGGATGCAGGTCTGACAGGAGTGGGTAACACAAATGTTTAACCCTTTTTTATCATATTTGAGACACATTTTTTGAGACTCCTATTTTTGATTTTTCCAAATGTTCCTTAAAAATCCATGATACGTAACTTGATCCGTTTTTTCTGACATGTAGTTCACCATCCTCCCACTAGGGAAGCAGTAAAAGGGCTTTTCTTGTTTACTGGTATTTCAAAATGGCTGCTTCCCTGAAATCTCAGGAACACTTTTGGCGGGAGGGAGAAAGTTTTACTAATTTTCAAAACTCCTCGGTGAAAATAACTCAACTATTGTTGAGGTTAAGGCTAACATGTTTTTAGGTTAACATACTATTTTGGTTGCAACAAACCAAAACTGTCAAAAATAAAAAAATGTATTCACATTTCCTGATGCAAATCATTTTAAATGTCCGCCAACCACCGGATCAGGAAATTATTTATTCATCTATCCTCTAAACCCATTTAGCCTTGTGCAAAGTCACAGGGAGGCTGCAGCTCACCCAGCTTCTGCTGGGCAAAAGTGAGGTGAATCATTTTAAAAGATCCTCTTTTCAATTATTCTAATGATTTGTGTTGCAAAAATTAAGCTGCAATAACATTTATTATTTTTTTATTATTATTATTATTATTTCATCTAATAAAATAAATGAGCGTTCATATTATTTAGGTCACTTCAATGTTTCAATAGTAAATTTGAATTATTGAATATTTTTTTAAAAAATGTCACTATTTTCTTTTTATCTGCAGTTGTTAAAAATGTGTGTGTGTGTGTGTGTTTTGGCTTGGCTAATTTTGGCAGTCCAAGCAATAACCCAATTAAACGTAATTACACAGGAAATGCAATTGATCTACTTTTTTTTTTTAACCAAATGAGCTCACTCCATATTTTAAAGCACGATTGCACCAACTACGGTCCTCGGTCTGTTCTTGGTCTCACGTGTGTTGTTTCAGGGGAAATCAAGCTGATCACCCTAAAAGGTACCACAGGATTTATATAAGAATGTCCCATGGGTGAGCTGGTAAATGGTTTAGCCCCATGACAACCAGCAACAGGCCTTGTTGGGGCATCCTCTGGAAAGATAAACACCTCTCCCCTCTGTAGGTGCTTTGCTCCTTTGCCACCATAATATTACCTAAGTGTTCAGCCAAATGTGTGATGTCATTTGAGTCACAGAACATTGTAATTAACATAATAATCTGAAGTAAGTTTTAAAAAAGAGATCTTCTAGGTGCATATATTAATATATTTACATCCTTATTTTTTGTCATTGATTATCATTATAGATATTAGTAAGTAGAAATACCTTTTAAAAATATTCAAAACAGGTAAACAGCAAAGCTAATAGACAGAAACTGGACATTGTAATGTTTATTTTCTTTATAAAATATGTCCTGAAGTAATCTCAGAAGCTGTATATTATAAACAAATATCCCTGGTCTGTGCGTGTCTTAACATGATGTGATTGATTCAGTTAAAGAAATAAAGAAAAAAACGTATATTTCCACTTAGATTCGTTTGACCACGCTCTTCTTTCATTACTGGGATTTTGCTGTCCTCTAGTGGAAGTTTTTGTTGTGATAGTATGTTGTCCATTAGGTGGTGTGTTTGGGTCAGAAAATATTTAGTGAAATGTGCATGGCTGTCATTCATCTCTCACTAATGAACTGTTAGTGGTAAAGCAGTGTTGGCGTTAGAAATTAACACTAGAAATTATCTTGAAGCTCTTTGTCTCCTTATTTATTGTTAATCTTTCAAATATTTTTTGAAATAAATATTTCAAAATATAACAGTTTTCATTTTTCATCATCACACCATTTACTTTATTCACTCACTTGCTGATGTTGACTGATATTCTGAAGTTCCGTAGGAAAGGAGGGCTCTTTCTGCCTTCACATCTTTCTTGTCAGTGAATGCTTGTGTGCAACTCAGTTCTCTTTTGTGCTGGAGTATGTGGGATGTTTGTGGACAGCTAAGACAGGGTACCCTGTACAGCTCACAAAGCCTTTCTTCTGTTATGTACACACGGTAAGATGGTTTGTGCAACCTCTTGTGTGTGATTCCCGGTTTGTAGATAAGTGAGTACATATATTTTGATTATTCCAATAGAATTAATGCGCATTGGATACATAAATAATTATTTTGAAAGGAACTCAGTAACCAATCAGAAGTCATCTTGGAAAAAAAAGGCTTTGTATCGTTTTCATATGCTGGTTGAAATGCAGAAAGTCTATTAATGTTACTTCAACTTCAACAACAAACATTTTGTCCTTGGCTTTTCAACGACCCGAAGAAAGAGAAATACTAAATATATAAGATTTATTTGCTGTTTGTTATCAACAATGAATGTATGTAATCACAGAATAAAAATGACTTAAAAAATACTATTTTATTTTTTAAACACAGACATTTCTTATTCTAATATTCTCTGTGTGACTAACATCGACAACCACTGTTTTACTGCAACTGCTTTTTTTTATTTTCTGTTTCATAAATATGTTTCATTGTGCAGAGTGAAGTTTTATGTTTGCATGTTTAATATTTCAGATGTTTGACAAACCATCATGCCTCGATGACAACATTCACTGTGCAAAAGGCTTAGAGGTTGGAAACAAGGTAAAACACTAAACTGATGCAATTCTGCATAAATTAATATCCATTCGTGAGCAAAAAAGCACATGAAATGTTTGTGCTTTACATTCTGAAGGAGTCTTAATTTTGGATTTTTTAGATGTAACATAGTTTGTGTTTTGAACTAATACTTTGTTGCACAGTAAAGTTTTCTTCTCTGTGTTAATTTTTTAACCTTTTTTTACGCAAACGCTCCAGAAATTCTGGTAAGCGAACAATGATATGGCTTCTGCTGTGCATTGAACTTGGTTTATTCCTGCCTTTTGTTTCTGCTGTAAAGTGGGTTTACAGTGGGGAAAAAAATTCAGATATTTTCTGCTTCTTATTTTGCCATCGTAAGGTGATCTCCCCTTCAAGACTTCCAGTAATGTCTTGACCCTGCACTGCTCTTCCCCAAGACGACGGTCCTTTGGTTACCAACAACCACGTGAAAGACTTCCACATGAATACAAATTACCCTTTTGTGAACAAAAATGACTATTTTGTAGGCACAAATTAATACTTTAGTGTCTTCATTTGCAACTACTAATTTGTGGCCACAAAATGTTAATTTGTGCACACAAAATGCTAATGAAATGCTATTTTTTGGCTAAGAAATACTCATTTGTACCCACAACAAGATAATATAATGCTCATTTGTAGTGACGAAATGCTCAATTGTGGCCAAAAATGATCTTTTTGATGTGCTCAAAACAGAAATTCATGCACACAAGTTACTAAAGTTGAGGGAAAAGTTTCTTAATGTCATGTCTAGCTCCCCGTAATAATTTTCTGTAATATATATTGTAAATAAATCCAAGCAAGTTTAGACAAATACCAGCAAGTGCGATAATATTTAAAGGTGAAAAAATTAAAATAAAATAAGTAACCCCCGCGCGCAAATCTCGCGAGAGTACAGTAAAGGGTCAAAGTTGACTGGCCATGTGCAGAGTCTTCAAATCGTAGCTGCTGAAATTTTTATTACTGTTGACTGAGTGTGTATGTTTTGTTTTTACTCCTGTACAGTTATATTACATTAATTAAATGTAGGTTTTTTTTTCTTTGGTGCAGCCACTCTTACGTTACTGTTAGGTCAAAACCTTTCGTGTTAGCTATTGCTTTTTGCGGGAACATGTTCAGCTTCGCAGATGGATTAGGTCACTCGTCATGTCTGCTGGATTATTTTTTGATTGTTTAGCTTGACATGCTTCAAGTCCGAACACTGTTCAGTGCCTTGGTTGACTGCAGACAGACTCTGGAACGGAACGGTAAGCTAGCTTAGAAACAAACACAAACTTAGTTTTGCAGCTGTCTATATGACACTTCCGGTATTTCCAAATGAGATACTTATCTCCTTGTTGCTAGTGCTACATATATTATCAAGTCTTACGAAATGCTTTAGATGCATTATACAAAACTGTAATGTTAAATATTTTAATTTACCTTCCCGCCTTATGATAGGTGCTCTTTTTAAGTTTATTTGCACGATGAGTGAAGCTCCCGCTGATCAGCAGACGTCCAAGCTGCTGAAAAGGACCAACGAGCAGAGTGGAGATTCTGCAGAAGGAGACAACAAAAGAATTAAAGTTGAGAAAGAACACACAGAAAATGAAAGGAAATACCAGAAGAAGAAAGTGGCTTTACTTCTTGCCTACTCTGGCAAGGGATACTATGGGATGCAGGTATGTTTTTTTGTTGCCTACAATTCTCAGAGTATTTGAAGTTGTTTACAGGTAGAAATTCTCTTTTCACAGAGAAACCCTGGAACTTCCCAGTTCAGGACCATTGAAGATGATCTGGTTTCTGCTCTCGTCAAATCTGGTTGCATTCCTGGTAACCACGGAGATGACATGAAGAAAATGTCCTTTCAAAGATGTGCCAGGACAGACAAGGTGTGACTTTGTTATTGTAAAAAGGCACATGTACAAAAAAATAAACATGTTTATTTTGCATATTTTTTAAAACCATCTTCCTGGTTTAGTTTTTTCTTTGTGTTTGAACCCATCTGTACATATGCAATATGTTTATTTGACACTTTCTAGGCTTACCTGCTTTTATTTTGTAGGGTGTGTCTGCTGCAGGCCAAGTGGTCTCCCTTAAATTGTGGCTGATTGAAAATATTGTTGAAAAAATTAATGAACATTTGCCGCCACAGATCAGAGTACTTGGTAAGATACAGAATCTAGAAACCTCTTGAAATGTTACTTATGTGCGAATAATAATGATCATTAAATAATGTATGTTTGCATCCACAGGGCTTAAACGTGTGACCCAGGGTTTCAACTCCAAAAACAACTGCGATGCTCGAACCTACTCCTATATGCTTCCAACTGTGGCCTTTTCTCCGAAGGACTACAACTCAGAAAACGTAGCATCCTTCCGCCTGGAAACAGAGACTCTTCAGAGGGTGAACCGGCTTTTTCTCCTTTACAAAGGGACCCATAACTTCCACAACTTCACCTCCCAGAAAGCTCCAAATGACCCAAGTGCCCGCCGCTATATAACTGAGATGTCCTGTGGAGAACCTTTCATCCGCAACAACCATGAGTTTGCAGTGATAAATGTGCGAGGTCAGAGCTTCATGCTGCACCAAATCCGGAAGATGATTGGCTTGGTGATAGCAGTGATCAAGGGCTACGCGCAGGAGAAGGTGATAGAGAGGAGTTGGAGGGAGGAAAAGGTAGATGTCCCGAAAGCTCCAGGACTCGGTCTGGTTCTTGAAATGGTTCACTTTGACCGTTACAATAAGCGCTTTGGAGGGGACGGTTTACACGAGCGTCTGGAGTGGAATCACGAGACAGAAGCGATCAAAGCCTTTAAGGAAGCTTACATCTACCCCACCATTGTTGAAACTGAGATTCAGGAGGGGTCCATGGTCAGCTGGATGTCCACGCTTCCGATCCATGACTTCGAAGCCACAGCTGCTGAAACACGAAACAGTGATGATCAAAAACAGGTACATGCAGATTTAGCTTGTTTTATTCAAATTTTGATCATGTTCATCCATAACAAAAAGGTTTGTTTTTCTTGCAGATCATCGCAGACGAGGGGAACAACTCAGATTAAGACAACAAAAGAAACAAAAACTCTCAAAACATTGTTTTTCTGTTTTGTTTATATTTGATTTTGTTTGAATAAAACATATCATTTTTATAGTCATGAGAGAAAAGAATCAATAGGATTTTGGTTGTGTATTGGATTGGGACTGACGAAGAAAACAAAATAAAAATTGTTGGTTTACAAATTTGATGTTTTTTGAGTAATTTCTACACATTTGTTGGCTTTAAAAAGCAGTTCAGTTTTTAATTTAGAGGTGATAATCTGTTTAATTAAAATACATTTTACACTACTTATTTTGATCAAGTATGTTATGGTTTTGCAATAAATTGTATTTTTTCCTCCCTATTGTATTCTTAGATTTAAAAAACAATTAATTAAAATATATTTAAAAAGTACGTTTCCAACTTTTCAAAGGGTACGTGAACGTCCTGGGAAAATGATGCGTTCAAAAAGCTATGTAAAAAAGTCAAATGATAAATTTGAACCAGGAAAACCTTTATCTTAATTCATTGTATTTAACGTAGACATGCATGTTTAATCGAAAGCCATATTATTAAGTTTTGGCACTAAGTTTTATTTAATTGAGAGGCAAATTCTAGACTAACGCCCATTGCACGTACAATGAATCATCAGTATTCCGGAGTTCCTCCAACGCACCAGTTTTAGCAAAACCAACATGGCGCCTTTCAAAAAGCGCAACGTGAATTCGAGAAATCTCTCAGTAAAAGGCTCCAAAGCAGCCAAAGTCGACCTGGAAAGTGTCGTGGATCGCATACTTGAAAGCAGAAAACATGCCAATGACGTTTTTGACATCCTTGAGTCTCTACAGGTATCGTTTTCAAACGGGTAAAATTCGTCTCGCGGGATTGACGGAACACACGCTGTTTCTTTACTGTTAGCATCTCTGTGTGTTCGTGTCTAATCTGTGAATGTATGTCAACAGTCAGAAAGAGAAACGGATATTGTCAGTGCTGTGGACGCGTGCTGCAGGCTGTTTTGCACATTGTTGGAGAGGAAAGATCTGTTTGTGAGGAAACTTCCTGCAGAAGATGAAGCTTTGAGTGGTAAGCATCCCCAATAATGTGGGCAAAATAACCCGGATGAGGCTATTGCTGCACATGTAACCACAGTGAATTACTGTAAAGTAAGCAATTACTGATGTCATGACCTAAATAAAATGCTCCTAGTGTACTTGATTTACAGGGACAGTAAAGCAGGACTCTGCTTTAGCTTTACATTTAAAAGAGCCATTTGATTCAGTTATTTGCTGATCAAAACCCACACAATTCAACTTTTAATGTTTAGTTAAATAAACTTGTTTTTGTAGCCATTGAGGCATTCATTTATCAAATTTAGCTTTAAAATACAGAGGTGAGTAATAACAAGTTACATTTACTCATACTTATAAAAATACAGCTCCTTAAAGTAGTTTTACTGCATCATACTTTTTACTTCTACTCAGCTACAATTTACTGTATTCATTTAGTTACTTCTTTTTGTAATCAAAAGTAAAATTAGTTTACAAGATTATAGGGATGCATAAAAAAATCAAAGCCCTTATGTCCTCTGGCAGACCGTCCCATAAACGAGGGGCACAATGCTAAAAAGATGCCTCTCCGTAGGTTTTGGTTTTTACAGTTGGTTGGTAGACTAGTGTAGGATGATCTCAGGGTCTGTGAGGGTTCAAATCTTACCAAAAGGTCTGATAAGAAGGCAAAAAGACCATTATGACGTTTAAAACCCAGAAAGTTGTGCTGCATTCATGTAGTGTCAGAAGATTTGAAGTTTTTCTGACTTTCGTGTGTGATTTCTGAGTCATTTCTGAGTCAGGGAAAAGTTAGCATTTTTCCCTGAGTGACCTCAACCCATTGGTATAATTGGCAATACAATGAAAACAAATGCCACAGATAAAAAAAAAAAGATCTATAAATACATTTTCAATCATTTTAAATGTATGTTTTCATCCAGATTTCATGTTATTTCTTTCTCTAATGAGGTGGACTACCAAAACATGCTTCACATCTGCCCCTGGTCTGCTAACTCAGCAGTGATGCGTAGTGAAGTCAAAACAACGTTTCCTAAAATATGTCATACTGGAGAAAAAGGAAAGATCAAATACAAAATGGCAGATTAAAAGTAAGCAAAAGCTTAAATATTAGAATGTTGTTATTGGTCTATGCTCAGTCAACACAAGATTGACATATTGTGCATTACAATTTGTTGTAGACATCAGTAAAAGCATTGCTCTTACAAAGTAGATTGTAAACAAGGGGATGATACTTGTTCAAAGTAATTCTCAGCATCAGACAATCCTTAAATTTTACACACTAATTAAAAAAAGAATTAGATACTCAGTACCGGATCCAAGCGGCTGAAATGAGCTTCCTCCGTGGGGTGGCTGGGCGCTCACAGGGTGAGAAGCTCGGTCACCCGGGAGGAGCTCGGAGTAGAGCCGCTTCTCCTCCACATCGAGAGGAGCCAGTTGAGGTGGCTTGGGCATCTGGTTCGGATGCCCCCTGGACGCCTCCCTAGGGAGGTGTTCCAGGCATGTCCCACTGGGAAGAGGCCCCGGGGAAGACCCAGGACACGCTGGAGAGACTACGTCTCTCGGCTGGCCTGGGAACGACTCGGGGTCCCCCCAGAGGAGCTGGAGGAAGTGGCCGGGGAGCGGGAAGTCTGGGCATCTCTGCTTAGACTGCTGCCCCCGCGACCCGGTCCCGGATAAGCGGAAGAAGATGGATGGATGGATGGATACTCAGTACTTGATAATTTTTTTTTATTTATTTTTTCTACTCTTACACAAGTAATTATTCCAGTCGAATACTTTTTACTTCTATTTGAGTTAAGTTATTTTAAAGTAAAAGTACTCATGCTTGAGTACAGATTTTGATACTTTACTCGTCTCTGTTAAAATACATAGTGTAATTATAACTGTGTTATATTTTTCTGTTTATACCATTTTTGACTTCTGTTGCTTTTGACAGCAGCAGCAAGTTCCTTTCAAAATAAAACACACCGTCGTGCTGAAGCAGATTTGCTTAATTAAAAAAATAAAATAAAATAAAAAAGTAAAATCAAGCATAGCATTTTCTGCATTTACTATCAAACACAAACATGACAACAGTGGTGTGAAGTCATTTTTTTTATCTATACATGCAAATATAACTGGATCATTCCAGAATTGGAGGACATTTTACGGCCTGCCATTCATATTTAAAGTAATCCACATACATATGACATTTTTTTGCTCAGTTATCTGACTTGTTAAAATTTAAACGTAAAAAAACTTAATTAACTAAAACAAACTAATCCAAATTAGAAACCCATTATTTATTCAAATTGCTTGTATTTTTCTTTAAAGTCGAAGAGCCACAGTGGAGACAAAAGAGTGTTGCACACCCCTTCACTAAAGGGAAATATTTAAAACAAAATATGAAAACTACAATAATAGTGGAGCTGGTTATTCAAATCATCATGCTTTTTGTAGCACAAGCACCAAATTTGGCATGGATGTACCTTAGCTCTTTCAGAAAAGCCCCTTAGTTACGAGAAAATCCAAGATTCTAAAATATACATGTAATAGCATTCTGTAGGTGCCCCTCAAGTTTGAAGACTTCATTTTGTGCATGAACAGCCCATATTGTTGAAATATTGAATATTTTTGTAATAATTGAGTGAGCCTAACAGCCTTCCTATAAAGATGTTTTCTGCAAGCAAGTTGCATTAAATGAAAATGTATCTGTTCGATTATTTGAGTAGATAATGTATATTCCGATTTTGATTCAGAGAATAGATTTTTAAAACCCCAGCCATATTGTACAGATCTCTAACACAAGAACTATAGAGAATGGATCTACGTTTGGAAATTACACTATAATTCAATAAGTAACATACTGGTTTAAATGTTATCAAATCTGTTTTTTTTTTTTTTTTGCATAATCGGCTAGTTTTAGCTTCTTTGTCTCCAGGAGAGTACAGTGCTGAGGACAAGTATCGAATCTTCATGCGACATCGCTACAATGCCTGTGTGGAGATCCTGCTTGAGCATCTACACCATGAGCAGTTTGCAGTCAAAGTAAGTTCAACAAGCGACATCTTCTATATTTTGGGGTTTGTTTGTGGCTTGCAAGATCATCTGCTGCTGAGCTGCCTCTCAATCGATTGTAAATCTACGGGTACGGGCGTGATGCTCGTTCAAGAACGCGCTGAATGCAGATCCTAGAACCGATACTAGCGCATGCACCTACAGTTGGAAGAGGCTTGGTGGGAAATTTCAAAGTGGTGCATATCTTGCAAATCTAGCTCCAGGCTTTTTCTTTCCCAACTTTATTCTGATGTATGAATATGAGACAAACTGCAATTATCAATTTCTCCTCCACGATCAATTTCCAAACACTTTGTGAATGAAAAAGGGACGCTACCCATACATCACTACCAAATTCAAGTCCCTGATTGGTCAAAGTTCAACCTGGTTTAACTGTCAACACACGTTCAGCTGTCGTGTGTTTTGTACGAAGAATCTGAAAATGATTCTAAAAATGACTTGCCTAGCGACGCGCGAACACAGGAGTTTTGAACGCATAAGCTTGAAAGGCACATTTACAGACTTTTAATTGGAAGTGGCTGCTTGAACCCATGTTTTCGGGGGCGGTGTGAACGTAGCTCAACACTTTCAAACTTGTGTTTTTGTTTAGGAAAGTGCCTTGTGCTGCTTAATGAAGTTTGCAGCAGGACAAGGAAAGCATCCTCTGGAAGACTTGGACTGGAGTGAACATCACAGCTTTCCTTGGGAACTAATCCTGGTAAGAGTTAGTCGCCAGTGCGCAGGAATATTTCAAAATTTATTTATTTTGTCTGTACAGCTAACCCTTTCATTTGCATTCAGGCGGTGGTGGAAAACCTCACATCTAAGACCACAGACAACACTCTGCTGATCTCCAGGTTCCAGGAGTTCCTGGAGATGGATGACGTGCGTTACTATGTTATGAGCGCTCTGCGGGAGTCTGTGGGAAAACTCATGGAGAAAAACAAAGGGGTATGACCTCATAGCTGTAGCTTTACAGTAAAACTGATATCTGTCGAGTATTTGGTGACTACGAGGTTTTAAATGTGGCTACTTCCTGCCCTGCAGACCTTACTGCCTGTATATCAGAACAATGTCTTCACCCTGATGTCCAGCATAAATATGCCGACTCAGCAATCGGAGCTAACCAACTTTATGGTCGAACAGGAAGGTTAGCTCATATTTTTTATTTCCTAACGTGACTATTGATGTTCATTTGACATTTTCTATTTTTTAAATTTATTTTAGCCAAACTTGAAAACTGGAAAGCTGCTAAACTCAATGTAAGTAAAATATGTTTAATTTTAATATATACTCTTTAATTATATTGTTCTACTGAGCGAGAGAACCTTCTGTTACCACGCAGGACCACAAGCGAACGTTTGAGAAGATGTGGCTCGGCTTTCTTAAGTATAAGGTAAAGCTGTACACTGCGAAAACCCCTTTTTCTTCTTTTACGTTGCTCTTCACTGACTTACAAACCCTCCATCTTTGTGTCCTAGTTGCCAAGCAACATGTATAAGAAACTCTTGGTGATCCTCCATGACTCGATTTTGCCGCACATGAGTAAACCCACTTTGATGATCGACTTTTTGACCGCTGCTTATGAAGTCGGTGAGTTCTCGGCCTTAAAGTAACACTCAAGCAGTGTAATGTTACCTCATGTGGATTTTTCAAGATGAAACGCATAGATGCAACATTCTGTAGATCTAAAATACTCTCAAATTATAGTAGTCAACAACAAATGTTTAAAACATTAGAATACATATATTCTAGAAAAACACAATCTTCCTTTCAGTCCTGTATGATGTTGAATTTTCATATTCAGGAATAGTTTGTTTTCCATACTGCACATTAATTGTGTTTAATCAAACATACTAAGATGGATGGAATGGAAGATAATTGTTCGGGGCTAGAGCTGGGAATGCCCAGGCCAGGCGACGCCACTGGCATTAACTCTGTTTGTCATTGAACAGGCGGTGCCATCAGTCTGCTGGCCCTTAACGGCCTGTTTGTCCTCATTCATCAACACAACCTGTGAGTATTGCAGCAAAACGCTTATTCACTCACCATCATTGTTTACATTCTACAAATAGCAAACTTTAAGCTTAAACTTTTTTTTTTTGCTTTTTTTACTTACAGTGATTATCCGGATTTTTACAAAAAACTGTACAATCTTCTGGAGCCGACAATTTTCCATGTGAAGTACAGAGCGCGGTTTTTCCATTTAGCTAATTTGTTTCTCAGCTCCAGGTAATTAATGTTTATTTTATGTACTCTCTAAAATATTTTTCTTTAGGAACATTTTTCATGAATTGGTCTGTTTTTGCTTCATTCCAGTCACCTTCCGCTCTACCTGGTGGCGGCGTTTGCCAAACGTCTGGCTCGTCTGGCTCTCACTGCTCCCCCCACCGGCCTCCTCATAGTGCTGCCCTTCATCTACAACCTGATCCGACGCCACCCGTCCTGCAGAGTCCTCCTTCACAAACCCAGCACAGAGGACGGTGTGAGGCCCTTCCATGTTCTCAGAATATTTAAAGAAGTTGTGATAGAAATGAACCTGCATGTGCAGATTTGACAGTTTACCTGATGGTTGTTTTTGTGCAGAACCTGTTGAGGATCCATATTTAATGGATGAAGAAGACCCTGCTCAGTGTCGTGCCTTAGAGAGCAGTTTGTGGGAAATAAAGGTGTGTTCGCTGCAACTTCTGCCAGAAATTCTCTGCTTTTATGTTAGAAATGTCAGAGATCATTATTATTACTAGATTATAATATTTTATGGTTCTATAGTCCAGGTGTGAGAATCTGGACTATTTTATTCAATTTAAATCCATCCTCACTTAAAAGACCCACTTCGATGAAATGACATGTTCCTGTAGCATTTTTTTTGTGATGGAGGACATTTATAAAGAAAATTAAGCTTCACATTTCAGTTCTGAGTATTTCTTTATTCAAATTTTTGTGAATCAAGAGCAGATAAAAACATTCTAAAAAACTCCTGCCGCTCTGCAGAAACTATGACCTAGAAAAGGATATAATCATAATTAAAGGGTCACTGGGGACAATTTTAGAGTAGATAAAAAGATGATTGGGGTTGGACTTTATAGTATTGATTCATTAAATTAATAAACTGATTTTCTTTAAAAAAAAAACATTATTTGGACTAAAACTATGTTTTTGTTATTTTTTAAAATGAAAAAAAATAATAATTTTATTAAAAAAATTTCCACCTTTGCTTAGCCTAAATCAGCAGTCAGGATAAAATTGTTTATCAGAACCATTTAAAACCTGTTTCAGAATGAAAATGTAACAATAAATGCCCATATTTAATCAGATTGTGTTGAATTGAAATCGAGATGCGGACTTGGGGTTTAAAATCAAACAACTCGGTAGTTTGACTGTGACATTCAGCCAGATCTTCGGTGTTTAGTTTTACATCGAGGGTCTCGGAGGACAAAAGCTTGTGCTCCATGTTGCGGACGTTCATCTGTGAACATCTTAAGTGTGTCTGAGCTCATGAATGGATTGTGAGGGTCAGTTTTCTTTACTTTTTCCTGACACCAGACCATCCAAAATAAAAATCTTATTGTGAGTATTTTATGTGGAGTTAAAATATTCCATTTTTATCTGTGTTACAGACGCTACAGAAGCACTACCATCCAGATGTGGCCAAAGCTGCCACGATGATCAACTCGCCCTTATCAGAGCAGGAGGAGGACATCAGTGAGGTGCTGGAGTTAACAACGTATGAGGTAGCAGTTTCATTTCCTTTGTTGTAAAACTTTGTACACTGTTGTTGCTTTAAAATTGAACATAAAACTAATTATTATTCATATATTTTTTTTGTTCACAGTTGATGGAGAGAGATTTGAAGCAGCCTCAAGACAGGAAGAGCGTCCCCCTGGAGTTTGAAACGGCCACTCAGCTCCTGAAAGGAGGCGGCGATGTGTTAGCACATCACTTCTGTCTGGTTGCAGATGAATAAAAACAGACAACTGGATTCCATTTTGAAAACAGTTTGGAGATCAAATTGACTTAAAACGTGGTTGACTTTTTAATGCTTTTTTAAATTCCACTGCAGCTGATGTTTTTTTGTGCTTCAGCAGAAATACAAAAAACAATTTTTTCCTTCTTTATTAAAGCAATGTTTAGAAATGAAAGCAATGCATTGAAATATTACAAAACTTTGTCTTTTCTTTTTTCACAGTTCACAAGATTCATTTAATTTCATGGTTGAAATGGTATAAACCTGGATGGTGAATCTTTGTGAAGACTGGATGTTCAGCTCCCACTTGATAGGATGCCTATAAAGCAAAACAAGTTAGCAAAGCGCTTCAGAATTTGAAAATAAACTCATCATGGTGGTGCCATTGTACACTTCAGGAGTTGAAGAGTTGCTGGTTTACCAAGACTTTTAATCCATCAGTAGTGGCTCTCTGGTTAAAGAAAAACAAACGACAATAGCCCTATTTAAAAAAAAAAAGTCTTAGCATTGATCTAATTCAGATTTTTAATTTTAATTTAAAAAGAGATCAGAAGAACATCTGTAAAAAAAAAAAAAATATTGCCAAAAATTAGATGTATATAAGTAGCAACAATATGATGCATAGTAGTATCACATTTTTCGAAAGAGTGAAAGAAGATTGAGGCTCTTACTAAGTTTTGATCAGTAAGAAACAGACCCAAATGGCTCATTTACTGTTAAAAGTGTCAGACCCCTGACCAAGACAAAGCGAAGGGTAAAGGACAACACCTTAAAGGGGTTTGGGACTGTCAGGAAGTTGGCAATCCACCTGTATGGTGGGTCAGCCATATCCTGCTGGGCCTGTGCAAATGTTTTAAGGAAGCCGCGACTCTTTTGAGCATGTTGAGTGGTAAACAATTTAAAAGTAGTTCATAGTTATATCTACAATATTTACTATTAAGTGCAGTGTAACTTAATTTCTAAACACATGCATGATCTCAAAACAGTTTGGAAATCATAATGAACAACATTTTTTGGTGCTTCATTATTTTTTTAAACCTAATTTTGACAGTTTTATAAATATTTCTGTTAACAGGTAAAAGCTTGGGCATACGTCCTTATTTGATTTTTTGCTGCTCACTGTTTATCCTCATGTTAAGTGCACCATATGGCCTCACAGCCTGCATCCCTGCGTACCAGAGCGCAGCAACAGAAAACTGAACCATTACAGAAGTCTTCATCAGAAGGAGCAAATATCATGTGGGAGATTTTTCTTGGAAATGTGTCAACCATCGGCCACGCCTTTTCCTCTGCATCCATGAAAATCATTTATTTTAACTATCCATGCATTTTATACGCTTTGAATGTTTGAGTTTACAGTTTTGTACTTAGAAGATTGGGTTGGTAAAGTGAGAAGCTGTGAGGAGCAAAGATCTCTGCTTAAAGAAGACCACCTTTTTTCATGGTAAGTGCAACTGTTTCACATTTAAATGATTCAAGATGAGCTCAAATGGTACTAATTTCACACATCTGCAATTAATCTATAAAAATATGGATTAAAAAACAGATAAAGATTATAATAAAATTCTGAATAAAAAATTTTATATTGCAAGATTTGTAAAGTGCACATTTTGTGTTCTACACTCCTTTAAGACTTTGTCTGTTCTAAAAATGTTCTTAAAATCACCAGGAGTTTGAGTAGTTTTCAAAAATCCTATTTATTAAATTTATTTTATTACTTATACTTGAGTATAAGTACACTAAGTATAGTACAGACCACATATGTTTAGTGTAGACAGTGTACTAACTGAAGACTTCTTCAGAAATAATTGGAACATTGTTTCCAATTTACAGATAATAAAAAAAATCTGTGGCGGAGCTACCGGGGGGGCCAAGGGTGGCAGTGCCCCCTCCCAGCAAAAAGCTTTGCCCCCCAGTTTTTGAGCAAAAATAGTGTCATTATTGAGTAAGATTCAGAAATCATCCATACAAGCTTCTTTGAGGATTGCAAAAGTAACAAAAGGAAAATAGCATCAAATTAACGTTAAGCTACATTAAATAAAATTAACATCAAATGAAAATAATATGCTCTCGCCACCCTTTCAAAGACTGCTGCCCCTCTCCCTATTTAAAATGTTTTAGTTCTGCCACAGATAAAAAGTCAACTTTAAGTATATTGCCTCTCTTCTGGTATAGACTACTTGTAGTACACCTAAATAGACTACTTTTTGCAAAGGAAAATCATATTATTAATTAGATATCTTCAAAAATGTTTAAATTGTAAAAATAAATTAGGAAAATGACCATTGGAAATATAAAAAATGGTGTTGGTCTGATCCCCCTGAATAATGAAAACAGATGAAGCAGAAATAAAGTGGACTTATTCAAAGTAATAGTCATTGAGTTGTCAGCAATATAGAAAGTGATGCACATGCAGGTTTCTGTTCTTGTTGGGTAAATGTGTGACAGAGGTGCTTCAGCATCCTGGAGGATTCACAGAGATCTTGGCAGATTGTGGCCTTTTTTTTGGGACTCCTTGTGTTGTTGTTGTTGTTGTCAATCATGCTTTCTGTGTTTGCCCTCCTCTCTGCTATTAGGAAACAGAATTAGGTGAGGCAGCACTAAACAATCTGGATAAATCCAGCCTATATATGATCAGATATGATTTTTTAAAAATAAAGGGTAAATTTATCCCCATTTGAAAAATATAAAAATAATTGTTTTCTCTATTATCTGGTATTATTTACTTAAAAATGTGCGTTGCACCTTTCCATCCGAAACGGAAATCATAGGATGTTTTATGACACAGTACGCATCTATGACCTTAACTTTAAATGCTGATCTCTTATGGAGACTGTAAGTACAGAGTTGCTGTCTGTACTTACAGGTCAGGTCAAGGTAGATGGGGATTTACCACCTGCTGATAAAGGCCAATGCTTTTTTCCCATGCTCCCCCTGTCACCATGTCGCTGTGATAAAGTAATCCCCTCTTACATAACTGAGAGGAGCACTCTTTGTCTCATAACAGACATCCATCCATATGCCTGCAAAGAAAGCCTCAGAAAAGCCACGACTAAAGTTCATTATTTTGAATTTAAATTAGAAAAAAAGTAACATCACTTCACTATACAAACATTTTGTTCAAAACTTTTTAGACTTAAATTTAAATCATTGCCTCATTGCCTCCCTGTAATGGGTAAAGCTTAACTTCTTTTTCAAAGGTGTGGTATTGGACAGTGATCTCATTCTACATTGTCTCCAGATCGGTTTACAGGTTACAATGAAGGAACACACATCCGGTGCTAATGTGGAGGATCTATTGAGGAAATCTCAGATGGAGTTCCAGTTGATCCAAAGACAACTGGCTTTGATGACAACGAGAAACAAACACCATCCTCACCTGTTCACAAAGGAAAAGGTAAGGTTATCCTACATCCTTTACATGTCCGTGTACCTTCTACTCCTGTTACACTGAAGGATGGAACTTACTGACATGACCTTGATCTCAACCTTAGCTTAAAGAAGTGCCTAAAAATGAAATTTAAAGTGCTAAATATTAACAACATTAGCCTTACTTCATGCTTTGGAAAATAAGACACTGATTTGTATTTATGCTATTGTTGCTTTAATAATAAAAGAGAAAATTGCTTTTTAAAAAGGTTTATAACTTCTGACAGAGGTTCACTTGACTTCAAAATAAAAAGAAACCCTTTGTTACATTGGGTCATCTAAATGTTATAAATGCTGTTGTAGGTTGTGTGATGTCAGCAGTAATTTATATGTTGCATCTCACAGAGCCGTTTGTCAATCTAATTAGCCAAAATTAAATTAGAGCAAATAAATGACCCATTCATTTTATTTGTTTTAAATGTCATTTTTGCCCTCTTGTACGGCATGTAGAAAGTAATATGTTGAAAAATGTATATACAGCTACCATACAAGATGTTTCTGGTGTAAATATTTGGTCATTTTTGTAAAATTAGAACTTTAGAATTACCAGGAATATTTAAAATAGTCAGAAGTTATGGGTTAATAGCTGCAAATGGGGTGACATAATTAGTAAAATATTATAATTTAATTTTAAAATGTTAGTCACTGCTAAAACACATGGGTTAGAGCTTTTGTAGTTCTTTAATTCCAGTCAACCTGGAGAAATGAACAGCCGTGATAGATCTCTGAAGAGCAGTTTTTAGAAATAACAATCTTTCTCAGGAGGCCTTCAACTCTCATTTGTGATACTCATATAATCTTCATAATCATATCAGGTCCTTGGCCTTGGGCACACTAAAACTGTCTAGTTCTTGTTTAAAAAAATCATTCAACATCAATTATCTCCTTGTTTTAATATTTTATCACACGTTTGTTCTTGTTTGAGTATTTTGATGTATTTTTTTCTTCTTAGCTCAGTAGAAACTTCTGATGTATGTTGAGGTTGTCTGTCGTGATCAGCATTAAGATCAGCTTCTTCCCATCACCATGGGGTTAAGTCATACCATAAAACTACATGAAAAATGAGCTTTCCTTGTTAAAGTTCATGCTAGGACATAATCCAGGCAGTTAAGTGAAAATGTGTCAGAAATTTGTCTTTTTTAGGAGGACATCATTTCAGCCCCAGCCAGTTTCCATCTGTCTCTCTGGGCTTCATGTCAGGCCTGCAAACCTATTCGCTGCAAGTGATGCATCTGCTGTAAAGATGGCAGCAGACAGCAAGCAAGTGTTGCTTGGCAACAGAAAGGAGCAGAAAGTACATTCTGCTTCCTCTTCTCATTCATGCACACTTGATGTCTTTTTCTTGCTGCCCTCTGCTCTGTCCTGAGCCTTTACAGAAATGCAGAATAGTGCTGGTGGTGCATCTTTACTAAAACCTCCATGCAGATTTATTGGAGCTTTCCTGCGCCTTTAGAGGAGGTGATGAGTGTAAAGGCCCGTCGAATATGCAGAAAGATGATTATGCAGACCGCATTTCTTTCCTCGGTCAAAGTTTCCGTCTGTAAAATGACTTGAATTCCAAGATGCTTTAGTGTCTAGAATCACACCAAACACGAAATATTTATCTAAATTAACTTTATTTGACTGTGGATGAAACAAAGCGCAAACATCTTCCCGAAAGAAGGAGATGCTGCACCCATTTCTGGTTTGGAATAGAATCCAAAGTGGGAAAAACCAAAATCTCATCTCTGATGTAATAATGATTTACACAGCACTGCTCATCAGATTTACACACCCCATTTAAATGGAGGCTGTCATGTGTCCTTTGTAAGCCGAGCACGGAGTAATCACGGATGGGGACTGGGAACGGAGAAAAGAGGCGGGCTCACAGAGGGATGAAGCAGAGCAGCTAATGCATTCAGTTCTGAGTTTGGGAGTGTGTGTTTGTGCCTGCTAGTAGGTAGCACTTTTTGGTCCAACTATTAAGTACACCCAGCCAGCCGCAGCCAAGTAAAGCTGTCAAGGCTGCAGGGATGCTCACTGCGCTCTCATGCATCAGTGATACGCATGCATGTGCGTGGACTTATTGCCTCTGCTTTATGTGCCAGTAAGTGATGTGAAGATAAGCCAGGACGGTCATTTCAAGACGAAGAGAGAGCTGCTTTTCAGGTAGGGTCTTTGTTGTTGCTGCACCTGCAAATATCAACATTTTTAGCTATTTATTGCCACCTATATTTAAAAAAAACCCAGCAAGACATAATCAACCTTACATAACCCAAAGGATCGTTTCACCAGAAAATAAAGTTGAAAATAAGCTACAACTTGGCTTTAAAGCTGCACATTTAAGTGTGAGTCCTGTAAGTGTGTCACTCACACACTAGATGGCAATATGAGTTTATTTTAAAATGTTTGCTTTGTGGTAAAATTAGAATTGTTTGGGGCCTAATTCAAGGATTCCGTGCTGTTTTTCTCTGTTCTTTAAAAAAAAACAGCAATGACATAGCTTTTTTTTAACTTTTAGTTTGAAAGTAAAATACCAATTTTTCAGTCATGGTGGGTTAAATGCTCATGTTTTTAAATCTGTTTTTAATTTGAAATTGTATGCTTTTAGTTTGAAATTCGACGCTTTTAATTTTGAAGTTAGCATTTTGTGTTTAGAAAATACTAATATCCGGGAACAATTTTAAATTTGTTTTGATGTTATGTCCAGGGCTTAGTAGTTTAGGACACAGAAAAAAAACTTAAAAAAATAATGACATATTGTAACCTCTTACAGCAGCACACACTAACAGTTACTGCAATCAATCAGATTTAAATAGTAATTTCCCCCATAGTTTCTCATCATATTCTTTGCCAGACTCATGCAGTTTGATTTTTTTTATTTTAGATTGTTTCAATGCCGTTTGGCTAAATTCTGTGTTGATTTTTTTCAAGAAAGTGGATCATTTTGGCCTGAACTGCTCCAGGAATTGTGGTTATAGCTTGGTTAATGTTTTGTTCTTGGGCATCTTCCTTTCCCTTGGAAAGAATGAACTCACGAGAGTCTCAGAGGGCTCTCGGAAATGTCACAGAAGTTAAGTACAGTGACCAGCATGCCCTTTGTAGCAGTAACTGCAGCTGTACTGCTGACCTCCTCCTGAGCGGCACAGTCACTGCAACACCTTTGGTAATCAGCCACCTTAAATACATTTTAATAGCATTCATGGCTGGTCAATATTAAAATTTCAAATCGAAAAAACAGAACAGCAAGAAGGCTCAAATCGAAACTGATTTAATTTGAAAGGATCATTTAAAAAGTTACATTAAGGGGTATAAAAATATTATTGAGAATTGATCAATCTTTTCAATATTTGAATACATTATTTTTTACATCTGTAATTTTACTTTAATCAAAATTTAGAAACAGGACATCTTTTTCATCATAATCTGATCATTTACACTAATACTCTTTAATTAGATATTTGCACCTGTTAACCCATATAACCATTTAAATCATATTTGCATTTCTGAGACCCCTATCTCATTAGAATAATCCAAACTGCCCTCAATAAAAACTCATTGTATTTACCTTGGGCCATGTTTTCTGCTTTATAGTTCATCATCATTCCACTAGGGGCAGTAGAAACTTTAGCTAATACTTAAACTTATGACGTGAACAACTATCAATTAAAATAAGTATTAAAGCCACCATAAATGAGAGAAAATTCAAAATAAAGTTGCAATATTATGAGAAAAAGGTCAAAATTTTACAAGAAAAGGGTCTTTTTACCAAAATGAAATTGTAATTTCATGATTTCAGGTAAAAAAAAGTAATGCTTTTTCCAAAATAAAGTCATAATTGAATGAAAATAAAGTTGTACCACATCAACAAGAAAGTAGATTCAGTAGATTCAGCGAGAGTGCTGAGCAGTGTGATGTCCATCTTATTTATCTGAATTACCTGCAACATAAATTTAACAGGTAATGTTTGATTCATATAAACAAATATAACATTTTAGTAAAATAAAGGATGCCTTTTTCCTTTTTTTGACTTTATTTTCTTACATATATTGTTTCTTATTTTATGATGGCCCTAATACTCTCTCATGAATTACTCATCTATTGTTAGTCCTTTTTTTTAATGACTATTTGCTGAAATAATTAAAAATTACAGTTAGTTATTACAGTTAGGCGACTCCATGTTAAATACACACGTGGGTTAATAATGTGCTTTTTCCCCTCAATACTCATGTCAATATTTTTCATCTTAAACTAACATAATTGTTAGCTAAAACTTGCCAAATCAACCAACGTATCATAATTGATATTATCTATATCACATAAAAAATGATATTGCAAAGGGTAAAATTCCCCAAAAATGTGATTTTCTGTGAATTTTTGACGTACAATAGTGGGCTTTATATGATTGAAGTGATGCAGCATCTGCGAGAGCTTTGATGTTCCAGCTCATCCTTTTTCATTTGGATAAAAATACTTTGGAACAGTCTTTTGCTGTCAACTTATGCATTTACAAGGCAGAGTGATCATTTTCTCATTAAAAGACAAAAAACAAGGACTAACAAAATAAGACTTGGAAGTGTATAAGATTTTAAAAGCCATTGAATTAGTGCAGCTGAGAACAATGTTTTTTTTAGAAGTCAAGTTTTGGGAAAACTCATGTAAAGAAAATCTGAAAAAAAAAAACATTCATTCTCAGACTGTGAAATAAAAATGAAATTACCACTTATATCTTTAAGCGATGCTGTTCTTTATGTGTGCCTGAGCTCAACAAAGATGCACACAGTCAAAATGTCAACCAAACAAATAACCAAGGCTATAACTGACCTCAGGGGGTTTAATAAAACTGGAAGACAGAAATAACCTTCAACATTTGTCTGTATCCCTGAAAAATTATTGTTTCAGGCAAAAAAATAACTCTCTCTCTCTATGTACATATCGTGTATCTATCTATCTATCTATCTATCTATCTATCTATCTATCTATCTATCTATCTATCTATCTATCTATCTATCTATCTGTCTATCTATCTATCTATCTATCTATCTATCTATCTATCTATCTATCTATCTATCTATCTACCCCCAAAACCCCCAAAAAGAGGATATTCAAGGAACATATGTACCACACAGCCATGCACACAAATTGGTTCCAATCTGGATCTTACTATTCAACAGAAAACATAATCTATTTTAACTCTAACAGGGTCAGACGATACAGCCGATTACAATATTAAGTGTAACCGAAAACACATCTGAAAGCATGAAGATGACTCTCAAAAGAGCTAGGTGTTGGCTTTAATGGAGTAGATACACAATTGTTCATGCTCTTTTATAAAGGCGAGCGATTACTGAACCTATTCAAGCACTCCATTTACAATAGATATAGTTTGTGCTGAGTAATTACATAAATGCTGGCAATGTTTCCTCATTACCCATGTTGACAACTGTGACTATGTTGTTTTTTAAAGCTATTGCTGCTGCTGCATCTCCAAAGTTGCCTTTTCATTAACATTCCTTATCAGATCTATAATTTCCCAACTACTTAGAAGGAGATGATTTAAATAAATAACATTGATTTGATGTCTTACATTGTACTTAAAAATACACATGGGAACACATTTGGAGAATGTGGGGAATAGCATCAATCAAGCACCAGGTCTGTATACAGTTTTGTGCCCTTCAGCTTTATGTTAAGCATTGTGACCATGGGGTTATTTTTCTGTCAAAAGTTATTTGCTGCTGTATAAAGAAGTCCACACATTCAAATCTGAAAAAATACATAAACAAAAGTTTAGTTTTCTCATACATCAGTTTGTTACCTTGAAAATAAAGCTACTGAGTTAATAAATCCAAATGAGTGCATGGAAAATACACTTGTGCTGGTGTATATGTTATTGTGAGGACCTCAGAATATTCTTTTGAAGATATGAAATGTTTTTGGAAACGTATAAGACTTTTTTAATAGCTCTAAATCCTTTTCACACATTCATAAAAAAAAGCGACTGAAAACTGTACAATCATAATTAAACGATTTTACAAAAGAAAAAATTATGGTTGGAGTAGGACTTTAAAAACTTGTAATCCAAGTCCCACTCTGATCATCCTTGATCTATTTTAATGATTTTTTTTAATGACTATCCCATTTTTTAACCCAAAATAATAATAATAATAAAAAAACAGTCATTTTCTTGGACAGTGTCTGAGGAAGTAGCAATGAGTTGTGACCGGGACTGTTGGCATGGAGCAAACCCATGGAGCCCCCCCCCCCCCGGAATTATTTCTACATCACAATGCTCTTTTCTATTCTCCATCCATTCCTCCATCATTAGAAAATTCCCATTAGAACATATAAAAAAAATTTTTTTTTTTTAACAGAGTGGGCTTTTAAACTGTCCCATAATGAATAACCTAAAGTCTAAACAGACTATTATGTGGGAATTTTTGGATGGCAGATGTCAACATTTCTTGTGACAAAAATGATTATTTATGATCATGATTTTGACTTTATGGTTTGTAGGTGAAGCTCTGTAGAAATTCTATAATACATAATTCACTTTTCTAATCGTTTTTTTTGCTTTACATTTTGTACAGTAATTAGTATTGCCAAACTTTTGTTTTGCTTTCTCTGCTTGGCCACAAAGTCTATTTATTTTCCTGTCAGGAAAAATGGTCTTTATATTCCATGCTGTTTTCCAGGTACTGTCCATCTGACTCCCAGTCATCTTTGTAAGCCATTTACAAGACCTTCTGGCAGCATGCTAACTGATTTATTAAAGTCATTTCTAAAGGTCTTGCAGGCATAAGTTAGACAGACTGACAACAATGTGCTTAAAAAGAGTAAAAGGTTAATTTTTTCTTGCCTTAATTTACTCTATGTAAATGGATATTGAAAGAAAAGTGGTTTGAGGGAGGAAAAGGGATGCAAGAATTGAAATACTGAACAGACTTCAGACTTCTTCAGCCAAATGCTTTGTTTATAAAGGGTTTTAATGTTCTTCTTTTATAGCAGCGACAGCAAAAGAAAGCTTGTACTGGCTGCAGTGAAAGCCCTTTTTAGAAAACCAAACAGAATGTGTTCTTTTCATGGTTTAGACTAAAGCTCCTCACCAGATTTCAGTTTCAAACTTTTACATTTGTTCTACTGAATTGGCTGTGGCAAAGTGTAAAATCTGTTTTTATACTGATACAAAAGATAAAGTTATTCTTAAGCAATAAACTAATGTAAAAATGCTTCTTCCTGTTCTAGAAGACAGTTTATTTTCATTAAACTTGGTTCACATCTTCTCTTTACTTCAATTGAGCAGCCATGGTATTTCTTACTTGTTAACTGCACTTTCTGAGGCCTCAAAATGATTAGAATTTAGCTAGATCTGGTCTAAATACACCTGGAAAAAATGTAACCTTTTCCAGATGTTGTCTTTTATGGAGGAGGGCTAATTCAACAAAGATGAAACTATTCACAGACCTCAATAAAAACCATGCAGCCTGCTTGTTAGAGATATGAAGAGCTATTTCCACTCGAGGTTTAAGCAAGTGAAATGTCAGTTTCTAAGGATATTCCCTCTATCGAGGAATTTTCCAAGCAGAAAAATGCTGGTAAATCCTACTGCGCCTGAAAACCTGTGGCAGCAGCAGCTTCTCTTTTAGGCTTTTTAATCCTGTTTCAGACTGAACCCAAAAAATGGAGGTGCACGTAAGCAGGAATGACTGTAACATGTGTCCCATTTAAAAATGGGTGTGTGTGTGTGTGTGTGTGTGTGTGTTACAAAAATGAGATGCTCTGTTTTGTCTAGATAAAATGTTAACATCAGTAAAGTAAATGTTTGGGCTTTCTTTTTTTAGTTTTGATTTTATCCTACTGTTAATTATCTTTTGGTGATATCCACTAATATTTGAATTGTTAGGTAGCATGTGTTAAAGGCCTACAAAGATAATGGAAACATGTTCTCTTGTCATTAATGACACCAAGTGTTCTTGGATGTTTGACAAAATCAATAGTGCAAGGACAGAGGTAAATTTTTAAACAAATGAACAATCATTTATTTTTGTAGCATGGTAACGTTATACTTAGTTTGTTATAGCCTTAGCCTACGTATTTCTTAACAGAGGTAACGTGATACCTATTACTTCTTCTCAATTCTTATGCTATTAAGCTGTGGTACTCATTTTAATGGGGCTATATCATGCTATTCTTAAGCTTTTCAGAATAAACTATATCCATACATATCATAGTATAGTACTTTTGGCACACTAAAGAAAACATTTTTTTAATAAAATATGAGCTATTTTTGCTAGCTCATTTTCCTACCCGGAAGTAATACGCCTTTTTTTTACTTGTCCTTTCAAATAGCTGAGCAATCAGATATGAGTTGAGATCCTCTTGTGTTAGACAGATTTTACTGTTACAATCGGGTTATACATTTTTGGACACGCAAGGTGTATATTTGTATCAACCCCTTTTGTAATTTAAAATAAACTTTATTTATATTGATATGTTTGCATCCCTTTTCTGTTGAACCGGACGGAAAAGAATCATAAAACAGCAGTCAACAAGATGCTGTAAGATTATAATCATTACCGTCAGGTGTGAATGTTAGTTTAAAGTGGGCAGGGTCTGTCCACACACTCAGAAGTTACAAAGATACCTGTTGGCTCCAAGAATCTTCACATATAAACTTGTCAACAATTACACAATACACTTACAGTTCACACACACATATGCATACAAACCAACACATGTAAGCATTTCATTCTATCACGTATACTAATTGTGAAAAGGTAAGCCGACACCTGTACTCAGGTGAATGTTCATATTAAGCTGAGGTGGATGATGGAACCTAAAAAAAGGTAAAAAGGAGGGAGAATTTCCAACCACCAAGACCCATTAATCTATTTACAGAAGAAAGTGGAAATAGATGGATGATCGGAAGTAAGGACGGACTTACATCCCACCAACCATCCCGCCCACAACTCAGAGGCAAATTTTTAAATAACTACTGCCACTCTAAAGAAACTATGTCCTAGAAAATTACAGAGTTAGCCTAAAAATGACATGATCACAATGACCACAAAGACCACAAGGAACACTTTGAAAATAAATTAAAAGATTTAGGACTCGATTTTTAAAAGAACACAATTAAGCATTTTATTCTTTTGTCTTTCAGTTAAAGCATGAGGTTTCACCACATCAAGATGTAGGGCATTCAACAACCTACAATGTGAACTGCTTCCGAATGCTGGAGGAGAAAAACCGAGCTTTAAAGCTTCACCTGGCTACACTTTGCCAGGAGAAACAACATTACAAGAAACTGGTAAATCTGCTACTTTCTCATCTCACTTCACAGCAAACATCTGTCTTTACCCTTTGCCTAAATACATTTAGCAATACTACTAGTAGTTTTTTTTTTTTCTGTAAAGTTATTCAGAAATTCTTTATTCGCAAATGTTTATACTACTGAGTGCATTGATATGTTTGCGTGGTTTTTAGCCTCTTCATGCCTAAACGTGTTTCCAATAATGTAAGAAAATATTTGTCACTGTTTTTTTGGTTTATGGTGATGCTAAATTGTTGAGTCCTGGATTTATTGGTGCCTTGCAAATTAATGACATGAAGGGGTTAAAGTGTGTCTAAGCTGACGAGTATGTTAGAACACCTTTTTACTTGTGGATTCTTTTGTTTTATTTGAGGCTTGAGGCTAGAGTTTGCTTTTTTTTTTTTTTTTTAATATGTAATTTCCAGTTTCAAATTCAAATTTATTTTACAACATGAGAGGGGCCGATATAATGGGGTCCAATGGGAGGGCAGCTGCCCCCCTGTAAAAAAGCTTTGCCCCTCAATTTTTAGTAAATTGTAGTATTGTTATTGGCAAGAAATAAACTATACAAGCTTCTGTAAGCATTACAAAAATAACAAAAGCTATGTTTTAAAATAAAATCTTCATCAAAGCTCATCAAATTGTTTGCTTCACCCCTGTATTGTGTAAGAATTTCTACACATTTTTCTTTGGATACTGCTTTACATTACTAAAAGAGCCGCTGTTTTAATACAGTGTTAATAACAGTAGCAATAATAAGAACAGTTTGAAATATGTATATTTTTTAATATCATTTTTGGCCTTCCACTCTGCTGTTCTCATGTGCCACCCTTCCAAAGTCTTTTGCCCCCATGTCAAATCTTCTAGCTCCACCACTGCCATATGAGCAACAAGAAAAACAAAACAAAACAGCAACTTTTACAAAAGAAACAAATAGCAAAAGACAAATAGAAGCAAAGTCAATAGATTTCATTGCTAGATAAAAACAAACTAGCAGCGATCTTGCAAATAGCGTGTGAATGGGGTGTGATGTCATACAGTAACAATGAATAACTTTGTAACAAGATTTTAGCTGCACTCATTTATACATTATTTACTCCAAAAAATGCCTTAAAGTCCAATTTTCTCAATCACTGTTGTGGGTTGACTCATATACATTATGCCTCTGTGCATGCACATTACGCTGTGATCTGATCAGTCTTCATTATATAGACATGTTAGCCAAAACAAAGTGTTGTATAACGAAGCAGAGAGTGAGGATTGGTGCCAGTTTCAGTGTATTCATACAGCGCAGAGAACTGCTTTGTTTGCCCAGCATGAGCACGCATGTATTTGTGTATTTAGCAAAGCTGTCCTCCTCCAGGTGTCTCTGATGGCAAGGTGTGCGAGCTGTGATCGTAGCAACCCAGTGCATGCAAGTGTGTTGACATAGGGACAAACTAAAAGCAGATAATTGCTGCTGCAAACCTCAATGGGCTGACATTTTTTTTAAGGAAATAAACAGTGTAATGTCTGAGTGCAAAAGTGTGCCTCTACAAACATTTACAACCAGTTTTTATCCATTTGTTACCCACATTTAATCTTGTTTAGCAAACAAAGGTAACATAAATTTCTTTTTTTGGTTCCTATTATTATCTAGACTGATGGTGTTGTCAGTTGTAGCTTCAAAAAGCATGGGAACACTTGAGTCATAGTTGGTAACTCACACAAACACAGCATTCATTTGTATTTCTCTGTATTCACACATCAGATTATAATAACTTCCTTTCCTAACATTTAAAGTGCTGTTTCTATGTTTGAATCTTGATAGACTTTCTGCTGTGCACAGTGACTCCTTCACTTTCACACACTGTCTCGTGGTCATTTATACAAAGACAGATTTAGCTGTGGGATCAGTACGCTTGAGTGAAGCTCAGATATGAGAGCTGCTTTAGTCGTACATTTTCCTAATCAGATACTGTCTATGTGGTTGTACTTTCTTAAGGTTTTAAAAGAGGGAGAAAAACTCAATATTTACTGCTTTTTTCTTTCTTTTTTTTTTCTTTCCAATTATTTCCTGCATACAAAAAGTGTGACTGTGTATCGTGTATCGTATTTTTATGTTTTATGTAAGTTTGGACGCACTTGTGACGTACAGGGAATGCTGCTGTCCAGTCTTTAGTCAGGGGGCTGTTTTCTGACCGCGCCCAAATACTGTACGCACGGATTATGCACATGATACATAAGTGTGTGTAGGACATCTGTACGATGGCCACACAAACTCCATTATGATTGTCAAATTTCCCTATTTCTAACAGCTAGGCTGTGAAGGAGCGTGCACTTTTCACTTGAACCGCACTAACAAACTTCCTTTGCACTGCGCAGGGTTTGAGGAAGGTTGAGAAAAATGAAATATCTGTACAACTTTACCTACATCTCACTAACAGTACTTGATTGTGTGTTGTTCATATGTCCACTACAACCTGTTGTCCACAGTATGCTCATGAACATTTTTACCCAAACCGAGTGGTCTACAACTTCATGTGCGCCACCTCCGTGGCCGGTATAGATTTGCCCATTTTTAGCTCATGGACAGCCCATATCCACCCATAAGGGAGGTTGTAACTGAGGCTTTGATTATGTCTCCATACTTCTTTTCCTTAGCTTCCTTCAAGAATTAATGGTTCTATTCTTGTTTTTCAATGGATTTCATTAGATCAATGTTGATTGAGTGTTATTTTCTTACTTCATATACTGTGTTTCTATTGTTATGGTTTCATAGTAATACAACTTTTCTGTCTTGTTCTTCATCCGTGTTGATGTGATAGACCATTTCATTATAGAATTGCAGAAATCTATTTGACAGTCATTTTGTGCAGCATCAGGTCATTACCCAAGTACCAGTCATTGTTTGACTTTCCATCAGCTGGGTTTTCATATGCGTGACGATTCTTTTATTTTTATTTTATCATTAAGTGGTAGGGAAATATAAAGACAAACATAGACTGGTTAAACCTATAGAACGGTTTCCTAGAAACAATCTGTAATAGGTAGCCAAAGAAAGGTTCTCTCTGTGAGGAATGACCTTCTGTGGACTGTGTGGTTGCTGCTAAAAGGGCACAGCTGTCCTCCTGGATACCATCCCTATGACAACAATTATGCACTGCTAGCAGCTGGCCCCTTTTAGATGATATAACCCTCATGATGAAATGAGCTGCCCCAATGCAAAGAGGAGCAACATCCAATCAATAAACCCTAATAGGTGTTTTGTCATTTCTGACCGTGTAATTTCCATTTTAAATTATTCTAATTAAAGGTCTTCAGTCAGTTCAAGGGTAATGCTAGTTCTACATAACCCTAATAAATTAATTTGGGACATATACCCATGTAAATAGTGCACATGCTTTCAAATCTACAATTTTACATGCTGAAATATTACAAATAAATACACATAGAAGAATGTCAGATGACTGACAACATTTTGCACATAATATACAGTGGGGATCAAAAGTTTGGGCACTCCAGGTCAAATGTTAAATTATTGTGCATAAAGAACGCAAGGAAAGATTGAAATGAACTTAGGAGATCTCTCAGTCTTTCCTTGGGTTCTTTATGCACAATTATATTACATTTTACCAGGGGTTCCCAAACTTGTGATCCCCACTGAATATGTGTGAGTATATATATAGACAACAAATATACAAATTCAGCTTTTACTATGTGTTAGTTAATGAGCAAACAATTACTTCTTAAATATGAACACCATAAACTGATTATCAATAAACATGGGAAGTAACAATTTAATGGCATATTTTACTGTGTATTAACGCAGTGCCATTGTGGGAAGTTACTGGGAGTTATCTATTTTTTTTAACCAATCTGGTCATTTACAAATAATAAAAAAACTAGTTTGAAAAGGTTTCTGTCTTCAAAAAACATGAAATCATTCTAGTAAAATTATGTAAATTTACAAAAATATTTTTAGAACTAAGACAAAAAAATGCAGCATGTTATAATCAATGGACTTAGATTTTTTGTTTGTCCCTGAAGTTGTTTTTGATGGGTTGGCAATCATAAAGGAGTCAGTTCAGGGATGGCTGTGGTTATTGGTTTCAGCGGTCATCCTCTGGTCTGATCAGAAGATTGCAGGTTTGGTTCCCGCCTTTCCTGTTCATATGCCAAAGTGTTCTTGGGCAAGACACTCAACCCCACATTGCTCCTGGTGGTTACAGATCGGTGCTATGGTATGGCAGCACAGCCATCATCAGTGTGTGAATGTATGTGTGCATGAGTGAATGGGACTTGTGACTAAAGCATTTGGGGTCTACATCAAGGTAGAAAAGTGCTTAATGGTACATAGGAAATGTTTAAAAACTAAGTTGAAAACAAACTTCAACTTCAAACTTCACCAACCAACTACTTATTAACTACATTAACTATTTATTAACTTCACAGATTTTATGGAGAGTACAAGTGAAAAGGTAAAAAAAAAATACAAACTAAAAAAGTAGCTTGAAAAAAAATTAAATCATAAATAAAAAGTTTTAAGCTACGTTCACACTGGCCTCAGCAATGCACGTTCAAGTGACCACTTCCATTGAAAAATTTACGTAAAGGTGTGTTTCTGGCTTCAGCGTTCATAACTCCTGCAGTCCTGTGTACGCAAGATTCTATGACTGTGCATGGCCATTGAACGCACAGAAAGTTAAAACAGGTCAAACAGGTCAGGCTACTCTGGGACTGAGATATGGTGATGTAGTGATAGATAGTGTCTGGAAGTGGCAACCGTTTGAAAACTGATCATAAAGGAGAAATGAACAATTGTGGTTTGTGCCCGACTGGAATTAAATGACACCAAGTTTTTCGAATATCGGAACAGAGCTGTGAAAAAAAGCCCAAGAAAACAGTTAACAAAAAGAAGAAGCCCCTCCCTGCTTGTGCAGTGTGAACAGCATGGGGTATGCTCGCGTTCGAGAATGTGCGTTTAGCACGTGTCATATGTCTGTTGTGTACGTTGCTTGGCATGTCATGTTGATCTGAGGTTGTGTTGAATGATTTTACGAGTCAATAAGTCTTAAAATGAAAGTCATAAACTTTTTAAAAAGTTAGTTGAAAATCTTTTATTTCTCTCTGCATATCTCCTTGATTTTGTACTCTGCATCATTCTTTATCATTAGTTATTCAAACAAAACAAAGCCCCAAAAGAAAAAAAAAGAGTTTTTTTTTCCTGCACTACAATGAATAATCTTCCACAATGACTGCAAAGCTCTAACCTCTCACATTAATGGTCTAATGTGTGTATGAATCCCGTTTGAGCAGTTCTGTTAGCCTGCCTGGTGCTCACACCCAAGGAGGGTGGCTACCAGCAGCCCAGGACCAGGCCTGTGCAGCTTCAGCAAGCATTAATCTAAGATGATGTGATGTTTATCAGGAAGAGCCATGTCTGGTTTACATTAGAGATGTTTTTGAGACCACTGCTGACTATCCAAACCCACAAGGCAAATGTCCCAAAAAAAAAACCAAAAACAACAAAAAAAAAAAACAACTTACAAATTCATCCTTTGAAGGTGCTGAATTGCATTTCTCTTAAAACTGTGTCAAAACTGAATGAGCCAAAAATAAACCTCTGTTGAAATAGGGGCCTCTTGGATTAATTTAAAATCCCTTTAACCGGATTAAAGCATTTTAGAGGGGTAACTGGTATAACGAAATTCACACATACGGCAAAGGATACGCATGAGTCACTGCAAAGCTGATGTCAATTTCATATAATTATTCATTGTGGCATAGCAGTGTAGGAAGTGTGATGGCAGGAGTGTGCCTTGTTGTAGTTAAAAGCTACAATCTGTGAAACTGTTAGGATTATGCACAGAACAGACTAAATCTGGAATAACCCCAAGATGTAGTTAATTTTTTTAATTTAATACAATAAAATACAAAATTATGTTTGGGGTGTTTTAATGGGCTCCAAATGGAAACTTTTTAAAGAACTGCAATTTACTGGGAGCAACATTGCTTTTCGATTTTTAAAGCTTGATGAAGAAAAAAATCTAAACTAGTAGGTGTCCTTCAAATATAAAGTTTAAAAAAGCCTTTCGCCAAATGCATTGAACTATTTGGTCTGTTCTCTTTCTTAGTCTAAAGATAAAAAGACACAAATTAGAACAAGCAACAGTTGAACAGTTTTGTCTGTTTAAATACACAGAAACCCTTTTCTGATAGTGCTTTGATTTACAGAATGTCAACACAAAGTACATTTTTAGATTAAACTAACTTTAATACAAATGTTACACACAGAAAGAACATTCTTGACTTAATTATGTGTTAAATACAGAAGATTAACTCAAAAACCACTATTTCAAAGGTATTTTAAAATGATACAATTAATAAAGGTACTTTTGATGCAGGCCCGCCTTTTCCTTTTTTTTTTTTTTTTTTTTTGTAAGAACAAAGTATGTATGGTGGGTATTATTTAGAAGTTTTGTTACACTTTTGCCATTTTTGTCCTTTTTGATTCTCCTGTACTTACAGTAGGTCCTGTCACAGTCAATTTTACTCACTTTAATATTTTCTCTGAGTAGTGGTAATGCATTACTGACACACATAATCTTTTTTTTAATGTTTAGAAAGTAAACATTCTGTCAGGTGTGGTACTACAGAGGGCCAACGGTCGTAAATACATACGATGCTTTGTCACATTCTTATTTAAAACAGAAGTAAAACTTCTAATAACAATTGTAATCTTTTCTTTAACTTCTTAAGACCAGAGCTAACATTTGAGCTAACATATGTAGTCACAGAGCCCTTGTTAAGCATAAGATTAACTACTATCTATTATAGAACCCAAAGTTTGTTTGCGTTTTTCTTTTGGTTTTCATTTTATGCACCCACTCTTGCTGTATCAACTAATAATCAACCACTGCTGTGAAACATTCTTTAAAATCAGAAGGTTGGTGGTTGGTACTTCACCTCTTGTGTCCTTGGGTAAGTGTGTTAACCTTGCGCTGCCTATGATGTCAGTTTCACAATCTGTGATTGTGTGTAAAATGTGTGTGTGATTGTGTGTTTACCAATTAGTTGCTTGCAGGCTACCAGAAGTTAGACGCTGGAGAAAGTTTGGTGCACTGGGGTAGAAGAAGGAGGGTCTAAGGGTAGTTTAGTCTATTTAGTTTTATTTAGCAACCAGTTATTGTTTTTGATTGACTTTATGTTCTTTCCATAAATACTGGTGTGAAGCCCATTGTTGGGCTATGGTTGTAATATTGGGCTATATAAAGAAAATGGAATTGAAAAACCACTAAGTCAGGGACTACTGCATATTTTTGGCACTATTATTTAGTCTAAGCTAATTTACAAATCAGCACCTTTTTCCCAGTTGGCCAGATTGTAGAATGTTACACTGATTTAGTAAAATAGATTTTACCTTTGTTTTAGTTATTTTTCCACTACTAAAACATGAAATTACTTTAATTTTATATTATGGAAACCCACTGCCATGATTGCAGTGATAAAAATCATGAGAAGGTTCCGTCCATTTCTGATATTTCTTTATTTAAATCACTGTGAATCAGGACAGAACAAATACCATTTGAAAAAGCTTGTGAGTGTGATGTAGAAACTAAATCGGCGCGTCACAAGCTCCCTGCTCCACTCCATTCTGATGGATCCACTTGTAGGCGACTAGACCCATGTACGTCTTCATTTTCCTCGTCATCTGACTCAAAGCTGTATGGATGGATAACTCCAATTCTGCTTACCATTTTTTTGGTTGGGGTCCCGAGAGCACATAAACAGATGGATTATGGGAAGGTTGGAAGTCTTACTTCCTGCCAGTGGTACTGCCTACAACTCAGATGCACATTTCTAATAAACTTCTGGTGCTCTGCAGAAACGATATCCTAGAAAACAAAAGTTCTTTTAAGTTTGGCTAAAAATGGCATAATCATAACTAAAAGAACACTAGGAATGATTTTAAAATATATATATCAAAAGATGAGTGGAGTGGGATTTTAAGGTAAACTTTGAGTCTGACAATATACATTTAGATCTTAAAAGAGATTGTTTAATTCTGTATCAACTCTCCAATGAGTCATCCATGACATCCAGATTTTAAGATCTCTGTCTCTGAAACCTTTCCATCTCCCTGTGGTTCTTAGATGTTGGTAACAGTTGAACTGGCTGATTAATTCAACAGAGTTGATTTCTGCAGCGCTGTGCACACCCATCAAGTTCAAGGGAGATAAGAGGCAAGGGGGGGGCATTGAGCGAATGTACAGATGAGACGCGGAGAAAGTAATGGAGGAGGAAGGGTGTTAAGGAGGAGGGTCTTTGGGGGTGGGGAGAGTGAAAGCAAAGGGAAGATGGGAAAGAGAGTGTGTGGCGTGGGGGCGGAGGAAACACAAGGAGAGAGAGTGAGAGAGAGATATTGGGAGAGACAGGCCCCTGGAGCAGCTACTGATGCTGCTGCTGCTGCTGCTACTGCAGCCGTTTGACAATTCCCCACCCATACAGAGAGGCAGAGGAGAGGAGACCAGAGCAAAGGAGGAAGAAGGAGTGGGCGCCGCATCAGTAAAGATGCTCCAATGCTAGCCAGCACGTACGGTAAATGCAAACGCCTGATCATTGCCCTGCTGTCTCTCAACTGCTGCTGTTTGTCTGCATCACTGGCACGAGTGTGTTTGATATAGCTCTCCTATATATAGTGCACAGGGTTAGCATAGCAAAGCAGCTGGGGAAAACCTGTCTGTGCAGTCGCTGCAGGAGGAGACAGATGTGCATGAGGAAGTGGAAAGGAGAGCAGCATTTGTACATTTTGTTTCTTCTGAGACGGAGTGAGGAAAAAGCAACATCCAGCTTCGCTGTTTCTTGACTGAAGCCACCTGTTCATAGATGTGTGGGTGTGTGTGGTGTGTGGAAGGATGTGGGGTGGGGTTACGACTCCTAATGGTTGGTTTATCTTTTAAAAGGCACATGTGAGGATGTGTCTGAATGGAGTTCTCATGCAGTCTGGGTTGGTGCTGCCTTGTCATTTGAGTCTAATCTTGAGGGATGAGCTTTCCATTTCCAAGCATTTCCATTTTTTTAAAAGTCTGGGAATACATTATCTTAGATCTGACACTCAGGAATGTATAAGGAGAAAGACAAAAGTCTGGAGCTTTGTCAAACAAATGGATTTAGTGTGTAACTGTGTGTGCAAGCCTAGACATCATTAAGTAACTTGAGCCTTTCCTGGTTTCTGGCTGTCAAAGGGTTGCCAGGTGCTTGTGGTGAATAATAACTCAACAGTGGCCGAGTAAAACATCTACTCTATGAGTCATTGAGAGACAAGGATTTCGACAATCTGCAGATGATACAGTACTTTAACTCACAGCTGTTAAATCTGTACTGTTGCACTCCAAAAATCCAACATACGTGTAAAAATGTTCTGAAAGTGTTTTAGACAATTGTGAAATAAGATTTAACTTGATGTTTTTAGGATTTTCCTGTAACCCCTGTTTTTGGGGACCAATACAAAAGTGAAACACAAGTAGAAGTTCACTTGGTATAGACCGGCCTCAATCTAATCATCTAATCTTCAAACGTGGGTTTTCTTTAAAACTCAAAGTAAAAATGTCTATTTCTGTCTAAAATACTTTTTAATTCAGGTGTGTTTTTGTAAATGCTTGGTGTTTGTGCACATACATATGTCTCCGTGACAAAGATGTTTAAATATACAGCTGCGTGGGTGGATGAGGCACCAAAGGAAGAACATTTTATGACAGGGATGGAGAGAATTGGTGCTGAGCTTGAAAAGATAGCTTTGAGCAAGTCCTCTTTTGGAACATTCTGCCTTGAAAGACTCAGACAAAATTCACGTTTTGTCTGAAATGTGTTCAATGTACCTCTTTCTCTTTTGCTTTTAGTGTGATATATTTCCCATCTTCTTTTTTTTTCTCTGTCTTTTTTATTTCAACACATCACACTGGGCCAACTGATTTTCGTTTGTATCCTAGAGGGAAAGCAGAGAGTAAAATGAGAGAAGACATGGGAAATGAAACATGTGTTTTCAGTCTCATGACTGATTTTCTCTCCTGCTGAATTAAAAAGGAGCCCTGCAGCCAACAGACACCCAAACATGCAGGCGCTGCAATAATCTTTAAGCTGACAATTTGGAAGGGGTGTGGCAGCACCTGTCATCCATGTGCACGCTTAAGCAAAATGTGAAGACAAGGCACAATCAAAAGAGCCATGCATATAAATAGATTTTTTCCTCTCATTTTGCCATTTCGAAACACAGTCTTCATGTATTCCCGCAATAAGCTGTCCAATAAAACTTTGACTACCAGCGTTTTGAACTTCTCCAGATGGTTTTGGAGTGTATATAATTGGCAAAGATTTATTAAAGAGGCATACAGACAGGAGCTTTCATCATGCAATATTAAATACAAAATAAATGAGATCTCTTTGGTTGCCAGTGCTTGATTGAGGCTTACAATCACACAGTTCAAAGGGTATCAGATATGTTACATGCGATACTTCACTGTTACTTTCTACCACCCCTGACTCATACCTGAAAGAGAGCTGTTTCTATAGCAACCCCACTCTCCCCTCCCCTCGCCCCTGCAGCATTGTATACCCAGCGTGTACAGCTCCGAATGTGAACGCAGGCCTGAATATGAGTGAGCGCCGCATTGATTGCCAGCACACAGACCAAAGGCTTTGTCACTTAAGCCAGCTGGGAGAAGAGCAGACAGAAACAATAAGGGAACGTTTCCTTCACGCGTTTGGCTGGCAGCATTTCAAGATACACAGAAGTTAGGAGGTAGTAGGAGACGGTCACAAAACACTGCAGAGAGGAAAGGCAAAAGAAGGAGGGCGGGGTCGAGCTGCAAAGTGTGAGGAGAGGAAATATCAATGGAAAATATTTTTCTCTTTAAGTAGCAAACAGCTGCAAAAGGGTGTTTGATTAAGAACTTTTTCTTTTTTTTTTTTTTTTTTAAGAGTATCGTATTTTCTCCACTACCGTATTATAAGGCGCACCGTCAATAAATTGTTTATTTACACCGATCTTTAAGGTGCATTAGACGAGACAAAAGGCAGAGATAAGTTTGTCAGTCAGTCAGACTTAACTGCATTTACAGCAGTTTGTAAAGAAACTTTTTTGTGACATACTACACGTTAGCATATTCTCAATACTGTAACACCCAACCTTGATTGCGACATCTAAAAAAAAAAACCCTGACTGATAGCACTAAAAAAAATTTTATTGTAATTATGCAAACTCCCATCTTTCTTAGTAACATGTAAAAAAAAAAGAAAACTACAGTCCGACATGGCAACACTTGCTTTGTCTTCACAATACATGTAACTCCCAACTTTGTTTGCAACACACAAAAAAACAACCGGCTGATACAGCTAAAACAAACATTACTCTGGTTACACTCCTCCCATAGTTGTTAGTAACACTTAAAAGAAAACAAAACAAAACAAAAAATACCTGTCTGATGCTACTACACATTGTGAATGTATTCACAAAATTTTCACCTCAACCTCATGTGCAACACTTAAAAAACAGACTGATACTGCTAAAACAAACATTACTGTGACTACGCAAATTCCAAACCTCGTCAGTAATGTGAAAAAAAACCAGACTCGGATACCGCTACACGTTAGCCAGGTTAGCCAGGTTAGCCACATTTGCGTATTCACAATACGTGTAACTTCTAACCTTGTTTTAAACACGTAAAAAAATCAGACTGATATACATTTAAAACAAACGTTACTGTAATCACACTGACTCCCGACGTTGTTAGTAACATGTAAGCAACACAGTCTGATGCCGATACAAGTTAGCCACGTTAGCATATTCCAAACCAAACATTTTGACAGAGGGCCTGCAGCTCTCAGAATCGCTTTGACATCAGGAAGCGTAACCAGAATAAAAACATGTAAAGGTGCTCTGAATTATAACAGGCACTGTTGTTTTATGAATAAACTAAGGCTTTTAAGTGTGCCTTATAGTGTGAATAGTCAGTATTTAACTTCTTTCTTTAAAGTGAACATGAATCTTTTTCACTCTGGACCCAGTGAAATAGTTTTATTCTTATGTCGGGCATAAATAAAAGCTTTAAGTGTTTCATGTGCACCCTCCTCCGGAGCCCTTTGGCAAAGGAGCACATTGATAATAGCCTGTTAATTTCACATGGCTGAGTGTCTGCCAGTGTCCCCCGTAATTGTTTTTTTTACACTGTTGTCACCTTTCTTCCTCTTTTTGAACCCCCTTCTTTCCCGATCACACTTTTCAACCCATCACTCCCCCTTCTTTTTCTAAATAACTTTTTAATTCCATGCTCTTATCTAAATTGTTCTTTTTTTGTGCCTTGATTATTGGCTGCTTATTTCTTCACCCAGCCTTTCCCCTCTCTCATTCATATTATAGTGCGTGGAAGTCTGGAACGGCTTGAATTATTAGGGCAGAGGTCCACAGTGGACCAAACACTGAGGATAACTTGAGGGAGGAGAGAAAAGGGGAGGGAAAGTAGAGCACACGATGTCAGGAAGGTAAGGCTGTTAAGATGGAGACGACATGACAGGATCCGAGCTGCTGTAACTGTCACCTATTACCCTGTGATACTGAGGGGTGCCCAGAGGAGGCCTGCAGCTTGCTTTCAAGCACTTTT
Organism: Oryzias celebensis; assembly: GCA_014656515.1. NCBI lineage: Eukaryota > Metazoa > Chordata > Actinopteri > Beloniformes > Adrianichthyidae > Oryzias > Oryzias celebensis. Next base: position 15,264,983 of record BNCR01000012.1, read on the forward strand.
CTGGGTTACTGGAGGTTCCAAAAGAGTTATGTACCCCTGCATTTCCTGGAACTTTGTTTCATATTCAGATGATGTAACTTAGCTGTGTATACTTTTACATTTTATCTCACAATAGTGCCCTGATAAAACAATTGTGATTAGTAGAAGGCAAATATATAAACCTGTTAGTGATTATTAAAATTTAAAAAACTTTTTGTAATTGCAATTTTTCTTTACGTAATTTTAAAATGTCAAACATTTAAACAACAGTGGCAGGAAAAAAAAAGACCAATGTCTCAATAATGCATACTTCAGTATATAGAGTTACTGGTTGTATCTGAATTCCTTCACTACTCTTCTACTCTACTATAGAGCGTTTGTGGAGCTATCTAAATCTAAAACTCCCAAATTGAGTGCCCTAGAAATTTCCCAGAAGTCTCTGCGAAAAAGCAGTGAGCGTCGATCTTAAATTGATTGGCAAATTTCGACCACAATGCATTGCATTTGAACAATTTTTCATTGGAAAAATGTATTTTAATTATCTTTAATAAAACCATTAAAGTTTTTATCTTTAGAAGACAATGGATTCCTTAGTAGTCTTTGTAAAATGTTCATATTTATTAGGCTTTTACTTCAGGAAGTCTGTGCAGTCATGATTGCTGTTTAAACAAAAAAAAATAGTGAGCATGATGTCTGAGTTGCTTCTAATCAAAAACTGGCCAAAGAGGACCTGGTTGCAGACAGCAACATCCAAAACCGGAAGTCCTCAACCGGAATTGTATGTCTTTTTCCCATATCAAACCTAGGATTAGGGTTAGTTGGATAGTTTCCACTTCTGGCCAGTGATGTCAGGCGCCATCTTGTCTGCAACCAGGTCCCTCTTGATTGGTCAAGTCACAGCCTTAATGTTCAAGGTTAAAAGCAACAAACCGTTCAGCTGCCGTGCTGTGTCTTTGCTACGGGTAACATGCACAACTCCCGGTTCAATATATTGTGGGCAGGGGGGTGCTTTGGCACAAAACACTGAAGTAACTCACCTAACCTATAGAAATTGTACATGCACTTTTATTTTCTCATTTATTAATTAGTAATTGATGCTTTCAATACCAAAATTGGTGACGTATCGGTCCTCCCATCATTACTGCAAAGCATAAAAATACCTTTTCTTTCTTAATTTCTAGTTGCTTCATTTTGGTTTTGTATTTTAGCTTCATCAAAGACAAAAATTTCCTAGTGAACCAACTTTTAAAGCAAAGTGGCCTTTAATCAATTAATGCATTTTGCATTAAAAAGTTGCAAAGTGCAAAGATGAGGATATTCAGAATGCAAAACATGTTGTAAAAGATGTATAATTGCAAAGTTTTAGCTCTGAGTAAAAACCATTCTGCTGACATGAGGCAATTTTTTTGCAAATGGAAGAAATATATCCTCAAAAGCCCCACTTGTAGTGCATTATGGGTAAGATCTAAAATATTGTAATGGCTCCTCTTGTCCTCCTTGTGCTCCTCGTGTTCCTCTTGCAATAGATTCACTGCAATACAATTTCCTCCTGCTTTGTCTTCCTGTGCTCTGCAGTATTATTGAGCATCAGTACTGGATTTACAAACGTATTTATAGTTTATATTTTCATAGTCTTAAACAGTATGTGAGATAATGTGGCGAGTATAATAAACTGAGATGATTTTGCATGGAGGAAACTTTCGTTTAGTCTCTGCTGGGGTGTTTTTGGCATACTGATCATTTAACTGTGCAATGAGGTCACATATAAATTATTGAGTACTTGTGCAGTATGTTTTGCTGCAGATTGAGGTCATGTGACTGTGTATTTGATCCTGTACGTTTAAATGTGTGAAAAAACATGCCAAGGGAAAGCAGATGCACACACTCCCCACTTTCCTGCCTTTTGTGTCACCCACATTGTTTTTCTGGCTTCTTGCATTCAATGGTGGGTGTATTGTGGCTTCTGCAAAGGAAGGTCCATCCCAGCTGTATGTGAGCATGAAGATCCAACAAAGCACATGTAATCCTTCAACCAGCTCGTGGGCTCCTCACTTTCCCACCCTTGGAAATCCTTTTTTTGTCCTGAGGAAACGAGAGGTCCTCCTCTCATCAAATGCGTTGTGACATGCGTTTGACTTGAAGCTTCGCTGCCCACTTTGTGGAGGCAAGATTCATTCTCACTGTCTGCTCCCGTGGACTGTCCTTATCACACAGTCAGAGTCCAGTATGCACACTCCCATGGCCTAATAGTTGCCATGGGCATGTGTAATTCATGGGAAGCCTGTGTCTTTCCCTGGAGATGCAATCCAGCTGGAGCATTTCGTCACGGCATGAAGAGAGCATAAACTTTTTTTTGGGTTCTCACTTGCACTCTTGCTTTGTGGGGGTGCAAATCTTTTTTTTTTTTTTTTTTTAAATATAAATGTATGTTGCTTCCCCAGAAGTCTTTGTTTGACAAAACATATATTCCTTCTAATGTGATAGTTGCATTTTATTGCTTACAAAATGAATTATGTTGTTAATTCAAGTTGAAAAAGAAACAAAAATGAACAAAAAGAAGAAGTCTAAAAGCAGAGTGAGAGTCACTAACCAAACTAACTAGTGTTCTTTAGCAAGCAAACATCTTTTCACAGTCTCCGTCTCTTAGTTCTGACTTGGACAAAAGATTTTGGCTCAATTAAAGGTCTGGAAAGAGGAAAGAGCTGCCCCGGCCTTTTCTTGCAGCTCCACTCTAACAAGATCTTTCTGGACACCAGTTGTAGAACAATGATCCAGATCAGTCAATCAGCAAGAATGGAACCACAGTGTTTGGAATGAATTGGAATATATCGTACTCACCTTTTATGGTTTCTTTTTGTTCTCATTCATTTTATTTTGGTTTCTGGACATTACCATTGTTTTCCAAGATGTTTCATTTGGAATTTGGAAGTATTTTGATTAATTTTGTCTTGATTTCTAAAATATAATGCTGCATTTATTAAGTATTTGTTTTGCTTTTTAAATTGTAGTTGTGGTATTTAATATGTGTTTAAGTTGAGAGATTTGTTGGTGTGAATTGCCCGTTCAGTGCCACCGTAGGGCAACCTTGGTTGTGAGTTAAAGATTTAACTTTGTAAATTGTACAAATCCTAATTTCACCACGTACTCCGAGATAAAATAATTAGGTCTACGCTTCTTTTACTTATACTCTTAAATCTAGTAATAATGAATTTTAAGTTTCTATATTAAAGTGTAAACTGAAAGTGTAAAGTAAAGTGAAGTTTTTTTTGTTGAAACCACAGCTTTTATTTTTCAATTTAATTAAATGATCAACTCCTCCAAACTGATCTCCTCTTTCATTTACATGTATCTTGAAGAGCAAAAATAGGACATAAGTGAAAAAGCATGACTAAAATACAACGCAGAAATGACTTGAACCAGACTTATTTTAAAGAAATAAGAAATAAGAAGGTAATCCCTCCTGATGGCAGTGCTGGCCTCTTGCTGCCTCCTTTCTGTCTTCTCTCTCTGTACAATCAAAGTAGTCCCATGCTCTGTGAGAGGCAGGCTGTGGAGGTCACACGTGTGCGCAACATGCATTCACACCCAAATGGCGTGTGCATCAGTCAGAGCGCTGGAGCAAAAACACCATGTCTTTGAATTATTCTTAAGGGTCGAACAAGCCCACAACTACACATCCCAGAAGGCTCTTTGGTTATATAAAATGATGAACCACATTGTCTTCTTTGAAGTGGACGTCGTGGATTTTAGCTGACTTTGTGCGCAGGGTTTCTGTTCTAGTTCTAGTTGACCACATTGTCACCGCTGCAGAACTGAGCTTCATCTTAATTAATTCCCAGCTCCTTACAGTAAAAGCCTCATTGATTGTTTGTTTTTGCACATTTGTTTTTTAACATTTAGACACATTAATCATTATTTAGGTGTGTTTAGTTAATTTCTGCTTAGTGATGCTAGTTATGCAACACACTTGTTTTTCCACGCTTCACTGTGTCGCAATGAACCACTGACATCTGTGTCCACAGTTTACACATTGTAGAATTGGCCCCGGGGGTCCCATGACTGTGTATCACACGTGATCAAACACACATGATATTTGAGCGCACACACAGTCCATCACCTAGATTAACCACGCATTTATACTTTATGTATGAGGCACCTGTGGAGACCCATTAATGGCAAAGATCAGCATTGGCTGCCAATGCTTTGCCACTGCAAAAGGAATAAGTCAATAGGAATTTATGAGTTATCTATTAATAACATTATGGCAGCACTTTGCCCACATGGCATTTTACATTTAACATATAAAAAAAACGCAAAGTGAAAAAAAGGTCAGTGTGCACATAGGAAAAGGCAGTTTTCCTGGTGTGGTGTCTTGTCTGTTGTAAATCAGCTGTAGTGCACAGCATTAACAGCATTATAAACGATTGATCCCTAAAATGCTCTGAAGACTCTGTACAGTCTGCCAAAGAAGCAACTGTTTGGCTGATGATCAAGTGGGATTGAAGTCACACATTCCCGTGAAAAGACAAACGCCTGCTAAGCCCTTCAGAGGACAAACTCTGTGATGAATGCCATCTTTTATGCTGCAAAGCAGACCTATCGAATGCCACACAATTAATCCTCCTAAATGTTTGTCAGTTTCATAACAAACCATTCAAGTAGAGATTTATGGCATTAGTTTACAACCTTTTGAGAAGATACAAACCCTTCACAGTGTCTCCTTCCCAGAAAATATTAATTTCCTTAAGTGTTTTTTAGAATACGTTCAATACTTTATTCTCTTTCTATGCTTTAAGTTAAATCTATTGTATTTTAGTTATTTTTATCTTGCATACTTTCTCCTAGAGGGTAAGAGCTTTTTTGCATGACTACTTTTATTTCTTTTTTGAAAAAGTGGAAAAAGTCACAAGATATCTTTTAATATTGACAGAGGAGGGGAAAAGTTCTATTTCTAGTATTTTAATAATTGGACTATGACATGAGGAGGTGAATTTTCTTTGCCTTTTTCGCAAGTAGAACATATTCTTTATTTTTTATTAATTTACACTAAATTATCATATATTTTAGAGAGAAATTCATAGGTAAACTGAAGTGAGTTTCCTTCTAAAGAAGCAGATAATTCCTGCTTGTAGTGCTGCACAGTGGTGCAGAGACTCAGCCGTCAGCCTCTGCACAAACTGCTGACATTCAAAATGTTTCTTTTCATTAGTGCTTCCTCCCACTGGTCAGCCACTTAATTAGAGAAAAAATGTACCTTTTCTATCATGGCCTGAATCAAAATGTTGTGCATTTTGTGTTTCAATTATGTGGTAAAAATGAGTTAAACAGAGGATCTTCAGCAGCTTTTTGGGAGCTCTCCATGGTCCTGACCGTTGCAGACGCCAGTAATGCAAAAACGGTTTGACAGGTGTACACCAGCAAACATTGACCGGTGTTGCTTTTTTTTTTTTCTTTTTTTTTTTTTTTTTTTTAAGTAAGAGAGGTATAACCTCATCAGTGTCATCTTTATGAGCTCCTTATATCTTTAATTTGATATTGTCTTAAAGTCCAACCATATTTTGATTGACTGTAAAAGTGTTCCTTGTGGTCTTAAATATGATTATGGCTTTTTTTAAGCCAAAATCAAATACTTGGGTTTTTTTTAAGGAAATTGTCTCTGCAGAGCAGCAGTAGTTGTTTTTTGTGTTGTGGGCAGGACTATTGGCATGGAGTAAGCCTGCCCCAACTTCCCATCATCACTTTATGTACACTCTCTCCTGCTAGCTTACAGCTCCTCACACTCTCAAGCTCCTAAAATGATGAGCAATACTGAAGCTATCCAGCTGGACACTTTTGAGCCAGATTTTAGGCAATGAAAATAAAGACATACATGGATACATGCATCAGAATGGGGTATAGTAGGGAGATTGGTCTGCCAATTTTAGCTTCTGCGTATCATCTAAGCTTTTTCAAACTGCTTTATTTTGTCTGCTCCCGATAAACAGCAAAGAAATACTCAGAAACACAATTATAATCTTGATTTTCCCTAAATATGTCCTCCATCATGCTCCAAAAATGCTACAAGAACATATTAAAAACACCAAAAACATGATTTTCATTGGAGGGGGTCTTTAAAAATGCCAGGCTTCCAATTATCCATTATGAGGTTCATACCTGTTCACCGCTTCTCACACCAAAGACAACAGATGTTGTCAGTGTCTCTCCACCCACGGTTTAACTGGGACAAAATGTTTCCTACGTGACATCTAATTAATGACAATCCTCCAGGGGAAACAGTCGCCGTCCTCTGCCCACCAGAGGCCCATTCACAGCCATCAGCGGGGAAGCAACAAATCTTTGCACAAAATGAGATTCTTCCTTTATCAACTGTAGAGTGTGATATCATCTGCTGCTGGCTAATTCCATCAGATATCGCAATGATTAGTATTATCGTCACAATTTAGACTATATTTTGCCCTCGTTCATAGAATAAAATCTATATGATGGCACTGCAAGTGGAAAGATGAAAAGCAGCCCCATGATTGGATATTCTTCTCCATAAATAATCTGTAGTCTATAAAAAATGATGATTCCATAAAAAAACCCACAACATTAATTATAAATGATGAGATTCATGATCGTTGAAAAGCTAAAAGCAGCAATTGTGACAGAATTATATTTACACCTGATTAAATGGAGCTAAACATTCTTTATAACGAATAGATTTGTTATTTTCTCCTTTCAGAATTGTGAGTTTGTAACACCGCCGACCGTATCACGTCACACAGCCATAAATAACTTTTTTATACACAAAAACCCCTAATTGGCCATTAGAGGCTTTAAGAAAGTAAAAGGAAAGAAAAAACCCATGGTCCCCATGACGATGGAGATGTGACGCAGCAACACAATTGTCCAGTGATGCGTGACATTATAATAGCCAGACTCATTGCATAAACATTTGTAATTGTTTTATTTATGGTGCTTGTGGAGCCTTTCAGTGATTAGTTTGATGTCAGATCAAAAGGATTATGCTGTGGCAAGATGATTAGAACCTTTCACTAAATGAGCACACCTCACACAGCCTGCTGCTTTTGGCCTAAATGGTTCCTCGGTCAGATTGAACTTTTAAAAGTTGTTCATTTTTGCAGAAACATATTGCATGAATTCATAAAAAAGACATTTTCTGTAAATACATCTTGGTTTGCAGTGAGATGAGACATTTTCATTGTTTTTATTTTAAACATAAATCTCTGTTGGGTAAAGCACAGTCAAAGTGTTGGTGCATTGTGTCTTTGAAAAATTCCATGAATGTTCCAACAAAAAGGTCTGGGTGAAAGCAGCATATGCTGCTATCAAACCTTGCCAGCCTTTTCTGCTGTTGTGCTGCCTTCACAGCAGCATTAATGAGCTTTGTCAGCTGGATTTTTGACTAATCACTGTCTGCGTGAAAGCTCGTTTTTCTCTGGTTTAGATCACTGTGTGTGCCATAATGTACTGTTTTTACTTCTTTCTCCAAATTCCAAGGAACGATACATTTAATAAAATGGTGCTTAAAAAGAGTTTTAGAAATGATTGGTAAATGATAAAGAAGTGATATTTGATTGATTGATCAGACCTTATGGTGTCACATGATCTCTGAAAAGGGATTGTTTCTTCTTAAAGATGTTCCCACTCAGATCATTTTTTGAACTCTTGTAAAAGTGTTCCCAGTGGTCTTTTAATCACGATTATGTTGACTTTAGCCAAAAAAAACAAAAAAAACAATGAAATTGCACATCGTTTTCAAGAGCATAGTTTTTGCAGAGCGGAAAGACCACTTAACTCATCTATGAAACATCGCAACTTATTCCTAAAACACTTAAATTATATGTTGCACCTTTAAATCAATGTTTAATTACATTTTATATATGTATATATATATATATATATATATACTGGTAAAAAAATAATTTTCAGTCATGTATCTGGCAAAAAAATCTCTGGATTGTCCTGTTCCAGTGTTTGGTGTTGACAAAGTAAGCAGAGACTGATGTTCTGTTGGTTTTGTGATGATGCTTGATGAACCATTTAAATAAATCTGAAGCTTTAAGAGACTTTTATTCTCTGTAAGGTTGGGGTCTTTCTTCTTCAGCGTTAGTGACATTTTTTGCATGCACATATGCGTCTTAATTTTCAGAATTAGTCAAAGCCAAACACCTCACATTTTTATTTGGATGATCCAAATGTGGCAAATTTTTTTCAGTTTTACGAATACAACCAGATTTCTCTGTTGATGTGCCCATATTGAAGGTCTAAATTGGCTGAGAAATGTGTCTTTCCCTTGGCTTCACGGCATAACACTTAGTTTACAAGATGTTAGAGTGTTAAGCAGAGCTGTGAATGTGTGATTTGCTGGAAGTGAGAGAAAGTGAGGAAGCAGACATCATTCCTGAGGCCTACAAAAAGAAAAAAAAGTAAAAGGTCATTCTTTTCTTCCTCCTTTTCTTTATTTTTTCCCTGTTCTAACAGCTTCAGTCAAACTTTTCTACCCTGACAGCGAGGTAAGTTAAGTTGAAAAGAGATGCAGCAGACTGAGAAGCCCTGGCATTGCTGTGTGTCATTTCTCTTATGAAGGCTTCTGACTTTTCAGTTATCCTTACATCCTTTCCACCCCACCCCAATTGGATGGGGTGTCAAATAAAAAAAAGTACAAATATAAATAGCCATGTAGTGATGTGTCACAACAGGAAATGACGGCAGCTGACACTTTGTCGTGTCTCTTTATTTTGGGGATCACGTCAGGAGAACAAAACCACTTGTGGCTGCTGGAGTAGCAGAGGGAGGTTCTGTCCACTGCAGATCTGTAATCTGCTCTGATTCAATGAGGCAAAGGACTTACACAAGTGGACTTACTCACCACTCTGTGTCTTCCTGGCCTCGTGCTCTGTCTGTCTTTGACTCGGATGCGTCTTTCTCTCACATCTTTGGCCACGTCTCTCCCATCACGCAAGCAGATGAATGAGTTTGGCTGGCCCCGTTCTTGGCCTGTTGTTTTCTCCTCTTCTCTTGGCCAGGGGTTTATGGAGTTCCTAGAATAAAATGATAAACTGCAGCAGCTCCAAATGTCATGGTTCATCTTTTTGTGGGCAAAAGTTAACAGAAAACATGTGTGTTCTCTTGTTTGGTTGGAAGAGTTCTAGATATTACAAAGTGTATCAACACAAATGTAGATGTTTCATGAGAAATCTAGATTATTGCTTAGAGTTTTTATTATATTTTGTGTTATTTCTTTCCACTATTTTAATGCTTCAGACTATAGGGGCATCGTAAATAATAAATATTTTAGATTTTTCTTTTGGCACCATTTTTTCTTTAAAAAAAGAATAGGTGCTAAAATTTGGTTTCTATTAGGATTAGTCCTCATTTAAACCCACTTTTTAAGCACCTATTTAAATTAGGCATAAATCCAGTTTTATCAGTCTTAAATGATGAGGTAACTTCTTTAAATCTTCTTTAACAAAAATGCACTTTTGCCCCCCTGGATTCTTATTATAACATTTTTCACTTTTCTCAATAAAAGTATCCTAATGTGATTTTTCCATTCTTCACAAAGAAAAACCCAAAACAATTTGATAAAACTTCAATTTTTTTTAATCTGGTAACTGTATGTCCACAAGCCTTGAAATATGTAGAGATTTAAAGTAAACAGCTGTAAGTTTAGGCAAAAATATTTCTCTAATTTAGATTTTTGACTTTTTACTAATGTTTTGTGAAAAAAATTAAACTTAAATTCAAATTAAATAAAAATGTTCTTGCATGCTGCTAAGATGACGTGATAATGTTATGTGAAGCAAGCTTAAACTTAATTTTAATATTTTATTGACTGTGTTTTAAAGCCCTTTATGCTTTGGCCACAAATAAAACATTCACGGTACGATGGGAAGGCATCGGCAGAATCTTAAGATTCACCAGCGTATGCAGATGGTGGTAGTTAGGCGGACGTCAGGTATGCAGTATGGCCTGCTTTTTATATAAGTCCGGGTTACCTGGCTGGCGGCTCTGAGACATTTAAGCATCGTCCAATCAGAGCTGCTGCCGTCCGACTGCCACCGCCCTGTGGCCACCCAGCTGTCCACCAATTTCATAATGGCGTAATTCCCGCATGTCACTGGACTGCCACCGCACAACCTCAAAATGTGCCCTGGTGGCCACTGATCGATAGCAAAAAATCGTATGATCACCATTAAATGTAAACTTTAAAATTGAAACTGTGTCTTAAAACCTCTACCGCCACTATGCAACGTGTGAAAATGTGAGGGCTGACTCTTGATTACCAATGCCACCACGTGGCCACCGGCCGAATTTTCGGAAAACTTTAATTTCGGCGCATGCAACTGTAGTCTAAGCTGTGTTAACAGCAAGAGAAAATAGGACTTAATTGAGATGGTTTTATTTTTAACATCTCCATTTTACATTTTCCAAGCTTAAAAAAATGTAATTAGCTTTCTAAAAAAACGGACTGACTTTTTTTGTAATTATGTTCCATAAAGCCGGGGTGTTTTGTTACAAAATGAAATGATGTGTAATAACCATGATTCATTTACCCCCTACGATATCTCAATGAACATCCCTTAGGAGTGGTGATTCCACGCTTTTATTTTGCCAGCAGTTGTAAAACAAATACTTTACTCACATCCTAATGTTGTCTCGCTGCAAATGTCAGGAAGGCGAGTGACGTTGCTTTTACTGCAGGTTATGGTCAGTCAGAGTGAAATCACTCCCGCATACTCAGGGTAATGGGAGAAGGACAGCACTGCCCTACTTTTAGACTGGCATAATTATGTAATATGTGTGTACCTGCAGCACCAGCAGCACGTCAACTCCTGCCTGCGAGTGTTGACTGAACAGAGGAGACAGAAACCACACACCTCTTTTTCAGTCGTTTTACTTTTCCCATCTTGACCTAATGGGCTTTTACTCTCATAATTTCGCCTGTTTGCTCAAATAAAGTTGGATTGTCCTATTGTTGATCTCAACCGTTACCACCTTTTCTCACTTCCTGATCTTTTTCTCCTCCTCTATTTTCAGCTCGTTTCTGTTTTCAGTAGCACATTTCAAATGGAGGGTGACAGTATCCAGCTGTGGATTTCTGTCCTCAAGACAGCATTTTAGAGAACGGCTTATCCACACAAACACACACACATTTGCCTGGAGACACACAAATGCACACAGACAGAGAAGAGCTTTTTCTCTCCATGTCCCATAGAACGGCTTGGAGATAAAGTTAACTAACAAACACTGTGAAGTCAAACAGAAAGCCTCCACAATAAAGATGCATCTCGGTAAAACAAGGAAATCCTTTATTTCTCCCACTGTCTTTTTCAGAAAGAAAAGCTTCAAGCTGCCTTGCAAGAGAAACATTGTCTGAACCTTGAGGTGATCAAGCACCAACTAAAGGGATCTGATATGACTAGGTGAAGCCTTCGCGTGATTTCATTAAAAAAAAGAAAAGAAATCCCAAATAGCAAGGACACAAACACACAGGGATGATCGATGACTGACCAGAGCTGGCATTGATCTAACCGTGTGGATGCAGAGAATCAGAAGCTCTGAACCCTTATAACTGTCTCAGTGATATGTTGTACCTGAGCTCCACTCCATACATCAATGCTGCTCTCTTATCACATGTAACTTTCTCTCAATTACTTTTTGTGCCATTTTTGACACACACATAACCACAACAATCAGATTTATCTTTTGAAACCCAAATACAGTCCAGTACAAACAAAAAAGATCCTTAAAGACCCACACCAATAAAAATAATGTTTTTGGTATTTTAACATGTTCTTGTAGCATTTTTCTTATGATGAAGGACATACAAACAAAACTAAGTTTAAAATTGCATTTCAGACTATTTCTTTCTTTCTTCAAATCATTGTGAATAAGGAGCAGATGAAAACATGTCGCTGGAAAAATACAGTAAAAAAAAAAAAAAAAAATCCTCGTCATTTTTGTTGCACATCTAATGTTAGGTTGGGGATGTGAGTGAATGTAGGCAGGTTTACATTGCAATAAGTTTAAGTGCAAATTTATAATAAACTCCTGCTGCTCTGCAGAAACTGCATTCTAGAAAACGACACAAGTTTTATGATTTTGGCAAAAAACGGCATAATCATAAGTAAAAAAAACACTAGGAACACTTTTACAATAGACCAAAAGAAAATAGGGGTGGGCCAATCTAGGGGTATGGTTACACACGTGGACAAAATTGTTGGTACCCCTCAGTTAAAGAAGGAAAAACCCACAATTCTCACTGAAATCACTTGAAACTTACAAAAGTAACAATAAATAAAACTGTATTGAAAATTAAATAATCAAAATCAGCCATCACTTTTGAATTGCTGATTAACATAATTATTAAAAAAACAAACTAATGAAACAGGCCTGGACAAAAATGATGGTACCCATAACTTAATATTTTGTTGCACAACCTCTTGAGGCAATCACTGCAATGAAGCGATTTCTGTATTTGTCAATGAGCGTTCTGCAGCTGTCAACAGGTATTTTGGCCCACTCCTCATGAGCAAACTGCTCCAGTTGTCTCAGGTTTGATGGGTGTCTTCTCCAAATGGCATGTTTCAGCTCCTTCCACAGATGTTCAATGGGATTCAGATCTGGGCTCATGGAAGGCCACTTTAGAATAGTCCAACGCTTTTCTCTCAGCCATTCTTGGGTGTTTTTGGCTGTGTGTTTTGGATCGTTGTCCTGTTGGAAGAACCATGACCTGCGACTGAGACCAAGCTTTCTGACACAAGGCAGCACATTTCTCTCCAGAATGCCTTGATAGTCTACAGATTTCATTGTACCTTGCACACATTAAAGACACCCTGTGCCAAATGCAGCAAAGCAGCCCCAAAACATGACTGAGCCTCCTCCATGTTTCACCGTAGGGACAGTGTTCTTTTCTTCGTATGCTTGGTTTTTGAGTCTATGAACATAGAGTTGATGTGCCTTACCAAAAAGCTCCAGTTTGGTCTCATCTGTCCAAAGGACATTCATTCTCCCAGAAGCTTTGGGGCTTGTCAACATGCATTTCTGCAAATTCCAGTCTGGCTTTTTTATGATTGTTTTTCAGCAGTGGTGTCCTCCTTGGTCGTCTCCCATGAAGTCCACTTTGGCTCAAACAAAGACGAATGGTGCGATCTGACACTGATGTACCTTGGCCTTGAAGTTCACCTTTAATTTCTTTGGAGGTTGTTCTGGGCTCTTTGGATACAATTCGAACGATCCGTCTCTTCAATTTGTCATCAATTTTCCTCTTGCGGCCACGTCCAGAGAGGTTGGCTACTGTCCCGTGGGTCTTGAACTTCTGAATAATATGAGCCACTGTTGTCACAGGAAGTTCAAGCTGTTTAGAGATGGTCTTATAGCCTTTACCTTTAAGATGTTTATCTATAATTCTTTTTCGGATGTCCTGGGACAATTCTCTCCTTGGCTTTCTGTTGTCCATGTTCAGTGTGGCACACACCTTTTCACCAAACAGCAGAGTGAATACTTGTCTCCCTTTAAATAGGCAGACTGACTGATTATGAGTTTGGTAACACCTGTGATGTCAATTAAAGGACACACCTGAGTTAATCGTGTCAGTCTGGTCAAATAGTTTTCAATCTTTTATAGAGGTACCATCATTTTTGTCCAGGCCTGTTTCATTAGTTTGTTTTTTTTGAATAATTATGTTAATCAAACAATTCAAAAGTGATGGCTGATTTTGATTATTTAATTTTCAATAAATTTTTATTTGTTGTTACTTTTGTAAGTTTCAAGTGATTTCAGTGAGAATTGTGGGTTTTTCCTTCTTTAACTGAGGGGTACCAACAATTTTGTCCACGTGTGTATGCTTACCCTAAACCTAACCTCAACATTGTCTGGATATAATGCACAATAGCTTGTGGCGCCTTTTCATCACTGCCCCTGTATGACACACTACCGCCCTATGTACCAGCAGCTAAGATGGTTCTTACCAACAGTTCGAAGACAATATCTCAAGGAACTAATCCTCCTGTCGCTTATCAAAAGTTTAAATACTTAAATAAATGTTTCCCTCATTATTGATGTGTGTTTTCCAGGCGCACATGAAGGTAGGGGGGGCAGTGACCGTCTCTGATTGTTGGCGATTAGCTGTTCTGGCGCTAATGGGGACTTTCACAGAGGGGGCTGATTTAACACGTGTCCAGGCTCTTGCTCCACAAAAACGATGCCATCTGTGCAGCGACAAGGTGGGCACAGAGATGAAACGAAAGTGGGACCATAAGCTTGTTCAGTCCCACCAGGCATCATCTGTGAATGAAAGCTTCTGGCTTGTAAGGGCAAATGTGGAAAAACGGGCAGAATACAGAGAAATTTGAAAAGATGACACAAGAGTGGAAAAAGAGAGGGACGGGCTCTGGTAGTGAGAAATGCGGAAACAAGGGAGTGGTGATATAATTAGAGAAAGTAATCATGGTTTTTGCTTTGAAGAATCCTTCTAAGCATGGAGGAGAATTATTGCACATAACTAGATTCTTCTGACAGCTATAATAGAAAATTAACACTCTAAAAATCCACTGTGTAAGATTAAGGGCAATCTATTTGCAGAAATCCAATCTTAAATTGATAACTACAGAATGTTCCTATCATTTTTCACTGGCACTTTAACTAAGAGAATAAGACTCCATGTCAAAAATAATTAAAGTAAAACTCCAGTCATTTATTGATCTATTGTACACATCAAAACACCAAAAACACTGTATTTATTGGAGTGGGACTTTAAATATGTCCTGGAAAGCAACCTAAACGTGTGGAGCTACCTTTGTCAAAGAAGGAGCAGTAAAATACAAGTTTTTTAAATTATGTTTGACATGGATTCGTCGTGCTTCTGCTTTGGGCTCGCCTCTGCTTTCTTAATTAATAAACAGAAGTTGCGTGGCTGAGGGACAGCTCAGTTTAGTCTTTGTTTTGCAGAACCAACTCACAGCTCTGTTGCTGATGTCAGAAAATGAGACAGGCTGCGCAAGTCAGCAGCTCTGTCACACGGAAAGCTAAATGAAATATGTGCTGATTTATTTATCTTTAGATTTCAAACTCTTCATCAACCCTCCAGCCAACAAGGGACAACAACTGCCTCTGTTCATGAATGTAAAAAGTAGGGAAATCAAACCCTATTAAAACCACACAGCAACTTAATCATAATTGGATATGACAACCCTGAACGCAACAGTTGAAAATTCATGGAAGTATTTTTATTTCCTTCTTATTATTTTTTCTATCTGCTTTGACAGTATACAAAAGTTCTTTTTTTTTTTTTTTTACTGTTGACAGCCCACTGAAGTTGTTATTCTTTGCTGACTCCTTACCAATATCAATCTTTTGTCTGGGAACGAAACAACTGCAGGTCCAGTTGGACTATGACCAGCTAAGAAAAACCGTCACTGCAGTGAGTCAAAAAAGAGACGCGGCCCAGCTGCTGAAGAGCCAAGTTTAGGTCAAAGTAAATAAGCATGAACACGTTCCAAAGGAAGTAGATTTAAACCTTCATTCAAGGACAGAAATTTAGCCTCCCTTCTCATTTTTAGACAGATGTTCATTTTTGTTTTACTTAAAAGCCATAATATGGAAATCAAACCAATCCAATGATTTTCCTGCTTCATCGCCACCAACTGTTTCAAGTTGTTTAAAGCGATGCTTAGCCTCCAGTAAAATATAGCCTTTTCTGATTGGTTAACCCACACACCGTA
The DNA here is from genome assembly GCA_014656515.1 of Oryzias celebensis. NCBI lineage: Eukaryota > Metazoa > Chordata > Actinopteri > Beloniformes > Adrianichthyidae > Oryzias > Oryzias celebensis. Next base: position 15,280,693 of record BNCR01000012.1, read on the forward strand.
ACTCTTCGACCATTTTTGCGATTGATGTGTAAATCAGCTGATTCTGACATGGACAAAAGTGGCTTTTCTTATCATCAATATGCAAGTCTTTTAGTAATGAGTATGCTGTTTTTAGCAAAAAGCCTGTGTCGTTTAAGATGTTTTTTGCAGCGCAGCAGAAGCTTATTCGATATTTGCCTCTGATCTGTGGGCGAGAGTGTTGGCGCACAAGTACAGTATATGTCTTCTATCTTGAGAAAAATGCTGCAAGAACATGTTAAAAACACCAAAAACAGAATTTTCTTTGGAGTGGGTCTTTAAAGAGGACTTTATATTGTGTGCAAGTTGCAAATAGGAAAAAGCAAAAAAAATTTCACATCTCTTTAAAAGTCCCAGTTTTACCCAAAACTTTCTGTTTTCTTTAAAAACAAATCAAGTTTGTCATATTGTAGTGCTGACTGGCAAATTGAACAGACCATAAGGCCTTCTGGAGATAATTTAATAACTTCAGAAGGAAGCTTGCACAAATCCCAGAACTGAATTTATAAACTGTCTTTGAAAGACAAATGCACAAACTGAAGATTTTATTATTTCTTTGAAGTTTTTAAAACCCTTTCTTTGCATTTATCTTTAATTTACATAAGTTGCAAAGTTGTTTGGATAAACTCCTTGGACATATCTTGTCCTGCTGGGTAAGAAAACGATGAAACTGATCAAATCAGGCAACATATGAAGCCAAGCATCTCTTGTTTCACAAAGAAGCTTTTTTTTTTTTTTTTTTTTATTGTGTTGCCGTTTGCCAATAGCAATCAGACACAGTTTCACCACGCTGAGAGACACTTTCATTACAAATCTTCACCGCCCCACATCTCTTATCGATTGTTTGTCAGGGCATCTGAGAAAGAAATTTACGTATATGAGAAAACCCGGCCGGTTCTCTGATACAGCATAGAAATGTTTGTCACTTTCTCATTTAGAATTCATTTGAAGATGCTCAGAAAACTTCACATAGAGAATATTGTGGGCTGTAAAAATCAGAAAAAACAAACACAAAGAAATTCTCTTTTTTAAAAGACTTTCCCTGTTGGAATGTAAACTTTAACCTCTGTGTAGAGCTGGCATGCTCTCTCTGCTTGCGTGGGTTTCCATTGGGTTTTTCTCCCACAGACCAAAAGCATAGATATCAAGCTAATTGGCTGCACAGACTGAATATGTAGGCTGCAATTACTTTATCAGACCATCACTGTTTTCCAGTTCATTTAAACCAAAACTGTTCAAAGGCTTTGAAATTAATTTAGTCTTCATTATCAAATAGTTTGATTTTTGTTCAAAATATAACTCTTTTTTTGGTCTTGTATGTTCTATTTCTCCTTATAATTTTCATGTGAAGCTACTCCTTTCAGCCTTTTTTAAAATTATTTTTTAAAGATCCACTGTTAGATACTTCCTCTCAGAGTCAAGTCCTCTTCTGGCATGTGCTAAAAAGCTGTAGGTGTCACCATCAGGGTTATGTGTAAACATGCAAGGCTTAATAAAGCTGTTTACAGGGTTCAGTGACAAGCTGTAAGCCACTGCAGTCCTGCACAGCCGAAAATCTCTTCTGATTAAGCAAAGCAGGGGCTTTGGAGGAGCTACTCTTTATTTCAAAGTTTTCTCTCTTAATCGGCTTTGTCTTCCTAAGCTCACAGAACCCAAGCCAGGTTTTGAAGGAATTCCTAAACTTGCAAAGAAATGTGATCAGAGTTGGTGGGAATAACTTAGATGAGAGACACAAGGACAAATAAACTTAAAAAATATTGTAATCAAACGTAACATTAACTTCAATATTTTTTGGATTATAAATAGCTCTGGAGGATAAGTCGCAGCAGCCAAAAAAATTGAAAAGTCTCCTCTTTCATTTTCTTAACCCACTGGGGCAGTGGCTTTGCCAGAGATTGTCCCGGTTACTGTTGAGCAAAGGCAGGATACAACCTGGACAGGTTGCCAGCCCGTCACAGAGCCCATGGGGGTGGCTCAAACGCACCTGCTATGCCTGGTGGACAGCATAGTAGGGTCCACCGCCTAGGGTCCAGTAGAGCTAGCAAACATTACCACCCAGGGTCCGGCAGAGCTCTGTCATACCCTAGGTGGTAGCTCTCGCTATGCTAGCCCGTAGGTGGTTGGGAGTTATCAACAAATGACGGATGACGTCACAGTGGACACGATCGCTCCAACTCAGTGGGCTTTTAATAAAGATCTTATTTCCCATTTCAGACAATAATAAAAAGATCCTCCAGTTTTGTTTTTATTTTCTCCTCTCGGGATCATGCGGGACAGGAATTCTTCAAACTGGGCCACAGACAGACGGAAGTAACATTTAAAATGGCTGTCATCCAGGTGCATCTCCTGGAGTAAATGGGGAAATTGACTGTACTGTGAGCATCTGAAGAATCTGCTAAACCCAGACACGGTGATGTTCTTGTGGAGCTCTCCAAAACATAAAGACCCAAGGTACTCGCTCAACATCATCCATGTTTTCCATAATGTGGTCTACGAATGAAGTTTGTCAGTGGTTGCTCTGCTGCCGGGGCGTCAAGTTGTCAAGTTGTTGAGAAGTATATTTGACACGCATCAAAAGAGAGGCGGCAGATGTGAATTTGAAACCTCGACCACGTCCCGTGTGATTCTATCATAAGTGGTGCTTCTCCTGCGTTGCTGTCAGTATCAAATACCGGTGCACACACCTACAGTGCCCTCTAGTTGTTGTTGCCATTTTTTTGTCACATAAAAGTCGCACCCGAGTATAAGTCGCACTCCTGGCCAAACTATGAAAAAAAAATATGTGACTTATAATCCAAGGTTGCTGTTCCCCTAAGGTATCGGAAGTTTATGTAGTGACATCTTTTTAGGGTATGTGTCAGATGGAGAAATGCTAGTTCTCTTCTGCCTGGTCCTTAAAGGTTTGAAGGGAAACCATGTGATTTGTTCTGAAGAAGTGTTGCTGAGGCTCAAGTAGTGTCAGTCCTTTCATCTAAAACCTGCACATCTTTTAGTTTGAATCCGGACCGCAGTGGAGAACACCCACCATTTTGTGTCAGGAACAGGAGCACTCTGACAAATGTAGCAAAGTCTTGTGATCTGTCACCATCAGTAAAGTAATACTGTGGTTGGCCAATTCTTTGGTTATACTGTCAGAACGCTTCTCTAATCTCATCCTTCAACTTTCTTTCCCTGCAGCTTATGCACGAGGCAGTGGAGCTGAAGCAGCAGCTGCAGACAGAGTATGAGCAAACCTTTGTGGCCCTTCACACCAAGCAGAAGGAGATCAATCATCTGCAAAAGGTTTGGCATTATGTTACAAAGAAAAACATACATGGAAAGCATTATATGGTAGACTGGCCATTTTTCTGGCAGAGAAAAATGTTGGAGTCGTTTAGGGCTTGTATGAGAGCTGGAAGACAGTGGTGAGATGTGCTGTAGGTGTGTCATAGGAGTTCAAGGAATGGGACGGCACCAATGTTCACCTTTGAGCTCCTTCTTGTTTCTATGGTGATGGACAAACTGACAGATGAGTTTCGACAAGAGTGTCAGCAGATCATTATGTTTGCAGATGACATTGTGGTCTGTAGTGAGTGCAGGAGGCAGGTGGAGGAACTTCTGGAGAGGCGGAGGTGCAAACCAAATAACAATGATTCGATTCAGTTAGATATTTGTGGTTGACGATTTGATTCTATTTCGATTTTGGCTCATTTTGAACAATCTGATTCACTGACCTATAATCGATCCAGGACAACTTTAGCCAAAACTTCAACCAGTGTGACTCAGAGATAAATACTGTACCTGGGTACTGACCAGTCCAGGCGAAGCTTTCCAGATTTCTTGTATTTCTTGCAAGATAATCAAGTGTAAATTTAATTTGTTTACATACAAACAAGTAAACAAGAATTAAGGCCAAATTTATTCACATTTTATTTTCATAAAGTTCACGCCTTTGCAAAATCCAAACTGTTTCCACATTAGACTGTATTGATGGATTGATCATTTTTTGCTGCCATCACATGTGTGTTTTTTATGATGATTTACGACTTGGTCGTTTTTGTGTTTCAATAAAATAAACATACCATGTCTCAATTCAAATGGTATTTTCCAATATCGATTCAATTACTTTTTTACGGATTGATTTGGTTGGAATGAAAGAATTGAAAGGGGTTCATTGATTAATCATTACACCTGTACTTCATAATGATCGTCCATTGCATCAGTCGTATTGTGTTCATACTGTTATCTACTTTTTCTTGCGACTGTCCACAATAACTGTGACAATCCTCTGAGTGGCGTTCATACTTTTCAAGCCTGATGATGCGATTGTCTTCACCGTTTTAGTGATCAATTTTGTTCAAATATAATAATCGTCAATACAATTGAGTAACAAAGGAAGAACCGTTCTCTTTTGTCTTGGATTTCATTTTATGCTACAAATTGTCCGTTTGCAGACTAGTTGTTTGACCTGGAACTTTTATAGATGAAACCAAAAAATATACACATGTTCTTGTTTTAACCTAAAAAATCCTCTCCTCTAATCCTTTTGTGTTATTGACAGGGAAAAAGTATTTTTGTCATATTTAGGGTTTTTTTTTTTTTTACGTGAAGTTTCAACCACTACACATCCTAAAATAGATCAGGTACTTGTCATCACTGCTGTGCTGTCAGAAGAAGGCATCACTTCAAGTAACAGTTCTGTGATGAACCGGTGAGCCTCTTCCAGGCTCTGTGTTGACAGTTTGTCTGCTGTCTGCTATCTTTTACCATGTCATGGAGTATGGTCACAGTGTCAGCTGTCACAATTCGTTTGTGCATGTTCTCTGCAGGCTTGGGTTCACGCTGACCAGGAGCATGAGGAAGCATTACACCTGTTAAAGGTACAGTAACCTTAACAAGTTCACTTTCGTACTTCTCAAATATACCAAACCCCTCCTACTCATACTGCAAAGATATAAAAAAAAGATACATTTGCAGCCAAATTTACAAAATGACATTTTACAGTTTTTTTTTCTCGTACATGTTAACATTTATTTAATAATCTGGATAAAAATGTTTCAAATACTAAAATAAAAAGGAACGTTTGAATATTTCTGTTTTAATTTTTAGTGCAATATTAAAAATATTGTAAACTTATCACTGTTTTTAAAAAACACATTCAAAATGTTTAGTCGTTTATGCCACATGTCTGTAATGCACAACATATCGGTTAATCCAGGACTCAGTTTAATATAGCATCACATCACCCTAAAATGAAAAGAAAAATACTGAAGATATTTTATATCAGATAATTAGATAATATATATTACATATATATAGTATTTATAGATTTTATAAGCACGGTGGCGCAGTGGTTAGCACTCTTGCCTCACAGCAAGAAGGTTCCTGGTTCAAGTCCTGGCTGGGGGACTTGAAACAGTGTCACCAATGGGGGACCTTTCTGTGTGGAGTTTGCATGTTCTCCCCGTGCATGCGTGGGTTTTCTCCGGGGACTCCGGCTTCCTCCCACCGTCCAAAAACATGCTCCAAAGGTTAATTGGTCACTCTAAATTGTCCCTAGGTGTGGATGTGAGTGTGCATGGGTGTGTGACTGTGGCCCCTGCAACAGACTGGCGACCAGTCCAGGGGTGTCACCTGCCATCGCCCATGAGTAGCCGGGTTAGGCCCCGGCAGCCCCGTGACCCCGAAAGGGATAAAGCGGTTCAGAAAATGAAAAAAATTGAATAAATTGATGATAAAATCAGGCATAATGGTGTTAATGTTTTACATAAAAACATTTCCTGAAGCCTTTCAATTCCTGTACTTGTAGTGCGTAACAGCCATAATAACACAATTATTATTATATTATATATCTATGTAATATAAATAATCATATTCATCTACATGTTCATACTTTTCTTTTACCAGAAACCGCTGCATAAATTACAGTTTCTACCTAGTTGCTGCAAGAGTCCAGCAGTCATCATAGTGAAAGCTGAAAATGTTCTGAAATCTAATGAGCTGTTTTAATCTGACCGACGCTGCCATCACAGGAGTCCTGCTGTAACCAGGGTCAAAGCAACTCTTGCTCCCTATTAGTAAGAGAAAGGCATGTCTAATTGCAGTCTTCACACCTATAGGGCTTTAACAATATAAGCGCAAGGTGTCTCTTGTGATGCTGAAAATGTTGGCGAAAACAATTCCTCTTACTGCCTATGAGTAACAATTGGAATGAAACAGTTTCTAATTACCTTCTACAAACTTGGAAAATAGGAGCAGAACATTGGGTCAAATGTTTGAAAGTGGCCACCCACACTGCCAATGTGAGCTTTAATGAGACTAATGTTTAGCAACAAAAGGAGACAATATTAACTCTGAATGTGTCTACCTCTGTATGACTCACACCTCAGAAAGAGTGAGATAAACGCGATTAAATTCTTCCCTTTTTTCTTTCTTTTTCCGTAAAAAAAATTGTCACCAGAAGCATCTCTGCCTGGCTTTTTGCTGTACATTTGCATAACCTCTTACAGTGCGCCTGCATCAAAATATACACAAACCATGTATCATCGCAGTTGTTGAAGATGTTTGTCACTGCCTCATGCACTGCAAATTGTTTTCTAATTTTACACTCAATTCCTCAGCGACAGTGAGTATCACTAAAAATCTGTAACATCTGAATGTATTCTTTTTTCAATGTCACCTTATGAATGAACCTTAAGTTCAGTAAAACTTAAAAAAAGGTAAAAATTAATGTTTTACTCTCATTTCTTTATAGTTTTGTATTCATAATTTAAATAGAATAATAATGCCGTGTCTGTTTTTCTACGTACTATTGTTCTTTTAACTTTTTAACCTAATTTCCCATTTTTTTGTCCAAATACAACACTAAGGATATTATTTTTTTATGTTTTTATTTTCCTCTTTTACTTTATAATTCAAGCTTTTAATGCTCTTTGGTCATAAAAAGAATGTTTTTGTTAAATCTAACAGTTAACTATTGATTTTGTCTGACATGTGCAATATTTATTAAAGGAACTATGACCTAGTATTGTTTGAATAATAGTTTTTCATGCTACGCCTACACCAGCCTTGGCAACACATGTTCAAGCGACCACTTCTAAAAAAAAAGTTTATGTAACTGCGCATTCTGAGTTAAAAACTTTAGTGTTCACACGTAGTTTGAACAGTTTTTAAGACCATTTGCAGGCTCGAGGTACAATTGGGAACCAGGAAGTGACTCGCATTAAAGAACGCACTGGTGTTCACATCAGACTGTCGCCACCCAATTCTAGCACATTTACCCACAGTTGGAAGAGGCTTGGGGCAAATTGTGGAAGCAGTGTAAATCTCGTGAATCTTGCTCCAGGGCTTGTTTTTTACAGCTCTTTGGTGGTGTCATATCATTCCGGCTGGGCACAAACCACAATTATGAATCTGATTAGTCCCTTTCATGATCACTTTTCAAACGGTTGGCACTTCAGTGAATGAAAATGGACGCCATCCATATATCACTACCAAATCAGAGACCTTTATTGGTCAAGTTCAACTGGTTTAACTTTTAATGTGCGTTCAACAGATACAGGTTTTGTACGTAGAACTCAAAAACGGACTTAAAAACTTATTTTGAACGCTGAAGCCTGAAATGAGCATTTGCATAGGTTCATAGACTTAACGTGTGTTACTTGCATCCCTTGTAAAAGTTTACATAATATCGTAGATTGCGGCAGGATTCTTTTTTCAATTAAACTAGCCACTAAACCTGACAGTTTTGAAGAACCACATGCTTGTTTTTTTCCCACTGACTTCATGCTCTTTTTTTTCCCCCATTCTGACTGTACTTTTCTTCTTCTGTTAAAGGTCAAAGTTAGTGACCTGGAACACATATGCAGGTCATATAGGGAAAACTTCAATCAGCTTCCCAAAGAGCTGCTGGACTTTTACATACAATCAGCACCTGTGGAGATAAAAACTGATCCCAGCTTCAAGAACCAGATCCAGTCCACACAAGGAGAAAAGCTCTCACCCACCACCGCTGGATTTGAAGCCCAATCAAAGAAAGGTGAGTCAGTGAAATCACCAGGAACTCAAACACACAGGTATTGTGCCCCTTATTAATAGGACAAGTCAAGCACAGAATACGATGATACCATGATAAGAAGTATTTGCATTTACTGACTGGAAATATTTTTCTTGTGAGTAAAAAGTAACATTTTTAAAAAAATTTCTACTTAATTACACACGATTAAAAGACCTTTGGTAAAACAAAATATATCTCAAAACAATTTGATTCTAGATTCTAGTAACAGCTGGATCAATTCGTACAGAACCATTCAGAACAAGTGCTTTGTCTCGATGGAAATCTTGAAGATACTAGGTACTACTAGTACCAATACCAGTACAGTATTTAGAAAATGTGTTTTTATTTCCTCCGTTTTAACTCTCTCTTTCTGTTTGATGTAATTTTTCAATATTATGTGCATGCTGAAGCATTCATTTAACTGTTGACTAGTATGGAAAGCAAGTATTTAATAGATAATAGTACAGACAAAATGTTATCATTTGGACACTTGGATACAAAAAAAGTGTGAAATTCGTCATTCCTTAAACACCCACTCCGATGAAAATGGTGTTTTTAACATGTTCTTGTGGCATTTTTCTGATGATGGAGAAAGAAAATTACAATTTAACTTGCATTTCTGAGTATTTCTTTATTCAAATCGTTGTGAATTAAGTGCAGACCAAAATAAACCCATCTGAAAAAAAACTTATTTGTGACAGAAAATGCTCTGGGCAGGCCACAAGCTCCCTACTCCACTCTGGTCCGAATTGGGGAGGTAAAGAGGGGGTGGGGTTGCTCGATGCCAACTCAGAGACACTTTTAATTAACTACTGCTACTCCTCAGAAACCAACACAGGTTTTAAATTTTGTAAAAACAAACAAACAAGCAAAACAAAAACCTCTGAAAACGATTTAACATTTCTCAAAAGAAGACTGAGTGGTTCTTTAAGCAGGCTTAAGAAATATTATCCTCAGACATATTTGACAGTGTTCCTGTTGTAAGTCAAGAAATAGCACTGGAAATGGTGATCGCTGCATTAATACATCCAGAATCAAACCAAATCCTGCACTAAGACAATTCAAAAGACTTCCTGACAACAAGTTAAACTTGGATTTTAAGGTCATGAATGCTATGCTGATTTTGGATTATTCTCATAGGACTTGCAAACCTTCATGGAGGTCACACAATTCATTTTTATGTTAGATAAATCACTCACATTAATGCCTATTTGCCAAAATGAATTGAAACATTGAAGCATCTGTCCATTTAGCATATGCAATCCTGTCAGTGAATCATTTGTCAAGCTTGCATACATTTTTAACCATGTCAAACTTTAGTGGATCAGTCTGTAAAGTCACCAAATGTGGGAGAGAGGTTTGAATTCAATCATGAAAGCAGATAATGAAGTGATGCTCTGATGAGCTCAGTTGGTACCACACCAAGATGAGAAATTGGGCACCAGATGGTGGAACCAAAGCAGAGCTTGCAGGCATAAATAAAATAACATCTTTGAGACACATCAAACAGAGATGCTTCTTTGTCTCCTTGTTACACTCATTCAAGATTGAGACACCTGTTGGCCCGTTTCCTCGCTTTGGAGTGTTTGTGGAAGAGGCAGAACGGCTGAGGATTTCCACACAACCTGGCGGACAAGTTCCTGAGGGGATGCTAACTTCTGGAATGAAATTTTGGTTGAGAAAAATGAAAATTTTCATCTCCTAAAAGTTGTAAAAAAGGCCAGGAGGTGGTGCAGTGATGCAGAAGTGATAAAGAATCTGTTTGCTCCAGTGGACACTAGGTTTAAGCAACCTTTTTATTACAGATGGATATAGCTGATGAGATGGAGTATCTTCAGTCACTTAAGGTTTTAAATGTACTGTACTATGATCAGGAAATCAATAGATGTGTAATGAGCAGAAAATTGTTGCAAAGGAAACGAAGGTTCATCTTTATTTGCTTTTTCAATCCATGTCTCTCAGACAATGGGAGTGTGGTACAGCCACCGCTCCTGATTTTAGAATTATTCAGATGCATTCTACCCACAGGACACATCGAACCCCCAGAACGGAAGTCTACTGTATCCAGCCCTGTGACAGCGGAGCGCCCCAATAGCTCTTCACAGTTTTCCCCATCAGAGGTGATTTTAGAGGCGTATATCATCCCATTCAATGTCAAAGCATCTGTAACACATGGATTATTTTTATTCCTAACATCTTTACTTCGGAAACTGAATGACGCTTCTGATAAATCTTTAGATGGAGGATGAGGCCAGTCAGTCACCAAGGTCCAAACCACGCTACACCGGCCAGGTCCGCCTCTGCACTGCCCGTTACAGGTACATACTACTACTACAACATACTACTCTCACTGCATGTAATAATAGAGCTAAAAATCACCAATTCACAGTATATTTTGTATTATAGTGTGCATTATGGTGCATGGATGACCTAGTCAAGATCCATGTGAGGTTTTAAGTTAAGGCAACAACTGGGGATCCCATTATCCATGGGAAATACATGAGGATTTAAGTAACATAAAGTGTTTCCTCTTTTAAGTTACAACCCTTATGATGGACCAAATGAGCATCCAGAAGCAGAACTCCCCCTTGTGGCTGGAAAGTATCTGTACGTGTACGGGGAAATGGATGATGATGGCTTTTATGAAGGTATGAAGAGCTCAAATCTTATTCTCACGTTGTTCACCTTCATAATGTCTAAATGCTTTGATTGCAACACAGAATGTTTTTTTTAATACGTTTTTAATAGCTCTTCTTCCTTTACAACATGGGAGATTTTTATTTAAAGTCCCACTCCGATCCTCTTTTGAGCTGTTGTAAAAGCGTTCCTAGTCGTCTTTTAATTATAGTTATGCCGTTTTTAGCCAAAATAAAAAAAAAAGCTGGCGTCATTTTCTAGAACATAGTGTCTGCAATGCGGCAGTAGTTCATTAGAAATTCCCCTCTGGGTGTGGGCGGTACTGTTGACGCAGAGCAAGCCTTCCCCCATTTCCCATCATCCCTCTGTTTAACTTACAACCCTTCACATCCCCAACCTAACATTACTGGTGCAACAAAAATGGCGAGCAATTACGGAGCTACTAAGCCATACTGATCTGAGGCAGATGCCAGATCAGACGAAGAAAACAAAGATGAACATGTATCTATTTATCTACAAGTGCATGTGTCAGAATGGAGCTACGCTGGGAGCTACAAGCCTTAACATCATTTTTTTGTTTACTCTTGATTCCAAACTATTTGACTAAGAAATACTCCATTTTAAGCCTAATTTTACAATTTTTTAGATGTTAAAAATACCAAAAACACAATTTTCAATGGAGTCTTCAAGCACCAGAGATTCCGAACTTATCACGAAACAGAGCAAAAGCTACTCAGCCTAGGGCTCAGCATGTCAAACCCTCCTGCTAAAGAAAAGCTAGTAACTATGGGGGGTTAAAAATAATGTTCCTCCAAGAAGCACAAAACAAAATCTTGCAGAGGGTGTTTTCTTCACTGCTTTGCCAGATGTAGGCGAGAATTCTTGAGAGGAAAACAACAAAAACAAGAGAAGGGTTTATGCACTAATAGGCATTGTTATGCAGTGACAAAGTCGTCAAAATATGTGTGACAGCTCACGCTGACAATTTGGAAGCGCATGCATCAAGAATCTCAACTCATTCATTTTAATGTCACTGGATGAGAAGTACAAAATAAAATAAGGTTCATAACAAAAAAAAAAAAAAACAATTTTTTAAGCAGTGTAATAATAGTACAATACTTATGCACAATATGTATAAGTTTATGCAGAAGTTAAATAATGGTTATGCAATCAGCAAAAACACCTGAGAATGACATGTTTCTGTCATTCTGACATTGCCCATCATTAACCTCGTGGCACGTTTTGACCTTGTCATCGCTTGAGAAAATCATTCACTTTGTTTCTCTTTTTGAATAGAGTGGGACTGTTTAGGTTTTTTTTCCCAGAATTATTATGCCTTTTACCTGACCACACCAGCCAGAACTGCCCCTCAGAGCTACAGTGCAGTGATTCATTAACGGTGGGCGCTCACATGGTGCAGTGTCTTCACCACACAGGACGGAGACTTGGGCCCCAACACCAAGCTGTTGACAAGATGGGACTTTGGTCCCTTTTAGTATGATGACTAATCCAGCAGGGCTCAGCTTAATCATCAGCTCACACACAAAGACAAACACACACTCACTCACCCTTAAACACACACACACACAACCAGGCAGAAACAGATGGTCTTAAGGTTTCTCAGGCCCTTGTGGAAAAGGGGATTGAAGGACAAGATGATAAGGAGCTTTGTTAAAGAGACACTTCTTGGGCAAAATTGCGATGCTAATCTGTTTTTGTTTTTTTTTCTTGCAAAATAAATCCTCTGGGATATTCCTGGAACTGCTCAAAAGCACCAACTGAAGTTTGTTTTGCTGCTTGTTGACTGGGAGGAGTTGGCAGGTAGCGTTTCTTAATCAATTATAAATCCTTCATGCTGAAGAATAACGTGCGGGTGTTTTTCACTCCTTGCCCTGTGGATCCTTCCTGGAAAACTTTTTCGCAGAAAATCTTTGGATTGGCAACGTTCCTACGTCATCTTTTTCTTACAGGGGTCTTGTAACGTCTTAAAAAGTTAGTACATCTGATGTAATTGATCTTCATTTTTGTAAACAAAGTTTCTCTGCATTGTGTTGAAATGCATTTGAAAGATATCTAAGCAACAAAGAAAGTAATGTTAGCTCATGCAATGCCACCTGTTCCATGGACTGTATACGAGTACTGGACCGAGTGAGTGTGACATCACCCATAGAAAAGGACTTGCTTCCGGTGCCAACAAAATGAAATCAATTAAAAAAAGGTCATAAATGGTCTTAAATGAACTTGTAGAAACCCTGATCTGATTTTTCTTAGGGGGGTGGGTGGGGGGTGGGGGGGTGTACATGGAGTCACCCTTTTCTTTTCACCCTTTTTTTAAAAGAGTTTGTAATTTTTGTCTGTAATTTTTTTAGGCGAGCTGCTGGATGGCCAAAGAGGATTGGTCCCTTCCAACTTTGTGGAGTTTGTCCAGGATAAAGAAAAGCCAACCGGGGAGGGAGGAGATGATCTGGGCCCTCTGGAACACACACCCCTGGCATTAGTGGATGGTTGCACCTCCCAGGATGGCCTCCTGGGCTCGAGTAACGCCCTGGTACCATACAGCAATGGGACAGGAGGAACCTTGGATCCCGAGGACCTTGCTGAAGATGTTGTGCCTTACCCCCGGAAGATCAACCTAATCAAGCAACTGGCACGAAGTGTCATTGTGGCATGGGAGCCTCCAGTAGTGCCTTTGGGCTGGGGAAACATCACCGGTTACAACGTGTTGGTAGATGGCGAGATACGGGCCAGCATGCCTTATGGCAGTCGGACCAAGTGCTTATTGGAGAAGCTGGATCTGGATGCCTGCGTTTATCGCGTGTCAGTGCAGAGCACCACCGACCGCGGCTTGTCAGACGAGCTGCGCTGCACTTTGCTGGTAGGGGCCAACGTGGTGGTGGCGCCATACGGTCTAAGGGTGGATGACATCCAGCGGGACACTGCCGAGCTCTCGTGGTTGCCCAGCAACAGTAACTATGCTCACACTGTGTTCTTAGATGGGGTGGAACATGCTGTGGTAAAGTCGGGAAGGTATAGACTGCGTTTCCATAACCTGAAGCCTCTGACAGTGTACAAAGTGACGGTGGTGGCACAGCCCCACCAGATGCCATGGCAACTGCCTCTAGAGCAGCGAGAGAGGAAGGAAGCTGGCGTGGAATTTTGCACACAGGCAGCAGGTCAGATATGTTCATTTTATCTAATAAAACTCAATTGATTACTGTTTCATAATGCTTTTCCAATAATATTTGTAATTTCAGTTTTTTCTTTAAAGTATTTGCACATTTTGTGTGTAATTCTTCCGGGATTCTATTACCTCACTCTGTTATTGTTGTGTAATATATTCTGTCCAGGTCCAACAACTTTTTTCATACAAGGTCAGAATAAAACATCAGTTCTTTTTTGGATGTTTTAGCACTAAAGGTGCATGGACTGATGTCACTAGTTCTTCACTTTAATAAAGCACTATCACTGCTTTTTTTATTTAAAGAATGGGCAGGCACTTAATGCATGTGGGCATAAAGATCATTCGGTTATGGTTCCACCGTATTAAACATTTGCCATCATGTGCTCTTATTTTGAGATCTAAATGATGACCAGAAGATACAAATGCAATTTCGCCCAGTGTTTTCTCATAGATCAAACTGTAGATCAGGGTAAATATCATTAGATATGACCTGGTAAGTCAAATTCATATAGTTTTTAAATTATATACCACTTTTAAACATTTTTAAAAAAATAAAAATCCAATTTTTTTACAATTTGTTTCTGTATATCAGTGCCAAAAACAAACAAACATTGTTTTTGTTTTTCAACCTCCTTGTTTTAGTAGTTGTATTTAAACCATTGATTGGAAGAATTGCAGCTTGTTCAAAGGAAATGTTTTTAAAAGACCAAAAAGTAGGAATATAGAAGGTGTCTTTCTACAACTGAGAGTAGGTATGAAATATTTGAGCCTAAAAACTAACCACTCAGATCAAATCACTATGTCTTGTGAATGTTCTCCACCACTATAGTCAGGTATTTGCATGCGTTTTCCCTAAGTAAAAAGAATGAGCCTCAAACGCAGAAAAGTATTCAACAAGCTCACATTATATATTTGTTTTTCCACCTCCTTTGGCATTTATTGTGCATGGTTTGCCTGTGTATATCCCTGTGCAATGAAGAATGCCCCACCTGTTTTCTACTCTTTGTGCGCTGTTGATAACAAAAGTGTAAATTATTCATTCTTATTTCTTACAAGAGCTCTCTTCCTTCCAGGCCCACCGCTGCCTCCACAGGATGTTCAGGTGCTCTGTGGGCAAGCCCAGGGGGTCCTACAGGTTCGCTGGAAGCCTCCCATGCTCTCTCCCACAGGCACGTCTAACGGGGCAAATGTCATTGGCTACGCAGTATGCACTAAAGGACAGAGAGTGAGTAAGCATTTGTGCATCTTTCCTACATAGTATTTTAGTTTGTTCTCATTATTAGGAAGAGTCTACTGCTGTAGGGTTTATTCTAGTTTTTTTCTGTTATGACTAAGTCAATATTATTTATTTTGTATTTGTGAATTCAAGCATTCAACATATTGTGAGTTATTTAATCACCTTCAGTTTTGTTGAAACAAGAATGCTTTGGACAGATGGGATGCTGTTTTTGATTGAGGCGTTATGTCATCAGTGACTTTAGTGCATGCAGCACTGCCACCTGCTGGTGATTTGTGTCCTGTGCACGACTGCTTTTTCTGAAATGTGAATATCTCAGAAAGGCCTCTCACCCCCTCTGGTGACAACTGGAATAAACAACCATAAACTATTCAGAACCTGAAAGGTTGAACAAATGCGGAACTACACAAGTTTGTTTTACATTGTGGTTCTGCAACCTTCAACACTTACTGACATTTCTCAGCGACCACAACCCATGCAAAAAGTACACTATTGTATTTCTGTTATTGTTAATATTGAACTGTTGTTGTATGAACTGTTGTTGGTTTTTTTTGCAGAAATTTTTTTTTTATTAATAGTTTAAAACGTTTGACAGAAGTCTGCATGACTTTCTTTCAAAATAAAAGACCCCCTGCGCCACGTGGGATTATCTCAATGCAGCAGTTGAAGTAATATAATGTAATGTCAGTAGTAAATAAAAAAAAAAAAAAAACATTTGTGACAGCAAATGTGTCAACCAAAATTATTGAAATTCACAAAATTAACTATAAAAATAAAATCTGAGCTGATTAAGTAACCCTTACCATATTTTTGAACCACGAGGTGCACCTAAAATATTTTAATCTGTTCAAAAATGGAAAATATGCCTTATTATATGGTGCACCTAATTCTGGTTGTGATTAGTGACCTCCACTGGATTTATTTTTATGTGACACATGGCGCACAAAATCTGTCAAAATGTCTTAGACTGTATTAGTTTCAGTTCATGTTTGTGAATGACCTTAATACATTTTTTATTATTTTTTATTTATTTATTTATTTATTATACTACTTACTAACTTTTTTTTTGTTATTTGTGGCTTTGGAGACAAATTGCAGATGTAAAAATGATCCAACAGTAAAGCTTATTCTTGGCCAGAACTTTAGAGGGCAAGCCCAACAATTCTAATAGAGATCTGTTGATTCATAACAATTTGTTATCTCTCTTTTCCAATTCCAGATAGCGGAAGTGTTGTTCCCTATGGCAGATTATGTTACTGTTGAACTGTCGAGGATTCAATGCCTGGAGGCCAGGGAAGTCATCGTTAGGACACTGTCACTGCAGGGAGAATCCCAGGACTCACAAGTCGCCGTCATTCCAAACAACCTGCTTGTGCCTCTACCGCCAATTGCCCTGCCTCCACCAATGCACCCTCATGCGGGCCCCCCTCCCCAACCCCACCTTCCACACCCAACACCCCAAATCCCTGCTCTACCCCATCCACAGCCACTCCCACCCAACCCCCCAAATCCTCAAACCCACCCACGACTTCCACACCCATGTGGACCCTCACAGCCTCAACTGCACCCCCATCCTCAGCCCCTACATCCTCAGCCACCCCACCCAGGTCCCAGACCCCACCACCAACTTCCTTTGTTGCCACACCCCCATCCCCACCCTATACCTCAACGACCAATAAGTGCCAGAGACCTCAATGCCAAAGAGCACACAGTCCACCACGGAGGAGCCCTTCCACCGGGACAACCTGGCTGGGACCCAACGCGATCTCCTTCACAGCCTCCCGTGCCCATGCAAGGCCACACCCTCGAAGCTCCGCCCCAAGCCAATTTGCGATCCCCCTCTCCACAGAGAATCCTTCCTCAACCAAGAGGTACGCTCATTCCGGACACCGTGGCAAAAGCCATTGCTCGAGAAGCAGCGCAGAGAGTGGCTGCAGAAGGTGGCAAGGTAAATACAGTCATGTGATTTCACTGCAGCACCATGATGAAGATTTTTGAGAAAGTTATTAAAAACACATGATTCACTTTTGTACTTTTGCCCTAAAGCAAAGCAGAAAAGTGTAAGAAAAGTGATTCTTTAAAAATATTCAGTTCCAGTCATTCTTTTCCTTTTTTAGGGTAACAGAAAACATGAAAGGTATGGGGAGCAGGGTCATTCCTTTCACCAGCATCATTCTGATGAGGAAGAAGAAGATGAGGAAGGTTTTGCACGAAGCCGTAGAAGAGGACCATCAGTTGATGAGTTCCTCAGAGGTTCTGAGCTGGGGAGGCCGGTAAGACCCTTTGCAAAAAATCTTAAACTCCTTTTTTTTTATGAACACCAATGTTTTTTGAGTGAAATGTCTCACCACTCTCACAAAGTGCGGATGCATGTGTGTTGGGGTGGTTGCATGCACACACTCATTTTGCCCGTGTCTCTGTGCGTGTCCATGCGTGTGCATTCCCTCATCTTTTCGTGCTTTGGTACGTTTGTTTGTGGACTTAAACAACTGTGTCTGTGTGTTTGTGTTTGTGTCTTTGTGACCACCAAAAGCTTCACTATAGTCACAATGAAGATTATCACAGCGAAAGCAGCCGGGGCTCTGACCTGTCTGACATCATGGAAGAGGATGAGGAGGAGCTTTACTCTGAGATGCAGCTGGAAGAGGGACGGCGACGCAACTCACACAACACACCCAAGGTGCAGTTCTTTGCACTTATTCTGAAAACCCAAGAGTCAACCACCTGTGGCTTTTGTTTAACTCCCTGAACTGCACAGGCACAGATACTTCAAATGAGACTGCTGCCTTGACTTGCATATAGTATATGTTGTTGGTGTGTGTGATGAGCTCCAATTAAATTAATCCAGTTTTATTTAACTGAAGAGCAGTAACCTGCCAGATGTTTCATTGATCAGCTATTCTTCCCACATTTGTAAATAGTAAATAATCCGAAAAAAATGTAGTAAATGTCCCAAAAAACTAAAAACAACTTCCTTCCTGTGAAAAAAAGGCAATGCATTTGAGCTGCCCATGTTGATTTTTCTAACGCCCACTTGTAGCAACCAGTGTGGGTTGCAGATTGGTCAGAAATTTTGTGTTCTGTCTAAAATAAACAGGCTTGAGGAGATATTAAGTGAATTGTCCAGACTCAAAAGTCTAACCCAGCTGCTTCATCAGGTAAGGGTAAGAGAAGACCAAAAAGACAAGACCACAAGCAGAAAAAGCTTTAAACTCAGACTTGTGTCCATTTCATGAATGCAAATATCTATGTCTTCCACTGTGTGCTAATCTAATTTAACTTCCTAAAAGTTTTTTTTTATAGTACTAGTAGCATCAGGTGATATAAAAATAACATGGAAAAGCTTAATCTTGTTCGTTGTTTTAGGATCGTTGTTGTTGAAGTGGTTTTGTATGTTTGGAGTGGCATTTAGAGTATAATTTCACACCCACCTGCTAGGAATAAGCCACTCACATACTATTAAAAAACCCACACACTACCAACAACACGCAAACACCAGAAACCTACACACTACCATTTAAAACTGTTGCATACTCCACTAGAACACTCTTACGCACTAGTAGAATCATGGACATACACTAGTACAAACACTTTATAGATTAATGGTCTCCAACCCGTGGGCTGGGGACCGGTGACAGTCCATGGGACAGTTGATACCAGGACACAGAGGAGAAAAAAAAACACAAATGAAAATTTTTTTCCTTTTCTTTTTATATATGATTTGTAATGGCCTTCCACCCTGCTACTTCTCATTTCCCACCATTCCAAAGTTTTCTACACCCCTCTCGCTCCACCACATGAAATGTTTTAGCTCTGCCACTGAATGATGTTACCCACTACATCCGAGTCATTCTTGATGCATGTCAATTAGTTGATGAAAATACATCAATAAAGTTGCTCGAACGGTAATGGTTTGGTAAGGGTTAATGGTTCCTACACAAAATCTTACTTACAAATAGGGTTTGAACCACCTGCAGATATTTTACAGAGGATGAAGATAAACTTTACCCAAAAAAAAGTTAAGGTACTTAAAAGAAACTTAAAAAAAAAAAAAAAGAAGACGCCCACTTCCTCTTTGTACAGACAGGTCAATGAAAATTTTGTCTGACATTAAGCCTTAAAAAGGTTGGAGACCACTGCTATAAAAACACTAGCACACTGGTAAAAAGGCTTGCACGCACTGGTACAAATATTTTTTACATTACTACATACACCCTCAAATGATTACAAATGCATACACAAATTCTTGCAAATATGAC
The DNA here is from genome assembly GCA_014656515.1 of Oryzias celebensis. Classification (NCBI taxonomy): domain Eukaryota; kingdom Metazoa; phylum Chordata; class Actinopteri; order Beloniformes; family Adrianichthyidae; genus Oryzias; species Oryzias celebensis. The sequence goes on from BNCR01000012.1 coordinate 15,300,060, forward strand.
TACTTTTTAAAAAAACTTTTATATACTAGTATAAACAGTCTCACAAACTCTCCTATGAACAAGTACAGTTGCTAGTAAACATAACTACAAAGGCTTGGGTACACAAGTGTAAACACTCATAATTAAGTTCTAATCAATTCAGTTCAGTTTTATCTATATAGCCCAATATTACAGCACTGTTGTCTCAATGGGCTTCACACCGGTAATCGTACAAAAACATAAAGTCATTCATAAAATATAAACAATATTTGGTTGCTAAACTAAACTAAAGTGGAATCGTTGCCCCTAGACCCTATATCTTGGTAAGATGGTAAAACTCCTAAAGAAAACCCCCCAGATTTTAGGGAGAAAATATAAGGAACAAAACCTCAGGATGTCCACATGAAGGAGGGATTCTCTCCCAGCATGGCCAGGAAATGTCCTAGAATTGCTAAAGAAAAATGAGCCTACCTAACTACATGTTTGAATAGTATAGCAGATGGGCTTCATCCAGATGGAACTGTGGGATAGCTGGGGGTGCAAGAGGAGCCAGAGGCGAGGTCCACGGCTAAAGACAGGAGCACAGACGATCCGCCTGGAATCTCTCGGGCTCCCCCGGAGGAGAGTGGGACACAGGGACAACACATGAATCGCACTGTACCAACCAGAGACACGGAGAACTAAATTAAAATATTACAAAATAAATGATAAAGAGTAGAGGAGAGGAGGAGAGAAAAAGTGGATGAGAATGGAGGACAGAACTCCAGTGCACCCTGCTTCCCCAGTTTGTATCTTTTAGCAGCTTACTAGCAACTAATTGTTATCGAAGTTCAATTCAAGCATATTAATAGTAGGCTGCATGTCCTATGACACAAATAGCGGATGGTAATTATAATAACAACATTAGAAAATCTATATTTTTTGCACATCTATATTAATGTAATATAATAATCTAAGCAAAGGAAAAAGGCCACCCTGGCTCGGTATATAAAACCATCTTCCCCCTGCGTAGCTCCACTGAGAAATATCTATAATTGATGTAATGAAAATTGTTCTTAAATTCTCCCAAACTTCATTACAGTAGGTGAGGTAGGTACATGTAGAAATGCTAACACACAGTATATCAAATGCTTGCACATACTTCAAATGTTGGCACACCCTACTACAAAAACTCACACGTGCTGCAAACACTGAGGTACATGTGTAAATGCTCTGACACACTAGTACAAACGCTTGTGAGCACTACTATAAATGCTAATTGTACGTACACACACATTCTAGTATAAAGTGTCTTACAACTACAACTACTCTTGTTTGACTACAAACACTTATGCACACAACTGCTTACGCAAATAAAATACATCTACACAATATCTAAAGATGCTAACATATTACAAATTGTAGTACACACAACAATGAGCATTCACACTCTAGTATTAATACTAAAAAAATACAGAAAATGAACCTTTACACTTTACAAACGTTTGCACACACTACTACAAACACTCTTACCTATTACTAAAAATGCTCCTATGGCTTACACACACACACTACACATGCTCCTAACTATGACAGCATACACTCTGATACAGCTACAAACGCTCACACAAACCAGTGATTGCACACATCACTGAAAACATGCTCTCACATTAGTAAAATGCTTAAACACACCATTCAAATGTTCCCAAACACTTCTATACCCACTTAGACATCACTAGTATAAACGCCCTTATGCTCTAGTACAAATGCTCACTCTCACTACTACAAATGCTGTTATGCACTAGTACAAATGCTCACAAGCATGTTTACAAAAACTTACAAATACCAGCATGCACTAGTAGGAACCCTTACAGACACTTGTAGAAATCCTTATGAGTAAGAAGTAACTTCATCCTAACAACAGGGGGGACCCAATTACCAGAAGGTTATCTTGGACTATTGTGGGTCAAATTTGGTGATAGATATTACCATTTGTCCCAGTTTTCCAAAATTCATTGGAGGGGTGGTTCTGCAAATTGGGGTTGTATTAGTAATACAAAGTGTTACTGAATCGTAGTGGTGAGTCTAGTCTCCATGATAATATTAACAAATCATAAACACTGGTATTTATTAAACAAATGCACATCATAACTTTATGTTTTTAATTTCTTTGCTAATGCAGCAACATTATTATCATTGCAAGTTTATTTTTTTATTTTGTGTGCATCTTTGAGTTGCACTTTGTCGATGGTCTTAATACTTTTACATTTACACAGGTGTGCACATAGAACCCATGCTTTTCAGAAGCTTTGCCAAAAATATCTTGTAGCTTACTCTCTATAGCATTACAGAAGCAAATAACCATTCTCTTCAACAACAAATGTTTAGTGGATAAGTTATTGATCCTGAAAGTCCAAATCTATGTATTTGGTCTGGTGTCTTAAAAAGCCCTTGGTTGTTTGCTTGACTTTTTTATGATTTTTTTTCATGCATGTTTTATATGTTTTCCTTTTTTAACACTGGGAAGCGCTTTGTGACGCTATGTCTATGAAAAGTGCTATACACATTTTTTTTTTACTGTACTGACTTAGTTACTTTTTTCAATCCCCCACCACCCACTGTAGCATCAAGTCTCTACAGCTACAATTTGCAAACTATTATCTTTGCAATTAAAATGTAATTAGCAAACAGTAATTTACACATGTAACTTGTGCAAACCAGTTGAAGCCCTGCCTCTTTAACAGCATAGGAGTGGCCTCCGTTTATGGAAGTGGTACATCTGCAGTTGGAAAAGAAATATCACTTAGACCTTACTGTGTTTGTCTGTGAGTCCATGTGTCTGTGTTTCAACGCCTGCTTGTTAGTACTGCATGAGTTTGTCAACATAAATTCTGTTCAAGTACTTTCAGTTTGGAGTGTCGCTACGTCTTCAAGGTATAGCATGGTTTTGTGATATCTGTGATTTTTGTTTTTTTTTGTTTGTTTGTTTCAGACTAACACTTCGGGCGGAGGTCATCATGGCCGGGAAGGTGGAAGACAAATCCATCATGGTGGACCCCATCCTCAAAGGAGACCTCTGATGGTCCCCTCCATTGGTCAGTAAAGTCAAGTGGCAAGAAAGAATAGATTTTTAAATTATTTTTTTCTGTGCCATTCTGCATATGTGTTTAAAACTCTGATAACATTTTATCCAGCTTCCTTGTTTCTCCAGATCATCCCAGTGTCTATAACCATTCTCATTCCTTTCAATGTGCAGGCTTTTTGAACTATTGCAACACAGCTTTTACTATTACAATATAAAGCAATGGATCGTTCTTTTCCAACACTGATGCAGATGTTACAGATTTTAAACATCAGAAGTTAAAGGGGAAATCTTCAGCCCCTTGTAACCTTGTAACCACATCACCTTCTAACTGGTATTTTTCATAGAAGTAACCTCTGAGAATAATAGTGAGCGAAACCACTCCCCCACCATCGAGGATGTTAACTATGGCAGAGTAGCTCGGCACAGGAAGTGGGCATCCCGCAGGCACACTGGCTGCACCAGGCCTCGCCATGGTATGTGCCTGCACTGCTGTTTTTACCGACACAGCATGGCAGCAGAAAGGTTACCAGCACCTGGCCAATATCAATAAGTAGCTCTTTTCACCTGCAACTGGCTGTTTGTTTGTCTTTAAGAAATACTAGTTAGTCTACTGCTTACAGTTGAACAGCATGACTGCACTGCACTGGAATGGTGAACACGCTGGCAAAAACAAAGGTTGAAAAGAAAAGTTTCCATGCTTGCAGATAATTGATATTTAGTTCTCTGATCTGAGAATGCCATGCACACACTGCACTGAACTCTGAACGCACACCTCACCCAATTGAAACAACTACATGAGTTACACATTTTAACCAATAAATATACACTTTTCTGACATGGAAGTATTCATTGAAGTATTGTTGACCCTCTCATTTTTGTTGTACTTCAGCTTTTGTAGACTCTTCAAGCCCTGCAGTGGACTAATGGCAACCTTTCAGGAATGCCTTTGCCAAATTAGTTACAGATGTATTTTCTTAACCTACCGCTATTCACTCTTTGAACATTTTTGATTATGGTCACCAGCAGTCCTGGACTGCAAGGGCTATTTTGTTTTCACAATTCTTATTTCTTACTGCTCCTCTGAGCAAAAATGTCAACCCTGCCACATACTCAAAAACTCACCTGGTAAAAATCAATTTTGGACAAGGTGAATGACAGGCCCCCAAATTTAAATACACAAACCCCTGGCTCAAACTGAACAAAATGAAATAACATATGATATGAACATATTATGAATGTGGTTAACAAAAACCTCCATTGCTAAGGAAATCCAAAATGTTACTTTTGACGATTCTTCTAAAACTTTGACAGATCTGTTCGTCATGCTCAGGCGACTAAAAACTATAATGGTTGCTATGGAGATAAAACCAACAGAAAAGCCCCCATTTCGAAAAAGTTTTTTTTTTTTAATGAGTTTGTTACGTGCAGCTCTGAACGTGTGGCAGGGGAAGGACGATAGAGTGATTAGTGTGTAGCACCAGCTCAACCTGTGAGGGCGAGTAGAAAGGGGGCCTTGAGGGCGAGGGGAGGCCATGCCACGCTGCTCTTAGTTTTAATTCTACTTTTTGTTTTCACACTTACTGTAAAGAGCCCAGTACTAAATGCAAAGTTTTAGAGTTAAATTAGCATTAGCTTTGTGTGGAAAGGCTTTTCTAGCATACACAACAAAACTTTGTTTATCGTTACCTCATGTCCATGAATCACTTTCTGTTTCTGTATTGTACCATACAGTGATTCCTATTTATTTTTAGACAAAATGAGAAAAAAAAAATCAACCCCCCCTAACATGACTTGGACCCTGTATGTGTGCCTGTAGTTGTGGATGCATGTTTGTGTGCTGTAAAGATGTTTCAAATAAAGTTCAGAGGTTCTTTCTGCATGCTCACAGGCACAAGTAAGAGTCAAATCACTCATGTGGTGCATGAATGAATCAGAGTTCTGAGTCAGAGAATCTTACTGAGTTCTTCTGACTGAAGCATGGCTGAAATATATGTATATATTTGCAGAAAATACTTGATACACACTGAATGTGTAGCCTTAGATCTCAGTTAGTACTCTACAGTCTTCTCCATATGTTCTTTGTGTTTTACAAAGCATCTCAAACTTTGCCTCGTTGAATAAAGATGTCACAAAATGTCCAATGATGCTCCTATTTTGTGTGTTTCATCGCATTTGACAGCCTATTAAGTTAAAAGGAAACATTTTGGGATTTTATGATCTGTCGTTTTGTGTTTCTTTCTGGTGTTAAAGATGGCTACAGGGATCGGGACCGCCGATCTCCCACATACTATGAGGAATCTGAGCCAGAGGAGCCCTTTCGGATCTTTGTGGCTCTCTTTGACTACGATCCTCTGTCCATGTCCCCCAACCCAGATGCAGCTGATGAAGAGCTACCATTCAAAGAGGGGCAGATTATTAGGGTGAGTTTCTCATTATTTGATCCATAACAGCGACCATGATGGGGGAAATCCAAGAAAACATTCTTACATAAGCTACAGTAAAAGTGAAACAGGTCAAATAATGCTAATTTAGAAGCTCATTTTTTGTGTGTTTTTTTATTGATTTTTAAATTATGAGACTAGACTTGAGTCTCTACACCATAGTTCAAAACTAAAACCTTGGAAGTATCTAAATGTTGCGTGCTTCTTTACATAGTTTTAAAAGGAAGGAGCTTAAATAGATTGCTGTTTTGCACTGGAGCTGGAAAAGTCCTACATAATTATGTGGCTTCCCAAAAGATTGAAAAAAATTGACCACACTTCTATAAAACAAAAACTTTTCTGTCCCTTTTTGCTGCTTTATTGCGAAGATGTAAAGCTCAGTTGATAATAAGCTGGAACATAAATAGTTTTGACTGAGTCTGCTCCTTGTAAAAGGGGCAGTCTGTGTGGTTTTATTGAGAGCTCAAGCATTAACTCTAAATACCCGCTGCTGTGCTCCAACACTAAGTTGAGCAGGCAGTTGAAGGGTTAAGTCCTCAGAAAGCATGCATGTAGCTCAAAACCTGATAGATTCTGTCTCTTATCTTGAATAGAAGCTCCGAGGCAACAGGAAGTTCTTTTCTCATTTTAACTTCAAACATGAAATTGTATAATTTTAAATAATCAGGTCAGCCGTCTTGTTTCTCGTATTGAAAGCTGAAAGCAAATTTTAAATAAACAACAAATAGTACAACAGAGACGGACGGCTTTGATGGGCAAAACAGAAGGTTTGGGCACAAGTTTAAACCTCCTGGAGTGGGCTGTAGCCACATCCCTAAAGCTGGTCACAGTTTGAATCTATGAATAAAACTATTTCTGTTTAAATAAGAAAAATTTCAATAATTTTATTTGCATGCAACAATGAAGACATGTAGTTTTATCTCGTCAGCAAAGGAAGAAGCTTTAGGAAGCTCTGATGTTGCTTTCTCTCTCTTTTTTGTCAGGTTTATGGTGATAAAGACACTGACGGGTTTTACAGAGGAGAAGTACGAGGCCGGATGGGTCTAATTCCTTGTAACATGGTGTCAGAGATCCGAGCTGATGATGACGAGACCATGGAGGAGCTCATCAAACAGGGCTTTCTGCCTCTTAGCACCCCAGTGGACAGAATAGGTACGGCACGTGAATGCTCAAATATTTACGTACATACAAGTTGTGTTTATTGGGATCAAGAAGAAAGAAGCAAAGCACCCTAAAAATTCTAAACTACTTGAAAAAAGTGTACGTTTCGAAAGTTGTTTCACCTGAAAAGCTGTAATAAATACTTAAAACATAACATTTTTTGGGATTATAAAAGAAATGTCCCTTAACTTGAGAATCGTGAAAACATTACAAGCTTCATTAAAATTTCAGCTTCACAAATGTTTTTTCTACTCAAGTAAGCTTTTTTCTTTGTGTGTTGTGCTAAAAAAACCTTTTCCTGCATGTCTTCCACAGAAACAAAAGTTGCTTCTCTAAAGTCATTGCTGATTTTTTTTTTTTAAATCTACTATCTTTGACATGTTGTGATCATTCAATATCAGAAGAATCGATACTTCTCAACATTTGAAACCCTCTGCAGTGAAAATGAGGGTACTTTTTTCTTAACAGCAGTGTGAATAGAGCATATACTGAAATACCTCCTGTTGTAAATGACCACTTACAGAGCAGAACAGGCGAGGCCTTCGTCGAGATCAGGCCTCGAGGAGGATGGTGGCTCTGTATGACTATGACCCCAGAGAGAGCTCCCCCAACGTTGATGTTGAGGTATCACCTGCTGTGAAGGAACCAATCTTTTTACTGTTACCATTAAACTTTGTTTTTTCTTTTTAATCAAGTGTGTGGATTTTGTTTTTAAAAAAATAAAAAATATATATTTTTGTAAAAATAAGCTCAATATTAAAATGTTGAATAGATTGCTTTGGCTGCATCAAGAAATAACACTTGTGGGAATGCAAACTGTGTCACATGTGATACCATCCATCTCTGAATCTGTTTTCTCACAGGCTGAGCTGACATTCTGTGCTGGTGACATCATTGCTGTGTTTGGAGACATTGATGAAGACGGGTTTTATTACGTGAGTGCTCCCCGCCATCTCATCAAACGAACAGATCTTGAATTCTGTGTTGGCTTTCTTTGCCTCTTCGTATTCAATCGACTGAGAAGCTGCATTTGAATAGAAGATTGAATATTAATAGAAATATAATTCAAAATCATCAGGATTGGGCCATTCTTACCAGAGGTTTCAGCATCATGCCAAAAAAAGGCAAACACTTAGGTGACAGAAACTAAAAGTCTAATATATTACCGTGCATGAAAAGACTAATACAGGATAAATGCTAAAAAGCCCTGTACGGAGAAAGCTATTTAGTGTAGTATGTCGTAGCCTAAAGTGTCTTATTGTTCTTTAAGGGTAAATGAATCAACAGTTGGTCCAATAGTGTTTGTTACTTAATAAAGACAGCTACCCACAAAATGTTGAGTGAAGGGCTTGCTCGGGTTGTCCCGAAAAGATTTGTGTTTGAAACGGTTTTAAACCGAATTCATGTGTTTCTGTTGTAACAGCATGTTGGTTGTATATTTGAGTACTAAAAAATTGAAATTTCACATTATTTTATGTGTTTTAAGTAGCTCCAATGCTGGACTTAATTCTCTACAAAAGGTTTAAACTCTGAAAGTTTGAACAAGAGAAAAAGGGTGAAAATTATCATGTTTATCTGAGACAAGTGTATAGTCTGTAGTGAGGGGTTTACAGCCAATCCTGCTTTGCAGATTTCACCCATCATGGGTTATTTTTAGAAAAAACTCTTGCGATAAATAGGGAAACACTGTAAATTATATTCAGAGACAGGAAACCAACTGCGATTTTAGAAGCCCCAGTTTTCTGATACACGAGTCACGTCTACTGTCCTCTGCTCTCCTCACAACTGTCATCAGGGGGAGCTCAACGGCCATCGCGGTTTGGTTCCCTCTAACTTTTTGGAAGAAGTGCCTGACGACGTGGAGGTGTATCTGACTGATACACCATCCCAAAACACCCAGGAAGGGTCCTCTAACCGCGCCAACACCAACTCTGCCACCACTGTACCAGAGGGAAAACGGGTACATCATCATCGCCGCTCTCAGCGCTAGACCCTGTGTTCATCCATCCTCCGTCCTCTCTCTTGAGTTCTGTTTCTCGCTTTCTCCACTTGCAGTCTATGTGCTGTTCATTGTGTGTGTTTGTCCATGTGGTGACAGTGATGACTCTATACAGACTAACAACCCCCTCACCCTTTGGGAAAAAAAGGGGACAAAATCCTGTGTTAGGACCTTTCTTAGTCTCAGAGAAAGGAAGAAGCAAAGCCTGACATGGACAAAGAGGATAAACTGTGGGAGCTCTGCAGGAGGTTCATGCATGTAGCAACAGTTATGGAGGACTTGTAAAAAGGCTCATTCTTTACACAAAGTAATTTGGTACCTCTTTGCACTGAAACACAAACTTTAGTCATGCTTATTGTGTATAAATAAAAAAAATATTTATGAACACATGAAAATTGCTATCCAATAGCACTGAAAAAAATCTTTGAGAAGAAACAGAAAAAAAGCATGTTTTTTTTCTATCTTGATACATTTTATAGTTATGTATTTACGTAAGGAGGCTTTGTTTCTTTGTGTATACTACCCAAACACAAGATCTATTTCCGGTCCCGTTGACAGAGGATGTGTCGTTTGCTCTGAAACCCAACGACAACACTAACCTCAGAAATGAAACATCCATTCTGTAATGTTACGATGCAACAATAAAGAATCAGAAGAAACAACATTGGATTAAAAAAAAGAGAAAAAAAAAAACATTCTTCTTTGTGTTCATGTGTGTTGTTGTTGTTTTCAGTTGTCATAGTGGTGTGGGTTTTCTCAGCGGTGACGATGCTGCCACATCTGATTTCCTTTTTTGTTTTTCCTCACCCGCTTGGCAAAACAAAAACAAACAGAAGGAGATTGTTCATTTCACACCATAAATGGATCTGTCTGCTTTGTACAGTAAGCCGGCAACCTGAGATACCAGACTCACAGCTCTAAAGCGCTCAGTGTGTGGTGACAAGAAAAGCCCCCCCCTCCGTGCCACTTGGCACTGCAGTTTAATAAAATTTAAAAACAAAGAGTGTTTCTGATTCTGATCACTAAAATCTACCACAATCCCCTCTTTGGTTTTTGCCAAACTCTGGATTTTATGACAATTTTTTTGATCTGGACCTAATTTTGATGTAAGAGATCAAATGAGTGCTGCTTTAGAAAAGAAGCCTGGAATCTGCAGTTGTGTCCTTAGGTGTTGTACTGCATATGATTGGACCGAGTCTTTGTTCCCTCGTGGCCTCCTGACAGTGCTTTTGTGGTGTTCCCACTTTGATGGCTTTCTACTCTTTTGTGATTTGTTTCTATGCAATCTGTGTCTGACTGTGGTAAACAAAAAGCATTGAAACAATATGTTTAAAGTTGCACTGATGTATTTTATTTTGTTACTTTAATTAAAACTTTTTCAGTTTGTCAAAAAACAAAACAAACAAACTGTAGGGGTTAATGGTGTACTGTTTTGCCTTGGGAAATCAGTCCTTAAAACTTGGAGACAAAAACAGCAAATCACACCCACAGATTGAGCCACAATTGACAAAAAGCAATAGATTCTTTATTCTCACCATAAAGTTTTGAAAATGAGCAACATTTTTTCCCACCAAAGGTGGTGTTGTTTCTCCTGCCTCTGGAATGATGATGAACTACAGGGCAGAAAAGAAGGATTAAGTCATATCCAATGGGTTTTTAAGGAAAGTTTGGATCATGCTAATGAGAGAAGGGTCTCAGAAATGCCCGTATCAAATATGATATGAATGCTTATGGGGTTAAAAAAAATCTGTTGATTGATGGTTTGTAAAAGCATCTACTGAGTAGAAATGTTATCTTTTTTCTACTTTTAACTCCAGTTTAAATCTTTTTTTTCTTAATTCCTTAAAGTCTGATGCTGAAAAAATGATCAATGCAATTCAGATGTAAACAAGCCCCCAGCCAAATTCAGAACAAACAAACTTAAAAATAAAAGAGACTCTTTGCCGCTTTCTTTTTCTTTTTAATTTCATTTGCACATCACAGAATTCTCTCTTGATTAGAGCTTACGCAGACACACTTTTGGGGCTCTTTTTCTTTCTGGGTAATTTTAGGAGCAGCGTTGCGTTGCAATACTCAAGTCTTGCTTCATTTGTAATGTGCTTCCTCCTGCCTGCATGCCTCCCCATCATTTTTCTTCCCAGGCTGCCACGGAAACCACAGACACAGCCAACAACATCTCAACCCCCGTCCGGGCACCGTCTCCCATCATTCGCCCTCTCCTCCCAGGAACCATGAGACCCCTCAGCCCTTCCAGGAGTCCCCACATCCCACTGGACCCCAGGGACTCCCAAGATTTGGCAAACAAGAAGAAAAAGGGACTTCTTTCTAAGGGGAAGAAACTTCTGAAGAGGCTCTCCCCTGTGAAATAAAAACTTACAAGTAATAAAAAAGTACATTACCTGTACATTCATCGATTCAATTCGGATTGAACAACCCCTGATAGAGGAAAGGAGCTTTGTCGCCTGGATTTGGTGAGTCCATCACGTCCAGGCTAAAAGCATGAGATCAGCCGTTCTCAGTCAGCTTTCTGGTTTTGGGGATCCACAGGCTGGAAACTGGCCGGAACCAGCAATTCTCTGTGACCCCTACAGAAAGTGCTGTGCCAAAATCAAGACTTGCAAACTCAAACATATATATTACTGTGACATATTTTAAATAAAGTTATTTTAAATGAAAAAAACTAAGCAAAAACTAGGATTTTCATGACATGATTTTTCATATTTTGTTTATTATTATTATTATTAGGCAAAAAACTAGACAATATTAAAAACAGGGTAAATATCTTGTTCCCTGCATTTTCATGTTATCCTCTGCAAAATCCCAACTACAAGCTACACTGTCATGTAGCGTTCTATAAAGCAATGCTTGGCTGCTAAAAAAATCTTTTTCAGTGCAATATTGTGGGATTGATGGGAGAACATACAGAGAAATAACAGTTTTAGATGCTACAGTCAAAAAGCCAAAAGTTTTACAATTCTGGTTTGGCAGAAGGGCATTAAAGCTTTGCAGACTCAGTGGCCTTTGTGAATCTGAACAACGGCATCGCTGACAAGCATTTTGAAGAATCAAGTCAGTAACATTGGTTGTCTTTGCTGTCATGAAACGCCTAGTTTGAGCCAAATTTGTGTCTATCTTCCTGTTGCACAAAAGTGGGTGTTCTGGTGATGACTGATAAAAAAAAAGAAAAAAAAAGGTTTGCGTGCCTGTGCAAATGTACGGCAGTGCGTGGTGCATTATTGACTTTATTTTTTTTCCACTTAATATTTTTTTTTTTATTCTTTGTGAAAGAGAGAGGTCATACGAATAACGGTCTTGTGATCTGTAGTGATGTGCTGCTACTTCCATTGCCATCGCAATGTTTTGTTTTGTTGCCTCATGCATTTATGGGACACAATGAAGCCTCATAAAAAAAAGAAAAAAAATATAAATCAAAATGTCAATGCCTGCATTGTTGTCTGATTTTTGTTAATATGACTGTTTGTGGAGAATTTACTGCTTCAATTTAAGTTCTGCTTGCACTTAAAAGTACACAAGGACTACTATATACACATTTAGTGAGTGTTAAAGGTGTTTTTGTGTGATCATTACATAGGACTCTGATACCCAACCTCAATTTATCTCACACCTCTGTGATTTGATGAAAATCTGACTTTTGGGTTTATGTTCTGTTTTTCTGGAAAAAAAATGATCAGAATTAACGAAAAGAATCTAAGTACTTATTTTGTCATAACTGATCATCTTTTCTTGATTTTTTTATGAAACAGTTGAAGTCAATGCTGGGGAGGCCAACAAATAAAACTTACAAAAAAACCCTTGATATAAAGAGGAAAAACACAAGATATTTTCTTTCTTCTTTACTTTTTTTGAGGGCAATAAACAAACTCATTTTCCTCCACAACTTTTCCTCTTTTAGGATGGAGTCGTCACATTCCAAAAGGTTTCGAGATTGTGGTTTAGATATGAACTTGAATAGCCTGCATGAAACACACTTGGGAAGTGAAACTATTGGAAGTGATCTAGAGCTAAAATACCTGCATTTAACAAAGCTTTAAAACATTTTATTTTAGTTTCTGATGAGTTTCTGATGTTTATTTTTTACCATGTATCTGCTTGTTTTGTAAAGTTGCACTTGAAAGAGGATTGGACTGTTTTTCGGTGTAAAACAGGGTTCCCTCCCCATTTTTAATCCATATGTTTGACATCATGTGTTTCCTGAAGTGAAAAAAGTTACTTCTTTACACTTCAAGTAAACACTTTTCTATGCTATTTCTTTGTGATATATTATTTTTTTGCACAACCGGTGTCCTCAAACCCAAATCCTTCACCTGTAACTGGATTCCCCTACTCGCTCTTTTGTACTTTGATCCATTTGTCGACATTTTCTAAATGTTTCTTCTTGACTTTAAGAACGCCTTTTTATTTTAGTGCACTGAGATGTCCTCTCCCTGAGCATTCATTGTGTCCTTTCAGATCAGATGTATCAGTCCACCACATGTGCTTCCTTTCTAAATCAAGGATTTAAGAAAAGGAAAAAAAAAAAAAGGACATACCCCTGTATGATCATTTATGGTGATTACTGTAATTATGTGTGGGTGTGCATGTGAACATACTGAACTTTTATAATCAAATTAAATTTGATATTTTTTAGAAAAATCCCTGCACAAGTTTTTCTTTTTCTTCTTTCATCAAAAAAAATGTCAGAAGGACGTTGACGGTGGGATGAGAAAAGAAACGTCACCATTTGTGATCAAATTCTGTAACGGTTTTTATCTAAATCGGAACTCTTTAAGATGATGAATACGAGGATCAAGTCAATATCAAATAAAATTTGAATTTTACTGTATATGGGAAATCATCAAATGAGCATAAAACCTAGGACTGTAATGGGAAGAAACCAAATATTTTTTGATATAACCTTTGTAGACTAATGTCATCAATTGTTTGCTCTAATAAAAGCAGCTCAGTGCACTGTAAGAAAATGTAAAAATACCACAAAAAATTGATGTAAAATTTGTTTTTAATCTATTTGAACAAATTTGTTTCAGAACTTTGAGTAAAGATGCTTGAACTCGACAGCTAAAGACATACTCATTTTAGATTAACCATAGGTAAATATTATCCCACTTTTTGGATTAAAATAATTTGCAGTCCAAAACAGCTTGTTGATAAGAGGTCTTTTTTTTTGGGCCATTTATATTTTGTAAAAGTTTTTTTGTTCTCGACTAGAACCTAACTAAAGTAAAAAATAAAAACTTAAAACATTTTTTTCAATTTTAGTTAGGTTTTTATTGACATGACTCATAAATAAAAAAGCATACAAATTCTAAAACCTTAAATTAAAAAAAATCTGTTTGTATATAATCATATATCATGTTTATGTTATTACACCCCTCCAAAATTGTTTTCCATAGTGGCTACAGTTTACTTGCAGTGCTGAGAAGAGCTCTGTTTTTCAAGATAGACATTTGAATGTATTTTTCAAACAAATTTTTTATTCATTTCTTGTAGGATGGAACACAAGAAGGTTGAAAATACTCTAAAATGCAGATTTTATATGATTTTGCTGTTAAAGTTTTCTTTTATTATCAGGCCGCTAGAGGGCGCACTAAACATTACAAATCAAACCTCATGCACATAAAGACTTGTTGCCAGTCAAGGCAGCACTAGGAGGTTAAGTAGACATTTGAAAATATATATTTTTTGGCTTAAAACTAGAACAAAAAAGAGCTGAAGTTGTAATGAGACAAATCTGAAGTGATAGTATGTGTCATTGTTTGGATTAAACTTTTATTAAGCCCTGTGGCCTGCAGTGGTTAGCAGAGCGTAAAGGATCAAATCCCAGTTGGGATCTTTCTGTCTGGAGTTCACATGTTCTCCTCATACATACATGGGTTTCCTACGGGCACTCCAGCTTCCTTCCACTGTCCAAAAACATGCTTCACATGGTTAACTGGTGACTCTAATTTGCTCATAGTTGTGTATGTGGTTGCATGCCTTAGTGACAGAATGGAAACCTGTTCAGGGTATGCCCCACCTTTGCCCAACAGTACCTGGGATAGGCTCTAGCGGCCCCGCAACCTTGAAAGGGAAACAGCAGAAAAAGAGAAGACATCAATTTATCAGCTTTTATAAATAGGAACAAATGGGTCAATCTCTCGTCAGTCATCCCATTTGTGCATTTTTTAGGTATAAAAAATTGAAAACAATTCAGTTTTAACTCTATTTTTAGATATAGTTACTCAAAAGTGATAAAAAAAAAAAACGTAAAAACGTAAAAACAAAATGTGCAAAACTCTTGTACGTCATCCATTACAGATGAGCACGCCTGCCTGTCTACCATTGCTGTTCTACCATCCTCCTCAAGGGGGCAGCAGTGAATAACAGTTTGATGCTGACAAGATAAGCTGACAGTGTTCCAGTCAGATAAATCAGGCAGTGGCAAAAGTAAAGGTCTCTCAGATTTGTATTTACCAAGTCTTGATGAAGATGAACTTTCCAAAAAGAAAAAAAAAAAGAAAATCAAAGGGGCTGAACTAAAAAAGTCTGCCTGTGACTTCCCTCATCTGTTTTCATTATTTCTACCTTTCCCCGCATGCAGTGAACATTTGCTTTAAGTCTTTTGTTTAGACTTAATGTTGATTGAAACAGCTTCAATGACCAGGGGTGAAAATGCTGCAGCCTCTCAGCAGGACTCAAACACTCATTCTGGTCACAGTGAGGTACAGAGGAAGGGAAATTGAATTGGTGGGGAAAATGAATCTTTGTTTTGTTGCCCTTTTTTGTCCATCCTCGCTCCGGTATGTTTTTTCCTCCTCCCATCCACCTCTCCATTGCTTTTATTCTCTTCATCTGTTGGCGTCTTCATTCTCCCTCAGTTCCCGACAGATCTTTATTGAGCCATAAGTCTCAGGCATCCCTGAGCGCCGGCAGATGTTTAAAATTCTCACTAGTTTTTACCTTTCCATCACTCGCTTTTGTCCTGCTTGCCACACCACCAGAGAGAGGCATATGGGGACATTCATCTCCTGATTTTTTTCTTTTTTTTAATGATCAACAAATCCTCCAAGTGCCAGTTGAACACTTTTCATCCATTTGACCCTCCTGCACAAAAAAAAAAAAAAAAAAAAAAATCACAGCAGGGAACCTTTACTTGAATATTCTAATTTGTCTTCTGATGCGTTCAGGGACCTTTTCACACAATTTGAGATTTTATTCCTTCAGCGTTTTAGTATGAAACCGTCTTTATTTAGCAGGTGTGCTGAACGCCCTTGTCTGCATCACAAAGAGTTTAATTAACCAACTTTGAGCCTCCTGGGCCAACACAAATCAGCTGAACCCTCTTCCCTTCCACTGCGTGAGCATGTGAACTGTACCTGCCCTCCAGTTAATTAAGCATGTCTGAATTTTCTGAAAATATGGGCTTTTCACAGCTGGAACACCATTACCATATTTTATGGGGAACTAATGTAGTTTGAAACATTTGCACAGGAGATGTGACCCATTCATTTAGGATCAAATAAAGTGTGCTGGTGTGGTAATGAATGTGCAGAAATTGTAATAGACAGGTGCTTTTCATGCATCCAGAGAGTCGGATGATGTTTTGTGGAGCTTTGGCACTGAAAGGGATTAATAAAGAAGCGCAATGAGACTGAAGGGCTCAGTCCATCCATCCCCTCCAACTGTAATGCGTTTCGCAGTGGGAGGTGAGGGCCAAGCATCTTACCTGTTCTGCCAAACACCCAGAGGGGAGAGCCTGCTGGCAGGAGGCAGGAAACATCACATGGGCCGATGCTCCCCCGGGGACATCCCACCGGGCTTGGAAACGGATGCTCGGCCGTGTTGTGCAACCAGCTTTCATTTGTCACCATCAGAGAGAGGGAGAAAGAGAAAAAGACCGAGCGCAGGCCTTACCCCGGTGATCCATCTTTGGCTGGAGTGGAGAGATGTTCACTAAACTTAAGAGCAAGTGTTCCAAAAGATCGACCTCAGCTTTGGAGGGAAGTCTTGTTATAGATGTTCAATGACAGCTTTATGAGCAGAGACCAGACTCAAGCACTCTCTTGACATTAGAGAACATAGAGGCAGTTTGCTGTGGTCTCTACGTCTTAAATAGTCACTGCTACGACTGACTCAGTCGCTCTTGGGTTGCTAATTGTGTTATTAATCTGCTGAAGCGATCCCTGCCGTCTACAGGACAACGGCGAGCTGATCCTTGTTTGATGGATTGATAAAAACTAATTTATTACAATCTAGCTGATGGGGAGTAATAAGAGGTATTAAGGAATTATTAAGATGGAGCGCCACTGCAGTTCACAATCCATCACTGAGCTGGATTACAGTCAGTAAAGGTTAATAGATCTACTAATCATGGGGTGACCTCAGCGACCGAAGGAGGGTAACAAGCTAGTTATATTTCATGTTGATGTCATCCTTCAGGTGAGCAGTTCTGCAGGTCAACTCCCATGTGACCTGTTACAGTTTTGAATCACATATAATTTTTTTTGCACACTATTTGCCACTGCAGAGCTAATGTTTTCTGATTGATTTGTATTTGACGTAATTATTAATTTTTATCTTTTTTTTCCTGCTTTACAATTTCCTGTATTATTTTTTTTTTTATCTTTTACACAGTTTTTTAAGGTTTGATATCTATCTTATCAGTACAACTCCAGCTTCTTTTTTTTTTTTTTAACACAAATATTTTTTGGTTATGACACAATAATTCACACCGATACTGTCCAAAAGCCACAATTCTGTGTGGTCAATTTTGTCATCTTTTTTTACAGCAAAGATAAAAAAAAGAGCTCAGACAGTTTTTATTAGGGGTGTAACGATTCATCTTACTAACAACTCGATTCATATCATAATTTGTGATTGACGAAATAATTGAGTTAATATTGATTAATTTTGAGTGATCCAACTCGATCTGATTCACTGACTAAAATGGATCCAGAACATCAAAGATTCAAACAGTGCGACTCAGATAAATACCTGGTATTGAACAGCGCAGTGAAATTTTTCCTGATTATTTGTGTTTCTTGTGAGATAATCAAGTTTAAATTAAATATCTGTGCAAACAAGTAAACAAGAATTAATGGCAAATCCATTCACATTTTAGTTTCCTAAAGTTTAGCCCACTGTTTGTTTTTAAATATCAATATAATACAAAGAGAACAATATTTGAACTTTATACCACACTGTGTGGTGACATGTCTTTGCAAAATTCTAAGTGTTTCCACACACTGGACTGTAATGATGGTTGATCATTTTTGCTGCTTCACATGTGTGTTTTCTGCTGTATTATAGTAAAATATGCCTCAATTCAAATTATATTTTCCAATACTAATCAACAATCAATTTGTTATTTTTGTAAATGATTTTATAATGGTATAAGTAAATTATATTCAATTTGGCCTCAGACAGATTGATCTGGTTAGGTCATAGGAATAGAAATCAATTAATTGATTCAGTCGATTAATTGTTACATCATTCGTTTTTATCTTTAATGACAAAAAAAACAAACATGTCGAGACAAAATAAAAATGTATAAATCCACAATAAAAAGATAAAACCAGGTCAGAACAATGTGAAAAATGTCTGAAAACCAAGGCTTTATCCCAGGAAGTATCACAATTATGTTTGGTTTTAACCAAATATTTCAAATCAGAAAACTTTTTGAGTTCAGCCCATTATTGGAAATGTGCATCAAACCAATCCTGCTCCCTACGTAACTTAATTTGGCATCTACTTAAAATCAAAAACAAAAAGGATTTTTTTTTCTGTTAATAGCTGGAAATAAATTCAGACATCTAGGGGTTAAGAAAGCACCTCAAAAAGTCAAGAGGAGCAAAAGTAGCCGCCTTCAAAGCGCTGCTGAAAGTCAGTCAGGAGTTACAAAGGAACAAGTGACATTAAAAACTTGTCAGTGAAATACCAAAACAGATAATGGACAGATTGTTTGAAAAGAAAATCTAAATTTAGAGCTCTTTTCTTTTTTCTAAACCTAAAAGAATAACAGTCTAAACCCTGGAGAAGCGTGTACAACACTGTAATCATCTTAATTTGCAACCGGTTGACATAAACCCGCTCTCATTAAAAGAGCCTAACAAATATACCATTCACAGCACTCATTGCATTACTTTAAACTAAATTTAAAAAAGCATCATTTTTATGCAGTTCAGTTTCCAGAACTGCATTAGTCTTTTTTGCGTGAACAATTTTCTGCTAATATATGCTGTAAATGTAGCTGTGACAGGGGAAGAAAATGTAGAAAAATATATACATATATAACGTTCTGTAGTAAAGTTTAAGCAGAAGAAGTGTCCTTGTTGATCCACCATAATTCTTCTCACTTATACAGCTGTGCAAACACTGAGCAAGCTGCTGCTGCATGGTTAAGTAAATGACAGCAGCATTATTGCTAATACTTTTAATGTGACAATGAACACTCATTTACATTACGCAACTACACCTTTATTGCATTATTACTCAGTAACCAATAAAAGATGGAAGCTGTGATGGTGTAGTGTTTAACCCTTTCTCTTGACAGTGAGATGGCCCTGGTTCAAATCCCAGCTGTGATTTTTTGTGCGGAGTTTGCATGTTCTCGTCTTGCCTGCGTGGGAACTCCGGCTTCCCCCCACAGTCCAAAAACATGCTTCATAGGTCAATTAGTGATTGCGAAGCGTCCCTTAAGTGTGAATGTGTAATTGTTTGCATTGGTGTGGAAATCCACCCAGGTTATACCCCACCTTTGCCCTTCAGTAGTTGGGTTGGCTTCAGCAATCCTGTGACTCAGAATGGATGAACGATGTGATTTATTTGGAGAAAATTTTAAGCTGGTTTCTCAGCTTCATCATTACCATTTTGGCGGATAAAAAGTCACTGAAGACAAATGTTAAGTAAATGTTCACTTGATAAACGTAACACCTTGCTCTTGATGCTGCATTAACGTCACATAAATGGGTAAAGAGGTCACTGAAAATCCTCAACAGAAGGAGACTGTAAAATCTAACCAAACCTGTTAACTTGGTGAGGTTGGACCATTTTATCTGGAGCAAGATTTGCGCCGCTTCGACATTTCACGTCAAGCCTCATACAACTGTAGGTGGCAAACATGCACTGGTAAGCAGTCGAAAAATAAAGACGCCCCTCTCTACTTATCCAGTGTAAACACCACATTGTTTTAGTGCATTTGTGAATGTAGCATTAGCGCCATCTCCAACTGGAAAAATTTGAAAAGTTTTCCATTTTTAACCCCTTTCATTAAAAATAAGCACTTGAAAAAAATCTTCTAAACACAATTTTCCCTGCAAAGGCAGGGAACACCCTGAACTGATCTTGCCAGTCCACCGCAGGGAAACACTGAGACAAACAACCTCACATGCTCACCTTGGGACAATTTGCAATCATCAATTATAAAGCGTGTTTTGGAACTGTGGGAGGAAGCCAGAGTGCCTGGAGAAAACCCACACATGCAAACTCCACACAGGATGGTCCCAGCTGGGATTTGAACCAGAGGTTTCACCCCACCTCTCACAGGAGTTAGGACAGGCCAGGCCTCCATTTGGTCCCTGCAAACCCAAAATATATTTCCTTGTGTTGTGAATCTGGCAACTTTATCCAACAAAGTAGCTCAGCGAGGGGAAACGGAAAAAAAACCTGATCAAAACAGTTACAGTTAAGGGTAACAAAAGCTAAAACATTCAAATATTTAACACCAGTTTTAGTGGGAAAAAAAGGTGCAAAATGTGCATTTAAACCCAACCAAAATAATGTGACCAGCTGTGTTTGAATAGAAACAGGTTTGCAAAAAAAGATTGTTTTCATATTTAGAACTTCACTTTGCATCGATGATGATTATGTTTATGCTTGCTATTGGCTGAAGCCATAAATGAGAAGAGAAGACATTCAAAATTAAATTAAGAAATCCGACAAACAAAATTTGTCTGAACTGCTGCAGAGAATTGATATTAAATCATACAGTTTATTTCTAAACCTCTGGCTGAGCTTTGGCCCTGACCAGCAGACACAGAGGTAATTTGTCCTGCTGTTAATCTGTTAATCTGGCACAGTTTTCAATTCAATTTCAGAAATATTTACAGGATTTAAGCTCCTGAGCAATGCGGCTCCACACAAAATGACCTCTGAAAAAACCCTTATGCCACCTGCTAGCAGTCATAGCCACATTTAGAGAATCCAAGTACCCCTCTGCCATGCCGAACACCGGCAGCAGGTTGCCTGCTTGGAACAGCAATTGAGATCTGGAGACATTCCCAAACACAGTTGTCAGTGGCTTCTGCCACTGTCGACTTTAACAGTCACTTCAAGCCAAAAAACACAGAAAAACTGTTTAAATTAAAACTCAGTGGCTTAAGAAAAAGCAGGCCATGTAGTACTTTGGCACAGAGCTCTGCAGCGGTGCACCATAAGCTAGCCTGAAATGAAACAGAGGGTGTACTTTATTGACTTGTTAAAGACTTTTTCCAATTAGCCTTTTGCAGTCACATGTAAAATTTTCAGGAGCAGGAACACCTTTGGTTTTAGTGCCATCACCTGCTGCTGTTACCTTGCAGGTGGGTTTAGTGTTAAGAATTGATGTAAAAAGGTAACTCTACAAATATATTTTATGGAGCTGTTTGAGAGCTGAAAAAACCTGCCCAAGTCTATTATATTTTGCAGTGCAAATCCCAGAACAGCCTTTAGTTGAATGTTTGCGTGCAGAACCAGACGGACTTAAATCTCGCATAAGCAGAACTGTTTGGTAAAGCAGCTCATTGCTTGTGGGATTCCTGCCAATGGGCTGCCTCACCGTTTCAGGTCATGCTTTGAACTCACAATGGTGTTAAAATGTCTGCTCATTAAAATGAGTGTCTGTCAGATGTGGAAAAACATATGAAATGAGAGAAGGAGGGAAAAAAGCTGTCTAAATTAGCCAGAGTGATGAGAAATTAAATATGGGTTTGCAGCAGCAAAGGAAAACATTTTCACTAATTTACTTTGAGCCTAATAACCTAATAATATGGACATGCAGTGTGTGTACGGTAGTGTCAAGCTGTTAAAAATGTAATCCATCACAACTTGTGCAAGACTGTTTTCTTTTAGATGGGCACTTTATGCTGCTTTTGGCCCTGGGGCCAAATGTTTACATACTTAGGACTGTAAAAGGTGACAGCATGCATCTGCTTCATCCAACGCAGGAAATGTGACTTGACACTGTCCAAGAACTCTGAGCTGGAAAAACAAACACAGTCCTGACAAGAGACATCCCTAAATGTTGTACTAAAGCATATCATGGTGTTGGCCTAAAACTGAAGTTAAATGATTTAATCAAATTGATTAACCACAGTCTGTTTAATCTGTTTAATTTCATAATAAAGGCTCAGATTCATAGTTGTTGTGTCATGGGGTCATGCAAAATTTTTTTACACACACTCACATACATACATACATACATACATATATGTATATAAATCTCAAACCAAGAAAATAAAAAAAACGTTTTGTTTTTTATTTTTTTTAAACAAACATCATCCACTATCCATTGTAATGGTTCAAGTATTAGAAGCATGTTTTTAGAGCAATATCCACACTGAAACCTGCATAGCCAAAAATAACTCCGGTTGTTTTTTTTGTTTTTTGTTTTTTTAAGCCAGCTCTGAAGTTAAAAGGGGACTAACTTTTTTGCAGTTTTTTTTTAACTCAGGAAAAAAATAGAAAAAAAAAGATCAGGAAGAAGAAGAAGAAGAAGAAGAAGAAGTTGTTGTTAATTCTCAATCTATTGGTTCTCCATTTGTTTCAGAATACTAAATAATAATAAAAGATAAGGTTTGAAAATGTTTATTATATATATTTATATATATATATGTGTGTGTGTGTGTGAATGATCTTTAACCTTCAGTGCATTTCATTTTCACCAGCCACTCCCTCGTACCGGCGATTATACCCACGTGGGTTCGCCTAATCTGATCGACGCACATGTTTACTGAGTTCTGTCATGGGAAGAGTCTGATGCTGGAAACAGCTGGACTCCCACAGGACAAAAACATAAAGATCATCTGGAAGAAACGGGACGCCACATATTGAACTGTTTGCATGTGCAGCAGGTGGAATATTTGAGGGAAATTCTACGTTTTCTTTTTGCTTCTCTTTATCTTCTTCAGTCAGGAACAGTCACTTTTGCGGACCCGGTGATGGAATGACTTGCGCGCTCTGACCAGCTTGCGCGCACAGAGCTCGGTGCGCATGGAGACCAGGACGCACAACTCTGCAATGATGATGCTCAACTTTTTCCTCCGCTCTCTGTTTCCAGTCGCAGCCCTTCTAACGGCTTTAAAAGGTGAGGATCGCAGCAAACAAAGATGTTTTTCTTCCTTTGCTTGGAGACTCATTTCAAGTGTGTGAAGAGGGCTGGTGAAGTTGCAAAAAACAAACAAAAAAACAAACTTAACATTTTTTGTACTTTATGCATAAACTCTTGCAATGACCCACATTTGTGATGTAAAATAATATTCACATGATTTGTAGATTTTAGAATGTTCCTGCAGAAACCCCCCTGAATCCCCTTTTTTCAAGTGCTTCATAACACTGCAGTGATAGGAATTCATATTTTGTATGGATTTGTGGTTACAAGCCATAGCCTCATCTCATTTTGTTCTCCTTCGATTCAAATGAAAGAGACATCAGGCTCTCCAGTGGGCATCAGGAGGCTTCATCTGAGGGATTAAATAGGCCTGAAGCTGAGGTCATGCAGCTGTTTCTCTGGTTGTTTAAAGATAACCTGCATTTGGGAGCTCTGCAGCCACTGTGAGCGGGGCTGTCTGTGTGTGATAGTGCTATCGTGCAGAAGACCACTCTCTGAGATTGGCTGGGTTTATATCTATGCATGATATCTGCGTGGCCATTTTTCATCATGAACTTGTGTGTTTGTGTGTGTGTAGGTCTCAGCTGGGCTCCCAGTGCGTGTCTAAGTAATAGGGCTCAGCCTTTGATATGCTCTCTTCTTAAGGACCATGAATATGCATGGCGGCCTTATCTTCCATCCCAGTCACAGCTGTGCCGTCTGCCACATGTGTCAAGAAAAAAAAAGGTCTTTTCTTGAGTTTCCGTCACTCTCCTGTTCAGAAACGCAGCAAAGTTATTCATTTTTCTTTGCTGCTCAACTTACCTCTGTGAATCCATGCAGAGCTTACCAAATTACCATTTGATCAATACACCTTGCTTCCACTGGCAGACAGAAGCGCTCAGTGTTAGAATAATTTGGAGCCTCAGGTCAGAGGCTGCATTGAACTAATACTCTGTGTTAGTTTGGCACATTGTGTTTACTTGAGGTTAATTATATACTTCTCGTGCTTTGTCAGATCAAAACAATAAAGAACCAAATTTAATGTAAAAGCAACATCAAAATGTCTCCTTGGTGATTAATACCCAAATAATCTGAAACTAACATCCATAAAACATTTTAGTTTTTGGCTAAACTATATTTCTGCTGTTGTTGCTCTTTTAGTTTTGTTCTTGATGGCTACGTAGCTGGATGAGAGAAGTCCGTGTTTCCATCAGAGGCGGCGCTGAAGCCGGGCAGAAGACTTTGGAAGGGTGGCAAACAGCAGAGTGGAAGGCCAAACGGAAGAATCAAAAATAGATACAATATTCTAAACAGTTTTTAAAATTATTATAATTGTTTTTATTTCATTTGAAAAAAAAATGCTGGTGTTATTTTTTTAATGCTCAAAGAAGCTTGAATTAATGAAATCTGTCAGTAATGAGGCTAATATTTACTCAAAAAAGTGTGGGGCAAAACTGTTAGCAGGAAGGGCAGCTGTCACTTCTTGCCCCAGTAGCTCTGCCTCTGGTTTCCATCCATCCATCCATCCATCCATCCATCCATCCATCCATCCTGTTCTCTCCCTTTCGAGGTCATTGGGTTTCCAGAACCTGTCCTGCCTACTTTCACAGGGCAAGTCAGTGTTTGGTTGCAACAAAATGAAGAGGATGGCAACACAGAGAAAATTCTAGGAAAATACTCCAAAAAAATCACCACAAAACAGATGACCAAAGAAAAGAGAAAAATAGGTTACGTTCTTTTATCGATTTATGTTATGTTTGATAATAGTCAGATAGAATACATGAATGACACAACAAACATACTTTTTATGTTCCACAATGCAATTCCATCATCATGTTCATCGTCTCTGGAATCTTCAACCCTTTGATGCCTCAATTCTTTTTCAGCTATGAAAAAAAAAATCACTTGTTTTTGCTTTCAAGTTGATGCTAAATTAAGGTAATTTTGGAGCAGAAATGGTTTTATACGTTTTTGCATCAATTGGTATCAGGGGGTTAGTTTACTTTTTAAAATGAACTTTGACATCTGTTCCTGTTTGCTTCCTCATTCGGGAGGAAATTTGATTTCCATATAGATGCACTTGTGAAATAGGGACTGGAAATCAGAAAAGAATGACAAATCACATTGGAGAGAAAGTGAGATTTAGCTTTGGTTAACGTTCTGCCTTGCAGATGGGTTATTTCTCTGAGGTGCAGCAAAGCCACATTCACACATTAATACTAATGCACTTCAACGTGAAGGAGGGCAAATTACCAGGTTCTTTTGGCAGCGAGATGGGGGAGGGATCTGTCAAAACCCCCATTTGGTGTAATTTTGCAGAATTTCTAAGAGTCTTTCCAGCACTCAGGTGCCGCAATAACTTATTTCTGCAATTACTGTTCATGTAACGAGTAGGCAGAATAGCCAGAGCAGGCTAGTAGGACAGGCCAAACAAAGTTTTTACATTTGACTTTTAAAAATGACTGTGATGCTTAAAAATGATTAATGATTAATGGCTAAACAAACATGACAAAAATGTCATTGAGCAAATCTTTGAGGTCCCACTCCATGAAAATTGTGTTTTTGGTGTTTTTAACATGTTTTTGTAGCATTTTTCTGATGATGAGGGACATACATAAAATAAAATTAAGATTAATATTAACCTTTTTGTGAATCAAGAGCATATGAAAAAAAATGGGGCTAGAAAAAGCTTGTATGTCTTAGGAGCTGAGAGCTTGTGGACTGCCCAGCGTAGCTTCTCTCATTCTGATGCGTCCACTTGCAGACAAATAAATCCATCTGTGTCTTCATTTTCCTCGTCTGAGTTGGGATCTGGATCAAAACTGTATGGCTGGATAGCTCCAATATTGCTCCCTATTTAAGTTGTCCCAGAAATGTTAGTTTACAGGTGTGAGAGGCTGGGTAGCGGGAGAGAGTGTAAGCAAGGAGATCACGGGAAATAGGGGCAGGCTTACTCCACGCCAACAGTCCTGTCCACAATTCAGAAGTGAATATCAGGAGAACTCCTGCTGCTCTGTAGAAACTGGATCCCAGAAAACTACTTTTTTTTTGGCTAAAAATAGCTGATTAATAATTTAAAGACTGCTGGGAACAATTTTAAAATGGATCAAAAGATGATCAGACTGAGACTAAGATCTTTTCTTTGTATTTTTTTCAGCTGCTGAGAGCCAGAAACATCCAGGGGACTCTGGGATCTTTTCCGTTCCATCTCCAGTTTATCCCATCATCAACTTCCAGATTCTCAACGCGGATCATGTGTTCCTCAGACAGGCGGGGGCAGAGTCTTCTGGAAACTCTAGTCTAAAAGCCCAAACTCAGACTTTTCTCATCACCAGCCCAGAAGGCAAAGTCCTCCAACCATCCATCAAGGCTTCTTACGGCCCTCTTGCCGTAGATGCATCCATACCCATGGAGCTGCTCCTAAGTGGACACAGAATCATTCCTGTCATTTTGGGCCGCCAGGTTCGTTCTTCATCCCCTCTTGTCAAGATTCTCTTCCACATGCCCTCAGAAAGCAACATCTCTGTTGCGGAAGGAGCAGGCTCCAAAGTAGGGGATGAGATGAAAAACACCAATGAGAGAGCCCACTGTGTGACAGCCTACGCCTTCTGGGAGACAAAGGAAGTCCGTGGGGCTTGCTTGCTATCTGCAGGTGGATTCTGCGTGGCGCAGCTGAAGCTGGAGCCGTCCTGGTTCAGCTCAGCCAGCAGATCTGGAAGCTCCAGCAGAGAAGCAGGGCAAACTGAAGGAATTAAAGGACTGCAGGAGACTCTAGTTGAAGTCTACTTTCAGAGCAGAAGAGACCCAACGGGCCAGTGTGCGCCCCAGGACAGCCTGCAGCGAGTTGGAGTGGGAAGAAGCAGAGACTCTGGGGGGTCCGGGACGCCCATGAGGCGGATTGGAAGTGTCATTCTGCTCAAAGCTCCAGCTGGAAACCCCACTTTTCTCCGACTGAGGTTGGGAGGTTCTGTTGTGGTCCAAACATCTTCCAAGCCTCTGAAAGCCACAGATGTGGCAACTTTCTACATTTTCTTAGCCAGTACCTCTACACTGGAAAATTTTACTCTCAGGTGAGCAGTTTTCTCTTGTTTTCTAAGCCATTCTTGCACCTACATTGCTGAACAATGTAGAAGAAAAAATGTAAAGTTGAACACAGTATCTTAAAAAAACTGCTTTGCTAAACCTTAGAGAAGCTGCTCCAGGTGTGTTCTAAAGTAACTTTAAAAGATGGTTAGTACACGATTACATAAAGGCTTTTTGGTCCATATCAAGGCACTTTTCCTTAAATATTCTTGTTTGAACTAATTTTTTAGATGATTTTTCATTTTTCTAATGAAGCATAGATTTCTTGCTGGTGCAGCACACTTACAATGTGAAGGCAAACAGACTATTCAGTGAGCTAAAAGGGGTCATAGAAAGAAATTGTGTGCATATCAGATATAAAAAAGCCTAAAGCGTGAATATTAAAGAACAAAATGGAAAAGAAAAAAATATAGGCAGATGTGTGATAATAAGGAGGAGGCACTTTGCTATAAATGGTCAAACACTGGAGGAAGTGATATTAGCTGTTCTGTCTTTCTGCTTTTTTTTTTAATGATCAGTGGATAGCTCCAATTTCAGTTGCATTGATAATGTTAGGTTGGTGTTGTGAAGGGCTGTAAGCTAGTGGCAGAGAGTGTTCTGCCCACAAATCAGAGGTGAATTTCTAATGAACTACTGCCACTCTAGAGAAACTATGTCCTAGAAAATGACTTTTATTTTAAAATTTGGCTAAAAACAGCATAATCATATTAAAAGACCACTGGGAGTGCTTGGAAAATAAATAAAACGATGATCAAAAGCAGGAGTGTAAGATCTTTGAATCAGATAAAGAATGTTGAAATCTATCTACCTTAAGGTATGTACACAGCAGGCATAAGTGACCCATTCAAGAATGTGCTGAATGCGGGTTCTTGAATGAGCTTTTAGCATATAATGTTCATACAGATCTGTCATTACCCAATACGCGTGTACTCACACTTGGAAGAGGTTTGGTGCAACATGTTGAAGCGTGGAAATCTCGTCAATCTTGCTCTAGGCTTTTCCTTTCACAGCTCTTTTCCAATATATGAAAGACTTGGTGTCATAGAATTCCTACTGGACACAAACTGAAATGATTCATTTCTCCTCCATGATCAATTTTCAAATGGTTCTTTTTTGAAAAAAAAAATGCAACGCACGTCACAATTAAATCCTAGTCCCTGAAAGGTTAAAATTCAAACTACTTTAACTTTAGGTGCGCGTTCAGTTGCCCCACGCTTTGTGCGCACAAACTGAAAACTCTGAAAAACTTGCATACCTGCGCGTGAGAGTTTTGAACGTCGAAGCCTCAAACGCTCGTATGTGTGTGTTTACATAGACTGTTTCCAAACCGTTTTGCAAATCTTGTCTTGGTTTTTTTAGAGTTCAAAAAGTAAGGTTAGTTTGAGGATTGCGTTTTTCCTGACCAAATTATGTTTTTTCCTAATTTTTTAAAGTAGGATTGCAATTTTATTTACAACTAAAAGTAGATTTAAAATTATTTGAATTACTAGTTGTGATTTAGGCACCGTGTAGTTTTTTTGTGCAGCTTGAGTAATTAAATGAAACAGTCAAACCATGAACCAATAGACTAAAAGGGAGGTTTCACAAATTTCAGCAAACGTAATAAACTGTGGTGTCTGTAACTAAGCTTACAGAGACCAATGTTTAACTGGAATTACATGAAAATTGATTGTTTCTGGAACATGTGACGTGTAAGTAACCAAGCATAGCATATTTTAACATATTCATGAGGGATAAGCTCCATGCATTTAAACGATTACTTAAGGCACTTGAATACTGATGGGACTCACCATCAAGGCCGTGCAATAAAATGCATGAGTGCCAAATGACTTGTGTTGTCTGCCAGTTCCACTGGCTTAATAAATTTCTGACATTTCTTGTCTGCTTCAGCCTTGCTGTTGGTAGGGAAGTTATGGAGAGCACTCTTCCATAAACAGGGAAATAATTGGCAAATGATTCACTGGTTTTCATATCTCAACATCCCACCAACATTTCAACAGGGTTCTGTGGTTATTTGACTTCATAAATAATGCATCTGTTTAATGGAGCAGGAAAACAAATAACTAATCTTCCCAACTCCTCTGGGTAAAAGTGAACTCAATATAAAAGCAGTCCTGTCACAGTAAAACAAACAGTTCCATCTGTTTTTTTTTTTTTTTAAGTTTTTTTTTTTGTGCTGTTTTTTCCCAGACATCACTTAGTAGTTTCAGATATTATTGAATATTAAGAACATTTGAATACTGAGTACACTGAGAGTGAAATCAGAAGGCAATAGTTTTTTAATTATTAAAGTCTCTTTCTTGAATTCAATCACAAATTTCAAAAAGCATCAACTGGATAAATGTTTAATTACATTTAAAATACACATTAAATTTTATTTATCCAGATTGAATCTAAACTTTAAAATTGACATAATTTAAGGGTAGGGTTTTTAAAAAGTGAGGGGAAAAAATCTTTGGATAACATATTTCATGAGCCAATTTTATTTTATTTTTAGAGCTCAACTCTTAAAGACTTTTCCTACTCAGGCCCCCCAAGTTTTGTTAAGATGTTGAAATAATGAATTGGGAAGCAGAAATTTAGGCCAATTCTCTGTTTATTTTTTAATGCTGCATTAATGTTACCGCTCTATTATATTTAATACAGAACTTCAATAAGGGTTTCATGAACTTTTTACATCATTTCCTGCCTATAGGATGTTTCAAATAAATGCTCCCATTACCATCCTCCAAACCCGCTAATAACTTTTTCCATCAAATAATGTGATTAAAATAATCTGGCTGAATGATGAATGAGGTTTTTGGCTCTTATTTGTTCCTTTTTTCACTTCTCTGTAACTCTCTGGGTTTGATTTTTACATATGTTTTAGAGATGTCTTTTGTTTTTACATATTGTTGGGTGAGGCATTTTTTTGTTCACTTTGTTTTCTGCTCAGCACCAGTTGCTTTTCATGCAGTTCTTAGGTTTGGGTAGATGGTGACGGTATTCATCATTGCTCTTTCTAAAGAAGAACTAAATCTTCTGACTTTGTTTTTTTTAATTATTTGCTACCTGTGGTAAAACTGTTACATTCACAATAGTTTAAGACAGTTCCTCCACAAACTGATTGACGTTTAAAAAAAAAAAAGTCCCAAAAAGTCACTTTTACGGCTTGACTGTATAAGAGAACTGAACAGAGTGAAAAGTGATTCTTAGGCAACGTTTACAACACCCTCTGTAACCCATGTTTGAGTGACCACTTTTAAGGAAAAGTCAATGCGTTTATGCGTGTTTTATACTTTCCCATTATGACTGATTTCGGGCTCTCCGTACAAAACGTGCATTGATTAAATATGAGTTAAAAGTTAAACCAAGTCGAACTTTGACCAGTCAGGGTCTTAGATTTTGTAGTGATGTATTTATGTGTTTGTTTTGATTCACGGAAGTGCCAACTGTTTGAAAATTGATTGTGGAGAAGAAATTAATCATTGCTGGAATTATGAAATTGTGTTGGTATTATATGACACTAAGTCTTTCATATTATGGTTATTAAGTTAAGTAAAGTTATGGTATTATTTCTGTGCATTTGTGTTTTTTTGTTCAGTCCAAAGCACACAGAGAATTCTTCAGATTTTATTCTTCTTGACACCGAGCTTCTGAATCTCATAATTACTCAGGAACAGTGTGCTGCAAGGCCTCTGAGAAATGGTAACATGGATAAGATAGTAAAGAAGGCACAGACTTTCCTAAGTGCCTAAATCATTCTAGAGCCGTTAATCCATAAAAGACTAAAAAAACAAACCAAAAAAGCTCCTGCACACAAACAAGGACAGAGACCCACTAACCTGGATGTCGACCTGGGAAAACAGTAAAAAGAAAGGAAGCAGGATTTGGTAGAGAAATGCTGACCCTTCAACATCTGAGGCTGTTTTGGCTATCTGTACGGATTTGCTGCATGTTTACCTGAAGTTATCCCCATTTTTTCTTACTGACTGCAACTCAGAGGGCTCCTCTAGTGGGGTCAGTTATTTCATTCCCTGGATTTTTGACCTACTGCTGCAACCAGTGTAAGATTGGACAAGAAGAGGCGAATGAGTGGAGCAATTAGGTTCGAGTGAAGGGGTAGCTCTGAAGAGCTCAGCAAAATGATTTATTCCTCCTCGGAGAAATCCCAGCTTTACTTTCCTTTTTGGCCCATCTCTGAGTCCACTGCAGTGGGGTTAGGGCAGATAATCTGTGGCCTTGACTGAACATGAATCAAAAGGTTAATCCTGTAAATGTTTTGTGTGTTTATCTGTGTGTGTTCGGGCTTTTTGAAGCCAACACAAATGCCAACAATATCGTCTGTACCTTATATTGAGTTACAATTAGACTGATCCCAATTTCAGCCTAAAACTTGGATTATGTTTGGTAAAAGCAGCGAGGAGTTGTTTAGTTTAAGGGTCACTGTCCTCTCTGCTCCCCCTTCATGGTCATGAACTCTGGATGGTGACTGACAAAGACAAAGAGCTTTACAGAAGTGGCCGGAATGAGGTTTCGCTGCAGGAAAGCTTGTGTTGGCCTGCAGGACAAAAAGCTCAGTGATCCAGGAAGATCCTGGCATCGAGTCACTGCATCACAACAGTCAATATAGTGAGCTGCGGAGGTGACCCGCGCCACTGGGAAGAATGGTCATCAGGTTCAGCTGTCACTGTGATGCTGAGCTGGACAAGCTGAGAATGTGATTTATCGAATGTTGGAAAATAGAGCTGGAAATTTTAGAAAAATATTTATTTCAGGGTATAAAACCTGAAAATTGAAATATATATTTCTTATTTTTCTAAATGGTGATTTGTATTCTAATCCAGGATTTAGTCTGTTTTGATATTGATAGCTTCAAGCATTTTTTTAAACTGCTAAATAAAACATGCCAAGATTTTGCCTTCGGCAATAAGAGGTTTGATCAAGAGGTTTCTGCATAAGCACACATCTCCGTCCTGTCAGTTTTCTTCAAAGACAAAACTGAAGTTGAGGAAATTCTTGCATTGCAGACATCGTATTTGGAAAGACTTTTAAAGTGACCTCAGTCTCGGAGGTAATTAATGATTCAGAATGAAATTTGATTGCAATCAGTATTTTTTCTTTATTGAAGATGTGTATTTAAATGTTACATTTGATGCAATGGCCATTGATCCAGCATGAATTAATTTGTGCTTAGATGCATTTCCTTCTTTCAATCCCGATGTTCTTTATCTGTCTGATTGAATCTTGACTGCACTGACTGACAGGATGTTGTCAAAACAGTGACAGATTGGTCGCTCTGTTACTTCAGGTTATTTTTCCATGCCACTTGTTTTAATGCAGGAGATCCTAAAGTTCTTCGTGAGGATCTGAACAACAAATATAGAATGACTTTTTAAATCCTTACTACATAAAACTAGCTTATATTTTACTTTGCACTATCATAAGTGTGAATTCTACCACCTATAAGTTTATACCTCTAATGTTTTCTCCTTGATCTGTGGTGAGATTCCTCTTGAAAAAGTTGAAGTCTGGGATATGATGTCTGCTTCAATCACATTAGATCTAATTGGTGACCTGTCTTTGCTGTCAGTTAAATGGGTGCCTGGGATCTGATTACCTGATTTCCAGCCCTCTCCACAGCTACTGTTAATTAAATACTGCTGCTGATTCTCAGATGGCAAACTACCTGTGCTGCATCTGGCTGTGACCCATCTTGTGTAACCATGGAAAAATCCTCTCCTTCCAAAGCCAGAACGGCTGCAAACATGTTTCTTTGAATGATTGAACATTGTGCTTTACAAATGGAACCAAAAACGCGCAATGATTAATCGAAATGGGTGTTTTGTTTGAACTCGGGGTTCTTGCAGGGCGACGGTAAAAAGTGGGCTCTCCTTCAGCGCAGCTCGGCCCAGTGACCCAACGCTGTGGGACGTTGTGGTGGAGCCGGGCAGAGGAGCCACCCCCAACAACGTGTCTGTTGTTTGCCACAGGAAGGCGTCAGTCACTGCAAAAAGGTATGTGCACTGCAGATACAAAACATTTGCACAACGTGCTGCAAAAGATGTTCACTCTTCCACGTATCCCGCCACGGGTCGCTACAGCAAATCAGCTGCCACTGATTCCCACAGGTGGCTTGGCTGAGAGTTTTACGCTGGATGCTCTTCCTCACAGGACCCTGCATTTCATCTAGGCTGGGGACCGGCAAAGGGAGACCCAGACTACATATTTTAGGCAGTAGTGTGAAGGAATTTGTGCTGCAAAAGATACAATTAGGAATACGTTAGCTCAATTTGTGCTTTTATTGAACCATTCCCTAATTCAATTTCTTTCCTGCTGTTCCCACAAAAGTCCTTTAATCATCATTCCAAAAAAATGCATTTGTTAAATTTGTTTTACATAAGAACATGTCAGCACGTCCTTGTATGCAATTTATCTAGTTCAGGACCATCACTGTGGAAAGTGTGGGCAGTCAGGTGACCTTTTCCAGGGTTTGTGGCTCCATTATTGCTGTCTCTCTTTTACTGGACATCACTGATGGTTTTGAATAATATGTTAATGCAGTACTACTTTAGCTAGAGCTGCAAGTGTGTTTAAAAGGGTTTCCAAGGGTTTTAAAGGAACACACTCCATTCAAAATTCAGATTTAATTTTAAATAATAAATAAAATGGAGAGATTACTACAAATTCACCCCAAGGACAATTTAATAAATGCATCTGATCACAGTAGTGACTAATCATTGAAACCATGGTTGAATTGGCATATTTTGCATTGAGGTGAAAAAGGGAAACTTTGTGTTAGTTTCAACATTTGTTAAATCAATAAAAACTCCAAACGGTTTAAATTGGTGTGTTGCACTGATGTAAGTTAAATGGCTGACAGGTACTTTACAAAGTCTGGAAGGTTTTTCTGGGCTTAACTCT
Source organism: Oryzias celebensis (assembly GCA_014656515.1). Taxonomy (NCBI): domain Eukaryota; kingdom Metazoa; phylum Chordata; class Actinopteri; order Beloniformes; family Adrianichthyidae; genus Oryzias; species Oryzias celebensis. The sequence continues at coordinate 15,334,034 of BNCR01000012.1, forward strand.
GATAGTTGCCTGTGATTTGACAGCAGATCCTGTACACGCCTGCATGGATGAGACTTGTCTAACGTTTAGCTTTGTTCATTTAAGCATGAAAATAAACCTCAAACTATGGGGCAACATGTGGCAAAATAAAAGAATGTAAAAGCCAAAAAGACTAGAATTAACTTAAAAAAAAAAAAAAATTAAGCCTATGGTTAAACCTTTAAAAACATGTTCTGTAATGTATAAAGGTCTAGGACATTTATTTGATATTTTTATTTTATATGAAATGAACATTTACAAGACATGTAAATATGCAAATGCTTTTAAAGTGCATTGCGTATTGTAAAATGAAGAGTACTTCATGGAAAACAATAAAAATTCGAAACATTTTCCAATACTCAGCATCTAGGAGAGCAGAGCGAAAATTTTTATTTTGTGCAAACTCCCTTTCAAAATGTCTCTATACAATTTATGCTAATGGTTACACACAGGTGTGTAATTGCCAAATTAGACCAAGCTGAACCTAAACAAAATGTCCAATCATATATATAAGATTAACACTTTTTTTTCTGCAAACCTTCTTTGTGGAGACAAAAGGCACATTCACACTGGCTGCTTTGATTTGCCTCAGGGTTTGTTTCCTTAGAAATTCTGGCTTACTTGGCTACTGGTTAGTTCAAAGTGCAAAAAGGGAGCAAAGAGGTATAACAAGTAGTTAAAAAAAAATCAGATGTACGTTACGTTATTTTCATGATTTCTCTCTCCAAGCTTTTTTTTTTTGTTTTTTTTAGACATACTTAAGATAATTCTTTGCATTGGTTTTGCATTTGCACATTATTTTCGTGCTTTTTTTTTTTTTTTTTTTTTTTTTTTTTTTTAAAACAAACTAAATACATTGAGTTATGTTACATCGCCCCCCTCAAATCTCTCACACACTTCCATAAACCGTTAGCAAAAGCTGTGTCAGTGAAGGTGCAGCATTTTTTCCTTCTTGATCTGCATCATCTAACCACAAAAAACATCCTAAAGCTGAAACAAACCCACTCTTAAACATGCATTTTATTTCTTTAACCCACCCTTTTTCCTCTGTCTTTCGTACCATTACCCTCCTCTCTAATGTTGGTTTCTCTTCTTCCCCTTTCTTCTTTTTTTATTCGGTACAACAACAACAACAACAAGATGCAAACATAATCAATCTAAATAAAGTTTAGCCTAAATTACTAAAGGGGTTTATACAAATATATATCTTATGTGTCTGATTAATAACCCCCTTTTGTAACAAAAAAATCTGGTGTAAAATAAATAAAAACACAAGAGGTTCTCATCTCATATCTGTTTGCTCAGCTGTTGGACAGGACAAGTTAATAAAAAAATGTATTTTTTTCTCAGCTGTGGTATGCAGGGTAAAAGAAAACAAAACTATCCACTATCCACCAGAAAAGCAGAAACTACTATGTAAAATACAGAAAAAAGCAAACAGAGCTTGTCTTACATGAAACAATCCATAGCATAATTAGATCAAATCTGTTTTTAAAATATTTCTCCCGTCTTGAAATCAACTAAACGCCTGGGCTTAAAAAGGCCTGAGACAAAAGCAATGTGTAAAGTGGATCATAATAATCCACCTTTTGTTAGTAATTTATAATTACCCGTTGCATTTTATGGTGGAATGGCCAATCACAGCAAAGCACCCCTTCTTTTTCCCATAGCAAAATGCCCCAATTATCCCTTTGTCTGTGTATTTTATGCTTTTACAGTTAATGACTTTTTTTGTTAATCCCTTATGCAAAATCATATTTACATGGGATATTCCACGCAATGAGTAAAAAATACGTAAATTAATAATGATGAATGAATAAATGGAAGCAATGAAAATTTTAGATCTCTTCTGCTGTTTGGAAGTTTTAGTATAAAAACTCTAAAAAAAGGAAATATGTAAATTTACTGGAGTACCACTCCTCTACATCATTTGTTTTACGAAATATTAATTTTCCCTACACATCCTCTGTCTGTTTGAACAGAAACTCATTACATCAGTAATGCCTGATGCGGATGCTTATGGTGCACAGCAGCAGCCGCCTCCGCCCAGCAACCTCCCACCCACACAGATGCGCACCACCCGCTGTCCATCCGACCCACATAGCTGTAATCATCCATAATCAGGACTACGTTATCCAGGCTTAAGAGCTTGCACATCCAGAAATGCAGATTAGGAGCCAAAGATATTCCAAGTTGTGTTCGTTTTTACTTAGTTTCCACAAGGGGTCACACACAAAAAATATGAGGCTAGCAGCAACATTCATACATGCACATATACACACACACGCACACGTGCGATCAGACAAATACACTCACACTGTCCTTTAATGTGATAATGGATGATTTCCAGGAAAAGAGGTGTTAGTATTTCTCAGCCTCACTATATTTCAGTGGGAGTGATTTCAATTCACTTGTTTAGGATTTGTATGAGTAATTGACAAAAGAAAAGCACTATGAAGAAAAAATATACCGTTTTATTAGATATTGTTATTTTACTTTTGCCTGCTCCCTTTAGGAATCATTTACCTCCCTAAAACCTTATCCCCAGGATCCTCCTCTTCACTCACACAAACCCCAAAATGTCCTCCTTCATTACAACCATGAACATCCTCCTCTTTGGTCTAACTCTTGCCTTTTTTTCCTGGTAGCTCTAACCTCAGCATTATTTTAACATAATCATGGCCCTGTGTCCACATCGTCTCCATCTGCTTCCCTAAATTTATCTCCTGAATATCTACCATGATCTGTTCCTTTGATGGATTCATTCCTGATTCTTTCCATCCTCGCCACTCCCAGAGAAAGCATCTTCATCTCTGCTACCTCCAGCTCTGCATCTGTCTCTAAACCAACGGCATGGATGGTATCACCACAGTCTTCTACACCTTTCCTTTCATTCTTGATGACACTCTTTAGTCACATCACCTTCCTTCACCCATTCCAACTTGTTTTGCCTCTTCACCTCTTTTCAACTCTCTGTTCTGGACTGTTGACTCTAAGCACTTTACATCTTCCACCTTCATGATCACTGCTCCCGTAACCTCACCTTTCCACGTGGGTTCCTCATGTTAACCCATTCTGTCTTGCTGCAGTTGATCTTTCATTTCCAGAACAGCTGCTTTTTGCTTTCACTATATATCACATTATCATCTGCAAACATCACGATCCACAGAGATTCCTGTCTAAGCTCATTTGCCAGTCTGTTCATCCCCACGGCAAACAAGAAGGAACACAAAGATGATCCTTAAAGGAGTCCCACCTTCACCTTTAACTCCTCTGTCGCACCTACAGAATATTTCATTTCATCCATGTCCTGCACAACTCCAGCGCTCTTCTTTGCCACAACAGATTTCCTCATCCAAACCCAGTAGATAATTAAGCAGGCCTTCCCATCCCTGGTTCTTGAGATCTTCCACCTTTCTTGTCTGTTATTTTTCTCTATGACACTGTCTATTTATTAGCAGAGTCAGAAGATTTTGACAAACCAAACTCCACTAATCAGCAGCAAAAGCCTGTACTACAGCCATAGTTAAAGCAAACTAAGTTAAATTATCACATAGATCAAGTCAGGGGTATACGTTGATCAGCCTGGATTACTTTTATCTGTTTTTTTTTTAATTATTACTTTTTTCACTGTATCATGCTCACCGCTCTCCAGACACATCTTTCTTTAGTATATAACATGACTTGTTTCTAAGGTAATCGTATGATGATTGCACAAGCTCAGTGGTCTTATGCAATCATCAGTAACAACAGTAACATCGACGTTCTTGTGTTAGAGTCCAACCTGGGTCATACCAAAGATTATAGAACTTAGACCCAGTGTCTCCCTGCTTGACACGTAGCATTAAAAGTTAAGAGTGTGGGTGGCGGGTGGCGGTGGGGGTGGGGTGGGGGTGGGGTGGGGCGGGTGGTGGTTTAAGCTACAAAATGGTTTCAGAGCGTGGCTGTGACTGCAACTCACCACCCCCCCAAGGGATGGATCAAATGGAGAGAATGAATTTCACACACCAAGATGTTGCTTGTGAGACTATATGCAGAGTTTGTTTTTATTAAAAAAAAAAAACAAACAAAAAAAAAAACAACAAAAAAACATGAATAAGTATAAGCTATTCTGCTTTTTATATCTCTACAGAAAGTCAGGATAAATGTAAAATACAGGCATAAATGAAGTTCAATGTTAGGTTTGTAAGTTAGTTATGAGAATCAAACTTTTAAAGTCACTGTATTTAATTACTGAAAGAGTTTGCAATCTACTTCAAAATCTAATGTTAATTTTTATTAAATAAGTTTAAATGTAGTCTTTTTTTTCTTTTTACCTTTCCTTGAGAGGAAGCTTTTATACTTTCTGTGGTAGCTGGATCTGCAATATTTATTTTCTAGTCACAGGCCCACACAACTCAGAAAGACCGGTGTAAAAATCTTTAAAAAAAATTCTGGTCCTCTGTGATTCAAAAACATTTAAAATCCAGTTTTTATTCAAATGGTGTTCGCAAAACCCAAAATTTATCATTGAACTCTGAATAGTCTGTCAATTAATGATGCTTTGAATCCTGCATGAATAACTTGTATACAGAAACAGCATCAAATGTCTCTGTAAAGGTGGAAGTCCTTGGCTATTTTCTTAAGAGAGCAGATACATGTATAAACCTTCACAAACATTCGTTTTTGCTCTTGTTGCGAACTTCATTGGTGTTCATAGGCTCATTCTTTGGCTTTTTCTTTTTTGCAAAGTTTTGCTCTTCAAAGGCTATCAGATCCATTTAAACCCCACTGGATTTTTCCTCTTGATCTGTTCTTACAGACAGGTATGCTTATGCACGATCCAGCTTCAAATAACATCACATGCCCATTCTGTGACATTTCCTTGACCAGAATACTCTGCTGGAGTCTCAACTGCCTCACCATGTTTTTCCTTTCATGGTTCATTCATCCAACAATCTGTGGGAAAAAAGTGTATTGTCTTCTTAGCAGATTTTTAAAAATATTTTTACAAAATCAAAGTGATTTATTTCTCAATGCATTTAAATTAACATTTTAAGTCTATACGACTTGTACATAATGTTTTAAAAGACGCTTTACTGATGCTGTATTCTGTATGACAGGGTCATGACTTCTCATGCACAAAAAGATGTTTTCTCCCTCCTAGTTGGGCATAATGTTTGCAGAAAGGGTGGTAATCAGCAGTCCCAAATAAGGAGGCCCTTAGTTTGACATGGATTTTATTCGACCAAACATCAACTAAGTTCAAATTCAGCTGGAACTCATTTTACATGTGAATGCATATTCATTTGTGTCCTTTTTGTATTCCAACAGGGGTCTCCTGGAGGTTTTACAGCTGGACTTTGCACCGAAGGATATTTCAGAGCAGGCGGAGAGTCAGAGCATCTCTTGGCGCCTGGAGTTGCCAGGGAATGTCAAAGATGTCGGCATCATGAGGATCTACACCACTCAGAGAGATTACATGGGGCTGGCCCCACTGGTGATGGTGAGATGCAAACATTTACCAACTTTTTAAGCTTTTTTTTCCTCATTTGTCATTAATTTTGTTTGTAATCATGATTTTTAATAGAAGCCTACTTGCAGGCTGGATGATACAGAGCCCTTAAAGTGACATCAAAGTAAAAAAAATGCAGGTTTCTGGTGCGCACGAGATAGTAACTTGTAAATGTTCGTGTCTGTCAGAGAAAAGTGTATAGTTTTACAGCCTTAAAACATTTGTAATCCCATTTTGCGGATTTTACCTACTGTATGAGTGTTATTTTTAGAAAATAACTGCGATGGACGAGAGAACACTTGTGCCTGAAAATGGAATTCTGAAGACTTGTTGGGTCATCAGAAGACTCGTTCTGGTGCTCTTTATCCGTTTCTGTCCTGGTCACTCATAAAAGCTGATCAATGTCAGGCGCTCACCAGCTTCCAACTAACCTATCCTTGGAATTTCTGCTCATGGCGTCACAGTCTAGAACAAGGAGCCCAGAAACAACACATTTAAAACACACCCAGTCACAGAGCGTATGGAGGTTCAATTTACTTCGCAGCGTTGCTGGTCCAGCGTCATGTGGTTTGTTTCAGCGCAGGGGATTCACCTGCTTTGACTGATCGTTTTCTCATGTGCATGTGAAACGTTTGAAAACCTTTTTTTTTTTTTTTTTTTTTAAACCTCAAGGTCCCTTTAAATGGCGGGGTATTGCTTTCAATTAAGGAGAAATGTGACAAAACAAATAAAAAAAGCAAATAATCTTTGTTCAAATGTTTCCATGATTTTTGTTCTATTTTGAAGTACTACAAAACAGGCAGTAACACTTAGAAAATATTTTCAGGCTAAAATATTTTCAGAATTTGCAAAAATTTTCTACAACAGTTGTAGTCCTAAAGCGAGGAGATAAGGACGAATCTACAACTTGCGCTACTTGAACAATCTGGTTCACTGTAAGAGAAAGAGTACTGATATTTCTGTGGAGTTTGTTGGAATAGTAATGAGTACTTGTGATGTTTTTTGGATTATTTATGGTGAGTTACTGAGAAACTGCTAGTGTTTGGAGTGTTTTCGTGTCTTTATTGACGGTCCCTGCCTGCCTATGCAGCTTCATATCAGGGAAAACTCCGGCTGTAACTCGTTTTCTGCATCACAGCAGACAAACTAACAGCTGATTCTGGTCAATAAAACTCCATCCAACGGTTTGCTCTGTAATTTTTGTGGATAAAGTAAGTTGGAAGAGCCAAACAGACTGGTAGTATTGTGAGGAGCACATAAACTGAACAGATCATGTCTATGACACGGACACATAGTGGCTTTTCCATTTTTAATTGTGAGTCATCTTATAGTTTTCATGAGCAGATGAAGTTAGTGCCCAGCCTGTTTGTAGTTCTTTGCTTTTTTAGTTCTTGAAAATATTAGAATGAAAATCATGGAAAACATTTGAACAAAGATAAGCTGGTATTTTTTCTTAAAGTGTACGCAATACGCTTCAACACTTTAGGGGCTCCATATATATTTACTTTTTAGATTACAATTTAATAAAAGTAAAAAGACAAAAGGAGCTAAAATCCTGCAAAAACAGAGTTCACCAACCATTATTATATAAGAGCATCAAAGAACATTACCTCACTTGCTCCCATCAAACTTAAATTCCATCATCTCAGCAAACTACAGTCACATATATATTTAAAGTGTGCGGCTTTTACAAATGAGTCAGATTAATCAGATTCAAGGCTAAAAAAAAAAAAGAAGTGGCACTAAAAGATAAAAAAAGAGTGTTCAGAGGAAGGATTAGACTCTTAAAATGGAATGTGCTCTGCTGGAAGGGTAGTCAGATTATGTTAGTGGCTTTACCTCATAATGAGCAGACAGAAATCCCACACTTCAAGCTTAATGTCCCCATGAAGACCTCTGCTGAATAAACAAATGAAGGAGTCTAAGCAGGCAATTGTGAGGAATACTAAAAAAAATGACACTCGTCAGAACTGCATGCACTCATTTATTTAAAGCTCCTTTTCTGATATTTCAAAGTGACTGTAATCATTAATGAAATGGGCTTTGTTCTGACAATAATTAGCATTTTTTGTGAGTGGACTCAAATGAAACTTTGGTGACAGGAAAAGGTCTAAACTTAGTAAATGTAAACAGGAAAAAAACAGATTTTGGTTTAAAAAAAAATAAAGCAACTTTCTCCTGTCAAAAATAATAAGCCCACATGTGCAGTAAAATATTAATCATGCCCTGCGTGCTATAATTACCATCTGTTTTGTACACTGTTGTCAGGTTACTTGAAACAAAAAATATGATCTGCTTGAAATCTTTAATTCATGATGTGATGGTCAGTCTGCCAGTAAATGCGTTTTATTTAAGTTACTTAGTGATTTTAGCATTTAAAAAAAATGACAATTTTTCACTAAAAGGAATGGTATCCTTTCAGAAAATACATGAAAATCATGTGTGTGCAGTAAGACAACCATCCGGTGTTAGTCAGTCACAAAAGAATATCAAAGAACACAAATGACCTTTTTTCTCTTGTCTGACTTCCAAAATGTTTTCCCTGAGTGTGCAAATCAAGCAGTTTTATTAGAAAAAAAGCCAAAAGAGTGACTACTTGAGCTGAACAGGATTACTGTGAACTAGATTACTGCAGAATTTGCAGAAACATGGGATGGGAACTTCTCCCAGTGTGGTACTAGCATGGCTGTGGAGAAATGCAATTGCTTTCTGATTTTCTGCTACCCCTTGATCCAGTGGCTTACGCTTGGGTCAGTGTTGCTGTCTGAACTAGAGCATGTCCTTTTGGAATTGCGGTCAGCAGCTGTCTCGCCAACAGAGTTCAAAACGTGATGCTGCCAGGGAACATCTGCCATGCACGACCTGGTACTTTAATATCAGAAAGGAAGGCAAAAAAAAAAAAAAAAAAAAATAAGGATGAAAGCTTTTTATACAGTCAGTACTTCTAAAACTGAATTTTTTAGAAGTGGACAACATTTGTAAAGTAGAAAAAGGTGTTATAGGATGAGTTGCCTTCAGCTTCGACAAAAAAAAAAAATGTAAATCGAAGTAGGAAAGGACTTGAAAGATTGGAAACATAATCAGGTTTCCTGTACGTGCTACCCTGAACGGAAACGAGGTTTTTTTTTGTATTCATGTATCTCCAAGTGTTTGGGAAAGAGCATGTGCAGCGAGATTTTTATTTTTAACCCATCTGTCTGTGCAAGGTGACAGCGTTGTTTCAACAGGATTTATGTGAATGAAAATTGTTAGCCTGCATTTTAATCAGGGTGAGCCTCACTCCAACACTCCATCTTTGCTCCTCGTCTGGGTACAGTGAACATTTTTTTAATGTCAGTTGGCTTTGTTATTGCAACCCAGCGTCATGTGTCAAAACTACCTCTCTTCTGTTCTTTGCCCTCCAAATGACTGCCCCAGAAATAAAAGAACAAACATCTGTACATTTGTGTACCCACGTTCATAAAATGTGCAATAGTTTCAAAGTCTTGATCACACAGTTATTAGCATTTAAATTACTGCTGTTTTTTATCTCACCTAATAAACATGAAAAGGGCAAAACAGCTTTTGCAATTATTATATGAAGTTAATTGATTTTTCAAAACATATTTGTCTGTGAGCAATTTTATTTTTCTGAATAATGGAAAAAAAGACGTATCCAAAACACATTGGGTTATCATATTATGTTTAGTCTCTAAAGCTATTTATTCCAATTAAGCAACATTTTCTCTAAAAAAAAAAAAAAAAAACATTTTCACAGTAACAATAATAAAACAACTTCTGAATAAATGTTAAGCTACGTTCACACTGGTAATGTGTGGTGCGTTGAAGGATGCACTAACGCGTGTCCTTTGACAGCTTTATTCTAATATGAAAGACTTTGTGTCATATAATTCCAGCTGAGCACAAACCACAGTTATTCATTTTTCTTTCATTAACAATTTTTAAACGGCCCGCAGTTCAGTGTTTTGAAAATGACGCCATCCATACGTTATTACCAAATCAGAGTCCCTGATTTTCCAAAATACAACTGGTTTAACTTTCAGTGTGCGTTCATCACTGCATATTATATGTGTGGTCTTGAAACTGACTTGAAGACTTGCATAGTAACACATAAATACAAAAGTTTGAACTTAAAAGCCTGAAACATTTATTTACTTGCATTTACATAGACTTTATTGAGAGCAGTTGCTTAAATGTGTGTTCCCAAGCCTGGGGAAACGAAGCATCAGATTCATTTTAAAATTCCAGATGCAAAGACATATACAACATTGTTGCTTGTTGGTGGACTGCTGTGTCTCTGTCCTTGGTGCTGATTTGGCTTGATATCGGTTTGATATCTGCTCGTGTGGTAATGTTGCTGTTCAGACTTAAACTAAAACAGAATGACACAAATTAGGGTATTCTATATTTTCCGCTTCCGGCTGATGATGTCAGGCACCATCTTGTCTGCAGCCAGGTCTGTTTAATAGAAGAGGAGACAAAAAGAAACAATTCAGGCTTTAGCTGAGTGGGCTAAGACAACCACTTTAAACTAATTATTAATATTTTTCTGTGTTTTTCTGTCAGCCTGACTTAGGATTTCTTAATTTTAAAACAATTAAGTATCTTGGGGAAAAAAATACCTTGTAGACATAGAACGGAGCATTCATCTATAGGAACCTCCAAAACTTCACATCAGTAGACACCAGCTGGGAATTTGATCAGCATGAAAATGGTAGTTTATTTATACCTGGGCTGGCTTATAAAAACATATGGTTCTTTCTACAAATGTTTCTGTTGGAACTAGTTTTTAAGCAAAATTCATAGTATAAATAAATAAAACATCCAGTTTATTGTAAAAACCAAGCTGTTTTTCCTCAACATGTTTAAACTGCTATAGTATTTGAGTTGTGCCCTTCAGAAAATTCTATTCTTCAGATGGCCACCACACATTCCCAAATCTTTGATAGAATAAAGTCAGAAAAAAGGGGGAATTTCCTGTGGCCTATTTAGAAGGAAAGCCACATATATCTTCAGAAGGTTTTCAAGTGTCAATCACATGTTTTTCACAACAAGTTTTCCTTTAAAAAAAGAAAAAAAAATACTCTGCGTACTCTTATTTTGCTGCATCTTCTGATGTTTTTTCAACACTAAAATGTAAAACTTTTTGTATAAATCCTCAAGCCATTTTGTTAGTATTGCCAACAGGATTCATTATTTGTGTCAATGAATCGTTCCAGCTTAACCTTTTCATTGATTTAACATTAAACGTTTTAACTTATTTATAAAGCTAATACACCAAAGGCCTTAGAGTGCTATCAAAATAATGTCTCCCTCTTACCTCTGTCTCCTCAGACCACAGATATCTTGAACACAGCCGTGCTGACTGGGAAAATGGTCTCAGTTCCAGTAAAAACTCTGGCTGTAGACGTGGATGGTTCTGTCAGTGATGTGACAAACTTCACCAGCTGTAAGTCTACAGAAGAGGATGTGATCAAGGTATGCGATTCCACCACTTTGAGTGTATTTTTTTTAAAATTTAATCTCAGTTGTGTAAAACCACAACAATGCAAGTCAGGCCAAAGTGCTTTTTGTGTTTGGTAAAACTGCAGGTCTCATTTTCAAAGAGTTTTTTTTTTCTTAGATGCCATTAAATTATTGCAGCCAGAATGACAAAATATGGCTTTTGCCTCCAACCCATCCACTGTTACCGTGCCATCACTCAGCTGCATGCTGCCATGTGTTTTTCTGTGCGCGTGCCAGAACATATTATGGAGTAAAGCTGCTGCACTCAATATGGCACTTGACATTGAGCTCATAATGCTAGCAGGATTTGCACAGAAAGAAAGCGCACCAACTTTTACGGAATGGTTTAAACAAAGAAAAAAGAACAAAAGTTTTTTTTTTAATTTGGACCATAAACTAGCTGCTGGAATTTTAGAATTTTTTGGAAGTTTAAATTGTCTTGAGGCTTTTTTTGTGTTTGTTTTGGAAAAATGTGAAAAAGAATAAAGTGAGTAAATCTATTTATTGAGCACCTTTCACAAACAGCAACTCAAAACGTTAAAATATGAGATAAAACCAAAAGAAAAAAATACAAGACACACAGACAAACACAATAAATTGTGCTCTAATATGATAAGTAAAACAAGTAAAAGATGGCTAAGAAGGAAAGAAATGCCAGCTAGACTTTTAAAAAATTCAGCTGAATTAATCTGGCGCAAAAAGAAGGAGAATGTTTGAGTCGGAAGCAACTGCCTGAAAGACAAGGTCTCCCATAGTTTTCAAAACGAGTATTTGGAAGGCTTAATACGATTTTTATATGTAGTCCATAAGAAATGTGCAGTTTACATTCTTGTGGAGGAAACCGACCTGTCGACCAAAATTTTTAGTTCAGCTCTTAATTTTAATCAGCAATTTCATGTCTATTTACGTAGAAAAACAGCACAAACAGGTTTACTAGTAAAGTTACATTCACACCGCCCTCAGCAATACGCGTTCAAGTGACCACGCACATGCCACATGCCCAGCGTGAACGTAGGATTAAAGTTGCATGATGCAATATGTACCCAGCTACTTGTTAAAAGACCACAGGGTTTTACAACGTGTTGTAAAATCATAGATTTGCAGATATGTTGAAATGAAATTATTCCCAACATGCAGACGTTTTAGGACTTTAATGCTAACATACTAAAAGACTATAACCCATATCTCCACCTGAAGCTCAAAAGGAAAACCTTTGTGGCAAAAACATAAAGCAAAGAAAATGAGAACTTCATCGTTTTTTGTCTAAATGCAATTATTCTTTGCAGATAATTTAATTACGATAATCACATTTTTAATACATTTCAAATCATTATAAAATCCAACAGAAGCATTCTTCACACTAAACTCTCTACACATCTGGCTTTCTGTAAGAAAATTGTCTCCCCTGAGTGCAAGCAGTAAACATAATTCAGTTTTACAAATAAACCACGCTTCTGATGCTTTCATGACAATGCAAGCTATTCAAAGAAAAGTACACAGATCCATCACACATAGCTGGAGGTTCCAGTAGACTGCATAGAAAAAAATGCAATAAAGACAGAAAGGTGAATTTAGAGAAACAGTATTTGGAGCAATATCAGAAAGGAAGAAAATTGTAGGAATTATTTTGAAACCTTTGGCAGAATCGATAATGCCTGAGCTTATCGACATGGCAGCTTTGAGTTTTCCCTTTTTCTGGCCTCACCTAGATCACTAATTCTCTACAGTAGGTTTTATGGGGTAATTAATGGGATAGTTAAACTGTTTTAACTTAGCTTTCACGCACCTATGCACGCGCATGCACACACACATACCAAGCCATCAGCCAAATCCTAATTTTCTGAATAGGTATACTTTTGCTAGCATGTTTAAAAAAATATTTAAAAAACAAATAAAAATATACTTTCAGTACAAATGTTGAAACTAATTGCAAAAATTAAGCAGAAAAAACAGATATCTTGTAAGTTCCATAGAAAAAAAGGGGGGGATCCAGAAACAGAGTGTTCTGTCACAACATAACTGTCTAAATCTGACCATCTGTGCTAAATTATAATTTGGTTCTTGGCAAAGAAAAAACACAGACAGATCAATAATGGCCTTTAAAAATCTTCTGGACAGAAAACTCTAAAGTGAAATGACTTAAATGTTACCAAGTGCACTTCAAAAGATAGATAACAGTTACTCAACTGTGGAGAATAAAACGTACAGAAGTCAACTGAAAGAGAACATGATATTAATCATCTTAAAATGACAAAAACAAGATAACAATAATAATGGAATAAAGAACCATCTGGCTGTACAGCATAACTGATAGTTGCTATTTTTCTAAAGCTATTTGCACATCTGGACAAAGATTGTTTGCAGCATATATGCAACTGTGGAAAGACAATAGACACATTTATCCAGCATTTGAAAATAAATGTTGATATTATGCAACACCTTGTAAACATGTACACAAAGCTTTTCAATATTGAATTTAAAATAATGTTTCAGATAAGAAGGTTGCATCTATTTTCTGCTTATTTTTTTGTCTTTTTACTGATCTGAAAAAATAACCGAAACGGTAACTTCTGTTGCACCGATAGACAGCAGGGATTCGAACCAGGGCCTTCTTGCTGTGTTACCAAAATCCCAAACCAAATACAATTTTTCGTGTGAAGATTAAAATCCGTGACTCAGATGCTTGAAAAGGTTATAGAAGCCAGAATTTGCTCTGAAGAGTTGTAAGATATGTTGTGTAACGTCATGTAATTTTTAGAGGTATGCCTTTGAAAGTCAAAATGTTTTTGCTGTTGATTGGAAATATTTTCATACCACATATTTTTCAAAACAAATTCTCCACAACTTGGTTCCAATATTATTTCCAATTTCAACTAAAGTTATAACCTTGTTATAAACAGAGTTTCTCCTACAGAAAAATGAACAGCTTAGAATGTTTTTAGTGACAGTTTTTGTTGACGTTTTTAGCACTCAGTTCTCTATGTTTCTGTTTTGCTCATGAAGTTGGCATAAAATTTTTACATTTTGTTTTACTTCAGTGCTTTTAATTTGACAGCTTTGCTCAGATGTTTATAGCAATTACACTGTAGGAAATATATCATAAAACATGCAAAAAGTGTCTGAAGTTCAGTTTTACCTTGATATGTGGACGCTCTGGCTTTGCAGAAAATGATTAGTGAACATAGTGTACATAGCATGCAGTTGCAGTGAAAAGCTGTCATTTGCAGAAGCAATTCAAAGAGCTCAGATATGAGGCCTTAAGGTGTGGGCAAGTCAGTGGGATCCACTTTAGATAGTTGCCCTTGTTTAAATTTGCATAAAAGCACACAATGACGATTCCTCAGTCATCCCTTTGCCTGCCTTTTTCTTGTTCTTCCTTTTATTCTTCCCCGCACTCTCTCCGGAGCTACATACCAGTCTGGTCCTCTCCAATTATTCTGGTGGAGCCAACGGTTTAAGATAAGTGAGGCAGCCGTGTGGATAGGCCTCCAATCTGAAATAAAACTCACTAACTGCTGTGTCTTGCCTCATTGCTCTCACTGGTGGAGACTTCTTCCGCCAACCACTGAGCACTGCAGGGACAACTGTGTAACAGGGCTAATCTGCATCTGTAAACAGCTAAGAGTTTTCTCCATTCTAACAGAAACCACACAATGAAAGAAGAGTGTGGTTTTTGGAGTTTGCCTTTGTAGAAGTTTGGCAAGAGAAAAAACAAAATGCGACAGCAGTGGTGGACTTGGCAGTTTGGGGGCGCCAGGTGAACAATAACATGGGGCTCTGAAATCCTGTTTAAACATTAAAGAAATGCTTTTTAAAGTTCTGAAAGTCAAAGTTTCTCTCTACTTGCTAAAAGACAAGGACTGAAAAAAAACCACTTCAACATGAACGGTCTTCTGCCGTGTTACTAATTCTGATCATTTTTTTGGACAAAAGTTAAAAAAAGAATGGGTGTAAATATTATTTAGATTATTTATTTATAAGTGTTCAGCTCAGAGCCTCCAATATGTTAGGGGCCCCAGGTGATCGCCCAATGGTAAGTCTGCCCCTGTTTGACAGCTGGAAAGGATGAATTCTCGTTTTGAGAGGTTTTTAAATTGTGATTTTCTTTTTGTAAATATCTTTTGCTTATTTTCAGGTGTCAGAACAGTGCAACTTCATTTACGTAAATGGCAAAGAGGCAAGAGGGAGAATCAGAGCAATGGTCAACTTTACCTATGCTTTTCTGAGTGCCCAGCTGGAAATGAGCGTATGGATGCCCCACCTGCCCTTACTTATTGATGTGGCCGACCCTGAGCTTAGCCAGATCAAAGGCTGGAGGGTTCCTGTTACCACTGGCAACCGGAGGTACACTCTGACCAACTGCTTTGCATTAGTTACCTGACTTGTTGAAGCCTTGATAATAAGGAACTCCAATGAGGAAATACAAATACTTTGGAGCTCAAAAAGTTAAACAAGGTGGTATACTCCTTACAAAAGCAGTCGAACATTTAATTTGTGTGTTAGAGGAGCTGCCAAATAGACTGAGGTTGTGGTGGAAAACTTCCATGAAAAATGGATTTCATTTGTCAATATTTCTTGAAGCTACCCCATCAAATATGTGGAGGATGCTTGCTCTTCTAATTATACCTGGAATGTTTTCAAAAAGGAATGAGTTCACAAATACCTTACTCTGTAATTCAGGTGGAATACTCTACCTTTAAACAGGCTGTTTCTAAAACAAATGCAGGTTCAAACATGTAAAAAAAAAATGAAAAAGTTTTGCTTAACTTTTTCACAAAGCTTTATAAAGCCTGACATAGCAACTGCATGCCTTAGTTTGGTACATTAGATGCTGGGTGAGTGAAAAAGCAGCACACTTGCCCTGCAGATAAAGGTTAGTAGGATTCACTCAATAAGTACAGTGAAGTCATTAATGTCTCACTCAATACTGCTTGATAATGGGTGACTGGCCTGTCATTTCCGATATAAAAAAAAAAATCAATACCCAGCTGCAGATACATATAGATAATAGGTCACTGTGTCATAACCTCTTTTTGAAGCGCCACCATTAGATGAAAACCAGCTAATGGAGAGGTGGTAAAGGTGCTTTCAAAGTAAAAAAGTTGTCAAAAAAAACCAAAGAAACTGACGAAAATATGTTCCAACTCTTCTTTTGCAACTTCAGTTGCTAATGTTTGTCATTTGCAGACAAGTGTAGAAAAATTCTACATGGGAAACCAAGTCCTGTCACACCTGTTTTTGTCAAAAAAGTCATTTTCAAAACTACAAAATTGTTATTTTTTTATTTTTCCCAAGTAATACAAAAGGTGTATGAGCAACTGTTGGCAAACCATTTGACAAAAAAAAGAAAAAAGCAAATGTGTCAGGAACTAGTGGTGTAGGACTCTAAATGCAGGACACAGGGCATGGTGTCAAAAGCTTAAACTATTCAAATAAACTGAAACATATACATATCAAAATCATGGAGACACAACACAAATGACATGGCAGGTCAGAGCAAAGCAGGCCACCTGAAAACCAGACACTTAAATAGGCTGGCTGCAATTAACTGAACTGAAGACAGCTGTGAATCATGAACCTGAAACTGGTGTGACTGACAATGGGAATCTGAAAACATGACCAAGAACATCATAAAACCAAACTTAACCACAGAATCCTTACAAGATGAACTACAGGACTACAGTTGTAATGTGGTATTTTATTGCAATTTCATTTAAAGAAAAAAAAAAAAGAATTATTCATGGCACATCACTCTAGAAGAATATATTTCTTATTGGAAACATTTTAATTACATCAAAAGTTACTTTAAATGTGTTTCATAACCTTTAGTTAATCTTTTCTGTTATTTTATGTACTTCAATATTTATAATTTACTTATCCTTTTACCCTCTTGGAAGGGTTAGTGTAAGGTTATAGCTGTATTATTAAATTCCATATAAAGAATATAGATATACTTGTGTGTGTGTATATATATATATATATATATATATATATATATATATATATATATATATATATATATATATATATATATATACATATATATACATATATATATGCACATGTAAGTACACACTTAACTAATTAATATAAACAATGTTTTAAACAATTTATTGTTAATTTTCTTATCAAAAACATACTTGCATGGATACTTGATCTAATATGAAAAAAAATGTCTTTTAATTATTTAATTGTCTTTTAAAGATTAATTATTTTTATATGTGTCCTTCATGAGAAAAAAAATGCAACAAGAGCATGTTAAAAACACCAAAAACACAATTTTAATTGGAGTGTGTCTTTCAGAATAAGTCACTGAATAGCAAAAAACCCACTTCTGAAAACCTAAAAAAACTTTAAAATATTCTAAAAGTGTTAAGTAATTACAACATAAAAAATAATTTGAAAGAAAAGAACAAGTGCGCAATTAAATGATTTAACGGCTGCAGTAATTTCAAAGTCACTTCGGATCAGTCACAGGAATGAAATTAAAAGTAGTTCATTCTATGAAAACATTGAGCCACGTCTTTAACCTCCATAAGTTGGACAGCGAGATTTAGCAGAGCTACTTTAATGTCTGGTGTTGAGTCACACTGATTTAATTCAAGCAGCATTCCCATCACATCTTAAGCTCTGACCTCAGGCTGTATAATAATGATGTTTATTTGACAGTAACTCTTGACAGGAGCTCTCTGCCTGCAGTACGAAAACATTTCCAGCAGCCCCGCGGCACACCTGGGGTGCACTGTTTGACAGATCAGCTTTGCGTATGATAATTATATGATCATAGCTGAGGGGTTCACAGCTTAACCTCCATCACCCACAAACAAACCACTCCGCCACAGGATCTCGGTTAATTTAACTTAAATGCGTTTGAAAGAAAGGTCACTCTGCATGTGTTACGCCCCTATAGGAGCAGTACCAACTCCGCCTGCTCTGTACTATTTGCCTTTCAGAAGTTTCAAAAAGTGTTTTTTTTTTTAATATAAAATAAATAAAAATAGAAAAAAACAACATGCTAATAGAGAATGTCTCAGAGTGAAGAGCATGAGCTGCAAGGCACGTGTTTGGTTGAAAGACCAAGTAGAGGAATGTGTGATGGACGGATGGTTTTCTGTTGCTTTTATGTGGCAGGTCTACGTGGGACAGTGAGGAGGACGAGGAGATGAGGAAGGGTAGAGGTTGCATGCTGCAGTATCAGCACTCCATGTTGAGGGTGCTCACTCACTTCATAGTTCAACCTGACCCTGAGGTGCTGGTGGATGCACTTAATGGGATGGATACCGTGGAGTATTTCCTGGGTTCGGACTGGCAGGTATAAATATTTGCAAGGATTGCTTATTAGCCTTTTAATTGTACTTTAGAAATTAGGAAATTACAATTTTCACTTTTAAGATTGAGATTTCATCATGAAAAATACTTACCATATTTTTCAGACTATGAGTCACTCGAGTTGGAGCAGCAAAAAAAAAAGAAAGCATAATGAAGAATAAAAAAAAAAAATCATAGTCGCACTGGAGTACAAGAAAAGTGCAGTGCTTCTGAACAAATCCGCCAAATCTGGTGTATCACTGCGTTTGCACAGAACGCCATTCACACGTCAAATTTGCATCCTCTTTTTTGATGGGCATCACATTCAATGCTCAATACTTGTCCAAAATTGTATTCATAAACTAGACGTCGTGTGTGGGAGGAGCTAACGTCAAGCTTTTAGCCTCAGCACGACACCGAAAAATTGATTGTTTATCTCATTTACAATCAACAGAAGACATGGATGCCATTAAGAAATCAGGTTTATTTATTTTAAAGAGCTCAACAAAAGCATCAATGTACATGTCTTCCTGTCTGGATTTACGAGATCATTTAGAGTCTTTTTTTAATTAGCAATCTTTACCTTTAACACTTCAGGAGCTACTGTATGTCTGATTGGCGCATTCAAACTGTAACCCCGCTTGGTGACTTACTGTTCTGCATTAGTCCGACGAAGAAAAAATGTAACCAAGAATAATAATGTGTCCATGCGAATAAGAAAAATTCAGCGTACAGGGCAACCGGTTGTTAGTGGGAGCCAGTATGTTTCTTTTAAAAACTACAAATAAGTCACATCGGAGTATAAGTCCCATCCGTGGCCAAACTATACCAAAAAATCCATGGCTTATTCTCCGAAAAATACAGTACGTTTATTTTGAGATGCACTGACATACAAAGGCAGATGATATTTCAAAATAAGCTTTTTTTTTCTATCCTATTATTTCAACAGGTGGATGTGACTTATCTTGTTCGGGATTCTCTAAAAGCAGCAGATCCTGATGTGGCCAGAGTGCTTGACGGGGGGGTCTTGCAGGGACGGGGGGTTGGCACCACTGTGGTGCAGGTGAGTCATATTACTCTGCCTCTGTGCATGCTTAAGTAAGTAAGTAGGTTTTATTTATTTAGTACCTTTCCCAGAGAGAAGTCACAAGGTGCTTCACAAGTTAAAAACATAAAAGACAGAAACTTTAAAAAGTAATAAGACAAAAACTTCAAATGTTAATAACAAAAAAGACAAAAACCTCACAAGCTAAAAACTTAAAAAAACCAAGAACACGCACCACATAAAACAATCAACTCGAACCCAAATAAAACCAGATTCAGTTAAAATGCTTAGCAAAATAAAAGGTTTTCAGTTGGCTTATAAAAGAGTTTACAGAGTCCAGGGGACGCAGGGAGGGTGGGAGCTCATTCCAGAGTTTAGGAGCAACAGCGCTGGAAAGATCTGTCTCCTCTGGTCCGAAAGCGTGTGTAAGGGACCATTAACAGTTTCTGATCCACAGACCTCAGCGCACGAGATGGTCTGTAGGAGACGATCAGATCAGAGAGATACAAAGGAGCTTGACCATGGAGGGCTCTAAAAGTCAGCACTAATATTTTATATTGGAACCGGTGAGCAACCGGGAGCCAAAGAAGAGCTTTAAGGACACGGGAGATGTGAGCTCTTCTCTTAGTGTGGGAAAAATCCTCACAGAGGAGTTTTGGATTAACTGCAGATGAGACAACTCCTTCTTATTCAGACAAGAAAACAGACTGTTACAGTAGTCTAGCCGCAAAGCTACAAAAGCATGAAGAAGATGTTTGTTAGGTTTAAAACCCAAACATTAGTAAATCTGAAAAGAAATACGAGAGAGAGTCAATATAGTTTTCACCTGCAGGGAGAATATTCATAGGCTGCTCAGTTACAAGCTCCTACAAACATTCTGATCAGCCCAGAATTCTCGCTGCCTTTATTAGATAGGACCGCCCTGTTTACACGAGGTTTCAACTGATTAGGGAGGGGTAGAATAGGTCATAGGTGAAACCTGTTTCTTCCATATAAAGATAAAGGAAGCTCTCACAGCATGTTATCAACAGAGAACAGATGTGTCACATAAAAGAGAAACAACACAGGTTTGTGAGTACAGTTCAAACATGGGTCAAACGTGGGGGAATGGCACCCTTCCTCCTTAGAAAAACGTCATAAAGTTCAGGGTGTTGGCTGACTGAAATCTTCTGTTGCAGTGTGATGCAGGCTAGAAGTTGGGAATAGAACATGGCATAATTTATATACAATATTCCCAACATTTCCCTCCTGTTTATGCCATTTCTCCATTTTAGAATCAACTGCAGCCATTTCTTTCGATTTTCAGAGACAGCATCACAAGCACAGGAAAAAAGGGTACACTCAGAGGTGTTTAAAGTCGAGTTTCTGGGGTGAAGAGCTGAGCTGGAACCAGCATGCCGTCTTCTCCATCAGAATCGTCGTCATCTGAGTGCTGTCGGGGAGAAAGCAGAGCATACATTTCTGTGACATTGGTTTGCACAGGGTCCACTGCCCTGTGAATCAGCTTCTCCACCAGAGATCTTATGCAGGGGATGCAGCAGCATCCGCAGATGGTGAGGAGAGCTGCAAAGAGAGCCAGAGACATCATGGCAGACAGAACCAAGTCACGATATTGTCCAAACATATCTCCGAACCCATTCCAGAAAGAAGTGTCCACTCCAGAGTGGTCTTTCATTTTGTTGTTGAGAGAGCGGAGACCCTCCAGGGCCTTAGTTAGTTTACCATCCGGTGCAGTGTTGTTAGGTATGAAGGTGCAACATTGTTCTCCAAACATCGCACAGACTCCTCCTTTTTTCGGCCAACAGCATGTCCACAGCAATGCGGTTCTGAAAAGCCATCAGTGAGGTTGCAGATAATTGTTCATGTATAGCAGAGAACCCATCAGCAGTCATATTTCCTAAGCGCTGCACATTGTAATGAATATAATTTATTCTGTCAACATTTTTGTGTGTAGTACACCACCAGCAGATGAAAGACTCCCATCCAGCTGCAATCTGGTTTGCCAGTTTGTATTCATCAGGGACTCCTCGCGGTACCCCGATGCCATCTATATAATTGGGATCATCTTTGCTCCACCCCGTCATAGATGTTTGCATGGAGCGTTTCTGCCTCCAGTGGTATGGCCGAATGCTGTGGAAGTTGGCTAAGAGTTGATCAGCTGTGAGGGGAAAGATCAGAGCTGGGAGAATGAGGGAGACAGAGGCACACAGTCCTGTGGTGTTATATGGCAGGCGGTCACACAGGCGGTTGTCACCACACCACCACCAAATGTCGCTTCTGGATTGTGGCATGAAGTGCAGATCAACCTGTAAGAAATGAACACAACTGACAGCAGAAAGATTTCCTAGCCTGGAGCCTGGAGTGGCTGCAGCTACTTTGAAGGAAAACAATGGCTTCTTAGTCTCTGCTTTGGTGAGGGGATAAACTGTGTCCCAAAAGGAGCAGTTCGTTGAGGGTACTGTGAAATTCATTAGTGACAACAAACAATCTGATGTAACAGTAGAAGAAACAACATGTAAAAGAGGCCTGGCTCCCATACATACCACACAGTCCGTTTTGCTCATTATACCTGCTTGTTCCACCATGAGGAGCCAGTTGTTCCTTCTCTGTGTCACCCCTGTGGTGACCTTAAACCAGTCATCCAATGTTGGCCTAATGAATATTTGCTCAGGTTGTGCTGAGGTTGATTTTGGACCTGCCGTTATATCTGGTATCTTTTCTTTTTGCGTTGTTTTAGTAATATTAGGACACAAAGCTATAAGTTTATAGGGATTTTTTATCTTTCCACTTAACAACGAAGAGCTAGGTTTCCATTTATCATTAGGTCTGAACGCTGATGCCCCTGCTATGAGCAGGGTGCTTATGATGAAAAGAATCAACACACGCATCCTAATGAATTTTTCCTATGCACTCACACAAGGGGGAGACAATCTTCACCAGGTTTGAGACAAAAACAACCTAGAGTTGTTAATCCCTTTGTAGTTGGCCTTTCCTTGTTAGTGCCTGTTGAAAAATTCCTACACTACACGGGGAACAGCTAAACTATTTTTATTCTCGTTTTATCACTTTCTTGCAATGGCTCAAATGGATCCACGTAGTTCGTTCTGCTATTTTTTGCAGCTGTGCCTGTTGTAAGCAGCACTTGGTATAGACCTTCCCACTTAGGGGAGTGCCAGTGCTTCTTTTTAATTGATTTTATCAGGATCCAATCTCCTGGTTCAACTAGGAATCCCTCCTGTGGAGACACAGAGGATATGTGCTCTTGGTTATTCTGATGTTCGCTTTGTTTCTGAATCATTCGTCTCATGTGGTCAGCTAAATTTTGCTCTTCAGCTGTTTCCCATTTGTTGTTAAAATAAGGAAGTCTGTAAGGTCTTCCAAATAAGGTTTCATAGGGAGTTAACCCTTCAGAGCCTGTGATGTTAATGTGCATTTGGACTAGTTCTACACATTGAGTCCAGTTCCTTCCATGCACTTCCTTAATCTATTTTTTTTTTTTATTAACCAGTCCTACCATCCCTCCTGTTGAGACGTGGGTTAACCCATGGCTCAATATTGCTGCCCATTTGTATATGTTTTTTTTTTTAGGATTGGTTTGTTTTCTGGTCACATATAAATGTCGTTGTTGAGCTGTGCTCCTTTGTTTTTCCATAGGTGTTGTTCTTCCATTACAGTTCTGCCGTCTGCACAGAATTGGTGACCTAGATATTTCACTATTTCTTCACACAATTGCAGCTTTGATTTACTCACTTTGTGGCCTTCATTTGCGAAATGTTTAAGCAAGGCTATTGAGTCTGTTAAACACTGCTCTTTTATTGTGGAGGTTATCAAGATATCATCAACATATGTTAGTATTTGGCTTCCCTGTGGAGGCTCGAAGGGCTCTAAACTAGCATTTAACACTTGGGAATAAATGGTAGGTGATTCACAATATCCTTGGGGAAGTCTTGTGAAGGTGTATTTCTTTCCCTCAGAAGTAAATGCAAACCAGTACTGACTGTCTTGGTGTACTGGGACTGAGAAAAACGCATTGCTAATATCGACCATAGTAAAATATTTGGCCTCTGGATCCATACTGTTCAAGAGGGTGTATGGATCTGCCACACAAGATGCTCTCCGAATGACTGCATTATTTACAGCCATTAAGTCTTAGACCATTCTCCATCCCACTGAGGGAGGAGCTTTCTTTACCGGAAATATGAGAGTAATTACAGGTGAGTCTGGACATTCAATAATAACTTCAGCTTGCTGCAGAGCTTTTATCACTGGTTTTATACCCTCCACTGCATCAGGTTTCAGAGGATATTACCTAATTCTGGGTCTATATTCTGTTTTTGGTCTTATAATTACAGGTATTGCCCCCTTGATTAAACCCACATCAGATGACCCTTTGGTCCATAGATGTTGAGGAATTTCAGCTAGTAGTTCCTCTTCAGCTTCACTGAGCAAAATGTGTCAGTGTGAACTATAGCTAATCTTAGCTCATGGAGGCCATCTCTGCCTAGTAGGTTTACTGGGCATTCTGGTAAGAATAGCATGGGTATTCTTGCTGCTATTCCTTCTGGGTCTTGGACCCACAGTGGTTTTGTTTCATGCACTGTTTGTAGTGCTCCCTGTGCTGATCTGACCACTGAAGTATTTTCACTTAATTGTGCACCTGAGGGCATGACATTCATTGTTGTTTTGCATGCACCTGTGTCGCACAGAAATTCGTAATTTTGTCCATTAATGTTCAGGTTAATCACTGGTCTAACTTTTTCTTCGTAAAAGAATTGTTGTAGGTTCATTATTCCTATCAGGTCTGAGTTTAATGCATTCTCTGTTTGTGCCTCAACGGCGAGCTCTTCTAACCCTTTAGCTGTGCCTAGTCATGCAGAATATTGACCAGGGGGAGCTGGGTTGGAGCGGCAGTCTCGTGCCATGTGACCTTCTGTCCCACAGGTCCAGCATTCTCTGGGCCTGACATTTCCTCTTCCAAATGCTCCTCTACCCATTCCTCTGCCTCTCATAGGTTGTTGGTAAAATATTTCATTACATTCATCATCTTGTTAGAATGTATCTTTAGACGGTTGCTTCTTTGCCTTTTTTGTTTTCAAAACCTTCTCTGCATGAGTGGCATGAGTCACATACTCATTCAGAGTTCCGGTGGAGAAAGCAATGTAATGCTTATCCACCCATCCTTTTATTCCTGGCAGTGACCCTTGGTGTATGGCGTTTTTAAGTTGTTGTCTGTATGGGCCAACATCATCATTGTTTTCTTCCAACCCACTGTGTGTCTTAAACACTTTTTCCATTCTCACCCTATATTCATCAAAATTTGCACCATCCTTCTGCGTATATCTTCCAAATTCAGAATAATTTGCTCGTCTGAGGTATCTGTCTGACTCTGTCATGCAGTGCAGTACAGGCGTGTGTTAATGCCTGACTTCCTGCTTCCATTGCTTAGCCATTTTGAACCCAATATTGTCATCCACACCTGTTGTACTTCCACACCATTCAATCCATAAGACTGTATTAGTCCATTCACCATCGCAAGACATTCATTCACATCCTCTTCTGATGGAGGAATATGACTAGTTGCCTTAATCACATCCTCCTTTGTCCACGTTCTGTACACTCGCACCATATCTGCTTGAATCTGGGTTGGGCAGTTCTATTAGTGGAAAAGACTCCACGCAGGATGGACCTTGGGATGGTTCAGTTAGAACCTTATCCCCTTTTTGCATGGTTTCGTTCCAGGTCCCCGCTGAGCCCCCACTCCTTAATAACATATGATGTTGCTGCATGCGTTGTAGCGCATACGGGGGAGGAGGAAATATAGGAGCGGCTGCGCCCCATAACTCCTCCTTCCCTGCTGCTTGTCCCCCTGCAGCTCCTTCTAACAGAGCAGCAGCTTCTTGATATGGTCCTACATACTCAATTATCTTCTTTTCTTTGATACATTACTGGTTTTGTATCCATCTTACAACCTTCTGTTGCCCTCTTGTCTTTCTCTGTACTTTCTTGTTCTTTCTTTTCATTTTTCATTTGCTTCGCCCTTCTTTCTCCCGCTTCCCTCTGGTGTGCTACTTTCCTCCATATTTTAGTTTGTTCAAACCCTTCTTCACAAAACTCTTTCAATTCCTCGATTACTTTTTCCTCTTTCTTGTTTAAGTGCACGCACACCAAACGGTGGCAAATCTATTCCTCCTGTTCTTCTCTTATCAGTAGTATGCATGTGCTCTGGAATGTCATTCCCTGTGTCTGTATCTGCTCATCACCCTCCCCCTGCACTAGGTGAGTGCATATGTGTGTGTTTATCAACCTTAGCGAGTGAGGCGCGCTGCGGCCCCCCTGTGTGTGTGTGTGTGTGTGTGTGTGTGTGTGTGCACGCATGCACGCGTGTCCGGTGGACACTTCCACTGTCTGCACGTTCCCAGCAGGAGTGTGCAGACACGAGTTTTACAACCTCTGCTTCTAATGCAGCCTTCGTTCTGTGTTTCATTTATTTTAGGTTAAACTTTATGTCATTTCTGATATTGTTCTTTTCTCTTTAAATCATTACTTCTATTTTTTACTTTATGCTTTATTTATTTATTTATCTTTAAATACTTTACGGTTTTAATTTTCTACCATTTATCCGAGCTCGGTTATTACTACTTTATAAGTTTTATGCTCCATCAAAAGTTTTATTCAAGGATGTTCTTTTCTTATTTCAGGTAGTTAGTTTTCCACTAAACTTATATTATTTAACCCAGTATGGCAGGGGTTCGACTGCAGTGTGATCCTCGCGCTGAATCACCCTCCAGTCTTTGCATGAGAGGTCTTGGAGGACCTTTTCCTTTTCTTTGCTCTGATTTTTACCCATTTTGAACTAAATTTGGACTCAGTGGGGGTTTGCACCTAGGGTGGCCTAACACTGAGTATCAATTGACCAACAATGCAATAATGAAGTTATCTCTGTGGTGAGACACAAGCTTCTACCCTGACGGGCGGTGTCTCCTTGGATACAACCTTCCACAGAAACTTATTGCTCACTATCGTTGGCTTTGGTATGGAGTGTAAATACCTAGTGGTAATTACAGTCCCTCACACACTTACATTCACACCTTTTGAGATCTCTACTTATTTAATCCTAAACCCTTAGTAGACACACAGTCTGAAGACACACAGTCTTTATGAGGTCACACAGTCCTCTTTTAGGGTTAGAGACACACAGTCTTTTAGGATTTTAGACACACAGTCTATTTTAGGGGTCACACAGTCCCCGTCAGAGGTCACACAGTCCTCTCTAAGACACACAGTCTATTTTAGGGGTCACACAGTCCCCGTCAGAGGTCACACAGTCCTCTCTAAGACACACAGTCTTTTATAGGCCTAAGCGCTCGCACACAGCTTTTTAAGTTGAAAACATACTCACTCTCTCGGCGTTCAGGATACCCGTCAACCGTCAGACCCCAGCCGGTGGAGAGTACTCCCAGGCCCGGAAAGGGTATACATTGCCACGGCCGCGGACTTTTTCCTGGTTCTCTCCCACCTGCTGGAGTGCCTCAGGTATTTTGGATTCCGGCTCGAAGGACCAAATTAATGTTAGGTTTAAAACCCAAACATTAGTAAATCTGAAAAGAAATACGAGAGAGAGTCAATATAGTTTTCACCTGCAGGGAGAATATTCATAGGCTGCTCAGTTACAAGCTCCTACAAACATTCTGATCAGCCCAGAATTCTCGCTGCCTTTATTAGATAGGACCGCCCTGTTTACACGAGGTTTCAACTGATTAGGGAGGGGTAGAATAGGTCATAGGTGAAACCTGTTTCTTCCATATAAAGATAAAGGAAGCTCTCACAGCATGTTATCAACAGAGAACAGATGTGTCACATAAAAGAGAAACAACACAGGTTTGTGAGTACAGTTCAAACATGGGTCAAACGTGGGGGAATGGCACCCTTCCTCCTTAGAAAAACGTCATAAAGTTCAGGGTGTTGGCTGACTGAAATCTTCTGTTGCAGTGTGATGCAGGCTAGAAGTTGGGAATAGAACATGGCATAATTTATATACAATATTCCCAACAATGTTCAAGATCTTTATATACACCATTTTCCTGAGTTTAGAAATGTTCCTCTACTGGAAGATATGGTTCTTTACCAGCTGTTTGGAGTGCTCTCCAGCGACATATCTTTGTCAAAAATGACTCCCAGGTTTCTAAGGCTGGGTTTGACAGCCTGGCCAAGAGAACCCAAATGCTGCTTAATCCCTGGTATGGCGCCATCAGGAGCAATGCCGAATGTTTCTGTTTTCTCTGAGTTTAGCTGCAGAGAGTTTTACTGAGTCATTGTTTTACCTCAATCAGGCAATTCATCAGAGTCCAGAGTGTGTTTCTCAGAGGGTTTAAAAGAGCAATACAGCTGGATGTCATCAGCAAAGAAGTGGTAGGAGACATCGCTGGATAATCTTTCTGAGGGGCTAATGTATAACAGAAACAGGACAGGGCCCAAAACAGATCCCTGAGGAACACCACATAGTAGGTCTGCTGACTTGGACACTATGTGGTTAGCCATGACATTGAAACTCTGACCAGATAAATAAGAGGAAAGCCTGTGAAGAACTGACCCAGACAAACCGATCAAGTCCCTCAATCTATTCAATCTGATCTGATGGTCAAATGCTGATGAAAGTTCTAGTTGAACTAGAACAGTGTTTTCGCCAGAATCAGCAGATTCTGCTTGGTTTTGGCACCACACATGCTTACCAGCTGTCTCTCGTTGCCAGGTGGTGTCTCCCCTGACGTCGTCAGTCTTAGCAGAGAAAAGCATCAGGGTCCTGGATGACAAAGTGAGCGTGACAGAACTTGGGGTGCAGTTGGTTTCCGGCCTCTCTCTGTCCCTTCAGCTCAGCCCTGGGAGCAACAGGGCTGTGATTGCCACGGCGGCCACGCGCGAGATGATCACACAGATCAAGCAAGTAAGTAGCTGGAAAATTGTAACACTCAAAGCATAAAAGTGTTGGAAACCGCTTAGTTGGTCTCGCTGGAGCTTTTCCCATTTTATGCCTGCCAGTTTTATGGTTTTTATATGCACCGCATAACATTTGGAAAGCGAACGAGTGTTTAGTTAATCCTGCTTCAAACTGAACTATATGGTTTCTGTTCTTCTCTGTCAAATCCTTTCTTGTCACCAATCTTTTTTGTTAGATCCAAATTTCTCTGCAGCTACTGGTTTTCCTGAGTTCAGGTTTTTTAACAAACATCAAGCTTCCCAAAAAATGCATCTAACCCGTTTGTCCGCAGCAGGACAAACTCTAGCTAACCTGACTTGGTGAGATCCTCTGTTACCAGTTGCCACTGCAACCCAAGAGTTCTTGTCACTGATTCTACATGTTTTGCTGCGTTTGGGCCACAGTGCAGGTCCTGGTCCTGTGCAGATAGCTGCTAGCTCTGAGGGAATCCTCGGGAGGCTTTATCTGCTAACGCTCACTCAGACAACAGTTTTGAATGTGGACTCCTGTTTGGTATCTTGACCGATTTACCAATTTTTGTGACTCTGTCATATTTAGCAAGATTCCATCCTTTCATTTTTTCCAACATTTTTTCCAAAAGCTACAATCTTCAATGAAAAAAAAGAGTCATGTCTAAAACATTTGTCCAAAATCCAAAACTATTTATTTCTCTGAACTGGAGTTAGTTCAAGAGATAACTCCTGATTGTTCTAGTTAGTATTTGCTCTGAGGCACTGCAGTATGCTGATTTTACATCTATAAACTTGTAGGCCCCTGATGGAAATTAAAAAGTGTGTTGCCAAGTTTCTGATTTGGTAACATAAGACTAAGCTAAAGCTTAGCAACTTGATTTATTGTTAGTGTTCCTTCATTTATCGCAGAAGTTACTTTCTAAAAATAACCCAGTGATAGGGGAAATCCGCTAAGTAGGATTATAGATGTTTTAAACCCTTCACTACACACTTTGTACACTTTTCTTAAACAAACATGAACATTTTCACGCTTTTCTCTCTTGTTTAAACTCTTAAAGTAAAACTTCATAGAATAATAAGTCCAGTAATACAGAATGAAAATAAATATCTATTTGTGATCAAAGATTTAACTGAATGTGGCAAATTGAACGCATTCTGTACAGGAGACCAGGCATGGAGGAGATTGATTGACAAGGTCTTCAGCCAATCAGTATGCAGAACACAGCACAGAAAAATGAAAGCATGCAAAATTGAACTAAAATAAATGTAAGAATGCAAAAGATGAACTGTGATATAGCAAGGGAAGACTTTATTATTTCACATTAACTCAATTTGTCTGGTATTGTCAGTGGCAAACCCTAAATGCAGGAGATCAGGCTCTAATAAATGAACTGAAACTTGAAATAATGAATACAAATATCTAACTAACACAAATATTATACTTGCATATATGGGTCAATGGAACTTGTGACTGTAAAGCACTTTTGGTCTTAATGATCGTAGAATAGCAACAGATTCAACATTTACCAAAACACCCATCACACAATGGAGAAACAAAATAGTGAAAACAGTTGGCCTGACCAAGATGAACTAAAACTTAAAGTGATCAACACACAAAAAAAAAAAATAGCTGACGGATGATAAATGTGAACAAGCTGTGCAGGGGAAAAACAAAAAAACAGAATTGTAAACTAGTCTGGGTATTCCATAAAGTACAAAAACTCTTAAAAACAACCAAATTAAAACGTTTTCAGATGAATAAATATACCAGATATTGATTTTATGTGGAAAAGACTGTGAAACTTTTCATAAGTTTTCCAACATTTTCAATGACCAAAATACCTTTACAAACAAGATTCAATTCAGAGTAGCAAGTGCTTGCTTAGAAAATCAAGAACTTTATTGCAGTTGTTTTAGGGACTTAAAATTATGAATGCCAAACACGGAATACGATTTGAGTAATATGAGGACTTGACAATATTTACACTTTGTCCTTGCTTCTCTGAATGTTAGTGCATTGTGTTTGCTGCCCCATCCATTTTCTGTAGCTGCCACGCTGTGTAGGAAAAAAATATCAAGATAAGGCTGACAGAGAGCACAGATGATCATTTTAAAAGCTCACTCTCACATTTAGAAATGGCATCTTGCCCACTTAAAACCAAGCGCCCTGTTGTGTTCATGGAACAGCAATTAGGTGGCCCATAGCTGCTGGAGCGACAGCTCGCCTTACATCCTGTACACTGTCATTGCTAGTATTCCCCTGTCAATAAACTGCAGCTGGCGTGCCAGAGCAAATCAGCAGCCAGTTGTGTGTGAGATGGCGAGTTGTTAATGTTGCGCTCAGAGCGAGTCAGAATGTATTCAAATGCAAAATATATGCTGGGTCTGTGGCAACCCAGTATCTTTCCTTAGCCATAGGAAATGGGTCATTGTGTATTAATGGGATTTGACTGGCTAATTCCCGTCTTATTATAACTTCTAAAGCACCACTTTCCGATCTTTTAATGAAAGACCTCTATTATGCTTTTTATAATTCATTTTTTTCCACAAAAACTACAGTTAAAGCATGTCTTTTTCACACACTGAAAAGTCAGCCGATTCGGTCTCATTAGAGGTCGTGGGAATACAGAGCAGTGTGAAGCCAGACTGAATATTGATTGCTACTTGTTTTCTGACCTGCTTTTCTTGTGAGCTTTATATTGTTCAGCTATGACTCTTTATTTCCCTTTTTCGTCCAACAGGAAGCTCTGATCAGCTGCTGGGTGCAGTTCAGTGATGGGGCCGTTACTCCGTTGGAGCTGTTTGACCGAAGCGTCTACTCTCTCACGGTCTCTACCTCAGATGAGAGGGTGGCCACAGTACGCCGAACCCCCCAATTCACATTTGTGATAGCTCAAAGTGAAAACGAAGGTCGGGGGAAGCAAGTGAGGGTGGAGCTGAGAATCTGTGAGGAGTGTCAGAAGTCAAAGAGGAAAAGTAAGCTGGCAGTTGGTGCAGGGCTTCTGAAGACCAGTTTCCAGAGTGACAGAGCTTTTGCGGGAGAAGGAGGCTCCCCAAAGCAGAAAAATCTGGATGGCAGTACACCAAAAGTACTCAACAGTGGCATCAAAACAACAGTGGTGTCCCAAAATGCTGCCAAGGATAAGAGGCCGCTCAGAGGTACAGCTCTGGACCAGCTGTCTAGTGGGACAGAAACTACGATTTCAACAACCTTCTCAACCAATTATGTTCAGCCGCATGCAGTTTGGGTTGGTACCAGTAAAGCTAACAGAGGAACTTTCTTTGGTGACGTGAGCAGGCCTACCCCAACAATTATGAGCAAACAAGGCATAAATACCCAGTGGGACACTGCCAAACCAACAGTGAATGTATTCAATCAAGCTGAAGGGAAGAAAAACAACTACGGAAACATGTTTGACAACATCAATTCACCTTCTAACAATGACAACCCCAATGCAGAAATACCTAAGAAGGAGCCACCCAAATCAAAACCCCCAAAACTGATGGAAGGAGACCTCATTAGAACATTAAAAGCCATGTCAGACATGGAGATTGGTATGTATGCCTTGGTGGGGGTCTCCTGTGTAGCCATCTTGGCTTTTTTGCTGAACTGTGCGTCATACAGTCTCTGTTTTCGCACTAGTAAGTCTCCCATACAAACCACTCCAACTCCCAGCACAGACCCTAAAGAACATAAGCACGATTGGGTTTGGTTGGGGGGCGGCAGTCAGAGGAGCAGCAGTCCAGCACAAGACGTACCCACTCAAGTGTCCACGCTAAAACGCGAGCCTCCTTGCCCTTTGGAGTCACACCATTCCATTGATTCCATAGGTCATTGCAGTATAGCGAATACCCTGCCCACTGTGAGTGCCCCAGTGGTCCCAGAGAGGACTGCAACACTGGGTCGCAGCAGGACTAGCTCCCAGCAACATCAGTATCAAGGGAAGGCGGTCAACCCCATGGCAATCCGTTCTGCCACCTTGCTTGCGAGGCCGCATCGCAACGAGCCGCTCCATTCCCCTACCAGCAAGAGAAATCAGGTCCAGTTCACCACCTTCACCACACTGGACATCAAGCACCTGACTGCGCTGAAAAAGAATGGTGTGGACTTAAACTGGGCCAATCAACAAGCGCAGCAGCAACAGGCCACCGCTGAGCCCAAGACGCCTTTACCTGATATGCCGTGGCCTGTGGTGAAACCAGTAGGAGAGCCCCAGTGAGTTACCGAGGTGTTAGTTTGTGTCTACATGTAATTAGAACAGAAATGATTTGAACTGTAGACAATCTGCTGCTGAATGTTTAAAAGAAAATGAGCAATTTTGATACATGTTAGGACACACTGTATATGTATGTAGGATAATTTATATATCTAAAAAGATGTGCTGTCAGTACAGATTCATAAAGTTTTAATTTAAAAATGTAATTTTCAAGTATAAACATCTATTGTAAGTCATCTGCTACATTTTACATTTTTAAGGGAGAAAGTGTTATATTATTCTACTTTTGTACAATTGTATTTTTCCTGTAGGACATGCTCAACATTTTTCTAGTCGTTATGATATTTTTGATCATTTCCTTGCAATTTTTTTGTCTGACTTTTTGTGTGTAGGACTTCTCCAGCAAATTCCTGAGGACTTTACTGTTTTTGTCAGACAATCTACTTTTTAACAAGCCTTTTTGAGAAGTCCATAGCCACTGTCCTCACTTTGCAACTCCAATCTAATCCATGGTATGTAAATATGATTTTGTGCAGAAGTTGAGATTAACATTTCATTTAAGTTTCCTGGGTTTTCCCCTTACAGGAACAAAATGTATGATATAAAATAATGACTTTTGACATGGTGCAATACATGTTCATCTGCAAAATATGAGACTCTACAATACATTTTCTATGCAACACACTACGATTTTAAACCAAATGTTATGTCTATTTCCTTTTTGTGTCTACCAATAAAGATAAATATACGCATTTGAGAAAAATGTTGGTTCAATTCTGTTTTGTTTTTTTTATTTTTTTATAGTTCCAAATTATAAAAAGAAAATCAAATTTAGGGCAAAGTTTGAAATTTAGGATTTAAAGCACACATCTATTTCAAGTGAGTAAAGTTAGAAATGAGTCCTTGATTTGTAAATGTTGACCCTTTCTGTACGAAACCACACATATTCCAACACATTTTCACTTAAAGAAGTGATGACTACTTGTTTTGTTTTGTTTTGCACTTTCCTTAATCTTTGCACATTTTTTAAAAGCTTTTACCCATACGTCCTTTATGCCCTTGTCTACACTATTTCCTTTAAAGAATGTACACAAATAGATGCTGTTTTAAAGGCAGGGTTGTGGTCTCACCAAATATTAAGATTTATTTTTGTTCATTCACTACATTTTGATGATTGATACAAATAATTTACTAACACTTCCAGTTTTTAAAGCATTATTTGTTTGCAGCATTTTCCCACTTGTATGAATTTTTATACAGTACCATATCTCCTAACTGATCAACCAATCAGCTCCAGATCAATGCAAACGTTTATTTTCTGCTTTTCTCTGAGTCAAACTGTGTCGCTAAAACTTGAGACAACTCTTTACCTGAGTCTATCATTTTGCCATGCATAACACTCATGCAGTGAACTGAGTCATGAAACAAGGACTGTCAAACCAGCCACCAGCCACCGGTCAGAATCACTCACAGAGGATTTTAGATATCAGCGCCAAACTGTTCATTAATGTTCTGTCCGACAGAGCGACTGGAATTAATTGGAATTATTGGAATTAATTCTTTTTAAAAATATTATCCTATTATTTGACATAGGTTATCAGTTGTTATATTCTCATTTTAGACAAATAGGGACACAAATGTTTTTGGTTGTTTATGTTAATTTCCAATCTATGAGGGCAATCCTAGAAACACAACAAAATACAATCGGAGGGAGACTGGACAGAACAGACGTCAGGTCAGAGGGGGGATATCATCACCCCCAAACTCTGAGATTGGGTACCAAGCCTCAGAAACAAGACTGAGCAGGCTTTACACTAGACCCTCTGACCTCAGATAAAAAATCACGACCAACATGGGCACCAAGATCCCATGAAGATTCATAGAACAAAAATTTGAGATCTCTGTTTTGAATATTGCCATGTTACAAACAGTCAAAATACTTTGCAGTGTCCTCAAGGTCCCAAGTCCAAATCACTCCAACATATCATTTAATGCAAAAACATATTAAAATTTACATTTGTTTTCTAAAACGTTCCTTTTTTTCATTTCATTTTTTAAAAATTGTATTTTGGTTTCTGGAATTTTGTTTTCATCTTCTATAATGTTTTTGTTTTCATTTTTTTTGCTTGTACAATTGTCATTGTGATCTTTAAAATAGTTTGGAAAGAGTGATTTGTCTGTGTGATTTGTCCTTCAGGTCCACCGTATAGACCTCTGGTCTGACATAGAATCAGATTTCTAAAAGGATGAGTTTGGAATTTTATTTGCCGACACTCTTCCAGCAGTCATAGAAAAATATCTGGTCTCCTCTCCATGGTCTTCAAACTCTTAAATGACAGTGAAAGCTGAGAAGTGTGTCCTCAGCTGAGAACAGCTTCTTTGTCTTAAAAAAATATTTTTTTTAAATCTAGGGGAGACTACACAGCATCAGCTAGATAATGAGGACTGTAAGAAGCTTTTGTAAACTTTTCCCTATTTTCTATCTATCCAAAATCATAAAAAAAAAAACTTGAAATCGTTACAGCATTGCTATCTATATGTTGCTTAAATTAAAATTAGTTTTTAGTTATATATAAAAAAGGGCTCTAGAACTCTGATTTGAAAATACATAGAAGTTCTGCAGAATTCCGAAACGCACACGCGCACACACACACACACATAAATATATATATTCTACTATAATATTATAGCATTTTCACATATTTCAATTTTTCATTTCATATTTTCTACTCTTCCAACTGAAACTAAACAGTAGAAAAACAAATCCGCATGAACCTGTTGACTCTATCACCTCTGAGGGTAATCTCTGCGTATTTACATTTTTCATGGAAGCAAGGGTTTATCTGGAGGTCTGAGATTTTACATTTTCTTTAAATCCATTTATATATGGAAATAATCCATTGAAAACAATTAATACTCTTCCCAGGAATACATGTGTAATTTATACCTTTTTTTCCACATTTTCAATAAAAAAAAATGGAAAGTCCCACAGTATCATTTCAGTAGATTCCCTAAGCTGGAGCATCAGCTTCCCTGTTGACAGATTTAAAGGATTGAGGTCATTGTGTTGGAGGATTAGAGTGCATTAGTGGAGCGTCTCAGTCGTACAGTCCTTATAATGTGGGACAAAAGAGCCAAGGACACTCACATTCAAGTTTTTTTTTTCACTGATTGGATGCAAGACTGCAAGACACTATAAGTACAAATACACTGCTGATGCAACAAGATGTTGTGGGAATGTTGCAGAAAAAAGCTCAACGTTTATTACCGTCATTGCTTTTTTTTTCTTTAAAAAGAGCTTTTAATTTTCCTTAAGGTGCTCCAGATTGATTCCAAAATGAAGTGACTGTACCACCAAAATTCCCCAATTTTCTGTTGAGAGTGCCAGAACAGATCCAGAATTGGGGGTTGTGTAATGTCACCAGTCTATATTCCATGTCAATAATGGTCAACCCTCCCCCGCTGTCATGTTAAAAATAGACCCTTTATGATGCCTAAAAGCACAGGCAAGCTAACTCTGCCATCTAGCTGTGTGTTTTACAATAAGCTTGGTACCTCATTTGCTAAAATCCCCACACCTATTTCATTGGTAAGTTTGGTGAAGTGCTTCCATGAACTGCAGCAAATATTGGGAGAAATAGAATTGAATTTCTGTTGCGCAAACAAAAATTTGATTTGAGAAATACAGTCGATTTCCTATTTTTCACAGTAAGTTTTGTAAAGTTTCTGTAGGAACATTTGTTATTAACAATTCATTACCCACTGACCTTCCCTCACCACCCAGCTCCCAGAGATGCAGCGTTAAGCTGCATCAATCACAGGTGTTGACAAAAAAGTGTCACAAAAACCCTTCATGATAGACAGAGCAATGCCATTACTTCAGTCCATCAGTTTGTACTGTTTGCATTGGTGATTCCACATTTGAGCTCACCTAAGTTTTAATAAGAAAAGAAGGAGTTTCTGTTTGTCCTGACAGTGTCCTCGATTTTAGCCAAAATCTGTCAATCATGTCTTCAGCAGACATGTCAAGGTCACTCGTTTTTTTTCTGCCATCGTCTGTGGTCAGTGTGTGCATTGTTAAAGGAGTGTAACACTGTCACAGAAACTTAGCTGTTCTTGGCAAGTTGCCACACAAAGAATGAACAAAATGCATAGATATGTATTTAAAAATAAACAAGAAGACTAAATGAAACATTTGCAGTTATAATAAAGTTGAAGAGGAGAAAGAATATTTAAGACAGCTGACATGATGTCAACAGAAATCAGTATTACCATGTATTAAATGGTAAATGGTGTGTACTTGTATTGTATTCTACATTCTGAGAAGGTTCGATGCCTGCAGCCTTCCAATCAGAGGTCTACCGCCGTACTCTGATAGTTTATTTTCCATTCTTCTACTGTGCTCATAGGAAAAGGTAAGGAAAATAATCCTCAAGACTGCTAAGACAATTTT
Source organism: Oryzias celebensis (assembly GCA_014656515.1). Lineage (NCBI taxonomy): Eukaryota > Metazoa > Chordata > Actinopteri > Beloniformes > Adrianichthyidae > Oryzias > Oryzias celebensis. Next base: position 15,371,020 of record BNCR01000012.1, read on the forward strand.
TTAACTAAACTTCTTAAACTGCATCTTAGACTCTACAAGCCCAGCATTCTAAAGATAATGTGTACATTCAAATGTATATTCAAGCAGAGTATATAAAAGAATGTCTGGAACACATAAAGAGACATTTGGGTAAATTTTTCACTGACCACAACCCAGTAGGAGCCTTAAAGTCTTGCTCTCTCCTTTAAATAAACATAAGACATTGATTTGTTTTTATGCTTGTTACTGGTGTGATAGATATAAATACATTATTAGTTTTTTTTTTTGCATAAATAAGACATAAACATAAAGAGAAACTTTTGTGCATCAAATAGTTTATAACTTTTGACAGAGGTTCACTTGTCTTCCTTTCAAAATAAAAGACATGCTGTCTCACATTTGCAGCATTTGAAGTAGCAGGTAATTAGAAAATGTCGACAGTGATTTAAAAAAACTTACTTGTAATGTAAATGATTTTGTTGTTGGTGTATCTTAGCCAGAAATTCACACATCTACTGTGCTAAAATTAAACCAGAATAAGGTGACCATTACCTGTTTTCTGGAACCATACGGTAAACAGTCCACCTTCATTCATGAATGAATTCTGGTCATGCTTACTGAGCTTAAATTAATTTTCTGTGAAAATTTTGTCAGAAATCTAACAAAAAAGTTCAACTTTGGTTAACTACAAAGTTGCACAGGGTGAGGGATTGTTGGAGCATTATGGGTAATGAAGTCGAATGCCTAGTGGAATAATATGTGCTTTAATTGTTTGAGAATTAGTTGGAAAAAGTTTGATTTATCTGACTATTTGCCTGATGGGGTGTATAGTTTGAAAAATGCATTACTTTTTAAAACTAAAACACTTATTATTCTTCAACCACCGAAGAGGGGTCAAAAAACACATATGGCTTCGGAGACTCTTATCTAGGTCTAGAACAATGTCCTTTCAAAGATGAAAGCCCAGTGAAAAGGCAAACCTGGTGGTTAGAAAAAGCTTTCTAAAGGTCTGTGTTGTAGGGATGAAAAGAAATACATTTGGTTGTTAGACAAGCATTGAATACATAAACTAAACTAACAAAATAAAGTGTTCAAAAGCAGTTTCAGCACTTTGATATAGTTTGATTAAATATCAACATGTGGTCTTCTTTCTGTTACTTTGAATGTGATGTTTTCAATTTCCTTACAGATAAACTTTAGGTTAGTAATCTTTTGTTTGCGTTCGTGTGGTGTTAGAATGGTCGGAAAAATGACTGTCTGACTCAACAAGTACACATATATGTGAGAAAAACAACAAAGCTTCCAAAACCACATTCATGCAAAATAACTCTGCCCCTGGGCAGAGGTCAGTTTATTTGAGGTGCACCATCTATGGGGAGACACCAGAATTGCAGAGAAAATAAAACATTATTAAGGATTATCAACATAAATTATTCCAGTTTGGCAGGTCAGACTAAATAGTTTAACAGGCTGCATATGTCCCCTGGGCTGTAGTTTGCCCACCCCTGCTTTAGACGCAGAGCTAATAACATAATGTAGCCACCGTATGCTGAAATGTACACGCCTAAACCAGGATTCATGTTTGAAGAGATTAGCAAAAAGACAATTAAAAAAAACATATCCAACTAGATCTAACAAAGGAAAAGTTATTAAGTCTTTAAAGCTATAAGAAACTTTTATTTTGGAAACCATTTTTTAATATTACAGCTACAACGTTGACATGTGAACATTCTATGAATCTTAAAAATAACCTTCAGAAAAAAAGATTGCTGTCATCACCCTCACATCTGTGCCGTGTCTTCTCTCAGCTGTTCCTCTTTCACACACTTCATTCATAATTATTCTCATCTCCCAGATTCACTTGGTTCTTGTCAGTCTTTCTCAAAGCCAATTAGCCTCCCCTCTTTATTTCAGATTTCACCATTGTCTGGATCTTTTTTTTTTCTCTCTTGGTCTGTTTTCAGAAAAAAACTCTATTTTTGTTCAGTGTCTTCAACTATACCCACAGTTCTCTGAAACCATTTTTGGCTCCATGACTGGTCTTTTTTTCAGCTGCACACAGGTCAGAGTTTCAATTTCTATCAAGCTATGAAGAATGTTTTTAAACTGTGGGAGGAGGCAAGAGTGTCTAGAAAAAAAAAACATGCATGCACAGGGAGAACATGCAAACTCCACACCAAAGGACTCCACCAGAAATCTAACCAAGGCCTTTGTGCCGTACACATATACACAGAAAGAAAACGATCAGACATAAATTTGAGTAATCATTTGTGAAGATGAATGTTCTGTGAAGATGTCTGTCATCTTTTCAGAAATGATTAATATTACAATCTGTAAAATTCTGCAAGATATTATAAGGATGTCAATAAAGGGGATGCAAATTCTGTAAATAATTAATCTATCTTTTTATTTTGACATTTTGGGGTCGAGAAAACAAGGAGCAAAACTGAACTATGAATTTCTAACAGCTGCTTTATTTCACATTTTTGCAGTGAACTTACTACACCAAAAGGGAAGGGCACATCTCCTGGTTTTATGTTGGGACTCCTTGTTAAAGATTCAAGCTCAGTGAAGAGGCTTTAAACAAGAACCGTAAAAGCTGACAAACTATGTGCCGACAAACAGCTCTTTATTTCTTTTCAAAGAGCTCATAAGCTGACAACAAATACAGTGGATAAAAATGACAGCCACAAAGAAGATGAATGGAAGATGAGAGAGAAATCATATAGTCATCGTGCAGGTGGAAAGCAGCTCAAACTGTGTGGCAGCTCATTAGGACAAAGTACCCTCTGCTTTCCTGCCACACTTATTGCTGTCATTGCTTGTCAGCAAAGTGTCTGTACTCTCTGTGCATCATAAGATAGTGTCAGCAGACGTACAAAGATGGAAACTAAAGCCAAAAGAGAAGTTGTTTTTGTATTAATGAGGCAGATTGCAAAAAAAAAAGGATTTGACAAAGCAAACAGAGGAAACATGAGTTTTGTTAGAATAGGACAACAGGTGAGTGGGTTTGATACGAAGCAGTGTTAACCACAGCAAACTATAAAGCTAACATTCTGAAGTTAATTGCAAAGGGCTCAAGTACTATAATGAAAAAGGAGAAATCAGGAAAAAAAAATCAAAGACAGAATGACTCATCGCCTCACAGTTATCTGTCCTTTGGTGTTTTCAACATGTTAAATGGACATACATAAGAAAAATAAGCTATAAAAGGTATTTCAAAGTATTTATTTCTTCAAATCATTGTGAATCAAGAGCAGACAAAAAAAATGAAGCAGGATCATAGGTGTGGCATACAACCTACAACTGACGGGTCACGAGCTCCCTGCTCCGCTCCATTTCGATGCGTCCACTTGCAGATAAATAGTTCCATGTGCATCTTCATTTTCCTCATCTGAGCTGGCATCTGGCTCAAAACTTAACAGCAAGATATTTCTGATCCTGCTTCCGATTTCTGTTGCACTGTCCTCTTGTGGGTCTGAGAGGGTGTAAACTAACAAAAGAGAATGTAAATAGATCAATTAGGGATAGGCAACTCTAGGCCTTGAGTGCTGCAGCGTCTGCATGATTTTCAGATATCCAAGCCCTACTCATGACTGATTACCTGGCTCAAGCGTGTTCAGGCAATAAGAACATGCCAGAGCATGGTATGTAGGAAAATATGCAGGAATGTGGCCCTCAAGGCCTGGAGTTGCAGATGCCTAAGATGGATGATGGGAAATGGAGGCAGGCTTACTCTGTGTTAACAGTTCCCCCCACAAGTCTGAGATAAACTTCTAATGAACAACTGTCGCTCTTTAAATTATGATTAAGCTGTTTTTTGCCAGAGATCACTGGGAACACTTTGAAAATATATCAAAAGATGATTGGAGTGTGACTTAAAAAAAGCATACATTTGAAATATTTCCACTTTTAACCTTTTTTTCCAGAAAGAAGAAATACAAAAAAAAAAAAGATAAGGTCTCATAGGTATAAATATGCCGATGCAAAGTCTAAAAAAACTTTCTTCTTTAATCAGTTTTTCCTTCTTCTCTTTTCTGGTTTTGTCAAGAAGAAAATTAGACAAAACTTATAATAAGAGCTTGTGTATTCCAGAATTTATTCTTTACCTATTAATATGCTTGACAAATCCAGGAGAGACTTTGCAAGCAGTCCCATTCTGCAGAAATATTGCTTGGTTGATGTTTGTCCTTTTCGCATGCTACAAAGCTGCAGCCAGATATGCCTCCGTTGCTACCCTGCAGAAAAATGAAACGGTCAGGCAGCTGAGCAAGTCAGATGTGCCGTAGCAACATTAAAGTTGTTTGTAATGGAATTGTCATATTCATCCTTGAGATTGCTGCAGGCGCCTGTCTGGCTTCATACTTACTTTTCCGCCTCATTTCAGATCTGAAAAGCAGCTGTGTGTGGGAAAGATGAATATACTTGTGCACAGTGTTGAGGCTGACTTTCACTGTAATTTTTAGTGAATGTTGCGTTGTAGATGAACTGGGTTTCTGTCAGACGAAAGCATAGGAGCAAATATGACATAGTCCATGCACGATATGTTAGACATTTTGAAGCTCATGCAAACATATGTATTGTTTACTTTGTTTATATGCAGCAACATTTTTTAAACCACAGACAGCAGACAAGCACTTGAAAAAACCCAAACTTGCAGATTCTCTCTCAGAAAATGGTGTCGGAGGACCAGAAATCAGGAGAGTTAGAAATTTAGGAAAAAAAACATGGAAAGAATTGAACTGAATCTAATCAAGACCAACCTTGAAAGCTGGTGATTTAAAGATCAGATTATGCCTGACAAAAAAACCCAATAGGTTTAAAATACGATTAGCATCCAAAGTCGGTAAGAAAAATATTAATGGGAAAAAGCAGAAACAAACATGACCAAATATTACTATATATAAATTAGTGCTGTCAATCGATTAGAAAAATTAATTTAATTAATCACACTTTTGGATGGTGATTAATTGCAATTAATCACAAGGTTTTATAAATTAAATTGTATACGACAATGTGCAGCGAACACTTTTTTATTTTATGAAATGTTTAAATTTATAAAGTGTTAGCTAAGATGCTTATTGTATGTGCACAAAATACATCAATGGTAAGAAAAACAGAACTCTAAACACTTTTATGTCTGCAGTATTATTCCCAGAAAACAAAGATGCTGATATACAAGAAACAAACATTGTGTTTCTGCATTTTAAATGGTCCGGGTGAATACTCTGTTCTGATTGGCTACTGGGTTTAGTTCCGGTCACAATGTTCTACATGTGCAGGCTTGTTCATTTCATACAAGTTTGATATCATACATATCCACTAAGGAAAATATAAGTGGAATTACTATCATATTACTAAAACATGGCAGTTTTATTTTGTATAATTTTACTGTTTTGACTGTCTAATGTTAAACTAACAAGTTTCTGACAAAACAGACAGAAACGTTATAAGATTAATGAATAGCAAATACTCTTTCTCTTGACCTCAACCAAAATTGTAAGAGGATTTAAACAAAAACAAATGTTTTAAATTTTGTTACTTTGATGGACAGCTGACATAACCAATAGCACTGTCTGAAAAACACATTTTAAAACATTGACTTTTAGTGTGATAAGAAATAAATCTGCTCGTTTTTCTTGTTTTTGTGTGTTTCTTTATCGACATGAGCGAATGTAACATATTTATTCATAAAACATCAAATCTAAGAGCAAAAACATGGTTTAGATGTAAAAGTGAGCAAGTTTGTACACGTGAAAGAGCTTTGTGAATGTGAGGGCAGAGCTTTTAAAGTAGAGAACACAGTAACTAAGCGTGAAAAGAGACAATTGTGCGACAGAAAAAGGCAAAAAATAGGGAGAAGCAACAGTTTTTGCAGCAGTTCGGTCAGCAGCGTCCTCCACACTTTTCTTAGCCAACAGCAGTTGCTAATGTGCCTCCTCACGGTACCGCTACTCAACCCCTTTCAGATTCCTACAAAAGCTGTCGAAGCTTGTTATCTTCAATGGCTCATTTTCTCTGAGGCACCTGGATGGCAGTTAGTGTTTCTTGTCAGGGATAGAGTGTGGAGCACTCTGTTGTTTTTACAATGTTTCAGCACCTTTGGTCTGCTCACCTTCAATGTCTCAGAAGCAAGCAGAAACTGGAAAGACAGCACCATGCTGCCCTCTCAGCAGGTCATCCATTTCAGCAACATATTGGAACCAGTATGGTTTCCCTCTGTGCTTTTGTTATTGTCTTGTACTTTTTTTTTTTTTACAAGGATTTGTGAATTTGTTCCATTTTCTTCCTACTGGGGGGTGGGGGTTGGGGGGGTGGGGGACTAACTTGTGCACCTTTTCATAGATGCGTTTCGTTGACCTTAACAGTTCTAAGAAGAGTATTAAAGTCTTATAACGTTCTGGGAAAATTTACTTTCTATGCTGCCATGTCAGTTCCATTAGAGACAGTTTGATCTGCGCTTAAGCCTCCTTTGACAGCCATTGTTGATCTTAAAGCACCATGCGTTTCAGCAGTTTTCTTCTTTCATCCAAAGCAGATGTAAGACCTTATTAGCATACAGCTTTTCAATCAAGGCAAGGTAGCTTTATTGGTATAGTTGCTTTCATGCACAGAGGTACTCTGAGCTCCTTTACCATGATGTAGAACCAGAAGCATACAGGGAGGCAGAAAAACACCAATTCTGAAAGTTGTCCTTATAAAGATGAGTTTGATCACTAATGGTCGTCATAGATTTGCTTTATTTGTGAAAGACAAAATAGCACAAAAACAAACAAAAAAAAAAAAAACAGGAAATCAGATTGTATGATTTTTAAAATGTTTATCTGTGTAGTGGTACAGAAAACAAATGTTTAGAAACAAAAACCAAGAAGCAATTCTTTCCCCACACAAACCTATAACTTCTTCAAGAAGCTCTTCTACCCTCCACTTGTCACCAAGATTAACGGCATCTGTTTGAACTGGTTACCTGTACATCTATCCATACCCTTAAACAGGCAGACTACAACCTTACCACTATGACCAAAACCAAAGAGTTGTCAAAGGACACCAGGCACATTGTACACCCGAATCAGACTGGCCTGAACGAATCTACAAAAAGCAAGCGGCTTGATAAGAAGAGCTCAAATGTTGGAGTAATTATTAGAAAATGGAAGAAATACAAGCCCACCAATCTCCCTCCACCTGAAGCTCATGCAAGATCTCACCTGCTGGGTACAAATTATCTTCAGAACGGTGAGGAAACAGCCCAAAACTACACAGGGGAACTGGACTATGACCTGAAGAGAGCTCAGACCACAGTAAAATTAATAACACACTTTGTTGTCATGGATGCAAAACCTGCAGTGCCTCAAAGTCCCAAAGGTGCATAAGACGGCACGTGTCCAGGCCTGTCTATAGTTTACCACAGACCATTTGATGATCCAGGGGAGGATTGGAGAATGTCGTGTGATCAGATGAGACCACAATGGAAGTCCTTGGTATAAACACCGCTCATATGTTACAGTATCCAATGATGAGTTCAAGGTTTTACTCATAACCAAGAAGAGAATATGCTTTGACAAACAAAGGAGGAGCTTCCTTAAATAATTAAACTAAATGAGACAATTGTATGCAGCTGTGACCAATCATGAAGGCCACAGACAACCTGCAATGAGAAAACTAAAAAGATAAAACATCACCAGGGGGCAACCATAACATCACATAATTGACAGATTATTTTTTTATAATTTTTTCTATACTTGTATAAGATGGACAAAACTCTGGATAATTGAAAAAAAATGCTTAAAACTCTGTTAAGCAAGTACCATGCAGCACTACATCTGGGCTACTTAAAAATGTGAAGGCAGTTGCCTAGTCTGACCCCACTTGAACTAGAATGGGTCCAAATGTATGCAGTCCCACAGCTTATGTGGTTGTGTAAAAAGCATTTTGAATCAACTCTTTTCTGCATCTGAATGCCTCTTTTCTTTAAACATTTGGAGATCTTCAATGGGATGTGTTCACCCATCAACAGATTGCAGCTCATTTTGTAACTCTACTTTGAAAATGATGAAACTTACCAATGTAGTCTGAACAGACTCCAGTCCAAACTAGCAGAAAAGAAGAATGATAGGTGTTTTTTCTTTATTTCATATAAATAAATTGAAACAATGTCTACTGATATAGCAATAATGCTCCAAAAATATCCAATTGCAATACTTTGCAATTTAATAAATATGAATTTAGGCATCAACATTTAGATTGTGTTTGTGCTTTGGAAACGTTTTAATTATATTTTCAATTTACCAATTATCTTTTTGAATATGAAAAATGTTGGAAACAAACAAAGCAACAATTAAGTAATTTGTTTTAACACATTCTGAGAAATTAAGAAAAAAATCACACTTAAAGGACCTACTGAAAAACATGAAACTTACTTTTAATGAGCTGTCATGTCTTAAACAACTCTATAGTGTCACTGGGTTTGTATCAGAGATGAAATATTTGTACAAATAAAGCAAATAAAAGAGAAATTCATTTTCGAGCCCACATGTTCAGTCAATGTTTCCATCTGGCAGATCTGCATCAGTGCACTTGTCACCAGAGCTGATGAGTCCACTGTCCATGACAGCTTTTAGATCATTTAGAAGATGTGTCATTCTGAGACATGGGAGTTTGTTTTTCAGCATTGCTCTGTGTCGGGCACAGGATTGTTTTTTTTCCTGATCAAGTGATGGCGCGTGCGGGGGTTTGCACAGCAGGTGGTTGACTTACCCTCTTCCTGATGTCTTGACATCCAGCCCACAGGAGGATGTCTGTGGGCCGGGTGTTTCACTATCAAACGTTGCCTCGCTGTTCACTTGCAGAGAAATGTAATTACATTGTGTTGCATGAAAAATAAAATGAAAGAGACAAAGAGGAGGAGGAATGAGAACAGAGGTAGACTGAGTAATAGAAAGTTATTACTTTCGCGGTGACAATTCACCGGCAAAGATGGAGTGCCTTTGATGGTGGGCTCAGTCTGTCTCTTTTTGATGTCATATTGGAGATGTGAAGATCATTTATTCATGACTCTACATTTCCAAAGCTTGCTACCTGGCTAAGTTGTTTATAATGCTTGCCTCGAGCTTGCACAGTGGCTTGATTGCCTCTGAATAATTTGTAAGTTTGCATTATTTCAGTTTTATTTAGCTGCACAGGATAACATCATCACATTAATTTTCCCTTTCTCCCCTCTTTTGGTTTCTCTCACAGTTCAACGCTTTTTTTCTTTTTTTCCAGTTCAGGTTGAATCACGGAGCACTTGCTACTGTTCACGTGAACACTTACACAAGCAGGGGGCTGCTAACAGCGTGTCAGTAATTGTCGGATTTCTCCGGGGTCTCATTTGGGAGCTTGTTAGGTTTGAAATAAAATGAACTGAGAATTGGAAGGCTGTCCAGCATCACAGTGAGAAGGCTACCAAAGGTGTGTTCAGGGAAGCCAGCAGCACCATCAATGAATAGGTTTATTTTCAGTTTTTTTCTAATACAAGCTTTATTATAAGGCAAATTAAACCCCCCTTGATTCCTGAATCTATTTCCAGCAATGGAAAACAAAATACTTTCAAGTAAAGTACAATAAGGAAAGTCTGGAGCAGAAGTGGTTTGTTGCATATTTGCCTCAATAGGGTTGAGCGATACAAAAGAGTCAGTCAGTAATACAGATTCTATTAATTGGGTTCACAGAAATTCTAGGGATTTTATCACCAGTTCAGTGGCTTTGTGGTAGAGTGTCTGTCCTGAGACTGGAAGGTCGCCTCAAAGAGCCTCAAATCCATGCCGAGTTATGCCAATACTCTAAAAATACTGTAAAAATGGGACCCAGTGGGACCCTGCTTGACACTCAGCAAATGGACCCTGAGTGCAACTGTGTCTGCAGCTCACCACTCCCCCAGCAGATGGGTCAAATACAGAGAACACATTTCAGACACCTAGGTGCATGACAAGTGATGGGACTTTAACTCTATCTAAATTCCCCAACTAACAAAAAAACAATCAAGTGCAGGACTATCCAGTGCCCTGGATTTTAATTGCAATTAGGACACCACTATTTTATTTTCTTTATTTAGTGATAATTTCTCAAAGAAAAAACCTAATAAATGTGAACATTTTTGAAAGACTTTTTTTATGAATGTGTTCTGATGATAACAACTTGAATGGTTTATAAAAATGAAAATGTATTTTTTTTAACAAAAACAGTTCAAACGCAGTGCATTGGAGTCTACCTGTGTGAATCAAGTGAGCATTGATGCACACTGTTTTTTGCAGAGACTTCTGGGAAATTTGCAAAGCACTCAATTTTGGAATTTTAGATTTAGACACCTATAGAAAATGTGGGATTTGTGTTTTTTGTGTTTCTTTTTCTCCTCTCCTTCCTTGCCATGGTGCATATTCGCTGCTGCTGTTGCTCCACATACTATATGGTGCACCATGGGGTGAGTAGTGAAGGATATTGGACACAACCTAGAAGTTGTTTTAAGTAGCCTAAATGTTAGCTTGGTGAGCATACTCACAATATCTCACAACTTGTAAGAAAAAAGGCTGAAATTTTGACCAAGCGGTGTGTTCCTCTCAAAATCGCTTCAACATCAGTTAACACAACCAGATTTAATACATGAATTCGGGGCTCTGCATCATAAGGTACACTGCTTTTTTGTTGTTGTTGTTTTAAATGGTTAAAATGGTTTATCATGGTTTTGAAGTGTGCCTTATTGTGTGGAAAATATTGTACTCTGTTAAGTTTGTCACATCAAACAGTAAATGAACAATTATGTGTTTTCTGTAAATGCAGAAAAAAACTTAGGGATCAAAAGGAAGTTTGGAAAGGACCAATGTGATTGGTTTGATCATTTCAAAAACTGGAGTTTTTGAGGAGAGTTTTCAGTTTAATAAAATACAAAAAATAATAAAACCAGTAAAAGGCTATGATGACTATGAAAAAACAAGAGAAAATGGTGGCTGATATAGTCTGAATCAACAACTGAGTTATCTGTGCACACATTTGAGATCAAATCGTCCTACTAGTTTTAATAAAACAGCATCAGAACACAGTGTTTGTCACTGTTTTTTGGGGTTTGCATAGCCCCAACCCTGATAATGAATACATGTCCCCTAATCAGAATTGGACCACAGTCATCTGAAATCCAAAAATAAATTGAAAACCTAGTGAATAAAATAATACATCATGGATAAAATAAGTACCGGTATACACCCCTGCTGCCCAGCAATTTCTGTTGATGGAAATGCTTTTTCAATGAGAAATGGCAATTTTAGCCTGCGGTGGAGGTAATTTGCCAAAAAAAAAAAAAAAAATGGATTCAAAAAAAGAGAGAAAGGGGGAAAGCTTAAGAAGGTACATGTTTGCTCTCTGCAATTTTATTTAAACACATGATCCTTTTTATTTAATTAAAGCTGTTTTCAGAAACATTGTCACAAAAGTCTTTGCAAAAAGAAGAAGATAAGACACCACCTTTTTGTGCTAAATTATGTAAGAGAAATGAGCAAAAGAGCAGACAGCATACATATTCAAAACATTTTTAAACACTTTTCAGAATAATAAGAAAAAGAAACATTGGAAGTCCAACATTTATTTGCCTAGTGTGTATTACTCTAGTATATCTTTATGGCTAACAGTATTTTAAATCAATTTAAAGACTATAAAATGTGTTTTTTGATCAATCACTCAGTCAATGAACCAATCTTTATTTATAAAGCACTTTTCATATCTAGTAGCTCAAAGTGTTTGTTCAGAGGTAGAAAAAAACCAAGGTACTCCTGCTTCCACTGATCAAACCTGTCATTACGGCGCTTTGAGGACCTTTTGATCTCTTTTTTTGTCACCAGAGAAAGCCGTAACAAACCTTTAAATGAATCAACCAAGTGTTTGCTTCATTTGTACATCACTTCAAAACATGACTAACATCATAACATCAGAAGAATACACGGAACAGAAGCTTCCTCCCTAAAAAAGCAAACAGAAAAATACAATGACATGAATCTGGAAGAGATCAAATAAATGACTGAGGTAATGACTAAAGGAGGGACAGGTGTGGCAATCAACAAAGACCAGGTGTGAGGAATTACATTTAAGCATCGGCGGACAAAGCAGAGTCTAACTTCAAGTGGCTACGTTTGAGAATTGAACAACTTCAAAAGCATGATGAAAAATGCAAAAAGCTGTGCTGGACTAGAATGTAATAATTACGGTAACTTATGAAGACAAAATCAAGCATGGATGCAGATGCGAAGCAGCTCCTGCTCAAAAATAGAGAAAAAGTGTTTTTTTTTTTGTTTTTCAAGGTTTCACTTCTCATGTCTTTGCAGAATGGCTACTTTATCCAACCTGTCACTCCAATTTGTACAGATCATACCATTTATCAGTTAAAAGGAGATCATGCGTAAGGCAATCATAATGTGTCATTAGTTTGAGTGATACAAAGATCACTTTTCCCTGTAATTATCCTGTAAAAATCAGTTCATAGTGCAATTTTACTAGGGAAAAAAATGTTTTTTTGGGGTCTTTTTTTGTCGGATCTTTTCTAAAATATATTTAATTAAATTGCATGAACGCAACATCATAAATGACAAATGTTAAATAAAAACGTGATATTTATTTTAAATAAATAAACAAATCTTGCAATTTTTGGTCTACTCGTCTGATGTTTAAATGTTCAAGATGTTTTTTTTTTTTCAAAAAATACTTATCAATTTAAAATTTCATAGCAGATAACAGAAGATTAGAGAATTCAACTCCTTATGCAATAACAGTAACATTTCTATTCATTGACAGAAGTCAACCATAACTAAAGAACTTTTTTCCCTTTAATTTAGACAAAGAGGGAACAGTGAAAGGAAACCATTGTGCATAATTCTTCTCTTGTGAACCAGTCAGAAAGATGTCACACTTACTTGATGTGTCAGCATCTTTTTTAATCCCTTTGGGACTCATAATGAAAGACAGCAGATGGGAGCTGCTTCCTTTGTGACAAGTGTCAAAGCTCCTGTTGATTTTTCCTCCATTGTGGGCAATGTTGACATTTTATGAAAAGAGAAGGTTATGTCTGAGACATAAATCCTCACATATTCTTTTTTATTTAATCTTCTTCTTTAAATAGTTTTTCTCCTCTCAAAATTATAGCTGTACTCTGATTACATTTTTGCTCTAAAAGGGTTGTTAGTCATTTCAAATAATAAATGAAAATTCAAGTCTCTAGTTGTTAGTTAAGCTAATGCTAACTAGTTATAACTGATTTGCTTTGAGCTAAAATATTTATGGAAACAAATAGAAAATACAGTATATCCAATATTCTAATACATGAAGAAAATGATAAATTTAAAAGTTTAAACATTTAATTTTATTTTGTTTTTGAAAAATTTGGATTTCCATTTTTGTGTCTTCTTTTTATTCCTTTTAGGCTTATATTCTTGATGTTTAAAACAACATTGTTTAGGTTGCTGCAACATTAAATTAAATTTGTTTAATTTAAAATAAAATACAGTGAAAAAACTGGCTCTGTAATATTTATACAATTACATATTGCAACATAAAACATTTTGAAACAATAGATTAGATTAGGATTATGATGAAGTTTTTTTCTTTTTATTAAGTGATTCAAAAAAAGTTTTCCCCACAAATGGATTTTTTTTTAAACAAAATGCCAAATTTTGAAATTAAAAACATTTGAAAATTGTTACTTTTTTATTTGATAGATTCTTAAAATTACTTTTAGATATATGTTTAGTAAAACATTTTCTCCAAATATGGACATGCTTTTATTTTTATAATGTAGATGGTCCCTAAAAGTCCCCCTTCCCCGACGCCCTGTAATTATCTGAAGACTGGCAAAGAAACACTCAAGGTTCCGTAAAACCGTTGAAAAGAAGTCAAAACAAAGATCATGAATGCAAAACGGAACATATTTTCTAACAGCTCATCAAGGACTCAAAAGCGGCAGTCAGCAGCAAGTCAATCCTCCATTTGAATTAAATCATTTCAAGGATTGGAAATTATGTTTTCTGTGCAAATCGTGTTTCATTTGAAAGCTAACTATGACTAAATGATTGCCATTACCAAAATAAAAAAGTGTTTGTTCTTTGTGAAAAAAAAACACCCTAAAAAAAAAGTGGACATCATTAAAGACCATGAATTTTACCTGGATCCTTATGATAAAACATATTTATTGTCCTTTCGTTTACAGTTTTTGTCATATTCTCTTTTAAATATGTGCATTTATCCAAATTAATGTAATACCTACTTTTTGTTAATAACCTCCATGCATTAGTATTTCCTTTTTATTGAAAAAAAGACTGTGTCAGCAGCCTTGAGGTCTCATTTAGCCCATTTAAGGAACAGGGCTTGTGAGGATAATAACCTAAGAATAAAAGTAAAAAGGAGGACATTGCTCAGTTAGAAGAAGTCTGCCTGGTTGAGGTCACAAAGAGCTCATTCTGTTTTCAGGGGAACATTAAAAAATAATGCTCTGAGGACATTTAATTTTTGCAGTGCCCATTAAATTGATGTTTTACTTTCCAATCTAAAGACCACACTTGAATTATTTATTATTTAAATGTGAATTTATTATTTTTTTTCTTACAAAGAGCCAACAATTTTGTCAATAAACAAAATGAATGAGATTCAATAATTGTTATTTGTATAGATTTTGCAACATGAAAACGGCACTTCCAATTTTGCTTCGTAGATCTGCACGTACTTTTTGAAATTTATTTGCAATATAATGAGGTGAGCTGGACCTCCATTGACACACAAGTCAATAAAATGGAGCATGTGCCCCCCACCCCCCACCCCCACCCCCGAAGACCATTTTCATGCACCCAACTGTAACAGCCAGAATATAACCAAGCTAGAAAATATTCCATCTAAAGGTTTGCATGGAGAACATCATGACCCCTCAGAAAAGAACGCCTAGACTCATTTCTGTGTTTCTATGGTGGCAATGCTTTTTCGCATGCGGGGATTGTGTTTGTGTTGCATCCTTTATCAGAACCTTCTAAACATCCTGCAGAGCATGTCCCTGACTCTGAATTTCCCTGATGGTAGAGATGAGGAAGCAAGCAGACACTGCTGAGATAAAAAACAAAGAATCACATACAAAACACATCAACATCATGTTTCTTTTTATTATTTCATACCGACAATGCATTATTTCATTTGAGTCCTGAAAGTGTGTTTACTTTGAAGATAGCTGCTGGACGTACTTATCCGCAATACAATTTTGCAGTGACAGTGCACAACTTGAGGAGATCTGGCATTTAGAAGAATAGGGGAAAGAAGGAAGAGGAGGAACAAAGAGAATTTACTGCGCTAATGGATGTGCTCTGTCCCTGAATGCTCTTTTCCTTCTCTCTGGTGACTGCAGAATGCATGTGTAGCGCTTGGAGACAGATGGTTGATAGCAGATTCTTTTTCTTTTTTTCCCAGGAGGATGAAGGAGGGTTGCAATAAGAAGAAAGAGGACAGTAGTGGGCAAAAAAAAAGATTAGTTTGTGAATCCCACGAAAGTCCATGGAAATCCTTGGATTAAACACACAGCAGTGAATCATATAGAACTCTCAAAAGAAATATAACTTGACAAAATTTATGTTGGCCATAAAGTAAATTATTTGCCAAACATTTGTAATATTTCCAAACTTTTTTTTAAGATTAATGCTACTTTTATACTTCTTCTACACCATGCGTTCAAGCAGCCACTTTCAAGGACAACTGTGCATTTTGGGCTTCTGCGTTCAAAACTCTTGCGTTCACGCACCACTAAATATATTTATAAATAGTTATACATACAAGCTAAATATTGACCAATTGGTAGTAATATTTTATGGGTGGGGTCTTTTTAATTGATGAAAGTGGCACCTGAAATGTGATATAAGAGAAAAAGAATTAGAAATTAGTAATTAGAAAAAATAATTACGATTTGTGCCCGGCTGGAATTGCATGACAGTAAGTCATATAAGTCATTTAGGGGAATAGAGCTATGAAAGAAAAAGTCTGGAGCAAAACTCACAAGATTTACACCGTTTTGACATTTCGCACCAAGCGAAGGTGGCAGACATGCGCTGGTTTCGAGTAATCCAGTGTGAACACCATAATGCTAAAAATGAGTTTATAAAGCCACATTCAACATGTTCTTGAATGTGCATCTAATGTCCAGTGTGGACATAGCATAAAAGTTTTGGTGAATTACAGTCAGCTACATTACACAGAAAATAACAAATTTGGTTCTTAGATTTACTTATGTGAAAGTGACATCCATTCATCCATTGTCTTCTATTTATCTAAAGCCTGGGTTGTGGGGTTGCATTTCAACCAAAGATTCTTAGATTCCCTTTGCACAGAAACCTCCTGCACTTCCACCCTGGAAAAGCCAAGTACTCCCAGACTAGCAGAGAAACATAGTTCTTCCCTAAGGCTTCCTTCCAATGGGACATTCCCATAGTACCTTTCCAAGCACTTATCCAGGAGTCATCTTGGCAAACCACCTTAACTGGCCTCTCTCGATGCAGAGGAGCAAATCCTTCTGGGGACCAAGCTCCTCATCCCATCTCTAAGGGAGCACCAACTTGTTTCTGGGATGTTATCCTCTCAGTCATGACCCAAAACTCATGACCATAGCTAAGAGCACAAACACCGATTGACCAGTAAATCTAGAGATTTTTTCTTTTGGCTCTTCTTCAGAAGCTGCTGCAACTCTCTGCTTGTCAATCTCAAGCTCCATCCTTTCCTCACATGTGAACAAGACTTCAAGATACTGAAGCTCATCCATTTGGGGCAGCAGCTCTCCATTCAGAGAGGCCAAACCAATGTGGTTTTTTTTCAGTTTAGAACTACGACTTTTGACTTGAAGGTATTGATTCTCATTTCAGCCACTTCACAATAAACTGTGAACCATCCCAAAGCATGATGAAGGTTCTGGCTTAATGAATTTAGTAAAAAGACATCATCTGCATAAAAGCAATTTGGTAGTCTCCAAACCAAACTCCCTCCTAACTGCCTAATTTCTATCCATAAAAATAAAGAGTATCCCTGCTGGAACCCAACTGGCACTGAAAATAAGTCTGACTAACCTTGAACCAATCTCAGAGATCATTGAGAAAGGACTATCCGTGTCATAGAAGTCCTGGAAAATTATTTGGTGTTTCAGGAGGAGAAAGCTGTTCTCTCTCAATACTGTCAACAATGTGGGTGTTAAGCTAACAACTTCAACCAAAACCTCCAACTGCAATCCAAACAGGAGATGCCCTAAAATATGTGTTCCCAGATTAAATGAACAACTTGATTTAATATATCTTAACAAAATGGAAATTGTAAAGATGCAAAAGTTTATGGAAGAACGTCTTAGTTACACCCACTGTATCAAGAGAACTGGACCTAGCGAGTGAAATGTCACCCATAGAAAATGACTTACTTTCACTTCCAACCAAATGTTGTCAATCAAATGCCATTTTTTCGCTATGAGAATGTTGACATGTTAGCACCAGGTCATGTCAGTAAGAAGTGATTGGGCCGAGTTAGTCAGAGTTGACATTTCCATGGCAACCACTCTCACCAATCATGAGTGAGCTTGTTAGAAGTCCACTTACCACCCCTTCCACTTCAAACAGGCTCGGAAGAATCGATCAAACTATTTATATGTTTGAGATGGGGGCTAGCAGAAGCGCATACATTCATTGAGGCATCAGATTGGTCAGTTTATAACTTTAATCACTTGCAATAAAGAAAAAATATGATGTAATATATATGCATATACTGGAAAAACCCAGATGTGAAGAATACAGTCAAGAATTTGAACCTTAATGGAAAAAAAGACTTGATGGAAGTGTTTTATTTTTAATTTGTCTTGTCTTCCACATGTTATTTGTCTTTCCCAATACTTTTACATTCATCTGAACAATTGTGAAAAATAAACTATATCTTAATTGTCATCATGCTAAGCTATCATTGTTCTATATAATTTAAAAAAAAAGAAATTGAAATAAAAGGTGGTTTACAAAAAACATTTAGGCTGTTTTGATCTGGACCAAAGATGCAAACAAATAAATTAGCTTTCTGGTGTGAAGGTCCCCTTAGTCCAAGGAGAGGGACAATTTGGTCAACAATGAAACTGATGAAGTCTGAGCTCCTGCAGCATCAAACGGTCACTCCTATGACGAAGGTTCATGCAGGAACAACAAATTCAGACAAAAGACAAATAAAAAAAAAAACTGTTAAAGAAGAGCTCATGTTCTCTGCGATCTTTTACAAGCTTGCATTTTATCAACTGCCTTGCACCTGAAGATCTCAAAACACTTTACTGCTGTGTGCTGTCTTCTTTTCCCCAGAAGAGATCTGTTTGTTTTTCCTTTTCTAAAGATATCATCTTTGATGGCAAGTTGAAACACTGAGCCTCTCACCTGCTGACAGTTCTGCCTGTTTTGTTTTGTACATTGTGACTGTGCGCTAAACACGACAAGAACTACTCATCCTCCCTATTGCATTATGTGCATTTGTGAGTGGAACGATAAATTCAAAGGGAACTCACGGAGCAGTGATGACTTGGCACGAAAGAAGCCTTTATTCTTAACAACAAATAGCGCGGGGGGAATTGACTTGAGTCATGCAGACTCTCGCAGCACACCAAGTTCTCTCAGTTCCTCTGATTGGCCACATGTGTCTTGCAAACTTTCTAATTAACTGCAATTCAGGTTATCATCAGGAATTAGCTTGCATTTTGTTGGAAACACAACAAACGAACGTTGCTGTGGTGCATCCTGCCAGTAGCTCCATCACAGTCCAGTTTCTGATGTCCACCAGGTCCTGGATACATCCGTAAATTAAATGCCTTCCTGTTTTTGTAGAGACAAAGGAGTGCAGTGTTTTGTTTTTTTCTTACTGATTTTGCTGCAAAGATGAACCCACACTGTGATGAAGGTAAAGGAGTGTCCAGTCTCACCAGTTGCCAGCTCAACTCTTGATGTGACGTTTATTTTGACAGATAGATATTTTGTCATTCACGCTGAATCCCCACTCGTCCACTAGGACAATCATCCAAAATTAATTCCAGACTATGGAGCACTTGTGTTTTCTTGGCAAACCATTGAGCAAAACTTTCTCCATCTCTTGTCCAAAAGCATTGTTAAATTGGTACAACAGCTGTGGAGATTCTGAAGTAGTCTGTTTCGTATGCAAGCTGGTGTCTCCCAACATAGACAGTCAGAATAAGTGAATAAGGCTAACTCACTTTACAATATCGCCTTATCATCATCATACATGTGGCTATCCTCTTCTTGTATCTTCTCAAAAAGGGATCTCAAAACCATGATCTGTGATTTTTTTTCCTCCACTTACTTACCTCTGCAAATGTAAAATTTACAAGTATGTGTAGGAACTTATAACGATGTACGTTTGTACCAGAGATTCTTGTGAGGTATGAAAAGTTGTGATGAGAACAAACTTTGTTTTTTTTACCTTCCACCTCTAGAAAACAAACACAGTTCTCATGCAGAGGCCTTAAGTGCTACCATCAACAATCTATTGCATCTTTGTGAAAACTCTGCAGTTTTGTTTGTTTTATTTATTTTTTGTCTCCAGAGTCGCGTCTTACTTTTTCAATTCTACAGCTAAGGTAGCTTGAGGGATCGCTAATAAGAATTTTGAAAATATAAGTTGGGGCAAGAAAGGATTCTTCAGTAAATGATTCTAAAGGTTGTCCCACCTAAAGAGTTGAGAAAAGTGTGTAATGTTCATCATAGAAGTACTTCAACTGTGAGAGACAGAATGTAAAAAAAGAAATCACATTATATAATTTTAAAATGGTTTATTTATAGCAGAAAATAAGGATTTAGCTCTTACAAACAAGCAAGATTTTTGGCCCTCAGATCTGATATTTCTTTAACAACATTTGAAGGTTCTGGAATGGCCTTGACAAATCTTTAACCCTCAGTGCAAGAGAAAATTTAGAGAGGGAGTTGAACGTTTGTGTTGCCTAGCAACATCAAAGAATCTTGAGAAGATCCACATGGAAGAATGGGCCGAAATAGCAGCTACAGTGCCAACCTGATGAAGACCCATAGGAAACGTTTGACCTCTCTCATTAAAACCAGGGTTACATTACAAAGAACTAAGGTAAACATTTACCATTGTACAAATATTATTTTAAAATCATACAATGTAGTTTCCTAAATTATTTTTTCACATTCTGTCTCTCATATTTGAACCTACAATGAACATTACAGACCTCATCTTTTAAGTGGGACAACTTAGAGAATCAGTGACTGACAAATCATTTTTTACCCTAATGTAGTTACTAACCTTACTAAAGGTTGCATGTGCCAGAGAAAGTATGCATCAGAACCTTTTCATTTTAGTCACCTTGTCATGTTTTATATGAAAATATATGAGCTTCAAAGAGTTTCCCTTTGCTTTTATCCGTAATGTTTGGCTTTGATTTGAACTGCCTACAGTAAAAAAGGTTAATAGAATAATTAAACCCTACACTTTGCCCTAAATTACTGACTTAATCAAATGCTGAGTCATTGTTCTTCTCAGCTGGCAATCAGACAGAAAGTTAATAACTAAAAATACCTTTATGATGACTTTCTACCATGGCTGTCGACAAAAATACAAAATTATCCACATCGCACTTAAATTATTTCTTTTGGATATAATGAAAATATATGCAAATGCATACCTCAGGAAAGGACTCGTGGAATTGTTTCATGACAAAAAAAATGTTGAGGATAACTTAGACATTGCTGAGCTTTTTGTACAGTAAAGCTCCATCCTACTGACAGACAAGCAGAGGAGGCCTGACATGGAATGTCAGGGCAGCAAATAAATGTTTGATTGGGAAGGTGGGCTTAGAAAAAGAAAGCATGCACAGGGAGACAAGCTGACACCACCCAGATAATGGAGCTGCCAGAACCTCTCCCACATTACATCTCACCTTACCAAAACACAATCACACAAAAAGACAGTTCAGTTGCTCATGGTGTCCATGCAGAAATCAGTGCACACAAACACTAGCATGTTTCGTGTGCTCTCAAGATTGGTATTGAGCTCAACAAACAAATGGCTGAAAGAAGGACAAGTAGATAGAGCGAACGGTAGATTATATTGGTATAAGAGGATGGGGCCTCATTGATTGGAGGCTGAAGTATAGGCTTCTACCTAAAAACAACCTCTTCCTCTTCATGTATTGGTAATCTCCCCTGTAAGCCAGGCTATAATTTGATAAATCCTTGGGCTGAGATAAAGTGGCTATTGGCTTGACAGTATGTGGGCATTCCAATGCTTAGATACCAATCATCTGATTCCTTTTTACAGCACCTTAAGTATAGTCCCTCTCTTTCGGTGAAAGACACACAAGCAGTTTGCCAAGAAAAGAGTAGGGTTTGAAATGGAAAAAAAATGACATCTTTTTCAGAGCAAAAGTAAAATAAAAAAGCGTGCTTGAATGATGAGTTACACTCTCCGAAGCTGTTAGGAAAAGTTCAGATGGTTGCTTTCATGGCCGATCAGAAGCATCATTCATTGTAAGCCACAGTGGCTGCGTTTGATACTAGTCCATATCAAGCCCATTCAAGAAATAATTGGTGAAGAGATCCAAAATATTGCTTTGGGCCATTTTCAACACAGTTGTGCATTATTCACACATTTTTTCTTTACTTTGCCTCTACTCTTGAGTACAATGGTTACACTGCTACCAACAGTAGCAATGTTGGCAGATTAGTTCAATCTTCTGGTCCACCTTTATAGAAAATTCTGATATTGCACAACTAATACAAGTTCTTTCAATTAAAACCCCTCGTGGTTAAAATGGGTCACCCAGAAGACGCTCGGAAGACAAACATTGCTTCTTATAGACAAAAATGATAGACACCAAGCTGTGTGGGAGGTTATGTTTGCCATACACATCTACCTCAGACAACAGACACAAAGTCGCCTTCACTGTGATAATGAAAGCACTTTTCTTTTGCTGCAACACATAAAAGACTTTACTTTAATGACTTAACGTGCCACAAACCTTCAACAGGGCTCTATCTTAAAGGTACAATTATTGTTTCGTCATATTTCCAGTTCTGTGATCATCTATCTGCCTAACAAGACAGAACAAAAAATGTACATTGTCAGTTATAGTATAGATAGTAGAGATGGGTAATTCTGGGACTTTGGGCATCCGTATATCAGATGCCAAGTAATTACAAGGCAAGTATTACTGATATCAATACTAATAGTTTTTACTTCAAATGTTGTGCTCATTGAATGATTTTGTAACTTTGCAATTGTTTTGTTAACTATGTGTATAATACTACACAGGACAAGTACATTTAGAAAATAAAAAAAAATGTTTGATAACCAACTACAACAATCTGAAATTTGTGAGTAAATGTGAGTACTTTAACATAAAAAAACTGCAATGAAGGTATGGATCTCTTCATGCAAGTATCAGTACTCACCTTGGTATTGATAATATCGATGATCAGATCAATATGCACACCTCTTTAATTTCACAAATTAAAGAAAAAACAAAAAAGTAGAACACACTAGCTGTATTGAAGCAGCTACAATAGACAATTTTTTGGTGTAACTCAGGCTCCACCATGGTTTGAAACAATCCCATCACACTGAAAGGTTAAGAGGCCAAAGAAGATGATTGGGAATTGTAAAAAACTTTCCAACCAGAGAGAAAAAAGGGGAAGGGCAGAGGGGGGTGCAGGGAATAAAACTGGATGTCAGGTGAATTGGAAATGCTGGATGTGTTTTTTTTTTCCAAGTACGGAGCACCCTGTACTTTTGAGAGAGTATAGGTTATGCCATATCTGTGGAAAGATGCTGGATATATTTTATCAGTCTGTGGTGGAGAATGCAATTTTCCTTGCAGTCATCTTTTTGTGCAGCAAAATCAAAGGAAGTGACTCAGAGAAAGTGAACAAACAGATAAAGAGGCCCGGCCCTGTGCTGGGAATGCTCTAAAACTCTAGATAGGGTAGCAGGTTCATCTCCATCCTATTTCTCTCTGTACACCGATTTAATTTAAGAATGCAATTTATAACTCACATGTCAGTCTATTCATCATGATATCATTTTAATTTGCCAATGAAAAGTCAGAAGGTTTGTTTGATGCATTGTGAAATTGTATTTATGTAAGAATAAAAGGCCACTCTGAAATATGCCATTTTGTTTTATTGGGTGGGTATTATTGTAGCCAGTCTAAGGAACACCTATGCAATAATCACACTGTCTAATCAGCCCCTTTATATGGCACACCTGTGAGATGGGATGGACTACATCAAGGAAGAAATGTTCACTATCACAGATTTATACAGATTTGTGAACAATATTTAAGAAAAAACATTATTTTGTAGAGAATGTTGCAGATCTTTGAGTTCATCTCATGACACATAGGAGCAAAACAAGTGTTGTCTTTAGATTTTTGTTCAGCGTAGCACCTACATGAAAAACTAAAACACAAGTGAATTTCTTTTCATAGCTGGAAATAAATTCAGGTGTTAAGGGAAAATACTTTTATTTTAAATAAAGGAAGTGTATTTATAGAAAAAACAATGTGTATATATATATATATATATATATATATATATATATATATATATATATATTAATTGCACCTAGACATAAATCTGAAAAGGAAACATGAGATTTAAGCATGTAGTGCTGGGAGTTCTTTTGCTGAACTTGGTTTACTCTACAAAGTAGGGATCTCTGGCTCTCACTCCTCCTCTGGTCACTTCTGCTTAGTTCTGAGTCAAAATAAAACGGAGAGACTCGTTTGATTTTTCAGAAAGGGGAATTTTAATTAAAGCTTTGAAGCAGCTTCTAATCGATTTCTGATCCAAGAGTTTACAGAGAAATGTACGTTGGTCTTCGTGTCAGAAAGACGAGCCACATCTTACAGCACACACTAGTTTTATAATAAAGCAAAAGAGAATGGGACCTCCCCTATTTACCATGGTAACCAAATTTATCTGAGCACCAGGAGTAATCTTGAAATGAAAACATTTAATAAGGTATCTGTTTTTTTAAGACCCACTCCAATGACAACTGTGTTTTTGATGTTTTTAACATGTTGTTCTGGCATTTTTCTAATGATAGAGGACATGTATAAAGAAAATTAAGATTTAAAAAATGCATTTCTGAGTTTTTCTTTATTCCAGTCGTTATGAATCAGGATTCATAATGATTGAATCAGATCCACTAATGTCTTCGTTTTCCTCGTCTCGGCTGGCATCTGGCTCAAAACTGTATGGCTAGAGCCTATAGCTGCAATGTTGCTCGCCATTTTTGCTGAGCTGGCTGAGCTCATATTTGTGTTTTCATATTTTCTGGTTTGACTTTGAGACAATGGCCATCGGTGAAAAAAAAAGTCATTGAAAGCTTTGCTTTTTGGTTTGGCTCGCCTTTAATCTTCCGTTTTAAATTTTGACTATTTCCATAAGTCATTTTCTTAACTTGATCTGTTTTTATAGAACCTTGCAGCAAAACAAACACAGTTGCAAGTTAAGCCATCATTACCACTTCCCTCAGGATGATGGAAAACAGACTTAGAAATAAGAATATTAATGAAAAAAAGGAGAAAATGAATTCCAGACTGAGGAAAGGAATACGCTCTGTGTTCAGAGTAACATTTTCTGCAGCTGTTGCTCCTTCTCCTTGTGGAGCTCAATAAGGCCATCACCACAGGGATTTCAAGTGAGCAACTGGCGCTGCGAAAAATGCCATGATGAGTTTCCCTTAATGAGCTAGCAGTTTGTTTTGCAGGGGTACCAAGTCACTTACCCCAACATTCTCTAATATTTGATGCTTTCCTGCTTTGTGCTTACAGGTGCAGAGAAAGCCAAAGGCCAAAGCCATATTGTTTTTCAATATCAACACAATAAATAACACAGGAGCGTGTTAAATCTGATTTAATTGCATTATTCTAATTCATAAATCATGTCGACACAGAAACACACACTTGAATGTATAAACACAAGGATAATTTCTTTCTGTTTATCTCCACTGAGCCAATGACAATCAACAAGCAGCAGACAAACAAAAAAAAAACAAAAAAAACCACTCAGGCCACTCAACACACCATAGAACAATAGCAGCTAACAGGTTTATGTGCATCTTGCTGCTAAAAGACAGCATCCAGCTTGTTCCATTGGCTTAAATGAATAAACAAATGGACAAAAGGTATGCGTAAATGCAAAATGACAATCATCTTGGCTATTGTTAATACATCTTGTCATTGTCAGCCGTGTTGGCTCAATGACACTTTCATTGTGAAGGTTGGTGTCAGGCTTTTTACTGAGGTCCAAACTGAGATATTCATTAAATACTGAGCAATCATTAAAAAAATATCAATTTTTTTAAACTTTTGAATTACTTCCAGTGCTTATATTTTGTGTCCAAGCTATTAGGAAACTGGTACAAATTTGTATTGAGCTGCTTGTCTCCCACAGTATTACTTATCAATTTCTATTTGAACTAAATTCTTTCCTTTCCTTTCCAAGAGGAGCTGGGGGAAGTGGCCAGGGAGAGGAAATTCTGGACATTTTTACCTTTTTTACCTAGACCGCTGCCCCCCTAACCCTGTCCCGGATGAGCGGAAGAAGATGGATGGATGGATCAACCAGTTCTCTAAGGTTTTCAGGCTGAACTGAAGTGGTATATCCTGGTGAATCAGGAGCAGACAAAAAAGCTTGTGTTTCATTATATACAAACTTCAATCGGAAAGCCACAAGCTCGTTGCTCCGCTCCATTCCGATGCATCCACTTGCAGAAGACTAGTTTCATGAATGTCGGTTTTTCTCGTCCAACTTGTCTCAATTGTACAGCTGGATAGCTCCGATTTTGCTCACCATTTGTGTCGCACCACTAATATTAGCTTGGGGTTGCGAGTAGCTTTTAAGCTAGCCTGGGAGTGTAAACAAAGGGATCATGGGAAATAAGTGCAACTTACTTCCTGCCTGCAGCCCCCCTGTACAACTCAGAAGTAGATTTTTATTGAACTCCTGCCGCTCTGCAGAAAACAACAGTTTAAAACATGTTTTTTTAATGTTACCTAAAAGCATAAAAATCAGAATGAAAAGGTGGTCAGAGTGGTACTTTAAGAGTTAAGACATTGTATCATTGATACTTAAACAGTGTATCAGTCCCAAGTAGCAAGACTTGAGAAAAAATTAAAGCAAAGTAGCAATGCTAAACATGAGGTGGATTTGATAGAAAACCAACCAATGCATAAACATATGCGCAAAAAAAAACCCCAAAAACCCTAAAACCACTCAGGAGACTTTATTGAAGACAAAGCTGCAATGCTCAACTCTGGGAACAAAGAAACATGCACAGCAGAGAGGGGGTGTACACACACATACACAAAAAGCCCTACATAAACACTCTTATTTAAATACACAAGTTTGAGGAATTTCAAAGGACAGGTATGACTGATCAAAGATGATAACTTGGAGCTACTGTAGGAGGCAGAGGGAAGAAGTAGGAGACAAAATACATGCTCAATAAAGACAAATATGACAACAAACCCACAGTAAAACAGACTTGCCTATATGTGGTATATGTGGTTAAACCAAGGCTACGTATTCTGCAATTGAAGTAAACCCAGTAGTACATGCAATTCTTAAAATGACCACTAAAGGCTGGTTTCAAAATATCACTTTACCATTGACTGTTAAGAACTTAAAAAGAAAAATCTGACTTTACAAAAAAAAAAAAAAAAGCGTACAGCCTGGTGCAACTTCTTCTATCTTGTATTGCCATGCGACAATATGCAACAACTGATCTTGTCTTTTTTGGTTAGGTTATTTCCATTTTGTCAGAGCTCAAATGTACTCATAGCTAGGGGTTTGTTTTGTTAGTAGCAGGTGGACTTAACAAAACTTTTCTTTGTCTCATCCAAAATGTCTTTTTTTTTAAGTGAATAAACTCCAGGCAATCTGCTTGGCCCACTTCAGGCTTCATTTTTGAAGTTCATGAGAACATATTCAATAAAGTTGGGTGAAACTTTACAATATTTTTTAAAATGCCAAGTTATATGTCTCATTGACTTTAAAAGAAAACTGGACTTAGTAAGTGTGACATCACCCATAGAAAATGATTACAATAAGTCAATTCAGTTGACAGATTTTTGCAATATGGACATTGCCATGTTAGAACCAGACAAAGTCAATGGGAAATGGTCCAATTTGTTCTAAGTTAACATTTCTATGGCAACCACTCCCATCAATCAGGAGTCAGCTTGTTGGAAGTTCACACCCCTTAGATTTCAGGAGAATCTCTCATTCACATACTATTTTGAGGCATCTGACTGGTCAATTTGTAACTTGAATAACTTGCATGACAGAAAAAATATCATGACTAAATTTCTGATTGTCAAGAATATGTTAAAAAAAAGGTAGCAGAAAGAAAGGTTATTCTAACAAAAAGAATGACTTAGTTATTGATACTTTTTTCTCAGTACAAGTCTATGGGATATTGGCGTCTTGGAGCCAGTGGGCAATTCCTGTTTGGAATGCCAGAGGGAAAGGGGTCACTCAGTACAGTTTTCATACACAGTCAATGATACATGTATACTAGGGTTTTAGCACAGTTCATTAATGTATAGCACAATGCTTATACACAATACTACATGCTTTAATGTTGTCTCAGTTTTATGTGTTCTGCTGCACACTTTGAAATCTTTGTGCAAAACTGAAATGTTTTTGTTATTAAAATTGTTTTTCGGTTTTCCAGTTTAGTCAGAACATTTCAGAAAAAGGAACAGAACAGACTTCATAGACCTGGAAAAGACCTTGCGCTTACCTTCAGATCCCCTTCTGGATACTGTGAGACTTTGTTCTGAACAACTCTTCGTCTGTGTGCTGCCGATAACAGAAGTGTTATTGGTGATTTTCGACACACGGCTTGTCAAAGAAATGAAAGTGCAATGAAATAGAAAGGAGCAAGGGTTGTTTTGAGGGTTGTTGTCATAGCAACTGTTAGAAAAACCTATGAAATAGGATGATTATTGGTGCGGCGACGTTAGAAAAGTCAGTGGACATGAATGGCGATGTAAGGGTTCTACTCCAATAGGCTTGACAGCTGATGTCAGATGCAGACCCAAAGATCCTGGTGTCACAGTGAAAGATACCTATAGATGGCAAAAAACCCATACACAAGAAAAGATAAAAGAGTGAAAGTCAGAAAAAGTAGCAGAAAGTGTTTAGTGAAGTCTACTGGTATGCAAATATCAACTCGAACAGATTCTGAGAACGAAAAGAGAACGGTTTCTAAATTATTTAGGCTCAAAGTGTACACAGATAAATGGAACTCCATAGAGTAGGTGGAGTGAGTTGGCAAGAAAGAATGCACTGAAAATGTCACATTAACATGCCATAAGAGTGAACCAAGAAAGCGTTAATTAGGCTGCCCTTTGAGAGGGAGGATTCTGTCTGTGATCCTGTTAAAAAGACTAATAGTTTGAATACGCTACACTTGGCTTTGGACCTTTAGACAGTTTATTAAAATACTTGTGCTTTTTAGTAAATGGTTTTCCTAAATGGTCTGTCTCTTATTTTGTAAACTGTCACCTTATAACAGTATTTGGCTTTATATAGTTCCCTCATGTCAGGTAAATCTTTGCTTTTTCTCTGTTAGCAGTGTTCATTTATAATGTAGTGAAAACTAGCATCTATGTTGACAAAGAGACACTTGCCCTCTGCTTGATGCTTCTCTTTATTAAAATCAGACAAAAACAAATTCAGAATGGAAGCATGCCGGCTCCGATACCTTCTGAATTATTTCGTTTTTCACTGAACATGAGAAAATTAAGTGTCATCCCTGACTCCACCAAAATGAAGTCTGTTGTCCCTTATTCTGTCATAGAAATCCCTTTGAGATGTTTTCTAAACAACTCCCAGACTTTCTACACTGAATGGACAAGTGAACACCAAAGATCACACCTAAACAGTCCTTACCTTCTTAACCTTTCACCATTGGAGCGTTTGCTCATTCTTTCAACGATTATAACTCTTCAACCATTTCCACCATAAATGTAATTTTAGTAGATTCTGAAGGGGAGAAAAGCAGCCTTGTGCTGATATGCAACACTTTACAGTAGTGAAGTGTTTACGCAGCCTAAAACAACATGCATATACAACATAAAAGTCAATGACATAAAAGTCATGCTAAAACAAAAAGTCATTACTTACATTGAACTGTAAACTTCTGTGCTTCAGAGCACATCCACGTGAACATTTTTTTTTCCTCAGCTTCACAAGTGCGATGTGGATCACCCTACAGGTGGAGGGAAAGCCCACCCTAAATTGCTTCTGTTCCTCCTTAAAAAGCGTGTTCGGACACCGTTAAAACTTCAAATGGCCCTACCAGGGGAGCAATAGGGTGTAGCCAGACAGGTACGGAAGCGATTCGGATTTGGCCCAAAAGTCCTTGAATCTGAATGAATCTCAAGGAAATTGTTGAAAACTAGAGGTTTGATGAGTTGTTTCTTATTCCTGAAGGATGTTAATAGCAGTGGATGCACTTTGTTATTCACACACAAGCGTGATAGTGGAGTGGACAAAACTCAAAATGTTTTTATTTGACCCACTGCACGTGTGTGCATGTGTGTAGATAAAAAAAAGATTAGGGTTTGCACAACCCATCACAGGGGGACACATTCGCACCTGAGGCACAATTCAGAATCACCAATCGACCTTTGAAATATGCCTTTGGACTGTGGGAGGAGGCTGGAGTATCAGGAGAAACAGACATGGTCCCAGCTGGGATTTGAACCAGGACCTTTTTGCTGTGAGTGTCGCTAAAGCTAACATATAAGTCACTTTTAAACTTTGTCATGGCTACAGTCTCTGTTACACTTCTTAAAAGCTCATTGCAGTAGCAAAAATGTCACAGAGATGACTGCAATATATGAGTGTAACTTTGACCTCTTGAAGAAAAAAAAAAACATTTCTTTGTCTCCAAATCTTTGTGCTAATCTATAAGTTTGCATGAATAGATTTTACTTCTAACTCCAGTTTTTTTAAAAAGCTCTCCAAGTTGTTTTCTTTATCTTTCTTTATATGTGTGTGTGGGTGTTTATATGGTTCCACACAGCATCCAATTAAATACAAAATGTGCTGCTTGATTTGAAACATGTGTCCAGAACAACCAACAAAGAGGAACTTGCAAGGCAAATGCTGGAGTTCAAATGAGTCCAAAAATCTTTTTGTTTTGATGCAAGCACTAGAAAAGCTGTCTCATGCCAAGGATTAAGGATTTTCAAAAACGTTATTACTGTAACCTGTTGGTTCTTTAAAATCCACTCCTATCAACTTTTGGTCTATTTTAAGTATTTCCCAGTGATCTTTTACTTATGCTGATTTTATTTTCAAGGTCATAGTTTTTGCAGAGTGGCAGAAGTTAGAATTAAAATTTCACCTCTGAGTTGAAAGCAGGACCATTGGCATGGAGCAACCCCACCCCCTTTCCCTTTCTCGTTGCTGAGAGCTCTCTGCCTTACAAACCCTTAAAACAAAGACGTACATGGATAGTCATCTACAAGTGGACGCATCAGAGTGCAGCGGAGCAGGGAGTCTGTGAGTATTTTCTACAAAACAAATATATTTTTTTGTCCACTCCTGATTCACAATAATTTAAAAAAGAAATAGAATAGAATTCAGAACCAAATTCAATGTTAAGCTTAATTTTCATTATATATATCCTTCATCACGAGAAAACTATTAAAAAAAACCAAAACAAATAGAATGGATATGAAATGAATTGTGATGCGGCCAATAACAGAGGTGGTAGTAGGAATGTAGTTTCTGCAAAACAACACTTGAATGTCTCAACTGTGTTTCCACTCCTACAAAACTGAGAAGCGTTCAAGCCAATTTATATTCACAGCTACTTGATGAGAGATGTTATTAGGATCAGATGAATTTTGAAGACAATGTTTTACATGGGATTTTCTTAAACTGCATAACAACTCTGCTCATCACTTGCACATTCACAGAAATGTCAGAAGTGAGCGCATTACTGTAACTCTGGCTTTTTTTGTTATTTATTTATTTTTTTTTTCTGAGAAAATAAAATCCAATTATTCTGGCTTTCAACCTTCACACTGGGTATAAACCTGGCGCATGGTTGTTAGCTATTTTACTTTGCTTTCCGCTGCTCTGCTGCGTTGTGAGCAGAAATCAACGGGGGTTGAAAGATCCATTGTGCGTAATGCCGATAGCGCTCAGCCACGATGCAATTTACCATAGTTCAAAACCAAGGTAACCTCAAAAGCTCTGATAGAAGAAATGCAAAAAACATTCAACCAAAGCATAAAGGGAAATTATTTAGGATAGCCATAATCAAATCTGCCCTGAGACAGGCTGGTGACCTGTTCAGCGTGTGCACCCCCCCCCCTTCGTCCAACAGTAACCTGGTAAGGCAGTGGCATCCCCCCAAAAGAATAAAGCGGGTTAAGAAAATGTATGAATAAGTGGATGGATAATCAGATCCTTTCAGATTATCTAATTCAATCCAGATTATTCCAATTTATCAAAACTCTTTTTTTGTTTAAATATCTTAGCCAATACTAAGCAAATAACCAACAAATGAAATTAAGGAGTTTTCATTTAAATTCTACACAATAAGCAGTGATAAAAACAAATAAAACATAAACTTTTACTGCAAGATGAAAGAAAAATATGTGAAGTGGAACTAGACAAGAATGTTAGGAGAATGCCGAGTGCAACACAAAGAAGAGCCAGCACTCAGTGCCTATAAAGCACTAAATAAAGTTTAAAGGCTAGGCTTTCGTAGACAGTCTCTCTTTTTTTTATTGAATCTGGAAGTTGGTTCCACAAGAGAGGAGCCTGATAGCCTCCCACTATAATCTGTATATATGGAAAAAAATAATTTGAGACTAAAAACTTTCAGTGGATTTAAGGGAGAATATTGTAGACCTGCACCAAACTGGAATGACTACGAAACCATCATCAAGGGAGGGTCGGGTGGTGTTAAGGTGACAACTGTTGGTGCAGTTGTGCCAATATAGAAGAACATGACCATGAATCCACCGTTAGGTCTGAGGCTCCAAACAAGATCTCACCTGGTGGGGTTTCCATGATCAGGAGAACAGTGAGAAATTGGCCTCAAACAACACGGCAGGAGTTAGTTGATGATCTCAAAGCAGCAGGGACCACAGTCACCTAGAAAACCACTGGTAATACTTTACACTGCAGTAGTGTCACATCTTGGAGTGCTTGCGAAGCCCTGAAGCTTGCGAAGCACCTGAGGTTTGCCAAAGAACACCTTCATGACTTAGAGTCTAATGAGACCAAAATGGAGCTGCTTGGCATCAACTCAACCCGTCGTGTTTGGAGGAAGAGAGATGCTGTTATGATCCCAAAAACACCATCCACTCTGTCAAGCATGGAGGTGGAATCATTATGCTTTGCAGGGGTTTTTCTGAGCCGTGTCTTCAGTGAGAATCTCCTTCCCTCAGTCAGGAGGCTTAAAATCTGTTGGTAACAGATGTTCCAACAGGATAATGACCCAAAACATACAACCAAGGCAACAAAAAACTGTCTGAAGAAGAAACATATCAAGGTCATGGAGTGGGCCAGCTAGTCTCCAGACAAGAAAACATATAGAGAGAGCTGAAGCTCAGAGCTGCCAAGCAACAACCACCAAATCTTAATGATTGAGAAGTCAGTTACAAAGAAGAGTGGACTGAAATTCCTCCTGATCTGTGCAGAAACCTGCTCACCAAATACAGAAAATGCTAAAACGAGAAATATGAAATGTTTTTACTTGTTTTAATCAGAACTTTGACATAGTAGTTTTGGAACAGCCTTATATTGAGATATTAGTGTTGAATATTGAACAAACCAACGACAGACAAGTTTTGCAACATCACTCTGTAACATTTTTTAAATGTATCAATTTTAACAGGGCAGTTCTACAAAATGTGCAAGTCTGGAGTCAAATTCTATTCAAAAAGATCCTTCAAGGTGTTTCACTGCAGGACTGGAGATTAAAGTAATACCATATGGTAGAATTATGTTTCTGTAAGACTTCCAAAATAAAACCCTCAGCCTTATGTGAATTTAGCAGAAAAACATTGGAATTCATCCAAGTCTTTATATCTTTAAGATTTGCTTGAAGTCTTTTTTTTTATCTGAGAAGAACGTACAGATGTACAAAGGAATAATTGAGCACTCCTCCTGGTAGATTAGAAAGTTTATTTGAAATTTTCTGCAAAGAGAATCTTTAAAAAAAAAACGTCTGTCTGCTAAGATGAAGATGAAAACAGCAGTAAAAAGGTCGAGTCTCTCAGGTGCAGCAGGTAGCTGGTGGGATACAGGCTTTTGAATGAACTCTATTTCTAACTGTAGTCATTTTCAGCTCAGCGTGACGCAGTTTAACAAAGACAATATGAGATTTTCCACCACCTCGCCGTCTCTGCTTGAATGGATGTCTTTGTTTCCGTTTGCTGCAGGGTTCATTGCTGTACCAGCCGGGTAGAACTTGTGGCATCTCAGAGCTTCTCAGGAGCTCTGAGCAGCACAAGTCATTTGAATGACTGAAGGTTATAGTCAAATGCTGGAACATCAAGTTCAAAAGCCTATTGTCCTGCATAGGAGAATCAGTAGTCAGTTTGTTGGGTAAATATATGGAGTGACATAGGATGGGAATGGCATTTTATACAAGATTTAATTTTGATTTAAACCTGTCAAGCAGTGTGGCAGCACAATATGTAAAGCTGCGTTCACGTCACCATTGGCAACACGCGTTCAAGTGACCCCTGTAAACTTGTTTTGGGCTTCCGCGTTCAAAATTCTTACATTCACGTGTCACCACACAACTTTCTACGACCAGTTTTGGGCTCCACGAAAAACAAAAGCAGTCAGTCACAGATACAGACCACACCTTCCGCGTTCAAAATTATTTCGTTCACATGTCACCACGCAACAGATACAGACCACACCTCCCGCACGCAGCCCGCCTGCCCTAGTCCCGCCCTTTTTTTGCATTTTTCAAATCCGGGCTGAGACTGGAGTCAGCCTTCAACTGTCCTGTTGTGTTACCCCTTCATAAATACATTTTTGCCTAGCTGGAATTTTATAACACCAAGTCACATCATTTAGGTTCATTCAGATTACAGCAAGATTCGCAAAATGTGCACTGCTTCAACATTTTGCACTAAGCCACTTCCAATTGTAGGTGGCAAACATGAGTGGGTATTGGGTAGCGACTGTCCAGTGTGAACACCATGGGCTAAATGCACATTGAAGACTGCACATTTAGCAGTCTTGAACATGCCCAGTGTGAACGTAGCATAAAGCTGTGAGACAACACAATGTGTAAGAATACAATTTTCTTTCCTTTAAGCGTAATGGAGAATCTCTGGTTTCTAATCACATATTAGATTGGATAGATGATTAGTTTTTGCTTCCCAGGCGGTTTGCTATCATTGGTTTTAGATTTTTGACCCCATATAAATAGTTTTTGATTAGTTTGGAAAGGCAACCAAAAAAAGAAAGAAAAAAAAAGCAGAATCAGCAGAGAAGAAAAACTTGATTCTGCTTGCTTCCCACAAAAACTCCCAAATGAATATTTTTTAAAGAATTTCTAGAGCTAATAAGAATAAAATTATACATTTAAATAAATTATGATTCATTTAAAACAATCAATACATTTCCTTCTGGATTTATGCCACTTAAATTTAATTTGTGCATTATACTACAACAGTTAGATACAGTAAAAAAGAAGCTTTATGAAAACAACAAATATGTTTAATAACTACTAAAAATTCTTACATCTGAGAAAAACTTACATAAAGGGAAGCTAAGATCAAGGTGGTGCATTGTTTCCGAGTTAATATTTTCTCTTCAGCCCCAGCAGCCAAACTGTCAACAACTACAATATTTAATGAAAGCAGCATCTCTGCATCTCCTTAAATCAGTCAGAAAGCGAAGGTAGAACAGAGGAGACCAATGAATCCCAAAGACAAATAAGAGTCACCTTCAATTTTAATAAGTCAGCAGCCAATTTTCAAACAGAGACACAGTAGAAAAGGATGAACTTGACTAATACTGCCATACAACAAAAGAAGGTCATAGATCAGAAATGGTCATTGATTTCACAGTCTTTCATAACTTTTTTTTTTTATAAATTGTCATGACTTTTTTTGAGGATCCAAAATGGCATATACAGTTTTCCTGTCCCTTTTTTTTTTAAATCTGCTAATTTCAACCAAACGAATTATATCGTGACGAAAACACTGGGATTTCTTTTACTTATATGTGATTGTCTTGATACTCACCATTATGCAGATGAATGTAATTTGCTCTGACATAATTGCGACATGAGGCCATTTGATTTTGTACAGACAAGCCTATGTGATGTGACATATACAAAGGGGGAGGAGCAGTCTTCACAAATAAAAATTGACAATTTAAGATGGAAAAAAAAGCGGGAAAATTAAACAAAAATCAAACAACACTAAGAAACAATTCCAAGTCCTCATATCATGAATGAAAATAATTAGAATGACATGTCTCCGAGCGGACAGGATTTTAAGTTATCTACATTTTCTGAGTCTGTGTACCAGATCAGACACATAATCCACACCTTAAATAACATCATGCACAGATCTTCTTCCTGGAGACTGAACAGAAACTAAATCGAAACCAGAAAACATAAAAATTAAATAGAGACAACACTTTACAAGATGTTACTACACAATGTATCAACAAATCAAACTCTACTTTTATATACAATAAAAGATTGTTTTAAACTCCTGCTCTAGAATCTATATCTGCCTGCATTTGTTGAGGAGGATAAATACAATCCTGGGGGGAAAAGTTAGAAAAGGAGTTCAAAAAGTACAAAAAATGCTTAATTAAAAAAAAAAAAAAAACACACACATACATCAAAATTTTGAATTTAGAACTGACAAAGAAATGAAATATGAGAATTAACTAAAATACAGACAAACAAAACAAAAAAAAGCAACAAAACCATGTTCACAATTCCCCCTTTTTATCAAGGTGTTAATTTGTCGTGGCAAAATGTGTCTGGAAAAATTGTTGCTTGACTCTCTCAGAACTGTCACTGAAACCCGAGCAGCTGAGTCCACTATTCTATTTTAATGTGGAGATGTACAAATAAACAACAGCCACATGTTTGTTTCCTCACCCCTTCTTCTTTTTCCTCTTTTCCTCCTTTTGTTTTCTGAAGGCATTCAGGTGAGTTTCTCTGTAGTCCGTTCAAAACACCCCGTACCTCTTATGCAGTGTTTTTAATTGCATTCTCGTTAAGCTTTTCCATGTAGTTTCTAAGATCCTTTGAGTCCCCGAGCTCAATGTCTGGACAGACCCATTTTATCTCGCTGGTCTGCACCAGCGCAAGTGGGCTGAGTACTGGACATCCATTACTGGACTTTACATTTGAGAAAGTAGTGAACTTCACCCTCTTTCTCTTGGTAGTGGGGGAGTTAAGTGACTCACTTCGATGATCCTTTCCACTCGAGCTACATCCACCTCCACCGGTATGACCATGCTGCACGCCCCCATTTAATAATTGACTACCCTCCTCTAGCGTTCCGCTCAGCTCCTCCTGCTGCTGCTGCAGACACAGCCCCTCTTCTTGTCCGAGCCAGACCCAATCGTGGGCATGAGGCATCGTCTCCGGGGCTTCCAGAGACAGCTGTTTGTTGCGGTATTTGTACGCGTAAGAGATGCAGTTGATGAGAAAAACCAAGATGGCCAGGCAAAAGACCCCCAGCAGGGCGTACATTCCGATCTCCAAATCTGTCAGGCCTCGTCGTGACGGCAGCAAGTCCTCGTCAGTGCTGCGGCTTCGGGGGAGCTCGGCTTGGTTTGGGTATTCAGAGAACTGGTTTGGGACTCTTGCCCCTCTGTCTGCCGATAATCGGCCCCCATTGGGCTTCATCGGAACCTGGCCCCTGATGGTAGTGGCTCCACGGTTTATCAATCCAGTCTCCATGTCAGAGATAGATCCATCATAATATGGAGGATCTGGACGTGTTCTTCTGTCTCCGGGTTGTCTGTATTGCTCCTCTGATTGACCAAACCTCACCTGAACATTTACTATGCCGGTGGCCAAAGTCGTACGGCGTTTGCCCTTCTGACAGGCCTCTGATGAGCTCATTTCAACACGCACAAGCAAACCTTGACCTTCCCCCTTGGCTACGACAATGGGCCACTTCCACGCTTCACTGCGCTGCACTTCCACCACCTGCTCATCCAAAGAGGTAGCTGCCAGGGTAAAATGAGCTGCGTTGTAGTTGTCCAATGGAGTCATGGATCCATCACTAAACTGGAGCCAAGAACTGATGAGAGCCTCCTGTGGAAACAGACGGAGCCAAACTCAAATTGGTAAAACAGCAGTGAAACAGAGAAAATCACTGAAAATTACAAACCCAAAAATTCAATTTAAACGTGAAAAGACCTAAAAAAACACTCTGGAACATACAACACAGAGACACGGGGGAGAAAAAGTCATTTTTCATCGCAGCAAAAAGGTTAATAAAAAAAAATGGATAGACTGGATTTTTGCCTGAAAGCAAAATATTATTTTAGCAACGACTGCAGTCTTCATTGGCAAATATAATTATAGTAATTACGGGACAGTTCTGCGGGTGGAGATTGTAATCAAGGTGAAAGCTTTGCTTTGCAAGGTGTATCAGTTTAAAGTATTCCAGTGAGTGTACAAATCTGGCTTATAATTCTTACTCAAGCTTGCTAAAGTTGTCCCAAAACAACTCACATCCTTCTGAGTGTACTGCAAATTAATCATTACTCTGAATATCCATCCATCCTACCATCCATCCATCCATCCATCCATCCATCCATCCATCCATCCATCCATCCATCCAAAACTGCTATATTCCTTTCGAGGTCACAAGGACGCCACAGCCTCTTCCGGCTACTGTTGGGTGAAGGCAAGGTACACCGTGGACAGGTCGGTAGTTCGTCGCAGGTCATTACTCTGAATAAATATTTAGAATTTCATATAACATAGTTTGAAAGTACTCTACCTGCTTAGGGGATTCCATGACTTCCTGTGTTGCCGCAGTAGCAACAATTGCCCTGTTGCTCCCAGGACTGAGTTGCAAGGATAAGGAGAGTCCAGACACCAACTGCACCCCCAGCTCTGTCACACTCACTTTGTCATCCATGACCCGGATGCTCCTCTCAGCCAAGACTGTAGATGTCAGAGGGGACAGCACCTGCAAAACAAACACAAGAAGAGCGGGGTTTAAAGCATTTTTCATACAAGAATGAAAATATTAAGCCTGTAAATAATGAAATGTAGAAGATCCAATATAAAGTATTCCATTCCTTTTTGTTTTTGTTTTGCATGAAGTCAAACCCTCTGAATTTTCAAAAGCATACAGGCTAAGATAATGTAATTGTAAAAAAAAAAGTCTTATTGGATTGCACTGTGTTACAAATACGGGAGAATCATGTGCAAAATGTAAGAATTGTCTTGTATATTTCAGGAAAAATACACAAAAAAAGTGTCATTTTCAGTTTTTTATTACAGGTGTAGCCTGTTTGGAGCAAATAAAGTGGCTTCTAAAATACCGACTTATGACAAAACAGACCATGGCTGATCAGAACAGGCTGGTAATGGTGAAAAAATAAAATATGATGAATTTTTAAACAGGTGATGAAGTTTTTCCCCCTTTCAGCTCACACTGTATTAGAGGTTGTAAAAATGACATAAAAATCAAATTTTTTTGTCTAGAAAAAAAAAAGTGTAAAAACCCTAAGTACATACAGAACAATAAAAAAAAAGGATATAATACAATGTTTGGCTTGAACCCTCATAAAAGCATGTATGTATTTAAATCATGGGCAGATTAGCGTGCGCTTTAACCTTTTGTGCTACCTGTGTTGTAAAGCAGACTGTGAAACCGTTATAAGATTCTCTCCTATCCGCTCCAATTACAGCTCCAGTCTCTCCTGTAGCCGCCCCCACATGGCTGCATTTACCAGCCATAATGAACTGTCAGCACTGATCACTGCCTCATTTGTACAGCCCCATTTACTTGTTTTCCTGCCTTTGCTTTACCTCTTTGCACTTTCCCTTTTGCTCCCAGCGCAGTATTTTCTAATTTTCAATCGCTAAGAGTATGTTCTTCGTAAAGGGCACCTCTTTGAATGTGTCATCAAGAAGAATTGGTGCAAAAGAGAAATACGTGTTGATTTTGAGTCTCTGTGGGAGACTATTTTAAATATTTAAACCTATGCAATAAAAAAGTAAATGTTGTAATATTCAAGGGTTAAATAGGTATAAAGAAACATGTTGCATATTTCTCTTTATGGATTTGCAAAAAGATGTCAAATTAAATTAAGATTTGTTTGGGATCATACTAAATTAACTATATTACACTTCCTCGTTGATCAGGACTCCTTTTCTTAACTATTCTGTGCTTCTAAATGTCCAGGATTTCTAATTTTTACATTGTAGGATGTTAATTCTTCCTTCTGAGACTTGATAGCAACAGTAGCACACCGATTGCTTTTCTTCTTTCTACATTATTGTTTATCCTTCTACACCACCATTACAGAAACTGCAAATTCTGCTTTTGGCCCTCATCCATAAATGTGACATTCTCCTAAAAAGCCTTCTAGTTGCATCCAATTTCTTTCTCTCCCAATCTCCAAGTTTACAGATTTCCTTTTGCTTTTCCCATGAGAGCAATTACTTCCCAAGCAGCTTTCAATTCAAAGACTCTATAGTCTAGTTCTTTATTATTTTAGTCTGGATCGAAGATGACACTCAGTCCCTTAAATCCAGTAAAATCCAATTTTCTCCTGATACCTGGTGTGGAGAACCCAACAATGACATGAAATCATGTGTGCCTCTGACTCACAGGGTGACACTTCTGCAAAGGTTAGCTGCAGAATGTGTTGCCCCATCCATAACACGTCAGAAAGTGAGCACTTAAATTGATTTATTTCCTCCTCCTGCAACACCATCAAACTTGCAGCAGAGTATTTTTAACGATCCTATTAACAATTCAATGGCACAATGGGATTTTTCAACATCAGCGGAGTCTTTGGAAATCCTTGGCTTTGGCTTAAATGTCATATCCAGGTATTTAGCAGTAATGCTGAATCCAAACAAGAATCTGATTGTGTTCCCTGTTCAAATTCGTAAACTCTGATCATCTTTTGATCTATTGTTGTTTTCTAGGACATAGTTTATGTAGAGCTGGAGTAGTTCATCAGAAATTCACCTCTTGTGAGTTGTGGGTGGGACTGTTGGTGCAATGTAAGCCTTCCCCACTTCCCATCATCTCATCTATTTACATGCTTTCCCGCCAGCTTACAGCCCCTCACAACCCCAACTAAACTCTACCATTACAATATCAGAGATATCCAGCCACACACTTTTGAGCCAAATGCCAGTTGAGACGAGAAAAACAAAGACATACATGCAGTCATCTGCAGGTTAAAGCATCAGAATGGAGCGGAGCAGGGAGCCTGTGGCCTGCCAATTGTAGCTTCTACATCACGACTACAATCTTTTTCAAACAGATTTTTTTTCTGCTCCTGATTCATGATTTGAATAACAGAATACTCAGAAATGCAATTTTTAACTTGATTTTTTTTATACATGTCCTCCAGTATGATTGAAATGCAACAAAAACATGTTAAAAACACAATTTCATCGGAAAGGGTCTTCAAATGGAATAAAACTGATATTTGCCAAATAAACCCAACTGAAAAACAATTCAGCAGTTGGATTTATTGTAAATACTTAAATATTAAAGGATAAATGTCTGCTTTATTTCTGCTTTCCTTATAAAATGTGCAAATGTGTTGGATAAATGTTGCTTTAAAAGGAAAATTAGGAAAGCTTCAGAGCAAACGGCTGTGTTTGAAGTTTTGAACTACTTTCCACTGATACAACAAAACCATCTGCCTACAGCTGTGAGAAGCAAAGCTTCCAGAAAAAGAAAAAAAAATCTCAGTGTGCACCGGCTACTCGGTCCTGCAGAGCACACACTGCTCTTCAATGCATAATAAGGAGCAGAAAACGATCCCAGTCCTGTGTTCCAACAATGTGTTGTGTTGTTGTGCCATCTTGTAAATGTCAGACTGATGTTGATTTACGACGTGAGTGCGACTAACGCGTTACCCAGAGCAAGGCCCTGATTGTATCATTAAATAAATAGGATTGAGAGTATTTGTGCATGTGTGTGCATGCACACGTGGCTGGAAGGAGCAGACTAAAAGGCAGACAGAAAGCGAGGCCGCGCAGGTGTAAGCTTTTATTGGATGTGCCATTAAAGCATGTCTTTCTGTCAGCCTCATGATGGGTTTAAGTGTTTCTGCCCAAGTGAAATCGATTTGGCTGTTCTTGAATTTCTTCCCTTCCCACTGACAAATCTAGTCCATCTTATTCCACATTTTGCAAACTCTCTTGCCCGATGCACTACCTAAAAAATGATCAATTATCCTTCAACATGTTTTTTTTTTTTTTGGCAACTTAGACCCAAAAAGCAAGAATTTGTGTTTGGTAGGTTATTTCTTTGCTGTACCAATGCTTCTTAACGATACATTTCAGTTCGATCACCTTTTAAATG
Source organism: Oryzias celebensis (assembly GCA_014656515.1). Taxonomy (NCBI): domain Eukaryota; kingdom Metazoa; phylum Chordata; class Actinopteri; order Beloniformes; family Adrianichthyidae; genus Oryzias; species Oryzias celebensis. Next base: position 15,412,631 of record BNCR01000012.1, read on the forward strand.
GTGCCATATTTGTAAGGAACATGCATCCATGAGGATGAATAGAATCACTAAGTGGGTTGCATCAATAAAAAACAGTTGGCCACAATATAGCACAAGATTAAAATAGATTTTGTAAAAAATTGCTGCTCTGTAAGCTCATAACAGGGAGGATTTGGCAAAGTTTTCTTGCACAAATACTCAACCTTGCTGCATGAAAAGATGCTTTTTACAGATGTGGGACCATTTAAACACATAAGAGCAAACACAGCCTCTCTAGAACCACAAGAATTATAACCAAGAATTATTATCATCGCAGAGCGATCATCTACCAAGCATACAATTCCCTACATTTTTGTGGTAAATATATATTTTTGGAGCTAGAGAGACTCCTGCTAAAGTTGTAAATTGCGCCTTATGAGAAGCAAATTGCTTAGGTGAGTTAGGGTGTATTCAGACTGGAAAAGTCACTTGGTCCGGACTGTGTCCGCTTCATTAGATCTGGATTGAGTCCTGAACTGTGCATTTGGTTTGTATTCAGACTGCTGTCAACCAAACATTTCTGTTCCAGACCAAGGCTTGCAAACAAAACCATGTGACTAAAGATCTCTTCAGTAATTGGTCAAGAATTACGAGAGTGGGGCAAAGAAACAGGAGAAGGAATAATGGACGTTTGCAATCCTTATTGGAATAGTTCACCTATTCAAACTTTAGATTTTCCTGAACAATTTGAACGTCTGTATCAACGTCAGGTGCAGCACTTTTAATTGCGACTTTGGTACAGAACCTGTATTTTGGTGGCCCCGGCGCGACGTCCAATCAGCACTTGACCATTCAGAAGTTCAGCGATACTTGGTTCCTCCACCCTCAAGAATTCCTTGACAAGTTGCGTCATGTCCACATGCCAGTCGCTACCAAGGAGGAAGTTCTGCTGACCCGTCCCATCATCCTCTGGAAACTCTTTAATTTCCCTCAAATCGGCCACAAACTGCGTGAGGACACGCAGAGTGGTGCTCTGGTACTGAGGTCCACAGGAGTTCTCTGTCCGGTCGTCTGCTGCATCTGCGACTTTGCTGTCGGTGACTCTCTCATACCTGAAAGCAAAAGGAGAATGCCGTTGAGCAATGGATGAAGAGCAGAGATCAAGCGATGCATAGCAGAGAGACTATAACATCACCAAACAAGGCCGTTTGCAAGGGAACAACCTCCTAAAGCTCTTCGCTTTACACATTTGCAAAGATACAATTCTATTTCAGTTGCTTTGCCTCACAATAATTGGTTTGTATTTTTTTTCAAGATAAAAGTCGATGAAACTTCTGATGCATTTAAGGCTGTCGGATTATGTGTCGTGCGGCACGTTTGCGTGACATTCCAAAAGTCACAGTCTCCCGGGTTTTTAAAAATCCATTAAAAACAGCTCGCAGAGACTTGCTTTGTCGTTTTTTTCTTTAAAAGGGCAACCTATATATTTTTTTCTTCATGCTTGGCATTTTTTTTTTTTTTTTTTTTTTGCTCCTGGCGAATACTTTGCAGATAAAAGCATTTGAGAAATTAGAAATTGAATGTATTTAGTTACGGAATTTGGTCAAATGTTGGTTCTGGGCTTTATTTCCATCCAAGTTACATTTATATGCTATTGACCCACAGGACTAAGGTATGACAAAGAAGGAAAGTCCTTTAAATGAAGTTAAATATCCTTTATTCCACATTTTTCACTTCTAATCAGTTCTCTGTACATGCTCATGTTGTAGTTTTTTATACTTTACTTTTCCTCCCCTCTTCTCCACCTTTTATTCACATTCCTTCGAGCACCACTTGCCTCTCTTCTGGTCAGGTGGCCGAGGGGAGTGACACTGACAGTTTCCATTAGGTTTAATGAGGCATAGCTAGTCAGGCAGAAAAATGGGCTGACAGGTTAACATGTTGTGGCCCAGTGGCTTGGCTTGCTTCCTAACCTGGCTTCAATGCACTGTCCCCTCCTCTTCCTCCAAATAAGTGAGGGGACAGCAATCTACATCAAGGTGACATTTGTTGCTGGCAGCAGAAACACAAGGTCAGGGCATGTTTGCCGGCGTGACTGACAGGTCATCCAGGGTGCGGGCCTTTAATAAGGAGGCTTGCACACTGAATGACTGTTCACTTAGCTGGAGCATGGAGCACACCGAGTAAGAAATGTCAAGAAAAAATCTGTTTTGCTGTCTTTCGTCCAAAATGTGCTCAAACTACAAATATTTATTCAATCAAGTGAATATGAAAGACATTTTAATGCATGATTAATCTACCCTTATATCACTAACAAGTGGTACTTGAGGAAAAGTGACACTTTAAAACAGAGGATTATAAAAGTGACACTATGTGGAATCTAAGCTTGAAAAAATTAAAATAAGATAGAAAAAACATTTATGGATCAAAACGTATTTTAATTTTATATTTGCCTGGCCCTGCAGTTGATTGATTTTACTGTTATAACAGGACATAAGAAAATGACTGCTTAGACACTCCTGCTATGTATTTCTGAATCCCTTTTGCATTTGAATCAAATTTAGGCTCCAAAGCAGATGGACAAGAGAAGAGGAAGGCATGGAGCCAACATGAGTCACTAAGGCTGCCCTTTATGTGTTGCTCTGAATTACACTTTAAACTGGTTTACTAAAGTACGGTGGCCCTGAAGTGCAAATCAAACCAACAAATCACTTAACATTTTACAATGACATCATACAATGACAATAAAAATAAATAAAAAATAGGTTTTCGAAATCAGAATAAATTCCAGTAACCAAAACACACTTACTGGATAGTCATGTTAGTGTTTTTTTCATGTGCGTCTTCAATGTTCGCAAACGGTACAAATAAAAATGTTAGGATTACTACGGAGCATATCCAGCATCGCTTCATGCCAAATAAGCTTTGGTTATAATAGTGGACAAACATCATCCAATTAGTGGTGCCCAATTATATCTTCCATTTCTGGTTTCCGTACAAAAGAAAATAAAATTGAAAAAAAAGAAGTAATTTTCAGAAATCCAAATGAAATGTTAAAACATGAAGCAAAGAAAGAAAACGAAAACAATTCAAGAAAAAAAAAAGTTAACATTCACTTATTTTGATCATTTTTCTTCTTTTCCATAAAACAAGGATAACTCAAAGGAGTATTTTGTGGAATGTTCACTATACTGAATTTAATTCTGAGGTTTACAAACTAAAATAGCAATTCTTTGTCTTTGGTTACAACATTTCCATTGAAGTTAAAGAAGAAAGGTCAAATTGGTCTATGCTGACACACTTTTCAGGTGAAGATCTTAGATTGATATATTTATGTATATATATTTCCTTTGTTTGTCTTGTTTTGCTTCATTTTGATTTTTTTGAAATCAACAAAAAAAAAATATCTAAACCTACAAACCAACGGTGACATACCAGCAAAGTTAAGGCGTTAGACCAGGAATGGGCAACTCCAGGTCTCAAGGGCCGCATTCCAACATGTTTTCCTACATACCCCGCTCTGGCATGTTCTAACTGGCTGGACACATCTGAACCAGGTAATCAGCTTGGGTATTTGGAAACCGTGCAGACACTGCAGATGCAGATGCTTGTCATGGGTTTAGGCTTGCTTGGATAGTATAATGACATAGGCCCTAAAAGCAACTGTGCATCATTTAAATCCCACAACCTGCCTGAGTAGTCTTGCTGACCATACCATTTTCCATCTTCTGAAAGCTTGCAACAATGCATAATATCACAAACCCTAAATAATATCTGACAGTTTCTTTGGCTGTGGCAATGAGGTCACTGTGCTCAGCGTCACATTTTCATTAAATATAACACCTCTGTGATGATGTAGAGAGTAAGAACAATATCATAAACGTGGAGCTGACTGCATGATGTTTTCATGTAAATATAAACAAGAAATGTTTCTGCTTTCTATGCCAAGAAGAATTAATGTGGTTCTCTTTGTGCATAAAAAATGTAAAATAAAATCCATACTCCTGTTTGGTATTTGCATTGGCGTCATTCCAGCAGGCATATTCTCTGGCATTTGTTTCTTCTCACTCCTGAAGTGTTGATCTTTTATGCCAAAGATCTTTGGACAATGAGTCAAAATCGGCACAATATGAAAACAATTTAAAAAAATGACAACATCAAACCATTTTGTTTGAAACAAAGGCCCAAAGTGGAGGCATTAAAACAAAACATCAAAGATGCCCCTGTCAAATGTGTCATTACATATTTATTACTTCAAAGTTTTTCAAAATGTCAGAGGCAGTCATTCATGTAGCTGCTTCACAAACTAATGCGTCTTGATTTCATTTACATGTTTATCAGCAACACCAAAGATGATCTGAGTGTTCTCTGCCACTTCCTGTAATTGGTGTATAAATTACAATACAAATTGTGTGTTAATGGAATATTCGGGCTCGGTTGAAAGAGATGCTTCAAATTATGACACTGACTCTTTGTAGGGCAGTAAATCATGATTAGAATGTCTATTTTTAGATGCAAATTAGACTGTGTGCTGCACTGATCATCTGCTGTCATTTGCATATTCTATTTTAAACAGCCTTTATTCACATTAAAAGAAAAATCAACTGTTTTTTTTTCTTTTTAGATTAGAACTGTCTGGTGCTGCTCTTCCTGTGATTATTAAAAGGCGGAAATAAAACAGTGCTTCTCCTCCAGCTATAGTTTAATCTTGAATCACTACATGGGGAAGTGTCATTGAGCGGGATGCTGATCCTCACAGAATTCAATAATTCAGTTCTGGACAAAAAAGTGATCTAGCGCTGAGCTTTAATGAATGGATAGTAAAATCATTGAAGACCACTTGGGAAAGATTATAAATATTGCTCAAATATTTCCCACTAAAGTCAGATTTATTATGTAATTGTAGTACCTACTATATTTTCCATTCTTTAGTGCACAACGGACTACAAGTCGCACCGTCAATGAATGGTCTATTTTCAAACTTATTTCATATAGAAGGCACACCGTTCTATAACTCACTAGAACTAGAACTCAATAAGCATTAACTGAGACAAAAGAGTCAGAGATAAGTTTGTCAGTCAGTCAAACCTTTTTTAACTGCGTTCACACCAACTCTAGAACTTGTTTGTACCTACAACTAAAGCCACACGTTAACTTTACTGGTAGCATTAGCCATATTACGGTATTACTAATCCCTGTACTTCCCAGCCTTGCTTTCAACCCGTACATAAACAGAGTGATACCATTAAAACAAACGTTATTGTGATAACAATAAATTCCAATGTTGTTAATAAAACACAAAAAAAGTACAACCAGACATCGTTTTATGTTAGTCGTAATATTGACAATAATACCCAACCAAACATTTGGACAGAGTGCAGAAAATACTATATTATTTATTGATTAAACAGGGTATGATTTTGTGTCACACTCCTGGTAAATATTGCACATTGATAATGTGGATAAACCAGCATTTATTCACATATTGTTTTGCATTGTTAAAAGCCTATGTTTTTTTTTTTTTTTTTTTTACTTTTTATTATATACTATAAGGTTTTTTTTTTTAATCGCATTTTAAATTTCAGAGGTAAAAAATACATTTCTTAAAATTTTAGAGAGATTAGTGAATGTAGAATTTTTGCTGTCTCTCCTTCTTTGTTAGTACCAACACCTTGGTATTACAATAAAAAAGATCTTTTGGCTCAGGATGCTGCTGTACTAAATTGGAAACTTATACATCAGTATTTTTTTGTTAAATTATTTGTGTTTTTTTTCTTTTCCGTGCTATTTTGTCATCTTTGCAGCAGTTTTTTATGAAGGAGCATTGCAAAAATCACCATATTATTATTAACAAAAGCCATCCCTCTGATGCATTTTATCCTCCACTTGAATAATCAGTCTCATATTTTTTACCTCCACCCACACACCCATCATTCAGTGTGTGGGTGGAGGTCTAAAGTACAGTGGGTGCAATGCCTCTCACCTTGTAAAGGCTCAAGCAGACCCCTGTGACCCAGAATACTAAGAAGCTGGTATAAATAAAGCCAGTAATAATCTATTTTGTTAATGGAATTAGATATATTAAGAATACAAACACATTTTTAAATAAAACCTTTTATTACAGTTAATTTTTCTTAATTCTTTTTGGAATTTGGGGCATAGCAAAAAACCGATTGGTGTGTGGTTTCAGAGCTTATAGGGCGCACAGTCAATGAATGGTTGATTTTCAAATTTATGTCATAATAAGGCGCACTAAAGTATAAGACACATTCAATGAGAAAAATAATCTGAGGTAAACCTTTCAGGCAGTATAACTTTAATAACTGTGCTCACAGTAATTCTAGACCTTATTTATAACATGCTACATGTTAGCCTCATTAACCTATTTACAGTACCTGTAACTTCCAACTTTGCAAAACAAAAAATATAAAAAAAAAACAAACAAACTGACTGACACAGCTAAAACAAACACTACTCTAGTTAAACTAACTGCCAAAACGTAAAAAAACCACAGTCCAACTCCACTACACAATAGCAGTATTAACATATTCATAATAATACACACATAACGTATTTTTTATAACAGCCGACCTTGTGTGCAACTCAAAAAAGACCTGTCATTTTGACAGAAAACCTCTTAAAATCGCTTCAACATCAGTAAGCACAACCACAAATAAACTGAGTAAGACACTCCAGATTATGCCTTACAGTGCTGAAAATATGGTAGTTTCATCAAAAACTATATTTTAAAAAAGCCTCAAAGGTGTTACCTTTTTATTGTCTCATAAAGAATGAAAGACAGGATTAAAAAACACCAATCCTACACAGCAAAAGCATTTTTTTCTTAAGTTTGTGTTCATTTCAAGTGATATCCGTTTATGTTGTGGAATGGGTTAAAGAAAATAACAGATTCAAATAACTGGTTACAAGGTTTTGCATTCAAATTTGTCAAACTAGTTGGTTTTATTGCGAGCATACTGCTTCAAAAAAACAAGTTAAATCCCTACTTTTTTCTTGCCTTTTTTTGTTTTTTCTGAGACGATAAATTAGTAATTTAATTAATGTTAATGAATAATTAAGAAAGTCTTTAAATTTTTTAAAACAAACACCCCCTGTGTGGTAAAAGCACCCCTTCATTTGGAGTTTCACTTGACTTTAAAAAATGAAAAACAAAAACTAGACGATGTCAGAAAAATGTAAAAACTGTATAAGGCATATATGTAAAAGTTATATTTTTATTTTTTATCTTTAGCTTTAGAACAAAATGGGCTTCAATGTTGTGCATGGGGAACCGGTTTAAGATGTTAAATAATCAAAAACAGACAAAAGCAGACCTATATCAGGACTTTAATGCTACATAACAATTATGACTATCTTTATTTATTTTTTTTTCTGCTTCACTAAAGAGGAAAATGTTTTATACGTGGGCCTCTGAGGCTCAGTGCAACCAACAGTGTCTTACCTCATGGTTCCTGCACTTGTAGGAACTCTCCAGCCTTTGATCTGACTGAGCTCAGGGTCGGCCACATCTATGAGCAGCGGTAAGCGGGGCATCCACACACTCATCTCCAACTGTGCACTCAGAAAACTGTAGGTGAAGTTGAGCATCACTCTGCTCCTTCCTCTGGTCTCCTTTCCGTTGACATACACATAGTCACAGCGCTCCGACACCTAAAATATGAGACGTGAAAATAATGACTAGATTAGCAGAATGTTGGAAACAGTTTAGACGTGCTTTCTCAAAAACTTTTTTTTCTTAAACATATGCTCTTTTACACAACTCTCCTCTACAGTGTTTCTGTAAGGGTTGCTGTTTCTTTGAATGTGTATCAGTCTGTATAGAGGCAAAGCTGTGCTATAGCTTTGATCCAACTTAACAGATGGAGCTGCACAAAGATGCAAACTTCTTTTATCCAAAACACTCAGAGCTTTATTGTAACCAGCTGGACAATGAACAACTCCGGTTAGTTATGAAGTTTATCAGATTGTTTCCGAACATAACAGGGATGTTTAAAGTTCATGGAAATATCCCAAAAAAAAGTAGAACCAACTCAAATTTTTTGCAACCCTCTATTTGACAGTTATCCATTGAATTTAATTTTTAATAACTCCAATTTAAATTCATTTCGGTTTTTCAAAAGCTTGATTGGCACAACTGTTCATTTCGGCACATGTCCTCGGGAGCTAAAATTATTAATAACAAACCAGTCACAGGAAGACTGTCACTTATCTCCACTTCTTTGCATGCAGCTTGGCAGCTTGACTCTCAAATGATGTCAGATCAGCCCTTCTCTCCGAGGAACAAAACTGACAGCTTGATGTCTGTCAGTTCTCTCCTCCACCCTCCAATCATTTCTTTCTTTTCCTTCCTTCCTTTGTCTCTCCCTCAGACTTTTTCAATGCAAACTCACCCAGAAGTCCTCTAATTAAAAGGTGATATCAAATCAAAGTTGAGGAAACGGTTTGGATTTCACTCAAGGAGTGCTGAAGATGTTGGGCACAAGACAGAACCCACGTTTCTACAAAGAAATCTTTTTTATCCAGAAACACAAAATATCAGTAAGTATTTTTTATGTAGTTTATAGTTAGGATCTAGTTTCCAATTACTCTAGATATAAAACAAAACTAACTAACAAGTAATTTTCAGAGAGATATACAAACTTGGTTTAAGACAATTAATCTTGATTATCTTGTTTAGAATTTTGTTCTTGAAAATATTTTATTTTAAGAAATATTTCTTATAAAAAGTTTTAGTTATGCTCAAATAATATTATCAAGCAGTATTTTTATTTGTGAACATCAAGTGATCTTGTTTTAAGAAACAGACTTGCTAGATTTTGAAAAAACCGTAATGTTCTATTAGACTCATAATTTACAATTTCTTAAAAATTTAAATTGAAGTGTGTAAAGTTAGTATTATTTTAGGATGATTGTGGTCTATGGTGTAGTTCTTGAAATTGGATATTTTGTGGGTAAAATTACAAACATGTGTGCTATGCACACTTTAAGGATAAATACTCTGTGCCACTCGCCAGCCCAGATAGAATACAGGGTTTTGTCAGGAAGGGCATTCGGCATAAAACTCTGCCAAACCAATTGTGCGGATTGGTGAAAGCTGGTTCGATGTGGCAACCCCTGAAAGGATATGCCGAAAGAACAAAATAAGTTCAACATACTTTATTGATCCCAGCCCGGGAAATGTTGTTGCAGCAACAGTGTACAGGTTCATTAATAAAACAAATAACAAACACAGATATAACACTTTTTTTAACGATACACGCCTATTTCAACACATTTTATTTCTAATTCCAAGACCAAAACACCCACATATTATCGTTAAGTTCAATAGAACTAGGGCAGAACATCACAACTTCTTTTAACAAATCCAAGACAAATTCTACAAGTTCCATTGATAGATTTGTTTAGAATTTGTTTAGATTCACTTATTAAAAGGTAAAAACATTGTATATTCTACATTTCTTTTAACTTGTTTTTGAAAGGCATTTTTCCAGTGCACAGGTACGTAGAGTAAGTATACACACAGTCCTGTACTTTCCATTTTACCGAGGCACAATGTTGATGCTTTTAGTTACATCATGTATAATCTTAATCATATGACACAGATATGATTCAAGTCAAATAAATCAATAAAGCAATTTTATATGAATTAATAATGAATATAATAATAAGTATTGATATAATGAATGTGATAATTAAAATCAATAAAATATTAATATTATTATAATATATTTATTAAAAATACTTGGACGTTGAATTAAATAAATACATCAATTTTCCATCCAACTATATCTTTGAACCCAGTGAATTACTTTTGGGGTCACAGGTTTGCTGGTTCCAATCAAGCTACTGTTGGAGGTGGAGTGCACCCTAATCAGTTCACCACAGGATCGCACAAACACAAGGAGTTCACCTATGAAACATGTTATTTAACTGTAGGAGAAAGCAGGAGAAAATCCACACCTATAGAGGGTGAACATGCAAACTTCACACAAAAAGGTTCCAGCTGGGATTAGAACCAGGTACTTCTTGCTTCTTGCTATAAGGTAAAAGAGCCAAGCACTACACCACAATGCAGCCTTTTTCATTTACAGGCAGCTAGTAATCACAAAGATCTAAATTCCAAGAAGTAGAAAACATTTCTACTGAAATGCAGATGGGGTTAAAGGTCTCAGAAACAAACATCAAAACAACAATCCAACACATTTATTTTTGTTTAGATTTTTAACTTGTCATATAACTGAACAAAATGATTGTAAAACGTTTAATCTATCATCAGAGTGGAATTGTATTAGAATGAAATGAAGGCACATTTTTTGTATCTTCTGCTGCACAACAGTGTCTAGTTGTTGTTCAGAGGCAAAGTTCTAAAAGTATATATTAGTACAGTAAAAAGTGGACTCTAAACCAATGTTGTCATGTTTATATTTGATATAAAAGGAGTAAAAGGATGACAGCACATAACAACCCCAATGAAAGAAGCATGTTTGATTTGGCTTTTCTATTTTAACTCCAGTAAATATATTTAAAAAAACACTCTAATAGACATTTAAAAATATCTACAGATTAGTTGCCAACAGGTAGATGTGTAAGAGACCACTATATGCAGAACACAATTGGCAGACATCTAATAGAGTAACAACAAAAAGTTGTCTGAGACATCCTGTATACATCTACAATAGATGGTTGTTAGTTATTTAATCATTGATTGTGTCTATTAGATACATGTACAGTGCTTTGAGCCAGAAAGGAAGGTAAAAAAAGTGCTTTACAAGTATACGCCATTTACGCTATTTAGATGTCTATTAATAGATATCTATATTTGTCTACTAAATAACTAATATGTGTCCGGTGGGATGAAACTAACCAAATTGCATCTTTACAATGCGCAAGGCATGATTAGATTGCAACACAATTAGATGTGGAAGAGTTGTCTGCTAGAGATCTAAACCATGATATACAACAGAACTCTATGAAATGCTGTCTATCTATAGCTGTGAGCTTTGAAATAGCCATGATTTAGACATCTCATACATGTGTCTGTAGTGGGTATGTGCTGCTCTCTAAAGTCAAATAAATGCAAATTGTTATAAATATAGAAAAATATAACACTGCTATAATTCAAATAATATAAATATTTAAAAGCTACATTTAATTCGTAAAAGGCTTAGTGGCCAAAAATGGAATTCTTCAATTATGCAACTTTGCAGCCCAATAAGCTCTTATTGGGCTTTGGTCCGTAAGAAACTGAACCAAACGACTCTTTTAGCGTGAAATGTTGCAGACCCCTGCTCTATGAGTTCTAGCAGCATAACTAATGTTTGGATTGTGGATATTATAGCAATTCCAAAATGAAGCAGAAACATATAAAATGTTGTAGCTCCGCCTCACAACCGAAACAAAACCGGGATCTAAAAGTCAAAGTTTGAACTGAATTGTGAAGAAAGTGTATTGTTGCATCTCTTGTGGATTTTGTTCAAACATTTCAGAAACATAAAAGGCATAAAAGCATTGCTGTGCATCTTTAGATCTAGGTCACTTTTTTTCCTAGTTAGAAAAAACAAAAACCTAACCCTCGGTGTCGCAGAGTAATCGGGAAGGATGATGAAAATAGCATTTTATCAAAGAAGCATTTTGAATTTCTTTTGAAAACTGTGTTGAGCCAGGGAGGGAGGGGCTGCTGCTTGAAAACCAAATTGGTGGGCTTGGGACTTTGGTAGCAAGGTCTGTCACAATGCAAGGCACCAATTCAGTAGATAATGAAACCCTTTGAGAAAACTATTTTCTGTGATACTATAGAGGTCTATTTTTAATAGATGAAATAGTTTTACAAGTGTGCCTGTGCTCTTCCCTGCTCACACACCCACACAGATATAAAGGACAGTGTCTCACTGTGGCTGTATATCTTGCAAACTAGGATATCAAAGTTTGAAGAAAATATGCAAGTTTGTGACAATTTTACTTAAAATCACACCCAGTATTTTACTGATAAAGATAAACATTTCTCTGTCTTGGACTAGTGTGGTTTTTTTGTACTTTTTGGGCAGAATGTCTTTGCTGACAAGTTTAACATTTTTTTAACAGTTTTTCTAGTTTGTTCTGGTGCATTGTGCCTGTGTACTAAATAATAGAAACAGCACAGGAATAACAAAAAAATAACTAAGCCTCACATAATATATCAAGTTTCTAGTCAGATATGATTAAAAACTGAGGTTTCAATGCATCACTTACAATGTTTATGTTTCTAGAGCTCTATCTTACAGAATCTTTTAGGAATTGTTTGAGAGGTTTGACATTCAGGACATCCACAGCGTGTCTGGGATTATTTCAGGAGAAAGTTTTTTTTTTTTTAGATTTTAGATTTTTTTATACATATACAAGTCTGGTGAGCTGTAGAATAGTAAGGATTTTACAAAACTTTGAAGCTGCAAGTTTGAGATCAAGATTGTTACAGGCTGACTCTTGGAAGAGACGGGAGCAGAAAGATAGACAAGTCATGTTTATGTTGGGGACTTAGTTAAGGATGGAGTCAATCAAGAGGGTCTATTGTTTAAAAATGGTTCTCCATCTAGAGTAAACCTGAAATGAGATGATTTGTTAAAACCTCTGTTTTTTTAAAGACCCACTCCAATGAAAATTTTGTTTTTGGTGTTTTTAGCATGTTCTTGTAGCATCTTTCTCATAATGGAGGACATATACAAAGAAATATATGATTAAAATTGCATTTCTGAGTATTTCTTAATTCAAATTGTTGTGAATCAGGAGCAGATAAAAAAACTGTTTAAAAAAGCTTGCAGTTTATAGTTAAAATGCAGTTGGGAAAGGAGCTGAAAGCTAGCAGGAGAGAGTTTAGACAAGGGGATTATGGGAAATGAAGGGCAGCTTACTCAGTGCTATCAGTGTTGCCTACAACCCAGAGTTGAATTTCTAATGAACTCCTGCTGCTGTGCAGAAACTATGTCCTAGAAAACAACACGTTTTTTTGTTTTTATTTTGTCAAAAAACTGCATTATCATAATCAAAAGGCCACTGGGAATGCTTTTATAGCAGATCAAAAGAGGATCAGAGTGGGCCTTTATATGTATTACAGAATCAAAAATTTATGAGAAATAAGGAACTGATGAGTCTTTTATTTGACTACTGACCCCTGACTGGTTTGGTTAACATTCATTGATATCAGGGAAGACTCTTTTTATAATGATATTTTATAATTTTATATTAAATAAACTCAATGCACATGTGCTAAACAGAGATGTGACAAAGAAATTGCAGGGTTATTTATTTTAATCAGTCAATGCTCAGTAATGGGTTACTTAAATTCAAAATACAGCATTTACTGAGTCCTAAAGGGAAATAAAATAGCAGGGAAATGACCAAATTAGCAAACATTTCTACCTGCTGTCTAATTTAGTTTTATATTGTGCGTTAAAGATCTCATAATGCTTGACAAAGGTTTGAGATTTCCAACTGAATTGGTTAGTTACCTGGTAACAGGGGATAATGATAAGAATATGTCCATTCTTACATTTCAGGCACATTTGAAAACAGCTTTTTTTAACTCTAAACATTTTTCTAAAAATATATGCATTTGCTTTTATAGCAGGTTCTTTTTTCACCTGTTCCTCAGATGTTTCTTCTCACACACGACATGGGTCTCTTGTGTGTTTGATAGACGTTTGTGGAGTAAGTGAAAGTCTGGAATAAGCGTGGAATAAATTATGCAGATAAGTGTATATTTTGTTGTTGTTTTGGATTGAAACGGCAGCAAAAAAGTAACAAAAATCTGTGAATTTAGAAATAAAAATAAAGTGCTTTTTAAGTTAAGCTGTGATTCCTGCTCACAGAATGAAGCAGAAACTTAAATCTGTGTTGCTTGGGACTTTAAGCTCCATACTTTGCATCTAAAGGTCCACTTAAAAACTAAAAGACTCAAACTGACTTGTAAGGGTGAACCAAAGAGATTTTCCCCCATTTGTATCAATCACACCACCATGACATCTGCAAATCGCTGCTCCACAACTCTTGTTTTGTCATTTGCACAGTTACATGAACTTTAAAATGCTCAGATTTGACTTACAAGACAATAAAATAAAAGGCGCTTTTACCTTAAGAACCTGTTCATCTGTTGACTTGCACTCCATGGACTCTGTGATGTCAGTTATCGCTCCATCTGTCCCCACAGTGACCACCTTCACTGGAACAGCCACTGTTCGACCCGTCAAAATGGCTGTGTTGAGGATCTCTGTGTCCTGTTTTAAAACAAAAACAAGTGTTTGTTCATCGTGTGAGGAAAAACATTAGCTATGATTAGAAGTAAGCAAGAAAGATGGAATTGTGTATCTCTGTTTGCTAATGGAAGCTAAAGCTAGAGCTAGAGAACCACCTTTATATAAATATATTAAATATAAATATTAAATATGTCATGTTGGTCATATAAAGTAAATATCTGAGAGTTTTCAACATTTGTGTTAGATATAAAGAATAGATTATTTAGATAGTCTGACTACGTGGTTTTTTTTGTCAATTTTCTCTGAATTCTGTGACATTAGCATTAGTTGTAACAACATCCTTTTAAATATAAAATACAATATGTATAAATAATGTGATAATGTTTATAGTTAGATAATTTGGAGGAGTTTCTCCACAACAGTGTGGATTTAAATCTGATTAAGGTGTGTGTTTGTTAATCACTACAGTGCTCCCTTGTTTCTTGGCAGCAGTGGATACAGTTTATTTTTCCATTGAAGCCTATATTAGCTTCTTTAATTAACCTCATTTCAAGTGTAATGTACAGCTTGTTTCTATGACCAGGGTTGGACATTAGGAATTCTAAGTTTCTTGAGAAAAATGTCTCTGTTCAGCTTTTCCAAAAACAGAAGATCAGTGTCCCCTCAATCATCACAGGGGTTACGTTCTAAAATGTACCCACAATAGGCTAAAAGCTAGAAGTAGTCATCTTTTTTTTAATTCAATCAATTGATGCATTTTCAGACTGTAACACCCACCCCCCCACCCCCACTACAAACTTTATACACATTTCTAGGACAGACATGAACATTTTCACACTTTTCTCTTGTTCAAACACTCAAAGTTTAAACCTTCACAGAGAAATAGATCCAGCACATCAGAGTCCCACTGCTAGCAATAGATGTATGTAAATTTGGTAAACTGAACACAAACTGCACTGTACAGGGGACACGGAATGAATACGATTGATTGGCCGTGGTTTACAGCCAATCAGAACACAATCCACTTAGGAGAAAAGCATGCAAATTGTACAAAAAAATAAAATTGCAAAACTGCAAGTGAATCATATCATAGCAACGGACCACTGTATAGCAACACTCAATTTAATTCAGTTTAAATATAAAAGCACCTGGTTGCTGCTGAGAATGTAAAGTGAGTTCCCAGTAATCAGATTTTTTTCATAAAAAAGTTGTCAATTACCATGTAATTACAACCCTCATATCTTCTGCACAAGAAACAGAGAATCAAGCTTTCCAGTTGATTTTTCTTTTTTTGGTCATTACAAAATGGGGCGGCCACAGGGCAGTGGCAGCCGGATCACCGGCCGGTAGCAGCTCTGATTGGACGATGTGTAAGTCTCTCCAGAAGACAGTCGTACACATTAAGTGCCTTTTTTTAAGTCCTTCTTTTATTAATTGCCACCAACCACCCGCTAGCCCGGAGTTATATAAAAATGGGACATTCTTCACACCTGACAGCCACTTGCCTGCCACTGTCTCCATTAATTAATGACCACGCCAACAATTTTCATAAATTTTGGCGGCAGCATGAAATCTTCTAGATTCTGCTGATGTCTCCCCATGGCAACTGTATTTGTGACCATTGCTTAAATTTTTCAGAAGATACTTGGCATGAGTGTGGGTGGAGTCTAAACTAAAACAAATTATGTTTAAATTTGAATTATTTCATATATAATAATGCATTACATCCATATTATAATCCCTGAAAGGGATAAAGCGGTTCAGAAAATGAATGAATATATTATAATTATTATTATTATCAAATCAGATTTTTTTCTTAACATATGAGCTTTTTGCAGTAAAAATAAATAAGCCTAATAGAAACAGCATGATTTGGACTCCTTAAAGCTCATTCTGGCTTGTGTCTTCTTTCAGTACACTGGAGCCTGTTCTTTCCTCAGTCAGTCAGGTTAATGGCTCCAAACGTTTCACTGAATCAGGAATAAGATCTCCCAGGTTTCACTTGGCTGGAATCTGGAGAGCTTTCTGTGGCTGCTGCCAAGGCACAAGCCAAGTTTGTAGATTTACAGGGAGACAGAACGTACAAAATGAAATTCTTCTATTGCAGAGAAAAAATTGACAATGATAAGTTCTAGCAAGTTGCAGTCATTTCAGAGAAATCACAAAATGCACTCGAGAGTAGAAGGCCCCCCAGAAGAGCGGGAACAAGATAATGAGATCAATTAAGACAACGCCTCCTAATCCTTCAGCCCTCAGCGCGCTGGTTATACTGAGGATTTGCTAAAACAATGAATGCTGTTCATCATCAGTTTCATTACCAGACTACTAAGAAGTCTAGTGCTTTAAAAGGCAAATGAACTCAGGCTGTCTTTGATGCCTTTCTCTTGTTCCGTTTCTAAAACAAATGGGAAGATCTAAAGCATGTCTATACTGAAAGGAATTCCCCCTTCATTTTGATAAAACTGAAGCTAAATTCCACGTGTTGTTTGAGTAACAGAGACGATAATTGTGATCAAGTTAGTCATCTCCCTCATACAGGCAGTGCTTTTTACTGTCATTCAGGTATATTGGCTCACTTTTAACCACAAATATAAGGTTTTCTACTCAGGTGTCTCCATTACCTGTAAATGAGAACTGAACTGAGTAATGCCAACCACCCTCGCATTCCAAACAGGAAGTACTTGCTTGCTCCAAGAAGCCAAAATATCATAAACTTTAGAGAAAAATAAACAGCCATTACTCAGTCATTATATTTGTCAGGATAACCATTCTTGATCTACTAATTATTTGACCTGTTCTTGCCAATCCTATTTTTTTTTATTATATTTGTTTCTGTAGTGAGAATTATTAGTCATAAACTGACCAATTAGATCCCGCAATATCAATATGTGGTCTCATGTAAAACATTTGATTGATAGATTTTTTCGAGCCTGTGGTAGGGGTGTGGCCTTCCTCCAAGCTCAGTCCTGATTGAAGAGAGTGGTTGCCGTAGAAGTGACTCAGAACGACTCGGATCAATCTCTGTTTACTGACGACGCCAACATGTCGCCATATCGCAAAAAAATGACCAATTAATTGCCTTTAATTTGTTAGAGCCAGAATTAAGTCGTTCTCTATGGGTGGCATCACACTCACTCGGTCCAGTTCTCTTACAGTCAATGGGGTTTATCTCAAGTCTTGTTTTACATTTAATTTCTGCCTTTAAAAAGGCTGACAGACATTAAGTGCACAGATAATTCGCACCATTTTTAACCTATTAAAAGATGCTTGTTTATCATTGCTATTCCTTAACACATCTGGAAATTAAATAAGAATACCACAAAGGAGACATTATTCTTTTTAAAACACACAGGAGACATATTCTGTCCTATAAAAATAAAACAGAAACATAAATATTCTAAAATCCCGAAACATTCATAAAGCTTTTTCAAAAATCTTTTCAGATACTCATTTTTATTAATGGTTTGGTACAGTAAACCTCTGTATAATTTAATATAGAAGCTTGATGAAAGAAACTGGTGGTGACCCTAAGCCAGGAGACCAGGTTTGGTGGCAAAATCATTTAATAAATAAGCTTGATGTTCTGAGGGAGCAGCTAAAGGCTGAAAAATCAGATGACCTGAAAATGAAAAACCAAAAATTAGCCTACTAAATGCACGGAGGGTAATTGGCGGAATGAAAATGATCAACATAAACCGATGTGACTGTTACTGGAGGAAAATTCCAAACAGGAAATTAACAAAACCAAAAAATGTCACTTAAAACTAAAACACTAAAGTGCACTATTTCTACATGAATAACTTATATATGAAGACAAACTGCACATTAGAATAGCTGTGCATTATTGTACAGTTAACATGCATACCGTTTCTGAGTCTAGCAAGTATCTGGTTTGTTTTTTCCCTTTAGCAACGGTGGGGTGCTCGTGGTGCAGAGGTAGAGTGGTCGACCTCTGTTCAAAAGATTGAAGGTTTGGTTGCTGCCCGGAGCACCTACGTGTCAAAGTGTCCTAGGGCAAGACACTGAACCCCAAGTTCCTTTTAGTGGTTATAGGCTTGCGCCAGGGTTTGAGGCAATAGGACCTGGCTATAGATGATAGGATGGCGCTCAGACATTATTAGCCGGCCCCTGAACTCTGGAATTGGAAGTTTGCGTTCTCTCCCACTTCAATTTTTGGTCGAAAAATACCCTTCTTTTGGGCTGAAAATGACAAATTTTACTTAGAACCTTATCAGTTAATTTTTTTTTCCAGTTTTAAGCTTTAAACCTTTAACAGCGGTGGTGTTAAAGCCATTTATTCTCACAAAAAAGGTTTTATAAATGGAGCTACAATTCTGAAAACTTCTGGAATTTCTGTTTCTGGCTAACGATGCCCGGGCACCATCTTGTCTGCAGCTAGGTTCCCCTCATTTGAGCGGCTATCAGTGTGTGAATGTGTGTGTGCATGGCCATTTTGGAAACCTGACTCCCGCCATCTGCATTCATGTCCACGCTAATGATTTTCCAAGAAAATCTAGCAGCGGCATGAAATCTTGGAGATTCTGCCGATGCCTCTGCATCACACGGTGGTAGTTGTATTTGTGACCATAGCATAAGTATACACCATTTACCAGTTGTATATGGTATAAGATATGATTATTAACGCTATTTTTGTATTTTTACACTTCATCTGATATTTTTTTCATTCTATTTTATTTTTAGGGAAGGCTGTGATGCAGGGGTAGGGCGGTCGACCTCTGATCAGAAGATTGTAGGTTCGATTCTTGCCTTGCCCGCCTATGTGTCGAGGTGTCCTTAAGCGAGGCACTGAAAGCACATTGCCTCTGATGGAAGATTGGCGATAGTGTTCGGCAATGGAGCCGCCACTAGTGTGTGAATGTGTGTGTGAATGGGTCTGTGACTGTAAAGCGCTTTGTGGAAAAGTGCTATACAAGTACACGCCATTTACCATTTTAACTTTTTTTTATATCTAGTAGCTATATTATAAAGAGATTACTTTTGCTGTAAATGTGTGCTTTTCAAACATTTATATGTAATTTTTTTAAATGCATTTTTATTTAGAGTTTACTTAAAAGCTTCCTATTTTTCACTTTATTGTCCATGTAATGTCCCTTATTTTTCCCTTTGAGATCAAGAAATGGCATTCATACATACTGCATGAAATAACCCAGAGGTGCTCCTCCGACAGCCTTTTTGTTAATAACTGTTTAATGCCAGTCAAATATAATATCCTACCATCTGCGTGTTCTCCTTCCATGTGTAATAGAAGTGTCTGTTTTAACTAAAGGTGGGAGAACCTTGATCAAAGGTCTTAATGAGCTCCAGCTACAGTCAGTATGGAAACTGTCCGCACTGCACAGAGCCTGATTGTGAAAAGGCTCACATTTAATCCACAGAAAGACAGCAAACAAGCTGTGGATTGAAATTCTGTGAAATTGAAGTTGGCAGCTTGAGTCTTGTGTTAGGCACAAAAGGTTTGCTTTTCTCTGAAATTCACAAAAAAAAAAAAAAAAAAAAAAAAAAAAAAAAAAAACTTCTAGCTAACCAAAACCCTCCTGGGGTTGAAAACAGTTAAAAAGACACACTCCTTATGGCTCAAAATCAAAACACAACACCCGATAAGCAATCAGCACACAGAGGGCCTCCATTATTAGCAAATAAATGACATATTCCACATAAAGCTACTCTTGAAAACACAAAGTTTGACACAAACAAGCAGAAACCCACTTGATGCTGAGCTGAAAAAAACACCCCCCTCCCCCCAGCCTTTACCCCTCCTTTCATGCGGCAGCTTTTCTTAACCACCTCTTATTGCAGTGCAGAGAGCAGGGTAAGAAAAGAAGAGAAAAGCGAAGAAAGGCAGTCAAATCGATAAAAGGCCATTACGTTTGTGTGCAGCTGGGTACAAGGGTGGAGCGTGTGGGGGCTGATATAGTTGAGGATGAATCATGTATTCAGTGGCAAACAACCTACAGAGGCGCTGCTGGCAGAATGGCTGCTGTGTTTGTGTGTGTGAACTCAGGCAATCTGAATGATAAAATCTGTCTTTGAGCAAAACGTTTATTACATTTGGGGACCAGGTGTCCACAAGGATGACTGGGAGTCTACGCAACTATTCCTGTGCATGCATATTATTCCCCACAGGGGTCAAGATAAAATGATTGCATTCTAGATTCACCTATAGTGTCAATGCAGCACATTTAAGAGAAAAAAACAGACTTTGCAGATGATTCACATGCTGATGCGTCGATTATAGTTTAATTCTGTAGGAAATTATTAAGGAGCTGATTAAAATCTAGCATTTACAAGTGGACGGACAAGACATGGAATGGTCATTAAGTAAATCTCGACAGTATCATCTCTGCAAGTTAACTGTTTCCACATGTTTTCCACTCTCTCCCACTAGCTTAGAGCCCCTCACACTCCCCACCTAACATTATAGCTGCAACAAAAATGGTGAGCAGTTTTGGAGCTATCCAGCTGTACAGTTCTGAACCAGATGCCACCTCGGACGAGGAAAACGAAGATGTACATGGATCTCTGAAAGTGGATGCATCAGGATGGAAGCAGAATGGAGCAGAGAGCTTGTGGCCCACCCAGCGTATTTTTTGCGTCACAACTACAATATTTCAAAACCATTTGAATAAAAAATACACAGAAATGCAGTTTTAGGATTATTTTCTTTATATATGTTCTAAAACATCTGAAAATTGCCTTAAGAACATGATAAAAACACCAATAACAGTTTTTTTGTTGGAGTGGGTCTTTAAACTTTTCATATAATTTTCACCTTTGACTCTATCTTTTTCTTAAACTGCATGTTGTCAGGTAGCATACTAATCCAACTCCCTTTTTCGTTTCCTTTCACTCGTTGTCCAAATTGGCAGTTTTTCTGCAATCACATTGTGACTTAGCCTCATCAGAGGTTGGTTCCAAATAAAACTGAAAATCACCATTTAGGTGAATTAGAAAAAAACTTGGTGCAGTTTCAGAACGCCTATGTGAGTGGGCTCTAAAGCCTTAAACTTCTCTCAATAATTATATGTATAGTTTTTTTTTAAATAATATAAATGTCTGACCCAAAAGCCTCCTACATCCTAGTTATGTACAGACCTAAAGAGCCATTTAGTTCATTTTTAATATTTTGAACATACATTTTTCTCTTGCAAGTTTCATCCCCTATACATTGCCTCTATCTCTCCCAGCCAACATAACATGGGAACATCACACCGTCCATATAGTTGGAGATAAAACGAAAGCTAAAGGAGAGGAATCAACACCTCCAAGGATTTGATGCCCCCCCACACTTATTCAGAAAAGAGTGATACAACAGCAGGGGAGAGCTGTGCTCTTACAATGTAATCTTTTTACGGTTATGGCTTGGGAAAAAGGCACAGCGGCCAAGTCATTCTGCATTCTGATGCTGGAGTCTGAGAGGAGACAGAGCAAGGTGCTGATAACTGAAATCACAAGAATGCAACCAAGCAAAGAGGAGGAAAAAAGGCTGTTTTTTTCTCTCTTTTTCTCCCTAAAGTGAAAGAGATGTTTTTCATGAAAGCCGCATAAGAACTAAAGCGACAAGATAATTATCATTGAGGAAAATTCTGTTTTAAAACAGTGTATAATGTATGTGATTACATGTTTAGTTGAAATGAAATAAAAATTATTCTAAACGTGCACTGAAACTATAGTCACAGTGAGAAAATGATTTGGGGGCATGCTGTCATGATCAGGTATGAGTTAACATGATTGATTGTTAAATCGCGATATGCAGTGATTTCTGCGCCACTCATTAATTACATATTGATTCTTAACTTTTTGGTCTGACTATTTGCTGGAATAAGCTATCATTTACTGGGAGCTCTAAAGACTTTCGATTAAATTAAATATTTAGTGTCAGTTATGGTTTTTTGCCCTTTTTCCAAGTCTAACGTTAAAGGTGTAAACGCTGAATCAGCAGTAATGATCTGTTGTCTCTTGTAAAGCCTGTTTGCATTCTGAAGATCGCTCCTTCCTCCTGTTCCCAGAGGACATTTGATTAAGAAAAACAAAGGACTTCACTGTGCTCGATCTTGGCTGCTAGCTGGGAAAAAAAAGGAGGTTTAGAAGGTTAGGATTGGGGGGACGAGGGTGAGTAAAGGCACATCAGTGGAAAATATACAAACAACAACAAGTGACAGAATGCAATGGCGCGGCATCAAAGTAAACCCGAGCTGGGAAATACAGAGTGTGTGTCTTGGACCCTGAAAAAGGTGAGACACTTGTTGAACTGATGAAATGACATTTCTTTGAGGATCTTTTGTTCAGATCATGTGCACAAGCGTGTGTTATTGGTCCAGACTGGGTTTGGTGTTTTGTTTTACTCATCTCTGCTTCATGCTCAGTTATGTACGGTGAAGTGCATGAAAACTTGAAAACGGAATTCCAGAAACTATAACACAATTCCAAAACAAAAGAATCAGATTAAAAATGAAATGTTTTTGAAAATTAAAGTGTTTAGCAGAAGTCAAAACGAAACATGAACATTATACGAAACCAGAAAATGTAGGTACTATGGGACAATCGCTGATTAAATGATGATTTTTCTTACTAATTTCAGCCGAAAGTTATTTAACATGAAGCGATACTGGATATCATCATCCAATCATTAATGTCCCATGATACCAACCCCTTCTGGTTTCTCTTTGTGTTTCACCTTTTAACATTTCATTTTAGTCGACCTCTGATCGGAAGACCGTAACCCTAACCCATTGTGATTTCTAGGAATTATATTTCCTTTTTATTTTGATTCTATGCCAGATGCTCTTCCTGAAACAACTCTGTATTTTATCTGGGCTGGGGACTGACACAGGGAGCAGTAAAGCCCCTCTCCAACTACATTTTTTCCTTTTGTGACATCATTTCCAGTGATCTCTTTATTATGATTATGAAGCCAAAACTAAAAAAGCCATGTTGCTTTTTTTGAAGCAAGAGTAAAGTACTAAAAATCGTTAAGTATTTATTTTTGTGTGAGTGACCATGTTATAAGCGAGAGAGTGCCTAACAAAGTGTGTATTTTCAGCAATTGCTGTGGAAGCCTAAACCGTCTGACGCAAAGAGGAAGACGGTCGCTTGTGATTAATCTGCTTTAATAAATAATAAGGCGTTAATTTTTTTTTAATTTGTCGCGTGCACGTTGACAGCCGTGGTTTAAATCAAACAACACTGAGAACTTTTTCTTAAAGCTCAATTCTAAAGGGGTCAGTTCCGAGAATCGATGCTTTTAAACTTCACAGGAGAAGGATGGAGCAGTCATGTACAGACCTGCAAACACATGCAGAAACATCCATAAAAAAAGCTTTAGTTCTCGTTACAGCTGCACATGCAGATAGACAGTCCTGTGCAGAGATCACTTGGAATGCCAGCGGATATCTACACTACACATCCTATTATTGCTCTGTCAGTCAATTTTTAAATTCTGCTCTCGACAGGAAGACAATGTGATTGATGGCCGCCTAGTGCAGGACCAGTCCGGGTGACACTCTAGGACAGTGAGCAAACAATATTTTTAAGGAGCCATTTATTTTGTGTTTAATTTACATGCAGCTCAGAGGACGCAGCTTGTTATGAATTGTGTCATCCTCGTCACCTCACTATATCACCATCTGTCAAGCACTTGGTGCTGAATATAAATGGAGAATGTAACATTTGACCTAAATAAAACAAGTTAAGATAAAGAAGTAATATAAAACAAAAAAAAGTGAAGGTTCTTGTTAATAGCAGAATAGATTGCAATGATTTAGGAGAAGCTCATGTTATTATGTCTGGAAAGGAGTTCGTTTCAGAGGGAATGACTAAAAATGCTAATGATAGCATTTGGGGTGCACTGTAAAGAGCTAAGGGGGCCACATTGGCTGTCTCTTCTAATGAGAGAACAGAGAGGCACAGCGCAGCAAGAGAGAGATAAAAAATTCATGGGAGGATGCGGTAAAAGTGGCACACTTATGGCTGGCAGGTCCTCTACTGTCTTTTAAGACAGTGAGACGCATTCAGTTTCCATCAACCTCGTTACTTGGAGGTCACATTAGATACATTCCAACTGTTTGTCTCAGTTTAACCAAAACAGCAGTTTAAGTTTGAGGAGTCTTTTGTGCCAAAAGGACAGAAGGGTTCACTTTTTAGGTGTGCGTTTGTGTGCGATTGAGAGTGTGGTGCAGTCAGAGCAGAAAAAGTTCAGAGTGAGACTGTCGGGTAAGCTGTGATGTGCAGGCCACCAGATAGAGAAACAAACACAGCCACTGCAGTCCCCGGTCTGCCTCCCACTGCTGTGTGAAAGGAAAGAGGGTTAACACAATACTAGAAATGCTGGAGTGTCTTCTAACATCTTATCTTATTTGATCTTATTTGATCTCACTTGCAAACCAAAAAGTGGAGCAAAATATCTTTCAAAAAGAACTTTTGCTCCATGTTATTGTTACTCTTTGAAATGACTAATACTCACAACGACAACACACTGATCTGTAAGAACACATGCAATACATGCATGTTTTTTCAAAGCATGATATTTTTGAAAAATTGTTTATCACTAGTTTTATTCGTTATGGAGGCATTTTGCATTCAATAAAAAACGTGGTCTTCGTTGTTTCATTGAATGCAATATGATGGAGTTATGCAGTTGTTAGAGAATCACCCTGACTCACAATCCGGTCTTGTATACCCCTACCCTGTCTGTGTGAATTCTGTCCGCTGCTTAGAGGTCAGAGTTCCTCTGTGTCAACTTCATGCTGGTATAAACTGATCTCCTTCTGCAGAAGCCGAAAACACTATCTTGCTTGATTATTGGTGTGATTTCAGAATTAGAAAACAATAAAAAAGCCATATCACAATATGCTTCCATAAAAATTGTTTCAAAAGTATAAAAAAATAGTTTATTGGAAAAAAAGCAACTGCGAGAAACAAAGTTGACCACACTCGTCCAGCAGGTCACCCACAGACTTTTCTGGCCACCCCAGCTAGTAACCAAAAAATTTAATTTAGAGCCCTGAATGTATGTTTGTATGCACATATCTATCTATCTATCTATCTATCTATCTATCTATCTATCTATCTATCTATCTATCTATCTATCTATCTATCTATCTATCTATCTATCTATCTATCTATCTATCTATCTATCTATCTATCTGTCTGTCTAGATAGATCTATCTAGATAGATAGATAGAGAGAGCAAGAGAGAGAGAGAGCAGACAGTTGTAAAGCAAAAGGCAGCGTTTTGTGTTTCACAGAAATACCTCTTCTGTGTTTCTGTGTTTGCTCTGCTATAAGAACAAGGGTCAAAAGTGCTAGATAAAGAGAAGCAGTATTACTTGGCCACAATGTCTCTTTACAGATCAGTACTTCAAAGAACAAAGAATAATTTTTTTTAAACATTCCTGAGTAAGTGTAGAATATTGTATAAAAAACTATGCATGTCTAGCTGAATTTAGCATTTAACTCAACCTTTTATGGGACAAATCTTTCTTCTTAGTATGTGATAATTTTTAAAATAAAGTTTTCAATTTTAGTCATATTGTATTCTAAATTATATATATATTCAAAGGTAGCTACTGGCCAAACTGCTTTGTTACCAACTTGCCTCAGTAATATAAAGCACTTCTAGGCACCTTTTTTTTATTATTGTGTTGATTACCAGTGGAAAAGAAAGAATAATTACTCTTATCTCTTTACTGCATAAATGATTTTGATTTCACTTTTCAAAAAGCAATTAAACAACAGTTTATCATTTTTACAGTGTCAGTATTGCAATCCAATTATTCTGAGGCTATTCAATAATTCATCTATATTTGGGATCTTCAAATATAAATGTAATCCGTTTTTCAGGGAGCAAAGATGTACATTAACCATCGCGTTATAAGGCAAATGAAAAGAATCAGAGGTGACTTGGGTCCAAAAATTCACATTATCTATGAAGTTAACATGTTAACATGAAGTTAACATGTGTCTAAATTATTAAGTGCATTAGGGTCAGTGTAGTATCATGACTTTTTGAGTCTATGCCATTTCAGGCTGTCACATGCATATCTGTCATGCTCACGCATTGCATTTTTTAAGACTGTTTTTGGGCTCTAGGTACAAATGGCGTGACCATTCAACATGCATTCAAAGTTATGCTGCATTCACACCGGGCATGTGACGCACTTTAGAGAACACATATGGTGTTTACGTGGGACTGTTACTACCCGATACTGGCGCATGTCTGATATCTACAGTTGGAAGAGACTTGGTGTGAGATGCCAAGGCGATGCAACTCTTGCACAATGGCTTTTGCCTTTTGGTTTTTAGAGCCTGAAAACGGTTGTAGAAACATGCACAGTGACGTGTGAATGCAAGAGTTTTGAAAGCAGAAACCTGAAACACACATTTGGGCGCATTTGCCCAGATTTTTAATTGAAAATGGTCGCTTAAACAAGTTTTGCCGAGGGCGGTGCAGAGAGCTTTATACTAGGTTAAACTTTGACCCATCTGAGACTCTGATTTGATAGTAACGTTTGGATGATGTTATCTTTTAGTTTATGGAAATGAAATCCTTTTGAAAATTGATCATGAAGTAGAAATTAATAATTGCACTATGAGCCTTGAGGGAATTATATGAAACCAAGCCTTTCATGAATTGGAATACAGCTGATAAAGAAAAAAAATCTGTCATTTGTATCACTTTGACATTTTGCACCAAGACTGGGTGATGGATTTGCAGTATTAGGCAGTGACAGTCCAGCGTGTACATCATGCGTGCTTTCACTGCGTTCTTGAACCCGCGCCATATGCTTGTTGTGGACTTAGTGTAAGGCAGCTTAATTAGCCACGAGAAAGTCATTTTTTGCTGTTTGTGCTGCTAATAATACATTCTTTGCCAGCTCTGAACGGCTCTAAGGCTGTTCAGTACAAGACTCCAGGTGGATAACCACGTTTATCAAGTTTTAAAACTACTTAACAAAGTAATTTTACAAACTTCAGCCAACTTATTTGTTTTATATTTGTGAAAAGCAACTTAAGTTTCCTTCTTCCTGTAAAGCAAACAATGAAAACATTGCAAAATCATACCAAACAGAAGCATGGTGCCCCCATACCCTTTGACAAATGTCACAGCATTTAAAGTCTGGGGACTTGAAGAAAAAAAAAGTCTGTTGCCTAGCAACAAGCTAAGATGTTTTTCTTTTTTATATATGTATATATATATATGGTAAATGGCATATACAAGTATACACCATAAAACTACTTTATAAACTACTTCAGCCAAGACTGATAGTATTTGCTTATTTACTTAACCCTAAGCTGAACATTTCATATTTGATACATGAGTCTGTCAGTCCTCCACAAGAGTAATGAAATGTAAATACAAATTTCTTGTATTTTTTCTTTGTCTTAGAATATTCTTGTTAGCTCAGGAAAAATATATATATTTGAGCTGTGTGACCTGATGTATGATACAAAATTAAATTAATATGCAAAAAAGAAAATTTTTTTTTTTTTTTTTTTGCTTGTTTGTTCAGAGGGACCTATAAAGGCTCCAGATCCAAAGAATTTGAATTTTCTGTGAAATATTCAATGGTTCAGGCTTTACAGGGTTAATCTTTTCCTCCTTCCTGTCCTTAGATTGGCATTTACAGAGGACACATATGCATTGCATGTTACGTGTCGACTTTACACATCAGCATTATGTAGCATGAAAGGATTTGAATAATTCAAAAGGAGGCTGCTCTGTTGGTGTATGAATGGAGAGGGGTCATCCATGTGGTACAAAAGTATGTTAATATTAAAAGATAGGGATTTCTTTAGATTAAAAAATGGTTATCATATTTTTTAAATTAACTGGTCATTAAATCATTAAACATTTAAGGTCACCAATAGAAGCTTGATAAATCTTAAAAGGTAAATAATGTTATCACGATTTCCTTTAGCATCCATGTAAAGCTTTTATCCCTAGTTCCCAAACAAAGCTTATCTTGAGCTATACGTAGCTGTAGATAACACTGATAGACACTGGAGTGCTTCTGCAGGGAGGCTGCTTGCTGCTCACCATCGCCAGTGGTACAATCCCACCAAGGTCCTGCGGTGCCAGACGGATGAGGGTCTGCACCTCTGTGGTCAGACTGCGTGTGAGTGGATACTCCACCTGCCACGTCACCTCGCGTACCCCCTGATTCATCATCAAGCCGTTCACCTCCAGGTCTACCTGCAGCACTTTCTGGTATCCCACAGCCTCCATCCTACAACAAGAAGAGGGAATAAAGGTTCAGTCCGGGGAGGGTTTACATACAGCAACAGTTTACATTCAGAAAGGCCAGAATGAATAATTACTGAAAGCAGAGATAAAGAAAAATTACCTGAAGACAAATCTGTGTTAAACGTTTCCTCCTTACAATATTCATCTGGCACAACCAACAGCAAAAGAAGGTTTGTTTCTATGTCTTGTGCAGCTTTTTTCTCATATTTGAACAACTTTATTTCAAATATAAAAAATCTTATCGCTGCACCATTGATATTCATTCTTAGATCTGCGCTGAACCACTATGCCGGAAAAAAACAAACAAAAAAAAAAAACAATTTATTTTTCTTATTGCAATGTGGAGCGTCAGTTGCAGAGATTGCCAAAGCCGAGCAAATAATTCTTCGTCAGCTGATGGAGATGCAAACAAAGCAGATAAACAATGAAAGCAAAATAACGTCCTCCAAATAATCCTCCAAACTGATTAGATTTGCTGCATGCATGGTTTGATGAAGTCTCTCCCTCAGGTGTCAAAGTCAAACCAGACTGCAAACACTTTTTGCAACAAATAAACACAGGTACACAGCGCAGAAAATGTCCAATAATGATAAAGCCCTTTATGGGAAGTTTAGGCTGAAAACTTTAAATAAGAACTGCACCATTTCACCACGGTAAAATAATATTTGAGGTTACTGATTTGATTTAATCACATTTTATAATAGAAACTTAATGATTTCTGTTTTGAGTGTCAAGCAATTAATGCAAACATGGAGACTTGGAGCAGGAGAAGATTCTTGAATATATTTTGGCATGCCTGCATTGAAGCCTCCTCTCCATGTTCACACTTCAGACACTGGCTTCAAAGTGCAAACTTAAGGAATGATGAAAACGATACAGAAAGCTGTTTGCGAGGCTGGAAGGCAATGTGGGTGAGAAGGCTGTAAAACAGTCATTTTTGCTTACTCAGGCATGCTTTTTAGTTAAAGATGGTAATTTTCTGAGCTGTTTTCTTGTGTGTTTCCTTGTAAAGCTGTAATAGTGGATCTGGCCCACTGTGAGTTCTCTATCTCAAGATGTAATTCTGCCACATTGCCAAATTTGTTTTTGGGTAATGTTTAGTCCAACAGGGAAAGTTGTTTTTTTCTGATAAAATCAAAACATAAATCAATTCAGGTTTTAATCCAAATGGATTTCACGGTTTTTCCTAAACAAGAATTATGTCAGGACAGTGAGGTTGCGACTGTATTTGTTTTCATGATCCAATAGGAAATCTTTCTAAAAAGAGACAAAAAAAAATCATCGGTTAGAAATTCTATCAAATTAACAATAGATTTATCCTGCTGACAGCGCTTAATTCTTTGAGCCAATATTGTCTCTGAAAAACACCTAAAATGTCACATGATTGGAAAAACAATGTGTTCCCTCTTACCGTGTTATTCTGATTTAATGCTGCGTGTGCCGTACTGCTGTGATAAGTGGTCAGAACTGAAAAATATGTTTGCAAGCTCACTTAGCATCATTCTGCATTACCAGACTGTGAAAAACTGCAGTGTTGTCCAAAACTAAATGTTGCTAAAGTGCTGCTTACCGCAAGGAGGTGACCTTTCTGTGTGTCAGTTACAGCTAATGCGGTGACTACTACTTTGACTTGAGTCTTTTTTTTTAAATGCCAACAATGCTGTAACACAGGTACAACTACTGCACGAGCATGCTTGAGCACAAACACAAACTGTGTCCCCAAGTTTATTTGACATGTAGGAACATTTAAAGTTGAAGAAACATCCAAGAAACATGAGCAGCAGTAGCGGTGAGATCCAGTATTTGTAATATTTATTCAATTGACTCAATAAGGTCTTTCACAAGCTTCTGTTTCTTAAAAGATGTTTAAAGTTCTTTCATTAGAAGAAAAAAATAAATAAAAAACAAGGTCGTTCAACAGATTTAATACAGGGTGAGATAGTTTCTATGAGTCAAGTCTTTTTAACTGGTGAACAGAATATGGAAATATTAGGAATCAGTGAAACTTAAAAAAATAATGATAAAACCAATTAAACATAAATAATTATTTTTAAAAATATGTTTTTTTTGATTATTTAATCTATTTTGACTCTAAACCAAATTACCTTCTGTCACAATGAAGCCTAAAGAAATGACCTAGCAAAAACATTTTCAAGTTTTTTTTGTACGATAAGGTGCACCGGATTATAAGGCACGTCACTATTTTTGAATTTATGTCAAATATAAGATGCACTGAATTCAATTCAATTAAATTTTATTTATATAGCCCAATATCACAGCCACAGCCGTCTCATTGGACTGATATCAGAATATTGTAAGAAACAACCAAAAAAATCAATCACGTAAAAGTAAACAATAGCTGGTTGTTAAACAGACTAAGCTGAACAAACATCTCTGTCCTTACACCCTCCTTCGCGGGTGAACTGAACTGTAAGGTGCAGCAAGTGAACAAAAGAGTCAAAAATACATCCGCTGGTCAGTGAGACTTAACTCTAGTACCTCTAGAACTTGTTATTGACATGCTACATGTTAGCCACATTAGCTTACTCACATTACCAGTAATTCCCAACCTTGTTTGTAACTTGTACAAACAAATAGACTACCTCTAAAAATCACTCCAACATCAGCAAGCCCAACCAAAGTAATCCTTATTGGTACTCCGAATTATGATGTCCATTTTTTTTAGAATTAAGGGTTTTAAGTGTGCCTTATGGTGCGGCAAACACAGTAGGAAGAGAAAACGAGCAACAAGCGTTTTACATGTTCCATAATGGGGTTAGCTACTTTTTCAATACTTGTTCAAATGCAGCACATGTATGAAGACGCATTACGGTGTTTAAATTGTTAACTGTTTGCATAACAAAAAGCCTTTTTTTTGTTTATTTTACGTAAATTATACAAAATATTTTTCTTTTGTATCATTTTCATTTTGTGTTATGATGATGACATTATAGTCAAAAACTAACCTGGAATTTAACCTCTTTCATCTGTTTACGGTTGTTAAATTGTGACTATAACTGTGTTATTTCTTTTTCTGGGCAGATATTCGTAGTGCAGTGTTGTGTGCTTCTTAACAACATGAACTGGACTCAGGAAAAGCAACTGCAGGGATCATGTAGTTTATGCCTATTGTGTGCAATTACAACCAAATCAATTATCTTTAACAGTCATAATTTACAATGAAGCTGTTAACAATCAGAGCTTTGGTGCTGAACAGTACAGTCGCTCTTGTGCTCAATCAGTTTTTTTTGTTCCTTTTTGTTCTCCAACTTTGACCTGCAATTCTAGGCTGCTCTCAACAGAGGGCAGTGCCCAGTCTTTCTCTTGCAGCCCTTTTCAGGCATGTAGTTATGATGAATGCCTGCAACACAACAACTGGAGGGCTCAGGCTGATTTCTTTTGTGTCTGTTTGGAAACATAAATGCACATGTGCTCTTTTCTCACTGCGATTTAATACACTTCCCCCCCGGAAAGACTTGCTTCGGCTACCATGAGTCTTGAATGGGAATTAGGTCTAAAAGAGGACAGATACAAAAGAAAAATAATCAAATGAAACAGATAAAATGAAAGGTCTGTTTGGAGTACAACCTGTCTCATCCCAAAGGTAAACGGTGACTAACATCTGCTTTAACTGATGCTTTTTTGGGGGAAAGAAATGAACTGGAAATGTAGTTGTGCCATTTGTGAGGAAGCTTTTAAGCTGTCTCGGTCAGTTGAATTGTTGGAAAGAGTAGCACAAACAGAAGAATAAATCCAACCAAAAATATAGAAAAAATAAACAAAATAGCACCCTCTTCCAATGCTGAAAGATACACATTTCAAGCACACCCAAGACACAGAATGCTTGAGCTTGACAGAGAAAAGCAATGACAGGAAAGAAATTCCTTTGATTAAAAAAAAATTTACAACAATTTGAACCGAGAAACACAAAGCTATGTTACACAAGAAGACGTGTTTTCCTCCTTTCACTCGTAACACCTCTATGGATGTCTGGATTGCGAAAAAAGCATGGGGAGGAAAAATAAAAAGTTTCTTCTGGAGACCACAGGGACCCGCATTGACGATCAGTCACCGTTTAGTTAGCACCAGTAACAATAATAAGTCAGAGACCGGAATCTATAATCCCGCAAATTGAATGTGTAGCAATAAAGGACAGAGTGCGAATCTTTATGCATTAGATTAATACATAAAACAGCACCAGAGCTTTGTGACAGAACCATTTTTCAGGCAGCGGGAGGTCACGCTGTAAAGGGAAGCGCGTGCTGGACTTTATTTGTTCAGATTGCTGTTGCAGCTTTCTTTGCAAATGAGATTTACTTTGCTTGATGCGTTGTGTGAAGAAAAAACAAACAAACAAAAAAACAAAAAAAAAAGCGATGTTTGTATAAATGACAGAGCACACATTGATGATCTGTGTGCTTGCTTGTATATTGACCGTGGATCTGACCACGAGCGGGAAAAACACCCCGAGAATGAAATGACGGACCTGCTGGCAAAAGAAAAAATATCAGCAGATGGAGAAATTGTGCAGACAACAGTAGACACAGCTGTCTTGGCTGTAATTGAATCCTGACATGTGATAGCAGCAGTCGTTCAAAAAAAAAAAAAAAAAAAAAAAGAAGAGAAGGTGTGATGGCAGCCAAAAGAGCCCTTCCTGCTGTCTTCTTGTCCTTTCATAAAGAGCCACTTCCAGGTTTAATGTTTCCTTTTTTAGCAACATCCTTTGTTGCAAATGAAAATACAGTTTTTAGAGTTCTGCGCACACTGTCATCGTCTTCATTAAAGTAACAAGCCTTCCGGCAGTTTTGGACATTAAGTGTCTAAACAGCCTGTACTGAGGGCTCTGTCATGTCATGCACAAATTGAAATGGAAAGCTGAATGCCACATCGCATTCATCAACGATTTCTTTTTTTTCTAATTGTCGCAAAGATCACATGACCTATAATCCAAACATCTAAACTAAGGTTCTTTAATTATTAATTTTTAAAACCGCAAACTTTGAAAACTGTTAAAAAATGACACAGAATGACATGTTAGAAAGTGCAGTTGTGTACACGAACTGCATCTGGAAGAAAAACAGCAGGGTGCAGTGACTACTTGTGATCTCGGCTGGTTGCCAGGGAAAGTCTAACTCAAACAGCAAAAGGAAGATGCAGCTCCAACAAATGAACACAAGTCTGTTTGTGACCTTAAAAGGACGACTTTTTGGTTCCTTGTTTTGTGGAAAGGTAAAAAAACATAAAATCTACCAAAAGCTATGGTCACAAATACAACTGCCATTGCACAAAGGGGAGAGATCGGCAGAATCCAAAAGATTTCATGCCCCGATTTTGTTGAAAATCCCTGGCGTGGTCATGAATGTCTACAACCCCGAGCTACCGGGCGGCTGGTGACCGGCTGCTGTCCAGAGACATTTATACATCTTCCCTGCCTGTCACTAAACTGCCACTCCGCAGCCTCTGAATGTACACCAGCAGCCACGTACCTATGATAACTTTTAGAGAAAAATCATCCGGTCGCCATGAAATTTTAACTTTTTCTTAAAACGTCCGCGGCCACCTGCCGAATTTACTGAAAAACTTGTATCTAGGTGAGCGTACGGCATTTTGGGATATGTGACCCTTTTCCAAAGCGCTTCAGTACTGGAAATACTGATCATTCTTTAAAGACCCACTTAGATGCAAAATTGTGTTTTTCTTTTTTAAAATGGTTTATTTCAAGGAATCAAAGCAAACACAATATGTAAACAAGACAACAGAAATTTATATCTATTCAAGGATATATGCAACAGGATAATTAGTCATAAAATTAATTGGAAAATATGCATACATCCAAATTCACCAGTAATTAATTCAATTATTACTCTTAGTCATAAATAAACATATTTTCTCCTTTGCCTAAAGCTCATGACACAGTTCAACTATTAACTATTCAGACTGTCAGGAGAAGTTCAGAAGAAGGGAGTGAGTTGAAGGAAAAATATATAATCCCACCCCTGCTTTGCTTTACTTAACTTGTAATTTTTTTATTTTCTTTACCTAAATTATCATTATCTGGTTCTTAACTAAACATATATTTATACTTTACCAACACAGATTCAGGTAACTAAAAATCCTTACATATCATTATAACATTCATTATACAGTAACATATTCAGATCAAGTATCAAAAATGTATCAAAAATTTGTCATTTGAAAAATATCAATACGAAACAGAATAATTCAAGAAAGGATTTGTAAAAATTACATATTGGATAATAATCAGAGTCATTAATGTTAATCACATATTTAGTAGAGTAGTATGGTTAGAAAGCAATTACTTCAATCATCTTCAGTAATTTGTTTATTTATTTTTTAATTACTTTTTAAACTGTTACTTTATTATTAATTTAATTTGTTATGCAGTCAAAGTCAGTATCTTTGTCACAAATTAAACAAGTTACAAAAATGGTAATCATGTAAAACAAAAAGGTCCAAATTATCTAGATTGTCCAAGGTTGGCATTCCTTCTTGATCAGTAACCATCCTTCTGGTTTTATTTGTTGTGAATCAGGAGCAGATGAGAACATCCTGTTTGAAAAAGAGATTATTTGTAATGTAGAAACTACATTGGCCTTTGAGGCTCCCTCCGCAATGGGGCTGGGAAGGGGGGCGGGGTTGCTCTAATGCTCCCGCCCCCAACTCAGAGGAAATTTTGTAATGAACTTCTGCCTCTCTGTAGAAACTATACATATAACTTGACAGGTTTTTAGAGTTTGTCAAAAAACAGCAAAATCCTAATTAAAATACCAATTGAACAATCTCAAAATATGATCGAAGAGGGTGTTTAAATAAACATTTTTTTTCTTCCTTACATTGACTCTTATTTTCCGTGATCTGAATGTACCATTTGAAATATTCTTTTTTTTTTTTTTTTTTTTTTTTAAAAACACATTAGGAAAATTCAAACAGCTCCAGCAAATAAATCCTGGTTTCAATAGCAGCTTTGGATTCTTTTCTTTAAGCCGTAACAAAGTTGCAAAGGTCTCCCTTTCTTCAGTGATACAGGAGGAGTAAGCATAATGAGGTCATTTAGCCTTATGAAGTTGAGGGTCATTAGAATACTATGATTTATAAATCAGGATTTAGCGTAGCAGAAGCCATAATTTGTATGTGTGTGTTCATCCCTTGGGAGCTCAAGCTCTTCTCTAATGAGTTTCAGTATTTCAGGTCCAACATCAGTCTTTTCTCCACGATGATGATAATTAGATCTTATTAAACTAGAGAAACTTGCTTCTTGAGACTCTGGGTTCCACATGCAACAGAGCTAAACTGCAGAAAATGGGAGTTTGAAGAAAAGTGGAGAAAAACTTGTTTATTGAAGCTGGCGATGCTGCGTTTAAGCTGCAGCATCGCTGGCAGCAGTGCTGCATTTGGGAGGACAAAAAAAAATGCAAGGCTAAAATACCTAAAGGAAATTAAAAAAGCTTAAACTATGAATAATTATTCTCAATATACAGCTCACATCCCAGCTGTATATATATATATATATATATATATATATATATATGACATTTTTTGTAAATGACGACTTTTTACTCTGTTTCTAAAGGGATAAGATTATGGAGTGATAAACATTGACATGTGACAGACTGATGATTAAATAACCCATAAAACAAAACAATGTTGAAAGGCTGATGAAATGCAGAATAACCAATTTTTGTGTGAAGGTGATTTCCCATTGGGTCTATCAAGCCATCAATGTTAGCCGTCACTGTGTCAGTTCAGATTACCTTACTTTCTCTGTGGGCCTGCAGAGTGCAAACAGATGGGGAGGGGAGGGGGGATGCAGAAGATAATAAACCAGTGAAAAACAAATATTGCTGTTCTTCCTCAAATTGCCTTTTTCCTCTCCCCCATTTTTAGATGCGATTACTGTCCTTCATGCTCATTTTGCAACCCAGCTTCACTCATTACCTCTCCTGATTCCCTCCATCCTTGCCTGTCACTACCTTCTTCTTCAGCCTGTTTTAAATTTATCATCTGCCCATGTCACATCTCTCCAAAATAGTCTGTAAAATTAGGCGACTCAACCCCATTGGATAAAAACAGATGTGACTCAATTTTTCAACTTCATAATGCAAAAGTATAATCAGCAAGTTTGAAGCAAAAATGATTTTTTTATAGAATATTTGTAGGCAAATGTAAATTATTTAGGTTATTGACATAGCAGGGATGTTTTCTCATAAAAAAATATACACATATTTTAATGATTTTTCTTTTTATTCATCACGTTTTGACATAAATAGTAACATGCTCAACTTAACCTGCTTTGTGCAAATGCAAAAATCAGAAAGGGAATCTAACTAAATCATGCATTTTGCAGAGTATAAAAAAACCTTGTTTAAAAAAAAAAAGATTAAAGCCTCAATTATATTGTTTCATTTAAAAAAACACACAACTGCTATTTATATTTTATTTAATTTCTATTTTTTGTGTTGTGTGCAGTGATATAGTGGTCAGTACTCTAGCCTCACAGCAAGAAAGCAGCTGGTTTAAATCCCGACTGGTTCATTTATCTGTGGACTTTCCATGTTCTTCCCATGCACATGTGGGTTCCCTTCTAGAACTTCAGATTCCTCCTACAGTCCAAAAAACATGCTTCATTGGTTATTTGATGACTACATTGTTATCTGGGAGTCAGAGTGTGGCTCTGGAATACAATGAAAGACTATCCAGGGTGTACCCCACCCTCACCTTGAAGCACTGGGGATTAGCTCCAACAAGCCCTGTGACCCTGCACACTGAATCACAATAGAAGAAGGAGAGATGAATAAAATGTCCAGACAGTAAGACAGTAAGCTATTTGTGAAACTTCTTGGGAAAAAGTGCTTAAGCAGGCTTGGCTTCAACATCTATGTGGGTCTCTCAAAGCAGAACATGTGGGACTATTTTATGAACAAAAATGTAATTACTTTTACACTTAGGAGCTGATTTTAAGACTTAAAAACTTTAAAACCATTTACTGAAACTGGAACAGGATACGATGCATTCTCAAAAGGATGTTTAAGCCTTTAATACTTGTTTGTTTAACAAGTTATCTAGATATAACTCCATAAGCTTGGTTTCAGTAAGTTTAGCTTTCAAATGAACATCTTGTTAATGTGTGCTGTAAAGCAGTTAGCACACGATAGCATGCTAACACCTGCCCTTTAGACAAAGCTAATTATAATGATTGAAAACATGTTAAGAAGTGTTACTCACAATAAATAATAAAGAAGTGCCTCCAGACTGGTAGGCTATATAGTAATATCTGAAGAAAATATTAGCATTAGCAGACTTAAAGTCCCACTCCAATCATCTTTCTCCTACTAGCTTACAGCATCTCAAAACCCCAACCTAACATTACCGGTGCAACAAAAAGGCAAGCAATACTGGAGCTATCCAGCCGTACAATTTTGATCCAGATAACAGCTTGGACGAGGAAATCAAAGACGTATATGGATCTATTTGTCTGCAACTGGATGAATCAGAATGGAGTAGAGCAAGAGAGCTGATGTCCTATAGCATCTAAATCAAAACAACAAGCTTTTTCAAACTGCATTTTTTCATCTGCTATTGATTCACAATAATTTGAATATAGGAATACTCAGAAACTCACTTTTGAACTTCATTTTCTTTATATACATCTTCCATCATGAGTAAAATGCTACAAGAACATGTTAAAAACACAATTGGAGTGGGTCTTTAAGTCTTGCACCCATCAGATACTTACACCACAGATCGAGAGCGGCGTAAATTTACAGCTTTACCATTGACAAAGAAAAGCTTACTGATTTTAATGCTGTTTTAAGTCAATTTTAGAAAAAACAAATGGCACAGCAATTTAGGACAAATAAATTCTTGAAACTTGCAACGAAGACACAACTTCATAAATATACAAGAAGAGGCAGAGACAAAGACTGTATAACATCAGCCAATGGTTGAGAAGAGAAAAAGGCATGGGGCTACAGATGCTTTATATCGGAGTGTTGATCATTTCTCTGCACCTTCAGAAAAGTCCTTGTTCCATGTCACCTCTTTGAAAAATAGTTTGAGTCTAAGTAGCTTATTAATGTAGCAACAGTTGATTCTTGGCCAAAAACACTTGACCTATAAAAGGCAAAGGGTGGTTGGCTGCACGTTAAGAGTAAGTAAAAAGACAGCAATTTAATTTAGAAAGCTAACAGAGGGTAAATCACGATTATGCTCGCCAATTCACGGCTGCTGTCCGTTTTCACAATCGAGCAAATATTTTTATGGCGCCGGGGTGTGTGTGGTGGGGCTCTTTTACTGTGAAATTTGTTCCAGCCTGAGTGTGCAGTCATCTTAGACAAAAGCATCTGTGTGTTCGATTTTTAACAGCTTTGTCATTACGAAAGGTTATTCTTTACAATTTCGCATTTTAGGATATTGCATTTTAACTCAGAAACCTTCTGATAAAAAGAACACTTACATTTAAAATTGACCACTAGAGTCAATCGATTTTATGGAACAGGATTACAGAAATTGTGGAGGTTAAAATTATCTACATTTTCTCTACAGTGCTCCAGGATAGTGATTTATTTGTAAGGCAAGAAACCGAAACACTACAGGGTTTCTGCCTGAAGGGCACCCATTCCAATTATCACCTTTATTTTACTATTAGCCAGCAAGCCACTCTCAAGGACCAGATTATTAAAAGTGCGTGCACTACAATGAATATGATACAACACAATCAGTCAGCGTATGAAAACCATCCTTGATCCTCTTATTGATTTGTGTGAGCTGTAAGAGCGTTAGTCAAATTCTCCAGAGGGGTTCTGGTGCTCATCCTCTTATCCTGGACAATAAGGATCAACTGAGTGAGACTGACTAATCTCTCCCTTGGAGCCTAAACTCTTCACCAGAAATGACACTTCATCTTTTTCTTGTTACTTACACATACGCACAAAGATGACGGGAATTAGATTAAGTTGTCTTTTTCATTATTTACCACTCAGTTACTGTGTGCCGCTGTTAAATCCCATAATGTGCGTGATTTTTCCGCTTTGTGTATTGCGAGACAACCCAGTGAGAATCATTATACATGCCAAGTTTTCTTTTGTACTTCTTTCAGTTTATGTCACTTTTCATTTGCAGTGCTTTTAAATTAGAGAACCTTCAGTGTTTGATCTTGGCGAGAGTCTCTGCACTCTGTGTTTACGCTGCACTCGAACAGCAGCACTTTTAAACAGAAGTACAGCAATAAAAGATAAAATAAAATAAAAGCCTCCCCAAGAAGCTGCAGACTGGGAAAATGCCAAAATAAATTGACATTGGTAAAAATAAAGGTTAAAAGTCGACTGCAAAAAATAAACAAAAACAAGCATCAGAATGCAGTTGTGAGGTTTGGATAGAAAAAAAAAACTTGTTTCAAAAACAAAAAATTGTGTTTTATTAAATACTTCTACAAATAAATAAAAAATTAAAATACAATGTTTTAGTTATATGTTATGTGTGGTCAGCCTCTGCTTTATATCCTGTAGAGAAGGTAAAACATCTTGCACTCACTCCTACTTGAAAAAATAGAATCTCATTAACATAAGTATAGCGTATCATACATGTTCTGAACAATGGTTTCAGTCCCAACAGCAAACCTCCACATTTATGGGAAAACATGCACCTTACCAGCAGATACAATTTCATTTATCATTTTTTCATGTTTACAAGTATTTTTTTATGTTTAGAATTTATATTAGATTTGAGTCTTATTTTGACAAGTTATTATCCATGTTAGTGAGATTTCTTACATCATAATTTTTTCACAGCAAGCAGACCATACGATACTCGTGTGATTGATTGTCATGGTAACGGCTACCGAGCCTGCACTATCCTTGCTCTGCTGCAGCGGAGAATGGTGGTATATATGCTAAACTTCATGTTAAGTGATGCAAAGTATCATTTCAGAGGAGAGGTCCTTTCTTACTGATTGTTTTTATGTAGATGATAAATCCAAAGTTTGTTTCAAAAAAACAACATCCTCAAGTTTCTTACATCACTTTTATTACTAGAAATATCCACCATTAATTTTGATCATTAAATGTGTATCAATAAATAATTTATTTTGTTAATTGAAGATAAAATTATCTTCAAACACATTTTCACTCTGTATCAAACAATAAAGTAAGCAAGACAGAAAGACATTGCCATTAATTTTAAAATGAGATAGAGTTACTGGCATGTCCATCATATTTTAATGACAGAGATATGTTCTTGGTGTTATGATAAACTGTGGAATAAAGTGTGTCCACCTATATGGTCAGAGTTTCTTTTGTTCTGGCTATCAACTTGTGGAATAATATAGAAGATAGGCTATGTGACTGGAACTTCATTCTTAAGTGTCCATTATCACTATTTAATGGACACTACCTAATGGACACCCTACAGCAGTGTTCGTCAACCTTTTTTGAGCCAAGGTACACTTTTTTCTTCACAAAAATTCTGTTGCACACCAGCATCCAAAAATGGAAAACAGGACAAATGCTTTAATCTGTATAGTCCTTCCACAAGCTCACATGCATTTTTTTGAAATAATTGTGGTAGAAAAAGCTACCACAATTACCACAATGCAATTTTATTTAACCTAAAAAAAAAAAAACTAAAAACAATAATACATTCTTTCCAAACAGAGATTTATTTTTTTTGGGTTTGTGCCGTAATTTTTGAACAATTATATGATCACAACATGCTTGATACAATTTACATGAAAACGACCGACATCAAATTCATGTTTATGTTTAATTGTGACAAAAACATTTTTGTTTTTTTTTTTTTTTTTTTTTTTTTTTTTTTTAAACTTGTCCTGTCCAACAGCTGAGCAAACAGATATGAGCTGAGAGCCTCTTGCATTAGACAGATTTTACTCTTACAATCGGGGGTTATAAATCATTGGGAACACAAAATGTATGTTGGTATAAGCCCCTTTTGTAATTTCAACGAAACTTTATTAATATTAATTTTGTTTGTGTTCTTTTTGTTGGACCGGACGGAAAAAGAAAGGGGGAAAAGAGAGGGGGGGGGTGGTATAGATTCCAGAGGATGACCAATGGAAGGAGAAAGTAGAATTGCAAGTCTACAGGCAACAAAATGCTGAAGCTTATACCCATTACAATAGTGAGTGTTGGTCTAAAATGGGCAGGGCCTGTCCACACACTCAGCTGTTACAAACATACCTGCCGGCTCCAAGAGTGTTCACAAACTTGTCCACAACCAGTTTACACGCACACTTGTGCATACCAACCCACACATGTAAAGCATTACATTCTGACACGCACACTATTTGAAGGTGCAAATGTGAGCTGACGCCTGTGCTCAGGTGAATGTTATGTTAAGCTGAAGTGGATGAAGGAATGGAAAGAAAAAAAGGAGGGAGAGCTCCCAGACATCCCCACACCAAGACCCCCGCCGAGGCAGCAGCGCCGACCAGGGCCCGCCCCCGCACCCATACTGTGGGGTCAATGGAGGTGATCCGCCCGCCAGGTAGTCCGGCCAAGCACCCAGATCAGGGCCCGCAGGACCACCACATGGGCCCCCAACACCCGAGCGCAGTGAGGTACGGAAGCGCAGAGCGCAGGGCCCAGCCCAGTCAGGAGAGCAGCCCCCCCACCGCGCCGGGCGGTCCAGCGCGGGGCCCCACCCCCGAGAGCCCCACCACCCCAGACAAGCCGCCCACCACCACCCAGGAGTTCTGAGCATCCCCCCACCCCAGCCCCAGGTACGAGCCAGGACCCCCCAAGGGAGACCCGCTCCGAAGCTCCAGGCAGTTGCGGAGATCCAGAAGAGAGCACAGCAGGGGTCGGCTACCCCCACCTAGAGGAGGGATGACCAATAGAAGTGGGGGTCCCCGAAGGAGTACGTAGCCTGACCAGGCTCTCCTATGTTGTGACTTAGAAGGGGCCCGTCACCCGAGGGTAAGGACCAGAACCCGCACCACAAGGACACAGACACCCTCCCGGCTCAGATGGAATATGATCCCCCGCTCATGGACTTGCCAGAGGACTGAGGGATCCCTCTCCCTGCGTGGGGAGGGGCCGCCGGGCCCAGGAGGCCGACACCCAAGAGACAAGGCCGCCACCGCTGAAGGCCCTGTTCCCCCCACTGGGGATGGGGTAGGGGACAGAAGATCAGTATTCCCATCTTCCTTGTGTAATGTATTTGTGTGTGTATGTTGAGGTGTGTTTCTTGTGGTTGAAGGGTGTGTGTCATAAAGGGTGCAGTTAAAATTGGCGAGCAGGGCACTGGGGACATCTCCTGATTGCTTACAGGGATGTCCAATCACCCTCTCGCCAAGGAGCCCTAAATGTCTACGGTGCAGTTAAAATTGGAGGGTTGAGCACTAGGAGGACATCTCCTGCTTGCTGGCAGTGATGTCCCAGCACCCCCCCACCAAGGGTCCTACGTGTCTAAGGTGCATTTAAAACCAAGAGAAGGGGGCGAAACTGTGCGGAGAGGGGGGACCACTGCCAAGTGGCTCGGCCCCTCGAAGTATTCCGCAAGCACACCCCCCTCCAACCTAATAAGTGTTTGTATGAGGAAGGAGGGGAGGTCGGGGACAGCTACCAGACTGACCCCGATGGTGAAACAACCGTCCCCCCGCCCCCCCCAGCATTGGGCCCAAGTCTCCCCAGGGCAGAGGCCCCACCGCCCGGAAGCCGACCCCCCAGGCCCCACACCCCCCACCCCACACAAAGAGAGAGGAGCCGAGAGGGGGCCATCCCCCAGGCGCAAGCCCCGGCCCCCCCCCCAAGCACCGCCCCTGTGGCTGCCTGGCCAGGTACCAGCGGGCCCGAGGAAGTCTCAAGGGTCCCATACTGGTGGTGGACCCCCCTTCTTACCCATGAACACCCCCCCCCCCCCCCCGGCCCGCTCCCCCAGACCCCGCCATGGTATGCTTCCCCTGGAGCAAACGCAGGCCCCAAGAGGGTTGCCCCACCCCGTCCCAGGGCCGGAGAAGGAGTGATCCCAGCCCCCGGGTGCAGACGGGCCACCCATCCAGCGCAGGCAGACCCCCCAGGACCAGGGGGGGGACAAAAACATTTTTGAACATTTTGAAGATTTTTTATTTTTTTCTTTTGTCTTAATCAAACATGTAACTTAAGCAAAAATGGTTTGTTTTTGTTTTGGACAAATACATTGTTTCA
This sequence comes from Oryzias celebensis, assembly GCA_014656515.1. Taxonomy (NCBI): domain Eukaryota; kingdom Metazoa; phylum Chordata; class Actinopteri; order Beloniformes; family Adrianichthyidae; genus Oryzias; species Oryzias celebensis. The sequence goes on from BNCR01000012.1 coordinate 15,456,277, forward strand.
GTTTAGTTTAAATGTGTCTGTTGACACTTTACCTTAATCCTGTTTATTTTATTTTTCATGGGAGATGTAGTGCAAAAACTTACAAAGGAAGCTGCACTGCTAAACATGAGTTTTAGCTGTTATTTTTGTTAGAACTGATAGACAAGTGCAAACTAGGAAGTGATTTGATAGGTCAGACTGATGACATACACTTAAGCTTCCAAGAATGATTGGTGGAGACAGTTGAAGGGGCAGGACTTCTCATAATAACAGAGCAATCAGCTAAAGCTAAATCACGGTACAGCAATTCTGATCAACATGTCTTCAACAGAATCAAATTAACAAAAAGAAAAAAAGGCTTTCATGATCTGTCATATTCCTAAATACTCTGTGTTTTATCAGCGCCTGTTTGGATGAACAATGAACACAAAGCTAATCTCCTGGTGATGATAAATGTTTTTAGATCAGTAAAAATGAACAATTTCCGACAGTACACCTGACCATCTGCCACGGCACACTGGTTGAAAAACACTGCCCCACAGCCAATCAGAATCAAGTTTTCACCTGGATCACTGTATAAGAAGGTTTCATGTACAATGAAGATCCAAAACTTTGGAAACATCACATCATAACTTATTCAATTGGTGAATGTACATTCATTCCCTTGCCTCATTATCTTAAAAAGTAATCAGAGCATGTTCTTTTTTCATGAATTTAAAGCAAAGACATGTTGAAATGTATTTGTCTTCTGCATTTTTTGTTTCCAAGAGTGATTTTGTGAACATCTCAGCCAGAAAGATGTTTTTATTCATAACCACAACAACCCAGAACATTGGGGTTTAGAATGAGGATGCTAAAATGATGCCCAAATATAAGGATCCACATTTGGAACTCATGTTGAATATTTTCATAATTATATTAAAGTCATTTATCATTTGTCATTTATCTGCTGCAGTGAGTTCACTGGATGGTGGGGGAGACACTGTGAGTCACATTCTTTGATTACTCCAGTGCCTTCAACACCATCCAGCCCTTCTTACTGGGTGAGAAGCAGCGGCTGATGGGTGTCAGCAGGTCCTTGGTCTCCTGGATCATTGATTACTTGTCACACAGCCCTCAGTTGTGTCCTGTCTGATGTGGTGAGGAGTGGTGTGGAAGCCCCACAGGGCACTGTGCTCTCCCCTTTCCTGTTCATCTTGTACACCAGCGACGTCCAGTACAACTCTGAGACATGTCATCTCCAGAAGTCCTCAGATGACTCTGCGGTTGTTGGCTGTATAAATGGTGGACAGGATGAGGAATACAGAAAACTGGTAGATGATTTTGTGAGGTGGTCTGGAGTAAATCACCTTCTGCTCAATGTGGACAAGACCAAGGAGATGGTGATTGACTTCAGAAAGAAACGACAAGCTTCTCAGCCCCCCTGCATCCAAGGCAGGGATGTGGCAGTGGTGGAGGAATACAAGTACCTGGCCGTGACTTTTGAGAATAGACTGAGCTGGAAGACCAACAGTACAGCTGTGTACAAGAAGACCTGCAGCAGACTCTACTTCTTGAGGAAAACAAGGTCATCAACGTGTGCAGCAAGATGCTTGACATCTTCTACCAGTCTGTTGGGGCCAGTACGTTGTTCTTCTCGGTGGTCTGCTGGGGGGTGGCATATGCGGCTAGTGACACAAAAAGACTGAACAAACTGACCAGAAAATCTTCCTCTGTAATCAGGTGCAAAACCGACACTTTTGAAGCAGTGATGGAGAGGAGGACTTTGAATAAACTCGTATCCATGATGACCAATACTCAGCATCCTCTCCATCCTGTACTTGACGGTCAGCGGAGCACCTTTTCCAAGAGGCTTAGGCAACTTGGCTGCCACATTAACCGCTACAGGAGATCATTCCTGCCTCACTCTATTAGATTATATAATTCCTCATCCTTGTGCCACAGATAGACTCTCCTGATGTTGATTTTTTCTATAATGTTACTTGTCTTATTGCTTCTCTTCACTGCCGCTGCAACATACAGATTTCCCAAGCTGGGATCAATAAAGTATCTTTATCTAAAAATAGAATTGTAACCGTTAAGATTCACTCATCTTTTTGAATTAAGGTATTGTATTTACAGCATACAATATGGTATGAATTGGTAATCCCTAGATGGTGTGTTGGAGAACCTCTAACTCCAAAGCAATAGACAGCAGCCACAAAGTCAAAAGATGATTTGTGAAAAAGACAAAAGACCAGAGGGCCTTGAGTTCAGAGACCCAAGACTACGAGGCTGGACTTGTCAAACAAAACCATATTCCATTGCCAACCTCCAGTTGGTCTGTGAGTAACTCTCCACCATCATGGCTGTGGTGGCTAATGATGGATTACCATAAGAAGAAGAGCAGTCACCCACTAATCAGAACATCATGGGTTCAGTTCCCAGTGTCCTTGGGCAAGACACTGAACCCCACATTGCTCCTGGTGGTTGTAGGTTGGCGTCAGGGTTAGGCAGTGGAGCTGCCATCAGTCTATGAATGTGTGTGAATGGGACTTTGGGCACTTTGGGCTTTAAGAAAGGTGGTAAAGCGCTATAAGAGTATACACCATTTACAATTTTTTTCATGTTTGACATTTTAAAAGATTCAACAAACAAAACAACTCTACCATCTATTGGCTTCTAGTGTTATCAAGACAAGCTGCACATTTTAAGCAAGACCCAGAAGATTCATCCTGGCTGAGATACTTTCTAATGAAGTTCCAATTAAGTTAATGTAACCTATTTTGCAAGCGGTGGATATGGAAACTAGAGATGAAGATTCAGACCATGTTTTAGTGAAATTGTTGACTGTAGGAGTTCCAGCTTGATAATACAGAATGGAGTAGCCCCTTCTTTTAGGTAGTATTTGAAACTGCAACATCAGAAGAATCAGCATCTTAAAGAACCAGTATGCCACTTATGAATATAAAACTACATATCGCCAGTGAGGGTCATGCATCTTACACCCACAAAGGTCTGGCTTCAACCGTCGAGCTTTGGAGCGCAGCACCCACAGAGCTTTTCACCAAAGCATAGTTTGGCCCTACAGGTAAACACATGGAAATAAGATGTCTGGATGATTGCTTAAAAAGGATTAAGGCGTGCATTTAAATGTTTTTTTGTTTTTGTTTTTTTTACAGGGATTTGTATGCTGCATTTACCTTATGTAAGCCAAAACAGAAAAACAGCAGTTTTCATTCAAATTAGGCCAACTGGGAGGGTAATTGCTTCGTCTCTGTTATCCATCATCTATAACACTGTGCATTCATAAAACCATTCACATTTTTAAGGACTCGAAGGAAAACACATGCACAAGCTGTCACAGGCACACATACATTTGCATTTTTTCTGTCCCGCATTATTCTACTGCACGAGGATGTTTGAATCTTTTCAGACTGAAGGTGAAGGCTTCTCTTGTGTTATCTGAACAAAAAACAAGACAAAGGGATATCATTTGCCCATATAGTGAAAAAATGGTTTTGGTAAATCTGATTGAATTCGATAAACATAAATAGATGGATGCTGCACATAAAGATGTCCACAGCGAGCAGGTCAGTGACATGCATGAACCTCTTTGGTATGTAGAGAGCTCCCATTGGAATCAGATTGAGCAGAGGGGACCTTTGATTTAAGTCAAGTCGTAAATGCAACCCTGCAAGCTCCCTCTTGGTTTGGCCATTGATTGTGTGCATTTATTGGGCGTACGAGCTAAGCTCGGTGCAATCAGAGCGAACGGCACAAGGCCTTCTGACCTCTCCCCACCAACTGAAGAGGGCTGATTATCGAGCTTCGTTCTTATTCAATCTTCACTCATCATTGTTCTGTCAATGGCTCTGCCTCCTAACGACTGTGTGGGTTGGAGTACCGCTGTCTAACTGACATGTGTATTCACTAACTCAAGCAACGTATATTCAAATTGACTCAGTAAAAAGGTTGTAGCACACTCAAGCACTGAATGAACTAATCATTTTATACATATCTTTTGTTTTGATTTATGCAACATTTTCAAGCCTTTAAATTCCTCCCCTGGTGATTAGCTAATAGAGTCACTGAATAACTGACTTAAATTATGATTACAATGGATGCATACGTGTACTACAAGAATTGCGTGAAAGAAGCAAGACAATGTTTTGGTATGGGGATGTAATATGAGTAGATCAGCCTTTTGCAGAGCCTCAAGCTGCTTTGGGAAAAATTAATCATCGTATGTTGAAATGACTTGAAAATTGTTAATATATGTGCAGCATATCTTCCATATGTGGCAAAGCTGGAGTTTAATAAAAGGTATTGCTTTTGTCCAATACAAATTAGTCAATTAGGACAAAGGTTGCTGTGATATTTGACTTTATAATTATGGACAGAGTTATGAAAATGTGAATGCCCTACTCATAATTCCTCCTTCTGGAAAACATGCATAGAACTTGCATTATTGAAGATGATAACAACCATAAAATCAACTTAAACTTTGACCAAATGGGACATATTTTGCACATTTCTGCAATGGAGAAACAGAGTGGATATAAAGAATAACTGACCTTTGACCTCTCTGATTTGTTTGACAGTACATGAGAACTGGACGGAGTGCATGTGATGTCATCCATCGAAAACGACTTACTTCTGGTTCCAGTGAAATGAAGTCAAGTTGCCATGGCCACGTTGAAGCCAAAAATTGTCAGTAAGAAATGACTTGTCTGAGTAGGTCAGAGTCAACACTTCTATGGCATCCACTCTAACCAATCAGGAGTGAACTTGAAGGAAGGCAACACCCCAACCATTTGAAAGTAGGCTCAGGAGAAGCTGTCAATCAAATATTTCAAATGTGGGACCACCTAGAAGTATTGAGACATCTGATTGGTCAGTTAATATCTTGAATAACTTGCACTACAAAAAAAATATATAATAAAAAATATTATTAGCAGAAACATGTTTAAAAAAAGCAACAGATCAAGAATGATTATTCTGACAAATGAAATGAATAAATAATAGAAGTTTGTTTCTCAATAGAAGTCTATAGGGTTTTGGCTTCTTGGAACCAGAGGGTATTTCCTATTTGGAACGCAAGGAGGAGTTCTCTGTATACGGTCAAAATTCTGTAACAATGACAAAGACTCCGGTGGTACATGATCCTCTAGTTTGTACATGGCTGCTTTTTTTCAGCACTGTGCTTGTAGTCATCATTTTGGGCAGTCAAGGAAGTTTGACATTCGCAGTGACTGTTTTGACCTGTAAATCCAAAGGTTATGCCCCTGTTTTTAAGGAACTCAAAGTCAAATTTTAGTAATTAATTTGAAGTGATTTTTAGATTAAAATAAGTTCTATGTTTTACAAATTAAGATGAAATCTTAAGTCAAAATACTTTTTCTGTGCTGGTTTCTGTTGACATTAAAAAGAATGTTATCTGAATCCAAAGGAAACAAGGTTCTATTTTCCTATGTTTTTCACAGAGGAGCTCATTTTTAAATGTAACTAAAAATAAATGAGTAACATGGCCACAGTGTCACTTTCACAATAAATTACTGAATTTTGTATCAGCTTTTGTATTGCTCAGGCAACCCATCTTCTAATTTGTAAAATAGGCTATTATAGAATTAAACTCATGTCACTGGCAGAGTGAGAAAAACAACAAAAGTCTTTTTGTCTTCTTCTAATAATGCTTCTTTAACAAAGACTAAAGAAACATGACAGGACAACATTAATGCTGAATTATCAGCCAGTAAGTTTTACAACTCAGCCCTTGATCTCCCATAACAATAAAAAATAATAATACACAGTGAACACGGCTGCAAAGAAATCATGCATAGAGACTTAACAATGTTTCGCAAAAGCAATCTTTCCTAACTAGAATTTCTATGGGTTATTTATTTGAGAATTGTTATTTTTCTCATTCCTCTGAGGCACGTATGCAAATTGTTATATTCTAAAACAAGCTCTCCATTCCCCACACTCATACTTTCCTCCTTTGTTCCCAAGAAAAGACCCTGTGAGGCTCATGTCACTCCCTCAGCAGATGGCTGGGGCAAACTCAAAATGACAAGCCTCGGTTTCACTGATGCTTAAATCGTGATTTCATCAGCAGCTGGAAAACTGTTTATCGCTTTAACCTATTTCTATATATGAGGCTACACGGATTCACGGCTACACGTGGGAGCAAATCCTAACGCTGCGCCAGAGAAGCATTTAAAGCTTAATACTTGAAGTTTGCACTGGTTTCAACCAATACCGTACGGTATGCAGCATGCACACCGAACACACTTTGCGTGGCAGAGGCGTCCAGTTTCAATTAGAGCTGGGCAATGGGAAATTTTTATATTACAATATTGCTTTTTTCATATCAGACGATAACGATATATATCATGATATAAATGAAAGAACTATATTTGTATAATCTGAATGCTCTGTGACCCATTAGAGAATGTGTAATCATCCGCAGGTTGCTTAGATTTAAATATGTATTTCCTATCATACTTTAAACAGAACAGATGCACTGAAGGAACATGATGCAACAGTTATTTTTCCCCTGAAAAGTAAAAAAAGGGCATAGATATTACAAACTAAACTGAACATTAAAGCAAACGCTCTTAAGTTTCACAGAGAACATAAATAAAACAGAACACCGCTTGATCAGTTTCAGTTAAAAACAATGCATCAATTCTACAAATAAACTCTAATGGTTTCAAACTTTGCAAAACAAACATAAAATTGAGAAACATTTTTGTTAACATCCTGTGACTAAGCTCGGAACTAAAAGCAAATTCTCTGAATGTCTTCTCATAGTTTAGACTGCTGCTGCTGTGAAGGTCTTAACTTTGTTGTTTTTGCTGGAGAACTATCATTTATTTATTTACCTTGCGTGCAGACGGTGGAGAAAAAGACGGCAAAAGAAATTCACCAGAAGAAGAGCTAATAAACATCAAAACGTTTCCACAAACATTTACTCTGTGGCGACTAACCCTCTAACTTACCTGCCAAAGGAGAAAATGACTCACGACTGGCAAGTGTTAATATTGGACCCTTCAAAATAAAAGTCATTTGAAGTTGATGGTACTTTAGCTGGAGCCAGTGGATAATTCTATTTGGAATGCGAGTGGGGAGGGTTCAGTCCAGTTCTCTATATACAGTCAATGATGTGAACAAAGCATTGTGCTATTTACACATAAGAGGGACCTATAAAGGCTCCAAATCCAAAGAATTTGAATTTTCTATCAATTATTTAATGGTTCCGACTTTACAGTGTTAAAACAGTTAACCAACTAATTTTTTTTATCACCGGAAATTTGAATCCAACTTTTTTTTTTATTGCTTTTAGACCCATGAAGGTTTTGCCCCCCATCAGCAGTAGGGAACCTGGTGGACCCATGCAGACTGGGACAGGTGACACGAAATCTATGGTTGTGTAGCTCACATTACTGGTTTTGTTTCCCCCTCAACAAGTGGTGTCTTGTCAGTCATGGGCTCTACGCTCTATGCAGTCACTCAGTAACACGCTGAGAAAGCATTGTTTGCACGGTTGCATCACTGTGTGTAAGTGCTGAAGCACTGTCTTGTCAGGCTTTTTAGTGTAAACCTTTCTCCAACTGGCTAGCAGCAGAAAAACACTGTGGAAATCGTCCACAGACGGTGTTGTGACAAGATCCATGATCTCTTCAACTTTGAGAGGTAAACTGTTAGAGGCTTCTCTTTGTTAAATGTAGTTAGCTTGCCTTTGTGTGGCTGCAGTCCATATTTGGCTGTGCAAATAAAGAAGGAAAGTATTTTCATTAGGAAAATAAAAGCATGGTTCTTGCATGAACTTATTCAGACAAGTTATTTTTTCATTGACAGCCTAAAGAGCTTACTTATCTGTAAAGGCAGTTAGTTGGGTTCTGAGAAATCTGCTTCCTACAAAAAAACCCTTAAACACATCAGAACTTTTTTAAAAGGTACAAATGTAAAAATAAATGTTGGACAAACAATAAAGCAACATTAATAAATATGTCCATCTGCTGATCTGATAGAATAACAGATCCAAAATGCAAAAAGTAAATAAATGAAGGGTTTAAAATGCTCCCCATATGACGGATTAGAGATGTTTCTAATTCAGGCTAAACTAATATTACATTATTTTTTAACATTGTAAAGCAGCATAGAGCAAAAGTATCCCCCACTCAATGTTCATTCAAGCAGCTTGATCTCATTACAGCTCTAAAGCCCCAATTTAACCATTGCCTGGTGGCAATGGACAGTTCAGATAATGACAATTCTGAAAGAAAATCAGTTTTCCTTTAGTCTTTAACAATTTTTGTAATGGTCTATGTTTTCTTTAAAGGCTTTTACATGGAAAGTAAGTTGAGTTATGTGATTATTGCCATGTCATTAAGAAGCAATATATTGCAAAGAAGACATAAGGGGTCAGAGTGTCTGTCATTTGAATATTATAAGTTGGAAATGGGATTTTAGTCTCCTCATGGCCTTGTAGCCGTGTATGTTATTCACAGCCAAACTGAGCTTTCACGCTAATGTAACATCCTTGTAAGCAAAATACAAGCAAATGCTCATTATGTGATTGCAGATTTGAGATTGATGACATACTTGCTGAACTCCTGCAGAGGATAAGACAGGAGCTGACCTGACCTGCAGTCTCTTTTACCAGCCATGCTCCGCTCTGCAGCAGTGTCTGTCTTTATTTTAAGTGCACAGCTGGGATGAAAGAGGACAGAATGAATGATATGCCAGAGACTCGTTGGACAATTAATTAAATCAAGGGCTTTGGGTAACTAATGGGTATTGGAACAGAACATAGAGCCATTCTAATGGCCTAAACGTGCTTTTCAGGTGATGAGTCCTTGTTATTAAAGACAAACTAAGAGCTTTCTGTTTGTGTAAGCTTTCAACCTTGGCTCGTCTCTCGTATACTGTGCTCAGATATTCACAAATTATTCATGATTGGAAATAATATGTGTAAGCGTCCTTTCAGAAAATTGGCGTCTAAATCACAATCATGGTTTTATGTTTTAATTCAGATACTGAAAACTTTTGATTCTCGCTTGCCTTTAAATTAGTGAAAGCAGTGCTTTGTGGAAGTGAGACTGTGGACTCCAAGACAGTAAACCCATTTAATTAAATGTGCTTCTCTGATTGCTCCACAGTAACTGGTTGATTAGAGGCTCTTTTTTCTCATACATTATCCAGTTAGTAATCCTTTTTGTCAAGGCTTTTAAATGGAAAATACTAAATGGAGCCAACAGAAACACAAACAAAAATGGGTCTGAAATACTGCATTTGGACACACGAAAACCCAGAAATGAACATTTTTAGTGAACAAGACCAGTAGAGATTGCAAAGGACGGATTATCAAATATTATGAGGCAATAATAATACTATTTGCTTAATGAAAGCCAATTGATATAAATATATATTCTATAAAAGTCAAGCATCAAAAAGACAAAAGTAAATTAAAATTATCATGCAGCCAAAGTATAGATGCAAAGGACAGATGATAAATCATTGTTATTTTTTTTTTACTATTTTCATTTTCTAGAAATTTTTAATTGCTTAAATAGCTGCACTGATGGATTGATTCATTAAGCACTTTGTTGTACATGTAAGATGTTATTCTACATTCACACCTAGCTTGGAAACGCACTGTCAAGCGACCAGGTTCAATACAAAGTCTACATAAATGCCCATAAATGCACGTTCAGGGCTTCTGCGTTCAAAACTGTTGCGTTCACGCATCACTAAGTAAGTTTTGAAGTCAATTTTTGGGCTCCTTGTACAAAGCCTGGAACTCACATTCAAAGCTAAACCAGTTGAACTGGTTGATGCACCTTTTCAACATCTCCTGCACTCCTATAACAAACTAGCACAGAAAATGGGTCACCAAATCAACTTCAAAAAGACAGAGACCATGAGCACACGAGAGAATGCAGAGTTCTATTTAAACGGTGAAAAGCTGACACAAGTAAATCACTTTAAATATCTTGGTAGTTACGTCAGCAACAACTTTACATTGGATAAAAAAATAACTGTACGTATCCAAGCTGCCTCCAGTGCTGTAGGCAGGGTTAGAGAAAGAGGATTTAATTGCATGGAACTTCTAACTGAAACTAAGCTCAAAGTATATATTCAATGTGGCATGCCAGTGATGGTGGACGGAAGTGAGACTTGGGCCTAATATAGACACCAAATAAAAAAGTTAAGAAACATCCAACAGCAGCATCTCAGATCCATTCTGAAGATAAAATTGGACGATTACATAACAAATGATGAAGTCTTAGATCGCGCATGACTGAAGACCGACTGAAATCATTCTTAGCAGACTGCGCTGGGCGGGGTATGTTGCACGTCTCCCAGATGTCAGACCAACTAAAATGCTACTCTATGGGGTGCTAGCAAAAGGCTTGAGAAAGACTGGACAACCTCTTCTTTGCTATAAAAACACTGTCAAGGATATTCTGAAGTGCGGCAACATGCTTCACTCATGGAACATGACTGCTCTTAAGAGACTGGAATGGTTGAAATGCAGACAAAACTTAACCAACAAGATGTATATGACAAGAATAGATGAGAACAAAAGGAAAAGGGCAAAGCAACACGAGAAAAAATCTGAAAAAGATAAGAACACAAACTTCTAAAAAAACTACTGGTACTATTTCATTACTGTATCTTACCCGTTTCAGGTTATGGGCGTATTATTATTATTATTATTATTTCTTATTTTAATTCTTGGTCGTTGAAACATGCAAAGAACATGTTTTAATGATGATAAAATGTGGTTTTTATTTTAAATATTTATTTATTTTGGGTGGTGAGGTGTTGAAGTGGTTAGCACTCCAACCTCGTAGTGAGAAGGTCCTGGATCAAATCCCAGCTGGGACATTTGTGGGGTCTACATGTTCTCCTTGTGCATGCATGGGTTTTCTCCAGACACTCTGGTTTTCTCCCACAATCCAAAAACATGCTTCATTGGTTAAATAATGATTCTAAATTGTTATCGGTGTGATTGTGAGTGTGTGTGATTCTGTTGCCCTATTCCAGATTTATTGGCAGCCGCACAAGACGTATTTTATTTGAACAACCAGTACAGACTGGCGACCTGACCAGGGATACCCTGCCTTCACCCAACAGTAGCTGGGATGGGCTCCAACCCCATGACCCTGAAAAGGATTCAGCGAGTTCAGAAAGTGGACAACTAGATTTCTTTAGTTGCTTTAAAAAGTAGTTTAAGGAAATGACTCGAACTTTCAATGCTCATTTTTTTAACAAAATATAAAAATGTATTTTTTTATTTTAATTAATCTGTCGTAAATCTGCAAAAGAAATGTCTCTTTCAAGAGATACATTTTTGTTTTATAAGGCAAAAGTACAAAAAAATAAAGTATACGATGTCCACCATCCAACTCTCAATCCATCCACTGCTGAATATCTTCCGTGGGACATGGGGCTGCTGGAACCTATCCCAATTACTGTTGGGAAAAGATGGGGTAGCTGACAATTTGTTCACATCTAAAACAGAAAAATCAATTCTAAAAGACTAAAATCCACTTTAACAATTTTTACACCCAAATTTAAATACGAGAAAAACAAAAATTTGACGAATGAGGACTGACATATTTGTCTACTTCATTTGAAATACTTTAATACTTCATACGCACTGATTTCCTTATTCAGATAGAAAGGACACAAGCAGCTAATCATAGGAGCTAATTGTAAACTCACTGCGTGGACCCAATAGTCAGTGCCACACGTTCTGTCAAATTCTTTACACTCATCATGGTGTTTTTCTCTGCAACATTTAATCTGTTTCCTCGTTTAAAAGGAAATTGAAGGAAGCTGTGCCAGGCGTTTCATGACGTGATCTTGCACTCTTTTTTGTGCTTAACAAAATCTGTAGGAATAGGCGCCATCTGAAGTTGTGATTTCTTCTTAACTTTCGGAGATTAAAAAGCATTTGCTGATTACATCTTTCTGGCCTAAACTGCGGTATAATAATTACCTTTGCTTTGTTCTGTGATGTGTTCAATCTTTTCCTAAACATTATTCTATACACATTATTTTTCAAGGTTCGGAAAACTATGCTTGAACTCTGACCTTTTGTGCTGTAATCTCTGTTGTTAACAAGCAGATGAAACTTGGATGCCAAGTGAGCTAAAAGGTCTTAATGGATGCTGATTTTAAAGTAAGCAGCTCTAAATGAGCATGCAATAACGCAAGGTTGGTTCATAACAGAAACTATGATTGCTATGATAGTTTTTGAATCATTTATACCTCCCTATTATTTAGAACTAGTTGCTACTTTTTCCTTTTTCTTTAGAAAAAAGGAGCAACTTGGACAATCAGATACCCATTAGTTCATGTTTGGTGGGATTTACTAACTTTTATTAAGCACTGCTTCAACAGTTTAGATAGATTAATTTTTAAATGTGAGCTGAATGTGGACATAGTACCAGACTTTTTTATTACAAATATGACTACAGTAGTTCATGGGGGCAGATCTTGATGTGCTGGTTTACTTTAAATGACACCGAAACAAACTGCTGCTATTCTTTTTAAGGACAGAGCCTGTTGACTTGCTTTCAAGTGTTCAGATATTTTCAAAACTTTCAACTGTCTGTTATTTGTAATGATCACAGTAACAAAAATGTAAGCATTAAGTTTTAGGCACATGCACCCAAACATGGGGTTTTGATTGATTGATTGGTTGGTTTATTTCAAGCATAAAATGGACAGTACAAACCAAAAGAAATCACACAGAATTATTAGTACATGTATCAGTTGACCTGTACATGTATTATGGGCTTTTGGATTTGCCTTGTCTTTGGTTGGTCATAGAGAGGATTGGCTGCATCTGAAGCTACGATCACGCCACCCTCGGCAATGCACGTTCGAGCTACCACTTCTACATAAAAAGTAAAACGAATCTGTACAACTTGCCTGTGTCTCACCTACTTCTTCCTTACTTACCTACCCTTGCGTTGGATAAGTGTTCGCTATGACCCCCCCCCCCCCAAACATTTAGTTGAGACTAAGGCTTTCGCTTTGCCAAAGTGGGAACTGGCTGCAAAATTGCCAACATGTTGTCTTTCATTGTTCTTACTCTGGGTATTAAAAACTGTGGTCGACTTGGATTCTACTTGCTTATTTACTTTTATTTTACTTTCTTCTCTTGCAGGTTTTTTTTTTTTTTTTTTTTTTACAAGCGCAATTGTAAAATGACGTAATACATCTGATAAAGGTATTTATATACACAAGTTTGTTTTTTCAGTAAGAAATTTCAATTTGTCTACATGTCTTGTGCTGTCTACTGCATGTTACTTGAAAAATCTGAAAAGAGAAATCATATGATTGGATAAATTATCTAAACGCGATCAGACCCATTGCCCTTCTTGCTGTACCAAGTTATATGCCTTTTGCACAAGATTCATTAAAAATAAAAATCTGAAGAACAAACAAGAACAACATTTAGCCTAAAAAACAAAGATGCTGTTTTTGGAAACACAAAAATTCTGTCATTAAGTAAAAAAAAAAAAAAAAAAAAACTTTTCCATTTGGGTTCCCTTACTCTTGCAATATGATTTACTAACTGATGACTGTAAGTGCATTTTTCCTGACACTTTTGATAACTCAGCCTGCCCATGAGAAAACTTTGCGACTCTGAAACGTGTGAAACAGAGGCTGAAAAGCTCACTGACTCAGCTTTGTTAAAAAAAAAAAAAAGACGTGCTAAGGACTCTTGAAAAGAGCAGCAATAAACACACAGAATCATGTGTTATTGTTCATTCATGTATGATTATTGTGCATTTTAGCAATGAAAACTATTTATGGCTGCACAGTGATGGAGCAGTGAGCACCCTTTGTTCAGTGTGGGGAAGGGCTGGCTCCATGCCCAGCTGAGGCTTTTAATGTGGAATCTATACTTAGACCTTTTGAGCTCCCCCACCTCCTCCTTACAACAAAAATGGATTTGTCTTGTGATGGGCTCGTGACCTGTCTAGGGTGCTTCCTGCATTTTACTTGATGACAGCTGGTAGAGGCTCCAGTGATCCCTCTTTACAATGAGTAGGAAGAACAAAGTCAGTCATTTAACTTTGTGATTAAAAAATAAATAAAAAAAAACATTATTGAATTGTGGTTTAATTTGAAGATATTTTGTAAACATTAACATATTGGTCTGATCTCTAATTTATAAGTCTGAGACTTAAAAATTTGGATTTTTGTACTCAACACCTCCACTTTGATGAAAAAAATGAACACTTAACCATGACACAGTACCGAAGACTCTATTTATAATAAATGATTGAAACTATCTTAAAACCAAAGAGGTACTTGAAACATTAAAAAAGCAAGCATTAAGTCTACATCTTAATTACTTCTTTCTGTATTGAAGGAAAAAGGAACAGAGATCCAGAGGGACTTTCAGATACAGACTCACAGGATGGTAATGGTGAATCAACCAGAAATTGTAGTGGTGGATAAAGAACAGAGCAAAGCTGTTGTGGTGGATGTGGCAGTACCAAGTGATGGTAACATCAAGAAAAAGGAACATGGAAAACTGGAGAAATACCAAGGACTCAGAGAAGAATTGGAGAAAGCTTGGAAGGTGAAGGTGACAGTGGTGACAGTGGTAATTGGAGCACTCGGGGCTGTAAACACTAACCCTAACCCCCATACTGGAGGAGTGGCTACAGCGGATTCCTGAAAAGACCTCAGACATCTCAGTCCATAAAAGTGCAGTGCTGGGAACAGCAAAGATACTCTGCAAGACCCTCAAGCTCCTAGGCCTCTGGTAGAGGACCCGAGCTTGGGGTTAGATACCACCCGCAGAGTGTGAGAGGGGAATTTATATTTGGTATTTTTTTATATTTTATATATATTTTTTTTGTGTTTCGTAATTTTTATTTCTTTAGTCATCTGTGTTTTTTTTTTTTTTTCGGGTCATCACATTTGTGATGGCCCCCCACACCCTTGCCCATGCCTATCTACCTTGGGCAGAAGTAAAATTTAAGATGAAGAAAACCAAAATATTATTTATATGTTAAAAAAAGATCATATGTTAAAATGTTAACATTATATGTCCCTTTGAAAAGCTCAAAAGTACATTAGTAATCAAAGAAATACCTTTATCCTAATAGATTTTTACTGATTGCAATTTACACAAATTCCAGTTATGCAACTACTTAACAAAAATAGCTTTTGTTGCCATGTTTCACATAACACTATTTTCTTCCATAATGTTTCTCCTATGCCATCAGCAACCCTTTGAAGTGAATTACCTTTTTTGTTTTTTAGCAGTGCAGAAAATCATGGGAGAAAAACTACATTCACCACTAATGACCTTGATTTGAGCAATTCTGTATAATTCATTGTGTTCATCTCTCAACGGGTCGGCAGAAAGATGCATGTAAATGATATTTGACTTAATTTATCACTGTCATCACCTTGATAGAAAGAAGGAAATAACAAATCAGGCTTTGTCACTTCCTGTGTTCAAAAATTGGGGTTTTATCTAGCGTCCTTCAGCTGAATCTGAACTATTGCAGACTGACACGTACACAGCTCATGTTTAAACATTTCGGAGGAGTAAACTTCTTCATAAAGTAGTGACAAAATATGCGTTAACCAATTTTAATCATTTTGAGCATAAATAGAAAAATACAAATGTCAGTGAACTTGTCATTTTTATGTGATATCCTGGCAGCTGTGTTTTACACATAATAGCTTTCTAAGACTGGCCATAAATTACATTTTGCTGCACCTCTTTAATGAAGGCTCACCAATATTATTGGCCATAAACACCACATTTATAATGTAAAGTGCCTGACAACCAATTTCAGTGCACCGCCAGATTATGAGACTTTATGAGCAACTGCTCATTCCATGTTAAGTTTGCAACTTTATTTGACTTATTGTCGACTGAGTTTAGCAAAATCAGACTCATTCCTTAAATACTTGCACTTAAGTACTATTTGTCTTTCAAATGTGTCATTTTCTGTTGCATCCTGAGCCACTTGGCTGTTGGAATCTTCTCTTCCATAAAATATTGTAGAATTGCTTTAGAGTCCACTACCATAGGACAATCCATCAAAATCCTGTGTCTATTGAGACTGGGACCGGGTCGCAGAGGCAGCAATCTAAGCACAGATGCCCAGACGTTCCTCCCCCCTGGCTACTTCCTACAGCTCCACTGGGGCTCCTCAAGGCATTACCAAGCCAGCCGAGAGACACAGTTTCTCTAGGGTGTCCTGGGTTTTCCCCAAGGCCTCCACCCAGTGGGACATGCCCAAAACACCTCCCCAGGAGGGCGTCCAGGAGGCACCCAAACCAAATGCCAGAACCACCTCAACTGGCTCTTCTCGATGTGGAGAAGCAGCAGCTACACTCCGAGCTCACTCCAGGTGACCGAGCTTCACACCCTTTCTCCAAAGGAGCGCCCGGCCACTCTACGGAGGAAGGTCATTTTGGTCACTTGTATCTAGGACCTTGTTCTTTTGGTCATGACCCAGAGCTCATGTTCATAAAGACTATGAAAAGAACCGATGATAAAGGGCAGCCCTTCCAGAATCCAACATGCACCAGGAGCAGGTCTGACTTACGGACAGGCTTCCCGGACCCCATACTAACAGAGCATCCTCCACAGGACACCACGGGGGACGTGCTCAAATACCTTCTCAAAATCCACCAAACATATGGACTGGGTGAACAAACTCCCACAAATCCTCCAGCACCCTAGACAGGGTGTAGAGCTGGTCCACTGTTCCACAACCAGGACAGAAACCGCATTGTTGTTCTGGATCTGAGGTTCGACTATCGGACAGACTCTCCTTTCCATTACCCTGGCATAGATTTTACCAGGGAGGCTGAGGAGTGTGATTCCCCTTTAGTTGGAACACACCCTCCTGTCTCCCTTTTTAAAAAGGGGAACCACTGAACTGGCAGAAAGTCCAGTGGTACAGTTCCCAACTGCCACGCAATGCTGCAGAGACATGTCAGCCAAGACACTCCCCACAGCACCCAGAGACTTGAGGTACTCAGGGCGGATCTTATCCACTCCCAGTGCCTTGCCAATGAGGAGCTCATTCACTACCTCTGTGACTTCAGCTTGGGTAGTGGACAGCCCCACCCCAAAGTCCTCAGCCTCCACTTCCCCAAGAGAAGGCGTGGCAGCAGAATTGAGGAGATCCCCGAAGTGTTCCTTCCACCTCCCAACAATATCCCCGGTTGAAGTCAGCAGCTTCCTGCACTAAAAACAGTGCTTGCATAAAACTGCTATCTAAAAAAAAAAAAAAAAACATGGAAATTATTCGTTAAATTAGTAGGCTTTGACACTTCCTAAACTTTACATTTTCACTCTGATCATCCTTTGGTCTATTGTAAAAGAGTTCCCTGCATATATTTTATTATCCTCTTCATCAGTTTATGTGACCTACCACTTTGTGGCGGATTTGCTGCTGTTGCCTAACTCTTTCATTTTGTTATGATATAGGTGACAGTTGACTGTGGAACATTGAGGAGCAAGGGAATTTCATGACTGGATTTTTTTGCACTGTTGGTATCCTATGACAGTTCCATATTAGAATTCACTGAGCTCTAGAGCAGACCAGGGCTCATAAGCACCTTGAAGACCATTTCAAAAATGCTTGTGAAAACAGTCGGCATGCCTGAGTGATTTTTTATTCACCAGACCAAGTGATTAGGACTCTTCATTCTAATGATTTCAAATGGTACTTTTTCATCTGCTCCTGATTCTTAACGATTTGAATAAAGAAATACTTGTGAATCCAATTTTAATCCTAAATGTCTTTCTATACTTCCTCCATCATGAGAAAAATGCTACAAAAACATGTTAAAAACACAAAAAAATACCAAAGAATGAATTTCCTCAGAGTGGGTTTTTAACAGAAAGTAAATAAAGTATAACAAAACAAAAGTGAGACTTTGAAATATTTAGACAATAACAAATATAGAATATCACTCAACTTATTTATTGAGGGCCAGCAAACCCATTCTTTCCCTGAGTGATACATTTTGCTCAGTATACTTGGCTGAGTACTTAAGTGCTTGGCAGTGCCAAAGAATTAATTGTCCCGATGCTGAGTCATGCCCTTTGTCATCTTTACGTTTTTTGCAATCACTCTCCACAGACACTTGTCAGAGAAATACTGAGTTCATATTTCAGTCGTGAACTTATTAATCACTAGGAAGAGGGGAGGTCAAATGTACCTTTGATTGAAGCTGTTCTCCTTCCTGTGGCAGTGAAGCATCACAACCCTGTGCCCTTCACTTTTAACGTCCTGGCTCACTGTCCACATGACGGGGTTGCTGGCTCTGGATCCCAGGAAGGCCACGCCCTCCTTGAGTTTGACCCTGCAACATAAAGTTCAAGTTCCATCAGTTGTCACACACCTAGGTATGTTAAATTTGTTCACCACATTTGACCCATCCCTTGGTGAAGCAGTAACCTCCAGACACAACTCAACTCATAAACCATTTGGTGGGTTTAACCCCCCAATCTAACCCTGTAATGCTATGTAATGCAGGGAGGCATTGGGTCCCATTTTTGGTCTTTGGTAAGACTCAATCATTGATTTGAACTCACTTAGGGTGGACAGTACCACAAGGCCACTGAACATACCAAAACACATAGAGACATGTAAAACTGCATTCCTTTATGCCAAACATTTCAAAAGCCCATGTCATCAAATTCGTACTAAAACACAAAAGTGTGTTTTGAATTGTGCCCAACACATCAAAAAGTACAGACTTCAAACACTGCTCTATGAATCATTCACACCCATGAAGCATTCAACAAAAACTTTGTGTTTGTGTTTCTCCGCTTTCTGAAGTCCAAGTCTTTGGAGTCTTTTAACAAGAAGAATGAGAGTTTGAGTTTTCCACAATGTCTCGATGTTACTTAGTTCTAACATAAATACAAACAATTGATATGAGTTGTACTTCGTTGGGAACAGTCCCTCAGTTCGACA
The DNA here is from genome assembly GCA_014656515.1 of Oryzias celebensis. Lineage (NCBI taxonomy): Eukaryota > Metazoa > Chordata > Actinopteri > Beloniformes > Adrianichthyidae > Oryzias > Oryzias celebensis. Next base: position 15,475,236 of record BNCR01000012.1, read on the forward strand.
GCTCCCTTAATGTCATCCTCTCCACACAAACCTTTAGACTTTTGTATTTGAGAGAACAAAAAGCAAGTGAAGTAGTTCACCAAATGAAGACACTGGACTTGTTAATCAAAGAGGTCAGTCTCTGTCTACTCAAAAGCAAAACAATAGAACTTTAAGACAGAAAACTTCAGCTTGTTACAAAAAAGTTCTCTGTGCACCGTCATCATTTACCTAAATAGCTAAATGTGTACTACTAGGATGTTTCAAAGTAACATCAAAGCATGAATATTTACACCCTTGAGGATAACCTTTTTATTTATCTAAACATTTTCTTTAGATTAGACTGTGAAATTTATTTTTGATTGATGGTTGACCATCAAATCGTCTACAAGTGGATCCATCAGAATGGAGCAGAGCAGGGGGCTTGTAGCTCATCCAGTGTACAAGCTCTTTTTCAAACAGCAAATTTTCATCTGGAACTGATTCACAATGATTTGAAATATTAAATACTCAAGTTTGAGATTAACTATCTTCATATTTGTCTTCAATAATCAGAAAAATGCCACAAAAGCATGTTAAAAACCTAAAAAACCCAATTTTCATTTCAGTGGGTCTTTAAAATGAGCCCAACAAAAACATAAAGTTCCACCGGTCCAACTTCTGGCGTCTATAAACTCTTTCATGGCACAGTTCCTTTCTGCTTCAGAGGCGTCATTTTTTGCACCCTCTGTGTATCATGGAAGACCCATACTGCAATGCCATCATATTTCATTCCAATTCTGGGTCTCTCCACAGATAGTCTCAGAGTCAGATCAGAGGCAGAACGGATGCACTATGTAAGGGTTAGGAATAACATAATATGAGTGATGCTCTAGTGACAGATGATGCTGCCACCATGTTATGCTATAGCATGTTTGCTTAAATATTTCTGACAGTTATTGACCTAATTTCTTGTTTTCATGCCATCTGTGTCCAACAGGAGAGATTTTTACAAAGGAAAACACAGTTTCAACTGCAGGAAATCGTTTAAGTTTGACATTGATTTAAATATTAACAGGGCTCATAAGCACCTTGAAGAAAATCAATGTGTGTCCATTCACGCTTATGAGCATTTTCTCCCTTTGCAGCATCACAGATCAGCACAAAAACAAAAAGTTGAAGTTTCCTATCAGTGCACCACAGACATGAAGTCAGTCTGGTCAAGTATTAAAGTTTATCTCCAGGTTCTTTTCTACACAACAAGTTGACTTTCATGTCTCTACAATGAAATCTGCTTTCCCAAAGCCTTAAGAATCCTCATTTTCTCCTGTGTTTTACGCCTCACTTCTAACACCTAACAAGCTTTGACCACAAGGAGTCTCACTCAGAGTTACGTCCCTTTGTTCCACAATATTGTAGCACATCATGAACATCCAGTTAGAGGGGGGATTTATACACCCAGATACTTCAGTTGAATTGGCCAAAGAAAGGACAAAAATAGATCTCACATGCTTTTTTTCCTGATAGGCTCTACGAAGGAGGCTCATGTTTTATAGTGGATATCACCAAGCATACTGCATGATCGTGTAAAAGTCAGAAATATTCTTTGCATCTTACTCAGTGTGTTCCTCTACAAAAAGTATTTTGGAAATTGAGTTTATATCTAAAGTTTGATCACCTGGAGAATTCAAAGTAAGTCAGTGGTCTTACCAGAAAGCTCCCTGTCCCCAAACCAAACAGGAAGCTTCTAGTTATCAAAAAATGAATTGTGATTCATTGTGACATGATTTAACGATTAGCTGGAAGACGATTGCTTTCCTGAATCAAGAAATCTGACAAGATTCCAGTTGATGAAGGGGGAGGTTCAAGCTGACAGTTGGATCGACAAAAGCTGAAGGAAATAATAGAAACAGCAAATGCAGTGGTCTCATCAAGTGGCATTTAGGTCAATGACCGGAATCCAGGAGAGTGACTCTTCCAGATAAGGTCTTTAGTTCTTAAACTCTGTCTCAAAGCTCCAGGAGGACCTTGAAATATTAATGGAGCATTCTATTTTCCCATTTTTTGATGAATTAATTCTTCCCAAAAAATGCGACTTATGTGACTTTTATATCATTTTTTTTTGTCTTTATTAACCATTAGTTAGCTCCTGTGACTTATCCACCAGAGCGACTTATTGTCCAAAAAATATGGTAGTTGTGATGGAATCACAGCAGGGCAGCATGATTTTAAGCTGAAAGGAAAAATGAAGATTTAAGAATGACTAACTGAACAATAAAAACCCTCAAACTAATTGAAAAAGAATTGCATAACTAAGCTTGTCTTAAACCCTAAAATATCCAACATTAGTGGAGGAATGCAGCATTTAGCAGGTGATAACATTTTCTTGATTCTCCTTATTTTAAGGTTTTCAATTCATGCAGCCTCTCTTCATCCTCTCTTCATCTGATGTTCTAATTTCCAGCAGTCCTGGTCAGAGTCTGTGGGTGGACATTCAAGCAATGAGGAACCGTGACATCCTCCTCTTCCATATGTGATTGTGTGTGCAGAGTGGCTTCTCTTTGTATCCTCTTGTCACATGAAATTATCATGAAAAAAATGAATGACTTTTGAAACATCTTTTCCAATATGACAAATTACTCTGCTTCGAATTCTTACCGTGATAGAAGAGTGAGGAAACTAAAGAATAAAGAAGCATGATGCATCAGAATTTAGAAAACGAAAGAAAAAAGGTGAGAAGATATAAATAGTTCACTTCAGTAAAACATGAATATCTGGGTAATTGTTCCAGCACTGTCCTCATTCTGTATCTTTGAAAGACTTGCAAAAGATGGAGAAAAAGCGGGGTGTTAACGGGGGGATAATGATATGACAACCCATGCGGCGGTGCGTGGAAGAGCACAGTCATTACATCTCCTGCATTTACCAGTCGCCTTTGATCTTATCACGGTTGTGTTGGTCGTTGCTCCTGACGATAAAAGCTGGAGACCGCTGATGTGGAAGATGAAGACTGTAATTAGGGGAAGGCATCTGATTGCTGCTCTCCTGTTGCCCTGTTTTCAAGTTGTCACCTTATCTACAGCACACTAATAACTACAACTTCACTGGCAAATTCAGAGCTGACATGAAACTGCGGGGGTACTGCATTTCAAATACAGCCACGATGCACTGATCACATATCAGACAAAATAATGCGTCCAACTGTGATTCATGACAGTTTTGTTTACTTTCTTTTGCGGTGACAGTAGACTCTTGTTCGATTCACTCAACAATGACATTTATTTCGAATTATTTTCTGACTAATTTCAACAATTTAGAATATCTCTTAAGCAGTGGCAAGGCTGGGAAGAGGACAGAAGACTTTGGAAAGGTGGCACATGAGAACAGCAGAGTGGAAGGTCATTACAAATGAAAGGGTCAAAAATACATTTTTCAAACACTTTTAGTATTGTTACTTTTATCAATTTTAGATGAAGATTTCAATTTTTAAAAAAATGCTTTTGTTAGTTTGACAATTTCTTAGTCTTTTTCAATAATGATACAACTATTGACTCAAAAACTGCGGGGGCAAACTTTTTGACGGGTGGAGATCCGCCCTCTTGTTAGGGATATCCCGATCCGATCACACGATGGAAAATCTAGCCCGATCACGTGGTTGATTACTCGATTGATATCAAAAGTTGTATCCCGATCAGTTATTTAACTTATTATCATTATGACCAGTCATTATGACCCCTTCATGTCATGTGGGTCACGACATGTTATTGCTATAAAGCGCAGCAGAATACAGCACCAGTTCAAGCATGAGTCCAACAAAAACAGTTCAGTCAAGCTAGTGAGATGCTATGACTCTTAAAAACGTTTTAAACTGACAAGTGTCTCTATTGGCTTGTCTTGATGCAAACAACAACCTCCAAATGCATTTGGACAGAAAATGATCAGTTTTGTTCCTTTTTAATGTTAAGCTCCCTGTGCTGCCAACAGAGAAAAACACACCAGCTGCTAACTTTGCTAAGTGCTAGCTCCATGATTTAATCCCTTAGACCCACGCTCTTCTTTGATATGCCTTTTTATTTCTCTGAGAGAAAAATAAAATCTAAGAAAATTAACTACTGTGGTAATAAAAACCCAAATATGAATATGTATTAAGAGGTTAAAGTCATAAGAGGTTAAGAAAGTATCCTGTAATCTTTAAGAAAAAAAACTAATACATGGTTCTAATGATATCAGCTAGTCATGAATAATCTTCATCATATTCATGCAACAAGAGACTCATAATTAATTTTTAAGAATTTTAAATGAAGAAAGAATTACATTTGGCTAAAAAGGTTTTAAGAGTTCCGAAGATATTAAAGCTCAAGTCACTAAACTTTCTCACATGACTAATTATCACCTATATTTACTCGATAATATACTTATTTTTTTCTAAGGTAGTAGTTGCACTATTTTTACTTGATTGTTCAAGTTAAGTCACTGAAGTATTGAAAGGTATTGGACCAGTACTCGGTGTCGGCAGATACTCAAAATCAAATGACTCAGATCGGACCCAATAAAACCTGATCGGGACATCCCTCCCTCATGCCCAACCCCCACCCCCGTAACTCCACCCCTGCTCTCCAGCCACCATAAATGTTTTTTTTTAGTTCTCCCTGGAATGACCTCTCAGAAAATTATGATTTAATCAAATAATTAAGTTGTTAGGTTAATGGATTGATCCAAGAAGAGGTCTAAGGAATCACAATGACACTGTGCTTCTCTTGCAGTTGTAATAACTTGCAGTCCTTTTCAGTCATTCTTTCTATTTCTGTCTCTATAATAAAATTCGATCGCGTGATATCTATTTGCTCGTACTGTATGTCATGTATGGGCCCCAGTATGTGCCATAGAAATCAAGCAAAGGGTCTAAATTAACAAATGGCATATTGTAAATGAGATTGGTTTAGCTAATGTGATTTCTGGGAGGGAGAAAAATCGAGGGGTTGGGTGGGTGTGGGGTAGGGTGCAATAAAAGAAAGCAATCTGAATGGAGACCCTCTTTCACAAGCATCAGCACATGAAGCTGCCTCATTAATTCCATGAAACCTGCATCAGTGAGATGAGGACTCGCAGACGACAGCAAAGGCCGCCTCAGTCACTATCTGCAGCGCCCGATTCGTGTGGCGAGGCGACGTGGGTCAAATGACACCTGATTGCACTAGTTTATGCAGTTAACAGATAATGACTGTTTAAATAAGAGAGAAAAGCAAAACATGATATCTCACAGGTTCCTTTGAGTGGCTGAATACTGGATTCCAGAAATTCAACAAATAAAGGAACTCACCATGCCTCAAAGTTCCTATATTTTTTTATTAAATATTTGTCCCTGTGGTAGTCTGCCTATCTTCAATTTTAACAAGCTATGGATATTGTTGCTTGCTTAGTAGTCAGAAACCTATAATATCTGTATTATTTTTCAATTCAAAAATCAAGTAAGAACGGGTTCTAACCAAATTACGTGCTTAAACTAGGATTAGTTTAAATTATGGTGTTTATCGCAATTATTTAATAAGCATGTTTTTTTCTTTTTTTAATCTGTAAATTGTCAATTTTTCAAAATGAAATGAGAATGTAGAGGTTTCCTTAAACAGCTGCTTCTGCTAAGTCTATTATTTCATGATAATGGACACCTAGAATGGCATTATCCTGCTAGTATCAGGGTTGCTTATTAAAAAAATGCATTTTAAATGAATTTTTAGTACTTCAATAATTTTATATTTTTTTGGTTTTATTAGTTTTTTACAAAAAGCAGAAAGTTTGTTACACAGTCCAAAGTGGCGTCATGTTATTGACGACAGAACCTGCACCATCCTTGCTCTGCAACAGTGGGGCCTTGGGCTAAAAGCTTGACTGCTAGCCATGTTAAAAACAAAGCTAGCGGTCAGAGCGAGCAGTCACTTTCTGTCACATGACATGACAAGAAAGGCAGATGTGGAGAACAGAATCTGGTAGTTTTTAACAAGAAAACTTCTTGCAGAATCAGAAAATAAAATAAAGAATCAAAGTAGCATTTTTTCCTGTCTGCGCTGCGGCTTGGTACCAGTTGACCCTCAGACCGGTACCTGTTCGCAGCCTGGTTGTTGGGAACCCGGGATTTAATGGGAACAAGAAGCACATCAGAAAATGACAAGTTGGGGTTACCCCGAAAATCAATAAAGTGACACGAATGGGGCCCAAACCATTTGTTCGTATAAGACAAGTTGGGATTGAGAAGGTATTTGCTTGAAAAGCCAAAGCATGCTCGGACCTGTGCTAAACTCAGTAACACCGGTCAAAGTAGAAGAGAAATATTGGTGGCATATATTGGTGGAACTTTTCTATATCAGACCGATACCAATAATCTCAAATTATGCAAATATCCTCCAATACCGATACTGGCACTATATATATATATATATATATATATATAAATCTGACTATTTTTGCAGGATTATTGACTTTTTGTCACAAACGTAAATTTGGAGACAACATTAGCAGCTCGTATTTTGAAAAACTGGACACAATTTTTTTTTTTTTCTGGAAAAGTGAGATTGTCTAAAAAAAAAAAAAGGTAATAAAAAAGTTTCAGTTCTAACTACAGAGGGGGAAAAAAAAAAGTCTAGTGTGAGAGGTATGCGAAGAGAAAATTCAAGCTGCCAGGCTGCAATGTGAAGGGATGGGTGTTCCCCCAAACAGGATGAAAAAAGGCAGATGATTGGAAAAAACCATCAAAAGACTACAAGAGCTGCAGAGAGGACTTTATTGAATAAGGGACTAGAATAATAAAAATTGCAGCCAGCAATGGCATATGCTGTCTGCTCTGATCTAACATTTGTAACAACAGAGAGAGATCAATGTCATCCTCAAGAGGCTATTTGCAAGGTTATTTCACCCACTCAAGTTGAAGCTGAAATAATAAAAATGAGAAGAAACAGGAGGAAAATGGCTCCCTGTATTGCCATCCAGGTGATAACAGATCATTACTTTGGCAACAATGGAGACACAGACCTGGGGGGACTCAATGGAGTAACACACACGCCAAACCTTGTGTCTATCTGATAACACATTCAGGGAATGGTGGACAAAGTAAACTTCAGGATTTTTTTTTTTTTTTTTCCGTGAAGTTGAAATAAAGTGAGCAAAATTGCCCTGTCACAGAGAAAGCACCTTTGGCTCTGGCATCACAAGAAAAGGTGGAGCCAGTCTCTGCAATCAGCAATCCACCAAAACACTTCAGAAAACATTTTCAAATTTAAAGCATTTCTGACACATCAAGGTAGCTTATTTTCTTGCAAACCATTCTCCATATCATTGAGGTTGAAAAAGACAGCATTTTATTGATTTTCTTTTTTTTTTCCAACTACCTGCTGCTGAAACAGCTAATGAATCAAACTCAAGAACCTGTTGCTCACAAAAAACACATTTTCTTCGCTTTTTCTTTAAAAAAAAAAAAAAAAAAAACTAAATAATCTCAGTCACCCCTGGGGAAAATTAAATTAATCAGTAGCTAGTGACACATAAAACAGGCTGGGACCTGGACCAATAAATTAATAAGGTGAAACAGGGTTGCAGAGGAGACGCTCTGAGTCAATTAGCTGAGCAGTAGTTGCCTGTGGAGTGTTTTTAGGGCTGAGTGGACATGGGCAGATGTGGAGATAAAGAGGGAGCTAATTCAATTAATGAGCTTGATGCTGCTCTTTCCATTATCAGAGCCGGTGAGAAGTGCTGGTGCATGGCAATGCTGCGAACGGTGGACAAGATAAACACTATCAGATGAAAAGCGCTCGTCAGACAAAGCCCGTCTGCACCCACTGCTCCATCTTGACTGTTTTATCCCCTGGAACGTTTCACTATTTCCTCCCAGCATCGGCATGCCAGAGCCACTCTGCAAGCTACGCTCTGCTTCGTTAATGCATTCACTTCTTAAAAAGGCATCAGAGATCCTCCACACTGTTAGTCATGCTAATTCATGTTATTTAATTACCTTACTTTGGTGGGTAAACTTTCATCTGGTAATTTGAAGGTCTACTGACTGAAAAGTCTTAATTAAGCAAAGTGCGTAGAAATAATTGGCAGTTTGTTGGAGCTTTCTTAGTTTACTGTTTTTGGCCCAGCATATGCGTAATTAAGACTCGATGGTGCATGAGAACACTTTAGGAAAGTTTTTTAGTCTTGCAAGCAAGGTTTGGATCTGTGCAAATAGAGATCGTGCACACAAGGTCGCTCCCAAAACAGCATCAAACCATCCACTGTCACACTGATTAGGGCAGCTTGAAAACTCAAAAGTGGTTAATGCCATCGTCCCAAAAAATGTTGTTTATAAATCCAATTCAGATCAGAAGAAAATGAAAATGTGCAACTTTAGAAATATTGATTAGCATGCAAGCTGGGTTTTTTTTGCATGGATTTGTCAAACATTTTATTTAAGGGAAACTTTAGCTAATTCATTTGATGGAACTTCAGTTTATTGGTAAAATACCTTTTAACACTCAAAGGCAAACGTTATTGTTGTGCTAAGTGTAACATCAGAACATTTGCGATAGATTGACAATCCTGAAACAGCTGAAGTACAGATAGATTTAGGTACAGAGTTTACAAAGCTACGACAAATGAAACTTTTCTTTCTTGATTAGGAGTTAGGTTTTTGGACCAGGTGGAGGGAGATGGTGGAATAATATTAAAAATCAAGTGCAATTGTAAATATCTGTCACAGATTAAGGTAATGAGTTAGGGTTGCTTACTCCATGTCTTTCCTGAGAGTGGGAGCAGAGAAAGAGGATAGTTGGGTCCAGTTTTCAACCAAACTCCAAGTTTAAAAAGGTACTAACTTTTTTGGGGGTCAAAACAAACAAAAAAAAATGTTATACGTAAGTTTGATACTGGTCTATATTTATGAAGATCTGAAATATCCAAATTGCTTTTCTTCAGAGTCAGCCTAATACCGGCAGTCTTTAGGGATGCCGGAAAAACTCCACTCTGAAGAAAACTGTTAATGCTTAAGATTTCTGTTTTACAAAACCCAAAAACATCCTTAAAAAAGTGAAGTAGGGATGGAATCCAATGAACAAGTGGTTGATTTTATTTGGGAGATCGCTTTCTTTAGTGTGGCAACTTCAATAGTGGCAAAACTTCCCAGCACCTCGTCAAACATTGTGAAATCATAAGAATCAAAATTTCCAGTACAGGATTGACTTATCTCCAATCGTACCATGTCAACATTTTCTGTGAAGTGATCTGCAACTTCTTAACATTTCTCTTTTTATTGGAGTAATGAGTTTTTGCATAATAGAAAATAGAACCTAACGGTTATTGTTGTGTTCAGTAATTATGTTAGAGAAGTATTTTTGTCTACATTTCTTTATTTCGGCCATAATCAGCCAATTTTTCACAAAATGGGATGTCCACAAATGTGGATGCCGGGTTTTGAGGTTCGAGAAAATTCGATGAAGTTCACCTGAATTAAACATATAAACCAGCCGGGATAAGGAGGTAAACCATTACAGTTGCTAAAAACATCAGGGACAAAATATCCAAATGAAACCAGGAAATTTGATGACACTTCCAGTAGCTGGTGGGAAAAAATGGATGAACAGTAGAGAAACAGTAGAGGGCTTCAACATGCATCATCAGTTTGCTGACACAATTTGTTTTAATGTTTGCTTTGAATCTTTTATTGATGTAATTGTTGCAAAAAAAAATCTTTCTTATGAATTAAACATGGACAAATTGTCTTTTTAAATAATAGCTTTGCTTCCTTTACAATCAGTATTGCCTTATCTCATCTCCCCCTAATCCATTTCTGGTATAAGGATGAACATGAATCATTGAACCAATCAATGACCTTTTGTCTATTAGACTTACTTGGTCAATTTGTTCACAGAAAGGCATCATAAAGGTAACATTTTTTCAGACTTTTGATAAGGGGAAACAAAAGAAAACAACTCCAGAAGGTACATTTGTTGCTATCATATCTCAACCATCATCCATAGCCTTTAATTGTATCTGGTCAGAGCTGGAGAAGTGTAGGAAAATTAAGTGTTGTGTTGGGCTTATCTGGCCCTTTACAGCACCCTTGTGAAATGTCAATTTCCTTTTTCGCTGCATTGACCACCTCCTCATCTGTCTTTTTTTTTTTTTTTTTTTTTTTTAACAGATCGATATCTGTGTGATCTGAGCTAAAGAGTGAATGGAGTGTTTAAAGGATATCAGATCAGTGAAATGTTAAAAGCTGCCTCTGTCGTGAGGAACAAAGAGGATCTTAAGGGAGTAAGTATAAAGGGAATTTTAGCATCACCTGTAACGGATTGAATTTTGTCACAAAAGCCTGGATGGATTTAAGATCAGGTGTTTTTGGGGGCGAGTGTCCTTTCTAGGAAAAAGTGTCAGATAAGGAAGAGCTGTTGATTGTCTTGAGTATTTTTTTTAATTGGAAGGAAAACCAATTGATTGACAGGAGGATGCTGGAGCTCTGGGAACAAACTCTCACCTTTTAAAAATAAGATTAGGCAAAGTGTCAGAGGAGAGCAGCCAACTTCAAAGACGAAGAGGTTGGAAATGTAAGCTGGCCATTGCCTCGTGGCACGAACAAATCCGTGACAGATCAAAAGCAATCACTTGAGCATGATCAATGTGAAAGGAACTTTGAATCAAATTCAGGAAAGCTCTTGAGGCTTGTCAAGGCGGGGGGGGAGGGAACATTTCATTTGAAAAACTGGTTGAGGTTTCATACACCTTAAGTACATCTTAGCGTTAAAGAAACCCCCACTTCTCACTAAATGAATAATAAATTCTGAGGTCTTACTGCTGTCTGATCCAGAGATCATGATGTGTTTTAATAGGCATCAATATAATCTTCTGCGCGCTGGCATGCCCTGCATCCACCCGCATTTTAAGCTGGGAAAGCCTCCAACTTCCATCCAATTTCCAAACAGAAAACAATGCATGAAGAAAGAAAATCTATGGATAATCTACAGTAATAACACCCCCCCCCCCTTTTTTTATAAATATAATCTAGGTTTTTATTCTTATTTTTAACATAGCCTTTAAGCAACCACAATGGAGGAGCCCATTTTTAACCGTGAGGAAATTAAAGTCCCAGTTGTAAACACTGAAAAGAATGATAAGCCTAATCAAATTAGGCTGGTGCAATCTAAAAAAATGCCTTGTGAGCAAAGGCTGTAAGCATGCCATAATGTTAATATGATTAGATAGCACTAATGAAGAGCCTCAGTTAATTTAATGCTGTTTGGGGATGCAACACAACCAACAGATAAGACATCATACAATACAAGGAGCAGTCAAATTTAATTAAGGAGGTATTTCTTTAAAATGCTATATAAAAAGAAACAGATTACAGGAAATGGAACTAAAGTTCATAAAAATTGGATAAGTTACATTTTACAGATTCAAGCACTTGCTTTTTCCTGGAGTCTGTGCCCCAAACTCTACCTCTTAATGTCACCTTAGGTTTGAGTCAAACCGGGGATAAAAAGTGGTCCGGGATCCAGTCGGTTGCTCTGAATGACGAGCTGACAGTAGACAGGGGTAGCATCGACTGAAATGACACCCGCTCTGTTTGTGTGTATCCCACTGTACACATAAAAAGCCGACCAAACGGGATGATGACACTCAGAGGCGTGACAGTGCAACACCCGTTGTGGCCTAAAGCTAGTGGTTTCCAGTGCATCACAGCTTGGCTCATCACAACTCAACCCCTCCAAATGTAAAATTCAAGAACATTTGCCAGTTCGTTGCCCTACATGTCTGAAATTTCCATCCTCGCGTGAGTCACGGGATTTGTGGAGCAAGCGTGGCTTTCTCGATAATTTGAAATGTGTTCATTTTTCTTTTTTTTTCCCCGTTTAATTATTTTTTATGTTTAGAGGAATTTATTCCAAGTGGGGTAGCAATAAAAACCTCCAGTTTTCCTTTAGCCCTAATGCAGGATTTCAAGAAGTAACAACTACAGCTGCTATGCTGTAGATTATAGTTGAAGGAATGAGGTCATGTTGTATTAGACAGAAGTAAGATCCCCATGGCTACCATTTGAAAGGAAGCCTAGCTGGTTCCATACAGGATGCAAACACACAGCCGCCGCCTCAAGTAAAACCTACTTGACACAAGGTTGCATCCAGGAGATAAAAATTAGTCTGCATTTGCTCTGAGGGGTTTGGATGGATGATCCAGGGGCTGATCCAATATTTGGATGGATACAGAGGAGGGAAAACAGAATAATCTCAGGATATAGCAGGGCAGATTATGTCAAATTGGTAAACCTAATGTAGAAAGGACCACAAGGATGAACTTGAATGGTCTTTCTGGTGCAAGACTGTCACATTCTATAACCCCAATCTTAAATTTGCCCTTGAAAAGCTATGAAATGTTTTTAGGATTCTTGATTTAAATGAGAACAAAGCTGCAAAACAAAGGATAATGCAGAGGAATTTAAAATCAACCCTCTTGCTTTATGGCTTAAATTCATTAATGGTTCTTTGATTACCATTACACCACAGTGGGATATGTTTGAAATTGTTTTATTTTCTTTGTGTTTACAGGGTCAAAAGTGTTTTTAGTGATTGCTGCATGGCCTGCATGCTGTGCTATATCTGGAAATGAACATGTGTTGTTAGGCAAATACTGAATGGGAATGAAAAAAGCAAATGAAAAAAAGACACTTTTGTCTCTAATATTTATATAAAAAAATCAAATACTTGTAATGTTGCTCATTCATTTAAAACAACTTAACTCACATGTTATTAGATGAGCCAATTAAAGCATGGGGTCCCAACTTTTATGCTGTGTACACACTGAATGGGATTTGCTCTGTAGAGGTGTCTAGTTTATTGTTACATCAATGTGCAGATGCAATCTGAGGTCCTGCAGCATAATTTGAGTATCGGGTACGATGTGTTGGTCTGGCAGCAGCACGATTTCGGCGGCGTGTCTAGAGTTAAAAAACCTAAACTTTGACTAAGTAGTCTTGTCATGCCAACCAATCAATAACAAAGCTTTGGTCCGTGACGTATTCAAACCGGGAGTGGGGTCCAAAACCAATTTGTAGTAGAATCTGATCGTTCTTGTCCTGAACTTATGTTTCATATTTGCATTTACACAATAACAAAAAGGTCCTCTTATTTTACTCTTGTTTTTACAGTGCTTTCCAACTTGTTATTCACACTGTATTTAAGCGTCAAAAACAATCTTTGTTCTTTGCTCTTTGGATGACAGAAATCAATCTCAGACACCTACTCTTCAAAATAAATAAACCTGATCTGTCAATCTCATCCGTGTCTTCCATGCACTGGAGATGAGATACAGTCATGGCTCCATTAAGCGATCAATCTAAAACATTTGAAGGTAGCTCCCCCCACACATGTCTGGGACATCAAGTTTATATACACATTTTGGGATTTTACATGCATCCAAGTAGATTAGGCTGATGCAAATTTGATGCACAAATTGTGTTCAGTGTGAATGTAGCGTTAATTGAAGACACCCACCTTTTGCAAAAATGTGCTAAAATACCAATTTCTGCAATAATGATGCGTGTTTATAGTCAAATATCAAAATTGTTCTGGACAAAGCCAGCAATTTCCAAGAAACATTTTTCAGAGTATATATTTTCCCATATCATGTCTTTCATTGGACAGTATGTGGTTGTAAGATTATTTTCTTTTGAAGTCATTTTCCATCAAAATGTTCATACTTAAAGTTTAAGTTGTACATGTGTCACTGTAATCATTGTACAAAACTGCTTTTTCCCCTGTTTCTATTAATTTGTTAACAAATTGTGAAATCCCAGAGTTTTACTAGCGTACTTTGCAGAAAGAAGCTCTGCATAAATGATGCAGTGAGACCGGAGGTTGACAAGGGACTGAGCGCATTTTTACCTTCACCTTTTAAGAATAATTCCTCCTCATCCTGTCAACTCAAAGCTGCTGATGAGTGATCGGGTGACCACAAGTCACTTATTAAAGCACATCGTCCCGTTTCCCAGCGATTGGAGATGATTAAATATATCGAAAGTGTTGAGCCAATCGACAAGGAAGATTACATCCACTCTACTAATCTTTTAGGGAGCTGCTGTAATTGGGACATGAATAAATCTCACAGAAGACTAGGTCTTAAATGACTCTTTGGCATGATTACTATAATCTGCACAATGAAGTACAGATTATAATATTCAGAATTAAAAAAAAAAAAAGCATTTAAGTCAGTTGAAGTCGGAAGTTGGCAGGTCAACGACTTTAGATGTGCCTTTATGCTGCATAGCGCCATCAGGCTCCCGTTCATGGAGACAGGAAAAGGCCCCAGGCCACAACAGATATTGTGCAATGCTTAAGTAATGCAGAATAATGCATTTGCATAAAGGTTATTGTGGAAGCAGAGTTTAAAGCAGTCAAATAAAAGATGGAAGGCTGATGTAATAAAATAAAACTCATGAAAGGAACTGTGTTTTCCTTTTACCGAATAAGAATTCTGCAGAATTTGTTTTTGCTTTTGTTTGTTCTTGAATAAAACGCTTCCACACTAGTTTTCTTACAAGCAAAATCAATCTAAATCAAAGGCATATGGGGATTAAAAAGACTTCTTTTTTCTGCAAGAAAAAAAAAGGAGCATCTCTAAAAAGATTCCCCCTCCCCACTGATGAGCCCTGATTTATTTCCCACACCATCCCTCCCCCTCTAACTTCTTTTTTTGTTCAGTTTCCCTCCAAGCAATATGATAAAAGATCTGAGTCTGGGTAAATACAGCATATAAATGAAAAACAATGTCTTCTCATCATGATGTGTCTGTGTCAAGCTACAAAAAATTATATTAAAAAACATTTTTTTGTTCTGTTTTTCTATTAAAAGTGAATTTTTCATGCTGCTTCTAAGCAAATGCAGGACATATGGTTCCTTGATAGCAATTTTCAAAATAAATAGCTGATAATTTGTTTAATAAATGGTGTTCCCTGCCATAGTAAAAATCCTGAAGCAACACTACTGACTAAAGAAGAACCAAATTGGGATAAAGACTTTAGTTGCAGGAATTTTGGTCTGGACTGCATCTGGAATTCTTCAGTGTTTCATATTTATCCTAAACCTCATTTCACCTCAAAGTGCAAAGTTATTGACAAATTGTATAATCACCGTCTCATTTATACTACAGTCACAAATACAACCACCACACAATGGGGAGGCATCAGCAGAATCTTACAAATTTCATGCCACTGCCCAATTTTTTTTTTAAATTGTTGGGTGGTCAAGAATGCGGACAGTTAGATGGTCGTCAGACGTCGGGAATGACTCTATTACAGAATGAGGCGACAGCTGGGTGGCCACAGTGTGGTGGCAGCCAGATCGCCGGCCGGCAGCAGCGTGTAAATGTGTTAATGTCTCCGGATGGCAATTGTCCATAACAAGTGCCGCCAGCTTCCAGGAAGCCTGGGGGTACATAAAAAGTGGGCCATTCTGCACAACAGGTCATTGGTCACTTAGATTTTAAACACACATTATATTCTTATCAATTTACAATTGTACACATTTATAGTCAACATGCCTCCAAAATAAGGCACAATGTTCGGTTCTCTTTGTATTCTTTTCATTATCAACCACAATTCGTCAATACACAGTATCAACGCCATGATGATTTTTGTGCAGCATAAACGCCATCTCCACATACGGTGGCAGGAATCACCACATGGACAGCCCATGTCACCAGCCTTTGTCGAGTGCTTGCACTGCTACTGTACGATTTCTAACAATCAGGCGGTAGTGGACAGCAGTACAGGGGCAGTCTGGTTAGATGGTGTTAGTCTGAAATTGGCTGATATTCAGTTGATTTTGGCGACCTAGGAGACTCTCCCATCAGTCAAGTCTGCCACCGGACTGCTACCGGACAATCTCCAAAAGTGCCTGGGCGGCCACTAACCAATTTAAAAAATTTGTCTGGTTGCCATAAAACCTTTTTCTTTTAACCTCCTCGGCACGGTATGTAAAAATATGACTGTGGCCACTGTAACAAATTTGCTGAAAAACTTACAATTATGTCGCAGCTCGGTGGCATTCTGGGACATGTGACTGTAGTCTTAGCCTGTCTTGCACAGGACACATTTAACACCACCTTAAGGTTTTTTTTTCTCATTATTTTTTTTTCACAAAGTTTACAACATTAAACTTTATAGAAAAATAAGTATGAACAAACACCGTATGCAATCCAAACAGCAATAAAGCTGACTTAATAACATCTTTTTTACCCTTAACAAGCATACGAGACAACATTATCCTTGCAACGCAGTTTCATCATGCAGCGTTCATGGTTTGCATCTCACAGAACGTGCTTCACATTGACAAAGAGGAATGCTGAAAGAATGTTAAATTTCATTTAAGCCTTTTATACATGTTTGACTGTGGATTATGGATAGTCACACACAAAGATAAAAGTTACAAATAAAAAACACACTCCTTTATTTAGCTTTTGTTGATTTTCTTCTGAATGTAAATATAAAGGCGCATCTCAACGGATCAGTAGACACACTAATGCTAAAGTCTTCATCCCAAAAAGCCCTACACTTGGTTCTGACCCAGGCTTTTGTGCTCCTTCTTTTCCTCCAACATTTTACTGCATGTATCAAGAATTCAAATACAGAGAAAAAAAATAAACGAAAGAACTTCAGCTCTGCAGTTCTAATTTCAATCCCAAAGAACAAATATTTGCTCGTACTGGGCGTTCCGTGTCTTACGCTCTTGTCGGGGCTCAGAAGCAAAGCAGAAATCTTCACAACGGGTTGCATAAATAAGCCAGCACTTTTCCAGGCAATTTATGTGATTTCACGTCAAGCCTTTGTCAAGTCAGTTGAGTCATACAAAAGAAAACACAAGTAATTATGTTTCCAGAGCAGGTTAGTGTTTGATTAATATTTCAGGTTTGCCTATTATTGACTTTTATTTTACTCATTTTCTTTATAAATCAAGATTCCACTTTGATGCTGTTTTCTCTTTATCTGGATTTCAGAGATCTGTGCAATGCTTCTACTGAGCTTTGAGAGTTAACCCTCTGCCCTCGCTGACAGTGTCTTTGCCCTTGTCAGCAACTAGAAGAAAACATAGACTTTAATTATGGACAAATGGACCACGTGTACAGACCTTAATAGATAGAGTGACCCTGCATTTGCCTTTTTCCTCACTTTTAATGAGCAGGCTAATGGATGTAGCAAAAACTTGACTGGTCAAGGGGAAAATGGGGATGCTAACCTCCTGTCTAAATTCAGCTTATAATAGTTGCAAATAACTGTCAAAACAGTTATTTAAGTGAAGATTAACTAAACAATTCTTAAGCATGATGCAATAAAAAAGAAGCTCAAGGCAAACAAACAAAGAAGAGGCAGGAAAACATGCATCTTCAAATGTTTTGGCCTTAATGAAGGCTGTCTGCAGGCA
Source organism: Oryzias celebensis (assembly GCA_014656515.1). Classification (NCBI taxonomy): domain Eukaryota; kingdom Metazoa; phylum Chordata; class Actinopteri; order Beloniformes; family Adrianichthyidae; genus Oryzias; species Oryzias celebensis. Next base: position 15,492,632 of record BNCR01000012.1, read on the forward strand.
GAAAATGGGTAAACCTGTATGGGACACAAAGGTGGTCCACAGGAGATTTTAAAGTTGCAGTTTGCTCTGTGAGCGAAAATGTCTATTCACATTTTTTTTCTTTGGGCATGCTGCAAGCAATGGGTTGTAGCGCACATTTAAACAACACACAAGAGTAGGTAAGAGTTAAGTATGTGAGACACAAGCATGTCATACAGATTTTTCATTTTTTTCACGCACCTCAATCCTGCACACTCCCTGTTTGGAAATGGGGAAATTAGACAATCTGAGCGTAGTTTGTGTGATTTGCCCATGGTCTATAATGGCCAGTGTGCACCTGACTCATGACCAGAACAGTATTTCTCAACTGATGGGCCACAGGCCATCATGGCAGCCGCGCTGGAACTGTTACCATGACAACACAACGCTTTTAAATAGTCTGCTTTTTGTGAAAGACAATTGTAAAATAAAAATACAACAGCAGTGAAGTTTTGCTAAGTAATTGAATTTTTTTGTCTTAAATGATCATGGTATGATGGGGTCATGTTCTTCCAGGCGTACATTTCAGACATGAACAGATGTCACAGAAGCAAAAGATTAGCGCTATAAAAAATATTGCGCTAAAATGTCTATAATTAATGAATCGTGATCAACGCAATACTTTGACAGCCCTAACTGTTATTAAGGTTTAAATAGATTCAGGTTGGAAATATTTATATATGATATTGTAAGCTTAAAAAGGAGAAGGGAAAGAGTTTAACCTAAAATATTCTGAAGGAAATATTTCTTATAATCTGGCATTAAAGTGTTCTTTAAAGGGGATTAAATGGACATTGTATACACATTTTGTTTTACACTCACAAACTTGGAACGTGTTGTTACATGTAGCTTTATTGGGAAATGCACAGTGTTGCCTTGAAATCTGATGATCCTTCGAGAGCAGAAATGCTGTGCGTTTTTTTAACTTTAAGTGCTGTGAAATGCAGCAGAGAGTAACTAAAGTCTTGCTTGCATAACTAAAAGATCTCAATATTCTACATTCCAAGCTCTTCCTCCAGGTTTGGAGTTCGCGTTCCCTGAAGTTTCAGCTGATTCTGGATTTTTTTTGCAGCGTGGCTGCTGGTGTTGAAACAGGGCTGACCAACTCACCTCTCCTGTATGTTAGTAGAGCTTATCAGCCTGCACCATTCATTGAGCAAGGCTCCCACTTCACAGGGCCACCAACACCTCAGCTGCCGGGGGATGTTTACACTGATCCCTTCACAGAGAATACCCCCGGGCATCTGTCACTTGTGTGTTGGTGTGGGTGGGTGTCCGACAAACAGCGAGTCTGCACAGAGCGGAGAGGAGTTACAATGCCGTGTCTGTTCCTCCGAACTGCACCAAACACCGTTTTCCAAAAGAAGAAGGAAAAAAAACTGCTCGTTTAAACCTCTCAATGTGAGAAAAACTATACGTCACTTTTTTAGTTGCAGATTTTATTGTAACAAAAATTGTTGGCCATAAAGGCCTATGGCTAAAAGCCATGATTTTCTTAAGCCTTTCAGATGAAATTATATTCATATGATCATATGAACATACTTTTGGAACACTAAAAAAACAAATTATTTATGATTTGTTTTTGTGGACTCTTGTCATATCCAGAAATTAAATGACTAGATCTCTCAGGCATCGCCTTTCGCTCGTTGTCGGTCCCGCCCATTTCAAGATGTCATCCTAGGCCAGGCCTCAGTGTGCCTGCGCATGTAAACAAAAAACATCCAAACTTTTTGCAAAGATGGATGGGCATATTGGGCATATAAAATGAAAATGTTTTGCAGATCAGCACTAGCTTTGCAGAGAAACTGTGCATAATGTGTTATCCTGGTGGGGGCGGTGCTGGCAGCGCAGACTCTTCCTGAAAGGGGCTGTCCTCAATCTATGATGTCAGCTCGTGAGAATCTGCTTGCTTTCATGGGTAGGGGAGAGGTCGCTTGAGAGCACAGGTAATTAGAGGATTACTCAGAAATGTGTGAACGGATCAAAATACCGCTTTGAGGTTGTGTATAGTGGGGAATGAACAGTGTAATACACTTAAAAACTCAAAAAGTTGTTTTTTCATGGTATGGTCCCTTTAAAATTACTGTCAGAAGGTCATACATGAATCAGAAAGAAAAAAGTTAGAACACTGAAGCACAGGAAGTGATGCATTATGTGTTTTTGAAGTGCTGTCAGAGGCTTTTTTTCCATGTTTCTTAACCCTTATTGTGACAAAGCAGCATCACAGGTTGCAGGACAGCTCTTAAACACCAGCCTCAGTAGTTTTTGGAGTTTTTTTTTCCTTTTTTTGTCCTGTCATTTCCCAGTCCATTAGCAGTCTGTAGTTTTCAACAGAGACATGCAAACATCATTCACATTTTATCACAACATAATAGCCAGATTTGGTTTTATACTAAAGTGCACACTCAGTTTTAAATTGAATTGTCCTCACCATCTAGGTTTCCCACCAGAACATTGAACACACATCATCATATATATCTAGCTACAACAGGAAGTGACTTCATATGTTTGAATTGTTAAATTTGTTTTTTTCTTTCTGTCAAAAGGATTTTGTTTCAAACTTATTTCTGTATTTCACAAGTGAAACTAATTTTTAGTTATTTCTGCTTTTTGGGTTATGCTTAAGAATTCCCTCGGTTGAAAGGCAGGAGTTTGTTTTGATGAAATGTTTGATTAATTGAACGATGGGACGGGCTAAGCCTTTATAAGGGGGGGACTTTTGGCAGTTTAGATAGAGAGTAGTCTTAGTTGCAGTGGTGGCAACAAGCTCTCTCAGACACAGTTGTATTCTCTCTGTGGTTGTTCTCTTTTTTTATTATTATTAAATAAAGTCTGCTGGCTTGGTCATTGTATTTTTTGTGTTCAGTTTTCACAGAAAAAAACTCTGTCACAATTATATTATCTTTGGGTCAAAATTGACCTACAAGGACTGAACCTCTTCTATCATTTCAAAAATCAAATATCACCTTTTTTAAAATGTAGGTGTTTTTTGTAAAAGTCTGTCACCGAACTTTAGGGAACGACCAGCAACATCACATCTCAGCTGGTCATTCCAACAGCCAAAGGTCCTAGTGCTTCTATGTGGTTTCTTTCAAGAGCTCAACACAGACCAGCAGGAAGGAAATAGCAGAGAAAGGATGATGATGTTTCCTCCTTTTATACATTAATTAGCAAGAGACACACATTAACCGATTGTGACATGTTTTTAAAAATATTGATTTTTGTAGACAAAAATATGAATTTGATCAGCCCACTGATCACATTTGAGCCTTGAAGCAGGAAGGGTAGTCACACTTTGAAAAATGTTGGAGCATGTGTTTGGGGTAAAAGAGATGAAGAGGACAGCAAAGATGCAAGAGCAGGGCAACGCAATTTTGTTTAAAGAAGTAGACGTGAATTGTCATTTTGCATGTCTTGGGAAGCTTCTTACTTTTTATGATCAAATGGTGGAATGAAGTCAGAGTTCGAGTGTAAAAAACAAAGCGTGTAGCTGTTCTTAATGCATGCACTTGGTTTTGTTTCAACTGCTTATATCGGTTTCCTCTGACTCCCTGGGCTCCGGTACTTGATTGGTTTCTAGTTTGAAAGCTGTTTCATGAGCTTTTGTTGGCACAACTTTAGCTGTAGCCTAAAAAGAAAGTCTTCAGCTACCCTTTGAAATAAGCTCATTTTATTTGCTTGTATCTATGATCTTATCTGTTTAATCACATCTATTATGAAAGGTAGGAACAAAAACACAAATAAACTGATTAATAGCTTCTAACCCAAAAATCAAACCCATAAACACAATGATTCATTACTAATTCATCCCATCTATGATCTCTTAAATCAACTAAGTTGCTCTGCATGGATTCGTCCTGACTTTTGCAAGAGGATTTTATGTTACACTGGTGAGGTACACAAGCAGTCACAGGAACTAAGAAACAATCCCCCCTCAAAAAATGAAAGCTACCAAGGGCAGGCAGAGGGTCGAGATAAGAAGTCGAAATAAGTACTTGGAGGGACCTCTTCATAAAGAAAATGAGTGCAGAAGAAGAGAAAAAGGGAAACCTGTGAAGCAGAAAGTAGAAAAGATTAGTCAGGATGAAGTGGGAATAGCTCTGAACAAGAAGATTGGCAAGACACTTTTTTGGAGTGAGAAATGCCTCAGGAACAGAGAGGTGTGATGGTATAGAGAGCTGTGGGAACTATTAAGACATAAATCTGATGAGTCACATAATGAAGTTAAAAAATAAATGGTTTATTGCCAAGAAAGAGCACAAAAGCAAGTGTAGATTGGTGACGTGGGTCAATAACAACAGAGTAACAGAAGCGTTCAGGCAGAAAGCTGATTTGAAATGTAGAAAATAGCAGGAGAAACACCTAACGAAGTTGATATAGGTTCTAAAATGACTGAAAGTTAAGCACAGTTTGTGAATGAAAAGATACCAGGAGAAACTGCAGTAAAAAGTAGAAGAGGCGAAAATGGTGTGACAGTTCAGTACAAAAGTTCAACTCTCCAGAAGAATGGCACCAGTGACGAGACTTGCAACACATTGTGCTTTCAAGATAACGGGCTCAAAGAGAAAACAGTTCCTGCTGAAGATGTTAGAGGGCAGACAGGAATGGGGAAAAGCTCAAGATATGGAAAAATTACCGTATTTTCCGCACTTTAGGGCACATCGGATTATAAAGTGCACTGTCAATGAATGGTCTATTTTTGAACTCATGTCATTTATATTCATTATTATTCTATAACTAAACTATAAGACACATTAAGGGAGACAGAAGAGTCAGAGATAAATCTTTCAGTTAAGACTTAGTTAACTGCGTTCACAGTAACTCTAGAACTTGTTTGAAACACGCTACATGTTAGCCATGCTAGACTATCATAATACCTGTAACTCCCAACCTAGTTTGCAACACAGACAAATTAGACTGATGCCACCTCAAAAATGTTACTGTGACTATTGCTAACTCCCAACTTTACGAACATGTAAAAAAAACAACAAAAAAAAAAAAACAATTGACCCTACTACATGTAGACCTGGTTAGCATGTTCTCAATACTTGTACCATATAACCTTGTTTGCTACCAACATTGTAAGTGATTCATAAGAGACCCCACTACATGTAAGCTGTGTAAGCGTATTTCCATCTAACCTTGTATGCAACACGATAAAAAACAGGCTGATACTGCTAAAACAAATGTTACTGTGACTACACTAACTGCTAACTTTATTAGTAACATTAAAAAACACACTCCAACACATATCAGCCACATTAGCGTTTTCAGAACAACACCCAGCCTTGTTTGCAACACGCAAAAAAAAAAAAAAAAACAGACACACACATATTCCTAAAAGAAACATAACTGTGACTACACTAACTCCCAGCCATATTATTAATGCAAAAATGAAAACTGCACTCCAACAGCATTACTTGTTGGTGACGTTAGCGTATTCGTTAGCATAATTTCACAATGACACCCAAACTTGTTTGGAACTTGTTAAAAAAAATTACTGAGCACCCTGTACCTCTTAAAAATGCTTCAACATCAGTAAACACAATTAGAAATAATTCATAAGTAAGGCGCTCCGGTTATGAAACACACTGATGTTTTCAAAAAAAATAAAAAAGTAAGCTTCTAAGTGTGCCTTATCGTGTGGGAAATACAGAAGGTAAATTATTGCGTGGGAAAAACCAAAGACAGAGATTTGCTAAAAAATCTTGATGAAAACATTTGAGCAGAAGGATGCTTCACAAGATGCCAGTAGCCTAAGAGTAAAATCTGAACAGAGGCCAGATGAAGGAGGACATGCAAGCAAGTAGGTGTGAAAGAAGAAGAGGACAGCGACAGGTTCAGGTGAAGACACTTGATTCACAGTGGCTTTCACTGAAGGAAACAACCCAGAGGAAAGAAAACAAACTGAGATAAATGCCAGATAAAATCAAACTTTAAAAGAAAGAAAACTGCAAATAAAAACATACTTGAGCACATTCAGGTCAACTCGACCAGTTCAGAATTCAAATTCATACGGTTTGAGCACAGAGGAGACTAGAGACTGCTGTTACATCCCCAGCAAGTAAGTTCCTTTTAAACCATTCCGCATGGTCTGCACACATGGACCTACACCACATTAACATGGAAATGTGACTCTGCAGGGGGAAGAGGGCTTGTAAATGCACTGGAAGACGTTTCATAATTCTTCTAAGCAGCCACTAAAGCAGAAGAAGAAATCCCGATGTGTTTGTGTCAGCTGAAATGCTTTTGTGTCAGTTTGTATGTCACAAAAGCGAGACACAGAGAGAATCCGATTGAGTCCGCTGGGCCGTAACACGGATCGTGTGTGCCGAGGAAAAATAGTGACGCTGCCAGATTCAGTCACCGCTGGAGAGTGAACCAGTGGGAAATGTGAAATGGTATGCCCAGGACTTTACATAACTGAGCAAAAAAAGGAAGATGACAGAAAAAATATGTGTGGCAGCATCTATGCTTGCTTTAGGGCTTGTGTTAGAAGATTTTGAGCCATGACTGTGTGACTGAGGCAGAGGCTGGAAAACCCTGGCAAAAGGGATGACAGCATGTTTCTTACTAGAAAATATATGTTTATTTATATATTTTTTTCCTAAAATACTTAATTTTTTTTTGTATAAAAATGTGATAAAACTACACACACACATATATGCTTAAGGAGTCTATTCTCGCTGTGCACAACATGAAAAACGGCTCATGAATTCCAGCACAAAAAACCTTTCCTGGAAATAAAAAAATCAAGTATTGTTGTAAGAGCTCTGAGGTTTAGTTTGGTTTTTATGTTGTTTTTGGTTATGTTTTGAGTTTGTCACACCAGTTTCAGGTTCATCACGATCCACAGCTGTCTTTCAAGTCATTGCCTTCTGTCTATACTGTATAAGTGTCTGGTTTTCAGTTCATTCTTGTCAGGTCATCTGTTCTGCTTTGTCACCTTTTTGTTCTTTTGTCATGCTTGTTTATTAAATTTGTTAGTTTCTATCACCAAGCCTGGTTTTCTGTATTCTGGGTCCTTCACCACCTGTCCTGACAATTGTAGCCACTTGTGACAGTTTCAACCATAGCAACCTCTCATCCATGAGGTCAAATCAGGATCAGCCTAAAGTGAATGAAAACCAGATTTTAAAAAAATGGACATTCTAAATTGACAAGTTGAAATCACTTTTAAACCTGGAAGTGTGAACTTGAAAGAAATATTGAAAATTGTATCACTATTCTACCCCAAATATACATTGTTAATTCAATTTATATTTGGGGTAGAGTAGAAATAATGCCCTCCCGAAATTCACATTCGTCTGTAATATTTTACAGACAGGATGACCAGAACAACTGTTCTTAGGCAGAAATTACAGCATCATAACTTCTAACACCCAATGTCAATCATGCCACAATAGCCAATAAGCCTAGAGCCATACCATCACGTGAAAATTAAGCTAAAATCCCAAAACAAAAGACAACAAAAAGTCAAAATAAAGAGCAGCAGTTGTTCCAAATAAAGATGTATTTTCTTTACAACTTTGGGTTGATAGATTTTTTTTATTCAAGTTTTAAGTTTTTTTTTCAAATTAAGAATTTTTTTTTAGTTTGTAATTTTTTAACATTTTCAATATTTCTAGTTTACAATGTGTACTTTTGAGTTTAAAACTATTTTCGCATTTTAATTAGTTTTGAATGCACAAAAGAGTTTTTATTCACTTTAAGCTGATATTGATTTGATCCAATCCTCACCTGCTCGTAAACATGATGGTGACGAGTTGATCATTTGAACTTGATACGATCAAAGGACTTGGGCTTCTATGACCTTTAGTCTCATTTGATAGTGCATTTGTGTTCTTTGGCTAAAAAGTGGCAATCCTTCATTTGGTAGAAAGCCATGGAAAAAAAAAACACACACACACACAGCAAGTCCTATTCTTCCTTTTACTAGCCCTTCATTTCCTCAGTGCACCATGTTTACTGCTTTGGACAGAACAAATACATCACATGACATGATAATTAAAGAAGATAGCAGAGAAAAAAAAGAAAGAATTAAGGTTTTTGATGCTTCTGTTGAAGTTCAAACTGTATATCACATCAAAGCAAAATGGCTCCTATAAAACAAATTGTTTCCCAGCAAAGTTTTTATGGAGTCTTTATATAGCATTTTTCAACCTTAAGCATGGGTGAGAAAATTAAATTCAACGATAAACTATGAAAAGATACATTTACATATTAATTATTTAAAATATAAAACATTTAGGTGAAGCTAACACTGCAAAAAGTGTCTTTTTTTATTAAAGAATCATGTAGTGTGTTTATAAAAACCTCATCCTATACTTACAAATTTAACTGGATTCAGCACTTGTTTCAAAATTTCCTCTTCACCTTATCTGAAACGCCAAACAAAAAAGTCTTTAAGGTTCAAAATATTGTAAAGTTTCATAATGCAACTCATCCAAGGCTGTTACATATTTTATCTTGCAAGGCAATGCTATTACCTGTGTATTATTAATATAATACAGGCTTTTACAAATGATAGGTTAAAAAATATTTTCTTTAATGAAGTAAAATAACAGTTTCTGAAATAATTTAGGTGAGAAACCATAGCCACCTTTTTTTTCAATTCTTTACCATCACATTTTTGTTCTCCCCATGTTCAAACGTTTCCTTTTTACCGATGAAAAGTCTAAAAGACGAGACAGTTTTCACTTCAGTCCAAACAGTCAAACTAAAGATCAAGACTTATTATGAGCCCTGTAAGACTGTAATTTATACATTTAATCAAAACTGAATGTAAAAAGGGGATTTGCAAAAATAAACCACATTCTGTCTAACTTTCTTCTCTTTATGTGTGTCTTTTGACGGTTAATCTCAGTTAACAAAAAAGCATTTTTGTTTCTTGAGTCCAGGCTACAAAGTGATATCTTTGTGTGGTGGGCTGCAGACCCTTCATTTACCAATAATCTCATCTCAGGTCATTTATGCTGCTTTTAAAAGAAGGCAGTTAAAAAAATACTGGTCAGTAATTCTGACAGCAAAAATAATAAAAATACAAAAGAGAAGACTGATTTATTGAACGTTTATTGAACGTTTATAATAGACAGAGAATCATAATAAAATAAGCTGTTTCTAAAGTCCCATTCTGATCATCTTTAGATTTATTGTAAAAGCATCCCCATTGCTTTATTAACTATGATTATGCTTTTTTTGTCATTTTTTTTTCCAAAAAGAGTGTCATTTCTAGGACATGGTATTTGCAGAGCGAAAGTTGTTTATTAGACATTTGCCTCTGAGTTATGGGTTGGACTATTGGTGCAGAGGAAGCCTCTGCTGATGTCCCATCATACCTTTTGTTTACACTGTGTTCTATTAGCTTAGTGCCCCTCACAACTACAACTAAATTGGAACTATCCAGCCAAACAGTTTAGAGCCAGATGCCAACTGTTCATGGATCTATTTGTCTGCAAGTGGATGCATCAGAATGGAGCAATGCAGGGAGCTTGTGGCGTACTGACTTTAGCTTCTGCGCAACAGCTACAAGTTTTTAAAATTTCAACTGCATTTCTGCATCTGCTCCTAATTCAAAATTATGTGGAAGACCCCCCATAGAAATCCAATTTTAAGCCTAAGCTTCTCTGTGCATCATAAGAAAAATGACACGAGAGCATGCAAAGAAACCACCAAAAACATTTTCATTGAAATGGGTCTTTAAGGCCACTCTAAAACATTGAGTTGTTGAGTTAATTGCTTACAATAGAAAAACTGGATGTGACTCTAATAATATCACTAACACATAAAAAATAGCTGCTTCAAAAATTGCACAATGATTTAAAAAAACAGAACTATTTTTACTACAGAGTATTTTTAAACACACACAAATAAGACATGAAATGTATTTAATTTAAGTCCAAACTTGCAATTAATAAATATTCTACATTTATTTCGCTATGGAAAGTTTCCGCTTTTTTTCGCCTAAACAATAATTTATCTTTAGTGAGTGAACATTTCCACACACAGAATGCTAAGTAGCCTGTGATTTGCTTTTAACCTGCCAACACCCTTCTCTATTCTCTTTATGTCTTTCCAGTGTGTCATAAAAAAAAGCTAGAGAAAAGCATGTTAGAGATCACATGCCCGTATGTGCACGCACCAACAGATCACAGCCACAATCTGCAGAGACAGACTGGCATACTCCATGAGATCTAACCCCCCCTCCCCAAGAGCAGATCAAGGTTTATCCACCCACCGTGTTGGTAACCCTGCAGGATGATAAAGGCTTGGATCCAGAGTACCAGCTTATATCTCCAGATCAATGGCTGACCCAGCAACCAGCTATAGACATACTGACCGCAGCTACGTGGCTTAAACCCCAGTGAGAGGCAGAGCTGCGTGCAGAATGCTGTTTAAATCTAATGATTCTCCTAAGAATCCCACACTCTGTCAGCTTGTCAGTTCTTTTATTTTTTATTTTTTTCTTCCTTTGCTCCCCCAAGGTCTTTGTTGCTGCCTTTTTTGTTGTCACTGCCATGAGCTCTGTATTTTTGCCAGAGTCTGTGAAGGAGAGACAACCTGCTCTAAGATGGGGGTGGAGGGTAGAAAAGAGGGTTTTATTTTTGGAGGAGCTGGAGGTGGATCTTAACATCCGACACTGTAGGATAACCATCCTGCTCTTTAAATTTGAGAACACGAGGAATGACTTCTAGAGACTCGTGGAAGCATTTCTCTAAAACTAAACAGAGATTCAATCCCTCTGAGGTAAAAAAAAAAAACCAAACATAGCATACACTGTTTCAAAACATGACTTTTTGTTTTTAAATGATGGTTTGGTCAATAAAGGAAAAGCAATACATTTCCATATTTACAATCAGCTTTCACAAGTGAGTCATTAGGAGTTCTTTGCAAAGTGCAATTTAGTCTGCATAACATTGCAATTGGGTTTCCAGAGACAAGCAGTAAAGTATGTCCATTACTACCCTATAGGACTGTCTATCTGTGTGGATTCTTATTCAACCAGTAGTAGGTAAAAAAGCAGTCACCTGGACTTAGTTCATCCTTTAATTAACAAGAATATTCTTGTTAATTAATTTGTTAATTAATGTGTTAATTTGAGGCCAGAAAAGACTAATCTGTGTGCACTAAATGCTTATTTGGAGACACAAAATGCTAACTCATGTCCACAAAATAGTAATTTGAGTCCACATAAAACAGACTATGTACACTAAATGCTAATTTTTGTCCACAAAGTGCAAATGACCACAAACGTATTAATTTAAAGGACAACCTTTTTATAAGAAACAACTTGCTCCATAGATAGATAATTGTATTAATTTATAGCTATTTCCTTTTTGTGATTAATGTTTTGAGATACTTTTCCTTTGGTTAGGCTTCCTCTTTTTGCAGTGCACGTTTTAGAGTTGTGGCCACCTGAACAAAAACTGCATCGGTGTGACCTAAGTCCGGGGTGCAGACAGGGCCGTTTCTAGCTTTGTGGGGGCCTTAGAAAAAGATGCTGTTTAGGAGCCTCCATTTTGTAAAACTGTGAAAAAAAAAAAATAGATTCCTAACTAAGAAAGCCCAATGTAAGACAATTTATGAGCAAAACAAACTCATTTTAAATTGAACCACTCAGACAAGCTAAACTGAATAAAAAACACAACAATACAAATAATAGAATCCTCTACTGTATATATCGATAAATAGCAGAGATTTAGCATTTAGTGTAAGGCTTATTTTAAATAAAAAAAAATCAATTGAATATTAACCTAAAAACCTAAAAACTCATAATTTTCATTAACAGCCATAGTGTTTTGTCCTCAAAATGTGTGTTTTTTGGCTTTTTTTAGTTGCAAAGTTATCAAACTAAGTCTGCTTTATTTCTTCCATTCACTCAGTTCCCTAGAGTTCTTTGAAAATAGTGGCAGTGAAAGCTTTTGACATCTACATGTTAGAAAAATTAAAATCAGAACTAATCTGAAATATCTCTCTGCCTACGACATCACTCCTAAATAAATTGGATAGAACTTGTCAATGTTGATAATATCACATTTTTTTTAAAAATTATATACCTACCATATACCTGCCAGAATTAATGTCAGTATTTCCGACAATAATCAATAATTGTACGTTGGTAAAAGCTTCATATATTGTGTTTCTTTTCCTAAATTACCCAAAAAAAAAACCCCAAAGTTTTTAATCCTTGGCAGAACACCGGTGTCCAACGCTAGTTAATTAGCTAGCAGGACAAAAAACAAGATGTCTTACTTTCACATGACCAACTAATAACTTACCCTTATCCTTTGTTTGTTTTTCTTCATCCCTTTTCTTTTTCTTGCATTTTTCCACACTGCTGAGATAACTCCATGTTGCTACATTGTTTTGTTTATATAATCCCCTCGCTAACGGGACTGGTAGCTGTGAATCATTTCACACCTTTGCGGGCGTTGCCGGCTACGTCACTAACGGTCTGACAGTGCAGTTCAAAGAGCTAACAGTGACAAAAGAAAACATTAGCTGCAGCTGATTATTGCATTTTATTTATAGCCAACATTTATTCTTCATTATAAAATGGGTTTGATAAACAAATGACAAAGCTACAGGTAAAAATAGATGTTATAATTCTCTGAACAAATGGGTGAACATGCAGTTTTGGGGCCCCCTAGTGGCTTGAGGGGGCTGTAGGCAACTGCCTGTTTGGCCTGTAGCAAGAAACGGGCCTGGATGCAGAACTACGGAATCACAACAAAAATGTTGCTTCTCCACTTTTCCTCGCACCACTAAACAAATAATCAACTGTCTCCACCTCTGCACATGCAAATGACATCTACTTGGGGACAAGAAAACAACATAAAAAAATAATGTGAGATGTTCCGCATTTGCATGACACAACTTTTTGGGTTGACCCCTCCTGCCCCAGTATGAAGGAACACCATTCTGAGGTGTGTCCAAAAACAAATTACACAGCATGCTTTTTTTTAGAGTAAGTGCATCTTTAGTGCTGTCAATAATAACAATGTGTATACATTTTGAGGCTCTGAGTATTGACATATGTGTTCGCTTGAGTTTCTATTACTTTGCAGTTGTCAGGATTGTGAACTTTGGTCTGGATTTTGTCATGATTTTTTTGATCATGGTCTGTTTTGAATTGTCCCTCAGCCACCAGTTTCAGGTTCATGATCCACAGCTGTATTCATTTCTGTTAATTACCCTCAGCCTATTTAAGTGTCAGGTCTTCAGTTCATCTGTTCTGCTTTGCCACCTCTGTTTCTCCATGGTTTTGGTTATGAAATGTTTTAAGTTTGTCACTAGTCTGGTCTCATGCATTCTGGGTCCTCCAGCACAACTCTGTGACAGCAGTGCACTTTATGACTTTTGTACTGACGTCTGAATTTTTTTTCTGCAAACACAAAAAAAGAGAAAAAAAATGGATTGAAATTAAAATGTATTAAAAAAAAAGAAGGCAAAGTGTTTAACTGAGTTAAGTCTCAAAAAATGAATAAAAGGATAAGAAACAAAGCTCAACAGCTAAAAAGAAATCCATAACTTAATCTGGTTAGAATGAAAATCCGATATCTTTGGTGCCTTAATGAGGCAGATCAATATGTTGATGTCTCACTCATTTCTGACTAACAGCTTGATTTCAACCATTTAAAGGAATGGAACATGACTACTCTGCTCACAGAACTAGCATGCATTGCTGCTTTTAAAGATGAACTGACTGTAACGCACCAAGTCCCTCACATTTTTAACCCTAAACTTTGGTCCAGAACTGAGCCTGAAGCAAATCCAATCCAGAATTAGCTCCATTTGTGTTAAAGTACTTTGACACACCAGTTGTCAGTTGTCAGCCAGCAGTTTTGCTCTATCAGCAAGTCCCAACGGGTATGCTACAGAAGCTGTGCTCGTAAGTGATGTGCTGAGTTCACACCTGATGTTTTTATTTTGAAAATCAAGCACATTCTTTCAATTATACTGAAAACATTCCTGATTCTGTTGTTGTAAATCTGCTTTGGTGCAACTAAACACCACTAAGCATCAGAGCTTTATCTCTACATTCTTTCGAAAACCGCAACTCTTCAGCTGTTTGCGCATTTAACGTAATTCCAGCGGATTTTGAAGTAGAGAAAAGCTTCTTTTCAAAGCCGCTCAATCCACACAGTTTGTCAAATGTGAAACCCCTGTTTTATTCTACATGTTGTATGTCCAGCTGATTGTACAGATAATCCCCATATGGCAAATATATACATTTTAGGTTTGCAGTTAGAAGGTGCATTCAAATTAATGTCAACAGTTGTGAGTTGGCTCCAAACCAAATTGAGCTTTAATTGGAAAGTCAATGGAACTGTGGAAGACAAGTCCTGAGCCCACTTTGCCTCCACACTCCCACTGACTTCCTAATAAAGAACTCAATTCAGCATCCAAACCAACCCAGCATCCATGCATGTACATGGTTGGTACTTGATTGGCCAGCAGTCCACGTCTCATATGCAGGCGCTGGCTTTTTACTATTTTATGTTGTCTTTTTTTCATCTACTCAGAGGCCATGTGCCATTTTTGTTGCTCATTTAAGGTCTCTAAATTACATTTTATTATAAGTAATTCCGCTGCACTTAGTTGAACATTTTGGAGGACTTCCATAATTCAAACGTTTACGGCAAATTCAACACTTTTCAAAGTTGCCCTCACTTTTTTCCAGGAAGCTTTGGGAACACTTTTTTTCTTTTGTAGAAACACCAATTTTGTATTTCCTTCATATCACAAAGTAAATTACAAATATAAAAGGAAGGAAGCACTAAATCAAACTATTAATATTGGAAAAAAGTTCAACCAAAGAGCAAAAAGGATTAGATTTACCTCCCAAATGTGGCTCTTTTTTATAGTTTAGCAGCACTTAGTTTTTTATGTTTTAGTTGTTACTCAAGTTGTAACGTTAAGTCAGACAAATTTAAATGGGCCAAAAATTCATTATTGTTCAACGAATTGGCTAAATATGATAAATGATAGCAGCGTATTTTCAACATCACAAATGCATTTTTTTCCTCAAACAGCATTTATGGTCTGCTCCTGATTTACAGCCATTAAAATAAAAAAAAATTCAGAAATTAAATTTTTAACACAATTGTCATTATTTCATCATAAAAATGCCACAAGAACACCAAAAACTACACTGCTTTTATTGAATTGGGTCTTTAAATGATAATAATAAACCAGTTAAATTCAATAAATTTAGTAAGTTTCATTGCATAATAAATTTTACAATTTCTGTATGTTTTCCTGCAACCTGTTGTTTGATTAGACTTTATCAATAAGCTTCTTTTTCATAGACTGTGGAAAAACTTGGTTTGATTTGCATTATCTTACGAATACAGGTGGTTCAAAATTTTGAAAAGAAAACTGTTGGAGCGCTGTTGAAATGATCCACACATGACAAATTCAAAATAAATACATCTAAATAAGTGTAAATAGTATCAAATATTTGCTATGCATTTTTTATTCCTTACTTCCTTGCCTGCATGTAAGAAAACATACAGCACTATGTGCCTTGAATCATAAACATGCAAATGATTTGGTTTGTGAAGTCTTACACTCTCACACCTCTCATTTAGTGAACTGTGTTCAAATCTTTGATTTGTGCTTCTTTCCGCTTTGATTGAAGTCATTCTCATGCAGCTGGCAGGAGTGTATTTTTTTTAATGGACTGCGCACAGAAAGCAGAACTTTTCAGATTTTCTCTCAACCTTTGTGTTTGTCTCCCACATGTAGGTGTAAAATATGCACGATTTTCACTTTGTGTAGCAGCTGTCAAGTCTGTGGGATCAAGCTAATCCAAACTAATCAAACTAAATCCTTTTGTATACAATATTCAACACAGATCACTGTAATGTCTGGATGTGTTAACAAGAGCACACGAGGTGAAGAAATGGATCAGCACTAAAAATATTGTTGATGTCACTGTGAGACATTGTGCTCTTGTATGTACATGATTCAATGTATTGTTAAATCCATTCTTTCTCAAACATCCATGGTGGTTAGATTAACATAGTAAAAGAAAATAAAGGTGATATTTGAATTGAAACAATTATTTTCGTATCACTTTTGCTTATTCTGAGTATCTGACTTTCAGCTGAGAAAAAATCAAATCAATGCATGGCATGGGCCCTTTAACAGTTGACGTACATCACTTATGTTAACATGCGGAAATTTGCTTGTTTTCGGATGGAATTCAGTTATCTATGTTTTGTCATTCTCCCTGATCAATAAGTAGACCAGGCCTGAGTTTAACCTCTGCCTCTCTTTCTTTCATTTGTTCAGTTTTTATTTATCATGTAGTTTAAAGTCCCTCCCCACCAATTTCTTTTATTTCATAATTTGCTTTTGTTTTAAACACATATCCCAAACTGCCACCAAGCAGTTACCTAAATGCAATTTCAATCGTTCAAGCCACCAATGTCTCTTCATAGCATAGTGACACTTCATTTGTGACAGTCTGCTTTTTGAACTACTTCAGTCATCTCGCTGGTGGAACATCTTTTTTAAAAAATAGAATGGAAACTTTATTGATCCCATAAAAGATCAATAAATTGACTTTGTCAATTACAGTTTTACTTTTCCAGACTGAACAACAGGGCTTTCTGTCTGAACGGAACTGACAAAAGTCACCACCTCATCTGTCTTTCCAAAAAAGAGCTGTATAAAAATGTGCAGAGCTTCACTTAGAGGATTCTTTTAGTTGTCATCATTTGTTTCTACACTTTCAATCAATATTTCTTGAAAAGTGAAACAAATGTAGAGCCGTTCAAATAAGTTCATGTCAATTTTATTTACATATTTTATGTATCGCACAGCCAGAAAACATCCCCCTTCATAACTTGCAGGTTTTGTACTTGATATGTTCTGTTATGTCTCCCCAAAGAGCGTACATAGTTAAACACAAAATCATCTTCATTTTCATTAAAACAGACATTCAGTGCATGTTTATCGCAGGATGGTGACGTCTTCATTCATTCTTAAGGTTAACTTCTCAGGATGAAAGCCATAACTTGGACACCTTTAGTATTTCTTAGGATCAAAGGCTTACTTGCATCCATGAACCAAAGTTTCCATTAGTGTTAGCCATGACTGACGACATACACGAGCCTGGTTCCTGGAAGCTGTGAAAAAAATAGTCTTGTGTGGACAGGAAATAGATGGCAAGTTTAATGATTCAGGAGCACGAGGGAAATTGCAGAAAAAACACGTTTCTTGAAGGAAAAATACGAAAGGGTATTCATACATTTTTTTTAATGGCATGTAACATGTTTTGAGGGTCACCAGTGAAAGGTGAGTCGAGTGGCTCACTGGATCTTTATAAAATCCACTCTGTACAGAGTGAATTTCTATACGCCTTCATAATGTGGAAAAACATCTTTTAGAACTTGACTTCATTTCATTTGCATTGTATGTCTTTGTACATTAACTGAGGCTAAAAAATAATGTAATTTTGGGGATGAACTTGCTTTATTTTTGTGTGTTTCTGCACCTATGGAGCTACAAGTGTTTCATTTTACCATCACACAAAATGTGAAGCAACATCTGACTTAATAAATGGAGAATTTTTCCTGATGCTTTGATTTATGCACAGTTTTGTAATCCTTTTTTTATTTTAATTTTTTTTACACATTTTGTATTTTGGGTATTGTAAAAAAAAAGTGGTCACCAACCTTTCAGGCTACAGACCGGTTAAATGTCAGACTACATTTTTACAGGCCGGTCCAAACGGGGCTTTTGTCTTCCAAAAAATAAAATGCATAAAATTTGGTTTAAAAAGACAATTTAAAACTGTAGATTTTTTACAGATGATGAAGATTCAATGAAACTAAGTCGACAATTCATGGAGGTACTTTCTGACCTGTAAAAATTTTTTTTCTTCATATAATTCTGTAATAATACTGAGAACTTAATTCAGGTTCAGATTATCTTTTAACTAAGCAGTCGGTGCAGCTGCTTTAAGAAGATAGCAGATGTTTTTAATATGTGTGGCAAACGACTTGACATGCGTCAAGAGTGACTCATTTGCTATGTCTGAATTTCATCTCTACTATTTTCTAACTACTAATAAACTATATAGTGCAAGACTATGTAGTGGCCTGGATTTTAGAAGCAATTCTGACACATGCTCAGTACTTAGTTTTTTTTTTTTAAAACGACAAATATAACATCACATTTCTTGAAGTAAAATGTACTAAATATGAATATTTAACAAATACTATTAATGAACCCATTGTGTTCTGATTATGACAACTTGGATGGTTTATAATTTTTTTTTTCTTCTCATTAAAAAATAATTAAATAAATAAAAATCGATTAAATGCAATGCATTGTGTTTGATTTTTGCCAATCAAGTAAGCATCAATCATTGACTGTATAAGAGAACTGGACTGAGCGAGTGTGACAATCCCCAAAGAAAATGAATTGTTTCGGACTCCAACCAAATCAGTGATGTAAAACATGACCATCAAATGTGCTTTCCCCCATTTTTGGTCACTTTTACACATTTCATGTTTCTTCTCAATTATTTGAACACCTTCCTATAGGTTGAGACATGTAACAGGATCACACACGTTCCCATTCTTGGTTCAAAAACTTCGAAAAATGCCAACTCCCAACCAGATATGGGGCACATTTCTCTGGAGGTGCAGCAGACATCAGCTTCCTTCATTATCTTTGCTGCCCTTAATAAAAAAAAAAAAAAAAAAAAGCCCACATGACTTTTTACAACTTCAATACGACCAGAAAGAAACACTGAGATGACCTCTGACCCGGTCGATACTCAAAGTGTTGGAGGCATGTGTTACTCTGAATGAAGCGCCACATTTCTATGACTCTCTGTAAAACCAAAGGATCAAGGAGATCCCTGGGGGACCAGCAACCTTTCAGTCAGATGAGCAAGGCAGAAGTATCGAGAGAAAGAGGAAGAAAAAAAAAAAAAAGGGAAAGAAACAAGCTTTAGAAAAAAAAGAGACAAGTAAAAGGCAAAACTATAATCTCATGCTGTACAGCCTCCAGATTATTTCAAAATAAGAGGTCAGGTCAAGGCAGGGGAGAGACAAGATTTTACAACAAATATAAGGATTTAAGAGTCTCCTCTGGCAACTTGCCATGTTACTGAAGAAAGAACCAACAGAGAACCAGAATTTGCACCGTGTTGAGTCAAAGTGTACAATCAATTTCAAGCTGATGCTTTGCTTTTAGAGAAAAACAACAGTTAAGTGTCCAAAAGAAGCAATAAGTACAGACAGTCATTTTATTTTAATTCCCTGTGTTAAAAAGTATTGTGACTTAGTCAAATGTGTCAGTTTTTAATTTCTGTTCTAAAAACCGTGGCATAGTTGTAAGTGCCAGACGGGATGGTATGAATATTTCAGAAACTCCTGATCTTCTGGGATTTTCACCCACAGCCATCTCTAGAGTTTAGAGAATGGTCCAAAAAAGAGAAAACATCCAGTCGTTCTGTTGACGGAAATGCCTTGTTGATTTCAGAGGTCAGAGAAGAATAGCCAGACTGGTTCCAGCTGATCACCACAAGAGCATCTCTAAACCCACAACCCGTCCAACCTCAAGGCAGATGGACAACAGCATCAAAAGAAAACACCAGGTACCACTCCTGTCAGTTAAAAACAGGAAACTCAGGCAACAATTCACACAGGATCATCAAAATTGGACAATAGAAGATTGGAAAAAATGTTTCCTGGTCTGATGAGTCTCCCTTTCTGCTGTAACATTCAGATGGTTGGGTCAGAACTTGGCATCAACAACATAAAAAGCATGGATCCATCCTGCCTGGTATCAATGCTTCAGGCTCTGCAGCAACTGTGTGATGCTATCATGTCAATATGGACCAAACTCTCTCAGGAATGTTTGCAGGACTTTGGTGAACCTATGCCAAAAAAGGATTAAGGCAGTTCTGAAGACAAAAGTGGGTCCAACCCAGTACTAGCAAGGTGTACCAATAAAGTGGACAGTGAGTAGACATATAGTAACTATTTTTTATTTAGGCTATCAATGGAATTTTTCTTTTTTAATGTTAGCATACATATACAGGTGTGAACTTGACAGCTGTTTCCCGTCAGTGTTTCAGCCTCCATTCATTGGGAGGGAAATTAAAAGCAAAGGATCTGGTTAAAAAACAGGTGAACACCTATATTCAAGAAAAAGGTTCAACAACAGAGGGAAAATGAGCAACCACCAGACAGAGCCGCAGATAAAATATCGAGAAGAAAAGTACAGATAAGCAGAGAAATGAAAATGGAAAAAGAGACATACCTATCTTGTGTGACCTTTACCAAGAACTGGATCTCAGAAAGGAGCAGTCAGATAAGGCTAATACACAGAGGAAAACATTTTTATTCCAGCCTTTTCTCTTGCTGATATTTCAGCAGACGGTGGCTGAAAACAAACAGGAAGAGCACGAGACCTGTAAACCTGAACCCTGTTAGAGCCCCGAACCAGATGACCAAAACACGGCTTCACATCTGCAATGACGTGCAAAAAAATCCCCAACTTGCTGCATCAACAACAAATAAAGCAAAACACGTTCTTATTCAAAGGCAAACCCTTCCATCTACCTGCTATATCTGCAAATAAAACAATTCATAGGGGCTATTTGGAGCTGGCGCAGCATGAAGAACCTCACATTCATACCTTCACACTTACACGTATTAGAAATTCATCTGCATTCATCAGCAACTCTTCCCCAGAGGGGCTTTGCGGAAATATGTTGGATTATTTAGTCAAAATTACAATACAGCTGGGGAAATTTATCTTTTGAAAAGCCTGTTAATTTGTTCAGGAGGAAATAGTGTTTTCATTTGCATGTTAAATAAGGAGTAGCTGGAGAACCTTTTGCCATCTTGTTACACCACATTCTCCTTGGCTAATGAGGCAGGGAATTACTGATTCCACCGGGAGCCTTTAACATGACAAACACACCGTGACTTTACAGTCGGTGCGGGGTGGATCTGCGTTTGTATACGTGTGCCTTTGGCTGTACGCGTGCGGACTACAATAATGTGTATGCACGAAGGAGAGTAGGTGTGAATATTGATAAATGACTGCTTGTTTTCCAGCCGCTGGGATTGAAAGCCTGTAATTACATTCAAAATAATTATATTAGATTAGTTTGGATTAGATCGAATACAACCAATTACACAATAAGGCGGAATGGGAGAATGGAGGCCAAGATTATAGCCCTTTTGATGAGAATGTTTATGTGACCTTAAAGTGTTGGTAAAAAGCTGTCAAAGTCTGAAAAAAGTGTAGGAGGAATTAAATAAAATGTTAAGACATTCCTGTTAAATGCAGAGCCTTTTATTATAACAAACACGCATTTTCTTTTGTTAAATACTTAAAGTGTGATTCAATTGTGTGAAATAAAACTGCTTTTGTGTGCCAAGGACTTTTTTTGGGTCAAGAAAATAAAAAGTAGAGGCTTTTAGAAGGGCTGAGACTACCTATATTACTGTGTTATATTTCATAGGATAAAACACAACACAAAGGCAATGTTCTCAGCTTCTGACAATAGGTGTAAAAAGCAAATGAAATACAGTCTAACCATCTTAGAGTGGCTTCTGCCAGAGTAAGGACAAAACAAGTTGTTCAGGAATCCTAATTTGACACATTGCTTAGTTCTAACATTTCCATCAATGCCAACATTTTACCAGTAATGTTCATTGATAATACAACTTATGATTGGATTGAGTGCAGCAAGTGTTTTGTGAAGTATTTGTAGGGCCATTGTAAGCTGTACAGTATAATAATTAAGTAAAGCATTAGTCCCAACTGTCCTTGTGCCTTCATACGGGTCATCTATGGACAAAAAAATGGGCAAACCTGTGTTGGACCAGGATCGCATATCATGTGAACATAACTTGCGTACTCCTTGTGCAGTCCAAGGGAATTTGGGGAGAATTGAAAAGGGAAAAATCTGTAAAATAATTGGGGTCTCACATATTCTATCTTAACTTTAGTGTTTGCTATGACTGTAAAAAAAGGTCAATGAACATTTTTACTCAACAGGATCTTCAAGTAGTCTACGACTTTGATATGGGTTTGCCCATCTTACCCGCAGCCAGCCTGTCTCTGAGGGCAGTTGCTAAGCTATTAACATTTTTAAATATGTACTAGATGTTAGCATTTTTAACTTATCGTGATATTGGAAATTGTTCAGTGAGTGATTGTTCATCGTTTTCTTCTCAACACAGTGAGTTATAGATAATGGGTTTTTAAAAATGTCATTCTAGTTTTGAGTAACAGAATCACACATTTTCCTTCAAGTTATTCACATTATTTCTTGAGATTTACGCTTAAAGGTGCATGTTTTCCATCCACTTGTGTGTTAGGCTGCATAGACATTTTTGAATGCATGTTTGCATCAGTGGCGTTCTTTTATTTAGTCTTTTTCTTGTGCTCGGCTCTGGATTTTAGGTTGTTTTGTTTTTTGTTTATTTTTGAGGTCAAATTTCTTTATTAGTAATTTTTGTTTGTTTTGTTTAGTTTCTAGAGGTTTTCCAATAATATTTCTCCATTTCAGTACTGCTAACTATCAGCCTGTGGATCTATCAGTAATTTTGTACACCCCTCATGGGGCTGCTTATCTTTAATTAGGAAAAAATATAATTGGCAAAATAAAGCAATTCTTAAAATACACAAGATTACTGTATATTCCAGATTTAAAAGGCCTTAATATCTTCAAAATACGACCGTACACCTTATAAACTGGAACTCCTTATATACTGATTTAGTTCTGGTTATATTTACTGATATCAAATACATTTTGAGAGGGAAATGACATAGGACAAATACGTAGCGGTGTCGGACGGTGATTTTTTTTTCTTTTTTTTTTTTTGTTGCAAACAAGGATAGGAGTTAAAATTGAAATTAAAATTGTTTTAGCAATATCAGTGTTTTTATGCATGTTGCACACAATATATTAAGAGTTACAGGGATAATAAATAAGCTAACACTGCTAGCATGTAGCATGTTACAAACAAGTTCTAGAATTACTGTGAACGCTGTTAAAGTCTGACTGACGGATTTATCTCTGACTCTTTTGTCTGGCTTAATGTGCCGAATAGTATGGTGCCATTGTGCCAAAATGTCATTTTATTCGAAAATAGACCCTTTATTGACAGTGCCCCTTATTATCAAGTGCATCTTAGTACAGAAAATACATTTTTAATGCTTTTGGAGTTTCTTTAAAAACAACCAAAGAGAAGACGGATGTACCAAATCTATTCTTGGAACATTTTGACCAAAAAAAAAACGTTAAAAAAAAATATTAATTCCCCAATTAAATGACATTAAGAAATGATATTTCTTGTAAAGTGCCACTTTATGAATGAAAACATTTAAATGTAATGGAAAAAGTGTTATTGGCCATTTCTATGTTGCAATCCCAAATAAATGAATACATATTTAGTTGGGTAAATGTCTGGATAAAAAGGTTCTGTCGAAGCTGCTAGACGACTAAAAAAAAAGTGTAAAATGAATTCTTTACCGCAAGATAACTCTACGCTATGTGCCAAAGTGTGAGATTATAATCACCAGTTTTTCATGCATGTGGCTGCTGTCACTTTATTTCAAACAATGTGCAATCAGAGCTCTGCCATTTACACCACTGTGAGGATAGATGTGTCTCTCAGAACCCAAACAGTGAGTGTGGTTGTTCTGGAAGTTTCTTCCTAATCTTCCACTTTAAGGGGAAAAAACATAAAAACGTGTTTACTCCATAGGTTCAGCAAAAAAATAGGAATATCCAGGAACTTAAAGACTATAACACAGACCAATTGAACAAGAGATGTGAGCTTCAACATCTACAAAAACATCGAAGGGGGGTGATAAATAATTGTACAATGAAACTGTCTTTTTATAAGATGCAGCCCGTCCCACGAGTCACGCCGCTCCAATCAAGCTCATTTAGGTCAGGTACTATAAAGGTCTGCCAAAACCTGAGTTTGGGTTCTTTAACAGGTGGAAGGAGAACTGAAAGGGTAATGAGAACAAAAAAAAAAAAAAAAAAAAAAAAAACAAGCAAGTAATAATAACCAGACAATAAAAAATGCACCCCAACAACTGTGATTGTATATGTGTATCTGTAATATACAATATGTTGACAGGGAGCCGGCTAAGATGTTTGTGAGTTGAGTGTGCACCCACCCAACCAGCGGTAGCACAGCCCCCTGAATGAGCGCTTGTGAATGTCTGTGTAGTTTCAGGGAATGAATGAAACGATCACAATAGTGTTCAGGCATTTTCAAATGATTTGAACTATTCAAAATAAAATTGTGGCATACATCTGTTTTGTCTTTAAGCATTGATATCTATGTGATGGTTTTGGCTTTGGTGATATATTTTCTCTTTCGTGAAATTAATAACTTAAAAATGTCTATATAAATCAAATTACTCCTATTTAACCTGTAAGATTTATTTACATAAAGTAAGATTAGATGTAAAAAAATAGTAGTGTGGTGTAAGTTGTAAAAAGATAGAAAATCAGGGTCAATATCTAGATACCAAAATAATTTATAAAAAAAAAAAAAAAAAAAAAAGCAGACAAAAGAATTTATAGAGCTGTTTGCAGTGCAAAATAAGTCACATATTCGATATCAAGACGCTGTTGTTTTGGATTAAACTTTTAATAAAGTTTAGCCTCTCTACAGCCTTGCCATAATTAATTATTTGGCTTTTTAAATATGTTTTGTTATCCTGCAACATTGAATTAAGCAAAATGACTCAACCCCAGGTTGGTAGCGCCCAAAAAGAAAGAAAATGTTGAATTTTTAAAGCTTTTTGCTTTAATTTAAATAAGTGAAATGAGTCACTTTCTGTTAGAAAAACAAATCAAAGATTAAAGGGGACACCTCATGGCACATTTTTAAAGTGCATTAAAGTAAAAAAAAAAAAAAAGAATGCCGTCTGTTGGTGTGTTTGCGCAAGTTTATGCATGTATGAATCCCAGCAGTCTGTAATGTTATGTTCTCCTAAAAGATAAAATATAAAAACATAGTACATAGTTCCTATTGCGTAAATATGATTTTTTTTGAAGCCCCTGCAACATGCTTCAGGGGTATTTTCCTCAAGTAATCAGTAATGTTTTGCATGCTATATCATTTTGCCCTGAGTGCAATTAAAAACATAATACAGAAAAAAGTCAAATATTGAGTTAAAAATCAAAGTTTAAAAAAATAGAGCTGTCGAATGAGATATCCTGAACCTGGAGGACAAGGTTGTGGAAATGACGAGCAACAAGGAGATGTTAAACATGTCAGACAGTTCATAATGTTTTAGTGGAAAAGGGAGAAAAAAATTGGGAAGCCTTTTGAAATAAGCCGTCAATAAACACACTCGCTCTTCAGCGAAGGCAAACATTGGCTGGTGGTATGCAAACACATGCAGGCAGAGAACTAGAAAGAGAGCACAGATGCTCTCCAGCCTCCAGTGCTGCAATGCTTGACTCAGCACCAGCATCATGCTGATATTGGGAGTGCTTACTGAAAATTTTTAGGGTAAGATTTAGAGACTTGGAGTCAGAAAGCTCAAGGAAGAAATCAATGGGTCGCACCAAAGGTTTTACGCTTTAAGCTACCAGCAAAGAAACATAAAGCTGATTGTAGATTTAAAAAAACGGCATCTGCTCACTTACTGTATTTGAAGTTTAAGTCAAGTAGTATGAAGTAGCCTGTGATTTTTAAACACTTTGAGGCCTAATCTTTTCGTGGCTAATGAGGTATTTTGGTTGAAATTTAAGTCTTTGTTCTCCCAACGGGAAAACATGAAAAAGTTGAACTTCTGAACAGAAGGGATCCGATTCTGATGCAAAGAGGCATTAAAGGAAAATCGCAGCCTTTATAGTTTTCATCCACACACATGCAGACTAATGCGATAAACACACTCTTGCTAGTGCAAATACTTCATGGGAGTTCATCAACAAGGGAGTGAGAGAAAAAGCAGCGAAGCTTTTTGGCAGATTTCCTGCTCACCCAGGGTTGACAAATTGCCAAAGCCCTCTGTCACGGCACCACTTTGAGGCCGCTAACTGTTTCATCTGCCATGATATAGATCTCAGGCATAAAAGTAGCCTAGCGGAAAGGCGTGTTTTCTTACACTTCCAATCTGCGTCTGCCAACATGCGCCAATTACCATCACTTTGAATAGCAATTTGTATGCAAGAAAGCTCAATTAATCAACACTACATTGCTGCACTGTGGAATCACATGGATAAAATTTGATGTCAAATGTACAACTTTATGAGGAAAAAAAAATCACAGTAAGTCGCCAAGGTCTTGCAGTTGCTATCCTAGCAAAAGAGTCATTCATACATTGTGGATGTTTGCATAACAGATTTGTCTGACATAAACTCAAAAACTCAAAAAGCCCAAGCAACATTTTTTTTTGAAATGCTACCTGATCTAGAACCCACATTTAGACTATGGATTACCTTATTTATTTATTCAGGGTTCCCTCAATATGTTGCAGTTCACCTTCTGTAGCCTTGCAGTTTCACTAATTTCTTCTTTTTTTTTTTTTTTTTTGGCGCATTTTTTGTTTCCCTGTTGTTTATAGTGTTCAGAGTCCTGATTGGCTGTAGAGCATTGTCAATCACTCACCTCCATGGCGTGTATCCTGTACGGTAAAGAATGCTTGCAGTTTGACAAATATACATACATCTTCAATCACTAGCAGATCTTTGGCTTCATTCTATTAATAACAAATTTATTTTCCTATGAAAGTAAACTTGTGTTTCAACAAGAGAGGAGAAAAGTGTGAACAAGTCCATGTCTGTCTAAAAAAACTAAAAAACTGTATGAAGTGTGTAATGAGGGTTTTTCTAATCTTGAAATATCTGAAATAAAGAAATATTTTGCTGATTTTGTCTGTTGCAGGTTCTTTTTGGATAACAACTCTCCCAATTAACAAGGAACTACTGGAAATTAAATACACACTTCTGTTTGCATTGTAACAGGTCAATCACATAGATAAATGATGGTCTAATGGTTGAAGACATAAACCTTTTTCCAAAAGCCGTAATCATCTCTTTAATTCTTTAAAAGAAAATAGAGAAAAATGATAAAATGGCCACATTGTAGTAAATGGACTAAATTGACAAAAGAGCTTCAGCAAGAATGGAAGGAAAGGTTTAGAAGACTGTGGTGAAAGTAAGTCGTGTTCTTGGTGTATAGACAGGCGCTCTGAGAAAGAGAGCTGAAGGTAGCAGAAATGAAGGTGTTTTGGGGAGTAATGAGAATGGATAGGACAAAGAATAAATCCATCAGAGGAACAGATCATGTTAGATGTTTTTTGAAAATAAATGCAGGGAAGCAAATCGTGATGGTTTGGACACGTTCAGAGGAGAAACTGATTTGTTGGTAAAAGGACATAGAGGTTGGAGCTAAATAGTCCTCAAAAAAAAAAAAAAAAAACCTAAGAGGTTCATGGAGGATGATGGTTGGGTTGGTGTGAGTAAGGATGCGGACGATAAGGTTAGATAGAGATTTGTGATTTGCTGTGGTGATCCCTAGGAAAAAAAAGCCAGATGTAAACAGCTGACGATAAAGTGTAGAAAAAAAGGTGTACTGGTGTTTCAGCATTTAAACTTTCAACTACAGTGACAAGTGTGTCAAAGAGTTAAAAAAATACCCCTGTGTTGTCATGTCACTAAAACAAATTTTGTGAATAAATTGACATAGGCTATAGGATGTAGGATATCAGTGAGTTACTGATCTGAGAGAGGTAAAAGCAGGGAAGCTGCACAGGAACACCCACAGTCTTGTTCACAGGTTAAGTTTTTTGGTTAATTGGCAGAAAAGATCAAGTTAATGTACCCAACCGCAGCTGGTAGAGTAGGAATATAAAGCCAGCAGTGTCGAGAGATTCCTGAATGTTGTGGAAAATGAGAAGGTTTTCAGGCTCATGCATATTCAGATCTCTAGTGCCAGATGTTAATCACTGATTGTGGGTTATTTGGATTTTACAAACTGCTGCAAGTAATGTTTCCAAACAACAACAGCACCTGCTGATGGAGGGGGAAAGGCGATAATGGAAAGATTGACACCTGTTTTTCCAACTGCGATCCTTTGGAGCAAAATGAAAACTCAACTATTTGTGTAATAGAACTGCAGAGTAAACTCAGGATGCTGACTCACCTGAGGGTGAAAATATGTACAGACGAAAATGTGGACATGGCCAGAAAGGTTGAAATGGTTTCCCTCTGCTTGATGGGTTTGGAAGGTACCATCACCACGAAGTTATTGTCCAGCTTCAGCTCTGACAGGGGCTGGAACAGCCGGACACTTCCAATCCGCTGCATGGGTGTATGCCCTGCAAAGTAGGCCATGGGTCTCTGAGGTTCTGCGTGAACAGAGCTACCCTTTCTTGAATCCTCTGCGCTACAGTCTCCACTGTCTGTGCTTTGAACAATGTAGTAGAGCTCCACAGGCGTGCCCTGAATCTGCTCTGACACCTTCTGCCTGCCAGGCCTCACAGTGGGTGGACTGAACCAGCTGGCCAAGGGCTCCAACTCTGCAACGCATATCCCCAGCTCACCTTTAAGCTTGCATGACCCGCGCACCTCTTGGGTCTCATGAAAGGCAAACATCCGGACACAGGGTAATTTATGGACAGTGCTGTAGTCATCCCAGTCTCTGCCTGCGATGTAGAACAGCACCTGAACCTTAGGCCAGCTTGGGTGAATCTGCTCGCTGATGATGTAGGAGTGGACCTTCCAGTTGAATGTAAATAGAGGTGATGAAGATGCTGGTGTTGGCACTGACGATGAAGTGAAGGGTGGTGTGTTGAATGGCCCGGGCAGCATTTGTAGCATCTCGAGAGGAACAGGCTGCTGGACAGACAGTGGTCCATAGCTAGCGTTGACAAAGGGCATCTGTCGGGCCTGATGGATGAAGAAGGACTCAGTTCGAGCTTGCAGGCTAGAGTTCCTCATTATGTCCTGGTTTGCCTCAAGTAAGAAGTACGCTGACTCTGCATTGAGGATCTGGTAGCTGACAGGAAGATACATGGGAGTGGGGCCGTACCTCTGCAGGCCATCCGGGATTACCTTGCTGTCCACCACTGCAAGAAAGAAGAATGACAAAACTTCATCAAGTTGTTCCTGAAGCCTGGAAGAGTTTTGTAACTTTGCACTTGTTGCTGCATGAGATGGATGCGTTATAAGAAGCCACTCAATAAACCAAGATCCAGGCACAAACTAGAAAGAGTGTCAGAATAAAAAATCCCCAAATAAGTCAATAAAAAACTGGACAATGTCTCTTCACATCTAACACAACATTTGTATTCATTGGATGTAACCTAAGGCAATCATATCTACAGTCAGTTCCAGCAATGAATGTTAAATAGCTTGTTGGAGAAATTTCCATACGATATCACTTTCACGAGTCACTGCTTTTAAAAGATTTTATTAAAATCAATTCAAAAGACCAGCGTCTTTTTCAGTCACTGGCTTATCAGACTTGTCCATGTTCTCAGTTTTCTTTATTATAAGTAAGTAACTCAGTTTAATGTTGTTCTCTTACAAAGTCAACCCACTTTTTTTTTTTTTTTATTACTTTATCTATATTTTGCTGCATTCCTCTACCTGACAATATAGGTCTGTGTTCAGACTAAGCAAGTACTATTCAGTCACTCCATTAATTTTTTTTAATTTTATTTTTTCTGCGTAAAGGAATCAGAGATAATACTTTTACACTGCTGCTAACACATCAGACAGTCACACACATTACGCAATCAAAGAGAGAAACTGCACACCAAACCTTTTGGTTAGGATCATGTTATTAATGTCTTTCTTTTTGTGGAGCCAGTAACAGTTCTTGGCTTTGTTTATCCAAACTCACAAAACTGTATGTATCTGTAGCTAAACGCCTACCAATTTAATGAGCAAAATACACTGCAAAACATAAATACATTAAAATAAAATAATCTAAATGAAATAATTATATTTCAGAGATCCTTTTTTTAGCAAATACTTTCAAGCCACAGTGGCTAAACTTTTACATCCTGTCAAATTTTCGTAGACCAAGCTACATTACAGCATAGAGCTCAATGGTGGGGCGGTTGATCTCTGATCGGAAGATTACAGGTTCGATTCCTTCCTTGCCCGCCCATCTGTCGAAGACACTGAACCCCACATTGCCTCTGGTGGAAGGTTGGCGCCACTGTTTGGCAACGGCACCACCATCAGTGTATGAATGTGTTTGTGTGAATGAGACTGTAACTGTGAAGGGCTTTGGGCCTTCAAGGAAGGTAGAAGAGCGCTATACAAGCATACGCCATTTACCATTTGGAGTGCTTTCCGAATCTACAATAGACTCCTGTCACGTGACGTCAGACAAACACTACTGTGAAAAGTGACTTCCGTTTTATGAGTTTAGACTGGGAAAGCTGGCAACTGAACACAATTTAACACAACTTTACCTAAAAAATACAAGGTTACCTTACCAGGTGTAAAAACTGTATTTTTATCCCTCATTTGTATTTTTTACAAATCCTGCCTGTAGAAAACTGCACAGCTGCTTCCCTAAATTCATTTGGACAAAATTTGACAAGTTGTGGATCATTTCTTTTTTGCAACCCTTGTTTACATCATACTTGTTTATTTATGAAAAACATTAAGATTTTTATTCTTCCAATTTATGTACAGTATAGTACAGTATAATCTCAGATCACAGCTGGCCAATCATCCCAGGCCTCACTGGACTTCTGTCTCCATCCTGCCCTCTCCCCATCCTGTAAATCCTTGGTACCACTTCTGCCTCTTCACCATCAAGCAAGAAGCTTCATATATTTGGGCTGATGGAGAGACTCATTAGAGCTCATTGATTTTCTGCCCTGGATCCTGCCTTCTGTGGGAGACATGGCTTGGTAGTGATTTGTGACAGTCCAGAGCAATGGCTGGCTCCGTGGATGGGCAGAACACATCATGAGAGCAGCACTTCAAAAACAAAAACGCACGAAAGAGTTAACCCATCCACTTAATATAAAATGTATGAGCCAGTCCTTGTGTAAAATGATTAAAACTGAAGCTCTCTCTTCCACTAACTAAGCAGGCGTAATGCAAATGACACAGTCATGAAGAAGATTGAGGGGACTGGTCATTTTTTTCTGTGGTGTGGAATTTACATAGCTAATTTGGTAGAACTTTGCTTTTATTCTTTAGACAAATTTAACACAACAACCCAAATGTGTGTTGTTTTTAAAGACAACTGCAAGAAATGAGTGAAAACATGTTTTTTTTTTTTTATAATTAAGCAAACAAAATCTTAAAGACCCACTCCAATTGAAATCCTGTTTTTTTTCTCCTGCTGGATGACATGTATGGAGAAAATTAAAATTGTATTTCTAAGTATTTCTTTATTGAAGTAGTGGTGAATCAAAAAACTGCAATTGGAAAAGGTTGTAGGTGTGACGTAGAACCTACTTTGGCAAGCCCCAAGCTCTCTGCTCTGCTCCATTCTGATGCATCCATATGTAAACAACTAGATCCATATACATCTTGGTTTTTCTCATCTGAGCTGGTACCTGCCTCCCATTATTAGATTGGAGGTGTGAGGAGCTGTAAGCTTGTGGGAGAGTGTAAACAAAGGGATGATGGGAAATGATGGAACGCTTACCCTGAGCCCAAGTCAGAGATGAATTAAAATTTTTAATGAACTACTGACGCTTTGCCGAAACTTTGTCCTAGAAAACAACATGTTTTTGGTTTTTTTGCTTGTTTGTTTTGGCTAAAAATGGAATAAAGATGATTAAAATGTTGCTAGGAATACTTTTAAAATAGAACAAAAGATGAAAAATACCCTCAATGTTGATCCTAATTACAGACATCTTTCTTCCTAATAATGATATGCATTAATACTAAATACTACATACTAGAAATTCTGATGCTGGTATGAGTCATGAATGAAAATAAAAAAGAAATCATGAATATGAATTAGTGGTGCTTCACCCTGAAGAAGTGCTGAGCACATGCTTATGTTAAACATCCTAAACTTTCAAAGTCTCACATACTGTACAGAGCCTGGTGGAGAAGCAAAGGCTGTGGAGACTTTCACTGAGACCCAGTTCTCCTGGTGCATGCTTTTGACCGCAGGAGGATGTTTTCCCCCAAAACGTGTCAAAACCGAAACTGATGTCAAAAGGAGAGCCAGAGCTTGTGCTGCAGATGCTGGATCATGCTTACGGCAGAGGGAGAGGATTTCTCTGAAGATCCTTCCCAGTGGGGGACGTGACGTGCTGTCCTAGTTTCCACTCACTATGACATAGATGGAACTAAATGTCTCATTACAGCAGAAAAAATGTAGTAATTTGTAACTTCTGATTTAGAATACTTCCCTCATCATGACACAAACGGGACAAAGTAAATAGAGAGGATAAGCCAGTTTGATTTGTGGCTTGGAGTTGCCCTTGAATTTCATGTCTGCAACTTCTATACTTGTAAATCATGTCTGCAGGACTGTTGCTGCAAATGAAAAAGGGAATGATTTGTGCTGATAACTTAACCTCTCCTGTAAATCCTGGCTGTAAACTCTGGCAGAGAATTTTTTGGTCACTGATGACCCTTAAAGATGCTGAGTTTCAACTCAACGAGCCGTCAACTTAATCCAGGTTTCATCATTTAAATTCACGACGTTCCATCCACTCAAGTGTGTTTTATTCACATTTGGTTCCACGTTACTGTAATATGTCCATGCCAACCAAAAACCCGGCAACTTTTTTTAAACTGCCTCAAAATGGTATTAAAGTATTTCAATCCCCAAGACAGATTTGTGGTTTTAGATCAAGCTACATCCTGTAATCACCTGATTTATCCCCAGCAACTCAAGAAAAATTTAATCCAAGAAATATAATCCCTTCATCCTGTCTCCCCTTTCCTCCTCCTCCTCTTTTTATCCCATCTCTATCCTTCACCATGTGTGCATCTTGCAGCCTCTTTGTGATCTATCAAGATGCCTGTCTTGAGAGAGATGTCAGTTGAAAAGATTTTCTTTCATGAGACTGAAAGAGAAGTCCTAAATGTAAAAAGAGTGAAAGACAAAAGATGAAAGGAAAGTCATGATGTCCGGCGACCACTTTCTTTAAAAAGAAACAGAAAAGTGACTTATTACATTAGGAGAGCCTCAACCTTTACAAGAAGTCCTCCTACTGTCAGCAGTAGCTTGTGCAAAAAAAAAGTCCTCACCTCCCTCCAGTTGGCCAGGCCAACAGGCAAGGTTTTTACTGGAGAAAATAACCACAAACACCTACTGACTGAAATAGCAGACAGTTCAAATCTGCAACCAGTCCATTTGTCTGTCCATTTACGAGCATCTCAAACTGTTCCATTTTACTTCAAAAACAGCCTCTAAAGAGCAAAAAGAAGACGAAAAGAACAGCCATTCAGCTAATCAGCAGAGCCTGTGCCTCAGCACCATAGAAACCACTGCTGCTAAAAAAGCGCCTTATTGTCACGAGGAAAATGTGACGTGATTTAAAAGATGCAGCCATAGCCTCTATGTTAAGTTAGTTTATCTACATTCAAATGTGAGCATGAAACTTGAGGGAAAATGTAAGTGGTGATGGAACAGAGTACAGAATGGTTCCTCCTAAAAGGCTTTATAACATTCATTACAATTGGTGAGACGTTTTAATGAACCTTTTCTCTTCTATTTTCCATTTAAAATCAGAATAGCTCTCGAACAGGTAAGAGCCACTCGACTGACGGGTGATCATAGAATTACCAGCACTACATTGGCCTGCTTAGATGTGTTTTGGTGGTGCAAATCTTTCTATTACATCTCTATTCAGATATACTAATGATTTGGCGTTGTATAATTCAACTTCTAATAATTTCTTCCATGGTCAATTTTCAAACGGTTGGCACTTCCATGAATTGGGGGAGTGGCATCCAAATGCGGCTGCCAAATCCAAGTCACTAATTTGGTCAAAGTTTGACCTAGTTAAAATTTGTCGCATGTGCAGTGGCCTCACGTTTTGTACGTAGAGCCTGAAAACAATCGTTTAAACTTGCTTAGCTACACATGAACGCAATAGTTTGAACGCAGAGGCCGGAAAAGTCTTTACAAAGACTTTACAAAGACTTTTCATTGAAAATGGTTGCTTGAACAGGCATTGCTAAAAGCTGTGTGAACGTAGCTTTAGGGTTGTCTTTCAATTGTATTTGTCCATTTTCCATAAAGGCCAGTGATGCTTTTTTTTTTTTTTTTTTTTTTTAAAGGAGTTGTGTGAAGCAGTAATTTTCTTTAGATTTTCCTCTCTTTGTGTGTCTGCTTTTGACTTTGGATTGAACCATTGAACTCTGCATGTCTGCATCTTCATAATCTTTATGAATTCCTGTTTGCTTTGAGTTGTAATGTCATTTTCTTGCCATTGATTTTCATTTAAAAAAATCTGAGGGTTTTCTCATTAACAAACTTTTGAGAGCAGTATATTAAATATATGTGGAAGGAACCGTGGAGATATAACTGCTGACCTGAAAATGCATTCAGATGCATTCATAAAAATAACCGTTTTCTATTTGGCCAGAAAGAAATTTTAAGTAACACATTTTTGTTATCATAGCTTTTTTTTTTTTAAATAAACCGTGAAAGTTTTTTGTGACTTAGTGCATATGTTTGGCTTTAAATTAGCTTTACATTTTGAATATTGTGCAAAAAAGAGATAATCTAGACTTTGATGTATTTTTAGATTGAAAAAACCCAACTTAATGAGTGTTTTCTTCTTTTAGAGCCAACGTCCAAGGTCTTAAAGAAAGCCAGAGAGATCTAAACACTGGTTTTAAGATGAAACAGCAAAGCAACTTTCTTTTAATGCAAATCGAATGGTTATATATTCTTTACATATTTTGCTTTTATGCTTTCAAAATACCTTTTATATATGCAAATGCTAGTGATTTTTATTCCTTTAATTGGAATTTTTAAAAAGAAGGTGATGTATTTTGTGTCCAATAACGCTGGCATTTAAAAAAAAAAGCTTTGAAAATCCCAAATTTCTTTTTCTGTCCGCAAGGTAAAAACAATAAGGCATGATCTTTACATGACATTTTCTCTTTGTTAAACATGTGCTTCACGTCAATGCTCGGACGGTGGAGAAAGTGCTTAGGGGACACAACTCTCCATCGGTGGTTGCTTAGGTCACATTACAGTCGGTCAGTGTGGGGGAACGTTCCCATTCTCGGCTATCGAACAGTGGAAATGTAAAAGGGTATTTCGAGCACTTCCAGGGCTTGATATAAATGTCAGCCACTGTTCAGCTGGACAAATTGCCAATGGCAAATTCGTGAAGTTTAAAAGCCTTATCAAAGATGGTTACTGATAAGGTCTTGAATGTACATTAGAGAAGCCGGATGGTGTACCAGGGACACACAAAATTTCATTTTTAAAAAAATAATCTTGATTAGGACATGTTTTAATTAGAGAAAAAAAAATTTCAAATGAAAACCAAACTCACATATTTAAATGTGTTGATGCTTTTTCTGACACAAATCTGAATTGTTTCTTTTACAAACTGAAGAATGCTCAAAATGTTCTAAATTTAACATTAAGTGTCATCTCCCTGACACAAAGCCTTGTTCAGTGGGATGCAATAAAATCTCCGGGTTAATGAAATGGCTTTGAATGGCATCTTAACACAAGCAGAACACAAAAAAGCACTAATCCGTCTAAGTGCTTCTGCATGCACTCTGACACCGCGGGAGAACCGGGGCGGAGAGGAGAGCCCACTCTCAGCGGGAGGTTAATCGGATCACATAAAAGTAAAGCATACCTCATCTTTCATCACTAGGCAACACGTTTATGCAGCAATCGATACGGGAATCATATTTTCCCCTTTCAGAGAAATGAGGAAAAATGAAGTATTGTGGCTCGATGGAGGGACTTTACTGGGACATGTGGAACCTGGGTTTGTTTAGAACTGGACTGTGTACATTCTCCAACATGGTCATTATAGAGTCTTTAGGTCATTTATGTCAACAGAGTTGTCAAGCACAAAAAAAAGAGGGCACGAATCATTTCCTGCAAAAAAATATTCATGGTGGAATTTTTGAAACTTTTAATAGAGATTTTTGGAAGTGAATGATGTTCTTTCCTTTAATTAGGAGCGCCCAAACTTTTTGCAAAGAATGGTTACTTCAATGTGGAAACTAAATACATAAGAAAAGTATACTTCAGTCTCACATACATAGATGTAGACCAGAGATAGGCAACTCCAGGCCTCGAGGGCCACATTCCTGCATGTTTTCCAACATACCATGCTCTGGCGTGTTGTAATTGGCTGGACACACCTGAACCGAGTAATCAGTCAT
Source organism: Oryzias celebensis (assembly GCA_014656515.1). NCBI lineage: Eukaryota > Metazoa > Chordata > Actinopteri > Beloniformes > Adrianichthyidae > Oryzias > Oryzias celebensis. The sequence goes on from BNCR01000012.1 coordinate 15,528,981, forward strand.
GAGTAGGGCTTGGATATCTGGAAATCACGCAGAGACTGTGGCCCTTGAGGCCTGGAGTTGCCTAGCCTTTTGTAGGTTATTTGTAACTTCATCTTTTTATCTTTTTACACTTTATAAACATAGTTTCTTTTTTCCAAGGTGAAGCCAGTTAAAGTCCCACTCCGCTCATCTTTAAAAACGTTCCCAGTGGTTTTTCTGTTTAAGCAGAACATTTAGCCTAAACTCTACAACACAACTGCAATCTTACAATCTTTTTCAAACAGCATTTTTTTTGTCTGCTCCTGGTTCCTAATAATTTAGATAAAAAATAATGCAATTTTGAACTTGGGTCATGGTTTCATTTACTCCGCCTCATGGCTGCAGCTCAAGTTTCTGGAGTTCCCAGCGTCTTTCATCTTCAGCTAAACTTAAAACAGTAGACCACAACTAACATTTGCTTTGAAGGTGTTTTCTTTGGCACAATGAGAATAGAACCCACCCTTTTTACCTCTTAGGGTTTAGTTCCCAGTTACTTTGCATTAGATAAGTACAGTAGGGTGTGCAAGCCTTTAATAAAAGTCAAATACCGGTGAGAGGAGAGACAGAAAAGATGGGCACAGTGGCTTTCTGACAGGGGTAAACACTAAAAAAGAAAAAGCTGCAGTGGTTTGGGTGGTAATAATGTGTGTGTGTGTCTTCATAAGAATTAATAACCTATTTCCTCCCTCGTCTCCGAGGTCCCTGGTCATAAACTCGGGCAGATATATAGGTTTAAGAAAGAAAGTAGGAAAATCTATTAGACGCAATCTAAAAATGTAATCCAAGTACAAATGTCATGTGAGAAGCGCACTAGTTTGGAGACAAAACTCGGAAATGTGATCAGTTGCAAGAAGGTGGGACTTAACATTAACATAAAGTGAATAATAAACTACAAAAATCTATATTTAATATGTTGAATATTCTGGACTAATATGTGAAAAGAAGATAAAGGGATAGGCTTAAATGAGCACTGGCTTCTTCCTATCCCCTTTCTGGGGTAGTGCAGGGAATGCAGGGAAAGTGGGAGCTCATTCCAGAGTTTAGGAGCAAAAGCATGGAAAGTGCTTTTATATTGTTTCTAATTTATTTAGATTTAGTGCATTTTAGAATTTTATCAGGATTCTAGTAAAAAAGAAACGTTTTTTCCACTTTATGGGATGCACATTTTAATGTTTTTTATTAGGATGATTACCAAACCAAAATGAAATCAAAAGAAAAAAATGTCTCTTTGAAAATTGTCTTTTCTTGTGTTCAGCATATTTACATAGGCAACTTGTGTCTTTATACTTCATTTATGTATGTAACGTATCTGTTCTTTTATCAAGGTCACAGCAAAGGTGAACGCTTTTCATCACTTCAGGGATGGAAATGCAGAAAGTACAAAACTGAAAACGAGTCGTCTTTAAGATGGCATTTCTTCAATAATAGCCCGGCTGCACCTCTGGCTACGTCAGTTCGATCTAAAAAGTAACCGCTTCAAAGAAAGCCCCATAAAATCCATCATCTGCATTCTTCAAAAATTGTATTTCCGTTCTCCTAGGATTGTTAGGAAATAAAGAAAGCCAAAGCACTTATTAAGATATTTGCAATCTAAAGCAGAGCATTTCAACAACTTCCAAACCCTTTATTTATTTATTTGTTTATTTTTAAAGTGATATTGAAAGGCATCAAGTCTCCCAGGTGGAGGAGCTGCAGCCATGAAAGACAATTTGCCAGGTGTGAGAAGAAGAAACAAAAAGCTCAACACTTTTTGCCTTGAAGACACATTTGGAACATGAATAGGCCTTTTACGACACTTCCATTCCACCCATTACCTTCGGGTCCAATGTTTTCCATTGTATAGTGTCATAAAGGGAAGCAGGGAGTGACGGCGCGGGGAGTCGCAGAGGCGCCGCTGCTTGTTTGGATGGCATGAGCTAAGGGAGAGAACTCCTGAATGTGCTGAGCAGAGCAGAGCAGCAGTTAGACCTGGTGCGATGGCACCCACAGGGGTAATCGAAACTTCAGCTTTAACTATACAGGCACTGCCAATGTCATTTAGGACCGCAGATTGCCTCAGTGAGCTCTTGAATGGAGCAAACTGTCTTTGCCAAAGTAACCACACTTTGATGGGTACTCATGTAAAGACATGACAGTGACTTATGACGCCTGCTTAGAAGGACTGGGATCATAAGAGCGACTCTGCACAAGATAATTATGTTAATCAAGTGAATCCACCATGAACACTGTTTTCGTGCAAAACTATCAAATCTGATGCAGTTAAGTAAGTAAGTAACATACTCCAGCGAGTTGGAGAAAAAGAGCAATGTCAATAATCTTCTAATGTGTGTATGTATATGTATGTGTGTATATTTATAATGTATGTATATATAATGTATGTATATATTTATGTATATATATAATTATATGCTTCTTCAGTTAGTTGAATGTTCTAGTTTGCCTCTAGGTGTGTGTTTGAGTCCCTGCACAGTCTGGGGACCTCTTCAGGTCAAACCCTTTTGCCCCAAATAAGTTGGATTGGCTCAAGCCTTCAAATGGGATAAAATGGGTTCTGATGATGAATGGATGGACATATGGATGACCAAAGAAGATTTTTTTTTCCAATTTCACAAGTAAGTTTAAATTATATATATTTTTAATAACTTTGGTATTTTGTGTCAATCACACAAGTAAAAATGATCTTAAAGAGTACCTGGTTGTAAGTACAACTGTTGTTATTTCTGTGTTCGGTTTCATCTTTTCATCAATTTCCCCATTGTTTTTAGTGCTCTCTATTTTGGTCAAATCGCTACATCACTGTTCACCTCTTGCAGTCTTGCAGTCTTGCTGATTTTTCTACAATTTTGTTTTCTATTTTTTCTTTCTTTACAGCACAAAGTTCTGTATCCTGATTGGCTGTAGACCCCTGTCAATCAGCTTCTTCGGTGCTGTGTCTTCTGTATGGAATACGATCAGCTCTCCAAATCTATCTCTTTGATCGGGGATCAGATCTTTGTTTCCATTCTAGAATACTGGGCTGAATTTTCTACGAAGTTTTGAACTTTGACCATTTAAACAAAAAAAAAAACAAAAAAGAGTCAAATTTAGCTGGTTTTACCTATCCCCAGTTATCTTTTTAGCATGTAACCTGTGTGAAGAACGAGGGACCACTATATTACAAAAAAGGTTATTTTTCTACATCAACAGACCCTTTGGAAGCAGCTCTGTTGTTTCTAAATTTCCTTTTGCACCAACAAATGGGACATGGAGTCAATGAAGTGTCTCATCTGCAATTATCTGATTGTCTGTGGGGCAGGAGGAGAAAAAACGTTCATCTTAGCTAGACAGGAGACCACTGAAAACGCTGTTTTTTGCTGCCAAAAAGAGGTTTAAAAATTATTTCAAAATATTATTGATAAGACTTGGCCAAGTAATGGCAGCTGTTACATCTGTGTCATTTACTAAAACGTCCTTTAAGCACTCGTGTGTTTAAAGAAGGCATAAGATGCCATTTAAACCCCTGGTCAGAACTGCCTTTCAGAGCGGACACAATCTGGGCAAACGTGTACAGGGAACTCTGACCACTCGGTGAATCCTTGGAGAAAAAATGTTCAGAGACATTTTTTTTCTATGGTGGAGCTATGGGCAACAGGTTGCAGCAAACACTCACTCAAAATGTAAGGGTGAAGTGTGACGTAGGCGGATTTTCATATTTTCAATCTCCACTGAACTATTCCACCTTGTGTGTGCAGCATTTGTGTGCTCATAACCTACATTAGCCTTATGCTACGTTTACACCAGGCACAGAATCATGCGTCCAAGAGACCACATTCACTGAAAAGACTTTGAGTGTAAAGATACATGCTCATTTCAGGCTTCCACACTCAAAACTCCAACGTTTATGCGTCGCTATGCAGGTTTTTTAAGTCCGTTTTTGTTCTACGTGCAAAACCAATGAATGCGCGACAAAAGTTAAATCAGTTGAACTTCAGTTGAACTTTAAAGGAAGTTTGTTAAAGCAGCTCTCTTTTAAATTTTTGTAGGTCACAAAAGCAAAAAAAAGTTGGGATAAAATATAAATTTAAAGTAAATTAATCTCTTAAAGTTTATTGACTTGAAAAACTGAGGCCCACACTGAGAAACACATCTTCTATATTAGTTGTTTGCAGCTATAAAGCACAAAAAAACACAATTTTCCACAATGTTCCTTTAATATTATTATCTTCAAGCACAGAATCTGTCTTCAGTTCAGAAGGACATGATGGTCTAAAAGAAATTTAGTTATTTCATTTCCCTTAGTATAACTTTGAATTTCCTGTGACGGCTTGTCCATCCCAGCTGTACTCCGAACAGTTCCACTGTAAGCTTTGGCCCGACAGCTCTTGTACCAGTCACCGCATAGCACTCGCAGGACACTTTTTCTGTTGAACAGCCGCCAACAGAGCAAATCTTAACTAAAGTCCCGTGACTCCTGATAGTTGCTGATAGTTACCATGCAACCAGTCATTAGAAGCTGTCATTCCTTACCTGCCAGATGCTTGTTATTGGACCACAGCATGGCGCACAAGTGTATTGGACCTTGTGTAAATACTCAACTACCTCTTAAAAAGCGTTTAGACCGTCAGTTATCCTTTGTGTAACCTGTGTTTATGTTCCCATCATTTTGACAGTCTTTAGTTCATACGCCGTGCAAGATTTACACAGCAGGCTTGTATCTTTCTGGGAGAAACAAGGAAAAAGTTCATTTACAATCCCCGCATTTTATAGTCTGTTTATTCAGAAAGAAAGCCAAATATGTCAGCTGCATCCGTGGATGGCTTTAATAGCATGGACTCTTTTTTATTTTGTCTTTACAGCTCATGGATCTGTATCTGCTGCCTGCTGAAGGGAAGATTTCAGCATGTTGGAGGGTTGTTAGGGGTTGTGAGCTACATTCTTATGAGCGCTCTTATGTGCAACGGCGTACGTGTTGAGATTTATACGGTTTGTGAAAATGTCAAAAGACCATAGCATGCAATGTAACACCCCCCCCCTACACAGATAATAAAGCCTGGTTTTGTGGTTGTTTGTGTGGCTGCATGCACATCCCAGCATCCCTGTTTTTATGTGAAATATCAGAGTGAGGATTCCCTGTCAATCTCTGGATTGTGTTGGTGCATGTTATGCCTGTGCATGTGGCTCTCTGAGGATACGTACTTGGAACTGACATGTAGCCTGAGGGAAACCTATCAACAGCACTTTGGAATTTGAGCTACAATGCACCCCACTGGTCCAACTACAGATGATCATAGTTCTCGCCTCTGAAGGCCCGGCTGTGATATCTGTATGTAGAGCCCCAACAGCAGTTTTGGAGAATTAAAGAATGTAAAGGGATGCCTCGGGCGCAGATGCAGTGGACTGTGTTGATCAGTGGCACTGAAGGAGAGCTGTGCGCTTCTGACGGCAGTGGGTTGGTAAACAACTTGGAAGAGAAGAGCCTGGACTCCCGCAGCCCCGAGGAAGTCCGGCGCACGCTCCAGCGCGAGCCGAGGGACAGAACAGACAGTCATTTCACAGCTGCACAGAAACTCTGAAATGAGATGAACTTAGAGGTCTCTCCCTGCAGCAAGAAATGCTCGTGGCATAAATTTCTTTATACATATCCTGCCCAAAAGTACCACAGAGGATTTTGAGTCTTTGAGTGAGCCTGGTGGTTGGAGGAAATGGAAATAAGGTTGCCAAAAGAAAGGCTGTCTATCATTTTCTTTCAATGGTTAAGACCTAGTTTTATTTACCAGTTTTCATTGAGTCTCTGGCCAGTTCTTGAAGCTGCAAAAAGGTTTAGTTAGATGATTACCCTGCAAGCGCTTTGACATTTTGCTGACAAAAGAAAGATCTTACAATCGCTCCTAAATAAGACGCCGAAACATTATAGTCCCCGTGAAACACTGTCTGTTGACGGAAACGGAACAGTCACGCAGAATTCCCAAAATACAGAGCTCACATCCAAGAAGATAAAATATACAATGAAATGGAAGAAAAGATGTGCATGTTTTTATATTTCATCTTGTCGATGGCATGAGTGAGAGAAAAAGAAATCCTAAAACTGTCTCACGCAACCAAATGACAGCAATTTGAGCACGCCATTATAAAACATTGAAGAAATGATCAATAAAAGAGGCTGCTGAGATCTGAGGCACTCTAGGTAAGGGATTGGCAACTCCAGGCCTGGAGGATTGCAGCGTCTGCATAATTTCCAGATATCCAAGCCCTACTCAGGACTGATTACCTGGTTCAGGTGTGTCCAGCCAATTAAAACATGCCAGAGCATGGTATGTTGGAAAACTCGCAGGAATGCGGCCCTTGAGGCCTGGAGTTACCTATCGCTGCTCTATGTGTGACAAATTAGATTTATTTATTTTGCTGTTTTTGTTTTTCCTTCAACTATGAGCTTGTAAGGATAAGAAGAGGCACTGAAAGCATCCAAAGATTCATTTTGCTCAACTAGAAACAACAAAAAGAAAACACTTTTTTTTTTGTTCAAACTTAAAGACCCACTGGGATCATGTTTTTATTTATTTTTAAAGTGTTCCCAGTCATCTTTTAATGCTATTTTTTAGCCAAAACAAGCAAAAAAAAAAACTGTTGTTTTCTAGGGCATAATTTCTGCAAAGCGGCAGGAGTTTATTAAAAATGCACCCCTGAGGTATTGGCCAAGAGTAAGCCTGCCCCCATTTCCCATCATCTATCTGTTTACACTCTCTCAGCCCCCACCTAACAAAAATGGCGAGCAAGACGTACATGGATCTTGTTGTCTGCAAGTGGATGCATTGGAATGATCTGCCGATTTTAGCTTCTATGTCAAACCTACAAGCTTTTTCCAACTGCATCCTTTCATCTACTCCTGATTCACAACAGTTTGAATAAAGAAATACTCAAAAATGCAATTTTAAGTCTAATTACCTTAATATATCCATAATTTGTGCTCTAGTAATCCATGCTGGCTGGCATGAACTTTCAAAAATCTTTAAAGGTATTCAAGAGGCTTCTGCCATTCTTAAATACATTTTATAATCATGCTTTGCATCAAACAAATATCCCTGCTTTCTTACAGTCATGGGTCTTTAATTAAAGTCAGGAAACAGAATAAAAAACGCTATTTAAAGTGATTCAAGACATGAACTTTCAAAATCCAAAGGATACTTGTTACAATTTCTGGCATAGTTACTGCCCCTGTAAGAGTACCGTCAACATCAACATCCCAAAACTGTTGTTTTTATATTTGAATTGACATGGATTTGTATAGCTAGTTTAGGGTTGACATTTGGATTCTCCATGTCTCAGAGTTTGATGATAAATAAAAAATTCATTACCAAAAGTCAAAAATGTCTTCAATAGTTAAGTTCTTTAAACACAAGGTGTTTACTTTAGATGCTAAGAACCTCCTAGAGGGATCATTTTCCATTTGTGTCACAATCAAGATCTTAAATTTACAAGAAAGGAAAAAGATAATTTAAAAAATCATCAAGGCTTCATGCAAAATGTTTCAAAGGCAACTTCCATCTGCAATATATTTATATTCATTTCAAATACCTAAAAAAATATGTTTTCCAATTCTTAGCAGGACTTTTCAATTCTTCAATTTTGTCCAAGTAGACAGTAGTTCAGAAGGAAATGAAAAGGTCGAAATAGTCACACCTAAAGTGGTATGAGGAAATCAGCTACTATGATTGGATATAATGTTTTCTACTTTTCTTTCTGTGGCAGGAGGATCATAAACGGCATATCTAAATGGAGATCAGAGTCCTGACAGCAACAGCAAAGGTGGGTATTTGTGACGTTTATGACCAACGTGGACAGTTTATGATGAGCTGGAAACAGAGTGTGTTTTCATGTGAACAACTGTAGCAAAATCTTAAACTAAGTTAAACAAAAGCAAAAACAAAAAAAAAAAAAAAAAAAAAAAAAACATTCTACTGCCTATTTTTCCAAATGTGCACAGTAATGATGTTGACCAAAAATAGTCACTGCAAAGCCTTCCTACAAACATTTCTTTAAAAGAATTTTTGGGACCTTAGAATGACTAACCATTCATGAGTTTTTAACAAATGTATCAATTGAGTCACATTAAGAAATGATGGAGATTACTTTGGACAACTATTAGGTATTTTTAGAGCAGCTTCATACAAATGACACATTATTTTAACAAAATAATTTGCAAAACCTTTGGTTTCAAATAAGATCTTGGGTGTGGGTGAATGAATACAAAAGAAATTTCTTGCAAAACAGTTTTTCCTTCAGAAAATTGGATGCATCTTGAAGAGCACTTCCATGCAGGAGCTCACTCTGCCTTTAGAACCATATTTCCCCTTTTAATTCTTGCTTTTAATGACAAAGAACACTTTTTACTTTTTAATATTACATGAAACTACTATCACATTCAATTTTGTGTGTAATTATATATTGAAACAGCTGTTGTTTAAACTAAGAAATTACTGTGAAATGTCAAATTTTGCTCAAATTATTAGAGAACCATGTCCCTTCTTTAAAACTTCTAAAGTCTTCTACAACCATTTTTGAGATTTTTTGTGTTACATTTTAGTGGATAACCTTAGTAAAAAAAATGTAAGTTGAATGAGGTTGTAGGTAAACTAAACCAGTGGTCCTCTTCCTTTTTTAGGGCACAAACCACATCAGACAAAAATTCACAAACAGGTGTATTAGGCTTAAGTTGGCATCGGGATTTTTTTCAAAGTTTCTCCAACTTTTGAAAAAAAAAAGTTAATCTTGATCCTCTGTAAAATATCTGCAACTGGCTTATACTGTCTTTGTACATTAGATATGGTGAATAAAATAAAATGATACAACTTTATCCTCGTAACATTAGAGTCGGTAATCAGACGTTAAGCAGAACAGAATTCGGTACATGAAAAGCATTATCACAATAAATTCTGATTTTGAGTAAAGCTTACTTTTCATCTTTAAAGTTGAAGGCTCTTCTCTTTACTGGCTCTTTTATGGATAGTTTTTTTTTTTTCTTTCAAAGACGATTAAAGGGGCACGAGAGTGCCAGGACAGGCATCCCAGCAGCCTCTGCTCTGCCGTTCAGTCATCTCAGCGTTCCCCACAGAGCGCGTTCACTTTCATCACATGTCGCAGCATGTATGCATGATGACATTTATTCCACAGTCTGGAGCGATCAATGCATCGATTGATATATGCAGAAAATCCTCAAAAGCAGCAGCTTCTTCTGTTCTCTCTTGGCTTGACATAATGCTCTATCAAGCTCACATTTTGCCTCCTCATCACAATCCTCTTTGTTAACTTTTCTCTATTTATCAAGTAGCAAACCGACAAACTTCCCATCATTTATTCATAATTTGTAAGTTTTTTGTCTTTTTTTTGCTCTTGTGCTCTAGTATTCATATCCCACGGGTGGCAAGGGAACTAAAACTAAGAACAAGCACTAAAGGGGAGAAAAAAAGCCACTCCACTGATGAGAGCAGATCAATATCTAAGCTTCCTGTTATTATCTCTAACCATACTCGGAATCCAAAATGATTTTCTCGAGTTAATTACCTTCCCTAAATACTAGAAAAAGAACTTGCTTGTTTATGTAGGTTGGGATCGATTTGCCACCGAGTGCACGAACCCGGACAAATTCACCGTATTGATCCGGACAATGCTGAGACAAAGACTTTCACTGAACTGGATCACGGCTCCCGGGACAAAATTTTAGCTGAAGCTGGTGACCTGCCAGGCAATCCAAGAGATCCACAGAGGAATTTCATTTTATTATCAACGTTTTTTTTAAGCCAGCGTTGATTGAAATGCAGCTCATTGAATTGGTGTTTGTTTTTAACGATTGAGGAGTACTTCATAAGCTCTCTATTGGGCTTCATGCCTTAAAACTCGCCACTTGTTACAGCTCCCCTGGTCCCAAACAAGCTCTTGTTTTCTTTTTTTTCTCATATTTTTTTTATCCTCACTTTAGCAGCGAGAGCCATCAAAGATAAAAGTGCACTTGCTTTATATCACACAGAGACAACAGGCATGAAAATTTAACAACTCCAAGTACTGATCTAGACGCGGAGAACAAAACAAGAAACGAGTCCCTGGGCTGAACTCAAACTTACTGACACAGTTGCAGAAAAATAGATGGCAAAATGTTAGAACAGGAACAATTACGTCTGTTTTCATACACATTATGTTGCGTTCACACCGTCCTCAGAATGTGACCACTGCAATAGAAAGTCAATGTAAATGAATTACATGCGTTTTAGGCTTCCATGTTCAAAACTCTCGTGGTCACGTGTCGCTATTAAAAGTTTTCGGTTAGTTTTCAGGCTCTGCGTACAAAACACACATACACTGAACACCTGTTGGAAGTTAAATCAGTTGAACTTTGACCAATCAGGGACTGAAATGTATGAAAAGCTTCTTTTTTAATTCATGGAGGAGGAAGTAATGATTGCGGTTTGTGCCCAGCTGGAATCATATGACACAAAGTCTTTTATAAATAGAAACCTTTGCACGGGTTGCAAAATAGAAAATGTTATTGTAATATTCAAAAGCAAACAGAGCACTGACAAATGAACACACGTCTTCAAACAAATGATGTTTGAAGGAACTGGAAAAATGAGTCAAACAACACACTTATCACTCAATCACATCCTTGCCATGTATGCTTTACCAAACGCCTTCAACTCACCAAATCTACAAAAATCTGTGATCATAATCACATCTTCGTTTTCATTGTCTAAAACTGGACAAATTTTTCTGACGGTTTGAATGTTGACAGTTCAAGCAAACCAGAAAAGTGTGAAAAGGTTCACATCTGTCTGAGTAAAGGGTAAAAAGTGTAAAGTGAGGGGTTTTACAGCCTTAAAACACCTATAATAATTATAATACAAAAATAAAGCAGGCAATTTCTCAGACTTCAACTATTCCGGGTTATTTTTGGAATGTAACTCCTGCGATAAAAGAGGGAACATTGTTCAATTTGGCTGGCAAAAAACAAAATCCTCTAACAACCCAGTTCTCATATCTAAAATAACTGCATGTGTGAGCTTCATTGCATAGAACTGAATTAAATAAATAAGCAGTGGTATAACAGAAGACCCACTAGGGATTTGAGACCTCTTCCGATTGAAAACGCTGCGCTGAAATAACTGTGTCGTGTCGAATAGGGGTGACTGTCACAGAACTCCTCACAACCTTGGCTGGAATTTGCACACCAGTCAACCCGGCGTCTGTCACTGAATATTAGATCCTATCAAAGGCTAAAGAACCACAGCTCGAATTCTTCAAAAGAAGATTGTTCAGCTATGAACAATCTCTCCAGGGCTCTTATACTCCACTTGGTGGGATTGCAAACTCATCTCTCAGCCACACAGGATGCTTCATGCTCCCTTTAGTCAGAGATGAGATGACTTTGAGGGTCACACTGTTTTTCAGTCTGAGGGGCCCACTTTTCTCCGAGACCGAATATGAATGTGCGGACCTCAATCTCCAGCACAGGTTAGCATTTGAACGGAGCGCGCAGCACATGTTGTTGTTTGTGCAGATGCACCCTTGCTGAGGAACCCCAAACATGGACCTCCCTGATGGAATTTTGTGTTTGTGTTGCATATATTGCACAGCCTCCCTGTGGAGATCAGCAGGGCATTTAGAGGAGGGCTGTTCCCAACAAAACACACTGCTGCTGAGCTGACAGCTGATGCACACACATGTGCATGCACAGACGGAATATCAGGCAGATCAAAGAAGGGTTTGCAACAGCTCAAACAAATGTAGTAATCTCATATCTTTGCAGAAAAAGAAAAAAAAACAGAGGAAAAAAGGGAAATTGGGCTATTTTTAAGGTTTTTAAGACAACACAAAGTAGACTGATTGTTTTTCTCTCTATATATATAAACATAAGTATCAGTAAACCTTTTACACACTTTTACTGACCCCTAAAATGTAAAAGATCAAAAGATTAGTATATTGAATATGATATTTATTTTTTGATAAATCCCATATTTGGTCACTTCTTTAATATTAACAGCTGATTCCCTCTCAGTACATGCCACGCGCTTAGCTTCTGGAATTTACTGGAAAATACTCCTTCCATCTGTTTTCTATTGAGCAGTAAATCTTTAGATCACAGAAATATATAAAAGTTCAGGCTTTGAAATAGCTTTTCCAGACATAACTACCACAAATATTAGAGATTCCGTCCAACCAGCCATTGCCTATTTCCACTTTATCCTCTGACAGGTGTCAACCATCTGAGCTGTCATTAGGTAACAGTTGGGATACATCCAGGACAGATTAATTTCTATTTCCTTTTCCATGGTGTTTAAATGTTTAAATTATATTTTTACACAAGGCTAGATCACAAGGAAGCAGAATTGCCTTTGTTGTGAAGCAACAATCTCTAATAAAAGATACCCACACAAAATTCACAATAACGATTTTTTTTATTTATTATGTTCTTCTAACTTACTGCCACTTAAGTTATTGTATTTTGTTTAACTCATTCAATTTTTGAACTTCCAATGAAAAGTCTATGTAGCATGCTTAATGCACGTTTCAGGCTTTTGCGGTCAAAATTTTGGCGTTCAGGTTTAGCTGTTCACATTTTAAGACCATTTAAGCACAAAATGTGTGGTTGTTGAAAGGTCGTTGAAAGTTAAACTAGGTCAGACGTTTGACAAATCAGGGATTCTGATTTGGAAGTGACGTACGGGTGGCATCCCCTCTAATTCAGGAAAGTGACATTTGAAAATGAATCTTGGAGGACAAACTAATAATTGTGGCATGTGACTTATATTCAATTTTATTTATATAGCCCAATATCACAGCCATAACCGTCTGATTGGACTGACGTCAGTATATGGCAAGAAACAAAAAGTCATCAAGTCTTTCGTAAATCGGAATAGAGCTATGATAGAAAATCCTGGAGCAAGATTCACAAGCCTCTTTCATCTGTAGACGACAGACAGCGCTAGTAAGCAGTAAATAAAGAAAAAATCACTCTCTACTTGTCCAGTGTGAACACCATTGTCTAAACATGTACACAATGTGTCAGTAGCTTTAGAAATGCATTTGATAAAAATAGAAATGTCCCCATCACAATTCAAGGCTTTAACCAAGGTTAGAGGTTGACTGTGGATTCTCATGGGTGCTCCACAAACAGCGACAACTGTTCTTGACTCTGGGTGTCGATCCGTTTTGTCTCATTCCAGCACTGACTATAGACCTTCTAGTTCTGTTTATTGCTTTGTTTGCTGGAGTTTGCAGATCTTGAAGAACATTACAAGTTTAATCTCTAGTTCTCTGTGCTCCTTTCAACTAAATGTAACAGGATCTCTGTTCTTAAGTGACTTTAACGTCCATCTTAAAGACGATTTATTAGCCTCTTCAGTTCTAAACTGTGAGTCGGAAAGTTCAAACAACTTTTGACTGTGTGCACATTGGCCAATTTAGCAAACACTGGTGATTCCATGGCTATAGCTTTGAATTTTGCCAGGAGAATTGCGCTTGAAATGGAAAACAGGTGTTGTTCAGGTAGATGCCTAACACATTGCATATGTGTTATGGTGTCAGATTGGTTCTTATAGGCAGAGTTGGGTCTTGTTCCAGTCCTGCCTTCACCGTTTCTGTGCTTTCCATGGTAGACATACAGGTGGAAATGGATGTCACTTTGGAAAACGTTATCTGATGTGTTGCACCTTGCTGACAAAGGCACGAGTGTTGTTGAGGAGGTGTAACGTGTTCACTAGTAGACATAAAAGTAAAGCAGAAAATAAAGAGGATTAATAAGAATCTTTTACATTCCTGTAGGTGACAACTTCTTTACAGCAAAATAGCAGCAAAATATTCAAAGACTACATTTTGTTTTTTGTTTTTTTTAACTCTTGATGTTACGATTAAACATTCATGACAGCTGCTTTTAGATACCTTTTTATTACCTTTTTATATTATTTTGATCAAATTGGCAGAAGGTTGTTGATTCTTCAGGTTTTTAATCTCTTTAGTCTAAATGCTCTAAAAACTCTCAAGCTGTTTTTTTGCAAATTTTTGAGAACTTTAAGGGGTTCAAGGCAGTGACAACCACAAAGATAAAAAACATTTTAAATGAGCAAGTTATAAACCAATTTTCTTTCACAGTTCTATTCCGGTTTATGAAAGACTCCGTGTCATATAATTCCGCTCAGGCATAAGTTACAGTTATTAATGACTCCTCCATGATCAATTTGTGACTATGCTTGTTTTCTGCATTGCTAACATTGGAGTTAATGTGAAAGGCCCGCTTTTAATAATAATACGCCATCTAGTGGTTACCTGGTGAACTGATCTGGCTTCAGCTACTTTAATTCTTTTAAACTAGCCAAAATAATTGCAGGTGAAATGTAGCTTCATGGAATTCTACATTTGACTATATGTAAACCTAGACAATAATTTCTTTGGCTTGGTTCAATCAAAAGAGTAACATTTTAATTGACCTTTATGACAAATAAATAGAATTTTGAAACTAAAATCCCCAGACAGTTTGATGAATGCCTACCTGGGATTTATAAGCCTGCGTGTCCTTGCTTGGTAGCTTTGTAAAATCAAAAGCATAAATCTTTACCACCTTCTGGTTTAGCAGCCGGTAATTAACTCCATTTTACTTCATTTTTAAGCACCTTTATTTGAATTCTTGGTAAGATCGAGTTAATGTTAGGAGTTCGTGAAGACTGAATGGAAGAAAAATTTAGAGTTTTTTTTTAGGCCATTTGAATATCTTCTTCCTCTCTTTTCATGCTCACCTCATTTTACTCTTCACTCACGTTCTCTCCTTTCCCTTTTTCCACCTTAGCCTCCAGCTAAACCCTGGAGATAATTGAACTAGATTCCCTCATGTTCCTGTCAGCGTCACATCACAGAAGCTTCAGAGTGACATCCTCATATAGTCAATATTAACTCCCTGTCAGTCACACTGGTACAAATGCACACAGGAATTAGCAGCAGATTTTTGCATGAATACATTTGGACTGCATGTTCCAAATCTGCATGAAATGCTACCATCACAAATAAGGCTGCTTAAAATAAGACCACAGGTGGAGCCATAAACCCACTCTGAATGTTGGCAGAAACGGAAGAAAGAAAGGAAGACATTCATGCTTACAGAGAGGCGCCAAGAACGAGTCACAGAGCAAGGCGGCACCGACTTTGAATGGCATGCAGAGAGGAAGCTGTTGGGACCAGCTGCCCTTCCCACTGTGTTCCCTTCACTGTGCCCAATCAACAACAGTCAATATTTACAGCCAGTCAGAGGAGATGCTCCCCGCTGCTAAAACCAACCATTTCACTGCACCTGCTGCCTGGCTAATTAGACGCATTTATCTTTCATTTAGCCATGCTTGACGAGTGAAAAAGCCATCAAAGATAAGAGTAGAGCTTTTTTTATTATTTTTAGATTAAAAAGAGACTTGTACCAATTTAAGCCTTATGCTTGTATTTCTTTTTTGAGTGTTATCTCTACATATAATTATGTGAAAAAGAGAAAAGGCATTTTGACTTTTTGACAGACAGAGATAGGTATACAGTCAGAAATTAGCAAATATGCACGAACCCATTGCTTTAAATATGTGATGACATCTTCTGTGTTTTGGGTTTTTTTTTTTTTTCTTTTTTTTTGCATAGTCATAAAAGGCCAGGGTTTTTAACGTAACGACACCAGGCCTGGAAACACTTGTTCAAGCTACCAGTTCCAAAAATAATGTATGTTAACGCATGTACCTACTTGTATCAAGACTCTGCATTCGAAACTCTCCTGTTCGCGTGCAGCTACACAAGGTTTAAAGTACATTCTTAGGCTCTACGTACAAAATGCTATTGAATGTCTTTTAAAAGTTAAAACAGATTAACTTTGACCAATCAGAGACTCATATTTGGTAGTGACAGATAGGCAGCATCATTTTTAAAACAGAGAAGTGCCAACCATTTAAAATCGATCAAGAAAGAGAAGTAGATCATTCCAGTTTGTGTTCGGCCAGAATTATATGACAGCTAGTCTTTCATATATTGCTATAAAGCTACAAAAGAAAAAGCCTGATTTGCACCACTTGGACATTTTGCACCAAACCTCTTCTAACTCTTCTAACAGGTAGCACACATGCGCTAGCATCCAGTAGCGACAGTCCAGTGTAAAGACTGGACTGCTAAAAGCAGATGTAGAATCACAGTGAACATTTATACCCAAAGCAAGATGGAAACAGTATTTAAAGTAAACAAAAAAAAAAAGAAAACCAGAGCCTGTAAGAGCTTATCCCAGTTGTCTTTGAGCAAAGCCAGGTTATTTGCAAAAAAGCTGAACCGTCTACCAGAGACCATCGTGATCGAAAGGGCAATTCAGAATATGAATCTAATATGTTCAGTGCAAACTCAACACAGAAAGACCATTGTGATTCAAACAAGATCATGTTTTCTGTGAGATAATGTAGATCATCCAGCCTTTAAAAACTAAAAGCTAAAACAGCTAAAATACTATTTACTGTGCCACCAATTGACCATGATCATAGTTTTAGCTATGACTTCTCTGCTGTAATTTATCACAGTTGAGGGTTGATGAAACCGATCAGACAAGCTATGGTTAAAAGGGTCAAGTGTATGTTCCCACCCAAGTCATCCTTGTCCATTCGGCCCTGATATGAGTTTCAAACCTTTACGACAACTGACATGGCCTTCAGTTTTACTGTATGAAAGCGGCATAAAGTTAATGATTAAAATAATGACAGTGTTGTTGCTGAGGCAGCTGAATGGCTGCCATAACTTTTGATATAACCTATAAAGGCTACCCAGAAAAAATGGTAATTGGTTCAAAAGGGGTCCCATGTCTGAAAGCTGATAAATACCAGTAGGCAAAAGAAAACTTTGATGGACACCCATTGAAATGTTGAACCTATGAAGTTTCTTCAGTCTTTCTCAAAGAGATGCTCGAAGACTTTTCTAAGGATGGAGAGATTGAAGTAGTATTGGAAGACAGTCTCCTTGAACTGGGGATCTTTCTAGAGGGAATGATGGGAATCTTTGAGGATTATCTCAACCCAAATTATACAACACTTGATAGAATTTGAGATCACAAAGTTTATCCTGCTGTTGATCCTTGGATATCTGAGAAACTTCATTCTCGAGCAAACCTTGGTGTTGTTAAGTTGTCTAAACTGACACAACTATGCAACATTACTTTCTTATGGATTAATTGAAATGGTCCAACTTTGGAATATCACTTGAAAGCTCTGAAGATGTTTGCTTTTCAGATTACACTCTTATTTTATCTAAGTTCTAGATGAAGTCAATAATTGTTAAATGCAAGGACCTGTAACAAGTTTTATTCATAGAGGATCAGGGTTGATACTAAAGAAAGAAGAGCTCTTGATCCCACACCTGTTCTAGGTGAGGCGATATACATTATTGGAATTACATTTATCCACATATTAGATCGATGACCATGCTAATAGTGACCTTTCTGCTCTGTCCCCTCTTTTGAGGGTTTTCTTGTTTTACACAGAATGCCAGTTTTGCCATGACCGAACCGCATCTGTACTTAGTTTGAACCTGTTAGTTACAAACACCACAATTCAGAATTTAAGCCATGCTCTTTTCTCCTACTGCTAAACCTAAAAATCAATTTAAGCTGTTTAGTGGGTCACATTTCTAAGGAGGATTATACTGGGAAGAGGTGCAGCAGCTTTGTGAGGTGAGGACACGACAACCTGGGCCCCCAACTCTCTTAGACCAATGAAAAGAGCATTATCAAGCAGAATTCCACCTGGAACACCAACAATACTTTTTAGATATAAATCTTCTGTATAACAAATTACTTTTTGAGACTTTTAGAGAAAAACTAACTAGATGAGAAACCCATATCTGCTTCATAGCTTTATGACATACCATGCCTGTACCTAGTTTAGTAGTTGCAAAGATGCAAACACTAACATTGTCCCTTAGAGGTGACAGTATGTGTGTGGCCCTGAGATGGACCAGCAAACGTTTTTGCCCTATAGCTGGGATTGGTTCCAGCAACCCCTTGACCCTGTACAAGACTAAGTGAGACTAGAAGATGGATGGAAGTGGTGATCTTAATGCCAGCAGGTTTTTAAAGAGTTTGGGTTTGAATAACATGTCAAACAGTCAACAAAGGACACATTGGATCTGGTCATGACCTATGACTGTGTGCTGTTGTGTCCTTTTGATGTACCTGAACTCTGTGTCTTCAGTGTTACCAGTTTCATTTAACACAATGCCCCAGTAAGAAGGATTTAATACTTCTGAAGTGGTTGAAAATTGTATTGACCTTTAAATTTAAGAATATGGGACAAATTTGCATCATCCAGGATGCAAGTCCCCAGTGTTTTTTGGAGTCAGGAGTCAAGTCTAATGTCCCATTCCATCTAGATTTTTTCAGTTGTAAAATCGTTCTTGGTGGTCTTTGAATTATGATGTAGTTTTTACCCAAAATTTAAAAGCCTGTGTTGTTTTTATATTGACAAATTTCTGAGGAGCTTATTAGAAAACCGCCTCTGAGTTGTAGGCAGGAATTGCCCAATGGAATGGAAGAAAGCCTCCAATAGTTTCCCATCAGCCCTTTGTTTACACTAGCTTACAGCACCTCACAATCCCAAGCTAACTTTAGCGTAGCTAAAAAAAAAGAAAATCTCTAGCAATATCAGAGCAATCCAGCCGTACAGTTTTGAGTCAGATGGCAGCTCAGATGGGTTTTGTCTGCTTCTGAACCCACACAATTTGAATAAATAAATATACTGAATAACTTAACAAGATGTCTTTGTCTGCTGCCTATAAAATGTGAGTGGTATGGTGCCTTTTGAAGAAGTCCTTTAGATCTGAACATCCTTAAAAATTACCAACTGGTATACAACTTACTGCTTTAGGTATTTTTTTCAAGTTTTGTAGAAAAAGCTTTTTTCCTAAGTTAATTTGTTAAGTTTTAAAAGAAACAAAATATTGTACAACATTTTTAATTTGATTTTAGAACAAATCAGAGTTCCAAAAATAGATGTCTTAAGAACAGGGAATGACCTTGGATGTAACTTGAACACACAGCTATTGGATCACCAGATTTGATTACACCCTGAAAGGCTGTAAGGTACTGTCCTAAAATGGTTTCACTCCTGTTTCACAAATCGACTGTATTCTGTAGGTACTTATTGCCAGAGAACCTCAGAGCAGCAGAGACTATTCAAGTTTTTTTTTTTTTTTTAAAGGTGGCGAAGATCCACTGTACTGCTTAACTTTTACATATTTTACATATTTTTTTTAATTTAAGAATATGTTTTTCATTTTTTTCATTTTAGCATGTTATTTTACGACAATTGTTTTGTTTTTGAACATTTGTCCCTTATGGTGATTTATTATTTATAAGCACTTCTTGCTGAAGTGTTGTTGGTGCAGGGCTTGCCCTAGTGTGGGTGAATGGAGGGGGCTGCACTGTAGCCCCACTGTGGTGTGAACCCTGACCTGCCCCAATTTGGGTGGTTGCTGTGGCAATGCCCTCTGTGATCGCTCCTGGTGTGAACAGATACTGTCTCCACAGCAGTGTCCTCCTCTACATACATACATCCCTGTAATCCTATTTTTCTCTTTATTGCCATGTTTTGAGTTTATTCTGCTACCAAAACTGTTTTGTTTCTGTTGCACTATTTTCCTTCAAAGTGCTCAGTACACACTTTATTGTCCTGGGAATATGTACAATCATTCATTTATTTCAATAGTAATCAACCAACCAAAAGAAAGTACTTTATTTAAAAGGATAAAACACTCTGAATATTCAAGATAAATTAGATAAAAGTTTGTGATGCAATTTAGCCTTCTTCAAAAAACATCTTTTTCTTCTTGTTGACACATGCTTTTATTGTACCGCTAACTGATTGTGAGTTGAAATCTAAAGTCTGATGCGAATTGCACGCTTGTTGACGTTATTGTTAAACCTCGAGTTCTTTCGCTGTTTCTTTTTCAGTGTGAGCGCCTCACAATTGATGTTTCTCTCAGATCTTAGCTTTTGGTGAATGTTGCACCACTGAGACAGATAAAATCAGACATGCCTGAAAGCATCTTGTCGGCCCACATTATCACAGTGTGCCGTCCGGAGCTTGTTCACAAAACAGTGTAATCTGCCCAGGATGCCGTGATGGCCTGCTAAGGCGTAGAATTACTGCTAAAACCGTCCGCTGTGACCTTGGTGTCTCTCACAAATGGGAGGGTTTTCACCCTAATAATCGTCTAGAGATCATGAGTTGAAGTGTCCTTCCCTCCACTCAAGTATTTCCGATTAATTTATAATCTCGGAAAAATCACGAAGATCAAAATTTTCTCTTTTAAACATAAAACTATTATTTTTTTACTGTTCAGAGGGCAGTTAACAGAAAACCTCCTGTAAAACAGCTTGAGGTGGCATTTAACACCAATCTGTTAACAAATTCACCTCAATAAATCTATCAAATTGTATGAGCAGGGCAAAAAGCATAATACCAGTAAAATACCTAATTATTCATGTTCACTGTCTCCATAATT
The DNA here is from genome assembly GCA_014656515.1 of Oryzias celebensis. Classification (NCBI taxonomy): domain Eukaryota; kingdom Metazoa; phylum Chordata; class Actinopteri; order Beloniformes; family Adrianichthyidae; genus Oryzias; species Oryzias celebensis. Next base: position 15,549,519 of record BNCR01000012.1, read on the forward strand.
GCAGCAATCAATTAAAGCGGTGAAATTACACGTTCAAAGAGTGTTAGGCCAGTGGGGGTAACATGATTTAATTTAGCTGCTCATTATTTACAAAATGATCTGCTGTGTCTCAAGGTTATCAATCAGTACAAGCTCAGCAACAGAGTACTTAGTTTGTTTCTGCAGGTTTTTCTGTTTTATTGCAGAGTGCGTGCAAATTTATTATGATAGTAATAGTAGAATTTGTTACAGCTGCTGTTGAAATAACCGCAGGAATTTCGGAGGGTGTAAGAATAGCAAACATGAAACAAAAAGTTGAAAGTTCTGATAAAAGAAAAGTAGAAAAGATTATTTTTTCCAATATGAGCTTATCCCCACCGGTTTTTATTAAATCCAGAATGGAATTTCAATCTTTTTTTTTCTCCTCATATATAAAGTCAATCACAACCAACCTCCATCATATCTCATATCTCAGAGTTCCATTTTTTTTTTTTTCTAGTTAAGCATTTCCTCCTCAGACTGCAGGCAGGCTTGTGGCTTACACATTTTTTGACTTTCAAAACTTTAACTCAAACCTTTCCTTGATAAACTACAGTTTGGGGGCAAGCTTGTGCAACCCTGAGTTATTGTTTAAGTCGTGACTTCACTGGCAAAGAGTTCTGATGAAAGTCCCAGGATTAAATCAATCCTTTTCCTCACATTGCTGCCTAAATTCTGTGTATTTTTTCCATTAACGCTCAAGGTTTTGTTTCTCTTTTTCCACCTTGCCTTTAAACAAAGAACTGGTCAAATGTTTATGTGTCTTGGTGACTCGTTCTTGCTGGTCTCCAATCAACTCCAGTCATTTTTTGTTCTATTGTAAAAGTAAATTAAAGTGGTCTTAATTACAAATTTACTGTTGTTTTTTTTTCCAAACTTTAAAAAATCTGTTTTCCAGGACATAGTTTCTACAGAGCTGCAGGACTTCATTAAAATTTCATCTGAGTTGTAGACGGAACTGGTGGCCTGGAGTAGCCCGCCCCCACTTCCTGTCAAGCATCTTTTTACATTCTAAACCCACTAAACCTAAACTTAAACCCCAAGCTAACATTAGTGATGCAACAAAAATGGCGAGCAATTGGAGTTGTCCAGCCGCACAGTCTTGAGCCAGATGCCAACTCGGATGAGGAAAACAAAGACAAACATGGATGTATTTGTCTGCAAGTGGATGAATTGGAATGCAGTGCAGCAGGAAGCTTGTGGCCCACTGACTAGAATCTACGTCTCAGCTACAGGCTTTTTCAAACTGCATTTTTTCTTCTGCTCTTGATTTACAGTAATTAGAAAAAAGAAATACTCAAATGCCATTTTAAATTAAATTTTCTTTCATGAGAAAATGCTACAAGAACAGGTAAAAAAAAACACCAGTCAAGATAGGAAGCCACCATCACTGCTTCTGTTTGTTAAAGCTGTGTTTTTCTTCTCCCATTGTTGCCCTGAAATTCAGTTCTGCCTGAGATAAGAACATTAAACTGACTTAAAATTATTGTTCAATATTTAGACTGCATCCATCTATCAATTTTCTGATTTGCGTAATCCCTTTTTTGGTCATGGGGTTGCTGGAGCCTATCCCATCTCATGTTGGGCAAAGACAGGGCACTGGTCTTTTGGAGGGCAACACAACATCCACTCATCCACACCTCAGAAGAACTTGGAATCACAGGCTAAAGCCTGAGGGATATTTTTTTACTTTTAGAGGAGAAAACCTGCACAGGGAGAACATGCAAACTCTGCATGGTAAAGTCCCAGCCGAGATTCAAACCCTCACTGTGAGGGAAGAGTGCTAGCCTGTACACCCCTGTGCAGTCCTATTTGGACTACATTTGGTCTTAAATAAATCCAAATGAACAAAAAAATCAGACAAATTCAATTGAGGCCACTATTCAAACAAATTTGAACTAATTAGAACATAATTGGAGTTAGAATTAATTAGACTATATTGGGATGTAGTTACATAAGTGATGTTTGCTAAATGTCTTTCACACCCTTGTTTTAACTATTTTCTTCGGTAAATCTGCACCGTAAAAGTTTATTGAAATGATTTAAAAGGATTGGTGAGCAGTGACCTGTTTAAGAAACATTCTGCGCAGTCTCAGTAAGTCGATAGCCTCTAATAATCCGATCGCTGCACCCGCTGTTATTTATCAAGCATGAGAAGAGTCGGTTTGTTTTTTGTTTTTTTTTCAATTGCATCCATTGTATGTAAGGAAATTGTTGCAACTGCAAAGCTTGGATAGATTTTGTGCAGTTAATTAAGATGAAATGATTCAATTTCCAGAGAGATCGAGGCGGTGATTCGGCGTGCATGGCACGTGGGGGCCATTCTGATTAGCAGCCAGCCAGCACTTTCCTCGACATTTTGATGCGAGACAATCTTTTGCATTTTCAATTACACACTCCAACAGCCCTCTAACTACCAAAAACCAAGCTCATTTGCATGATTGAAATATAATTATGGCATGCCAAAAAACACTGTTTTGTTTGGGTTTCTTGTTACAATTCTTTTTTTTGCCCTGTTCTGCTTCTTGGCTAAAATCAATCTCAAGTGACAGATCCACATGCAAATGTATCTAAAGAAAAGTTGAAATCTCTGCAGTAATAAGTAATAAAGCCAATATGAGCTTTTTGCCTGCCTTTATCCTATAATAAAACATTAATGTGTGTCTGAGTGAGAAAAAAGAGATGCTAAGAAATGCCAGAAGGGAAAAAAACTGCATAAAAAACAGCTTTCAACATGTTGCTTCTTTTCATGTCCTGCTCATCCCCCCTTCTGCTTAGTCATTAGATTTACTAGTAAACCCAACAGAGGCAGACCAGATGGCTGTTTTGACACGCCATATCTTTTCCTGGGTCATTGAGCCGCTCCTGGGCATTAGTCTGCTATCTGCTATCAGCATGTTGGTCATTTCCTCCCGTAAATGTGAGGATTTCTCACCTGCCCACAGATGGTCCTTGCACATCTTTTCAATTACAATCGTTTGGGACTTGTGACAACTACAGCACTTTGTGAGTGCATGCTGAATCCTGCATTTTAATGCATATGTGCTCTCAGATCTATCTGTACATGCTCGATCAGTCCTTGTTTTTTTGCTGTCTTGTAAAAAAAAAGTTGTTGTTTTTTTTTTTAAATGAGCTAAACGAGCAGGTGAACACTTTATTTGTTCTTCCAAGCTGGTGATTTAAAATAAATAAGGTATAACTAACATTGACTAATAATGGGTGACATCTATAGGTTCCTGTTTTTAAAAGAAAAGACAAAAATTATTTTTTTTTTTAATGTTAAATTAAAGAAAACTGTTTGACTTCCGAATTGAAGCTCATTCAAAATAAGAAAAAGACGTAGAAAAGCCAAGTTAATTCACAAAACAACAGCTAGGTGGCAGCTTCTATTCTGTCTAATGTACAAAGATCCAACTTTGCAACAGAAAATGACACTTGTTTATAAAGTGTATAAAGAGCAGACAAAAAAATGTATGAAAAAGAGCGTAATTTTGATTTTGAATTTTAAAAATACACTGAGCGAGCCAGTTTCCCTCCTCCAAGTTCCCAGCAATGATGAGGGAAAGGAGGGGGTTACTCTACGGAAGCAGTCCCGCTCACAAATGTGAGGCAAATTTCTAATGTAGTAGATTTTTTTATTTCACCTTTAAGTGGCTTAATTATAATTAAAAGAACACTCGGAAGACTTTGAAATCAGTCAAAAGATGATCGGAGTGAGACTTTCAGAAAACATTTGTTTACACTCCAAGGCATACCTCTCATTCTAATGAACCAGTTTAAAAGTTACTAAACAATATGGATGTACCGTATTGTAAATCTGATTTGGTGCTCGCCCACTAGATCAAATTCAGCACCTTGACTCTATAGTCAGCAACAGAAATTATATGATGTATTGCTAAAAAGAAACTGTACAGATTAGAATTGTTTAAATGAAAAATCTATTTTTTATAGTAAAATAGTTTACCAAGAGTCGTAATTAGAAAGTGGATCGTTTAAGCTGCTGCAATTAGAGATAGACTAGCAGTAAACTATCAGTAACTTGTTAGATAACACTTATCTGACAGCCGGAGCTTGAATGTTCTTGTCTGTGCAGCACAAACTACTCTGTCTCCCTAATACAAGTCCTTAGTTAAAATAAAAGTTTGTGACACTTCTTTGATCATTACTACCCCTCTCCATGTTTTTTTGTTTTATATATACATTTGAAAAGATTTAATTGCAATTAAGTCAATAGATTTTTTTTATCCTTTAAGCTACATTTGCAGAATAAAGACAGTGTGTGCAGTGTTGGCAGTCTTGAAAAAAGTCAAATTAAAAAAAAGGATTTATGTTTTCGGTGGATTTGTTTGATTGAGGTTTAGGCCCACCATGAAAGAAAACAAACAAATTATGTATGAAAATAAAGTCATCTGGAAAAAAAAAATCAAATTTTATGAAGATAAAATTGTAAAACCATAAGAGTCATAATTTTATGATAGTAAAGTGGTAAGTGGCCAAATGCATTATGGCACATAGATTCCTATAGTAAACTAAAGCCTTATAACATTGCTATAATGGATTTAGAGTTAGCAAAAAAAGCATGGCTTTTTCTTTGTAATATTAAGATTTTTTTTCTCACAATTTCATGACTTTGTTCTCGTAAACTTTCCTCAGATTGTTACGAGTTTTTCTCATAAAATTGCACATTTTTTGCATCATTTTATGACTAATTCTTGTAAATGTAAATATTTATTTTATGGTGGCCCATATATTCCATGGAGCAAATATTGATAAAGATCTGTTCATAAATCATTTCAAATAATGGGGATGAATAAAGGTAGAAGCACAAGTGTTGAGAAAGGTTAAAAACTGAAATGAAAATTTGAACTCTCTGTTTCTCGGCATCAAATTTTATGTTTTAGTTTCATGACATTGTCTACAGAAATATAATAAAAAAAAAGAATCACAAACTGAGGGGGGAAAAAGACCTGTACATGTAGATATAAATATATCCTTCGCTAGTATTATTCTCCTATAATTGCTCTTCCATAAAAAAGAACTGAGTTCAGAGTTCTACAAGCACTTTTTAGAGCAGACCTGGCAACACTTAAGCCTGAAGTAATTGCACCGTAGATGTTTCTTTAATTGGACTGCTCACTGAGCAAACTTAACATGGCGACAAGAAATGATTTTGCAGAAAATGATGGACAGATCTTTTATTAGCACAAAAATGTGCATATTTTGACTGGATGCCCTCTGGCCATCTAAACTAACTTGTCTCAGCAACATCAGTGTGCTGAGATGCCCGGTAACCCAGCGTCAGCTGTTCCACTGCACTGAAAAGCCAATAACTTTTCATAGGTTTCACAAGAGTTAAACGCTTGAAATAGTCACATTGAAAAATTGCTGTTTTTGGACCAAAAAAATACACAATGTGAACATTGTTTTACGTTTTTATTCTATCCTCTATAACTCGCTATAAAACCGTTACACATAATTTGTCTACCTAATTTATGATGTACTATCTCAATGAAGGGGCAAAAAAACTTGTTAGACTAGACAAAAAGTTGTGTTGGTGAACTTATCAACTTGTAAACTTGACTTAATTCAAGAAAATGATCTAAAAATACAATTGGTTATTTAATCCAGAGATGTCACTGGCAACATCTTAATAACACAACCTCACTGACATACTGTAACTCCTCAACTGTTAGGGTTTACACGTGAATCAATCGATTCATGTAACGTACAGTGTTGCTTGACAGCACGAAGCCGCCTTTCTCTACATCAGCTGATTTACTGTAGATTAACTGCATGCTGAAGTACTTCACTACTGTAAAATGTTGCGTATCAGTCTAATATTGAAACTAAAGTGCAGTACAGTTTTGAATAAACACACTGTAAAGATCAGTAGCTTCCTTTTATTTTAGCAGTGGACCATTTGCTTAGTTCTGTTTGCTTGTGTCATGTTTCACACGCTGCCCTTTTTAATATCTTCCTCACACCTAGTTTTAATTAGCAATCACCACAGCTGCTTCTCGTTAGTTAATTACACTCTCAGTCTGTAGAAAAGCTCAATTGTTTCCATCGTCATTTGTTGGGTCATTGTAGTTCCTGCTATCATGTCTCTCTTTAGGCCTGTCGCTTATTGGTGCTGTTATTATGCCTTTTTTTAATGGATTACTTTTGTTATCCTTTTTTGAGTTTACATAACAAAAAATGTACATTTTTATCAGTGACATAAACGTCAATAGATTTAACAGCATTTATTTTGGTCCTTTTTTGCATTATCTCTAGTGATGACATGTAGAACTCCAGTATTTTCAGTTAAAGACCGACTCCGATGATCTTTAGATAAATTGTAAAAGCATTCCCGGTGGTCTTCTGATTGTGATGATGCCATTTTTAGCCAAACTTTAAAAAAATAAATAAATAAAACGGCATCAGTTTTTTTGGGACATAGTTTCTGCAGAGCAGTAGTAGTTCATTCAAAATTTGCCTCTGATTTGTGGGCAGGACTGTTGGTGCAATGTAAGCGTCTTCACGCTTCCCATCATCAACCCCCATTGTTTACACTCTCTCCCTCAAGCTTACAGTCTTTCACAAACTCAACTTGACATTAGCAGGGCAACAAAAATTGTGAGAATTATCGTAGCTATCCAGCCGTACAGCTACTAATCAGATGCCAGCTTGGACAAGGAAAACGAGGATATAGTCGTCTACAAGTGGATGCAGCAAGGAGCTTGTAGTCCAACGATGCCACAACCTTTTTCAAACTGCGTTTTTTCACTGCTCCTAATTCACAACGATTTGAATGAATACTCAGAAATGCCATTTTGAGCTTATTTTCCTTATATTTGTCCCCCATCATCATAAAACTGCCACAAGAGCAAGTTAGAGACACAACTGACATTGGACTGGGTCCTTAAGATGTATGAAACATTGACCATGTAAGCTTAATCTTCTTGACATCCAACGTTTTAATTACAAATGTGTGTATGAATGAAAATCTTCTAGTACATTTGTTCGTCCAGTCCTTTTTTTCTTCACACCCTGATGTCTTTGCTTGCGCACAACGCACATGCTCAGTCAGAACACGTGTGCTAACATACCTGGACTCACATTAATCATCACTTGGTTTGAGTGAGCTTTTCCCCTTTGATGGACTCATTTCCCATGCGATCGCGAGGAGAACCTGCCTAAGGCATTATAATGTCCCTTCTTGTCGCATCTCTCGACATTCTTCTTCATTACATCGCCTCAACACCACAAACATGACCTGCACCAATAAAATGTTCCATTAATTTCATCACAGCCCAGAACCCACTCCCTGCAACACTTTTGCTGAGGCAAGGATTTGACATAATGCGACACACTGTAGCTGCCCTAAATTATCATACAAAGAAAATAAAGAATTGGATTTCTTATTACACGCAGCCCGTCATCAGATACTTGTGCACACAACACAGCTGCATCAAAGCAGGAAACTAATTTATTTTCTGCTCTGCTTATTCAGTCACCACATGGAGCCCCCCCAAGTTTATGAAGACACTCAGTATAATTAGTCTACAAAGACTCACTGAATATTCAATGGTCCAGATCCTCTGTCGCTTTTTATTGCAATCTGGAAAATAAAATAGACGCGTACATAAGTCAGAGGCTGAGTTTGATTAACAAAAAACGTGCAGCACAAAAATAGCTGTATTTAAAATCGAAATTGAAATAATACGACTTTTTCTGTGCCCTGCTTTGACGGATTCCCCGTTCAAGAGTATCACTTCAGTAATGACACATAATGAGCCTTTTTGATGATTATTCTTATTTAGTGGGACACTGTTTTTTTGGCCAAATTGAAGTCATTTCTTTGCAGAATAAAATGAGTCTTTAAGACCTCTTTGTCCATTTGTGAAATGATCAGCTCTCAGGTTTGCGTGTGCTTTTCATGCGGGAGAGTTACTTAACAAAAGGAGCAAGAAGGGGAAGACACAGTAGAAACACACAGCGCGGGCACTTATGTGTCCTTCTCAATGGCTGCTTGTCAGTATCATGCTGTCAACACACTGCGTGCCCTTCACTTTGTCCCAGCTCCCAGTTATGGGAAAGAGAAGACAGGAATTATGTACAGAATCCTGGGTTTTTTTGCACTGCAGGGGCTTATACTTGACAAAACAAGAGATTCCTATTGAGAAGGTATAATACCACACTTGTAGAGGCTCCACACTGTATTATTACTGCAATGGAAAAAAGAACAAAAACTGTCTCTATGCAAATACAAATAGGAAAATTTATGAAAATAGGATTTGAACCATTGCTATGATTAAAATGACCTTTTTCTCCAGAAATGTTTGTCGTTGAAGTTTAAACATGCTAATACATTAGAAGTAGAACAACTTTTTTTTTTTTTTTAATATAGTAAAATGTTGTTTTTAGATGTAACTTGGGGGTAAAAGGCAACTTGCAGCTAAAGTAAAATACACAATTACTTGTTACTTTAGAAACCCCACTCCAACCATGTTTTGATCTATTATAAAAGCATTCCCAATGGTCTTAATTATGATTATGCCGGTTTTAGCCAAAATAAAAAAAAATGGGACTTTTTTTAAGGGAACAGTTTCCGCAGAGCAACAGTAGTTTATTCAAAATTCACCTCTGAGTTGTGGGTGGGACTGTTAGCACGAAGCAATTCCACCCCACTTTCCATTGTCGAGCGGAATGGAGAGAGTAGAGTTTGCAGCCCACCCAACATATTTTCCACATCACAAATATGCTTTTTCAATTTGCATTTTTTTCATTTGCGCCTGATTTACACTGATTTGAATACAGAAATACTCAGAAATGCAATGTTGAGCCTAATTCTCTTTATATATGTTCTCCATCATCAGAAAAAAAATGCCACTAGAATATGTTAAAAACACCATTTTCATTGAAGTAAGTCTTTAAGAACATGTGTCAGATTGATCCCTAAAGGCAGGGTTGGATCTTGTTGCAGTCCTTCCTTCACTGTGGCCTCGTCCAGTGTGTTTTTTCCATCACAAATACACTCTTTTTCAAATAGATTTTTTTTTCTCTGCTCATTCACAACAAGTTGAATAAAGAAATACTCAGAAATGCAACTTTGAGCTGAATTTTTTTGATATATGACCTTTATTGTAGAAAAACACTACAAAAACGTGGTAAAAACACCCAAAACACAATTTTCACCGGAGTAGCTTATTACTTTAGAATCTTAAAGAGTCCTTTTTTATCAATACTATCAACCAATATGAAAAAAGATATGGTTGAATTACTTTAAAATTGAAATATTTATATGAATATTCAATTTCTCTTCTTGACATATCCCATTCACAAATGTTGAGTCACAACAAGACACAGATAATGTCATCATAGTATGTGAGCATACATCTTCCTGCAACCTCTGATCTGCTTTCCAACCTGCCTAATTAACGAGCCAGACTCCTCACCAGCTCACAAGAGTTTAATATCGCAAAGTGAGTCATAAATGAAAAAACAGCATGATGCCATCCTTCAGCTTTGATGAGCAGACACGCCTTCTTTCGGGCATGCGGCGTCTGGGCCAGAGGAAAACCGGCTGGGAAGTGTCAGGTCATCAGAAACCACTGATTGCAGCAGCTGCCTTGAGAGGCTTCAAGGGGACGGAGCACAAAACCTTCTCTAAATGTAAATCCAGCCTAATAAGTTCACCAAGGCATAACTTAATCATATCTGCATATGAAAGAACCTGTGCCCTGTAGAGCATCACCGCGAAACTAATGGTAATTAACTTTACAGACTCAAGGTATGTCCCAGTTTGAGATGAAATTGATCCAAGAATAGTAAGATTAAAATCTGTGGTGTATTTGATTGTGCGTGCAAAAAATAAAAATTCAGAAGGCGCAAACATGTTTTGAAGAGATGACTACAAAGAGACAAAGTATTTGATGTGGAACTTTCAAGATATCATGTTTTTTTACTGAAATGACTGGTAATCATCATTGTTTTCATCAAGCATATAAGCCCTTTTTTTTCCATCATTCCTTCCATTTGTACCTTCAATTTTAAACCCAAAACCCAATTTTAAACCCAAATTATTTTTCAGTTCTATTAACATGACATTTATTTCCTCTACACTGGCAATTGTAAAATCTATTTTTTGGCACACAAATACATCAAGAGCTTCATAAAATCTTCTTATTCAAATTGAAAAACATAATTCTCAATATAAAGACAGAAATTCACATTTTATTAAATTTCAACAAACATTTTAACTTTGAAAGTTTTTCAATTTGATGAAGAACTTCAGAGATGTCAGCGGCTCTTTGGGTGTAGGCTTGTTAATAAAGTAAAACCAGTATTAATTCATAACATTTTCAATTTATAGAATAGATTTAATGTGGTGTCAAAAAAAAGTTTTAAAGATATGTAGCATGTAGTACCACTAATAGGTCACTCAATACAAATTGAAAAACAGATGCAGGAAGTCAAATCTTTTTGTTATATTCTTTATCAGGTTACAACCACAAAAAAAGAACAGTGGCTAAGTTTTCTGTTCTTTTCTATGCAGAGGTTTTTTTCCTAATCAACTAATTGTCTCTTTGTAATTTGTAATCTTGAGGGGTCCTGAGCCAGTATTGTTTTTCCAAGCATCCCACCTAATCAGTGAATGCATTTTTTGTAAATAAGAGAGATTGACTGAGGTTTCATTCACATTGCTAAAAAAATTGGGCAAATCCATTTTTTTTTTCAGTCGGAACAGTCAGTAGTCCGTTTTAGCACGTGTGTGTATTCCCAAGTGTGAATTTGAATTTGTGAGTGTGCTGCACCCTGACTGTAAATGAGAACTGGACTGAGTGACCCCTCCCCCTCTCCACCAAGTAGGAAATCAACACTGGCTATGAGGAGCCAAAATCCCATAGACTTCTATAAAGATATAAACAGCTATTGGTCATTCTATATCAAGCATTTTCTATACTTTTACAGCTGTGATGTGGTCCACTTCTCAAATTATGTAAATACTGTAAATCATAATGTTTATGATGCATTTTTTTTTAAATAGAAAATTAGATAGATAAATTTCCACAACAAAGCTAATTGGTTACTATTCAATATTTCATCTGATTTTTTAATCTGAGCAGCATGCATTGCAAAACAACAGAATTGAGGCTTTCATCGTATCCATTTTTTATCTAGAACTAGTAAAGCAAACCAGCATATTGATTTGCATACAAAACAGAGCATCTGTTGCTGCAGTGCGTTGAAAAAAGCTGCAGGACTCCTCAGTGTGTTTACATATTACAGAACCAAGGCGGATGTCTATTATGTATATACGGATGGGTTTTGCTTTCTGCATTTCAGATTATTGGGACAGTGCAATGGGATTTCTGTTGTGAGAAATCCAATAGGCCATTTTACGTAATCTCAATCCACGATACACAATTTAGTGTTAGATGACCTATTACAGATTATACACAATATTACCGATATGTTGGTTGAGGCATCACAATATGGTATAATCTATCTTTTTTCTTTTGCAAAATCGATAAGATCACAATGCTACAACAGAGGCCCACCATTATATTAGAATAAAGTTGTAAGAATAAAGCGCATGTGAAACAAGGTTGCTTTTCCTGGGGGTGCAGTGAGCTGAATATGGGTCCTTCGGCTAGACCCTTCACACTACTGCCTACCACTGTAGCCACAAGGAGACTGGGTCTGGGTCTCCCTGTTCTGGTCCCTAGTTTTGATAAAATACAGGGTTTTGTCAGGAAGGGCATCCAGCAAAAATAAAAAACTTTACAAAGATATAGTTGTAAAATTAAATGAAAAAAGTTGTAATTTTACAAGGAAAAAGCAATGCTTTTTCAAAAATAAAGTTTGATGAGTAAGCCTCCAATCACATGACATGACATCCATCAATGCAACCATTTAGGGTGATGCCATAAGGCTTTAGTTTATCGCAGGAATCTGTGTGCCACAATGCATTTGGAACTCCAAAACTACCGGTGTACAGCCAATGGCGTAAACGGCGCATCCGCCGGATATCCACTCCTTGTGAGTTAAGAATTTTCTTATGGATAGGCCCCTTTTTTAGTAAAATATTTTTAATGGCTTTATACTTACAGTAAAACATTGCTAAATCACAAAAAAAATATAACTTAATTATCCTACAATTTTGACCTTTTCTCATAAATGTATGACTTTTTTTTTTTGCTTTGTTGTACAATCAAAACATAAAAAGAAAAGTTTTTTTTAAATTCTTAGTCTTATTTTTTCCTTTACTTGACAAGCATCCTATCAGTCTGCAAGTCCACTGGGAATTTATCGAGTGAACAAGCCAGATGTAGAAGAAAGAGTGGCTAAAGAAATCAAAACTCGGGTAGTAAGTGTTGATCTAGGTGAACCCAGCCAGCCTCATCACAAACTTTAAAAAGAATCACCACATGTTCATCTACATCTGACTGTAAAGTGGGAAGTGTTCCCTTTCTGCATTCATGAAGACACAAACACATCCACAAACAGGCTCACAGCTACCTGCTGGCAATAGCAATCAGCAAAGAACCCTCAGTCACTACCAAGAGCCCACACAAGCCTCACACACGCTCCAAGCCCACAGCGAAACAAAGGGGATTTCACGTATCTGCTTAAATCCTTTGGCTTTGGATACATCTCTGTTCCTTCTATATGGCCCTTTTAAGAACTGGCTTATCCTCTATTACTGCGGCGCTGCTCATATCCGGCCCTGGGCGTGCTTGGAGCTGCACGGCATTTAGTTCAACTGGGAAACTGGGACAAGATGACAAAATAAGTTAATCACCAAAATCGCTGCTTCTGTCTTGGATATGGTGCACTAAGCATAGCTTAAAAAGACTTTAAATATACATTATGGCTTCTGATCAGATATTCCAAAGTCTGCCCCAGTCTTCAAATCTGTTGGTTTACAAATGTTGGCAAAACACCCAGATGAAAACCACCAGTGATGAACATGGCTTCATTTCGCTAGTCTAAATAGCGTGAGCACTAGCAGGAAAAATAACCCTCATTAAATCCATTATTGGGAATTAAAGCAGCACTTTCACATCATTTCATCAACATGTTGAAATATTTAACTGCCAGAGGTCAGCGAGGGAAATGATACTGCTTAGTTGTCGCGTTCTAAATGTACGCTAAATCCAGCGGTGTTAGCATTAGCTTGGCATTGATACAGAAAGCTGGGGGAATTTACTCGGCTGGATTTATTTGAGGATACATAACATACTAACAGATCCTTTAAAGCTCTGTACTTTGAACTCAGATGCCTCATGTTTGCCGATCGCCTTCACAACTTCAAACTGATGACAAGACTCAAAGATGTCAAGACCGCCAGAGAAAACAAGGATAGCAAATAAACATTTCAGCAAAAAAAAAAAACTTTTTTTTAAGTAGACATAAAACTAAGTAAACCAACATCTGGTAAAAGATGATTTATTCAAAGGGCAAATATGAAAGGGGATCTTCAAACATATCTACGTCTGAAAGCAGCAATGTGTTCTTTTTTTATCTATTCACCTTTTTAAAACTCTTCTATCATATATCATACATCTTTATAATTGTTGTAGTGCTTTCATGCAATAAACTTTTCTGTGTGATTCATTAGTCATGACCTGAGATTAATGATATACGTTAATGAATCTATTTTCATTCTTCCCTAATAATGGCTGTGAAAAAACTTCATTATGAGGTATTTGTATTTTAAATTTGTGAGATTTTGGCACAGTAAAAATTAAAATAAAATGTAAAAAAATGGCTTTATGAAGTTTTTCAATGATAACAGACTTCCATCCTTTCCTTTACACCACCGTTTTCTGAGCAATCCAACAAACTTTATATATACCATTAAAGATACTTACCTTATTCAACAGTTTACCATCCAATGCTATCAGCCCTCCACGTACCCTATTAATTAATGACAAAATGATATGATAATGAACACCTCGTCAGGCTTTTCCCCTTACATAACAGATAATAGTTGTGTCGTTGCGGCATTGTTTTGGCTTAAATCTGTTAAAAACTACAAAGTTGCTCATTGACGACGTCACATCAGCGACGGGCACCTGCTGATTACAGGGACACAGAGCGATGTCAGATACCTTTTCAGCTAAGTTCTACTAACATGTTCATGCACGTAAACTGTTGAACCCTTGTTTTATATTTGAAAACAAGACAATAGTTATATCGAATGAGATCAACATGATAAAAGAAAAATAACACGCTAATTTGTCTACAGTTACTTAGTTGCGTTTAACAGGATCATTTGGCACTCTGAATTTATCTTAACCGGAATTAATAGAGTTTTTTTACATTTGTCCAAACCCTAAAGTTTTAAAAGAATATCAACTTATAAAACTGTTTAGGATCTCAAGCAAAGGTGAAAATATTACAAAGCAATTTGCATATTAGAAAATAGTCCTATTTCGAACACTGCTGCATGATGGCTTTCACAAATGTGTCTAAACTCCAGTCTAATCAGCAGATGACACTACTAAACAATCAAAGTTGTAAACAATTTACACGCATCGCCACATAATTTTGCTAGGAAGCTTCAATGCTTCAAGAAGTATAATAATTATGCATATTTACCACCCATCTAATCATCCTATTGTTACATAAGTGCAGCAGATTATATTTCCTTCTCTTCTATGGGTTCTTTATCTAAATTTTAGTAGAACAAGGAATTACAGACCATGTAAGAATTATATTTTCAACACTTCGTGCACCATATTGCTTGTTGGAGAACCAGCCAAAGCACGGGGAGTACACCCATCACCTGTTCCTTGGGTTTTGGCGCAACCACTATAGCCAAGCACTGCTTTTTGACTATCAGAAATTGTGGTCTGAAACACAACGGCTACATGGGCCGCAATTCTAGCTCTTTGCCTCTTCAGGCTCTGCATTGTTATCTGCACAAACATTGCAGTCATCAGCTGCAAGTCAGATTAAAATTTCTGAGTCTGCACAGGCTGGTAAACCCTTTTACACCAGAGCTTTATCTCCAGTGTCGACATTCTACCGCAACTCTCAACTGCAATTAACGTAATTCCAGTGGATTCTGAAGTGTTGCATATCGATGCAAAGCCGATATGAATCGTTTTTTCTCTGTCAGAATCAGCTGATTCATGGAAATCAAGACAATTAAAAATGTACAATATTTCAAAAAGTGTGTCATTTAAGTATCGCTGGCGATATATTTGGTGTTAAAAAAAAAAAAAAAAGCTTGATACTGGAAAGACCAAAAACTCTTTTAGTACAAAAAAGAGAAAAATCTGGTCATAACACACACCAGTGTAGCACAGCAGACTTAAGGTGCACTGAAGGTACAACGCACGTGTCTTCCGATTTTTGTTGCAAGGCAATGCAAAGATGCATGTGTGCCAAAAATTCTAACCCGTGTCTAATTTTCTCATTGCGTGGGATGATGAGTTCAAATATCGGAACCTTGGCAAAGCGTCACACCATGCCAACAAATCTAGACCTCAGTATCTTAAGATAGGTGATCTTATGTTACAGTGTTGAGCGCGGCGCGTCAGTCTGACTGCAGCCGGCAGAGCAAGCAAGTGCTGCCACAAAGGGTCTAGCCAGGTTGCAGCCCAGGCTGCCGGCCCTTGGGCAGGAGCTGGCTATGCTGGTCCACGGGCAGTTATCTTATTTTTCCCCTCTCGGGGGGTTAATGCTCAAACCGGGCTACAGACAGGTGAAAGTGATGTTTAAAACAGCCGTCAGGCACAGCTCCTGCTGCAGAAGTGAAGACCGGGAGAGACTGAACGATCTGGTGAACCCAGACACAGCGAGGTGCTTGCCAGTGCCTCTGTAGAGCTCTCCAAAACATATAAACCCCAGCTACTCACTCTACATCAACCATGTTTTCCATGATGGGGCAACGAATGAAGTCAAGAAAAACTGGCAGTTGCTCCACGCTCAGAGCGTAAAGGATTTTAGGGCAGGCGTCGAGCAGAAAGAGACAGAAGAGAGGCAGCAGACACAAATCTGATTCTGAATCGCATTCGGTGTGAATGCAGAATTAAAACACACAAATATATAGCAGGTATAAAAATGAAGATAATGCACTAGCATCCCCACACGTCTGTGGTAAATCATGATTTCTTATTAGTGCGGCTCTTCACAAACTTAATGTTTGGCAGTTTGAAAGAAAATGTAAAAATGCACACATTCAAGGTCAACATTCCTATTTCAAACAACCTCATTCAACAACACACTCACACACTCGTAGTGTTTAACTCAACACCAGGTTTTTCTCATTCCATGATGACATCTGGTCCACCACAGAACAGATTGCAATTTTCTGTCCTGATAGAACCTACAAACTGGCCATCAGCACATTTAACGTTAACAAGAAATTGACCAATAACAGTTTTTTAAGGCTCCTTGCAATTTTGAGCTAAAGTCTGGCCCCAAGCCCACCGATCGATCAATATCTGTGTCTCATTCTTCAGGCCAGTGCATCATCACCGGTCCAAGTTAAACCTATACAGCCGCTGAAATCAAATCCTTCTATAAAATACCGTCTGACTCAATAATCCGCAAAAAGTTAACTGTTTGATGAATTAACATGAAGGCCGAACAAGCTGTATCCACAAGTCAAAAAAGCCCATCCTTGAGCTGACATTGACTCTAAAAAATTCCATCTTCAAGTGAACATTTTCCACAAACCTAAACAATTATGAAGTTCGAAAAGTGCAAAAACTATTCTAATCTATTTATCACTATGGCTGAAGTGTTCTGGGCCTCACTTAGTTTGCTGAGGGAAAGTAGCACTACCTACAGTTTACAGATATAGGTTTAAGAAGATGGAAATCCTAATGCATTTTTTTTCATTGGTTGGCGCTCTCATTTATGTTTACCTCCCTTGAGGCAGTGTTGCTGAAAATTGTTATGGGAATTCACTCCTGGTTTGGGGGACGCGTGTTCTGAAGGTTTGGAATAATTTCCCCTCAGGCTCCAGCTCCACAGTGTCTATCAAGTTTGAAACAAAAAAAAATTGCCTCTTGCAGTCAGCCCCAGTATGAGATGATGGGATGAACGATGTTTGTTTTCTTTCCCTCTTGTGTCCCACAAACTGGATAGCGAGCAACCTAATCCACAAAATACTTTGACAGGGCAAGATTTACCTGAAAAAAACACCCCAAAATTGAGTCTCGTCCAAACAAACTCCTCCAAATTACAGCCACAGGTAAAAATCTTATTTTCCAATTGAAAGAAAAAACTGAGGTCGACATTAAATTATGTGGATTGATAATGCAATGCCGAAAAAACCTTTTCCATCACTGCTGTCATTAGCAACTGCAGCACACTTTTTTAAAATGACACACCGAAGAGAAGAATGATGTTTTTGGTTTTTGTGTTTGGTTTTTGGTTGTAGGATTCATTGTTATATTTATTTGATAAACAACTGGGACGTTAGCCCAAACAAGAAGTTCTGATCCTGTGTTCACATCACGCTTGGAAATGCAAATTCAAGCGGCCACGTCCAATGTAAGTCATATGCACAACTCAGGCTTCCCCACTCAACACTCTTGTGTTCTATGTAAGTTTTTGTCTGGATTGCTTCCCTATCCCTCTGGCTCCTCCACATTGTTCCAACTCTAAGGGTATTTGAAAATCTAGTAATTTCCAAAAGTTTTTTTTAGGAGTTTTTCCTCACAGAGAAGGAGGGTCTAAGGGTAGGGATGCCCAGCTTAGCTTAGTCTATTTAATGTTCTCGTACAGTTACCGGTGTGAAGCCCATTTAGACAACTCTATATTATAGGCTATATAAATAAAATAAAATAGAATTGAAGTTGTGGGCGGAGGAGTCACACTTTTCTTCACTTCGGTGTGCTCTGAAGCGCTGAAGTTTACATTTAAATATAAGCATTTTATCAATCAATGTGGCACTTGAATAAGTTTTAGGTTTTTTTCAAGTTCTTACAGTTGTAAAACCAATGTGGTTTAGCACCTACAGCTACACACTAACAAAGATGACCGGTGAGTATTGGTGACGTCATCAAGCGTTAGTAAAGTCAGAATATAAAGTCAGTATTTTTTCCATATCTCTCTTTTTGAAGGGATAAATGTAGAGATAGGGAGAAGCCATTTGGGTAGGAAAGCCATTTACATTCAGCCATAAAGTCCATTTTCAGGCTCTAGAAAACACATGACTGTTGAACACACGTTAAAAGTTAGTTAAACCAGCGGAACTTTCACCAACTAGGAACTCATATTTGATAGTAATGTTTGCATGTCCTTTTTTATTCACAGAAGTACTAACTGTTTAAAAATTGATCACAGAGGAGAAATGAAAAATCACATTTTGTACCGACCGCAATTGTAGAACATCAAGTATTTCATATATCGGAATGAGCTGAAAAAGAAAAAGCCTGGAGTAACATTTTCACTGCTTTGACATTTTACACCAAGCCTCTTCCAACTGTAGATACAATTGCGAGTGTCGGGTAGTAGTAGTGTGAACACCATGTGCTAAAAGCACGGTCAAGAATGCCCATTTAGCACATTCTTGAGTTATCTTTGTCTTAGTCATTCATTGTCTTTCGAGGCCGAACCTGCAGAGCATAAAGACGAAATCTCTAAACCAATCTATCACTGAAAGATGAATCATCAGAGCATGCAACATTCTCTCTGCTTTGAGTGCATCAGTTTTATTTTGTCATTTTATTTTCTGCTTGTATGAAGTCTTCTATTAGTTATGCTAATTGCCTCAAGACCTCCCGCAGGGTGGGATCCTTTCCCAGTTCAGTGGCTGTGAAGTTGTTTGCCCAAGGAGGTGAGCCAGCGTCTCGGTGTGTTTACAGTGCACAGCCAGGAAGTGTTAAAAATCTGTATTGATGCCGCACACGTGCGTTTGTCAGTGATAATGGGAGTCCGCGTGCTGGAGTCCCAATTCTCTAACCACTCTGAGGGAAGAACGAAAGAAGGGAACTGTTTTATCCGAATGTGATTATTCGCATTTATATCGATTATTCTTCCGTCTTCTCTGCTTTGTGTTTGATCTCATTAGTCAAGCAAAACCTTTTGGGAAACAGGGACCATTTTTCGCAGTTTTTTTCCATTGCGATATTCATCCAATGATTTCAGGAAAGCAGTCAACAGAAGCTCCTATCAAAAAAAAAAAAAGCTGAAAAAGTAATATCCATTTATGCAAGACTGCCTGAAGAGTCCATACTTTAAAATTTCAGAGACGGGCGTAATTCTGATTCAACATTCAATTTGAATGTCATCAGAAAACTAAGCTTGCTTGAATAAAATAACAGTAATAGCCTCTCCCTCCCCCTTTTTTTTTTGGAGAACTTCTGTTCCATCTGTGCAGCAGTCAGTCACGTTATACAAACTGCTGATAGAAGTCATTTTATTAATTCAAAACTGCACAACAATAAAATCAAAATGTGAGGAGCTGCATGGAACAATTAGGCCTGCAGGTTTTTTTGAGGTAATAGATGATTTTGATGGGAACACCAAATGATTTTTCCCTTTGTCCAGTTAGAGGTCTGAACATCCAGAGAATGCACAACATGAATGAAAAATTTGATACCAGCTGAACATCAGCACCACCCTTAAATCAAATACAGAGAAAGCATCTTTTGAAACCGCTCGCCCGACACCAAATAGGAGCAAAACTAAGGCCTGAGGGCTGGATGTACTGTAGCCTCCGGGGCAACTAAGTCTGGCAGCAACAATAAATGATTGGCTTTTTTATCTACCAGGGAAGTGAGTTGTGAGAACAATGTCACATTCAATTTGTATGAGTTTCATTTGGTGAGGAAGATGAACACTTTGAAGTTTTTGGGTTTTTTTTTTTCTGTATATGCTGCTTGGAAAAGTTTGTGACACTAATTCACAAGAGCATGACACACTATATTTCCCCATTTAAAACAGAGAAGTGCTATAATATTTTAACCATCTGTGACATTTCTTTTTGATTATGACCTTAACGTTATCTCACCTCCATAAAAAAATGGTAAAATATTTAAGGTGGTCAATGATTAATATAGAGATATCTACTCTTGACAAGAATCTGCATAACCTACTTAAGAATATCAAGATCAAAATATTAAGATTTGAGTTTAGATCTGAAATCTTTCTTCTTTCAAAGGTAGATAAAAGCTTATAGTCTATGACAAACCTTAAAATAAAGTGTTTTCATTTAAGCCACCAGGAGCAATGTGAGGTTAACTGCCTTGCCCAAGGACAAGTCAAAGCATGGGCTGGTAGTAGCAGGATTCAATTGTCGAGCGATAGAGTCCAACTCGAGAGTGTATATGATATTGTGACTTTTTTTTTGCCTTGTCCTTTAAGAAGATCCTGGAACAACACGCACACCGTCGTCGGTAAAATGCGCGCTGCTGTGCTGTTGGTATGACAACTGTGAGCACACGAGTTCAACAAGCTGTTGAAGAAAAAACGATTTAATTTTGAAATTGTTAAAAACTTAAATGTTCATCTAAATTTTGGGGCTAATTTTTAAAATATTGCCTTATTTACTTTAAAATCTGAATTTCATAATAAGTCTGTGTGTTGATGTTTGTAAATATGTTTTTTAAGGATGATTTAATATTACATAATTTTACTCAATAAACGACTACATTTAAATACATAATTTTAAGCTTTTTGAAGCCTCTTTTAAAAGTGGTTCATATGCCAAAATATGTGTTATGTTTAAATCATGATTTTTGTTTGAGTTATTTTCTGTGTTTTTCCCAGTTTGAAGGAAAGGCTTAATCTTTCCACAACTGTTTTCTGTCAGACTCTTTTAAGGCCTTTGTCAGATTTTCTTTTTACAGTTTTTAGTTGTACCTGTTTTTTTTTTTTTTTTTGTTTTGTTTTGTTTTTGTTTTTTTGGTTTTTTTTGCTTTTTATAACTTATTTCTGTTTATTTAGAGTACCATGTATTTTATGTTTACATTTTGTCACATCTTTAGTTTTTATCAACAGGCCACACCCCCATCTGGGACTTCTACATGACCATTTACAGACGGTTTCACAGATGAACTGATTGTAGTTTAGGATGGAGGAAAGCCATTGTAGTAAAACGGAGACTGCGTTTCTGCACTAGTTTTCCAGGCCACGGTCCCTTATTTGGGTGGCTTTTTGCCACTTGGCTGGCATGTGTTCAATGATCTGATCCCCTGTTCTGATTTAAAGCCATTCATTTCCAGCGAGCTCTTTTTGTTAATACCCAAGCGGAGCTGCTGATCCAGATCATCCCTGCACAATACACTCTTCTATATGGCCAAGCTTATTTTTTGACTGTCTCAATTCAGGTCATTCTAGTACACTTAAGCATGACATAACAAAAAGAAAAAATCAACTAAAAAAAGAGCTAAAAAAACCTTAACATATTCTCCTGATGCCCTACAAACTGTATTTAAAATAAAGCCTTTTCATAAAGGAATAAAAGGGATTTCATCTAAAGCTAATCACCCACATACAGAACATATATTGTATGAAACGGTAATGTCTTTTATCAAGGTTCTATTAAATGTTAATGGTTCTACTTCAGGTGCTTCTTTAACATCATTAACACAAAATAAAGTGACAAAGTTCAATTAAACATGAACTGAACAGCTTTCTGGGACACCATTCAATCCGTGTAGCTTGACAACTAAACAGCCGGTTGGACAATGAAAAGCTGAGACACTCAGGAGTCCACTCATGAAATTCCAACTCGATAATCAAACTACATAAAGACAGCCTTGTCAACAATAGTTCAGCAACCTCTATAAGTGAGCAAAACCCTCGGAATGAAGTGCGGCCGAACGATTACAGATGTAATGAAGCAGAATAGACACGCCGCCTATTCAGTTACGACAGCATTGCCTGTAAATGTTCACGAAGGGCGAAACTGTTGCTCGCTGGATGTAAAGGATGAATACATTACAGCCAGGATAGAGCCTCCAAAGAAGAGCAGGTAAAGTGTACCCATAAAACGGAATGACAGTCCCGGAGCGCCATCTTCTCTCAGCGCCTGAGACATCCTGTTGAATTTATTAAGTGCTTGCTCTGACTTGGCTGTTGTGCAACACTTGTCTTCATACACCGTGATTGATTTTCTTAATGGAAACTTGACATTTCCAAAATGATAATGCAGGGGCTGATTAGAGATGACTCAGTCATTCGCACTTTTTAGGATCGGTTTTAAACCTCCAGTTCCTATTTATTATTTTTGTTAAAACGATAAATGCCTTTGAGCTCTATGAGAGTTTTAGTGAATTAAAAATTCATTTAATTCATTTGATTAGCCAATAGTTTTTTTTTTTTTTTGGCAATTACAGAACCTACTTCAATGCTTATCAAACAAACATGTATTTTTTTGGTCCAGGACCAGGAACCACTCTCTGACCCATCTTTCTTGGTGGTCTCAGTTCATTTTCAATTGGACCGAGCTACAGTTTGCTCTGAGTTTCCTCAGTCTGATTAGGCTCCGTGTTCGGACCGAAACAACTAAACCACATCGGCCACCATAGCCGCTACAGAGTAGCGGAGCAATGATGAGATCCAGAAACTCAGTGGGATTTGGTTTGATGAATGCAGGCTCATTAAAACAACTTTTAATGTGATACACATTGCTTCTCTCACTGTTTTACTGACAATTTAAATATCAAACACTTATCAGTGTATCTTTTGAACCACTTTTCACCACGCCTCCACCATAAGTGTTGTACCTGATGTTGACACAGACGTTCAAAACTGGTCAGTGAAATATACATTTTGAGTAAGACAACTCTCCTGACAAAGCCTGCAAAACTTAAGATTTTGATTCTTCTTTTTTCTCATTGCTTTGCCCCACCCCCAAATTTCCTGGCCAATGATTGAAGAGATCTTTAGCCACTTGATCTTGTTTACAAGATTTGGTTCAGAGCAGAAATGTCCAGTTGAAGAAATCCGATGAGAGATCAAACGCAAGGTTCAGGACTCAATCCGGACAAAATTAAGCGGACTCAGTTCAGACCAACTGACTGTTCCAGTCTAAATACACCATTTGATCTTTCAAAATTCATATTTTAACTAAAGAAAAAAATAGTTTGCTAAATTATTGTGGGGTTTTTTTTTGCCTGGGAATTCATATTTATCACTTTTTCATTATTTCCTTTAATCTATTTTAGGCCAAATTTTAAGCACTGGAACCTTTTTAAGACAAAGTAAAACACAAAAGTATTCAAAACAGATACTGATCACTAAAATATCTCCTGTTCCACTGTGAGCTTTAATGATTAGAAAAAGAACATTTGCAGGAATTCCTTAATCAAAGTGACTCATGATCTAACCTTAACTCAAGCTTAGGTGCCCAACAGATGTCACCAGAACTGTCAGTAAGGCTGAAATAAGTCTTACTCGTTTCTGAATCCCATTAACGCCTCTAAGTTTTGGTGACGGATTTTTTTTTATTTTACTTGACCCCAAAGTCATAGAAATAATTAATTTCCAAACAAATGTCCAACAGTTTATAATGGACTTCCATCCATCTATTTCCCAAATCTGCTTGATCCCTTTCAGGCTCACGAGGTTGCTGGAGCCTATCTTATGATAAATTGGACTGGTCAATTAACCTATGAGGCATGTTTTTGGTCTATTGGGGGAAGCCGGAGTTCCCAGAGAAAATCCACACGTGCACTGGGAGAACATGTAAACTGTGATTGGAACTAAGGCCTTCTCACTGTGAGGTGAGACCACTAACCCAACACTCTCTTTCTGCATTTGTATTTTGTCTAACACATACTGTAAAACACCAAGTGTTCAGCAAGTTGTTTGGACATTTTATTTCTTGCCAGGTGCCTTGTATTTTATTTCTAAAGCTTGCCTCAGTGGTGGTAAGCAATAACGTCTCTAAAGTTTGTTTGCTTCCTGCATCAAACAAACATTAAATATTTAAATACACATTGAATTGCAGCTCTCTGCGCTGAGTTTCCCAAGTGTTCCGCATAAAGGAAGCAGCATGGCTTTTAGACAAAGAGCAATTTTTGTCTGTATAGGAAAGATACGCAATACTTCCCTTAGTCAAAACCTCTTGAAATACCATACATCTAAAGCCTTTTGAAATTGAAATGTACAGTTATTCACACCAAATGTGGATGCATACTGTAGAAGCTGAGCAGCAACTATGATAAAAAATATAAGGTTTTAATAAATGCTTTATGCATATGTTCTGAATTATTATTTTAAAACATTATTTTTGCATACATATTGACACGCAAAAATAGTTTTTGCCTTAACATCCCCATGAAATGGAAAATTCAAGTCAAGGAACTATGCATATCTGAAAAGCTGTCATGCCTTATGGCGACACAGTTTCCAGTTCAGGGTTCTCTGGTCTTCTTCATTTGAATTTGTTAGTATAGGATAAGAAACTGAGAGGGTGGAAAACTGGAAATCTGTTATGAAATCAGAGCTACAGTTTTATGTCTTTGTCATATGTAAACTTTTACCCTCAATCCACTTTTGTAAAGCCCACAATAGCAAACGGAGGGAAAACAAAACTTGGATAAAGAGCTTTCCAACTGTTTTTGTAAAATGAAAGACAGAGATACAGATATACTCTGTCTAGTGATGGGATAGCAGAGCAGAAACTGAATGCTTCGACATTAAAAAGTTAAAAGGCATGCATTTAGATGATTGTCATTTGCAAAAAAGCATTACATGTACCAGTACTGTCTCTCAGGATTGTGTTTCTGCACTAGTTCATATTGGTTTGAAGTTGCCCAGATTTCCCTGCCATGTTGTCTATAGTCTTAGAGTATTTATAACATTTTACATTTCTTGGTCTCCTGTTGATCTCAGCTTTACTTGAAAGATTACTAACATATGAGCATTTGCACTAAATCTCAACGTGTTTGGCATTTTGGTACTTATGAATCCGAGCAATTCAAACTCCTGCACAACAATAGTCTTTTCTGTTCAGAGGAAGTAGGTGCATCTGCCTATCCAGAGGCCTTCCTGAACAGGCAGAGTAAATCCCAGAAAGCACCTCCTGGGAGGTAAAAGCCTCTTTCATGAAGCTGTTGCGCAACAGACGCAAAGGAGGATCATTTTTGTTTTCTCTAGTTACCAATTCATGCAAACGCTTTATTTTGGTGTCGTTCAACGTTACACCGTTACTTAACCAAAAAGAAAGGGTAAGGCCTTAGTCACAACTTCCCTTATGGGGAGATACAGATTGTCTGGGGCTGAAGAATAGGCAAACTGAGAAAATATCAAGGCCGTAAACTTCTCAAGAAGCCCATAGAGTGAAAATGTTCAGGAGACGGGTCATAGAGACCTAAGCAACACTCAAGGGTAAGTAAGGGTAAAGTAGGTGAGATGCAGGCACATTGTACAGCAGGTTCATTTGTGCTGTTCAAGGGATAAGTGCCCACTCTTTGTGTGCAGCCTGACTGTTAGAGGAAGACTTTAGCCAATCAGAGTATAGTTTGTGTGGGTATCCTTTGCGATTACGTATCATCTTATGTATCATCTCCACACCCTGACGTTTATGCACAGTTTATGTCAGTAAAGAGCCAGTCTGCACACCTTACTAACGACTAGAGTGTGGTGTGAGAAAATCGTACCACACCATCACCCATACGTTATAAGTGCGTGCAACTCACATTTTTATTATGAAAACTTCACAATACTCTTACCACATGCATGGCAATTGCACATTCTATTTTCATTACATCCCTTGAGGTCAAGAGGACCTGGTGGCCGACACGATGGTGGCTGAAAATCATTAGCCAGAAACGTCATTGTGGGTGTTCTGGTTCTTGAGTCCCTTCCGGCTAATGATTTTCACCCGCCACCAGGTCCCCCTCTATGAGGTGGCCATGCAAGCATCAATGGAAACTGCAAGACAAGCCTGCAAGATATGGCCGTACCTCTCTAAGACCCTTCACGGGTGCGGACAACCCAAAAACCCACAGCACCCGTACGGGTCAACCTCTCATAAGAGTCCGTGTGGCTAAGGCATTAGCAATGGGACTCTACAGTCAAATGTGGGGAACGTAAGGTGGAAAAGGGGTTCTGTTCATGGAGGCTGCTCATTTATGTGCAGCTCGCATCTGCATGCTGCTGCAAACAAAAAGACAATGTTCTTGTCTTCTGTTATGACTGAACACGTAAAAGGACAAGGTTGCAGCCCCAATGCTACAGGTGGCCAAACCTGAGCACTGCACATTTAAACAAAATAGTTTATAAACAGAAACGATAAAACTATTTACAAAATGTATTAATTCTATTTCATTACACACAAAAAATAAATAAATAAAAAACGTAAGGTTTTTTTTGTCATTTCTGTGGTGTCAGTCATGCAATCTTGTGGTTTTCTATTTCACACTATTTTTTTAAAGGTGATTCAAAGCTGTGTGAAATAAATGTTTGCTGGCTGTTAACTCTGTTTTCTTTGTAAAAAGCTCTCCTGCAGTTGTACACGCATGACACAAAAAAATTAATTAATCAGAAAAAAACAGCACAACTGTCCTTAATATTTAAAGGGGAAAAATGTTAGCTGCATCACTCCGATGTTACGCCACTTTGTCGTACTCATCCAAGCAGCACCTGCTCCACCTCTGATTCCCTTGTGAGACTTCTTCTGGTCTGAAAGGGCGACATAGGTGAATCGTAATGATACGACATTGAATTTATTACCTAGCAGCTTTTTAAGAAGCTCGGTGAAGAAGCCTCGGTGGCCGAATGGAACGGCTGCATGAAAGAGGCTTTGGTTTTCCGCAACCAGGGTGGGAGATTAGGGAACCTGGTTTTCCCTGGCTTCTCCCAGGGAAAGCAGCTTTCAGCACGAGCACATTTACATAACAAAGGCTGCTGACACTCAGCACTAAACTTTGAGTAGACAGAAGTGGCTGGATAAAAAAGTAGACGTGATTTACCTGTGAGAAAACAGAGGTGAGGAAACCTGAATGCTCCTATGCCTCTAAGCTCATGAACGGACTCCTCTAGATAATAGTTTTGTCTCAGGAACCAGATGAACCCAGAAACAATGAGAAACTCAAGCCATTGACTTTTGTACTGGATTGCAATTAAAAAGCCCAAAAAAGATGGCTGATTACAAATACAAACAAAGCTGAGGCTGTTTCTAACAAACTGTAAACCCCTGATATGTTTGAAGACCTTAAAAAAATGGCTCATAGTTGTCCGATAAGGGAACCCTTAAAAATTGTACGGCTCACAATTCATTCAATTTCAAAACTTATTTGTCACTAATGTCTATATTTTCACACAACTTGATATCTCTATCCATGTGCAATACAACTCTATCTGAATCAGAACCATAGATCTCATGATCTGATTCTCAAATACATCAAGTAAGCTGGAGCCAGATGCAGCCATTTAGATTAAAGACTTTCATCCTTTTGAAATTTCTCTGATGAAGAAATGATGAAGAGACATGAATAAGCAGCAAAACATCTTCTAAAAACAAACAAAACACACACAGTCTAGTTGCCTTTAAAGATAGACATCCTGAAGACAACATCATCAAGATAAAAAATACAATAAAATCCACAGACTTTTAGCCCCTAATTTTAAGCACATCCACTCTCTGTGGTCCACATTTTTGAATATTTGCTTCTCTGTCTTCCCCAATAGTTTACTTATCAATACTACATTACTCTTTGGTCACCAGCAGAGTCATTTATAATCCTTTGTTGATATGAGATGTACATATTTTAGACATATATATTTTTTATATCAAAATTTATGTTGCTTTCACTCACTTTCACTTATTGCTTTTATATTATTTATTTCGTTTATCATAATCATTATTTTGTTGTGCATACTATAACAAAAAAAGAAATTCTCATTAAAAAATACCCTCCGTTGTTAGCATCGAGCGACAATGTCAGGCGACTTTGGGGATGGTCATCGTTCATGCTTTTAAACAACAAGGCTTCAGGTACAATTGGGAATTTATCTTAATGCGTTTGCATGTTCATGTTGAGTTTAATCATGAGAAAGTATTGAGGAAAACATACTTTTCTTATGACAGCAGTTGGGAAAAGTGTCTGACATAAAGAATTCTGACTCAGGCATGAAGCTACGTTCACACTGGCCTCAGCAACGTGCATTTTAGCGACCACTTCCAATGAAGTCTATGTAAAAGCACAAAACGTTTGCATTCACGGGTTGCTATGCAAGTTTTTAAGTAAGGTTTTGGGCTCTACGCTCAATGCATGGCTGAAAACCAGTAGAAAGTTAAACCAGTTAAACTTTGACTAATCAGGGACTGTTTTTCTACTGACATTTTTCACTCACTCACTTTCAAGCTGTGAAAGAAAAAGCCTGGAGCGAGATTTGCCCCTTCTATCTAACAGTAGTGTCGGGTAGCAACAGTCCAGTCTGAACACCGTATGCTAAAAATGGGTTCAAGAACGCGTGTTGAATTCTCTTCACGTACCTGATGTGTACATAGCATTAGATAAAACATAGAGGTTCCATGGCTGTCTATCACGTAGCAAAAATGTGCAAAACAAGTTCTAAACAAAGCAGAAATGGGTCTGAAGTTTGAAAATCAATTTTAAATCATGTTCATGATAGATTAATGTGGTATGTTGACAAAATGAATGAAAATTGTTTCAATAATGCCTAAGAAATGGATGCCCTTTGAAAGAAATGCATTATAAGTGCGTCATGCACATATTGACTCATGGTGTAAAGAAGATCCTATTTTCAAAAGAAACTTTGCATTTTTTATAATTACATGAATATGTCAATAAAGCTATTGTTCTTCATAGTTTAATGTCAAATTTAAATCATAATTGTTTTAAAAGGAAGAGCCATCCATCTGAACATGTAATAGGAATTAATGAAAGAAACGCTGGAGGTCATACAGAGAGAAGATGGGGTAAAGCGAGGAAGTGCACAAAAAACATATTTTTTTTTCTGCTCAGCGTAGTGAAATTTTGATTCAAGTGGACAAATCTGTTAAGCAGTTTGAGCATTTTCATTTGGAAAAAAAGGACCCATTTGGGTACCAGCATGCTGAAAACAAAAGCAGGACACATGCAGTTTGATGTTTGCTCCTAATCACATCAGAAAACAACACGGCAGAGCAGTCTGAACAACTCCTAACAAGACAAAAGCAGTTTTTCACAGAAGCCTTCTCTGATGACCACATGCCAAAATGCAGCTTCACACTGAGGGAGAAAGTCTCTTGCTCGCAGTTAAAGAATGTCTCACTGATAAGCTGCATGAATATAAAAGTACTCCAAAAAAAATCTGCAGTCCCAATAACTCTAAATCACTTTTATTTTTTGTGTCACCCTTTTTTAAATTTATAAACCTGTATTTTAAAGCAAACATTGCAAAAAAAAGATTAAGAACACCTGATAAATATTCTTGAACATCACACATTCTTTTACCTTTTGCTACTAAAGGGAAAAACAAAAACCATGAACCTAACGGAATAAAAGCTGTTTCAATTAACCAGAGAAAAGACCAAAGCCAAACGCAATCTAAAGCTGGCTTTGTCACGGCATGACAAGCATAAAAAGCCTTGTTCTAAGCAGACCTCAACAGGCTATTGTCTGACAGGGCGTTCAATGAAAATACCAAAAATAAATCCCAACAGGTTACATGAGACTGTGTAGCACTGGAAAACCTAAACAGCTTAAAGAATATACAGTAGGATAACCCTATTATTTCAAAAGTCATCCATGATCCTGGTGATGTTACAAAAGTGCCACTTTGACATTAAAAGTCCTCTTGATACATTTAGTTCTTGCCACAATTGGCTTCCAAAACATTACTGAGCTTGTTAAATGAAAACATCTATATGTAGTTCAATGCAGACATGACCCAACTGCATTTCCGCTGGATGATCTGGAGATCTTCCTTCTGCATTTGAAGTTTATGGAAGCTGTTTGTGCTGTGAGACTTTTAATGTGTATTTATGAAATCAAAAATTCATACTTTTATTTTCTTCCACCTCAGCTTCAAAAGCTATTAACTGTATCAACATCTGTCCTTTTGTTCAATGCACAGTGGTATTGCAAAAATGTGAATGTAGTATTCTGATTTATGTTGTTGTTGCTGACATGCAGCAAATGTGCACCAATTCCCTGGTATGTAGTCAAGGTTTCATTCCTCCATAATTGGATACAATTACAAAAGTT
Source organism: Oryzias celebensis (assembly GCA_014656515.1). Classification (NCBI taxonomy): domain Eukaryota; kingdom Metazoa; phylum Chordata; class Actinopteri; order Beloniformes; family Adrianichthyidae; genus Oryzias; species Oryzias celebensis. Next base: position 15,579,659 of record BNCR01000012.1, read on the forward strand.
CAAATCAGAATGTATTTTTAACAATCTCCTTTCAGGTGGAACTTCAAATCAGTTTTTCTTGTTATTACTTCTTCCTGGTTTTTCACAGTTGTACTCTTACAGCATTTTTTAAATTCTTTTTCTCAACAGCACCAGCTTCTAAGAAAACTATTTAAAAATAGATTGATTGCTTTTTGTAGCTTTAAATATCTTGAAAACCTGTAATTTGCATGGAATTTTATTTTTTGGGGTATTTTTGTAACTGTCAGTTTTATGCTTTTACTAAGGCATCTGATTGGTCAGTTTATAACTTGAATAATTTGCGATTAAGAAAATATATCACGAAAAAAAATTCAGGTTAGCAAAAACAGGTTATAAAGAGGTACCAGAGCAAGAATGGTTATTCTGACAAACATAATGACGGAGTAATAGCAGTTTGTTTCTCAATAGAAACATATGGGATTTTGGCTTTCTGGGGACCAGTGGATAGTTCCCATTTGGAACGTGACGGGGGAGGGAGTAACCAGTCCAGTTCTCTCTCTCTTTCTATATATATGTACTGTCTTTGGTTGCTGTTCAGAATGAAAAAAACACTTTACAATTTAACAATTTATTTTGGATTCTCAAAGAATGTGCATGGTATTCTCAAATGTTCAACAATGGCAGAGAACCTGGGGAATCAACCTACTAATCACATATATCTTAAACATCAAGGAGGATTTGGTGGAAGTGGAAAAAACCTTGGTGACTCTGGGAGGTAACACTTGAAAGTTTGTAACAATAAAAAAAGCAAGAATTTGAATGAAATGGTTCTGTCTAAAGAAAAATTCTACAAAATAAAACAGGAACTAAAACTTAAAAAGTTATTAAACTGTCTCTTTTCTCTTGGCTAAAAGAAATTTTGCAAAACAATGCTGAAAAACTTGTTAACATAAGCTAGCAAAGGAAGAAATAGAGTTTTCACAGACTTAGTTTTTTAGGGAAGATATATTAATCAGTTTTTTCTAGGGGAAAAAAACCCATTCATGTGTTTCCATAAGAAGAAAATTCTTCCTTCTGCAAAAACTGCCAGCATATATCCTAATATATTGAGAGTGAAGTATTTCCAATTGTGCTGACATTCAGTCTGACAGAGGACTGTGCTGTATCTTTATTCCATGGGCCTGTCAGTGGGCTTGCCTTCCAGAGACAACAACCTGTGAGTGAAAGCAATCAGGTGGTTTGAGACTCATAATGTCCTCTGAGACTCTGAGCAGCTGGGGTTGACTGACAAGATGAAACCGTCCCTTTTTTCAGTCCCCACCTTTAGTCCTTCTCTCCATACGAGCCAGAGCTGGTTAGGTCAGTCTGATTAATCAGTCATGTCTGTAAGGGCAACTTGGGTAACACGAAAGGGGCAACAAAAAGCACGAATATTTTCAATACTTTTTCCTAATCTGATTATTAATCTGTTGCAGTTCAGTTACAAAAAGAAAAAGATGAACAATTTCATGGAAAATGCCATAAATAGTGCAATCAAAAAGGAGGGAATAGGACCCTTTAGTGGCAAAAGTTGGACATGTAAGTATAAAAGAAGAATTTCCACGTGTTGGTGAGGGTGCCATAGGCAATTTTAGAACACTATGGATAGCCAAAAAACTGTTTTTAGACATTTTAGGAGTAAACTGATCTGATTACACCAGTATTCTTTTCTTTTTTTTGTATGAGGTAATACATTCTGTGGCAAAAACGTATGGAATTAAGCAATTAATATCATAGTTTTAAAAACTTTGCAACTCAAAGAACTCAAGGTTCTTAAATATGAGTATGGACTGAACTGTACCATACCGCTCAGTGGAAACCAGGCTTTAGTGTCAAAATTCCAGGTAGCAGACATCAACATCCAGAACCAGAAGTCCTCCACTGGAACTGGCATTACCTCCACTATCACAATGCAAATAAAAACTTTATTTGAACTGGCAACCCCAACAGTTGTGGTGTTTCGCTTTTAAGCTTTAATAAAGGTTGTGTTTTTTTTCTACAAATCTGAACACTTGTGAGTTATGGTTAAAGTTAGATTAAGTTGTATAATTTCTGTCTCCAGATGATGATGTCAGGCGCTATCCTGTCAGCAGGGTCCCGCTTTATAATTCCGGCCGGGCACAAACTGCAATTATTAATTTCTCCTTCATGAACAATTTTCAAACAGTTGGCCCTGCTGTAAATTAAAAGGGACACCACCCATATATCTTACAAAATCGGAGTCACTGATTGGTCAAAGTTTGACCTGGTTTAACTGGTAACACTTCAGTGGCCATGCAGTTTGTGCGTCGAGCCTGAAAACAGCCGTAGAAACTTGCTTAGCTATGCGTGAAAGGCAAAATTTTGAACGTGGAAGCGTGAATTGTGCATTTATGCACATTAGACTTTTCATTGGAAGTGGTTGCTTGAAGGCGGTGTGAACATAGCTTCACAGCTCTGGCTTCATGGGATGGGACCAGGAGCATCTTCTAGAACCTCTTTCCATCTGTTAGTTACTAATTGGTATTTAAAAAGTGAAAACTTTCTACGCATCATAGATTTTTCATCACAGAGCTACACAAGGTTGCAAACATCAAAAACACAACCTAAAAGCTTACAAATGCTTCTGTAGGAAAGAAATAAAAAGGAGGGGGGGTGTTAATTGTGTTAATTGTTCTCTGTTTCTGATGTGGAGGCTTGCATGAATTCAAAGGAGAGGGTGCACCCCTTCTCTTCCCCCGGGTTGTGTCTGCAGCCTGTTGTTATGCTTGCTGCGCTGCAGTGCCATGCTCACTTATTGTCTGCACCCTTTTGCTGCACAGCCCCCCGTGCACAAACCTACACACTCTCTAGGCATCTGTCACAGTTCAATCCTCTTAATATTACAAGTCATTTTGTATTCTGCCACAACAACTTACAGCTAATTATATGTCTCATAAATTATATATGTGCTGTTGGCAGAAAAGCATGCAATTTGCATTTAATTAAATGTTCTAGGCTAAATAAAATCACTCAGTAAAGGTTGATGTATGTACAGTGGCTCCTTTGATTTTTTTTTTTTTGTTTTTTGTTTTTTTTCTATCCCACGGCCGTTGAATGACTCCTGTTGAGCTGTGTGTGCGCAGGAGTTTTCTTCTCTTCTGAGGGCTCACCTGTGCACAGGAGGAGCGCGGTGAGTCCCACGCACTGGCGCGTCCCCATCTCTCTCTCTTTTCTCTGCGGGCTTACGCTCGTTCGGATCAGACCTGCGGGTAACTCCCTCAAGGGAAAAGGGCGCAACTTTGCGCACTATTTATTCCCTCGGAGAGGATCTCCTATATGTGCGAGACGCAGCCTGCGAACACAAACACGTTCCAGAGACGCATTTGAGCCAAATAAAAGGAGGCGATTTCTGGAATACATTCTGCAATAATTCAATAACTTTTTAAAAAGTTGATTATATAAGTAAATTCGTATTCACGTATGGATCAAAAATAAAAATGACATTTTTAAAGAAGATGCAATGAGAAAAGGCTAACAGAATTTATAGCAAACGGTGCGTCTCTCACCATTTCTCCTCTCATGCCGCAAATCCAACAATGCAAACCAGACGACTCCAAACTGTTTATCCCGAATAGAAAAGAATCTCTGTCAGTTTTTCTCCCAACACTGACAGCTGTTTCCTCCTTTTTTCTTGCTCCTCTCCTTCCGCCGCTGGAGAGCTACAAGTTCAAATTCGGTTTTATTTGGAAAAATCGGGATTTCAAGTCCCGCAACTTTCCCAACGGATGATGAGAGCGGCGTGCGGGGATGAGAAGGCGCGCGGTGAAGAAATGGCATCCACGCCGCAGCCAGTCTGCGCCCCGTGGCCGTGGACGCTGCTGCAGAAACTGAGGGGGATTACAAGTGCGCGCGTTTGTGCGCTGCGTTTCAGGAGGGTGGGGGTTCACATCCTCCAGTTATTCGCTGCCAGCTCTAATATTGCCTATAAAATGATTGTGGCTTCTTTTGTTCCAAACTATTTGAGAAGAAAGTTTGGGGGTCAGAGAGGAGCTCCGTCGTGGGATGTGCGTAATTGCATTTTTGGGGGGCTGGATGGAGAAAATGAATGAGGGTTATGACTTGGAGGACTCTGAAGACGAGAGAGGGATTTTTTTTTTTCCTTTTGAGTTCATGTATAGGAGAGTTAAATCTCCTCATTTGTTCTGCTATAGAACAAACTAGAGTGCATGGTTTAAAATAAGCCTTTCCACGCATGCAAATGACAATTACATGCGGGTCAGCTGTGATTAAAAAAAGAAGTGTTCTGCGGGGTCAATTGTGGGTATTTAATTGCATTATTCCTGCAATCTGGGCGGATGTGAGGAAAATGCAGTGTGGTGTTGGAAACCTGTTGTGCCACAAGTCTGTCATGAGAGCTAACAGTGCCCCCTATAGGCCACCTTCTCACTGCAAGTGCCTGCCCTCTGCGCTTCATGACACACTCTTTGTGAATGCGGCATAAACACCTGGAAAAGGAAGAGACATCAGCAGCATGAAGTAAAACTTTTGCTAAAAAGAAAAAGAAAATGCATTTTTTGAATGCTTTCAGTTCAAATGTATGTTAAAAAAACATAAAAGCGAAGCTCTTTAGAGCTCAAGTCGAGTCTGACTGCATGTTAGTGGATTTTTTTTTGTATACTTCCATTCCCCTGTTGTGTGACAGCCCACTGAACGAGCTGCATTGTACAAGATGACAATTATTAAAGAGCAAAGTGAACAGGGCATTGTGACACACACAGACACACATCAGTGACAGGTTGAAAGGCAGCCAGTGAAGCCACCCCGCAGTGACAGCCATTCCACAACATCCCTGAACAGATTACAGCCCATCAGCAACGCAGGGACTCTTTGAGCTTAAGGAGAGGGGGAAAAAAGCACTCATCATGTTTGTTCAGTTTGCTTTGCTTCTTGGACCTTTGCATGCTACATTTGAGGAACACTTCACACAAAACATAATAATAAAGTTCACATAAAAAATTTTTCCCTCCTGATTTACATCCTGACTTTGATCATATTTTATGGACTCAGCAGCTTTATAGATTCAAGCTTTTAGTTAACAATTAGACAACAAGTTTTCACCAAAGATGAGAATAAGATACAAATATGAATCTGGTTTAGTGATACTCTGTACTACATTTTCTAAAGATTTGTAAAATAAACTGATTTTCTCTGACATCTGTTGACCAATAGAACTGCATGTGTAAAGACAACAGCCAAAATGACCTCTTCACATTTGGAACTCCTCATGGCTCCGTGTTAGGTCTTCTGTTTTAAACCTACTGTTGGCACCACAATATTTGTTGTTCAGCTTTCAGCACATCTTGTCAGGGGCCACCACAGCAATTTTCATTGCTTCACATAGCCCACCAGGCACAGGATGTCAGTTAGATACCTTATATACATCTACTGTAGATGGCTACCTGACATCTTTGACAACTCTTTGTTAGATGTCTACCAATAGTGTTCTAAAGTATCTGTATACAGAGGTCTACATCATATCTACTTATAAACATCAAATCTTGGGATATTTTTAGATGTCTGTTAGAGTACTTTTTTTAAAAACATTTTTACACATTTTTTAAAACAAGTAAATGCTGCAATAAATACTGCAATTTTGCGTCCATCCATCTTCAGAACCCGACTAATCCCTTTTGGGGTCATATGTTTGCTGATTCCAATCCAGCTACAGTTCAGGAACACCCTCATCAGGTCATTGGGTCACACAAACACACAGGAGCAAGTTGCAGACAGCCTACGAAATATGTTATTGAACTGTGGGATGATCAAGATAGCTGGCTTTATGTACAATTCTGATAACTCCTTTTTGAAGTAAAAAGAGAGGATGAAGTGCACTTTTATAATTATTACCCCAAATTTCTATTAAAAAAATAGGTGAAATATGGTAATGTTAAGGAGCAGTAAAATACAGTTGTATTATAAAAGATATTTATATTTATTTATGATTGAAATACTTTTTGAAATACTTTAGTTTGTATGTCTGATGTATAGCTTCCAACTTTATTTATTATCAATAACAATCCCAGAGATGCATTTCGACCAAACACGATCTGCTGCACAATTTGAGTGGTCGGCGCAGCTAGTCAACCAATCTGGGACTCAACTTTGGGCACGTGACGTTATGAGGTGACAGCACGAAGCATGCATATCCAATATGGTGGATCGGATACCTGGATAAGTCATTATTAAGGGAGGTCATTGTTTTTTTCATTTCGTAACCTGGTTCTTTTATTAGTTTCTTTGCTCTCAGATTAATATCAAATAGTGTAAAACTGGTAAATGATCATTTATGTCAAATATCATGAGTCCACTCATATGAGCGTATTCTATATTATTTGTAAATATGTAATCAATAAGGGTAGCACTGTGAGCAGTGATTCTGCTGGGTCTTGATATGGTTGGATATAAAGTCATACTGTACTTTCTGCTGAGAAAGTTATCTGTTGCTTTATGCTTGCTGAGGTTTATCAGATCTCTCTTCAAATCCCCAGACATAAACAAAATGTTGTCATTTTGAGAGTGAATCATTCTTTCCATCCAGTCACTCAAAACTTTTAAGCTAAACCCTGGTGATCTACATGCATTATGCATCCAATAGACATCAATTCATAGAGTTCTGTTGCATATCGCAGTTTAGATCTCTAGCAGATGACTTTCCCACAGTTAATTATGTCGCTGTCCCATCATGCCTTGCATGTGGTAAACCAGTCATTTGGGTAGTTTCTACCCACCAGACACATTATATCTATTAGATATCTAATAGAGATCTACAGTAGATGCACATTAGATATCTAATTTATATGACCTAATTTCTATTTAGGTAACCGCTATTAATGTTATAAATTTGTTTGGAAACAAATTAAATATATGAACAGTTGTTTAGATCAGTATTTTTTTGAGCCAAGACACACTTATCATTCGAAAAATCCCAAAGGAACACCACCAGCAGAAAATGTAAAAATGAATATGTAAAGTCATTCTCACCAAGGCGTATTGCATAGCAATCAAATTGTAATGTCTGGCTGAATGTAATAAGAGTCAGAAATGGTCTTTTCTGCTACAAAGCTTTTAATGCACATTTGAGCAGTTCCTGTAAGCCACAACCATGTCAGATATTCATTCATATTTTATTTCATTGTTCATATATTTCATTCATTCATTCACCCCACACTTTTCCATATTCTGTTGCCCCTCTGGTCCCCATCCACTCACACCAGATTTCATTCATCCTCCATACAGTGCACCAACCTGAACCCAAAACACAACAGAACCACGGAATATTAACATCACAGATTTAGTTAATGTGTGATGCGTTGAGTAGCAACGCATCACACATTAGTGACTTAACCAAGGCTGGTTACAAAAAGATAAACACAAAGAAAACACATTTTATTATTATGTTTTCACATAATGCGAAACCTGAGTCTGTTTGGATGAAGATAAAGCTGATATTCTGGCAGGAATTGATGAAAGAAACACAAAGAGCTCTTCCTCAACAGCTCTCAGTCTCTCTCAGTTTCTACTTTTTTTAAGTAGTCAGGCTTGAAAAGCTCACCTCACAGAGAGAAGCTGTGGAAAATGGGAGCAATGTCAAAATAGCTCAGTTGGCAGTGGCCAACCAAAAACTGCCCAATGGCATATCAACAAAGCATAGCTTCAAACTACAATTTTGTCTCAGTTCAGTTGTAAGGTCACTTGCAAGGTCATGTCCTTTCCACTAATTCTGGAGCTGTATAGGTCCCTCCTCACCCAGTCAGGATTCAGTGGAGGTTGAGGGGAAATAAAAGCACATCTTCTCAAGTGCTTTTAAATGTTTCACTAATATTTCGCATAATTATGTAGTGCTACCATGTTAACATTGCTTGGTGAGTATGAACATTTCAAGATTTCCACATGTTGTTTCCAGAGTTGCTCCTTTGAACAGAATCCATTTGTTTTATCTCTGCTTGTAAGCAGGTTTCATTTTGGCCTTGCATTCTCCTGTTCAGTTCATTCAGATGAAATAAAATGTCAGCCAGGCTTTGCACACCACTCATCAGTCTCAAGCTGCCTTTAGTAATCGGACCTTTCATTTGTCGGAAACGCTTAAATTTCCTCCGCCAGTTCATAAACACAAGCCAGTACTTTGCCACGGAACAACCGCCGGACATCCGTATGAAACAGGGGGGGGCCATTATGTTCTGCGCCCATTTCCTCACATAAAGATGCAAATATGGCTGCCCCCTTCAGTGCAGACGCTGGTGTAGTTTTTCCATTTAAAAGTCCTCCTTGTTGCATCATATTCAGACGTGACGCAGAAAAATTTTCTCTCCTGTTTTTTTTCCGGCAATGGCTTGCAAAAAAGGAAGTTTTCCCTGATTGAATCTCCATCTACAAATCACACATTAGCTAAGATTTGGGCATTGCCACTAATATAAGTAAACTCGGAATGCAAACTTACTACTGATACAGATTTTTCCCAGAACTATACATTCAATGTCTGCAGACATTTCACCAATACGTCTGGAAATGTTATCTGAGAGCAAGACTTTGGCTATTTCTATAGCCGCTTCAGGTCAGATCATTTTGTTTACAATGGCTTTGCAGGCGGGAACTATTGTTGTCTGCCACACATTTTGAATGGAGCCTCATGGATTCATATCACTGTCAAAACTAAAGGCAAATTTGAAAAATATCCTGAATCAATTACGTGGTATGGCTGGTCAGCGAGGCTTCTAATGTCAACATTTCCAGCTCCTCCTCAAGGAAGCAAGCCTTGATATGAGTTTTGCAGAAACGCCCTCTCCTCTTCTCCGCATGCACTTTAAAGCCTCGATGAGGAACGTCACATCACTAAGTCAGTTGCTTTTTCACTCGTGCGTCTGTTTTCTAACCTGCTTGCCCGGCTGTTACAGAATGTGTGATTGTGTGTCCCTGTGTCAAAATGGTGGTCTGTTCAAGGTGTACCCCACCCTCACCCAACAGTAGCTGAGATAGGCTCCAGCAGCCCCATAAGGGACTACCAGTAAGCAGGTTTGAAGGATTGATGGATTGTTAAGCACCTTGTGATATTTAGCAACTTAAAGGAAACAAAGGTTACAAACCTTCATGCAGTCCAGATGGAAAGCAATGACAGCAATAGACTTTAAAGTGGTCAGAAAAAAATGGCCAATTTTGGTTGACATGTTGCCCTTTTGACTATATTCAAACCTTTCTTAATGTGTTTTGGGATTTTTGTCAATCTTTCTTGCATTTTTATCCACTGATTTAGTGAATTTTGAGAATGCAAAGTTATGTCCATGTGCAGATGGACGGCTGAGTTACAAGTGTGTATTTCCTAATGGTATGGGCAAGGACTCCTGCTGTGAGGTTCAAATACTATCCTCACTGTTGCACTGCCATCACAGTTTTCCCTGTTTTCTTTTCATTTAGAAGCTTGGAAGACTTTTCCACTGGCCTGTCATCAGCACACATGCTCTCTAGTAAACATCTGGCCCGTATTTGATCAAATCTGTGCCTTCATGGCGAAAGATTCCTCTACTGTCAACATTACCACAGCTGCAGCTTTGGCAGAGAGCTTAACACATGTTTTGAATTCGTTGTGTTCTTTAATTTTAATGAGATATAGAATTTTCTGTTTAGTAAAGTGACTAAATGCATTTTTAATCTTTTTTAAAGACCTTATCCCATCTATGCTACTGTTAAAAATACTTAAAAGAAAAATCCTCAGTTAGGATCTTTGTGCAGCAAGCAACAAATATTTAAGATGACACCAATGGTGCTGATGAGTGATGTCACATAGATGATTCTATCTGATGGCCAATATATTTAGTTAATTGATGAGTAAAAACTATGTCAAATTGTATGACTTGCCAATGATCTTGCAATTTTATACAATAAATCGCACGCAGTGGTGTTACGCACGCAGTGGACGCTATTTTTTCCTGCAGTGCATTAGGACAAACACCATTTCCTATAGACTTCTAGGGGAAATAGTAAAATAATCTTTTCCACACTGCCACAAAAGAAAAAAAACAAACATGAGGAAAAATTGAAGAACCACTGAGATAAAAATTACATTTTTGGTATTTTCAATATGTTCTTATAGCATTTTTCTCATGGAGGACACAAACTGAGACATTTTTTTCTTTATTCAAATCGTTATAAATTAGGAGCAGACATAAAATGTTATTAGAAAAAGCTTGTAGGCGTGAGATACAAGCCACTATGCTGGGTGGACCACAAGCTCTCTGCTCTGCTCCATTGTGATGCATCCACTTGTAGATGACTGGATCCATGTGGGTCTGTTTATCTTATCCGAGCCGGTATCTGACTCAAAACGGTACAGCTGGGTAGCTCCAATATTGCTCGCCATTTTTGTTGTCAGGTGGGGGTTTAAGGGGCTGTAAGCTAGTGAGAGAGAATGTAAACAGATGGATTTGGAGAAGTGAAAGCGGACATGCTCCACATCAACGATCTCACCCACATCTCAGAGGCAAATTTCTAATCAACTCATGCCGCTCTGCAGAAACTACAGCATGTCCTAAAGAACAAAACAGTTTTTTTTTTCATTTTGTCTAAATTAAAAGATAAGAGTGGGACTTTAAGGAAGGGAAACACTAGTAAAAACACTCATTTTAATGGAATTCTCTTTTTTTGCTGGACACGGTTCTTTACGTGATGAAAGTTTGTTGTGTGAAGCTCACAGGCTTTTCCACAGTTGTTTTTTGGTTGTTCACGCTATAAAGAATTGGTAAAGCCAGTTGTCTTGGTGTTTAAATTTACCTTTATAGTGTCCTGGGATGCAAGAACAAAATTTATCAACATAATTAAATTATTCTTTTCATGTAATCAAGTAAATAGCAGAGACATAGGTGAAGGACTGAACGACAACAAAACATTTAGAAGATCTATTGGGCATTTGCTCATTTGTTTTCAATTTTCTATTTAGAAAAAAAAATGACAGGAAGTGTTTTAAGTCTTCAAAGCTCAAATGTTCACAATTCATGTTTAGTGTGAAGCCTCTTCAAAACGGGTGTTGATATTTCAATGCTTTTATCCTTGAACTTACTCTTGACAGTGGCTAAGGCAACACGTGAACTTTCTAAAATCAAAGATCAAAAATATCTAGGCTGCAGCGAGCTTTTGGACATCTAAGTGTCGAGTATCATTTTGCAATAGAGTCGAGCTGAGAAAACTCCTGAGAGCTTGATCACACTCAGTCTGTTTGTTTCTCTGCGAGGGCAACTATAACACCTGAAAAGGCTCCTGGGAAATATGACTTTTACCATCAGGTCTGAGAGATGGACTGCTCAGATTTTATACAGTACACAAAACATGTCAGCGTTTTCTTTGAAAGTCTGCATAGCGACACAAAGCTGTCTGCATTTTGATTGGTTGCAATTGAGGCAAAGAATATTGTGCACCGACACCTATGACCTGCCATTTTACAAATTATACTCGGATGTTTTGACTGTTTGAAAAAACGTGATTTTAATTTTTTACTCTAAGTTTTAGAAATTGCAGAAATGGTCACATGCAGCTACTTAATTATCCCTGAAAAATGTTGCAAATGTCTTTATCTTACAACACAAAACAGCAAACTTTATGTTTACATGATTAATAAGATGATAATCATGGAAACAGAAATACACATTAAAGCATGATGTTGTTTGAGGGTATGAACCTGCACAGACAACAGCCTGAAGGCACAACTTCACTTGTGGTTTCCCCCCAGTACAAATGTCACCTGGAGTCTCTTTAGCATTCTGCAGTAAGTCGCTTACAGTTGCATTCATTGTGGCACCTGCTCAACTTGCGAGCACTGGCAGAAAATTCATCCATCTATCCATTTTCCATACCTACTTCATCTGATTGAAAGGTCTTGGGGGGATTGGAGCCTATTCCCGCTGTCATTTGTAGAGTAATGAAAACAAAATCTGGAATTACTTGCGTCACTTTAACAACCTAATTGAGATGTCGATTGAGATGCTGTGTTTCAAGCTACCGGCAGGTCAAAAAACCCAGTGATTTTAAACACTAAACTTTATACCTACACTGCAACATGTTGACTGAGAGGGAAAGAAAAATGCTTTAATGACTTGCTTTAAACCCAAGAGTTATGTTTTTAATTCAAAACATTTTTTTTATTTGAATTGCTTAAATTTGATTTTTTATCAGATTTCCATACAAAGTCTTATAAAAGCTTACACATATGGGCTTATTCACTCTAAATCTTTGACAGATGACAAGGTACTGGCATCTAAGTGACTGGAGAGAAAAACAAATTACCCATTTTTTCTCAAAAGCTTAGCCACAACTGCCCTTACAGCTAGGTGTGGGTTGTCTTACAAACACAAAAAAAGGGGCAAATCTGTACAAAAAAAGGCCATACTCCTAGAGCAAAGATTAGGGGTGTAGTGATTAATTGGTTTCTATTTCTACGATACAACGAGGTCAAACTGTCCGATGCAAGTAATTAATCGAATGAACCAATACCATTATAAAACTGTTTCAAAATGAAATCAATTACATTGGTCAGTGAATCCAATCAGTCAAAATGAATCAATATTGACTATTCATCGATCAACCACAAATTATGATATGCATTAAAGTGTTTTTAAAATGAATCATTATACCCCTATAACGTTCATTCGTTTTTTTGGTTTCATACAAATAGCAAAGACTTATACAAGACGCAAAGGTGAATACAGGTGAAGTACTGTAAGTGAGAAGCAGGCATGTCATACAGATTTTTAATTTGTTGACCCCACTCCCAAATGCCATGGACTGTGCAAGGAGCCATGGATGCTATTCAAGTCAGAAGTGAGAGCAACTTCCATCTGACAGGAACTGGTGGTGGAGGACCCAAAATGCAGGAGGCTAGGCTTGGTGACAGAAACTTAAAACATTTCATAAATACAAACCAAAACGGTGGGGGGAGGCAATGACCCACAGCATACTGGTCAATCCCCAGTCCCATAGTCACTTCAGCTCAAAAGGTTTCTCAGAGGTGTACCAGCTTGCTCAATGAAGTGAGAAACATGATCCTTCCTGCATAGTCATCACATGAAGAGTGTTGTCTCAAGCATTTAAATAATGCAGAAATGCATGAGAAAAGTGTGGTAAATGCATAATTTAAGCTGACGCCCCCAAATGGAGACCTCATTCCATCTCTTAAATTTTCCATGTTTTTAATTTAACCTTTAACCAATCTTCTCTTGAGAAAACGCAGTTCTGCAACAAACGCATAAACCTACCATAAATGTAAACATCTTGGATAATCAGTGCTCTCAAACAAAGGAGATTGGTTCTTTTTTTTTTTTTTTTAAGAAATTACAAAAGTTATTTTTAGGCAAAAAAAACTATACATGTTGAAAATTATTTTTTATTTCAAATTTTACATTGAAAAAATACACTTAAAATGTATATTAACACACTTCCTTCAAATGTAGACAGTTCAAGAAAGTTCAAAACAAACAACATAAAACATTTCTTTTGCAGGAACCTTTTCCCAGCTGTGGCTTCAGGCAACTGTTGGTACCCTCGGGATAAATCCACCGCTTCATGTCTATTGAATACACCATTTACATGTTTTGCATCAGCGGGAGGAAGACTTACATCTCTGTGGCCCAAAAATCATTGTTCTGCAGCATAATAAGCGACGCTGACGGACTGTTACTCTCTGAAGCCTGAGTAGACTATTAATCACATCACTGTTTCCTGTAAATGTTAAATTGAGCGATTTAGCTGGGGTCCAGCTGCACTGTTAAAGTTTTACAACAAAAGACTTAACTGCTCATATGTTTCCATCACAATGCAGTAAACACAGAGCCCCCCCACATAAAGCATAAGGAGTTTGAAAAATCAATGATTGTTTTGCTTTCAATCCCTCATTCATATGCACACACTGCATTGTGTTAATTTAGGGGTCATTGCCGGCTGATCTGATTGGGGGTGTTAAAAAAGTATAACACTGTTCAAGTCCTTCCATGAAGAAGGAAAAACAAACAATGTAATAATGTGCTAATAAATGAGATTTTGAAAGCAGGGAATCAATCACAGAGGTACAAGGTATGAATAAAAGATCAGATGTGGCTGCGAAGTGCAGTTTCTTTCCACAACGTTATGCACATTTTTCATAGGCTCCAGTACAAATTAAAGAGCAAAAAGACAAATGTAGCAACTCTATAATTTTGTGAGGAAACACTTTAGAGAAAATAATAACTATTTAGTAAACATGGAGTCATATTTGAACCTTTAAACACTAGTTTGTATCAAATTTGTGTGTATTTAAGGCTTTTTTTCATTGTAATTCCAGAGGAAAATGTACTTGTTGGTAAATTGTAAAGTCCCACTGCTAGATTTTTCCAATAGAAAACAAAAGAACCTCTAAATTTAACACTTTACAAATTTGATCTCCCAACATTAACATAATGCTGGCATAAATTCGTACAACGTGATAGAAAGGTTGAGACCAATTCCTACAGAAATAAAACAGTGCTGTTTCCGCCTTTTGTGCCTTTATGAGAAAGAACAAAAGTAAGAGATTTAAAAATCGACAGAAAATTATTTTATTCCCCAAATTTCTTTCGTTGGAAAATGCTTGGCTTTTGAGAGATACTTGGCGTGCAATAAACTCAGAGGCAGACAATGTGCATTGTACATCCTGTGCAATTTGGTATCGACCAAACATTTGACCAAAACTATGAGTAACAAAAAGACGTGAAAGCACAAGTCAAAGACTGAATTTGAGAAGAGACGTTGTGGAAAATCCAGCTTCATTTTGAATCTAGTATATCTGTCATCTGTAAAGTACACAAGCAACATTTCTACCTGGTATGTTTTCGTCCTAGAAAAACAAACTGCATCCACCGCTGCCTGACATGAATGTACTGTGAGAATAGGTCAGGCTTCTGAAGTACTGTTTAATGATAAATCCGCTAAGTAAGCACTGAGTGTTACACTAGATTTATTTGTGAATTTTACCCAGCGATTGCTAAAGCATTAGTGTGGCTGTGTCCTATACCCTTTATGTGGACTGTTACACTGAACAAATCCTTGTCCATCTATCTACAGTTTATTACAATCCGTTTTGTGTTCATGGGGCTGCTGGAGCCTATCCCAGCTTCTGTTAGGTGAACGTGAGTAAACCCTGTATGAGTTGTCAGTCCATAGCAGGGGCGCACAATCACACTCTAGGGACAATTTAGAATAATCACTTAACCTATGAATCAAGTTTTTTTTTTGTTTTTTTTATAGTGTGGGAGGAAACTAGAGGGCCAAGAGACAACTCACACATGCACAGGGAGTCCTCACAGAAACGACCCAGCTGGGATTCAAACCAGGGCCTACAGTGCAAAACATTACACCACTGTGCAGTCTCAAATTCCCTGATGTTAAGGACTTAAATGTTTTCTGGGAAAAATGCTAAACTGTACCAAGGTTTTTTTTCAGGATGTGATGGAAAAGTTACCACAGCAAAGCCATAATCAGAAACACAGCATGCTATGATTCTGACCTTTAGCACATGCTAATAATACATTTATAACGTCATAACATATTTAAACCAGAAAACAGGGAGTTTTCCTCCAATGATATTGATGCAGAGTGACTTAACAATCTCGTGCAAATCTTATCAAACTAGTTTTAATGTGAACTTTGGTGTTTCCGTGTCATCCGAGAGAATTCCCATTTTCCCATCTGTTGACATTTATCTCATCGTCATCCATGTTTTCATACATTATCACGGCACAAACACCCTTTAATTTTCTTTGAAGAAATCCTGATTATATTTAGTCTTGTACACCATTTTTCAGCAAACCACTGTGAATGAGCAATATTTTGAGTTTCCCACTGTGCTGGAGTAAAGAAATACTTTCATGCAATACTTTTAAGCAGTCCTCTTAAGGAAGACATCTGAAGGGAACCAATGTTTACAATAATGAGAATCTCAACAAGCATAATGCTGACATCGCCTGAAGAGCGCGCCTTCTGAAATGGCAAGGAAAGATTCAAAGCACCTGGGTCAGGGATTGCAGAACTACGTTAAACTTAACGGTTCTCCTGAGCAACCCAAGGTCATCATTATCAGGAGTGTGGAGGAGCTGGAGACGTTTCTACCCACTGCAGTCTAAACCAGAGATTAGTGAAAATGCTGGACTCACAAGGTGAGGAGTCAAACCATACAAACAATCGCTTCAAAAACAACGTGTTTTTTTTCCAAGAGTCAACTGTGACCTCGACTATCAGAGAGATCTGAATTATGGACAACCTGACCTAAACACATTCAGTGATAATGATAACAACCTGCAAGATGACATAGACCCCAAACAATTATTTTCCACTGTTAATTGGGACTGCAAATATTCCAGCATTGACAACTTTGAAAACTCTGTTAACCCGGACTGTCAATCATTCACTTTAACAGCAGAATCATGTATGCTAACTTTGGAGACAGCAAGGACTATCTACAGAAACTGGGACGTTCCTTTAACATCATAACCATTTCTGAAACTTTGTTCAGCTGCAATAAAGACACCAACTTTGAATTTGAAAACTATTAATTAATTATTTGAACAGAGTAAGTTTAGGGTAATTGATATGTCAGTTGCAGTGGATGGAATACTGGAATGTATCAAAATTGAAATCTGTAATGAATCAGGGATAAATGTCATAATAAGCTGTATACACAGGTCACCAGGGTCAAGCTTAGAAGCTTTCAGTGACTGGATGGAAGAAATGTTTCACTCAACAAAACATTGTTTACCTGTGGAGATTTGAATTTAGATCTGATAAACCCCAGCAAACATAACACAACAATGCTACCCTTGTTGATGACTTATTTACAAATAATACAGAATACACCCATATGAGTGGACTCATATGTATCATTACTGATCATTTACCAGTTTTTACACTGTTTGATATTAATGTGGGAACAAAGAACAAGAACCGACATACAAAAGGTTAAGAAATGACTAAACAATGACCTCCCTTAATAATGACTTATCCAGACAAAACTGGAACTCTGTGTACAGAGACCAGGTTGTGGACACCACTTTCATCAATTTCATCAAGTTCATCAATTCAAGAACACATTTGCCAAATGTTCTTGGCTAAGTACTGGTCTACAAAATGCTTTAAAAAAGAAAAATAACCT
Source organism: Oryzias celebensis (assembly GCA_014656515.1). Lineage (NCBI taxonomy): Eukaryota > Metazoa > Chordata > Actinopteri > Beloniformes > Adrianichthyidae > Oryzias > Oryzias celebensis. The sequence continues at coordinate 15,596,817 of BNCR01000012.1, forward strand.
CTATAAAAAAATTCTTAAAACAAAGGTAAAAAGAAATTCTTACAAAAATAAACTGACTGAAATAACATGGCACCGTAAAAAAAGTGTAATATAATAAACTTTTAAAACTCATTTTATTTGTTGACGACACACATATATTATATTCTACAATCAAAGGTAACTTATCCATGGGGTGAACCCAGAGTTAAACAAAATGCATTCAGAATGAGGCATGCATGGGGATTATGGAAAAATATGCAACAAGATGTACTCATAATACCATTAAAGAAATGATGTGAGACATGTTTAAACTTTTCTTTTTCAGGTAATAGTAAAAAAGCCAAACAACAGCCGTTTTGATGCTTGTAAAGAAAAAAATTACATATTATTTTCAGCAAGACAGTCAGTTTAAACCATACACAATTTAAAATGTATACGTAGAAAAGTCTTTTCTGTCTTTTGAGAGGTGTCTAACTTCTGTGTGAAAAACTTGTGAAAAATGAGCAAACTTGTACGGGTCACGCAGGTGAACAGAATGACCTGTGAGCCGCTGGCCATTGATGACCTCTACCATGGCATTTTCAAAACCTTGAAAGGAGATGAAAAGGCGGAAACAAAAGTCAAAAATAGTTTTTTGCTTCAGAATAAATTGAGTAGAACTGTTTTATTTGCTAAACTATGATCAGGGTGGCTACTTGGATTAGGTTTTAAACTAATTGAAAAAGAGAAATTGATCAAAAAAGGGGTAAGGGCATGTTTGAAGTAAGCAACTTAAATGAGAGCAGCTAACAAAAGCTACAGTACGCATGTCAAGCGCTGTTCATAAAGCGACACAGAAGTTCTTTTGAAAGGTAACGTGTCTGCTAAAAGGCAGCATCAGTCTCTTTTGTTTCCGTTTATGGATTTTTCTAATTTCTGGCAAGTTACATCTGATGTTTTAACACATGTTGGAGATTTGTGCTCTCCTTTGAGGAGTTTACCCTGAGAACACATCAACAGGCTCACTCACACGGCTTGCGCTCTTTTTGAAGCAAAATCACTTAAGTATTGATTTGCACTATTACATCCTTGCCACTTCTCCACTAGGTAGACTTGGAGCAAGGCTGTTTGCCGATCTATATTGATTAATGAAGATAAATATATAGATGATATGCTGCCACAGCCAGTAGAAGCCTCTTCTTTTCCCCCTCTTCAGATTTTCTTCATTCATTTGTGTAGCTTTTCAGTCGAATGGGTTTCTAGTGCAGAAATAACACATGCTCCAGCTGCATTTGTTTTATTATAAGCCCCTGGGCCATATTAAAGGATAACTTAAATCATTTTGTTTCCATATTTAGCAGACTCATCTGTCTAATAGTACTCCCTTATTGTGCAAAACGACATTGAGCACATCAATCAAGCATATGCCAACGTGACAGCATGCATGGAATTACCATACTTGGCGTTCTGTAATGAATGCCATGGCAGCCTATAATCAGAGATTTCCTTTAGAACGACAGGATGATAAAGACTGATAGCAGCTGTCAATGTTTTTGATATCAGCAAATGGAGAATATGCTGGAGGCTACAGTCGCTTATGTGTCTTTTTTACTGCATAATACTTGGAACTTTTGTTTGTCTTGTGACTTCCTGTGGAATATTTTTTGTGGTGTCAAACATGATCAACAAAAAGGAAGGTTGCAGCTTAACCTTCTGTTAAATGTCTTGGCCAAGATGCTGATGGAAAGAACCAAAGCTATGGTTGCACCTTGGATGCAGGACCAACAAGACATTTTTCTTCCTGGTTGTAGAACACTGACTCAAGTCTTTTACTCTACAAGGACACTGAATGGGACCTGGGAACGTTCCCAATTTCATCAAATGGGATTTGCGATCTTTGAAGAGGGTTTTAGGGCTGCATCATAATGGAATTACAATGAAGATGCTGGTCTGTTGTGAACAAATAATCAGGTTTAGCTTAGATTTAAACTCTCACCTACAAGCTCTCACCACTAATAGAACAAGGACACAAAAACAGTATAATTGATGTTTTAACTTCAATATATCTAATTCTGTTTCAGTTAGTTTTTATCTTCATCATACCTAAACACCTGCATTTATAGCTCCTTTTGTTGGTGTTTATTTGACTTTTTTCTCCAGCCACAACAACATTGAGAGGCAGGGTAAGATTTTTAGGCACAAAACTAGGTTTATTTGAAGCCATACATTATTTGTTCCTGCTTTATCTCACCAGGAGGTCAGTTAGATTTAATTTCAGTCTAAAGTAAATATGAAACAGTATTAAAAGTGGTATACACTTTACTATAATTTACCACACACTGAGCTAAGCTTACTCCTAAACAGGCAAATGCATGAAAGCAACAAGCAACAGTTTTTTTTTAGCAGACCCCTGGCCAGAAAAACTCTTCGGCATTTGACAAATCTCTTTGTGGCAAATTCAGCTACATTTTAAAGACCAACTCCAATGAAAATTGTGTTTTTGGTGTTCTTGTAGCATTTTTCTTATGATGGTCACTAATAAAATAATGTAAAAAATAAAACTGCATTTCTGAGTATTTCTTTATTCAAATGGGGATGAATCAGAGCAGATGAAAAGCCATTTGAAAAAGCTTTCTTTTGTAACATTAAATTCTTAATTTTCCTCCTCACCATTTTCGTCTTGAGCTGGAATCTGGCTCAAACTGTACAGCAGGATACCTCCGATATTGCTATAAAAAAAGGGATAATGGAATATCAGTGGAGGCTTATATCTGCACCAACAGTCCCACCCACAACTCTGAGGCGAATTTCTGATGAACTGCCGTGCTGCACAAACTTAGTCCTAGAAAACTACACTGTTTTTTTTTTTATTTTGGCTGAAAACAGCACAATCATAATTAAAAAACCCTCTGGAACGGCTAGAAAGATGATTGGAGATGAGATGAACTTCAAGCACACTAAAAATGCAACGTCTTTACAGAAGAACAAAGTACATCCACTGTTGCCTGTAATGAGAAAGAAAATGCACATCTAACCCTTTTACACTGCAGCTTTAGCTACAGTGTTTTGACTTCATTAACTTTGTAACCACTCACAGAATTAACATAAATGGTAAATGGTGTATACTTATATGTGCTTTTTTGACATGCATTGAAAGCCCAAAGCGCTTTACAGTCACAATGCCATTCACCTATTCATACACACATTTCCACACTGATGGTGGCTCTGCTGCTGAACACTGGCTCCTACCTTCCATCAGAGGCAATGTGGGGTTCAGTGTCCAGGACCACCCTAATGCCGCACCACGGCCCCCACACATACATTCAGTGGATCCTGTGAAAATTTGCCTTCTGCTGATATGCAACACTGCACAGCAGTGAAGCGTTTATCACTTAATCAGCTGATTCAGTCTAGAGAAACGGAGAACACTTTACGTTAGTAATGTGTTGCATATTGTTGCGTCAGAATCAGCTGACTCATGTTGATCGGGTGAACAGTTCATGGGGATACGGTATGTCAAAAAGCATGTGTCATTTAGGTATTGCTATGTTAAAGGGTTAATAATATTCTTTAAGAATATTTAATTTGATAGAATATTAATGTAACGGTCATCCTTCACTGCAGAAAGTCACTGCTTTAGCATCTTGATCAATTAAATTGTTGTAGTGTTGCACCTTTTGAACTACACAGCAAAGCCATTTAGGAATTTCACTGGATGAATGTTGATAAAACCCTGCTGTGTGCTGCTATGTCCACCCTGTTAATTAAAGCTTATAAAGCCCATATTTGTTTGATATCCGATTCCAAAGGACCTTGCCAAAACAAAATAAGGTTTGAGGGTAGAAGAATCTTTACAAAGTCATTTTACACGTTGAACCTGTGAATAGTGAGATGTTTAGCTTGAAAAACAAAAATCTCCATGATTCTCCGCTGAAGAAAAGTTTACACCTGGAGTTTTAAAAAAGATTACACGAGGCGTCATTTAGAAACATGTCTAGGGCACAAACCCAGATCAAACATGTTGTTCTGGTGGTTCAACTGTAGATTTGAGGACTTTAATTTTCTAATCAACAATTAAGCAAATTAAAGGAAACTAAAAAAAATTGCATGAATCACACAAACCACGCCATTTTCATCCATACAGACTATGATACAGTATCTGGAGGTAATTTCCCCCTCTCAGTTTCATCAGGCTCTAAATTTGCTGTCGGGGATGCTTTCTCTGGCGGATGTCAGGATTGGGTAATTAACATTTATCAGTCTCCAGGAGAGACCTTTCTGCCATGAGGGGGAGATTGATGTCTAACCTGTCATGATCTTTTACTTGCCCACTGCACCACTCAGTCAGCCATTATCAACAACATGCAGTCAGGGAGAGTGCTGCTCAAGGCCCAACTGTCATGAGCTGCCATTATGTTCTGGAGAGCAGTTAACTCAGAACGAGCGGCCAGTGTGATGTGCTGACATCTGCATGTCAACTATGTAACCCGCCACATTAGCCATGAAGTCTAATGCGTACTGACAGAATCACTGATGTCTTTGAACAATAATAACAAAAAGAGTGCAATTTATCTGATTATGACCTCCATGAAAAATAACATTCTGTTTTATTGTCACACTTATGGCAACAAGGTTCATAACTAGTGAACACCTTTCACTCACTTTGACTATAATGTTAAAGACCTTACAGTGTACAATCCTATTAATTATAATAATTAAAACCTTTTTTCTCTTAAAACAGAAGCGTGGCATGTTTATAAAAGAGTAGTTATTTGCTGTTGAATTGTTTCGTTTTTGTTTTAGGCAACTTTTCAATCCCATAGTCTTGAGTTCTTCTTTGCTCTTTATTTCAAATTAGATCATTAATTTTAAAAAGGAGATAAGGGTTGAATCAAATTTTAGGGGGGGGTCATTTTTTTTCCGCACCACATTTCTTTTAAGAACACTCACATGCTACCTGCTAATACCCATGCACAATTTCATGGTCAACCCTGGTCTTCAAGAGTCAAAGATTGAGGAGTCTTACTTGTGGGTAGGAAAAGGAGCTCGTAAAAAATAACTCATATTTCATCAAAAAAATGTTCTTTAGTGTGCCAAAGGTAAAATATTATCACATATTTGGATATAGTTTATTCTTAAAGGTTTAAGAGTACCATGACATAGGCCCTTTAAGTCCAGACATCATGACTCAGCAAATATTTGAATAAACTTTAAACAGACTGTAGAACGTTGGGAAGCAGACTTGGAATCAGTAACTCACCAATTTGAAAAGACATTGGTACTGGCCAAATGTCTTGACATGTGTGAAGAGTGAGTCATAGACAGATGTGGGGAACAGAATCCGGTAGTTTTCCAAAACGGAACTTCCTTCATAGTCTGAAAATAAACAAACAGAAAAAAAATCTAGGTTAGCATATGCATTTACATTTTATTGTCTGCTGCCTGGTACCACGTGACCCACTGACCGGGGCTTGGGGACGACTGCCTTTGGAGGTAGATCTTGCAGAAATTCTCTGCCATCTTTCCCATGCGAATTAGTTGTACCAACTCCCATAATCGGTAGATCAAAGAAGAAAAAAGGTATAGTAGTGTCATACACATACTTAACAGTAGTCGCCTGAGGTTTTTATAAACTACACTTATTGCATTTAAAGCTTAAAGGGAAAAAAGTGCCAGTGTAGGAGGATAAACTGGGTTCACCTGCTGCACAGGTGTTGGTAATTGTCTTGATTACAAGGGGAGTTGGAGCAGATTATAAAAGGAGAGCTGCTTTGTGCATGAGGCACTCTGAGGCTCACTATGGTTTAAGGGCTCCTGTGGCATTCAATTGCTTGCCTGAGATCTTTGCTCATGGCCCTGCAGTACAAGGTGCTCCTGTGTGGCTATCGAGCCCCTGCTGTTCTTAGATTTTTGTCTCTGCCTGCTGTTCTTAGATTTTTGTCTCTGCCTGCTGTTCTTAGATTTTTGTCTCTGCCTGCTGTTCTTAGATTTTTGTCTCTGCCTGCTGTTCTTAGATTTTTGTCTCTGCCTGCTGTTCTTAGATTTTTGTCTCTGCCTGCTGTTCTTAGATTTTTGTCTCTGCCTGCTGTTCTTAGATTTTTGTCTCTGCCTGCTGTTCTTAGATTTTTGTCTCTGCCTGCTGTTCTTAGATTTTTGTCTCTGCCTGCTGTTCTTAGATTTTTGTCTCTGCCTGCTGTTCTTAGATTTTTGTCTCTGCCTGCTGTTCTTAGATTTTTGTCTCTGCCTGCTGTTCTTAGATTTTTGTCTCTGCCTGCTGTTCTTAGATTTTTGTCTTTGCCTGCTGTTCTTAGATTTTTGTCTTTGCCTGCTGTTCTTAGATTTTTGTCTTTGCCTGCTTTTTTACCTGTTTTTGTTTAGTCACTCTCCTGACTAGCCACTGCATGGACAGTGGAGCATCTGGCGTTGACTCCTTTATTCTGATTGTGTCCTTTTTATTCTAGTAAATTATATAATTTAAAAAGCCCTTGAAAATGGTCTGTTTGGTGTGATCCTGTTTAAAAATAAGTATGCCCAACACTCTTTGACAATCCGTAACTCCTCGATCGTTCAAGTGATCAACTTGACTCATCTTATTCTGACGTGGAGAAAAGTAGCATTGCACCGACATGCAACACATATCGCAAAGCTGAGTTTCTCTGCGATAGAATCAGTGGATTTGTTTGCTATAGCACTTTACTGCTACAAAGTGTTAAATATCAGCACAATGCTGCTTTTCTCCGCTTCATATTTAAATTAATTGAGTCAACGGTTGAAGAGTCAAGGTCGTCAAAAGAATCTCAGCACTGGAACCAAAGAGTTAAAGGCATCACTACAGACACTAATCCAAATCTACTTTTAAAACACTTTTCATCCAACTTAAGTTGTAGCAGGATTCAAACAATATTGCAATAAGTGTTTTACAAATTTATAGCCATATCAATATATCTTGTATGGGAACTCATCTGCAGATCAGCTGTCAGTTACTTTTAAGGATTTTCATCGTTTTTGTACCAGTAGTATCTTAAGGGGGAACAGTGTCAGTAGCTCATGGTTTAATACCTATGTGTCGTTCTGCACTGTTTTGTTTTCCAGTATGCACCAACAACAACTTTTTAAAATTGTAGAACAGTTTAAGTGTCAAACTTTAATTTTGTTACATTTACACAAAATTAAAAATAAGTAGATAATACAGGAGCAGAACATGAAGAAATAATTTAATGGAATACGATGATTGTCCCTTAAGTAAAAAAAAAAAAATCTATTTCATGTCAGATCTTAAACTGAATTGCTCAATGTCACTCTTATTTGTAATGCAGCTAAATGGAAAGGAAATCAAAAAGGATCGTTTTAATTATTATCAAATTGCCCTGCAGGTCCCACTGATTCACATCTTTATAAAACTGAATAGAAGCTTTAACCTGACGCTCACATTAGAACTAAGTGAGTAGCATCTCCGAAAATTAAAAAGAAACAACATTAATTAACTAGACTAGTGGGGGCATTGCAGTTGATGAAAATATCAATCACCTTTCAAATGAATTCATCATCCTCCAGTCTGGAGCATAATCTCTAACGGCTGTTGCCGTGCACCTTGAGACTTAGACTCACACTTGGCTGTGATTCAAAAGCGCCTTCTGAGTCATTGTCTGAGTCATCAAAAGATCCAAAACAACTCAACATTTTGTAACAGCAGGCAGAATGAAATTATTTTCCCGTCTTTGATTTGCATGCAAAAACAATTCAGACACTCCAAATGGTTCTGCAACTACGGGGGTTGGTCTGATACTTGAATATATGTTTCATAAACCCAACCTAATCATGGAAATGAGGCTCTGCATGCAAAAGATCGTCTTTTTTTTGTTCCACACGCACAAAGAGGTAGGCATTGGGTTTGAAAAGATGCATAAAGTGTTTCCGTCTCCAGCTTCTTTTTAATTCAACTGTTTGCAGCACTGTCAACATTGCAGCGGCTGACAAAGTGGGTCAGACAGCATCAGGTTGCCCTGCAGCCTATTTACCTGCAGTAATAAAGGCCTAAGTGATTGACTCAGAGTTATTTAGAAGGCTTGCGAAATGTGATTAGCATAAAATCAACAAACTAGTACTGCTCCTGAATTTTGGATTCAGACATTCAGCAACATGAAGTTTAATTTTACTGTTCAAAAAACCCCAGAAACATAATAAAAACAACCAAAATGTAATATGAATAGAGAACGCTAGCTGCTAAAGAACTTGCAATTTAATTTTGTAGCAATTCATGACGATATTTTGAGAAATGAGGCAAAATACTAGTGCTTGAAATGTTGTGAAGTGCGAAAAAATGTTTTCTAAAAGACATTGAGTACAGTACAAATATATAAAATATTTAGGAAATATACTAATAACGTTGAGGCTTATAATTCTTGGAGGTAAAGCGACTTGATTTAAAATGTCTCAATATTGAAAACATTTTAGCAATTTAAATCAAAATTGTTGCAAATGTGACAGCTCAACCTTGCTGAGACTCAGAAAAAAGACCTGTCTTTACAGTCCTTGTCCTGTTGTATTTCACAATAAATATCACTTTTGTTCTGCTTTTGTTTTTCTTGCTAACTCAATCCAATACATTTCATATGAAACACGAGACTCCTCAGACTTTTTAAAGGCCTCCATAGCAGAAAAAGATAATGAAAACAATTCAGTTCATGGAGCACAAAATGTATTTTCTCAAGCACAGACAAAATACATTAGCGTGCACATTAAGAGGCTTTTTTGTCCCATAAGAGGTGTCTGTCTGAAGTAGAGCAAGTATTTCCTACACAAAAAACACTCTGAGATGTTTTCGGAAATACATCGCGGCTGGATTTAAACGTATTCACATGCTTCCATGGCGTGTCATTCAGCTTAAGCAGTTGGATCAAAGTTGCCATTTTAGGCTTAATTATGCGTAACATTTACTTGAAAATTCTTTTCTCCTCAGTGGCAGGTGATTTCTCACTCAAACTCAGGGTTTTACCAGAGGCCTGGGAGCTTGAGGGTCCTGCACCGTATCTTTGCTGTCACCAACACTGCACTTTTCTAGACTGATGTGGACTGAGGTTTAGGTTTCAGCTGAAGCCACTCCTCCAGTTTGGGGGTCACTACCCCAAGTGTTCTGATTACCTCATTCACCACAGTCATCTGTGCTAGCTATCTTGGTTACGATCATGCTTGACACTGTTACAGCCCCAGCCGTATTTGGATTTGGTTTTTCTTTTTATTGTGTATTTCATTTCTGTCAGAGTGGGACCTCTTTGTTTTTGAGGATCTCTGTGGGTTTCTGTGTGTGTCTCTTTGATTTGTTTCAGGTGTGATACTGGATGGTGTGGACCAAAGCTGATGGAGTCAGCCTTAAAACCAGTGTGTGGAGCTCTGGCTGGTGAGAAGGGAGCCTGGCTGCAATCAGTCTCCACTGCAGTATGGCGAGCATCTCCACTTGATAATGTTTGTTTTGCACATTGTAGTTTTGAGTTGATGTCCACTCTGTCTTTTGTGTGGTTAGTTATATTTAAAAGTGAAGTTGTAGGGGTGAACTGGTATTTTCTTTAGTGCACATTTTCTCCTGTTTGTTAGACTAGGGAGGTTAGTGTTTTGTCATTGTTTTCTCTTTTCTTTCATAAACAGGTAATATGTTTTGTGTTCAGATTGGTGGGGTTTGTTTGGCCTTGGTTCACCCTGAAGCCTTTTGCTTCACTTAAGTTATCAATGGTTGGTGTTTATTGTTTTTGTATAAATGCATTTATTTTTGTATGGAATTTTTGTTTGTTTTGTTATATTTATATTAGTTTACCGTCAGGGTTATGCACCAAACCCCCTAGACAGAAAGAGGTGTAATGCAGGAGATTCCATGTGGAGAGACAGGTTAATGTCCAGTTTTTGGATGGGATTGCACTCTTTTAGGGAACCTACTGGAACATGATTGCTTGCCCCTTTTAGATAGCCAGATAGATATTTAACTGAAGTTGATTTGTGATGGAAAAATCCCTACTATAATCGGCTACAATGGGGTTAAATCTGTCTCATTTACATAAATACCTAGAGAAATGGCAACATAAATAGGGACATTCATTTTATTTTGAAATAAAAAAAAAAAGAATCATATTAATTTGTGTTTGATTCAGTAAATTCTGAACAACAAAAATATGTCCAAACCATTTTTTTAATACTTGAGTAGCTATATTACCTTCTGCTTTTTTAAAAATGTATTTTTACTTTGAAGGCCTCCCCTTTGCAATGGGATCACAATGTGTTCAGGCCATCGACTGTATAAGAGAACTGGATTAGGTGATGAACCTAGCCCCCTTTCTCCCTCGTTCCAAACGGGAAGACACACTCCCTCAGTCCAGTTCTCTTATATCTTCAATGGTTCGGGTTGTACACTGCCTTCATTGTAAGATGGGCAGGATAGGCTCCAGCAACACCAATGTAATAATGAAAAAATAAGTTATAATGACTTCATTTTTTTTTCTGAAACATTATTCTTACCTAACTATAGCTTATAGCAAGTCTTTCTATAATCTATGATTATCCAATTATGCTCTACTAAAATTACCAGTAATTGAAATTCCAACATTTCCTCCATTTTGATGCTAAAAGTTATCCTTAGATCAGTCACTTGTGTTGGTGAAAATGTGGAAGACCACGTATCATCCTTCTACTGGGCAGCACATCAAGACAGGTCAAAACAATTTCTGCCATCTACTACACCAATCATGACATCAAACCTCATCCAAGGTAATTTCTAATTCTGAAAGCAATGGCTGCCAGAGTGTTTATCCCGAAGTCTCCTCCATGTGTCAAAGTGACATCTGAAAGTCCTGTTGAACCCTACAGGGCGGTAGTGGCTTTGCAAAGGGAGTTTGAAATGTTTCTAAAAGCAGGATCAGCACATATTTGCAATGAAAAAAGACGGTGCATAAAAAATAGAAGAGCACTGTTTCACATTTAAGTCTAAAACATTTACAGTGGGTAATAAAACTCCTGAATGATCTCAGCCAGCAGCAGTGCAATATTCACTATCACATGAGTGCATTCATAGAAATTCACTTTTAAATGTTGAAATTCAGAAGAAAAACTGATTTGGAATGGGTGGAATATTACATGGGTTTCTAATTTTATTACATTTAAATAATGATGGAGTAATATTTTTTTAACTATTTATGAGATCTATCATGAGTCTACCAGATATTTTACCATTTTATTTGTATTTGTTTTTAATGAATCTGGTTTAAAAGTTAATATCTGTATTTGCCATCTCCAATCTTTTTTTTAAATTCATTTTTCCTCAGTGTGGCAGTCACCATCAGACATTAGATTTGGGGAAAGGGGTTAAACCACCAAATGGACATCACTTCCAATAACAGAAGGATAACACAGAAGATGAGTAAAATTTGATAAGAAAAAAAAAATACCCACTTTGATGAAAATGGTTTGAGTTCAAATTACTGTTTTGAACAAACTGGTAGTTTTTCTACATCGTAAGAGCAACTTTTAGTTAGAGTACTCTGTTTAAGGGATCTTCTGAGCATTTCAGTCGGATAAAAAAACATAACCCTGGTCACGGCAACAACAAAGCAGAGAGCCAGCCATGTCTGCAAGTCTGCCCAGCCCATTGTTCAGTCAGCACATGAGGGAAACACGGTCCCAAATTGAAGCATTTTATGATTCATATGGCTTTGAAGGACTCAGGGCGATAAAGACTCATTCATTACAAGAAACGTCCTGCTGCATATTAAACAGGGGAACTGCTGGAAGAAGCTGAAATGGGTATCACAGAAAAACACTTCTTCATAGCCTTCATTTATATTTCATTGCTTGTATTTAGACATTTGCAAGCACTCAAATACGAATGTATCTACCTGCAGATGTAGCTAAAAATTAGTAAAAAATTAGCAAAAACACACTGATGTAAACCATGCAGTTACAGACCTGTAAATTATATTACATTGTAATTAGCTAGCTTTTATCAACCCCACACGTGTTCAATTTTTAAAATGTGCGTTTGTCTTGCGTATTGCTTATTGACTTAGCAGCATGGGTTTTCTCCGCATTGCATGCAAAGTAACTTGTGGAAATCATTGTCTGATTCCAATGTTCAAGTTTTTGCTTTGAGAATTTGAGGTCTGCATCATTCGTCTGCACATTTTCAAAAGAATTTGACTCTTTCTTTTTTTTTCTTTGGTGCTTTAATCTTGATCACTTTCCCTGCACGCACCTGTAGCACTCCAAATAAAAGACATATACAGAAGATACATGTTACGTCTCTCTTTACGGAGGAGGAAGAATATAGGTAACATCAAGAAAATTAATGACCGGGGAGGTTTAAGATGGCCGCACAGCCATTTTTTAGGGTGACAGGTGTCACAACACAAAAGGAATTTCACAACAAAAGGACAAAGAGGGTGACTTAATAAAATAATTAATTAAAATAATTAATAATTCTCTGGATTCATAGCAGACAAATGAGTAAAAGAGTCACCAAACTACAACAGCTTCTCAAAATTTAACTAAGGACCACAAATGCAATTAGGGAAATTACACAAGTAAAAAAATAAATTGAATAAATGAAGGTGAGGAGAGGGAAACCACAGAGGGGGCAAACAACTGAAACCCAAATTCCTCTCAGGAATTTAGCTGCTACTGGAGCACAGGTTCTTGTGAAATTTTAAACCTCCCTCCCTGCCTGGCGATTGGCAGAGTGGAAAGCCTTATATCAGCTGTGCAGGAGGCGGAGTCAGGAGCAGTGGCGGGTTGGACCTCTGCGGGAGCTGTAATTCACACAAATGCACATGTATACCACACAAAACTAATGTGCACACAAAAAAACAACACATGCAGGCCAGCCCAGGGACCATAACATGACATTTGATACATTTTTGCAATAATGGTATTAAAATATGCTTAACATTCTGTGTTTGTGAATTATTAACAGACACTTACAGATACTTTGGGTTTTTTAAATAGGTTTTTGGGCAATTTCTGTCAACTATTAAGGCAGAATCTACTTTATCTTTGAATTTTTGGTACTAAAACAATCCAATGACATCAGCTGTATTTCTCATCACTAGAAATTATTTTTCTTTTTGATAAATTATTTATTTATTTGAATTCATTGTAGTGCATGGTGTCCATGTTTCATTTCTATAGAGATGAGCTACTGTCATTTCTATAAATATTTCAAATAAAAATCTTTCCAGTTTTAGACTGCTAAAAAACATGTTGATTTTAAATGAATAAATATTCTGTGGTCTCCATGTTTTTTAATGTCTTTAAAAAATCATTTTTTGAGCAAAGTCTTCCTTTGATTTCAGCCTCCAATAAAAAAGAAAGCCTCTGCATTTTCCAGGAAGATCTGCATGTCTTATCTGCAATGTGCTCCATTGTTTTTCCTTTGCTTGTGCAAAGCTGTTTGCTGACCTTTAATTGTGCTGTGTATCTCATTTTTGAATCACTGAACAAAAATTGGTTCCAGCATATGGTATAATCACCATTCTGAACTACACTCTGAATTTTTTTTCTTTTTCACAGGAAATATGAAAATGCATTTTTTTTAGTTATTCTAACTAATCTGCAGTAAGTTTTTTGTCATGCAAATTGATTCCAAAAGTTCAGTCATCTTATTTTTTTTTTGTTTGTTTTGGTAAATATAAAGCAGATGGATTTTGTTCAATAAATTTGCTTTTAAGGCTTTGTACTGACCCTAATATTGTGTTTATCTAGTTTTGGTTTGTAAGCATCAAAACTGCTCTTCCTTTGTTGTTCTTTAGCTAATCAAATATGGTTAGTCTGAGTCCCATAAGTCAGTAGCTTTTATGGTGGATATTTCTTTCTTTTTGTCTCCCATTGGTTCTGGTTTTTTCACATTTTAATAATTTTACATTTACCATCTTTTTTCTTTTTTTGCCAGTTGAGTAAATTATTTAAGTGTCTTTCCAGCAGACTTTGCTCTCTTCCCATTTGAATCCTCCAAAACACATTTCAGACCCATCAGAATCTTCTGTAGACCTGTTGGTTTCCTCCATTTCCTCAGTGGAAGTCCAAACCTCAGATGGTTCCTGTTGCAAGCGGAGGTTCCCCAAAGAACTCAATTTTCTGTTTGTTGTTTCTGTCCACTTTCCCTGCTTGTCTGTACGGATGGTATTTTGGGGACTTTAATTGTTCTGTTTGCCTGTTCCAGGGGGATTGTCTGTCTGCTTGTTCTGAAAAGGTTGACCCTGGTGTTGGCTCTGTTGATTCCCTTGTCCGGCCTTCTTCAAACCCTCTCATTTACATTTACATCTACATTTACATTTAAATGTAGTTTAAGAGCATTTACTGCATTTTCAGAATCAAATGGCACACTGGATTATAAGCAACAACACTAATGAGTGGTTTGTTTTCAAACTGATGTCACAGATAAGACGTACTATCGATAAGGCGTATCAAGCAAGACAAAGGAGACCGCCAGTCAGTCAGACTTTATTAACTGCATTCACAGTAACTCTAGAACTTGTTTGTACCACGTTACACGATAGCTGCATTAGCATATTCACAATCCCTAAAACTGTCAACCTTGTTGCAACAAAAACCAGACTGATGCCGCTAATACAAACGTTATTGTGACTACACTAACTCCCAACTTTGTTAGTAGCACAAAAAAGCACAATTTGACACCTTTACATGTTAACTGCATTGAAATTTTAACAATACTTGTCCTTGTTTATAACATGTAAAAAAAAAACGACTGATAACACTAAAACAACAGTTACAATGACTATGCTAACTCCCCACCCTGTTTGTAACTCATTAAAAACTCTGACTGACATTTTAACAACAATGTGCAACTCAAAATCACTGCGACACCAGAAAACACAACTAGAATTAATCCATATATAAAGCGCCCGGATTATAAGACCCGACATAATTTTTTGATAAAATGAAGGCTTCGTACTGCAGAAAATACAGTAGCTTTTTTATATTTTTATGTGTTTCTGGGGAAACAAGTGTAATAAAATGAGAATATTTTATCCTCCTATTTTCTGTCACTATATACAGTATGTTGATCAATGGTTCATGTTCAGAACATCTGTCTTTTCACCTTTGCATTTTTCAATGTATCTTAATGTCAGGAAGTTTTAGTTAAATCATGTCAAAGTTTTTCTAAGTCACATTTAAAATTGTTTATGACATTTAAGTGTTGCTGCTTCCAGCCTTCTGCATTTGGGTCCTTCATAACACAGTTTCATCAAACTGTGACTGAATGGCACTAAGACATACCTGCAGTGGGAGTAGCTTGTCTCTCTAGTCCAATGACAAAGAGGATAGACTTCAGATAACTGCCGCTGAAAAGTGGGAGGCATTTATCCTCTTGACATTGATATAAAATGACATGTTGTGGCACAAAGGTACTCCAGAATAGGAACAAAATGAGATGGGGGTCAGAAGGTTTTCAAGCTTTTCCTTTGAATCACAAAGCTTGTAGATGTGTGGTCTGTATTTTTTGGGGCATCAAATTTAATCAGACAGAGAGGAGAAATGCGATCACCTTAGCTCAGCCCATCAATAACTGGTCCACTTTCAAAGACTGCTTGCAGGCTTGGACTTGTCAATTGAAAGAAGTAAAATAATCTTGTTGTTTTCTTTAAAAAACACACACACGCACACACACAAATCTGAATGTTAGAGTTCAGCAAAGATTGGCAGTGACTGCGGAAAGGCCTCCAGACTGAGTGAACAAGTTGCCTCCTGCAACCACTCCACAGTCAGGATGAGTTTAAAGACAGAGAAAAGGCCACAGAAAAGGCCGTACCTTGCAGCAAGTCATTAAATCTGTTCATTTGAGAAAAGTTGGGTCTGAAGAATCAATCATTTCTCAAAGCATTTGTAAAAATATTTTGTCAGGTGTTGGCCGAAGCAGCCCATGCTCAAAAAAAGGATGTATTGGCCTAAAAAGATGAAAACATTCAATTTAAACTTAACCTTAGCTCTGTTCTCATGTATTATGCACATCATTAATGTTGGTTATATTGCATTTTGACTCTAATTAAAAGAAGGCAAAGCTCAAAGTTTGACATTGCCCTAGCGATAAGATGAATTATTAATGCAAGCTTCTATTTTTTTCCTTCTTTTATTCGTCATTTTGCAGATACTTTTATCCAAAGTGACTTACAAATGAGATCCATAACATATAGCTTTAAAAAATATAGTGGAATAGAGGATAGAACCCTTTGTTGGATGAATTGAAGTCCTATTCTTTTGGTGTCTTTGAACAGTCTGTCAAAGCAACCCAGACAAAAAAAAGCAAGATTAAGCACAGCTTTTTTTTTTTTTTTTAATAAAAGCCCTTAAGTTCACAAGTCTGCTTCAGTGTGTAAACATGGCTGAACTCAGCCTGCTTTTTTATTGATCGCTGCAGTTAGAATTATCGGTGGCGTCAGCACGGATGGAGAAAACAGTGATCTACCCAATTCACGCGACTGATTACTCTTCACCTCAGCGCTGCATAGCGTCAGACTATATTTCACTGTGATTGCCCGAGAAAGGACCCAGACACGTTTGGTCTCAAGCCAGTGGAGAAAAACAGAACCGACTGATGTGGCAGAAGCTCAGTGGTGAGTTCTGCAGAGCTGGCACGGCGTCAGTCTCTGCTCCAGAGCAACTCTGCCCTCTATCTGAGTCTGACAGACAGCAGCTTTTTCCTTTGGAGGGAACTTTGATTAGAAAACTACTTCAATGAGGTCCTACATTTTAACTGTATATTACATCATATTGATATATATGTGTACTAATGAAACTCCATTCATAACTTGATATCATTTATGAATATATTGCAGCATTTTAAAATAGTTTTACAGCACTCACTGAAAAATCCAAGTCATGTTTTATTAAAAATATTGTAAGAATAGTGATCGATTTATTGATGAGCAGAATTTAAAAATGACCTTTTCATAAAATATTAAATTAAAGAATTGTTTTGGCATTTTTTACGTCTGTTCCTTATTCACAATGATTCGAATAAAAAAATACACATGCAATTTTGAGTCTATTATTTATATGTCATCCATCATCAGAAAAATGCCTTAAGAACATGGTAAAAAGTGGATCTTTAATAAAAGCAACTGTTCTACATGTATGTTCTGCCTTTCAATGTGTTTTTTGTAGTTTCTTTGTGACATATGTTAGCCCAACTGAATTCAAAGCCACTGCGATTTTACATGAGCTGACTGTAGAGAAATATGAATTAAACGTAGAGACATTCAGAAGAAAAATATGCTTTTTTTCTCTCTGACAGAGATCCGTCTTCTTCAAAGTTAGATGTTGATCATGTTGTATTATAGTTCTTCAAAAACTGCATAACTTTTTATCCTTTGTTTTAATAAAAGGTGTTTTCTTTTTGACAGACACAGAGTGCTGGAAGC
Organism: Oryzias celebensis; assembly: GCA_014656515.1. NCBI lineage: Eukaryota > Metazoa > Chordata > Actinopteri > Beloniformes > Adrianichthyidae > Oryzias > Oryzias celebensis. The sequence goes on from BNCR01000012.1 coordinate 15,614,189, forward strand.
ATGGATTACACAGGTTCTGCGGTGATATTTCCCAGGAGAGGTTAGCTTGTGCATTCTTTTGGCGTCATAAATATTAAATGTGAAAACTCCTTTCTACTTATTTTATCCAAACATGCCCATAAACAAAGTACAAGTCATAATGTAAAAATAAAAGCTCAATCAAAGACCCAATTAGAAGAAAATTTTGTTTTTGGTGTTGGTATGTTTTTGTGGCATTTTCCTGATGACGGAGGACACATATAATGAAAAATTAAGCCTAAAATTGCATTTCAGAGTATTTCTTTATTCAAATCATGAATTAGGAGCAGACGAAAAAATGCTGCTGGAAAAATCTTGTAGGTATGATGTAGATGCATCCACTTGTAGACGACTAGATCCTCGTTTTCTGAGCTGGCATCTGGGATAAAAACTGTACGGCTATATAGCACCAATATTACTTGTTATTTTTGTTGCACTGCTGATGTTAGCTTGGGGGTGTGAGGAGCTGTAAGCTGTTTATGTGTAAACAGATGGGTGATGGAAAGGGGGGCGAAATTATTCTGTGCCAACAGTCTTGTCCACAACTCAGAGTTGAATTGATTATGAACTACCGCCACCCTATAGAAACTATGTCCTAGAAAACTACTTTTTTATTTTTTTGATTTTGGCCAAAAACGGCACAAACATAATTAAAAGACGACTGGGGAAGGCTTTTACAATAGCTCAAAAGATGATCAGAGTGAAACTTTAAATTGTGTCATATTTGTAACTAAAATCTGGAGAATCCAGTTGAACTTTGACTGAATGAGGCTCTAAGAACAATGTAAAATATGGGATAACTTTATAGATTCCTGTGTAGGAGGTTGACCTTTTTCCTATTTGTCAAATGTTTAGCAATGAGTCACATCTCTGAGATTAGCTTCCAAAATAATGCCACCCCAACATACTCTGTGTCGTGTATTCAGAGGACTTACTGTTCTTTAATAATGTTCCCCTCAATTTTTCCCATTTATTTCAGAAGCTCTCAGAACATCAACTTTTTTTTTCTGTTCCTAATAGTACTGTACCTTGAACTTTTAACATTTTTAAGATAAATCACCAAGAAAATGTTATTTTTATTAGAAATGATGCTGTGGCTTCATGAGAAACGCAGATAATACCTCTGAGAATTTCACCTCCAACAGAGGGCTTCGCGTTTGGAGTTCTAATGGCTTTGGAAATGCACAGGCTTTCTGAATGGCGCTGTCATGTGATGCTCTATTCCGAGCCTCCAGTAGTTCAAGACTTCCACTTAATTAGGCGCAGTTGTCTTTATCTTTAGGCAAATGCCTGTAAGCAAAGTTGCACTAACCTGAAGGTGTTTCTCAGTGATACTTTTGCATTTGTTCTCTTTCTTCCCATGTTCAAAGTCTTCAGTAGCACACTCCTGGTGATTATTGACATCAACGACACCCTATTATAGATCCGCTCCATCCAGAGGCTTTTTTTCCCTCTCTTTGTTGCTGCAATAGTGATCTTAATGCAGACGTGACAGGATAAAATGTGTTTTTTTTTACACTTTTGTCAAGCTGCCTCCCAGAGCTGGGTTTTTCTGAGGGCCCCCTGAACTGACACCTCATTGCTGCCGGGAGCCAGACAGCAGTTGGAGGGGGGGCGACAGACAGGCAGCAGAGGGGCGTGGTTATGACCCGGCGTAAGGGTAATTTTAACGAGAATTCAATGAAAATCATAATTTGTGGTTGGCGATATGATTCATCGATGAGTTTGGTTAATTTTGAATAATCTGATTCACTGACCTAGAATGGATCCAGGAAATCTTTGGCCAAAAACTTCCACCAGTGCCACTCAGAGATAAAAACCTGCGGTACTGACCAGCACTGGTGAGGTTTTCCAGATTCCTTGTATTTCTTCAAGATAATCCAGTGTAAATATGTGTACAAACAAACAAACAAGAATGAATAGCAAATCCATTCACATTTTAGTTTATTTTTTCCACATGAAAGTAACACAAACCTTATCAGACCATTATACCTCACTTGTATTTTTATCTGGGAAAATGAACTCTGGTTCAATTTAAGCAAACCAAACGTGTTTCCGGTCTGAATGCACACTTGGTTTTTCTGGTTACTAAGAAGAAAAAAATCCTTACTTTATTTCAAGAGGACAAACTCCTTCATCTAGAATGCATTTGTTGCATGTGATAGAGGAAATCAGTCCAAGAAGCCAGCCTCCTATTTGATTCCCCGCCTAATTTACACCAAAGTGGAAGGGAACACTTAAGGCCCCATACACATTTTCCTCAGCTTGAGTCCCTCCCTGACTGGCGCTGGATGGCGTCTTCTCTGGGGCGGAGCGCAGAATCAATCATCCCTCTCCAGCTTTGATGATGCAGCTGTCTGATCAATGATACCACTAATAATAACTGCCGCGCTGTCACCTCACCTCTCATCATCCCAACTGGCACAGCCGGGGGCTGCTCTCTGCAGATTGCCTTCACAGATTAGGACTCCATTATAAAAGCTATTTACCCACCTTTCCTCCCCTCTGGCTCCCCTTCACTTTGTTTGCCCACAAAGCCCCCTTGGAGAACAAAATAACCTTTTCCAAAAGTGAGAAATAACAGGTTCATGTATATTTCTCGGGGCCATCAGATAAAACTTGACTCCTGTTTCCAAGGCTCTGCCAAAGTGAGGATCATCATGAAGTTTTAACTCAGGGGAAAGGAGGGGTTATAGTAAGAAATTACATCCAGATTTTCTGTCTTTGAGCGCCATTCATCACACCTCTGCAGCATCACCCCCCCCACTCTCAGTTAAAGGTTAGCTTTGAGCGCCAGCCGTCGCATTAGGAACGTAGAGCCATGCTTGCAGGAATGAGGAAGATCAACGAGCAGTCATATCAGTCGAATATGGATCCATATACATTTCAATTGGTTTGGAAACGAAGATGCTGAAATCTGCGGGTGCCCTCCTCCGGCCAAACAGGTAGAAGCCACATAAATCATTAGAACCAAAGCCCAATCATCAGTGAAGTATAACATCTTTACGGCATTATCACATCTTTATTAATCAAATGTTGATCTGCAACAGAAGTAAAGAAAAAAAAGTTTGAATTTCTGCTTCAACAACATCTTCTGAGTCGTTTGCATGTGTAAGTTGACTCAAGGCAGAATTGGAAAATATCTGTATATAAAATGATTAAATATCTATAGTGAGCAAATGCAACTTTAGGGAATGATGAACACAGGCTCCTACTGGCTCTTTTAATTAAGCGCAGTGAGCCTTGTAAATCCAATATTCATCCAATATGGAATGATTTGCAGAAGAATGGCTTCTGTTGCACAATGGGGAAAAAAATAGGTATTTAAGCAGATGAAAATAATCTATTACAATAATGTAATTCCCCTGTCCCACAAATTTCCCAATAGGCAAGTGAAAGTGTTTTGAATTTCCGACGCCAATATGCCCTTACAAGGAGAGAGAAATTACTTGAGTGAATCTCATCTGTCGGAGTCCATTATCAGAGCTGCTCCTCTCCAAGTAATTTCAGCTGCGAAGCGAGTGCAGCCCTGACAGAACGGAAAAGAAAGAATGTCATATTCCCTTCACCGCTCTTTAATTCATGAGTCCTCTGCCTTATCAACCCGCAGGAGTCCTGGCCTGTTTTACTTTCAGCAGGTGCTCATTCTGAGAGTGGGTGTTCCTCCCTCGGAAACTTCAATTCCTTCTTATCCCGACACTACGAAGGGCCAAGCACTTTTGCTCCCACCCCCCTTCCGAGGGACAGATAGCACCACAGACGATGAGGCAAGAGAACATGGCAGCTCTCATGAGTAGGAATTCGTTTTCTCAAAATTTGGTTGATTTTTCTCACCCAGAACGAAGAGCGAGAACTGAGATTACATAAATGACTTCATAATAATGAGGCTTGCGTTAAAATACTGTTGACAAAAATCATTTGAGTTCAACTACAGTGAAAGTGTAACACTTTGACTTCCTGTTTGAAGCAGGTTAAAAAAGCAAAGTAACTGGAGCCGCGTCAGTTCACCAAAAAACACAGAATTGGAATATTTTAATAAACATACTTAGTCTTGTTTCAGAGTTTTTCCAATTTTGTTTTTTGCTGTCAAATCCTTAACAACACTGTGTGTTTGCGCATGGCTAATAGTTTAGTATTTTATTTTTGAGATGCAAATTGTAAAGAAAGAGTTGTAGTTTTTGACAGACGGAAAAATATCAATTTTTTTACTTGTGCATTGCCTCACAAATCCATCCTTTCTCAGACTTGTTTATTTGAATTTTAGTGGCCCCATGCTATGTTACGGTTCACCTTTTGCAGCCTCACTGTTTCTCAGTTCTTATCTTTGTAATTTTGCGTGCTTTTATTTAAAATACTGCATGTTGTGTTCTGTGTCCTGATTGGCTGTAGACCAACTAGAATCAATGTCCTCCCTGCCATGTCTCCAGTAAAGAATGCATTTAGGTTGCAAAATCTAATTAAATCTTCTACCTCAAGCAGATCTTTGTTTTTTTTCTTTAACAATTGACTTAATTTTCTGTGAAGGTTTGAACTTTGGGAGAAAAGTTTATAAAGTATGTTGTGAGGGATTTTACGGCCTTAAAACATCTGTAAGAAGGTATTAACTAGGGACCACTGCATATGTCAGTTTTGAAAAGTCTACATTTTTCCTCAAGGGTTTAGAAGACAAGTACCAGAAAAACTAGCTTCAAATCGCTGCCCTAAGAAGTCCACAGAAATTGATTAAAAAAGTGGTTCCATATACTGTTTTGGGTATTGTTTTGTTGATAATAAAAAATATTTCAAATGTTTATCTTGTATAGTCAGAGGGCAGGCCTCTTTTGACTCATCCATAACCCTTTAACATTGGTGTATTAGCTCTTTGAATTACCAAAACTCTACATCCATTTATACAATTAATGTAATTCCAGCAGATTCTGAAGCTAAGACAAGCAGATTTGCTTTAAAATGCAACACCTTAAAGTGTTTACACAATCAACATTTCCAATGGATCCTAAAGTTAACGCTTTAAAGCAGTCAAGTGTTGTATATCAACACAAAGCTGCTTTTCTCTGCTACAGAGAAATTCTGTTAATTGTGTCAACAAGTGATTGTAATTTAAAAAAAAAATGTTGGTTATTTCTATCTCCGGTGACAGCTCCTGAATGAAGGGGTTAAGTGTTTTCATGTCTGGGGACCTGGGTATCTTTGCCTTGTTACTTATGATTGACCCAAAGCGGGCCACACTATAAAAGTGTAGACAATCAAGGGGAAATAAAACACAGCAGTTGCATGTATGCACGTATAATATCTTCATGCAGCTCATCCTGAATACCAGGCCTGTAGATTCTCTTAATTTTGCAACACTTGATTGATGATGTTCCACTCTACACCTTTAGTCACCGTTTGTCTTATACTCCCATTGAGTTCTGCTTTAGATTCATTATTCAACTCAGTTCATTTCAGGAGGAGATCAGCAGCCAGACCCAAACTACACTCCAGGGATTATGTAGCACTTTTGGAATGAGCTGGCTGGAAAATCTTTGCTTCCACATTAAGTCTTGCTGATTGTGAAGGCAGATAATGAGATGATTATAGTGTGAACTTCAAAAGCAGTCATCCCTTTTGGCACTTTTTTTTTTTGGCCTCTGAGATTTTCTACCATTTTTCAATTCAGAACCGTTCCAGCCTCTTCAGCTGGATGGATTCTGTCGACAGTAATATTAATTTCATGCCACAGATTGTACAAATTAAGTCAGACTTTAACTTTGACTTAAATATTTTGTCATTGCTTACGCAAATCTTTTATAGAAAGAGTTACTTTTTTTTTGGTTTTTTTGTCCTATGATTTAAAAAGTTTTTTCTTTTCCAGTATTGCATTGCTTTTCTAATCTATGTTTTATCTTATTTATTTTATTTTGTTTTAAAAGATTTTTTTTCCCTGCTTGGTGGTTCAATCGATCTTTTTGTGTCTTTCCATTTAACCTGCCTATTGATTTTATTTTATGCTGCACTCCATTCTTCTTCTTGTCTTTTATTATTTTCCAACACTTTTTTCAATTTTATTTTAGGCTTTTTGTATTATTTTTCCTCTTTAGCACTTTTTGAACTTGTCGGAGCTTTGTCATTGGGACCTTTTTTCTTCATGGCTCCCTTTTATTTGTTGTGTATTTACTGTTGTCATGCTGACATTGCCAAGCAACAGAAGGTGCAAGTCAAAATCAGAAGATTTTTTTTGTTTTTCCTCATAATTTTATCGACTTTATGCTTCTCTGCAAGGCTTTCCTTGGGCTGATGGGAGGATTATTGCTGATGGTTGTAGGGCATATATCCTAGTGGCAAAACCTTTTGTGCTTTTTTTATTGTAATTTTCAAAAAAGGTCTTCAATTAACATTTTAGCAGAGTTATTTTAACAGCATGTGTTTACAGCTTCATTAAATTTCCCCTCCAAAAAATAATAAATCACTACGGTAAACTGTTTTTTAGATTTGCAACAGCAACTGCTGAATAAGGTCTTCTTCTTTGTACTGTACCTGTTCAATTTTTACCATTTGCTGGGCCAGAAACAATAGATTACCTTTTCTCAGCATTGATTTACATAAAATCTATTAAAACGAACGAAAGTACCAAGACTGAAAGAATATTTCGAAGCACCACTTATTACTTTCCTGAAGATAGTCTGCGATGGTGACTGAAAGTAATCCTTAAAATGTATGTATACATGGTACTGATGTTCAGAATCATATTTCAATCAAATAAATCTGCAACCGTCTGCAATTGAAGAGCCAAAGTCTTACTACACCCTGTAGAAATATAAGACACCGATTTGTATTTATGGTATTGTTACTATAAATACAAATTAGCTATTTTTGGTATGAATAAAACATAAATAGAAAAAAGCGTTCTTTTTTCTAAATATACATAAGTTTATAACTTTTTTTCTGATCTTGGATCCCCTACCCCATCCCTGGCGGAGGAAACAAGGCCCTCAGCAACGGCGGGCTCTCTTGGGTGCGGGCCCTACCACCACCATGCTGAGAGAGGATGAAAGTAAGAAAAACTAAACTGGTTAAACGTCAATGTGGAGGTGGGTAGGAGAGAATGAGGACAATTTAATGGTTCTGCAATATTTTCTGAAGTAAAACAAAAGATTATTAGAACTGGAAAGCTTTGTAAAAAAATGTTAGTTGTCAAGTGGTTGGGATTATAATGAAAAAAATATATATCAAACGAAAAATAGTTTTCAAGACTGGACTTTGGCTGAGCTTAATATTACTGTCTTGGACAGTGATCCGCTTTGGACAAGGAAGAATATGTCAAAGATTAATCATAGTCATTTACAGATCAATTGTCCGACTCTGCAGGATTATATTTGCTGAGTTGAGTCCTCAAAAGTTGATAGTTCTTTCTTTTGCCTTTTTGCTTGCAATAGATCAATATTGATGAATGCATAGGCTCTGCAAACCAGCCAGTCAAGATTTGTTAAAATTACTGATGGCGGCTTGTGCAGAACATGGCAAGAACAAGGCATTACGAGAAAGAAACTTTCCATCAATCAGGGCAAGTAAAAAACATATTTAAAAGCAGGCAGGGATGAGTAACAGTGCAGCATCCATTTGCCTTGTTCCTCATTACAGTCATTCTGGCAGAAAGATCTTGTGTAAAGGAGGATTTGTGGTGGGCTCTGAAGACAAATGCTAAAAGAAAATTTAACCGAACTGGCAAAGTCGGCAGAGTGGAGGGCGTCAGGATTATGAAAATGCCATGTCAGAATGTCAGAGTGAAATACAGCCGTCTTTGGATCAGGCGAAATGTATTAGGTGCAGCACATCCTGGTCAACGAGAGGTCAATTGGTCAAAAACAAAAAAAAACACAGGATAGGCTGAATCCTCCTCTTCAAGAACCCAAAGAGTGATGAGACTATGCCAGAACCATCGTCCTGATTTGTAGCCAGTGGGCCAATTTCAATCCTCGTCTTTGGCTTGATAGATGAGGCCCTTGTTTGATGAAAGGGCCAATTTGCCATGGGGCCAAAAGGGTGCAAATTGCAGCAATGCTTTCATTTTCTCCTCTCTTTGGTGTCCAGAGGAAGTAGAGTGAAGGCAAACAGCCATTGCATACATAATAAAGACATTAAAAAGAGATCTGTCTTCGGCTAACAGCTCCTCTTCCTTCTTTAAGAGCAATAATCTGAGTGTAGAATTGCAGATTGGGAGTAAAATACAGAAAGTTTTAAGTAACAACAAGGCTGTTTGATAGTTAATGGTGTGACATGTCAAGATCCCAAGGCCACGAAAAACGGCTAGTCCTTTCTATAAACCCATGACAACCAACAGTTAAAGCTTTTGTCACATGCACCCATACGACTGTTGACCAGTACAGGTGCCATGGGGTTTTGGATTGTGAAGGCCTCATGTTAAATATATCCAAAAATCTGCAGTCACTAAGGTTATCTTATCCTTGGAATAACTATGAACCATTAAGTGGAATGAAGTTGTCCTTAACGAGTCTTCATTTTTGCATTAGTTCAATACAATAAAGTCATTTTGGCTAAAGTCAGTAGTGTCTCTCTGCAGTAATTAGCATTATATGTGCCACAACTACAGAATTTAGGGCAATAAAGTTAGTTTTTAGGACACTCGCATATGAAGGACACCATAGAGGACAATGAAAATAATCAATACAGACCGAGCAGCACGGCTTGCTTTCTACCCCTTCGCCTGAGACACATTTTAATATAGAAATTATATGGAGCCATGTCATGAGCCAGAACCATAAAAAGTAAGTCTCTGGCTGACACAGTTGAGAAATATGAGCTAACACTTCACAACTGAATTGGATGACAAAGATAAGGACGCATCTGCTGCAAAAGAAACGCAATATATATGCATATGGTGCTGAGTGATGAGAACCAGATGTTGACTACAAATGCTTCACTCCTGGAAATGAAAGGGGATCCAAATACTTCCTTAGAATCGTGTGAAGAAGGCTTTGAATGAAGACGGAGAACAAAAAAAAAAACTCAAATTACTTTAGATTTTTAAATAAACAGTTGCCGGCCAGCTTATGAGTCAAAAAAGTTTTTCCAAGAGGTTGAATATCACAGAGTTTTCCTAACATTTAAGACGTATAATTTTCTGTTAACCCTTTGATGCATGGATTTGTTTCCAGGCTGGAAACAGGCTGCCGGGTTAGGCTCCGGCAGCCCTGTGACACCGAAAGGGATAAAGCGGTTCAGAAAAAATGAAAATAAAAAAATTCACAAATGTTTTTTGCTTTCAAGTAGCACGAAATGAAGGTAATTTTGGGTGGGGCTGGAAAGGTCCGATGCATCTTTGCATTAATAGGCGTTAACAAACAGTTCTTATGATGCAGTTGACAATAGCAAGTCATCTTTACTGACCATCACTTTCTCAGTATTTTTCAAAAAATAAAACATAAATAAATCCTTGTAACTTTTCTGGATACTTTTCCCGATTTGCTTTACTGACATTAAACTCCTGAAGATGATTCCCCCTTTTTAAAATCTTTTTCAGTCAATTTGGTAAATTCAAAACTGAATATTTGCAAAGATTTTTCCTACTTTATGTATACTTTCAAGATGCACCAGTTCAGAGAATGAATCTCCACGTTGGTGGTTAACAACAGAAAAGCAAAAGGAAGCTCCAGCTTTGTTTTAATGAGCTTGTTTGCAGTTCTTCTTGGGTTGGTTAAGCTTTAGAGCAGGGGTCTGCAACCTGCAAAACAGAGCTATTTGGACCAATTTGTGTCCAGTGGGAGCCACAAAATCTTAATTTAACCTTTAAAAAAAGAATTCCACACCATGTTGTCCTTATGTTACTACTACTTATATGCCCAATATAAATGAACCATTTTCTTGTGTCATGAAAATAGCAACATTTTTTAGAGAAAAGTTGTATTAAAAATTCTTTTTACGTTTGACAAATTATATTACCAGTAGTTCTTTTTTTAAATTAGACGCCATGTGGATTCCACTGCACCAAAACTTTGATGTCTACTTCATCTTACTACCTCTGTTTCCCGACTTTAAAAATTGGTTTATGATCAGATGGAAAAAAAATGATAAAGCATTTATAAACCACCACCCCCCCCTTCTGGATTGCAGCCAAAGATTTCTTATCATCAAAAAAAACTTTAAACTTTTTTTCAATTATAAACAAAATTCACAAAAGGTCAAATATTTGACCAAACTGGCTTAGTTTTGGAGACCTGTGCATTTAGTGGTTGACCACACAAAGTCCCTAGATTTAGAGCAATGGGAGCCAGAAATTCAAAATTGGTCTAACTAAAATTAAATCAATGCCAAAAAAATAACCCTTACTTTTTAAAATATTCTTTTTCTTTTTCCAGAGAGTCACAGTAGAGAGGTAAAATGCCCTATGCAGCTCCAGAGCCTCAGGTTGCAGACTCCTGATTTAGAACACTCATTTCTAAAAAGATCCAAAAACAGCATTTCTTTCTTTTGATTCATCTCTTTTCTTCTAGTTCTTTTGTCTCTCAAACCTTTGAAAGTGGATCTGCTGGTGTGGAGCCACTACTGACCAAACTTGAGCTCTGCTCTTTCAATCTGAACAATTGCAGTTCATAGTTTTATGATCAGCTGAAAGGTGCCCATCTCCTGTGACTTACAACAAGCTTAAATGATGACCCTACCACCACCATGCTGAACAATGGGCAAAAACGCATTCATACATCCCCTCAGAATAATGCCTGAGATTATTCCTGTCAAGTCCTGATTATTCCTGTCAAGTCCTGTGATTTGTCAAACTACAGTTTTTCACATGTCAGTTGTGCCTACATTTTTTTGTTTTGTTTTGTTTTGTTTTGTTTTTTTGCTTATTTGACACCTTTTCTAGACCAGCTTACCTTGATCAGTGTTCTTGTTAATATATTAGGCCTTTTAGACTGCCATTACCAGAACTAAGTACTTGTTTTGTTTCTTTCTTTTCTTTTTACTATGTGACTGTGTGAATTTCCTCAAATGTCCGCAGTGACGGGGTTTGTTTTTTGTGAATAATCATGGCTGAAACAGGTTTGTATTCCCTTTCAAACTGAAGTGCAGTCCCAGTGCTTTTGTAAACAGATTTAAGTGTCTCTTTCTCTCTTGCTGCTTTGTTGGTACACCAGAAATGCTTAATGCCAACGATGGTACAAACACTTCATCTATAGAGAAGTACACAACTGCTTTTAACTACTCTTATGAGAGATTATGATGAAGAGCACCAGCAATGTGTCCCCAAAAATCTAATAAGAGGACTTCTCTCATGTATGTGAGATTTTTCCTTTTTCTTTTGGTTTCATTTTTTTGTGGAAAGCTTGCGGGAGAGTGTCAACAAAGGGGTGCTGGGATATCAGCAGAGACTATTAGCCCCTAATGTCAATTTCTTTACAAACACAGGCTCATACTTTTATTATTTTTATATATTTCGGCCATTTGTTTGGGGTTTTTTTGTCTCCAGTACTTCCACATTCATCCATTTCCACATCATCTTCATTCATTTATAGAAACGCTTTTTATGCGTATTCTAAACATCTTATGATGAAATTGATCTGTCAAAAATTGATACTTATAAATACGCAGAGACAGCCTTTTTTCACAGCCATAGAACATAAATATAGACATATTGATGTGAGGTTCAAAACAAGATTACACCAGCTACTGTTCTTGTTGCACCACCTGCATTCATTAGAGTCATGTTGAGGAGCAATACATCAAAACTCCACTTCTTAGACGGAGATTATCTGTAATCTTGCTTATCCCTCCTGATCCTGCTTGCGTTGGAAAGTTTCTGCACTTCTACCCTCTGAAACATCTATGCAGTGTGATTTTTAAACAGATTAGTCGTACTTTTATGGAGTGTATGACACAAATTGAATCCGTCCATTGATGATGAAAGAGCCATATTACATTGGTAGAAGGTGTGTAGTGATTACTTTTGACAATGATTCGATTCCGTATTTGTGGTTGCCGATTCAATTTGCTTTCAATTTTGGCTCATTTCAAACGATGCGATTCACTGACCTAAAATCCAAATCATCTTTAGCCAAATAATCAATCAGTGTGACTCAGAAATAAATACCCGGGTACTGAACCACGCAGGTGAAGCAATAAATTGTAGGATGATGGAGCAAAATCCTTCCTTTTAACTAGATATAAAAGTGCTGAGAATGTCGTCACATTTGCCCACATGAACGATCACTGCCACATGCCCCGCTGCTGGGGTCAATGCTGTTTTCCTCCTGTAATCTTGATAATCAATTCCGTCGTTCTCTGCGTAACAGCCTGTTGTGTTTTCACATAGGTTCAGTAAAGGAGGAACCCCGACCATTTCGGCCCACCGACTGAGAGGCAAATCGGAGCAGCAGCCATCCTTAATCATAAGCCTAAGGGGACCCTTTTGCCTATTACTTTTCTAGACAATGCTCAGTGATAGGGCGATAGCTAATTTAGGCAAAACAAAAAGCACTGGCCTGGTTTGGAACAGTGTGTATTCACAATGGCAGTTTGAAAAGGTCCTGCTCTGAATGTCAACAGGCAATAAAGAAACACATCAGGGGTCTAGTTTGCATTGAAGCAGTATCATCTGTTTTCTAGTGTGTCATTATGACTAAAATCCACCTAGTCCTTCAAAAGTACAAAGTGGCACATATGGAAACTATTATTTTTGAAAGAGCGGAGTTTTTCCCTCCTTTGTCATTTCTCGCTGACCACACAAGGTCATTTCGGCTAAAACTGGGAAAATAAGAATACACTTCCTATTTTGCAATATTAATATGCCACACTGGGTGGGATGCATCACCTGTGGTGACAAAATTGGATTTATACGTCAGCTATTTATTAATCAGCCTGACCATTCTACTAATTTCCGGGCAAAGCGGCTGGACTCCAGGCTTGTTTGTGACGGATGAGTACATTTAAATCAAAGCAGGATGCAATCAGCCACGCAAGGGTTTTTGAGATGTGTCGAGGGGATTTAATGCTTAATTATTTAAAGGAGGCTGCATAAAAGGTGAAATTAAAACACTTAGCAGCAAAGGTTACTCAGAGCAGGCAAAAATTAAAATTTATCCCATAAGTTAACCCTTAATGTACTTTTTTTGCTCCAAACTGGTATTTATGCCTCAAAATTTTAACAGGATTTTATTTCAGTGTTGCAATTAAAGTAAAAAAAATTCTGACAGAGTCAAGACATCCACATTTAAAAGACTGGAGATAGTGAGGTAAAATATTTAAGCTGCTAAGTTTAATATAGATCATGGGGGGGTGTCCCACACTTTGCCTTTGCAGCTATCACTACTCATTGCAGTGGGCTGTTCCCGTTTGCTTAACGTGCAAGATTATCAAGGAGTTGTCCACTCAGCAATCTTTCGTGTGTACAAAAGGCAGATAAATAAAAACCGTCAGATCATTTAAGCTGACTGCATTCAGCTTTAAGGCAAAAGGAAAAAAAAAACCTTTTAAAAAGTGCTGGAGGACCTCATTTTAAATATAAGCCACAGTGCCACCTATGGAAAAATGTTAAAAACACACTGGCAGGAAGTTTTTCTGTGTTTTTGATAGAAATTAAGTATTTCAAATAATTTATTTTATTTTATTTTATTAAAGTATTTTATCTTTTACAGCATCTTTTTCATTATTTAAAAACTGGTTCACATAGTTTATGGGTGATAATTATTAATGTCACCTTGAATTCTTTTTTTAAAGTTGGTTGCCCGTTTGCTGATGCAACAGTAAATGTTAAAAACCTGTTAAAGGTTAAAACTGAGCTAAAAGCAGCTTTCTCCAAAGGATATAAATTTAGTAATCAATAACAGGCATTTAAGAGTCATTTTGATATATTAGTCACTTCAAAATGTGATTAAAAAACCAACTAAATTCTTTACAAAAAAGTATTTTTAGGGACTTTTTTTGAGAGTCGTCATTAAAGCCTTGGAACAAGTCAGTTTTCCTTCTACATTTTCCTGTTCCAGCACGCCTGATTCAGCTCATCAGCTCATCAATGAGCTCTGCAGAGGCCAGCTAATGTAGGTCATTTATTTCAGGTACACTGTAGTGGGAGAAACATGTTCAAGGATCGGTGAAAACCAGATCCAAGCAAATTGCAGGATTAACTGGTTTGTGTTTATATATGATGTGGAGAACTTTGACTCAATTTGGACATAACATAATGTGAACCATGTGATTCCTTTTAACCCCCTATAGTTTGTACTTAAAAATATAATGCACATTTTACTAAAAATAAAAGGTTTTCTGTCAAAGACTGAAAAATAACCAAATGGAGATTTTAATCAATTAATTACTTGTCATGGCCTCCAAAGCAATAAGGTGTATGGAGTGGATGTTCCCCACAGACACAGACAGGAAGAAAAACACAACAGGAAAAGTGCCATTTCCTGGTGGTGAGTTCATGAAGAATTGAGAGCAATCATAGTCTTGGGAGAGATTATAATCCCTTTGGGTGTCAGTGCAATGGTAGTAATAACCTTTTAAATAATTGCTTCATTAGCATTACTGTGACTCTCTGCCACAACTGTGTAAAGTAGTTTCTTAAAGTCCCTAAGTAACGCTCTTTGTTTCTGCTGAGCCGACAGTATTGAGAACTGTTAAAGGAGCACTTCATCGCTGAGTTAAGAACAGTATTGCAACTTCGGCTTCACACACACAGGAATATTCACATACACAAACGTGTCTGCTGCTATTCTTCTGAGGACTTCTTACTGACTTCAATGAATTCAAAGTATCCAACTCAGGTGTGGATGCCACAGCTCACCCATTCCTTCCATCTAAAAAAATCGAATTATCCTCAAAGGATAGCTAACCCTGTTTGTTTGGCAGTGACTGGTTCCAGCAACAGTTAGCGATCACTTTTACAACTGCACTGTAAACTGATCTTGTGCAAGCACTGATTGAAGCATTTTAATGCAAAAATAATTTTTAAAATATTGTAATAGATGTGTTTTTTATAAATACAAATGTATCTGAATGTTTCATTTTGAGTTTTAAAGGTAGCAATCCAACTTTAGATGATAATCCTCAGTAGATTTCCATTATGAAATAAAAAAAAATCCAATTTCAGAGAGTGATTGGATTGCCAAAATCTTAAAACATTCTAATTCAAAAAGTATTCATAGTCTTTTAGATGGACTACAGTTTTCTGTTGTTGATGTTCCATCTTCTGTTAAAAGTTATGCTGAAAGCTTTTTTTAAAAAGAATTTAATCAAGACTGCAATTTCTAAAATTTAGAAACAGAAACTGACAGAAGTTCAACACTAAAGTATTTTACAACAAATTAGAAACCAGAATTAGAATCTTAAACATTTTAACAAAATTACATCAAAAAATTAAATAAACCAATGCCTGAATCTTAGATACATTCAGAAACTAAATATTATAATCCAAACGGATGAGCATATAATAAAGTGTCACTGAAGTTAATTTATTTTTTGAGTTATTGGTTTCAGTTTACTGAAAATATTTTTCCAAACATTTTTCACAGCTAAAAGAAGTAATTTAGTTTATCACAATGTAGTAAATTTTTGTAATTATATTTCAAACATTTGTCCCTTTCATCACTTCTGTTATATACCCATAGCTGTCAGTGCCTGGCAGCTACCGCCAAACTTAAAACTCAATTTATCCTAAAACGATTGCGAGAAGCGAGCTGACTATGGCCCCGAAGAAAAGCCCTGTGATTTCTGAAATCAAAGACATCGAAAAAGCTTAATGAATGAATTGTGGAGCTAACTGAAAAAAAAACACAATGAACAACAAAATCTGTGTGGGCAATATTCTGAGATTATCCAGCCTCCTAGTCTACCTTCACTTGACAGTGTCTAGTTTCATTCATTTGACCAGTAGCTGACCAGTACCAGTGCCAGTGTGCTGCATTTTTCTTTCACAAACAAACACCATTCACCCTGTTTCTTTTTTCACTTTGCTGCATTTACATCTGTGTTTATCTTCAAAAGCTGCTGCTAAATATTTTAGCCTCTGATTATTCTTCAATGTAAATTTCCACTCAGAAAACCTTGCTTTAAATCCTGATAGAATGTCATGAAGAAAAGCTGCCTCAAACACAATAAACATGATGGATCCTCGTCTGTTCGTCTATTCAAATTCTAGGGAGATGGAAGAACATCATTTGTTGCTTCTAAGAAAAAAAAAATCACTCTGCCTGCTTCCAACTCCACGATTTGTCTTTCTAAGACAGTTTCTGTCTCTCTACCTTCATGTCTCACTCACTGACCTTGTGTCACCTAAACAATTGATTTTGCACATCTTGGAGCCTCTTAATGCTGTTTACTTTCATCTGTAGGCTGTTTTCTTTTTTCAGCTGCAGAAACTCCTCACCGTGACTGCTCAGATGGGTTTAACCAAAGCCATCAACTCCATGCTCCACCTGTCCAACAACTTTGTTTGGAGCCTGCTGTCTCTATTGGCCTTCACTTCTTTCCTGCAGAAACTTTAAAGCCACACTGTTTAAGCATTGTAGCTCCCTGATCTACTTTCTAATAAAACACAAGTCATTCACCCCATTGTTAAGTTGATACAGGATCATATTACTGTCAAAATAATTTGTGTTTTTTGTAAATATTTGCTGTTAAAGCTACATGCCTAAATTAGATAGCACCTTCAGTGGAAGTGTTACTGATTAGTCTCTTAAGTGCACACACAGCCCACTCTGTATTTCTTGTGTATTGGTAAATCTATGGAGCTGTCTGTGGTGCTGAAGCAGCAGATAGATCTGCAATTGTGTTCTTTTCTCAGTTCAGCACCTCTGTCAGTTTCGACTATACCTTTCACGCAGTATCTGAAACAGAAAAAACTCAATTTCATATCACTGGGTATTGGCTTTTTCACAGCTACTCCCTACTGAAATGTCAGATTTCTTTAAAACACAGTGGCCAGATGCAGTGAACACTTGCAAAAAAAAAAAAAAAGAAAAAATCATTTGAACAATGGCTCTCAGAAATGGAGTTTGCTTTATAAATGTGATTTTTTTTCTCCATACTGCATCAACAAAGGCAGATGTGACGGCTGTTAGCTTTCTACACTCCCATATTTAGCAACTGACTAAAGGATAAAAGGTGGATTATGTGGTTTAGACACACATTTTCCTTAATATTTTAAGATATTTTGTATAAAATTTTTGTAAATGTGCTCATTTTAAACTCTGCCAACAATATTAGTTTAAAAAAGTTCAAATACATAGATGAGGACATTTTTAGACATTCCACCTTGACTTTGCCAGATTCTGTCCCATTCCACTGATTGTAAAAGTAAAACAGTGTTTGTTTCCTGGACATAAATCAATAAAAATCCCACTCTGATCATCTTTTAAACTATTGTAAAAGTGTTCTCAGTGCTCTTTTAAATGTGATTATCTTTTGAGCCAAAATCAGAAAACTTGCGTTGTTTTCTAGGACCTAGTTTCTGCAGAGCTTCAGTAGTGCATTAAAAAATTTCCCATCTGAGTAGTGTGTTGGATCGTTGGGTTGAAGAAAGCCTTCCCCCATTTCCCATCATCCCTTTGTTTACTCTCTCTCGATAACTTCTTGCCCTCACAATCTAACCTAGCATTGCTGGTGCAACAAAAAAAAGATTTTCTACTTTGTTGTCAGATTTTTGTGTTTCCATGTTAACTGTGACCTTTGTTTTTTCACAACTATCAAGAGATTTTGTTGCATTTCTTTCAAACAAGTGCATTGGAGGCCTAAATGAATAAAATACCTTGTGCTTTTTTTCAGAGATACCCAGCGATTTGGCAGAATCGCGGTATTTCTAGCCAAATGCAACAAGAACTCTGTTTCAAATCAGTGCCTGTGATGTGTTTTGAAAAAGGAGAGGTTCTACTCAACCCATAATCTACTCTACACTGTACATATGGAGGGGCACTTTCAGACAATTTACTCATTCAGCTTACGATGAATAGACAACAAGTTGTGCACAGGAAGTCAAACATTGCACTAAAAAGAACACGGAAAACTGGCAAACTCCAGAGATAAATCACAACTCAGAGTTATTATTGTATTATTATTATTATAATTAGTAGTAGTATTAGTAGTAGTAGTAGTGTTGTTGTTGTTGTGTTATTATTATTGTATTATTATCAGAGTTATTATTGTTATTTTTAACTTATTGTTCTTAAGTAATTAGGTTCATCAACAGCACCCTGCTAATATGATTGGAATTGAAAACAGCATCCCTGGGAGGCTAAGTTTTACAGAAGTAAAGCTCCAACTTTGAGAATATTTTCAGTGATAATGCTGCCATCTGTGAGGGAAAGTGCTTGAATTGGGATGTACTAGTCCAGCTGGACTGTTTTATTAAGGAAAGATGCCCAAGGCTCATTTTGTTTCAAGCGTATATTCCTTTAAATATTCACAGACACAGTGTTGCCTAACAAGAGCTCAGAGAGGCCAAGTTTGTGAGCGTCAAATGAACCCTCCAAAAAAATCCTCTGATGTTTGTAGCCTCCAAGGTGAACATACGGAGAAAGAAAATCAGATGAGACCTTAGCGGATAAAGCTGTTTGAGATGCCACTTCACACAGTTTTAGGGTTAACAAACTTTACTCTCACATTCTTCAACAACAGCATTTATTTTTGTTTGTTTTGTGCGTGTCTTTGTGTGTGTGGGTTTCCCTCTTCTCTTCCCGTAACACAAGTTTTTGTTGTAGTTTTAGGTGTTGGTGAACTTAAAAGGAACAAAATCAAACTTATCCCTGTGGACGGATTTCTTTCTTTTTCTAGTTTGCTGTTTGGGGTGAGAGCTGATGTCTTTTTGATGCACAGAAAAACAGATAAGTGGAAGGAGTAATCAGACAGAAAGATGGTGGTTCTCACCGTTTTTTTTTTTTTTCTTTTTTCTTTTTTTTTTTGCTCATTTAAATTTTTTTTTTTTAATTTTAAGAATTTTTGACATATTTGTAGGTAGCCTGCTTTTGCAGTGAAGTCTAACTCCTGACATATTATTGTTCTCAAAGCTGTAACACAAACCACACCTCTCAACCAGTTTCCTCTTTCTGTCTGAGAAAAAAATAAACTGCATCCTCTGCTGGAATAAACATACCAGACTGTCTCCTAGCAAATCCAAAAAAGAATGACATCACTTCTATTAAAGCAGCACCACAGACACATTTACATATTTCACCAGATGAATGATGAGATAATTACTCTTGCTCTAATTTGCTGCCAACCAGTGGTCTGCTTGACATGAGGGGTTCTAAAATACTTCAGTAGAAACATGTCAAAAAGAAACACTGTCATCATTACAGCTCAGCTTCATCATCAATTTGGGATTGTTAATGGTTGTCCCTGTGAGTTCTACTTTAATTACAGGGATAACATCTCTTCCACTTCACAGCATTCAGATTTGCCCTTCTACAGATTCAGGATGATCAGACATTCAGCATCTGCAGCCCATCTGCCGTCACTTGTAATTTCTCGCCTTGATCAAGCATCCACAGATCATCCAGAATGCAGCTGCTTGTCCCATTTTTAATCAGCCAAAAAAATAAAATAAAAAATAGACAAAACACACCACAGTTCAAACTGCTGTTCTGACTTTCTGTGGCTGCCAGCATCAGATTTCAAGACCTAAAGACTCACTCCAATCATCTTTTGATGTATTGTAAAATTGTTCCCAGTGGTCTTTTAATTATGTTTATGCAGTTTTTACCCAAAAAATGTTAAAAGCTGTGTTGTTTTCCAGTACATCGTTTCCGCAGAGCTGCAATAGTTCATTATAAATTCACCTCTGGGTTGTAGGTGGGGCCTTTGGTGCGGAGTAAACCCGCCCCTACTTCATGTCATGCATCTGTTTTCATTCTCTCCTGTTTGTTTACAGCCCCTCACAACCCCAACATAACATTACCGGTGCCACAAAAATGCTGTACAGTTTGAGCCAGATACCATCTCAGACTAGGAAAATGAAGATGTAGAGCTACATGGATCTATTTGTCTGCAACTGGATGCATCAGAATGGAGAGCTGCAGGGAGCTTGTGGCCTGCCAATTGTAGCTTCTACATCACAGCTACAAGCAAACATCAAAAACAGCATTTTCATCAGAAAATTTCATCTTTAACTATTCAGGGAGGTCAAATCCACATGAATGTTCCACTTAAATCCCTTTGATCCAGGTCCAAAGCTCTTGATGCTAACTGGCTCTGCCAACAAACAGCTTTAGGTCATTCCTCAACCATGCAGCAAAAGAGCAAAAACTAAACTTTGAGCTGATTAGTTTCACATGCACGGTTGCCTGTCCCCAAGTATTAAGAAAAAAGTTAAAAAGAAAAAAATGACACATTTTGAACTGTCATGATCTTGAAATTTCTTGTAGCTGCTCTGTTTTTCTTTCAGCATTTAAGTTGAAGTGGTTTTTTCCAAAGTTTCTTTGGATAAAAGCATCTGAAAATCTGAGTACATGCAAATGTTAAAAGGTTATGGTAAAAACTATTATGGTCAGCCTCAGAAAACTAAAGCGTAAAAAATCTGTTCTCTCCAATATCCTTGAAAAAGTGAAGTAATGCGTATTTCAATGTGAAACACAAAGTGGCTTTTTTTTTAACCCAAAACTTTTGAAATTTTAAAAGGTGATACTGAAAACCTTGTTCTGTTATATGTGGTTTTGAGTTCAATCATCTATTTCAAAGCAAATCTCAAAGAGACTCAAGAATAATTTGCTTCCTCCATTTAACAGAAAGCTCAAGCCTTTTTCATTTTTATAGTGTTGGTTTCCAAACAATGTTTAAGGCTCCTTCAATCAAAGCAGGAAATGAGCCTCCATTAAGCACCGGCCAGGATTCGGCTGCATCCTTCTCCTGCTGGTTTTTGCAGCAGACGTTCATCACATGCACAGAAACAAATGCATGCAGCATTTTCAACAGCAGTGTCTTACATCATCTCCTAATGACACAGCATTTAACATTTAATAGCATCATTATTTCACACAAATGAGACCAGAATACGTATACAGTAAGCATAGCTCCTGTCTGAGGCCGGGGGTATTGTTATTTCTCAAAGCCAAGGCCACATTTCCCCAAATTCCCATTACGCTCTGTTATAAATTAGCTGCTGCCACGTTGCCTTCCCCGGAGCCAGAGCTCCAATGTTTGTCTCTCTTTTCATTGTTTCTTTGCAAAAGACGAATGTGTTGACAGGCTGTTTTTAATCTACATTTTGCTTACAGCACCATAATGCAACAATTTGTAAAAGCTTTTCTTCTCCGCACATTTTCGCAATTGGGGGCAAATAAACAAATGAGAACTAAGCAAGACAAAGACGTGGTAAAAGTTCACACAACAGTTGCACCAAAGTGGAAAGATTTGAAACATTTGATGTTTTTCTAAACTTACCTTAATTTAGCTTCTATTTAAAAAAAAAAAAAAAAGAAGTGATTTTTATTCATAGCTAAAAATCGATGTGTTTAAAAAAATTCAGCTAAAGACCTACCTCTCTAACCTGGCAATTATTTAAATCACTCTTCTAATTCAGCAATATGTTAATTTTATTCACATATTTTATGGAGTCCTGTTTTAAAAACTGCTTTTATTGTGGTTGTTTTTTAAAGCTTACTGTATACATTTTTCAATTTTATACTTGTGTTGTATGATGAATGTTATTATTACACTTTATTCTTAATAAGTCTTGTATGTCAGCTTTTTTGTGCGCTTTTACTTATTTTAAACTGCAGTTTTCACTGCAGCCTGACAGTGCATTCATGTTTTTTTTTCAACTTTTACGCTGCGTGTAAATAACCCAATTCTTGGGTTATTCGTGTAGAGATTTATTATTAGGTTACTTTTTAAAGCAATACTCCTTTTTGGTGGTTATATTGGTCACATTTTGACCCAATTCATGTTCCTTTTTCTGAGATTTTTTTATGAGGTAAAATAACTCCAAAAAGTTAGTTCCTTCCTGTTAAACCTCAGAGTTGTGTTGGAAATGTCTATGTCTACCTGTACCCAAGCCTGACAAAGCTGTTTGTTTTGCACAGACTTTAGAAAGGTAAATCAAATTTAAAAAAACCTGATTTATATCCTCTATCATGTATGGACGATTGTGTTGACCGAGCTGGTTCCGCACTATTCGTTTCTCAGTTAGATCTGCTTAAAGGGTATCGGCAGGTCCCATTGACCGCTCGTGCATCTGACATATCTGCTTTTGTTACACCTGATCATTTCTTGCAGTACACTGCCATGCCTTTAGGACTTAAAACTTGGACTGTGAAGTTGATCTCAAAGGATAGTGTGGTCTTTTCAAAATCCTGGAAAAAACATTTGACAGATGTTTTTGACCGGCTAAGTAGAGCATCACTCACCTTAAACTTAGCCAAATGTGATTTTGTTAAGGCTATTGTAACCAACTTAGGGGAAAAAGTAGGTCAGGACTACATTTGTCCCATAACTGCAAAAGTTCAGGCCGTCCTCGATTTTCCAGCCTCTCAGAACCACAAGGAACTCTGTCGTTTCTTAGGAATGGCGGGGTACTACTGAGGTTTCTGCCGTAACTTTACAGATGTTGTGGCTCTTTTAACTAGTCAGATTAGTGTACGTAAATCTTTTGTTTTGATACTTTGAAAACCAGATTGCATTTAACTGTCAAAGCTCTTCTTCGCAGTGCCCCTGTCCTGGCTGCTCCTGATTCTGAGCGTCCCTTCAAGTTAAAAGTGGATACTACTGATTGTGGAGCTGGGGCAGTTTTGTTGCAAGAGGATGAACAAGATTAAATCAAAGGTGAAAAAATTGTTAAAACACAAAATATAATTTCAATAGGTTTTTTTTACATTAAAATTGCATCCTGCATCTTTGATCCATCCATCCATTTTCTAAACCCATTTGGTCCCTTTTGGGGTCATGGGGTTGCCGGAGCCTAAGCTAACCAATCGTGGGTGAAGGCAGGATACACCCTGGACAGGTCGCCAGTCTGTCGAGGTCCATCTTTGATTCAATTTACAAATTCATTGCTTACTTTTCTGTCTGAAAACTGAAAAGGGCTCCCCTTTAATTGGAAGAACTAACTGTCATAGGAACAATGAAAAAAGCAACTCAGAAGATCAGCATGGAGGAAGCAGAGATAAGTATGAGGGTTTGGAATTAGTAGATTTTTGGTTTTCTGTTTTAAAAAGACGCAACCAGAAATGGATTTTGACCTGAAACTCAGAAACAAAAACCACAATAAGTTAAGGGTTACTGAAGATTTGCACAGTAAGTGAACTGAAACCTGGTTAAGTTGCTGTTTATGACTAGGGCTGCACAATAAATCGCACATTGATTGTCATTGTGTTATCAGCCTGCACCATATGTGTATTGCAAAAGATGGCATTAACTGTGATGGCATAACCTTTAATGTTTACACACGTTTACACACATGCTAAAACAATCTTATGGCTGCTTGAAGTTATGCTTGATGCTCGTCTCCCATGTAAATAAAAATGGTTTGGAAATTACGTTGAATTTTATTTAAACAAAACAGTTGCAGTGAAAAGAAAATGATGTATTACTTGTTTTTTTGAATTCCTATGATTTGTTTATGTTTCACAAGTCATATCATCGTCGCGATATTGATCACTAATATCTGACATCGCAAATTTTCTTCATAAGATGCGGCTCCTACTACTGACTTACTTGATAAAGCTTCTCTTCAGAGAAACTCACATAAACCCAGACTTCAAAAACACACTTTCATAATAAAGTCAAATAAGGTTAATTTTTAAAAAGTGCAGCAAAACTTTCACATTTCCATAACTTTTTTATTGCATTAAAGACCAGCTCGATAATCAACATCCAGATAAAGGAAGAAAAAAAAATCCTTTTGTTCAAAATGGTAGAAAATCTGAAGTAAACAGACGCCTCTCTGCGGACTAGAAATCCATTGAACTGCTTTGTGAGGGTGGAGCCGACACCATGGGTCCATTCGGGTTCACTGTCCAGGAGCTGACAGACTTTTGTTCATGAACTGCCTCTTGACGAAGCACACCCACCACTGTAATTAAGAAATCCATTAGAAAATGCTCTCTAAGGATAAGGTGACAGTTTAAAACAGCAAACAACTTATCGAAAGAAGGAATTTACACAAAGCTTAAGAAAACGTACTTTCTTCCATGTATTCAACAAGGTGTAATTATCTTTTTCTATAAAGGATGCAGATGATGGACTTATGGTTTTACAGCTAAAGTAGAAATTATCCCTGAAGAAACACAAAGAGATGGAGGGAAAAGAGTCTGACCTTGCTGGGTTTGTCAGTCTGGGGGTCAAACACACGATCACATAGTCTCAGACCCGTTTCCTGGCGGATCTGCTGCAGGTACGCCCTCATGGTCTCTGAAACAGATCAAAACAATTGTCATGCAAGCAACAAAATCATCTTTAGAGTGTCTCGATATCCAATGAATAAAACAAGCGATCATCATTTTCTATTGAAGGCAGCAGGCTTCATTCATCGCTCTTCCTTTAACTCTTTAAATCTTTGATGTTGCTTCGTTGTTTTAGGCCCTCCTACTTCTTATTCTTTCAACTTTCTCACCCCCCACCCTCTTTTTTTCTCCCCTTTCTTTTGTATCCTTACCCCCCATCTCTAACATCCCACTCCCTGCTTTTCTCTTTTTTTTGTCTGGTCCAACAAGAAATGCATACAAACATAATGAATATAATTGAAGTTTAGCCTCAAATACATAAGGGATTTACACAAATATACACATCGTGTGTCTGAAGATTCATAACCCCCTATTGTAACAGAAGACATGACAAATAAATAAATAAATCCTTCTTTCAAGAGAACTTTTAGACCAGAACATTTTTTAAGTGATTAATTTATCTGCTTAAACATTTCATTTACTGAAAGTCTGATTTCAGAAAAAATGAAATGTTTAAGCAGTGCCTCTAAACTTTTCCAAAGACTGAACTGAATGTTTTGACAAAAAGCCAAATTGTTCAGCTGCTTACTCTTTAAAAGTTTCTGTTATGCACTGAAACAAAGGCTCTTTTAAGCTAAACCGTCAAAGTGTCAATTGGTTTGAAAAGTGTAATTGAACAGTGTCGGCGGTCTGGAACCCACTCTTTCAGTTTATTCAAGTGTTCAAGGACCCACTCTAATGACATTTGTTTGATTTTTTTGGTGTTTTGAACATGTTCTTGTAGCATTTCTCTCACAACCGAGGACATATATAAAGAAAATGTGGCTTAAAATTGTATTTGTGAATCAGGAGCAAACGAAAAAATTCCTTTTGAAAAAGAGCTAATTTGTGAAGTAGAAAACACACTGGACAGGTCACAAGCTCTGAGCTCTCAGAAACATTGAAGGGAAGCAGGGTCGGCTGTTCCGTGCCAACGGTTCTGCCCACAACTCTGAGATAATTTTTAATGAACAAATGCTGCACTGCAGAAACTGTCCTAAAATCTTGGTTAAAAACTGCATAATCATAATTAGAATACCAATAGAAACATTTTTTTAGATTTAAAAAATAGATTTAAAAAAGGATTGGAGTGGGTCTTTAATGGTGTGCCCCAAAGATCAATGCTTGGACTACTTCTATTCCTTTTTTTTTTTTTTTTGTGAATAAATAAAACAAAAAGAGATAATTATTCAATTTCTGAAAACGCTGTTCCACTGGCTAATCACCAGAATAAATGTTTTCAAGCTTTGGTCTGCTATCTGCAGAAAAAACTTCAAGCTTCACTCTACAGGAAACAAAATTTAAAACTCAACCTAAAAACATCTTGAAATTTTAATCGATTAAATTATTCACATTCTGTTGCAGTTAAAGATATTAAAGATTAAACATGGATTTTACTTAAACATTAAAACTTTTATGTTGAAGCCAGAAAAAGACTGGTAAATGCTACTTTCATCAGTATTTTGATTATGTTAGTATTTATACATGCATACTATATTTAGGAATTTACTAGAATTGTCTGACTTTTATCTCTCTGGATCTAACACTATATAATAAACCATTACAAACTTTAACATTGCAGAACCTTTTCATGCAAAATGTTGCAAGGATGAACAAAACCACATGGAGGACAACTGTTGTAGTTCAGGTTGATTTACTGCTTTAAGCACGACTTAATAATGTAAGAGAAGATGAATTAACATGAGAGAATATCTTGATGAAAGGTATGGTAAACTAGAAAATACTTTGCTGTTGCAGTGTTGTGAACATGCAAAAAGACAGTTTATTATTTTCTTTTAATGCTCTGTTTTTTGTGTATCTGGTCCCACCAAAAGCCATTCTGGTTTCTTCCACCTCCCTGCACATTTAACTGTTGTATTTATTGTAAAATAATTATTGCTTTATGCAACAATGTTATTTAGGTGCTAAATAAATAAATACACATATATATAACAAGTTTGTTACAATTACATGCAGTAACTAATAGAAACTGACAAATTTACGACTTTTACAACCTCATAGAATACCCTTTTTTTGTCAAATATTCATCTCTAAAAACAAAAAAAAAATACTTTCCAGTTGGCAGACTCTTGTCTGTTTTAGTCCTCGCTAAACTACATTAAGCATAGAGTTTTGCTTAAATGGAGTTCACTATTAAGAGTTTCATTCTCACCTTCATCCGTCTTATTCGCAGGTTTAGCGTACATGGCGTTGAGAGGGAAGCCAGGCTCTCCGGGGATAGGAAAGTTTGTGATACCCAGAGTGTACATCTCCTTCTCTCCCTGTCCTCTGGAGCTACACTGTTAAGTGCAAAAATGACTAATTAATTATGAAACTTTTAAAACAAAAGCATATAAACGACAAAAAAATATATTTTTCTATATTGCAAGACAAAATTTACCAGAACCAACTTCAGATTTACCTTTTGTAACTTCTTCAGGCATTCAGAAATGTAGAGTGTAACGTAGATAAGCGTCCTGTCTGCCTCATTCTGAAAGAAATGCACTTTTTTAATGTCTTTAATTTATGAAAATCAGCTCTGAACAGAACGACAGAATATAAAATGATTGTTGTTATCCATAAAAGAAAAAAACTGAGAAGATTACATTGCTAACAAAAGCAGGGAAAAGCAAGCTGTGACACGTGGGCAAGAAAAAAATGTGAAGCAGCTGCAAGACACAAAAAAGACAGGGAAGAAAAACGAAAAACACATAGGAGTGCACCCGTGGGATTCATAGTATTTGGTGACGTTTTGAAATGCTTACAAGCAATAAAATATTTAAAACGTACCCCTTTTTTTAAACCCGTGGGATTCATAGTATTTGGTGACGTTTTGAAATGCTTACAAGCAATAAAATATTTAAAACGTACCCCTTTTTTTAAATAATTTTTTTACATAATTCAAAGCACTTTTTAAGCAATTAAAAAAGACAAAAAAAAACACTGAATGGTAAACACCAAAAACCCATGGTGTTTGTTCCTTCCAAAGAAATATTAGGTTTTCGTACCTTGATTTCGTAGTTCTTAAAGAAGACGTTGGCCTTGAAGTAGTAAATAGCCTCATCAATTATATCAGACTCTACCCCTGAAAACAAACATGGATGCATTAACAAACCAGTATTTATATCTTTTCTACAACTCTTATTTTTTATTTTTTAAATAAAAACATGTAGACAAGTGCATCCAAAACGCAAAAAAATAAAATAGCAAGGGTCAGGTGAACAAGAAATAAGTTAACAGTAAACAAAGAAAAACTAAACGAGAGAAAAAAAAGTACTCATCAAACAGGGAAATACAAATGTTAATTGTATGGTACTCTTTGGGGGTATGGATATTTTGGAGGGTGCTGTCAAACTGATGTAATTCAGTAATAATTTACTCCTACTTAAACTTTTAATTTCTCAGGGCAGATGATGCTTCCTGTTTTTCAAAGGCCCGTCTTTTTTTTAATTTGTTTTTAAAGCTGTAAGATAGCGACTTAACAAACTAAAAAGTTGTCATACTGAGCAGCTTTTTTTCATTACTTTAAAAATAATGAAGAGAAAACTTATAATATCCTACATTGCTATAGGAGCTTTTTGAACACCTAAAAAATTGCAAATACCAACCAGCCAGGGGATTGACTTCAGGCCATATAAGGAAGTTAAGCTGACACTTAAATAAGGAACTAAACAGACATTATACACGTGTAAAACTCTGGATAGTGTTCATCTAAAAAATAGAAACTGTTATGGATAATTAAACATATCTGGTGGTTTGGGTTTTGTATCTGAAGACGGAGCATTTATACAGTTACACCAGCCTGTCAATTAGTAATAATACAATTCTCACCGTCTCCCCTCGCTGGTCCTTTAAACTGAGTTTTGATGGGGAGCAAGGCCATGTTTCCGATCAGCCTGGTGTTAGCCTCCATCAGGTTGGAGTGATATGCCTGAAAAGGAACAGCTCGCTGTCATCGGAACCATTTCTGACTGATCAAGGAGCGCCTACATCCCTGTTACAAAGCCGCTAATTCACCGCTTTCTATGTCTCCCGAAATAGATATAAGGCGGAATAAAAGTAATACTCACAAAGTAACAATAGATTTGTTCAATCTAAAAGTGAAACTTAAATTTTACTAAAATGCCAACGGAACTAGCAGGCTAAGCTAAAGACTTATTGCAACGCTAGCGTTAACCAGGAATCCTAAGTTAGCTAATTTTTCTTTATCCAACCAGCTTCGCACACAAAAAACTACTAAAGAAATATTAAAAACGGCTGGGAAAAACTAGTATTTACTAACCGGCATGTTGACTGAAATGTATCAATCCAACTGCTCAGCAAGAGGAATATCAGCACAGCGAGACGCTACTTCCGGCTGTCGCACCCTTTCAGTTACAGGAAGTGGATGGCTGTCATGCGGCAATGCAACCACTAGGGGGCGCTGATACGTGGTTTGGGGGAGAAAGGCAGTCTTGACTTTTTTTCCAGGTGACAAAGCGACAAGGCATGGTTTTTATTCATTTTATTAGAAAAATAAATAGCATTATTTTTTTCTGTCATAATAAAGCTTAGTTTTCTAATGAGTCAAAGTCAACACAACGAAACAAAACAAAAACCTAAATCAAAGAGGCCAAAAACATTTTTCTTCATAAAAACAACCCTCAAAAATGTTTTAATCATGGTGTCAAATGCAACCTTTCAGTAAAACCTCTGTCTCAACTTTTACAAAGAAACATCTGGATCCCAGCTCTATTTGGCTCCTCAGCTGCCAGCTGTGTCTTGGAATATCTCATCAAAATTTAGATTGGCTGGTTCTTCATCACCTTCCTGCAAAAGACAAATAATAAAAACACTCAATTTCACATAGATTATGAAAGAAATCACCTTTTCTATGCAGATGTTCTTACCTTTGGTTCCTTGACCTCCAGGTCCTCTCCATATTGGATGGAGAAGTCGATGTGCTGCAGCACTATGTTAATACCCTCCTCATCTGTCCGGTCGAAGGGCAGAAACCTCACCATACTGTAATCATCTATCTGGATAATAAAACCAAATATTTATGTTCTGGACTTTTAAAAAAATCCAACAATAACACAGAACACCAGATTTGGTCAAAAAACTGTAATTCCACTTACAAGATCACAAATAGCTTTGGTTAGCTTCTTAAACTTTGTGCTTCTGATTGTATGAGAGCTATCCTCCATCATTGAGTACATGTCTGGGTCCAGATACCTATATATAAAAAAATAAATTATCAAGGATTGTTTACTTGCTGTTAACATGCACAGCTCGGTTTCATACATTAAATGAGTATTTTCAATGTTATAATATGGAAAAATAATAATTAAAAGAAAAGCCAAAGTTAAATCAGAAAAAGTTATACTGCAAACATAAAGGAGAACATTTTTGTTTTCTTTATGGTTATTTCACAGCAGGCCCAAACTTTAAGAAATCAAAATTCTAGCAAGTGAATACTTGCTAAACTGTTTATTATCTGAAGTATGTCATTACTGGCAATAAAAATTATTATTATAAATTAAATATGTTGCATTTTGACTTAAGTTATGCATCAACTTCATTTAAAAAAAGGTATATCATCCAGTAAAACTTTATTTAATGATTTACAACATCAATCTAAGAAATACATAAGTAGATTTTCCTCTTTCTTGAGGGGAAAAACAATCTTATAAGTGCATATATACTTTATGTGCATCAGTATGTGCATCATTTTTCTCAGTTATGTGACAGTTTAGAAGTGTAAACAGAAATGACAACATAACCAAAGCACTTAAAGTATATATTCGTATCTTCTGCTGCACAGCAGTATCTAATTACTGTTCATAGACAAAGTTCTTTTTAAAGGATGACGGTGCACCAATGTCAAAATGATAGGACACATCATGTTTGATTTGACTTTCTTCCTGTTTTAATTCTGCAAACTACAAATCTGCTACAGCGGATCTGTCTTATTTGACACAAGGAGTATTTTATTTTGAAAGAAACTTGTGCTGAATTAAAAAGTAAAATTCTTATAAATAGAAAAAATCTAACACTTTGGCTAGATATATTTATCAATACAATTGAATTATTGTACATATTTCAAAGCTACTTTTTTTTAAATAAATGAATAGCTCAATGGAGACAAAAGCATAAATTAACTTTATTTTCTAAACAATAAAGTGGAATTTTGCTCGGTTCAGTAAAATCGGGACCAGTAAAAATTTTTTGAGGGTTGTTTTTACGTAGAAAACTGTTTTTGGATCAGTAAAAACTGGACCAAACGGCTCTTTTAGTGTTAAAGGTTGCATGCTTAAGTCATATTAAAAAGATATCTTTAGATTTGTATCCTTTTCTAAATGAATCACTACATTTGCTTGATTTTGTTTTCAAACTTCTTTAGGAATGGTTGGAATCAATTCTGTGGTGTTTCAGTTTGTTCTTAAAGCTGACAGATGTGCTGTGTCCATTAGTGTGGATTTTAGTTGCAGAATCAATTTACTTTTCTATTTCTTTTTTGGCTTTGGGACTCAGCAGGTCCATCTTTGTCATGATGTTTACTTGTGGAATTTCTAGGGACACCATGGCGCTGAGAGCAGCCATGACTCCTGAGATAAACTGCAGGAAAAGGAGAAAGGCAGGTGCTGATCAGTTCAGACTATACATATAGGCCAAAAAATAACAACACAGAACTAAAATAAACATAAATACCTTAAAAGACTCCACCATGAACTGCGAATCGACCAAAAACACTCCGCAAACCCGAAACTCCCACTGCTGGAGCTGCTCCACCAGCTGCCTCATCACAGGCAGGTGGGTGTAAAGTTCAATCTGACCTGCAGAGAAAAACCAAGCCACATTCAGTAAATAACATCTTAGAGCCCTAGACCTGCAAACAGAAACCCTCAACTCCCTGAAGAAACTGATATGGGCTTTTACCTGGGCAGTCAAACAAAATGTAATCGTCTTCCACGTGACCCAAGCTTTCCTCGAGCCAGTCAAAGTTGTTGGCAAAGTACTCCATGCAGAACACCAGGCCTCCGTTGGGGCCGAACCTGAGAGAGTCATCCTCCATGACATCGTCCACCTGGATGAGCTCCCGGATGTCTGAAAGCACAAAAAAGAAGACAGAGGGTGTTCTTAATTTATAAATTAAACTTTTTAAAAAAAATTCACATGATCTCACTTTACATTAATCTTCTATTTTTGCTTCTCTAATTAAAACCAGGGGCAAAGAAATATGTCAGTCACCAACTCTTCAAAACGGTAGAGGTCTGTAATGTCCATTGTAAATAAACTTCAACTCTGACAGACAGAATTTTAAAAACAAGCCAGGATATCACATTGTATGTTGTAAGTATTTAAAAATCATTCATTACATAATTTGGTTGTACAAGGATGCAAAAAGTAAGTATTTAAGTCCTACAAACAAGCAAGATTTCTGTTCCTCACAGACCTGTAACATCTTCTTTAAGAAGTTCTTCTATCTTCCACGTGTTACCTGTATTAATGACCTGTTTGAAATATGATCTTGAGAATGATGAGGAAACAGTCCAGAACTAAACTGGAGAAGTGGTCAATAACCTGAAGAGAGCTGGGACCACAGTAACAAAGGTGACAATAATAAACACATCATGAATTGAAATCCCATAGTGCTCCAAAGGTCCCCATGCTTAAGGCAGCACAGGTCCAGGTCCGTCTAAAGTTTGTCAGAAACAATATGGATGATCCAGAGAAGGATTGGAAGAATGTCAGAGGATCACATAAAAACGAAAGGGAAGATTGTGACAGGATGACTGATCTATATTAAGGAAATGAGGAATGGGGCCATGAATGGAGAGATTTGGGGCAAAAATCTTCTTACGTCAGTTAAAGCAATGAGGAAGAAACATGACTGGATCTTCCATTATGACAATAATCTCAAACACATCACCCAGGCAACAAAAAAGTGGCAAAATAATAATCACTTTAAGGTTCTAAAATGGTCTAGCCAGTCTGTGGACCTTGATTCAGTAGAAAATCTATGGAAGGAAGACTGTGCAGCCCTGAAATGGCCTCAAACATCACAGCTCTTGAGAAGATCTACATGGAAGAATGGACCAAAACAGCAGCTACAGTGCAAACCTGCTGCAAACCAAATAGAAATGTTTGACCTCTATTAAACCAGGGTTACATTACAAAATATTGAGAAGAACTTTTGAGATTGATCAAAAACATGTTTTCTGCTCCACTATGCAAATAAATGTAATAAAAAAAAACAAATAAAAAAATTAATTTGTTTTTTTTTAATATACATTCTGTCTCTCCATGTTGAGGTAGACCTATGATACAAACTTATAGAGTAGATGACTGAAAAATACGGCTTTTCTAACCCACTGTATCTCAGTGGTAAGCAGGAAAAAAAACTGATAGAGCCACTCTTTCCAAGATGGCTAAACTAAGTCCAGATGACTTTAAAATAATAATAATATCAATAATGATAAAGAAATGTTGCTGCCGGGAGTCATAGATAAATCCCCATGCCAACAGGAGCTTTTTGGCCATCTTTGGAGGCGACACAAGTTAATCAAGATTTAAGAAAAGAAAAAAAAAAGTGAACTCTGAGCATACTAACCTGCCATAACAGGGTAATCAAAGTGTTCTGCTGCTGGATCCAAGTTCACCACCTGGACTGAGCGGTTCAGAGACTCTGCATGCTGGGTCATGGTTGAGCAGTACGTACTCTGAAATAATAAACATATTAATAATATAAGCAACGAGCAACAAATCAAAAGGAGAACATAAACCCGCTGGGACGACACGGCCTCATGTACTGCTAGCTTAAAAGAGAAAGGCGCTTCAGTTCATCCAGCGGCATGTTTTAAATAACATACCTTTCCGCTACCAGCCGGACCCATCACCAACTGCGCATAGCGTGGCATTTTGCCCCCAAAATGCAGTGTGATAGGGATCTTAAGTATCTTTAACCACTAGTCCTGGCTTGTAATGCCATACACGCTGGTAATACTACTTTTTCTTCTCCGAAATATATTCACAATCAAGCTCACCACTGCCACCTAATGCCCAAACGGGGAAATGGACGTCAGAGTGACGATGGCCGAAAAAGAAAACTGTCCCCGGTTGGATGTATGATTGATGATTGATTAATAGAATCCATTAAAGTGACTAAAATATTATGCGGAACCATTTTATGTTTGGTTTTCAAGGATAGAATAAAAGCTGTTACATTTTTTTATTAATTTACTTTTTTTTATTACACACATTTGTATACATGAGTTCATATAAAAGAATTACTAACTAAGATATGTGAAAGCTTTCTGGTTTTCGTTGTAGTTCTAGGGCGTACCAGTGATGTTTTTCATTGGATATAAGAATACTGTAATTTTTAAAATAACAAACAAAGAGCTATTTAATTTGTGATGGTTGTGATATATATATATATATATATATATATATATATATATATATATATATATATATATATATATATATATATATATATATATATATATATATATATATATAGTTGAAGAAGTTACCAATTTGATGAGTGTTAGTTAAAGTTCAGCCCTTTCAACAATTTATTTTGAAGGTTTCCACAAGTTATTCCCAGGAAATAAGGGTGTAACAATTTACGTTCCGACCAGATCGATCTGCTTGAGGCATGATGTTTATCGAATCTAATTAAATTGACTGATACCATTATAAAATTTCAAAATGAAATAAAGTGATTATAATTAATATTGCAAAATACCACTTGGATTGAGGCACGGTAGATTTATTTAACTACTGTATAACGTAAATACGAGATCAGTGAATCAGATCGAATTGCATCGTTCAAAATGAATCAATGCTGACTATGATATATGACTACAGATTATGATATGAATCAGATAATTGCTCAAATGAATCATGTAAACTCCTACCAAAAGAAATCTATAATTTTGCTCTTTAGCTTTGAAATGACTGAATCAATAAGTGTAAATACGTAATAAGCTGCCTATGATGAACCATGAAACTTCTCCCTAAAGACGTTGTTCACAAAGTGTCCTCTAGGAGGCGGTAGAGCCCGTGCAAACATTGCTGTCGACAAACGAAACCACAGAAATTGAGGAAGAAGTAGAATGTGACTGCATCAACATGCGATGGTCAGGTGAAATTTCGAAACATATGCAAGCATCGCTGCTGACCTAGTTTACTAATTGTGTATTTTATCAGTGGCTAGAAATAATAACATGTTTGTAGGAAGTGAATGGAATTAATAGGCCAAGTTTGTGGACAGACAATACAGCGAGTAGGTGGACTTTTTAGCAGGTAAGATGGCAAATCTTGCTATTTTTCTGTGGTATTAACCTGTCTGAACCATCTTAGTGTCGTTTTTCGTCAGTGCTTTTGATTTAAGTGATATGACATAGTTTCTATTTAGGAGCCGTATGTTTTATGAAGGCTTGTTAGCATACACATGCTCTGTTTGTTAGTTTACGAGCGAAAATCCGCGCATTTTCTTATATTTAGTTATATCATAGATCTATATTACTGGCTTCTGTAAAATAACAATATAAACAGTGTTTGAAAGCCTCCTTTAAGCTAAATAAACTCTGAAAAGTAAACAAATATTATCGTTGTTTACAAATGACGTCTGTTTTCAAGAATTCAGGATACGTAGCTCAGGAACGAGACAGTAAAACTCCAAGAGAATTCAGCTTTCAACAATCAGCTATTTGTTTCTGTTAAATTGTGCACATATTCCCTTTGTTTTAATTATTATTTTTACGATTGTGTCAAATTGTCAGGGAAATGTACATATAAAAAACAGAATTTTGTTTTCCCTGATATCTTTTATTTTGAAAATAAAAAAGGTCAATTTCCTGCTTGTTTTCTCTCCTCATTTTCCAGAGTCATAGGCAATGAGTTTAGGGAATGGAGGATAGTCAATGTGGAGAACTGGACTACCTGATCCAGGATGAGGACACCATCATCGAAGGTGTCAGCAACCAGGTCCTGTTTGTTGTAGTTCTCAGCTTGACCTTTCTGGCGGGCCTCCTCACTCTGCTCTGCAGGTATACCTCACAGTCCCACTGATGAAGACGAATGAAGACAAATCTGTGCAAAAACAGGCAGAATTTAGTTCATTTAGAGTCTTTAGTTTCCAGTTTGTACTGCTGATTGGAGTGCTTAAGGTTATGCCAATAAGTCTAGACTCTAGAACGCCAGATTGACCTGGCGGACTAAACTTTTGTTCTTACTGCAACAGTGGTCTAAAGCCTTTGCCCTTTCGGCAGAAACACACCTGTCTGAGGTCAGTTAGTCAACCTGTATTTATAAGTGACCTCACAGATGACAAAGCAACATCCACAGGATAAATTAGTCAATATGACTCCTAAAACAGATTTTTAAAATTAATTTCATAATGTAAAGTGTCGTGTCAACAGTAATGTTCCAACACTCTCAAGAGTGCCTCTTGCTGTTAATCAAATGTTGCAATCTTATTGTTTTTGCTTCTTCAAGTCAGGAATTTACCCAGTCAGGGATGAATTAAATCATATATTCATAATATCATCAGTGCGTCTGACTTTTTTTCTTTATTTTTAAGGCAAGACGAGCAGGATATTCACCCTGAGAACCAGGAGCATGTCCGAGCGGTCCGGCAACAGCTTCAAACGGAACAGGTGTGCAGCCCAGAACCCCAAAAACATAAAATATTGAGATAGTTTGACTCCTCAGGAAGTTTTGTGGAAATTCCAGACTAAATGTAGCCAAGGAGCAGTATTTTCCTCTTCTTTAGTTCAATTTTAATTTTCAAATAAAATTATTTGCATCTTTTTTTAAGGACCAAACTTATATTTTAAACCTCACAAAAATAAAAAAATAAATATACAATTTTTTTAACCTGTGGGAGTTCTGATACTTTAATTTACCCTTCTTCCATTTTTCAAAATGTATCTGAGGTAAAAAGTATTTTTTTTTTATTTTTTGTAGATATACATACACACATGTGCATACATATCCAGCATTTTCTGTTGAGTATAAATTGTTTGCCTATTGCCCTTTGTCACCTCCAAAGACTTTAAAATGCAGCGAGGAATTTAAAATATATGTTAGCAGGCAGTCACAGGAAATGGAGAAATTGCATAATTAGACGGCACTTATTTCAAAACTACTTCATTGAAATATTTTGCTACAATGATCTTTGCAGCTCTAAAGGATTCATTTTTCTATTTTATTAAGATATTTTTGTGTGTATTTTAGTATCTGGAAGGTTTTGGCAAAATGTGTGTTTGAAATAATAAGAGGTGTGCTCTGTGTGTGGTTTGTCAGGATGAAAACCCTCAGGCAGAAGCCAGGCAGCAGTTTTACACAGACATGTCTTGCCCCGTCTGTTTGCAGCAGGCGGTTCTGCCTGTGGAAACAAACTGTGGACACCTTTTCTGTGGTAAGAGTGAGACAAGAAGCTAAGTGTAGTTTGAGATTTTCTAATAAAAAAAACTTGAAGTACCTTGCCATTGTTAAAGGTATTTTAACATTTTTTGTGAGGTAATTGTAAAAATTGGTATCTAGTTTTCTAAAATTCCTGTAAACAGGTTTTGTTTTAAGTTTAGTAATTGCAAATTATGGCAAATTTAAACATAAAATACTACAACCCTCATCAATGAGATATTTTACTTGGTTATAAATTGTTAGTTGTGGTTTTTAAGATGTTATAATTTTTCTTCTAACATATTCTTACACAGGCTCATGCATCATAGCTTACTGGAGATATGGCACCTGGCTTGGTGCTATCCATTGTCCAATCTGCAGACAAATGGTGAGAGTTTTATTACATAATATCTTTATTTTGTTGCCAAAATCTCTTGTTTTAAGGCAAACCCTTTCATTTTTTTTAAATACAGAATAGCTTTTTTCTAAACCCATCCTTCTAGTAAAACTGGGAAAGGCAGATTATTGCATCCCACCCAAGAAAGAGTGGCACAAAAAGTTAATAGTAAATTTGTGTTTTTGTGCAGACCTATTCTGTTTTTGGAGTATAATTTGTTTGGAATCCATCTGCCTTAAAAGTTTAAAGATCCACTCTGATAAAAATAGTGGGGGTTTTTTGGTTTTATTTTCCATGTTCTTGTGAGAGTTACTGTGACATTAAAGGGGACCAGAGGACATATGTATGAAAAAACAGTCGGAAATATGAAGCTCAATTCCAGAATTACAGGTCAGGTACTGTTATTCGATATGTTTTTCAGGTCTTGTCAGTGTTTCTTGCATTTCAAAGGTTGTTTGGAAGGGTTTTACATTCAGTTTTTGACCCCCCCTGTCTCCTAGGTAACTCTCCTCTTCCCCCTTTTCCATGAGCATGCTGCTCCTCAGAGGGTTCAGGATGGAGAGGCACAACCTCAGCTTATATTGAGAGACATCAATGATTATAACCGAAGGTTCTCTGGCCAGCCCAGATCTGTGAGTGTTTATGTATTTAAACTTACTCTATTTACTTTAATGGTTTATGTAATCAGTTGTTAAAACATATTTCTTGTGATTTGAAACGTGCTTTTTTCTTCTCTCTTTCTCACTCTTAAGTTGATGGACAGGCTGCGCGATGTTCCCACCCTGCTTCGTCACGCCTTCAGGGAGATGTTTTCAGTGGGTGGGCTCTTCTGGATGTTCAGGATTCGCATTCTCCTCTGCCTTGTTGGTGCTATCACCTACCTGGCATCACCCCTAGACATCCTCCCTGAAGCGCTCTTCGGCCTTCTGGGTTTCATGGACGACTTCTTTGTAATTCTCCTTCTGTTTGTGTACATCTCAATAATGTACAGAGAAGTGGTCACTCAAAGACTGAATGGATAGGAGACCACTTATTGACAAAACAAAATTGTCTGCAACTGCAAGGAGAACAAACTAATCACACAAGATGCAAAATGAATAAATATTTAGAGCATCTCTTTATGTTTTTTTTTTTTCTCTCAATGCTTCATTTTGATGTCTGGGCTGTCAATTCAACACTGAGGAGATATGAAAATTTAAGTCTAAATTTTGTGTAAATACAGTTTTTTTTAATTCACGTTTAATGATTCTAAACCCAGGCTATTCAATTTATAAAAGGACTTCAACGTGAAATTTACCTGTTTACAACCCACCTATAACTAACATTGCTGCAGCTGTCTTTGGGTTAACAGGAGAATCAGAGACAGTGATGTAAATTTTTGATGGCACTGAGTTAATACAAGTGTCTCAAATAAAGGAATTTCAAGCTGAAAGTGTGCATTTGGAATCCCAGTGTCATACGGGTTTATTTGCAGGAATAAAAAGCAAAATAATATTGACTTGACGACCTGTTGTCAACAAGCCGGTGACTATGCACATATTCAACATGAATCTTACATTTAATTTAGGCTGTTTACAACTATTTTACCTGAGGACTGAACTCAAAGCAGTATCTATAGATTTGAGAAATATTTTTTGTAAATTAGATCCTTAAGCCATACATAAGTGTGCACCTGACATAATTATTACTGATACTAAAAAAGCTGAAAAATAATTTTTAAAATGTATGCATTTACCCATTTCATATTAAACGAGCAGAACTTTAACTTATTTTTTGTGAGGAAAATCTCCAGAACAGTCATGGAACAGTAAGATTATGCTCTAAAGCTGCATTGCCACATATGAAATTCAGACTATAAATTTTGATCCAAAGAGTTCTCTTTAAACACTAAAGCTGGATAAGGGGTGTGTGTTTGTGTTAAAGTAAGCATTTTATTTCCTGTATCAAGAACAAAATAAAAATTGTATTTTGGTTTTCACTTAAGGTTTTGCATAAACTTGTTTCAAAAGAAAATCACCTTTTATATGTTTTTTCATAAACTTTTGAAAGTATCTAACTGTTCAAGTCTATCATTCACCATGAGCTTTTTTTTAAAATTATTAATATTTGGTAAGTTTGACTTTTTCGTTTTAGGCCTAGTTATGAGATCTTTTTTTTTTTTTTTACATAAACATTTTGGGTTACTTTTTTAATCTAAAATATTTGTCAATGTGTTTTATCACGTTTTCAGGATGTTTAGGTTTGTCAAATTGGCCAAAAATATGAGTCAAACTTCATTTCAAAGAAGAAAATTGACTTAAAATTGACTTCAGAAAACTTTTACTTAATAACAAATATCTTAAGTGTCAGAAAAAAGAGGGAAAAACAGCACAAAAAACATAGAAAACTATTTTTTGGAGGAATTTGTGCTTTGTCAAATCTGTTTGTAAAAACTTTAGGCTTGTGTACGCATGCGTGCCGTTTATCTATGCGTATGACAATCAGGTTGTCGTTATTTATGGACCAAAAACAATGTGATAAAAAGACTAGAAATTAGCTAAAGTTACCAAGCAGGTTTTTTTTTTTTTTTAAACAAATGAGTTTATCTATATCTCATTGGTTTTTACCATAACTCGTCAGTCGAGATGTTTAGCATGCTTGTCCGATCTTAGGTTCATTGACCTTGGAATGCTTTTTTTTTTTCTTTTTTCTAGAGAAAACTTAAAAAAAAATGTTATGAAATGATGTCAAACAACATGAAGCGATTTTTTTCTGGATATTCATTTGACTTCTCAGTAAAATTCAAACAGTGAGTCACTTTTTTATGTTAGCATGCCTAAAAAAGGAAAATGTAGATGCATGGTTGCATTTTATTGTACCCTTTGCATCAGTAGTTAAACAAAAAAATATATTACTTTTTTTCTTATAAAATACAAATTTATTGTAATTCTTTGTGCACGACTTCAAGCCCCGCCCTCCTTGCCCGCCTCCGGCAGACGCCGGCCTCGCCGACGGATTTCCAGACACCCAACG
The DNA here is from genome assembly GCA_014656515.1 of Oryzias celebensis. Lineage (NCBI taxonomy): Eukaryota > Metazoa > Chordata > Actinopteri > Beloniformes > Adrianichthyidae > Oryzias > Oryzias celebensis. The sequence goes on from BNCR01000012.1 coordinate 15,654,410, forward strand.
AGTCAGAGGTCCGGGGAGTGTATGAAGCTCACTGTTAAGTTCAGCCTCCCGTCGCCCAAAAAGTCAGCCTACGATAGATAACAATGAGCACACCCGAGTCGCTGGATCGAATGGAACTCTGTGAAAGCCTTTTAACGTGGGTAAGTTTGGAAACCAGGGTGTTTTTGTTGTTTTTTTCTCTCTGCCAGGTGAGAAACAAACAGCTCTCCGGCGATGCTAGAACTAGCATGCTAGGCTATAAGCTAACGGGGATAACGCTAGCATGCAAGAGAAAAATGACACGGGCTGAGTTTGGTTACGTATGCAGGCCAGCTGTTTTCTGTGTTTAGCTATTGATGCGCTATGTGCTAACCAAAATTAAACCATGGAAATATAGATTCTATCTTATGACATTAAATGTTTACTGATCTTAGTTGTCCTATCGAGTGTTCAGTCTCTGTCGTTAGTTTAAACAAAATCAAACCTAACGTGATGTTAGCTGTGGAGTGGTAGTCCCGTTCTTTCACGAAGGGTTTTTTTTCCTGTCAGAACGCAATTCCTGTCATTGTTGTCTAGTGTTCCTTTGTGTTTTCTTTAGCCGTCTTTCTGATTCAACTGTCAAATTGGTGACAACTTCTTGGATTTGCAACTTTACCCTGTTTTTTCAGGATTTAACTAAAAATATTTAGCATTTTTCTAACATCAAAACATTGTTGCTTCAGGAACAACGAAGTGATGAATTGTTCCTTTTTTAGTTTATTCACTATTATATTTTACTAACTGAATAAAAGCAGAATTAAAATATGAGCTTTAGACTATGATTGTGGCTCAATCCAGTGCTTTTGTGTGCTGCTCCTGCAGAGAGTTTTGTCAGAAAACCAAACGGTACTTACATATTGGATCGGTCACGGCCTGGATTAACACAAAGTGTGTGTTGTTGAATTACAAGGTGTTGTGGAAATTGGACAATTGTTGGTGGAAGGAGAGGAGGAAGATTTGTTCGTTGACATAGAGGTAGAAGGAAAGACTAGAATGTAGGATTTGGATTAGGAGCTTTGACAGAGAAAACCACAGTTGTCCAACATGATGGAAGGAAGAAAGGTGGATATTATGTGTGATTCTAGAGACTAAATAGAAAGAGAGTAAGAATTATGGATTGGGAGAAGGTTCAAGCTGTTTTAACATCCTCCTGATAGAAAAATGATGATGACTAGACTAGGAGTGATGCTGAAGGAGGAGTTTGTTTAAAAAAAAAAGTTCTATGTGAACATGCGTGTTTGGGGCTTCTACGTTCAGAACTCCCGATTACACAAGTTTTTAAGTCAATTTTTCAGCTCTACGTATAAAACGCATGGCAATTGAACACGTGTTGAAAGTTAACCATTTGAACTGTGACTAATCAGGGACTCAGATTTGATAGTGATATATGGATGGTGTTCTTTTTAAATCATAAAAGTACTAACTGTTTGAAAATTGAATATGAAGGAAATACTAATAATTGCGGTTTGTTTCTGGCTGGAAATACATAATGCAAAGTCTTTCATATTTCGAACAGATGTATGCAAGTAAAAGCCTGCCGCAAAATTTGCACCTCTTCGACATTTTGCCCCAAGCCATTTCCAACTGTAGGTGGCGGACATACGCTAGTATTGATAGTGTGAACACCATATGCTAAAAGTGCGTTCGAGAACCCACATTCCTCGCGTTAATGTGCATCACATGCCTGGTGTGGAGGTAGCATTAAGCTGAAAGTTGGAAATATGATGTTGAATGTTGACAGTGATTATGATCCCAAGGTAGAATGTGAAATAGAGAAAAATGAGAAATTCTGGAAGGAGATTGATGATGTGGTCCAGGGTATCCTTATCAGGGAGAGATGGTGAGAAAAACAAAGGTTAGAAAGTGATGGGTAAATTTGTTGTTCAGGACAGGAATGCAGGAGCACAGATGGTAGAGAACTTTTCTAAAAGAATAGACATTTCAATTGTGAACACATTCTTCCAGAAATAGGAAAAGTATTCATAGGGTGACATGTAAGAGTGAAGAGGAGCACACAAGTTGATTTCATCTTGTACAGACATTATAATCCAGGACTGGCCAACCCTGATCCTCAAGAGCCACAACCCTGTCCATTTTCCAGTTCTCCCTGACCATCTTGCTACTGATTAGCTGACTCAAGTGATTCTACATCCTGATTAACTGAACACACCTGATTTAGGTAGTCATCATCAAGCTGACTTGTTGTGGCTCTTGAGGGCCAATGTTGGCCAACCCTGTTTTAATCTGAAAAGGATCAGCTAGTGCAAAGTGGTGGCTGTGGAGAGTTTAGTCAGACAGCATCAGATGGTGATTGGTAGGATGACTGGTGGTGCAGAAGATGAAGAGGACACGAGCAGAGAATGGGATCAAGTGATTGAAGTTGAATAGGAGTGCTGCATGGCTTTGGGGGATCAGGAAATTCTTCCAGATGACTGTACAATCTACAGCTAAAGTGATCAGAAGACTGGAGGGAAGGCACTTGGTGTGTCATCTGGAATGACGAGAGTAGACATGGAGAGTTGTTGTAATGCAGAACTTCCGGAGTGTGTTAAGAGACAAAATGTAGCTAAGAAAAAATGGAACACAGAGGACATAAAACATCAGGTGGTAAAGGCCAAATAATGGAATTTGAACACAAAAGAGGGAGAGGTGGATCTGTACAGGTAAGATGGAGAAACAGAGCTACAAGGATGTGCAGCAGGTAGAGCTGGACAATATATCAATATAATTGATTAATTCTGATTTTCTTTTGTTTTTAGACTATTTTTGAAAATTCGATATGAAAAAAAACACTATCGTGATGAAGAAGATTCCCTATCGCCCAGCCCTAAGATGGCATTGGTTCGTTGAAATACTGTAGTTGGTAATTACACTCTGAGAAATTGTATGTTAAAAGAGTAGTGAGCAACTATAGACAGGGGAAATATAGCAGTCTATCACACAGATAAATATTATTATTCTCATATGATTGCTGAAATATTGGATGAAATGTTCTGGAATCTACATAGAGAACACGTTAACGTCAGTCTAGCCACTTCAGCATGGGTCAATAGTACGCATTGTAAACATGTTGCATCTATTCATGCTCCTTTATTGATAAGTTCAGTTGAAAACAAGTCAAAGTTTGCCTTCCATCTCAATCTAAATGAATCTATGCATCTGCATGATTCTTTTGAGTGGGGGAACCTGGTGGTGGATTGTGAGTTTAATAGACTTATATCAAAATGTTATTACCTTATCTATTAATTACTTACACATTTGCTTCTAAGTAATATCCGTAATTCCTGACCCTTAAAGAAAATACACTATTGAAAATTATGAGTATCTGTGTCTGACTATCAACTATCTGGTTGAGGAGGTATTTTCAGATGAAATAGTAACTTCTTTTAGCCAACTGCTCATAAGATTTATTTTTGTTTCATATTTTTGTCCAAATTTTATTTTTGTTCTCACTCTATTTATCACTGCAAGAATTCAGCCCCGGCTTTTACTTGACAAGTATTTTTGATTCATATGTTAACTTTCCATTGCTGTAAGTTGTGTATTGCCTGCTTTAAGGTAAAATTAATCTAAACCAGGGGTCAGCGACCTGAGGTTCCAGAGGCACATTTGGCTCTTTTACTCCTCCGTCCTCTTCATTTCTGATCAATCCTAGGGGACGAATGTATAAAGTACTACATACATTCATGAACAAAGTAATGAATTAAAAAATACTATTCCACCCCTAGAGAGACTAGATTGTATCTTAAAAGTAAGAATAAGAAGATTTTAAAAGATTCAGTGAGTATGGAGAGAAAAGTCTCTCCATAGTGCATCCTTGCATCGACCTGATTGGCTCTCTCCACTGTGGTTGTCGAGAAAGACCTAGCACTGCCTGCTATCGCTGTAATTGGGAAAGCGCCCGGGCAAGAGCTCCATGTTGAAGGTGCCTGTCAGGATTGGTGCTGCCGAAAAGGAGTGGAGAGTACTGGAAAACTTACAAAAAAAGGATGAGTGTTTTAAAAATCCCTATTTAGATCTTTTTAAAATCTTAATTATTGGGACATATATGTTTAAGAAAGTGGAAAAATGTCACGTTTTTACTAGATATCATTCACAATCTGTTTATTTTGTTATAAGCATGTCTGAACTCACACCAGACATTCTTTGTTTTGATCTGTGAGAATTGATTTCTTTGGTCTTGTTTGAATAATGATAGTCACAATGGTGCTTTTAAATGACCTTCATGGGGTGAATCTGAATACCCTACATTTAGCAGTCCAACAGGAGAAATATGGAAAAATGGTGATTTCAACTCCGAAGTCCAGACGTTACGAACACACCATGACGTCATCAATGGTCGTCAGTTATCTACTTTAGCGCATAGCTGCCAGCGCTTGTAAAATACATAACATAAAATGTGTTCCTCTCAAACAATTTTAACAATCAGATAGTTGCAATCGTGAAGAGATGAGCTAGTTGATTTAATTATTTTAAACTTGCTGTACTTTCAGGATGACCAGCAATGTGCAAAGCAATCCACCTGCTTTGCTTTTGGGTGTTTTTCCAATATATGCCTCATTGGAGTACACTCCTATAAAATATTTCCTTATCAAAATATGCAGCTTTCTAAAGCCAGCTTATGGTCAGTATTGTTCAACTTGTGTGGCCATAAAAAAAGATAAAATTACATTTTTCTTGAGTAAAATTAAAGCTTTTAAGAAAAGCTGGTATTGGCTAGTATATGCAGTTTCTACTGTTTGTGTGCACAAAAGCTTTCACAGCTTTTTGACAGCTGCTGAGACACTAGTTCTGTGACAGACTGTCTCATCCTCTGTTTTCTTTCCTTTTGTCAAGTTTCCTCTAAAAGGAAATGACGCAGACGAAATATATTGGACTTTCATTTCTACATGTGGAGCAGTGGCTTTTTTTGTGTTTCAATCCTCTTCAGCTTTCTGCTCTTCAACACAAAACACAACAAATTTTGAGGAATTTGACCTTTATATGCATATTAATGCTTTCCACTGAGTTGCCGGAGCCTGACCCGGCTACTCATGGGCGAAGGCAGAGGACACCCCTGGAGTGGTCGCCAGTCTGTCGCAGGGGCCAGAGTCACACACCCATGCACACTCACATCCACACCTAGGGACAATTTAGAGTAACCAATTAACCTATGAAGCAGGTTCGGTATAAAATGTATAAAATGCCCCATTGGTAAGATTAAGTAACTTAATCTAAGAATTTGTTTTGATTCAATGTGAGTTGACACAATATTTGCATTGCTTTTTATTTAACTCTTTCACGTGGCAGGAAAATCCTAAATTAATCTAAGGTCTAATGTGTTCATGGAGATTACTGCTGTACATTGAGGTCATGAGAATGCTATTTTATAGATCCGGTTGATGAACTTTTTTTGCACGTTTAATTTACCTTCTAACTACTGTTAACTCTCTATATAGACAAATAGCTAATTTGCTGGGCTGTTGTGTGAAAGTTTAGCTGTTGCTCCACTTCATCTCAATTGTGTTAGATATAGACAGCATTTTTGCTCTTAAAGATTAGGATTCAATGTTTCCCAATACCACAATGTATTTGATACATGACCCGCAATGCTAGTTGATGGCTACTATTAAGCCAACATTATTTCTGGAATGATGATGTGTTTTTGTTGTAGTCTGCCAATACCGTGTGTTTCTTTTAAGCACCTGTTTTGTTTTTTTAAACATTTGTCGTTTTTTTTTATCTATTCCTGTCGTTGTAGTTCACCTTTCAGCTTATCCCATCACGGGTCGCCACAGCGAATCAGCTTTCACTGGTTCACATAGGCCATTTAGCAGAGAGTTTTCCCCCTGATGCTTTTCCTAGCACAACCCGGTGTTTTCAAGGCACAGGGAGACCCAGTTAGGCAGCAGCTTGAGTGGCCTTGCCTGAAAACCCACACTGGATCAAGCTCATTGCACAGCCTGGAAAGCATTCCAGGTTTCCTGCTTGGCAGTCCTACACTCAGCCAAGTGAGCCATCCAGCTGCTATTTTGGTCCATTTGTGTGTTTGGCAATAAGGATTTATGACGTAGCAATGTCAAGAACAAGGTGACATGTTTAGACCATGTTGTTGTGTTGCCTCATATCTTTATTCTTGGTGTCAATGTGCCAATAGACAGTTTTTTCTAGTGGTAGGTAATTTGAGCTAAACCATGGCAAAGATATTGTCTCATCTCCACCAAATATCCCACATTTCACTGTGCAATCAAGCAAGTAATAAGTGCTAAAATCCTGACTTGCCCAAACAGAGAAACGTGACTCATCACTCCACAGAAAGTGTTTCAGTGACTCCACAGGTCACTGATAGTGTGGTTTACATCTCTTCATCTGATACTTGGCCTTGAATCTGGTTATGTGAAACCTACATGCAGCAGCAACGTTAAGGAAATGCATTTCATTTATTTCCAACAGCACTCCATATGCTTAAGTTTTTTGGTTTTTTCGAACTGCAAAGCTGTTAAGTTGTTGGATTTTTTTGACTTAACGTAATCAGTGCAGAGTTCTAAATTTTCTTGAACATGTAGGACATTTTTAAAGGACATAACCCATAACTTTGTAAGCCAGAAGTTCATGTTTCACCTCTTTTATTTGCATGTTCTCTTGTTTAGATCCAGACGTTTGAAGTGGAGGCTCCTTGCAAAAGAGTGGAGGACCTGACCAGCGGTGCCGTCATGGCCCAAGTTCTTCAGAAAATGTGAAATTTTTTTTTTTTTTCTGTTTCAGAAGTTATCACGTTTGTTTTGCTAATCAAAATCTTTCATCTCCTTGAAATTTCCAGAGATGGGGGGTATTTTAGTGATGCTTGGATTAGCAGAATCAAACCAGAGGTCGGGGACAACTGGAGATTAAAGGTATCAATCTCCTTTTCTTTTCAAGAAGATGTATGTTATCTGTAATAATGATGTCCAGTATTTTTGATTGTTCCTTTTTTTTTATTTTAGGTCAGCAATCTTAAAAAAATCTTATCAGGCATTTTAGACTATTACCAGGAGGTAAGAAGAATCCATTAAATGAAACATGTCTAAGTTCAGCCAGTTTTTAAAACGTTGTGCTTCTTTTCTAGGTCCTGGGCCAGCAGATTAATGACTTCACACTGCCAGATGTTAATCTGATTGGAGAACACTCAGATGCAGCAGAACTTGGGAGGATGTTACAACTTATATTAGGCTGTGCAGTTAACTGTGAACAGAAACAAGGTACATACACTCTGTGTTAGTGAGATTGATTTTGCTCCATGTTATCAACCGGCTGGAATTTACTAATGTCTCTTTTGTCCTTTAATCCCTAGAATACATTCAGACCATCATGGTAATGGAGGAATCAGTGCAGCATGTTGTCATGACAGCCATCCAGGAGGTAGACCGTCATTTAGTTTTAATATAGATCTTTTTTATGTTATTTTGAAAGAAAAAAAACCTTTGCTAAATTAAAATGTTCTTCTTTCTGTTTGTAGCTCATGAGTAAAGAGACTCCGGTCATGGGAGGAAATGACTCTTACTTGGATCTAGACAGACAGGTTTGAGGATGTTTAAAAGAAAAACAAAAAACTGAAACCACATTTTACTCTTTCATTTGTTTGTCACTAAAAGCAGCTCCATATTTAAAGAAATTATTGTGAGAAACAACTGAAGTTTTCAATCTGTTCTTGTTTTTTAATCTTAGCTGAAAAAGACGGTTGAGGAGCTGAATGATGTTTTGGCAACCAAAGAAGAGATTGCCCAAAGGTGTCGAGAACTCGACATGCAGGTTAGTTTTTATGAGGTGATGATCTTCAATAAGTCAGAGTTTTGTGACTAAAAACAAAACAAACCTCAGAATGTGTTTACTTTAATTTGTATTTCATTAAGCATACTAAACGCCATTCTAAGGAAACCAGTGACTAAAAAAAATGCCCTAAATATGTCTATCTTTTAGTATTCTTATTAAATTTAAATATCCTTTGTCATACTTTGTACCATAGCAACATCCTACTAAAATATATTCAATGTACGCATTAAAAAAGGAACGAGTTGTTAGCGTTGATAGCATTGCTGTTTCTGGCAAATTCATACACAACTTATGACTTTCAGTAGAAAAATCTTGCTCTTTCGTCATTATTTGCATGGTGAATAGCTGTAGCCTCTCAGCACAAAAGAATCAGGAGTTAATATGGACTATTTTATATATTGGATTCTTTTTTTGGTAAAATATAGCTTCAAAATTGTTTTGAACAAAATTGATTTCTGTGTCTTAACTTTTAGTGGAAAACTATATAAACATATTTTGGATAAGATGAATATTTCCCTTTATTTGGATACCTGGGGCACATGAGCCCTGTCACATGTCTCCCTTATGTCTGCATTATTAATTTACTTTCACATAGTATTGAAACATGTTTAACTGTTCTACTAACAGATTCTGCTTTATTCTTTTCTTGACAGTTAAATCTTTTGAGATTTTGAAATAAACACGCACTTTTTCTGAGTCAGACTAAAGGGCAGAATAAGACACTATAAGACACTATTCTAAATTGTCTGATTTCAGACTAAAGAACAGTAAAATGTCACCTGATCGTTCTGTTAAACTTTTCTTTTTCCCTCAACACTGTGTGCCTTGTTTTAAAGGCTCTCCTTGTCCAAGAAGAGCGCGATAGACTGAGGTTAGAGTATAATGAACTAGAAGAAAGGGTAAATCCAAAGTTTTCTTTCTGTTCTTGCTTTCTCCATGGTGTGTGGCGTATCAAGTAGTCCTGGATTTCTTTTCAACCTGCTTGCACCGGATTCTCCTTTCCCCAAACTTTTGTCTGCATGTGTTCGTGTACACTTTACGCACAAATGTTTGTGTGCAAATGTGTACACACGTTGCTGCTGGGGCACGCCAGCCACAACTGCAGTTTGTCTTTGTCACCGATTTTGTCACTAAGAGCCGCTGCTTTTCTGGCCTCAGTGTGTTTCATGTTTTCCTACAACAATTATGAATGAGAAGGCAGGCTTGCATCTGAACCACTTGAACTTCTCTGAAGGATTTGTTCTATTTACAGTAAAGATATCAATCAGATTTTTTTGTAAATATTTTTATTGGTTCTTTATTGTCTATTCATACTTTTGTTACCAATACTGTCAAAATCTGAGAAAATCAACTTTTATAATTATTTTTTTCATGCCCCTAAAAAGAATTTCTAGAAACCTTTTAAAAGCTGTTTTCTGTTTTTTCCTCATTAAAAAACTGTCACCCATTTTTACAACTAAATATGTGATGATTTAAGCACAAAAAAGTACAAGCTCAGCAGATCAACTGCTGTTATAATATTGTGCTCCTTATGTAAGGGTTAAATGCAGAAACAGACTCCCTTATTAAAACTGCACCCAATAATACAGCGCACCTTATTATGGTAAAATACGGTATATAATTTTTTTTCGTTAGATTTAAACCTAAAATCTGCCTTTTTTACATTTAAACCAGAAATCTGGCTTTTTTTGTTATATTTAAACTAATCCTGTCAATGTTGACACGTTAATGCACGAGATTAATTTATAAAAATTAATGTGTTAATATTTGACGCACATAATTTTCACGGCAGAAGCAACCGTCTTCCTCTTTGCGTCCGACGGCTCAGGCTACCGCGGCGTGAGTTGATTTTTGAAAATGCAGACTTCGTTGGGCACCATCCCGCTTATGCCGTGGTTATTTTCACAATAAATAAATATTTAATTGATTTTCAGTATATCATTCTTGTTTTTTTTCTTCAGTATTTTTACAAAAAGTGTACTATTTCATAGCATGGATAGGCCCATTGTAACTGTAACACAAGAATGCTGACTCAACACCCTAAGCTCTATTTCCACATTTGCTTTATGGTGTATAAAGATGTTCAAAACCCTTGAGCAATGACATATTTACCTATTAACACCCCCACCCCCCATTTGTAGAAAGAGAATAGTTTTAAAGAGAAGAATTATGCCATGTTCCTACTCTTAAGTACACAAATGCTTTGCTACCATTTTTGAACTTGAAGTGCTTTTATGATTTTTTTTTTTTTTTTTTTACCACAACACAAGAAACGTCCTCAGAATCACCAGAGATCCACTGGTTTCATTTTCAGTGTGATGAAGTTTCACTCAAACTTTAAAAAAATGCTACTAAGGTGTTGCTAGTACTTTAACTAATAATGATTAAACATTTTAGTTGGATTACTACAACTTGGTCATAAAGTAAGCAGCCACATTTTATTAAACTTTAAGATGAGGTCGTCAGCTGGGTTCTGCTAATAAAAGTGACTTTTAAAGTTGCCATCATGTGAAAACACCTCTGTAAAACAAAATGTTTCTTGGAACGGGGCCAGATGTATGCTTCACACCAACTGCAAAGCACAGTGGTGGAAAGATCAAGATATGGGCTTGTGTTGCACGCATCACATTCTGAAGAAACTTGCTCCAGGAAGTTGTAGCCAGAAGGTTATGATAGCTCTCCAAAAGGAAAGGCTTGAAAAATGAATTGAAGGTGAAAATTAGGAAATCATTGAATAAACGTAGTTTGTCACAAATAACTCTTGGGTTAATAAATTATTTATTGGTATTATAAGTTATTCGTTTGGTGCTTTTTTCCCCTCTCCTTTATAAACAAACAAACCAAGAAGAAGCGATGTCTGCTTTGCTTTGTGTGAAGTTTGAATCCTTGTCCCTCAAAGAAGACCAAATCAACTTGTATGTAACTTTTCTAGCTTTGTTTGAGTTTTTGATTTGTCTTCTTCCAAATGCGTGTTTGCTGTGTGTGCTTACCTCCAACAACTGAAAGGATTCAACAACCTGATTTTTTTTTCACTTCAATTTTGATTAAAGAAGTTAAAAATCACCAAATAGAAGAGCTGGAAACTTCTTTTAACTTTCATTAAATAGCTGCTTTCTCTTTCTTTTTCTCATCTTTCACTTTTTATTTAATCATTTTCACATTTCTGCACTACTTGTGCAAACATCTTTTGTTTCCTCTTCTTCTCTGCTTCCTTTTCTTTTTTTTTCTCATGGCTCAAACTTGTTTCCATCTTTTTCAACGCCTTTGCTTTGTCAGGTGGCCGCTCTGCAAGAGGAAAAGAGCAGCCTCTTAGCAGAAAACCAGGTCCTGATGGAGAGACTTAACCAGTCTGACTCCATAGAGGACGTCAACAGCCCCGCTGGACGCAGACACCTCCAGCTGCAGACACAGCTGGAGCAACTACAGGAGGAAACTTTCAGGTGGGGAATCACAGAGACACATTAGGCCCAAAGCCTATGATAAATCTTCTCATGCACTTATGTGTGAGAGTTGTATTTCTTTTAGGTTAGAGGCAGCTAAAGATGATTACAGGATTCGCTGTGAGGAGCTTGAAAAAGAACTTCTGGATGTTAAAGCCCAAAACGAGGAGCTTACATCTCTGGCTGATGAAGCCCAGTCTCTGAAGGATGAGATGGATGTCCTCAGGTAAAGACAGAATGGCAAAATTGTGAATTTACCTTCTTTTTTTTCCAAATCCATAATAGCATTTTTTTTAACTTTAATAACACCCTTGAATCATTTTGAAGGAGGAAGCACAATGGTAAAAATGTGGGTTTATTTTTTATCTTTCAAAATAAAACTCTTTAGGCATTCATCTGACAAAGTGTCAAAACTGGAGGGAACAGTGGAACACTACAAGAAAAAACTGGAAGACATGGGGCTCCTCAGGAGACAGGTACACGACAACCACACCAAAGTGCAGTTTCATGACTGCACTGAAATGCTAAACGCACTTATGGATTATGAACATGAAAAGCCACACAGGTATTTAAAATGAAAAGAATGTATATATTTTTATTTAAAACATTACTTTTGTTCTTAAAACCAGTTCTTTTTATTCAGATTTTTCCAACATAGTTTTAGTTACAAGAATAGGAAATGCAAAATATGTTAAAATACAGTCTCAATTTTTACTCTAAATTAAAATGTAACTTGACTTTTTTGTAATAAATAATGGAAGTAAAAAAGATGTAAGTTTACCCCATGACCTACATTACAATGGTTGGTTCCTTTGTTTTGTATTCCAAATCTTTTGAAATTGCACATCTTTGTGAGTGTAAGTAGCGAGGCACTAATGGAGCTGCTGTGACTGTGTTCCAGATTAAGCTAATGGAGGAGAAGAACACAGTATTAATGCAAACCAACGTCAGCTTGGAAGAAGAACTCCGAAAGGCCAGTGCAGCCAAGGGTCAGCTTGAGACCTACAAGAGACAGGTGCCTGCGCAGCCGCAGTTTTCACAACGAGGATGTGTCCCTGATAAATGACAGATCTTTCTGAATGGTTTTCTCTTCACACAGGTAGTAGAGCTGCAGAACAGACTGTCAGAAGAGTCGAAAAAAGCTGACAAGATGGAGTTCGAGTACAAACGCGTGAAAGAGAAAGTGGACTCTCTACAAAAGGAAAAGGATGTGCGTTTCTCAGCAAAAGAATGCCACAAAATTGTCTTCATTTATATAAAAATGTAACATTTTCTAGTCGTTTTATTGCTAACCTTCTGCAAGTAAAACCAGACATTTCAGCTTAAATTGTTTTAAAAATGAACTTGAAATTTTTCTCTAAAATGGATCTTGAACTCTTTCTGCTGCAGCGCATGAGAACTGAGAGGGACTCTCTTAAAGAGACGATTGAGGAGCTGCGATGTGTTCAAGCTCAGGAGGGACAGCTCACATCAAGTACTGATGGGTGTTTTTTTGCTCTGTTTTTCAAAACTTGAATATTCTCTAATGTAGACAATCTTCAATGACATCCATGTTGTGTCAGGTCTGTTCCCATTGGTCAGCAATACAGGTTCGGATTCACTGGCTGCTGAGATCACCACTCCAGAGATGAGGTATGATAACCTTTTATCTTTTAAATCACTTAATGAAACCGACACCAACTTTAGATCTAAAGTGGCCAAAATGTAGCCTAACAGGAGCTTTAAAAATATCAATTTAGCAGAATTTTTCACAAAGTCGGTGAGATGCAACAAACAGCCTTGCACTCTTGTTTTTCCAATGATTATGATTGGTTTTTGTTTATTATTTTGCTACCCAGCATAACCTGTAATTCTTAATATGTTGCAACAATAGTAACATTTTGGGTTATAAAAATTTAAAAAAGGGGTTTTTACAATGGTATTTAAAAAAATCTTTGAAAACAGGTAGTACAGAAGCTGCAGTGGTAAAGTTTTTTTCTATTGTGGATGGAGAGTAATTAGTCTAAACGTGTTTCCACAGAGAACACGTCATTCGCCTTCAGCACGAGAACAAAATGCTGAAGCTAGCCCAGGAGGGATCTGACAACGAGAAGATCGCGCTGCTGCAGAGTTTACTGGAAGATGCCAACAGAAGAAAAAATGAACTAGAAACAGAGAACAGGTAACGCTTACTGGGCTTCAGCTCAAAGCACTGATTCAGAAAATGGACAAAAAGTAAATAAAAAGTGGATGTTTTTGTTGACAGTCTGCCGGAATCAGAGTCAGAGCTTGTTATGTGATGGCTCTTCTGTGTTTTGTTTAGGTTAATCAATCAGCGCCTGATGGAGGAACAGAGCCAAGTAGAAGAACTTCAGAAGACAGTTCAGGAACAGGGTTTAAAAGCTGATGATGTGAGTTGCTTCATATTCTGTTTTCAGTTTCAGAAGCCGAAAAATCCTAACTCCTGTTGAGTTACATTCCAGAAACCACAGTCCCCTCTTTTAAAGTGCTGTAGCTGCATTTAGTTCACTGTCTGACAGTGACTTTAAGATTTGAAGGACTTTAGTCTGTTATTTGAAATCCCAAATTGAGGTTCACTTCAAGTAAAAATATTTTTTCTTTTTGTTTTTCAGTCTTCTGTTCTGAAGAAGAAATACGATGAGCACATGTAAGTTATATTTAAACAAAAATCCACTCCCAATTGAGAAAAAACTTCTTTTCATCTGTTTTTTCCTCCCCTCCATTTAGGGAAAAACTGCGTGAACTAAACAACGAGTTACTGAAGAAAAACGCCTGTATTGATGAAATGGAGTTAAAGTGCAATACCAGCTGTAAGTTTGATTTAATGCTCAAGTTGCTAAGTTTCAGTTTTTATCCCTAATGAAGACAAGCAGACAGGAAGTACTTTTGAATTCTGAGTTTAGCTGACTTTTTCTGCATGTTTGATTGTACATGATTATCGACTTTGATGCCTATTATTGATAAATTCTTCTATTGTTAGAATGAAGGGTAAAAATTGGGGTTTTTTTTCAGCTCAACGAGTGGACGAGTTGGAGGAAGCCTTGAAAAAGAAAGACGACGAGATGAAACAGATGGAGGAAAGATACAAGAAATACCTCGAAAAAGCCAAGAGTGTGAGTGTAATTTGAGGATCGGTCTGCACACTTCTTCCTCCAGGTTTGTGCATAGACAGAATCTGTTCTTTACAGGTGATCCGGACGCTGGATCCTAAGCAGAACCAAGGTTCAGGCCCAGAAGTGCAAGCACTCAAGAACCAGCTGCAGGAGAAGGAGAGGATGTTGCATTCACTGGAGGTAAATTATGTTTGTCAAGAAACCATAACTAAAGAGAGAAATCTGTTATTGTAGGTGATTTTTTTTTTTTACAATATCTTTCCCTTAACTACTCCTTTTTTCCTTTGTTTCCTTTAAACAGAAAGAAATGGATAAAACGAAAAGTCAGAGAGACCACGAGGAGAAGCTGATTGTTTCTGCCTGGTACAACATGGTAAAATCATTCTTCTTTGACGTGAAATTGAATACTGGTGTGATATTTCTTTGTTTTTAAACGTGTCTCAGTCTAAGAAGCATATATGATCCATCATCCAAAAAAAATGTCAAAGTATAACCACAAAAGACCCCAAAAAATCATAAAGGAGTAACTGACATCAAACAGCTTTTTCAGAACTCAAATAAAGTTACTCTACGCATGAAAAGTACTAATATACATGTATTATTATAGCTTTTCTATAAATGTGCTTTCACTTCTCAAAACATTACATGAAATCAACCCAGCATTACCAGATTTATCTGCAAAAACTTACTAAGTTATGACCATCAAAGTAATAACAATTTTCACCACTAGAGGGCAGCAACAACTTTTTCATTAAAACAGATGGCTTTAATTTTGCTATGATGTGGTTTTGTGCTGTCCTGTGTGTTTTAACTGCAAATAAATTCATATAATCATACAAATGTTATTTCATGCAGACTGTTCAACCATTAAACTAAGCTAAACTTGTATGGTTGTTTCTAGACCAACATGTCTTCACATTTGTGAGCTCAGAGTTGTTTTTGCTTGAATCAAAAAAAGGTCTGACTCTTCCTGCTGGTGTCTGTCTAGGGCATGAGCATGCAGAAGAAGGCGGCTGAAGACAGACTAGCCAGCACCGGTTCTGGTCAGTCGTTCCTGGCCCGGCAGAGACAAGCCACCAGCACCCGCCGCTCTTATCCGGGCCACGTCCAGCCAGCTACCGCAAGGTAGATGGCTGTAGGGTACAGAAAAAAAAAGGAAGGCATTTTTTTTTTTTAAATCTCCTGAACAGACTGTGTTCCTGTTGTTAGGGAGCAGCCTTTCCATTCATTTACAAACAGAGGTTTCTGTTTTCCTGCCTATTCATTTTCTGTTTTTTGCTTCCTCCTCGATCAGATCCACGAGGTAGAGATGCCGGACAAGGCTGCCAAATCTTTCACCACTCTTTTCTCTTAAGCTTATTGAACCTTGATTCCTCTAAAACAAGTCTTCTATTTTTATAAAAGCCAAGCATTTTTGATTTATCACGTCTCAAAGCAGCCATTATACCTGGTGTTGTAGCTGCTCTCTGGGGCTGACTCTTCCCACTCCAATAAGTCTAACTCCCAAGGCTCAGAAGAATCTTGTCTTTTTAACAAGAAGCAGCCATCATTTTTTATATATATATATAGATGTATAAGGCTTTTCTTCCTGATGTTGATGTATTATTTATGTTCGCCTCTGCCTGTGATAACATTCTAACGCTAGAATTTTGGAGGCGGATCGTCACATTTCCTGTTTGAGCTTTTTAAAGGTGGAGTTGAGTTTTAGCTGCATGTGATTAAGTTATGACTTCAACCAGTCTTAAATGTAAAGTGTGAGGTTTGGGATGCTGAATTGTGTTTGGAAATAGTCTGTTTGTAGAACCACATGTTCACCAGCTAACTACAGGTTTGTTACAGCAGAATTTTATTTTTTTTATCTGAGAAGAAGTAGTTCATTCTCGACACGCAATCCACAGTTATGTTAAGTTGAACATGCTAGCCGTGTAAAATAAGTATCAAAAACAACAGACTCGGTTGTAGCTTCACCAGCAATTAAAGACCTGCTCCGATCATCTTTTAATCTGTTTTAAAAGTGATCCTGGTGGTCTTTTAATTAGGATGATGACATTTAGTCCAAATTCAAAGAAGGAGTTCATTAGCAATTCACCTCTGAGTTGTGGGTGGGACTGCAAGTCCCGACCCCTTTCTCCTCCCTGTTACTGAGAGCTTTCTGTTAACTCTGTTAAGAGAATGTTTCTCTCCCGCTAGCTTACAGTTTTGAGCCAGATTCCAGCTCTATTGAAGGAAAACGAAAACGTACATGGATCTATTGTCTACAAGTAGGTGCACCAGAAGAGAAACAGGAAGCTCGTGATCTGCCCAGCGTATTTTTTACATCATAATTAGGATCTTTTCAAACAGCATTTTTCCATCTTCTCCTGATTCACAACAAAAAATACTCAATTTTGAGCTTAATTTTCTTGGTTTATGACCTTCATCATCAGAAATATGCCACAAGAACACGTTAAAAACAGAATTTTCACTGTAGTGGGTCTTTGAGATCAGAAAGATCCTCATGTGCTAAAAAATTTTGGAAGGTTTCTATTGAAGACGACACACAGAAAACTTGTGTAACTCATAAAAGATTTTCCAGTGATCAGCGCAATAAAGCCACAGAAAACATGCAACATCAAATAGGGATCTGAACCTGAATGCTTTTTAAATCTAAGTGTACTTTTTTTTTAAAATCTGTTTTGTTCCATTCTTATCATTTTATGATCATGAATGACTTTTAGCTGTAATGTCTGCATACATCTCGTGCGATGAATTGGGTTGCTAGCTTCATCATCTGATCATTGCCTCTCTCCTCCCTCAACAGCAATGTCACTGCATGACTGACACGCCGATGATCTGCACAAGCCTTGTTTGGCTTAGCCTAACCTTCCTGTGACTCACCGTGCTCTGGCCGGAGCGGGGGGGCATGCCTTGCATGATATGCCTGCCTGTCTGCATACTGCTTGCATGATCCCTGCATTGACTTAAGCCTTCGAGTAACCAGCAGCAGTACTAACGTCCCCTCTGCAGTGTTGTTTATTTTAACCCTGACCTAGCCTAATCACAAATGGGTCACCTTGGAAGACCTCCTCTTCCTCCCGATAGTTTCTCCATCAACATTTGCGCTTTCAACTGCTCATCCTAAAGCTCTTGAGTTGCAGCCTCTCTGTCGCTCCCCAAGGATTCACTCGCCTGTTACAGCTCAGAGTTATGTTACATCCACAGGGAAGGATAGGTTATCGTGGCGATGTATTTGTGGTGGATTTAGCCATCAGTTGTGCTAAGACACTTCAGTGACTTTTTTTTTCCGCATAGCGGCTTAAACTTGGCCGGACAAACAAGTTACTGTTACTCTCAGAAAGAACACATCTGCTGAAAGTCACTTCAGTGTGTCAAACCTTTATTTATCTTCAGGCTAGAACCGCTTTTATTTTTTTAACCAAATATATTGATTTACAGAAGCTTTAGACGACAGGAGAGTTTGTGTGGTTTGACTGTTGGTTTGTGTGCAGATTTGCAGTGGAAACATTCAGCAGCAAAAATGAGTGTTTTACATGGACAACTTTTTAAAAATTATTTTAAAAGTTAAAACCTCTCATTAAGCCCACCATCTTGCCTCATAAATTGTTTCTTTAATGCATATATATATATATATATATATATATATATATATATATATATATATATATATATATATATTATATATAGTCAAATTTAAGACCAAAAAAATCCCTTTTTAATTATACACTTTTTTGTTACTAGGAAGAAAACTCACAAATAATCAATTTCAAGTAATTAAATAAAAAAATTAAATAGTTTTAAATTGTCCCAGCACTGTTAAATTTGGTTATATTTACTGTCAACACTTGAGTTTTATGACACTAAAGGAAATCCTCTGACTACAACGGCTCTAAAGATTTAGGAATTGTCGGTAAGGATTTTATTGGGCTTCAAATAAAAAGGACAAGCCAATCAAAATTTATACTATAAACTCAATTATCTAGAATAATCTGGCTGCTTTAAAACATCTTTAAATGAGTTAGTGTCTTTTTTCAGTTTTATTGCCTAAAAGTATTGTTTAAATTGTGAGGTTAAAGCTGCACAAAACCATTAACACGTTTTCATAAAGCAGTTGGAAATGCCTTGAATGATTAATGTGAGAGAGAGAAGAATCCTCAAATAAGTGTCCTTTTTTAAAACAGTATTGTTTTGCTATTTAATTGGTTCAGTCTATGTAGTAAATGTAAGGTGGGCTTAATGAGGGATGGTCTTTACCCCATTTTACTCTTGTTTATATAATCTCACTTTAACTCATGCCATTTGTTTTATCTCGATGGCTTATTTATTCGTTTGCCACGTGTACAGCAGTGTTACTACATATATATATATATATATTTTTTTGTATCAGTAGTATTATAACAACTAAAACTGTTACAAGAAGATCAAAATAACTTATGCAACAAAAGGAGAAGCGTTGGTCTCAGAGTGCAATGTTTAAGAGATGAATTTCTTTGTAAATTCGTTGTACAGATTGTGTTAAGGAATTTTTTTCAACGGAAACAAAAATCATATTTTAATTCACTTACTGACCAGTTTGCAGTATCTATTAATAAAATGGTCAAATGTTATGTTGGGGATCATCAAAAAAGCCCCTTGTTTGAATTTTAACCACATGCTTTTACTTTGAAGGGGTATAAACGGAGCAAATTGATGTTATTTATTTTTTTCCCTAAAAATATAAATCAAGCAGGGGACTTTTTTCCTCTGTTTTCTCCTGTGTGTCCGTTTTGTGAAGTAGCCAATTTTGTCCTTCATGGGGTATTTCCCATAATGCTCTTAACCGTCCATCCTCCCAAGTTTGGTTTATTAAGAAGTCTTTTTTTGTGAAGTGGAACTTATCAAAGTTTTGCTGAATCTGCAGAGATCTTATCAGGGATGCAGTGAAGATTGTTATTTTTTATGTTTCCCCTAAAGAGAATGTCACAATAAAATCAACCCTGCATTGTTTTTATTTTTTATTTTTTTTGCCTTGTTTTGTCTGTTACCTCCATATGATCAGATTTCACAAGTCCGTGTGACCAGTGTTCCTCAGTACCAATTTCTTGGCAATAAATAAGGACAAAGTGCATTATGAATGCACGCTTCTTTAAAATCTGACGGCATTTACAACAGAATGGTGATAATTTTTGCACACTCTGTCATTGTATTTGGTTTTTATACATATTTTTTACATACTTAAGGAAGTTACAAAGGAATCCCCAGTATTTCATAGTTGCATGTACTTTGCTTTTTGTGTGGCTGAGTCATGAAGTTCCAAACACAGCGACAAGTGATCATCTTTAAAAAAAAAAGGCAGATGTGTCTGCTAAAATGTTATTTTGAAAATATCTTAAAAGAACAATATTTCTTTACATCCTAAAGTAGCAAGTAAGCCTCCATTTGCCAACTTTTCTATTGCTTGTATACAAAGACTTTGTACATAGTAGTGTCGTGGTACAGGAAGTGTGTAAGAATGAGGGGAAAAACCATATCTAGTTGGAGGGATTTCATTTTGCATTTGTACAGTAGTGGAGACCTGCTGATGGAAATGTGCTTCCTACACCATGAAACTTTGTAAATAAAGCTTGTATAAAACAGCTGTCTGTTTAGGTCCTGTTTTCTCCTTTTCATTTCTTCTGAAAACCCCTTTGCAAATTGAATAAAAATGTAAGAAGCAGAGCACATTCATTTTTAGCTGTACTGTGTTTATGCTTTACAACATGAAAAGAATCAATTTACAAAAATAGCAGTTTTGTAGCCAATAAAGAAAAGCCTCAAATATGACTCTTCTTTGCTTTAATGGAGGCCCTTTGGCTTTCAGGAGATCATTATACAAAGGAAACGCTCCTCTGGCGTGACCGCTAAAGCAGATGAAGTGATTCAGATCATTTTCATACTGGCTCCCATCATGCTTTTCTGTGCACTCCTTGGAGAATTAAATTATGTATTTTACTTATGCATGTCAAAGACACCTTTTCCTCACTAAATAATACCTCAGTGCGTGCACTAGTATTTTGTTGTTCTAACTTAGGCAATGGAAAATCCGGATTTTTGATGGGAAACTAAAGCTGGATGTGCCTCCAGGCTGTGCACACCGGAACTTCCCAGTATCAGTGTCCCAGGCCTCAATCCTGAAAGACTTTGATTTTTTTTCCCCCCTTTCCTCTCTAACCTCAGCCTGTGGGTGCTTCCTAACACAAGTCACGGCAGAGGTCTCAAGTCAGTGTGCGTACACTTCTCGGTTTTCCCCCTCTCACCTCTGTCACTGAATGAATCAAAAGGTAATATCAAATTCTCCATCCGGAGCAAATCCTGCTGAGGGAATTCTAACCGTGAAATTAGCTGCAACTTTACAGTACATGACAACACATTATAACGTGACATCCTGCCAAATGGCAAATAAATGAGTTGGCATCAATTTTCATGACAATCCTGCAGACGTGCACAAAATAAATTCATTCAATTGAATGTTTTAGAACAAGATTCAGTCTTCCACCTTTTATTGAGTGATACTTCATACAGAATCTGGCATAAAATAGTCCAAAAAGTTTATTTAAAAAAAGTCAACACTAGTGTTTACATGACCCACTCCAATGAAAATTGTGTTTTTAAGATGTTCTTGTAACATTTTTCTCATGAAGGAGGAAATATTTAAAGGAAATTGAGATTAAAATTGCATTTCTGAGTATGTTTTTATTCAAATCATTGAGAATCAGGAGCAGACAAAATCATGCAGTTTGAAAAAGAGCTTATTTGTGACAGAAAACTCACCAGGCGGACCACAAGCTCTCTCCTTCCAATAAATAAAAAGATGGTTGGAGGGCCCAAGGAAACAGACTGCAGAGGAGCCTCTTGTAACAGTAAAAACAGATTGTATTTGCTCCATGCTGGATGAATAAAATAAGAATAAATAACACTGGGAATAGTTTTGCACAAATCTGACAGCAAAAAATCAGACTTTACAAACCTGCTGTCATCTATACAGAATCTTGGCTCGTTTAAACTTTCAAGCATTAAAATGAGGTACATAATGAACCTTTTAATTCCCTCTGAGAAGGAACCAATTTATCAGATCTTCACTTTTATAGCAATAAAGTTTTCTTGTGGCCACGATGTTCCCACTGAAACACACACTTAAAGTCGAACTCTGATCATCTTTTGATCTATTTTAAAGGAGTTCCCTGTGGTCTTTTAGTTATGATAATAGCATTTTTAGCCAAAGTTATAAAACAAAACAAAAAAACGGTGACGTTTTTAAGGACATAGTTTCTGCAGAGCGGCAGGAGTTCTTTCTCCAAAAGTTGTAATTGGTCAGTGGCCCCCCGGGCACATTTCGAGGTCGCTCGGTGGCGGTTCAGTGACAAGGGAGAATGACGCCATTAAGAAATTGGGTGAGAACTGGGCAAAACTGCTGCCCTGACTGAACGATGTATCTTGGGGTCTCCGGACAGCAAGTGCCACCATCCTCTGCCACAATGCATTTCTAGAATGGTTTTCCAATCAAAAACCCAGCTTGCGCCAAAGCTTCGTTTTCTGAAAGTTCCTCCAATTTCCTCTAGATGGAGTCCACTGTGCAGCCTAAAATGTCTCGTATTATAGTTCTTTTTGTTATGCTATGGTCACTTGATGTTCATTTTCTTTTTTTCATTCATTTTCTGAACCGCTTTATCCCTTTCGGGGTCACGGGGCTGCCGGAGCCTAACCCGGCTACTCATGGGTGAAGGCAGGGGACACCCCTGGACTGGTCACCAGTCTGTCGCAGGGGCCACAGTCACACACCCATGCACACTCACATCCACACCTAGGGACAATTTAGAGTGACCAATTAACCTATGGAGCATGTTTTTGGACGGTGGGAGGAAGCCGGAATCCCTGGAGAAAACCCACGCATGCACGGGGAGAACATGCAAACTCCACACAGAAAGGTCCCCCCCATTGGTGACACTGTTTCAAGTCCCCCAGCCAGGACTTAAACCGGGAACCTTCTTGCTGTGAGGCAAGAGCGCTAACCACCGTGCAGCCCCATCTCACTTGATGTACTTCTATGAAAACAATGCAGATTTCACTCAAGATCCAGAGCATGTCACTCCTTTTTTTTGAGTCCCAAGGCTCTCTAATCCAAACAAAACCTTTCAACAGGACATGCACGCTAATCTGCTACATATTCCTTATTTTTTTCTTGCAGAAACTAAACAAAATGCTGCAGATCAACCAACTCTGTCTGCAAATGCATGAAACTAACACAGCTCCTCTGTTCCCCACATCATCTGTCATCACTGCGATTTAAATGTTTGCTGTCAATCATTTAGATACAAATACCAACAGTACAAAACATCTACACATGTTTAGACTGCGGTCTGCTGCAATGCACTGTGAAAGGACAAATGATTATAAACGTGAACGTAGTGAAAGAAAGAGGGTCATAGGTCGCTTTCACACCAGATGACTCTAAGGAACTGAATTCAACTGAATGAGATATTCTAAAGAATGTTTTATCCTTTGTTTTAGTTTGGGTCAAAACAGCAAAGAAAAAAAAAAACACAAAAAAATAGCCAGTTCTATTTCACCTCACTACACTAAGTCTATCAAGAAGATATTTTCTAATTTTTTTGTGACTCAAACCTATTAGGATTCCTGTTTTTTTTTTTTTCTTTTCCCAGCATGCGCGTTGCTTACATTGTATTTATTCCTATTAGTTTGCTTCTGCTCTTTGGTCTGTATGAACGAAAATGCTAAATGGAGTATACCTATACAGCCCTTTTCTAGCTTGATTTAAGACCAAAAGCGCTTACAGTCACCGTCCCATTCACCTATCCTCTCTCACCGATGGCGGCTCCGCTGCCGAACATTGGCGCCAACCTATAACCACCAATTTGGTGTTTAGTGTCTTGCCCAAAGACAAGCTGAATCCTGACTGGCGACATTGGTTGCCATAGAAATGTTATAATAATAACTGCTTACTGGCATCATCTGGCTCCAACATGGCAGACTGAAAAAACTGACTTCATTTTGTTGGAACTGAAAGTAAGTATTTTTCTATGGATGACGTCACAATAGTTCGGTCCAGCTGTCTTATACGATCAATGGAAGGCACTGTAGATGAAGCAAACATGCCAGTGTGAAGGCGTCTGTAGAAGGTAAATGATATCAAAGTTCTTCTAACTTCACTCCTAAAGCCTGGAAGGATCCAGCTGCTGGCAGCTGCAGAACTTTTCATAGTTTTACCTTTCTGACATCTTGTATTTGACAAGATGCATGCTGATCTATTTTTTTTGTGTGCTGTGATTTTGCAGCTTGGGTGTGAGGCTTTTCAGTCCCCGCATGCACAGAAAGCCTCTGATTATTTTCTGCCAACGTTGCTTCTTCCTAAAGACACATGTTCATGTGAAACACGACACTTTTTAAACAAACACATGTCAAACAAATAAAATGAAACTTAAACCGTTGATTCTACTTTAAGATACATCATCTTTGTACCTTTGTTATTAAGCTTAACAGCCAGACAGACAGCCTGTGGGGATCAAACTGTTCATAAACTCTAAAAATAATCAGGTGAAACGCATAAATAATGGAAGGGGGCCAGCTGAGAGAAAAAAAACAATGGAGCAAAGGGATGAACGTCAAAGTGATCTCCTCGCTGCCTGAGCTACAGTGAGTCACACTGGATGCCGTGACCACGAAATCAAAGAGCTGTTTGAAAAAGCTGCATTCCTTCACACCCCTTCCCTCTCGCTGTGCCGTAATATTAATTCTGGTTCTGCTGCTGACCCAAACGCCCTCAACCCTGGTGCGTGCCTGCCTGATGGAGATCTTGCTTAATGGAAAAAGAGCGCATAAGTGAGTTAAGTCATCCTCTGACCAAAGACAGGTGTCTTTCACAGACCGAACAGAGGGGCTCTGTGAGGCTGCAGCAGAGCCATTATGGAGCTTCCTTTTCTTTCACACATAGAGCTGCCCTCCTTCAGCTTGACTCATTGACATCCTCTCCGTTCTTTTCCAGTAAAAGCCGTGATAATTGTACTTATATGGACAATCCTCTGGCATATACTGTAAAAAAGATCAGGAAAAGTAAAAACCTCAGAGACTGTAACAGGCCAGAAACCCATAAAAAGATCAAGCATGGACATAAAAGCAGCTGAACCATCATTCAAATGTTGTATGTTTTCCTCTGTTTTGAGAGTCAAATTTAACAGATTATGTTGAATTATCAATTAATTTTCAAATAGATGCTGTTTATCTTCAGCTTATATCAAAAACACCTGTATACAACGTAGTACTTTTGTGCAAAATTATGTTTATTTGGTTGTTTTGCTTTTCTTTTGGCTCTATATGTAAAATAAATAAATAAAAATGAAACTAACTTATTTAACAGTTGATTTTTGTCACAGTTTAGATGTTTTGCCAAATAAATCCCAAGAGAAGAAGCTTAAAGAAAAACTCATATTTGTTTTCCTAGTTGGACAGTGTCTCCATTAAAAAAAAAAAGAAGTATCTTTAGGTTGGAGTTTTACTGGAAGACTAATTGTTCTTCTGCGTCTGACAGACAGAAGACAAAAGAATGGCTGGGGAGTGCACTTCTCTGTTCAAAGAAATATGAGCTGGACATGATTTGAGGTATTTCCATGGCTCCCGACCAGCCGGACATGCGAGAGCCAAGAAAACGTCTCCAGACGTCTGTGCGTTTAGCATCCCTCTTTTCTGACACCGTCTTTGGTAAATGTCTGCCAGGTTGATCCCTGGAGAAAGGGTTGGAATTGAGACGTAGATCTTCGGCGAGGCATAGTTTTGAGAAGGACTTTGTGGCTAAGCGGGAATACTCTGGCAGGACTGTCTGCTGTATAGCACTAATGCTAAACAGATGAAGTCCATCAGCTACTATCCTGGATTTCAAGATTCACTTCTGTTCGGCCCACGTTAGTAACTCTGAGCTGTGGAATGGACCAAAAAGAAGAAAAGAAAGATTGTATTTCAGTACAACTTTCAAACAAAGATGGATGACAAGAAATTACAACTATTTTTGTTCTCTTTTGAGTCTAAAAGGAAATGTTAACTTTCACCAAACCAACGTCTGGAGTCATGATTCCAGTACATTTTCATGACAAAAGCTAACTTTTTTATGCTCACGTTTATGTCATATGTCTTCCTTTCTAACGATAAAACACATCATATTAGGTAGAAGTATCTTTAAAATTCTTTAAGTCTCAAAAAACAAACGGTTTTACGTAAAAACAAAATGCAACAAAACAACAAAAGGTTTTTTTTTTTCTATACATTTTTAAGATACGAATTTAAGCTCATGCTTGGCGCAGCATGGCTGTATCATGTTGCTCTCTGGGAATCCTAATCATGTATACCTTACGTATATATATATATATATATATATCCATGACCTATCAGACCTATGCAGAATGGCAGTTTGGACAGAGCGTCTCCTTGGTTATATATTTGTCCAAAATATAATTTAGCTCATTCCAACTGTTCTGTCAGCTTCTCTCACTGCCCTACACCCTGGCTGCGCTGCTGTCAGAGTGGTTTCAGATTTTAGCCCTCATTTGTTGCGAGTTTAATGAAAGTCTGCCTTACACTCATACAGTCAGTGCTTCCGCCCCTAACTAATAGTTGAGTGGGCAACTATCCATAAAAAACTGCTGAGTCAACCAACCAGAATTTGATCTAGTCTCTGTAGCTTCATGAAGACAAATGACATAATCGCCTCTGATTGGATGGTCAAAGGTCGCGCTACCAAAAGCTAACTTCTTCTGTATTTTTTTCAGGCCGTGGGCAGTAGCTGCACTTAATTTTTGTTTGATTTACTCACTGTTTTGCAGTTAACAACAAAGAATAAGCTTATTGCATAACACAGACTTTTCCGAAAAAATTGGAAATCGTCAAGTAAAGGCGGGCAACCATGTAGCTAGTGAGCCTGTCTCAACATGGAAAAGGATTTGTCCGTCACTTTCAGCCTTCCAAGAGTTTAGTCTGTCAAGGGTAACAGAGTTTTCTGACAATGTTGAGCAACAAAGCGGTCAGGATGAGAACTTCTATGCAGAGTTGGGTGATGCTATTGTTTCCTGAAAACAAGACCTGAAACAAAACTGCCCACTTAGTGCTCTCGGCTTTTTAAAAATTGGACCCTTCGTCTCTTTCAGGCACACAAATACACACGAGAAGGTAATGATTCATTCACGGACAGCCTTGTGCAACTTAGGATGGAACAATTTCATGGCAGCTGCTGTTCCCCATCATATTTAATATTTGTTTTTTTTTACATTTAAACTTAAGACTGCAGTTTTATGGCCCACAAAAATATACTTTGAATGTTGGTAGCCATGAGATCACAAGCAAACAAGCAGGTTTGTGTCAAATATAACTTTCTCTTGACTTTTGTTTACTAAACTGTCAAACAAAAAAACATGAATTGCTGATGGTCTATTTAAGTTGTCATGCATTGGAGTGCGTAGACTTTGCATGTATTCAGACTGGAAAAGTCCGTTGTTCCGGACCAGGTCCACTTAATTTGGTCCAGATCGAGTCCTGAACATTGTGTTTGGTCTGTATTCAGAGTGCTTCAAACCAAAGCTTGGACTAAAGATCTCTTTGGTCATTGGCCAGGAATTACGGGAGCGGGGCAAAGCAATGCGAGAATGAATGATGGAAGTCCTGCCTTTTGCAATTCTTGCTGGGATAGTTCACTGATTCACCCCAAAAGATGGGTCAGAGAGCCATTCCTGGTCCCGGACCAGGATCCACTTGATTGTATTCAGACTGAAAATGTGTTTTGTATCGTCAGGAGAAACAAACTCTAGTTCACCCTTTGTTTTAGGCCACACATTTGAGCCACTCCTTGAGCGAGCCGTGAGTTGAAGTCACAGCCATTCTCAGAAACAATTTAGTGGTCAGTCCAACCCTGAATGCTAAGTGTTAAGTATGGATGTGGACGCATGTAGATGCATTCTCCCAATCTTTACCAAGGCGTCACTTGTGCCTGAAGTGGACATCCTCATTTGATTTTTTTTTTCCCAAAAAGCAAAAGAAAGCTGCACTCTCTGCTGTGGGCATCGTTTGTGTTTTAAAATGTTATTTTATTTAATTGATTTTTATTTAGTATGTGAAAGTCTTTGTTTTTTTCTTTTTAAGTTGAAAAAAGCTTTTATTTTGTATAGCACTTTATGTTCATATATGTATGAAAAGTGCTTTAAAAATAAAGTTTTATTTGATTTAAAAACAAATTGTTTGCTGGAAAAAGCAGAGTTCTTCTAAATACATTTCTAAATAAATACCAAACTTTTATTTGTTCCTCATCTGGAGCAGCACAGCAGACATACTTACGAGTTTCACCAGGTGGATGATGAAAGAGTCAATCCTGCTGCCCACTGTTTCCTGTGATCGTCCTTCTTTCTAACAGTCTGACATTTTTTGAGCATGAGTGGTTTAACACATCCTCTGGACAAATTAAAATAGAGTTAAACCAAAATGAGGAAGGGCATTTTTTTATGTGAACCACAGCATCCGTTCACTGAAAGGTGGAAAAATAGAAAGAAAAATGTCACCAATGATAATGTGTATTTCCCCCTAATTGTGTTTTCGAATTTCACTTTGAGTCTATTTTTCTTATTTCACCTCCAAATGACTTTCATTGTTAAGTTTTGATAATAGGGCTTTAATAGAGGAAAGCAAATTAAAATGGCTGCTTCCCCTCTTAGAGTTTTAATCTAAACAAAAGGAAGTCAAAAACATGTTTTTCCAAAAGCTCAGAGAAAAGTTGAGGGAAGACAGTGGTGGGATAATTTGGGACATAAGCTGAGATCAGAGCTGCAGATCAAGTCTACACGGTCTGCATGTCTGCCCACAGAGCTGCCAGGACACCCCGGATTCCAGTAAGAGCTTTTCTTCCTCCCCCAAACGCCCGCCTGGCTTTGAAGCTGTGACTAACGCCTCGCTCACAAAACCACTTCCATCACAAATTAGCATGCAGTCATACTCTTTCTGGCCTGCATGTCATTTTGCCGTTTATGTCGTGTTTGTTTTTTTTTCTGAAACCGGAAATTATAGTTGTTTACAAGAACAAGATAATGCCGCGTGTCGTGAAAATGCAACAAAAACAAACATGTGGTTTTGTTTTTCTCACTAAAACTGGAAAGCCGTGGCACAAATGTTGTTGCAGCTGATTTATGGTTCGGTTAGACATAAAATAAAAAGAAAAACATGTCAGATTTATTTTCTTTTAACAATAACATACAAAACAACTTCAGATGGTGTAATCTGATTATCAGAGCAACTAAAACTCAACTCCTGATCATTTTTTAGAGAAGTTCTGAATTACAGAAATTCCTTTTGTTTTTTCCAATAAATTCCATAAAAGCTATTCTTGTGTGATTTATTTATGCAAGATAATGTTTATTTCATTGCTCTGGTTGAACTCCACTCCACTTAAAGCTCCTTAGAAAACAAGCATATAATAAGCTCACTGACAGTTTTTTATAATTCTGTTACCAAATTAAGAGCAGTTTTGAGTGTCCTCTAATATTCAGTCTGACAGAAGTGACTACAACATCCCCTATATTTAAATTTAACAGGAAAATGAAATAAACTTGAAACCAAGATAATAACTGACTTGAAAGCCAACTGAATTCATGTGATAGCCTCTTTTCCTGCTGGTTAAGACAAAAGCTTTGAAACAATCTCAGTTCTTTTCCTAACACTGCATTCACATTGTTCTTGCAACGTGTGTTCAAGTGACCACTTCACATGACAAGTCTGTGTAAATGTGCCTATCTGAGCATTTCAAGCCTCAAAACTCTTCAAACATCCCTACGCAAGTTATTGAGTCTGTCATTGGGTTCTATGTACAAAATGTGTGGCCATGCGCATTGAAAGTCAAACCAGGTTGAACTTTGACCAATCAGGGACTTGGCTTTGGTTGTTATTAGTTCATGGAAGTGCCAACTGTTTGAAAATTGATTATGAAGGAGCAGTTAATAACTGCAACCTGTGCCCTGCCTGAATTTTATGACACCAAGTCTTTCATGTAAGAAAAAGCCTGGAGCGAGATTCACGTGAATTGAACCACTTGAGCATTCTGCACCAAGCCTCTTCTGAGTACATGCGCTAGTATAAGGTAGTGACAGTGCGGTGATAACACCATGTGCCAAAATTAAAAAAAAAAAAAAACTGTCATTTTTTAGGACACAGTTTCTGCAGAAAGGCAGGAATACATTAGAAATGTGGCTTTATGGTTATAGGTGGGACTGTTAGCACGGAGCGACCCCGCCCCCTTCTCTTTCCTGTTGCTGAGAGCTCTCTGTTTATGTGCACCCCTGCTATAGCTTTCAACACCTCACAACCCTATCATAAACTACCTTTGGAAATCATTGAAACCTGAAAAAGTGAGCAACAATTAGTTCTTATCCAAGAGGAATCTCAATAAGAATTGAGAATCACAGTATCCTGTGAGAACATTTGATCCAGTTCAAGCACAAACAGTTCAGTAACGTGACTGGATTTGATTAATGAATTGGCAATATTTAATAGCTACACATTGATAACAGATATTTCAAGGCAAGTTGAAAAACATGTGGTTTCATGTTTTTAGATGCTGGTCTGGCTCTTTTCAATCAGACCTAAATGTGTTGAGAAATTCCATGTTCAATATGGCCGATGAGCTGCAAATGTGCTGAGTCATGAGAAGTATTACTGGAAGTATTGCGCTGTCCATATGCCTTTCATCTCCTCCTTTCATCTCTCAAGTTCCCATCTGAACTGGTTCCTTGAAATGGGTGAGAAACTAATCATAACTTTGAACTTTTACGCAACACAAAAGCCAGTTTAAAAAAATGGACTGAAATCTGACATGCTGCTTTTATGTAAAGTTCTTTATACTGTTACTATTATCTGTTTTAATGTCTAATTCTGCTTAGGGGGGAATCGGACACGCCTGTTAAACCTTCTACAGTATAAGGTGTTCACTGATTTTCACCATAAATTAATGAAAAAAATCTTTTAAAGACTCTTCCAACAATATATTCAGTCCAATTTTAAGATAGCAGCTTCTTGATTGCAACTCTGAGTAAGAAAAGTGAACCAGATGTGTCCCCAAAGTCTTTTTTTTGGTTTGTTTTTTTGGATAAAGTGCTTATTTTTACACATCAGACTTCATCTCTTTGGTTCTCAAATTGCAGACTTGATGGGCATAGAAAGCCCTCTGGTCACATCTCCAACTACCTACCGCTGAAGCCTCCAAACATGCCCGGCTTTGATTCCACGCCTGCAGAGTTTCCATAATGTAAACATGTGGAGATGAAGACCTCATTGACAAGATTGAACCCCCACATTTTCCCTCTAGTTAGGGTGTTCTAGACACATAAAAATACATCTGATAAATCTAGCTTGATAAAAGTGCACCAAATAACAGTGTCAGCATATTTTGTCAATTTAAAAAAGGTTGGACATTTGTTGTTTTCTTTTGGGGGCTTTAAAACACTTTTTTTTTTCATAATAAAGTG
Source organism: Oryzias celebensis (assembly GCA_014656515.1). Classification (NCBI taxonomy): domain Eukaryota; kingdom Metazoa; phylum Chordata; class Actinopteri; order Beloniformes; family Adrianichthyidae; genus Oryzias; species Oryzias celebensis. The sequence goes on from BNCR01000012.1 coordinate 15,685,286, forward strand.
TCCCCAAACTAAAGAAGAGAGGGGAATTGCACAAGTCACCTGATGAGATCAATCGCATCGCTCGTGTCTGATGAAGCACACATGCTCATTGCCATCCCCAGAAATCCTTTTGAAGACTTTAGCAAAGAGGCAGAACTGAATATTTGCTCTGGTTCCATCAGAGCACCCATATTCTGTTTGATGTTCACAAACGGGGCCACTTCAACGTGGAAATGAACAGATGTACTGTGAGCTGATGGGTAGGGGAACACTCAGAGTTGTTACAGACTTCAGAACCATTCCCTTTCATAAAATAATACGGTGGAAAAACTTTTATTTTGTAGGATTAGTTCAGTTTTGCTTAGAAAAAAAAGAACACTTTTACTTTTTTTTACATCAAAAAGAAACATTTATGTATTGAAGAAAGCAGTGCCCTTTTGATTTCAACTTCAGATTGCCGAATTCATACGTCAAAATATACAGGAGAAGATACAAGATATTTCAGTTGTTCTGGCTGATCAATAAACAGCAATATTTGTTGTTGTTCTGGAGACAATTTTCTGTAATATTTTTATTTACACAGCTCTACCTGATCTCTAAGATGGACTAAAAACCAAAAGCTCCATCTAGACTGCAGGAAATGAATACATGTTTTTTGAAGGTTACCTTAAATTAGTAATACCTTAGTTTCAATAGACAGCATGCAATATGCACGGACTTTCAGTGTTAAAGTAATTATTAAGAATAAGCCTATACTAAATTAAAACGACTATAATACCAATTTTAGGAAAGTCTATTTTAGTTATTTTACCCTCCTACATCACAATAAAGCTCGATCTTCCAGAGCTAATGAATGTATTTCACTTTGGAACCAATAACTGCTGGAAATATTGCTTAGAATCTAATCCAGCTGAAATGACCAACTGTGACCGCTAGAGGGAGCTTTACTGGACCTCGATCCTCAAAGGTAAGTCTATTGAAGTCTTCCAGGATGCTGCTGCTATTAAACTATTTGGTGAACATTCACAGTCAGGTGTTATCACCCTGTGCTGTCACCTGTATCTGCATGTTAAAGCCCAACACATTCCACACAAACGTAATGTAGGATCCATTAAAGACATTTTCAGGACTAAAATGAGTTTATAAACTCATTGTTTGACTTATAGAAATCGGAAGAAGCCTCTCGTGCTGAAGGAAGTGCGCGCTCTTGGCGCAGCTGTTGCCTCACAGTCTGTCAGCGGCGTGAAGCGCTGTTTTTGTGGTGTTTCTCATGTTAATGCCCGCAGTTTGTAACGTCCCTGTCTGGCAGCGGGGTGACAACAGCAGACATCAAAATCAAAGAGATTTCGTTCAGGAGATCCTTCCAAAAAAAAAAAAAAAAACTGTCATGACTCGGACCTCAGATGCGTAAAAGTTTGGATCAGACTTGGAGCAGTGAGTACGTGGGAGAGTGGACTGCAAGGAAGGGGGGTGATGGGGTTTTTGGAGTCAAGGTAGGGGGGTGGTTTAGTGTTGCCCATGCTGTCTCTCTCTCACACACACATACACACAAATCACACACACAAACGACGCAGACAGAGAAGTTGGATTTTTACAACTTTTCTGTGGAAAGCGGGACTCCACGCTTCAGCTTTCTCTCCTCCAACCTGGAAAACACCACCTCCCTCCTTCCTTTCTTATTTATACCTGTGCCGTGGACGGCGTGGAGCTGTTGGATCGGCAACTTTTGGGGAGAGTGCGCACCCTGGCCGGTGGTGAGGGGATGATGTGACCGTGCGTAAAGGCGCTGATCATCCGTCTGGATCACGCGTGGATCTGCAGCAGCAGCAGTCTGCAGCAGGCAACATGAGCATGTCCGGCGGTTTGTCGGATACTTGTCAGCTCGTTTTACGCGACCGCGTGGAGTCCGTGCTGTGGAAGTGAGACCTGCCACCGCCTGGTGGGGAAGGAACCGTTCTGGGAGGTGAGACCGACCGACCCAGACAAGCGCGCAGAGTTTTGCAGAACAACACCATGAGGGGAACTTTGGGCGCCTTCATCCAGTCCTGTCTGGTTCTGCTGGTCCGGACAGAGCAGTGGAGGCTGAAGGAACCCGCCAGCTGTGAGTTAAACACCAAAGTAAGTCACTTCTACTGGAGGAGCTGCTGCCAAGTTTTTGTTTTTATATCAAAGTTTTTTTCTTTTATGGAATTTCTTGTTTTTGCAGATAGTCTGTTTGTGGCTGATCGACTCTTAAAAAAACTTTATCTCTATTAGTTTTTTCTTAATTTTGTTTAATTTGATGGATTTTCTTAATTTTCCGAATCATTAAATATATTTTATTTTCTTAGTTTTTCTTTTCACTTTGTATTCATTTTAATTTATGTTTCTTTATCATTAGAAATAATTGAATTTCTTAGTTTTTTTTCTTTTATGACTTAAAAAAATGTCTGAATCATTGACATTTCCGAATTTATTTTCTCTTTTAAATTTTTTATTTTTCTGACTCATTAGACAAGTAATAGTATTTTTTTCTTTTAGTCACGTTAAATAAAATCCAGAATCAAATATAATATATATACTTAAAAAAAAATTCATTTATTATTATTAATAGAAATGCTAAATGCGTTTTCGTTATTATTTTTTCAAACATATCTTTTTCATTGTCATAGTTTGTTTTTCAGGATCATTAAAGATACTGAAGGCGTATCTTGTTGTAACTTCTTTTAACCATTTAGGAAGCTGTCTACATCATTTAACATTTTCAGCCTATGGCAGAAATAAGTTGACCACATTATATTGTGTATTGGTTAAATTTTTATTTATTTATTTTTTTTTTGTCTTCCTTAACTTCTTTCTAGTGAGTTACCCAGAAATTCTAGTTTGATCTGCTCACAAACTTATCTAAGAGCAGATATATCAGTCTAGTAGGAGCAGAGCCCTCAGCAGTCCTGTGGAATTGCTGCACAGTGTTGTTTGTTTGACACCTGGGCTCTAAGTGGCCTGTTAATAAGTCATTATCAGTCTGTTAGCAGTCTTACACACAATCTCACATAGACAAAGGGCTGCTTGGTGTCAGACTGGCCCATTGATGGTTGTAAAGTCTTTCCTTTCCCCTGAACGCCTCCCTTGTGTTTCAGATTTAACACCCACCATTAAAGTGAGAAACAACAGACTGGAACAAACTGACTGCTGATATTTTCCTGCTCATCTCTGCAGAAAGTGCAGATTTAAAAATGTGAATTATTGCCAACAGAATGGTTTGGTTCACCCAAACTCTTTGACTCTTTTTGGCTTATGTCTTGCAGCAAACCGACCTCAACTCCTTCCTTTGGACAATCAAACGGGACCCCCCCTCATATTTCTATGGCACAATCCATGTTCCGTACACACGTGTCTGGGACTTCATCCCTGAAAATTCCAAACAGGCCTTTCAGGAAAGCAACATCGTGTACTTTGAGCTGGATCTGACGGACCCGTACACCATCTCCGGGCTGACCAGCTGCCAGTTGCTTCCTCAGGGTGAGAACCTCCAGGATGTTCTACCCAGAGACATCTACAAGAGACTCAAAAGACACCTGGAGTATGTGAAACTCATGATGCCCTCGTGGATGACCCCGGACCAGAGAGGAAAGGGCCTGTACGCCGACTACCTCTTCAATGCCATTGCTGGGAACTGGGAGAGGAAGCGGCCCGTTTGGGTCATGCTGATGGTGAATTCGCTCACGGAGGCGGACATCAAGACGCGAGGGGTTCCGGTGCTGGACCTGTACCTGGCTCAGGAGGCAGAGAGGATGAGGAAGAAAACCGGGGCGGTGGAGAAGGTGGAGGAGCAATGCCATCCACTCAATGGACTCAACTTTTCCCAGGTGAGTGTGAAACTCTTTTTTTTCATTCTACACTCCATTGTTAAAATATTTATAGTTTTATGAAAAAAACAGATGTTTTATGACATAAAAGCATAGAAAGGAATTCAAAATACAGTCTAAATATAGTTTAACCAACAGTCCACGTCAAAGATCATTCAGGTCAAAGGAAAACAAGTTTGTTTAATGATGGTTGTCTGACTAATTGACTGAAACAAGTAAAAAGAAGATGTGGTCATTTGAATTCCTATGTATTTTTTGGCTTTATGGTCGGCAGCTCTGATGTCATTGCTGTAATTGGGCAACAAAATGTGGGACAAATGAGCTTCCAGTTGTCATAATGCTTAAAACACAGCTGTTCTAAAGCTGGACATTCATTAGAAATGTGTCAATCAAAACATTATGCCTTAATTTAGTTTTGGTCAAGTATAAACACCTTTATTATTCCAGTGAAATAATATAATTATTATCCTTCCATCCATTTTGTTCTAAACCCGCTGGAGCTCATGGGGTTGCTGGAGTTTTCCCAGCTGCCTCTCGATGAAGGTGGGGTACACCCTCCACAGTTTATCAGTCCATTGCATGGCAACACAAATATAGACAATTACTTCTCATCTAAGTGACAATTTAGAATACCAAATCAACCTATTAGGCATGTTTTCAGAAGAACATGCAAACTCCACACAGAAAGGACCCAGCGGGTGCAACATGGTGCAATGGAAAGTGTTTTGAACCTCAGGGCTTAGTGCAGAAGCCAAGGTTTCAGGCCATGTTTGGTGTATTCCTAGCCAGATTCATTTTCTCAAAAGATTTGTTCGTCTTATGTACGGAGCTGCTCAAAAACCTTATGAAGAAAACGTTTGCATTCTGTTTTTCTCTTCTATGAATCGCTCCAAAGTTTTTCTTTGTTGCGCAGTTTGATGAAAACATTTTTTAGCACATTTTATGTTTTTTGTTTTAACACTAAAAAGGAGGAAAGGGATCTTCACTGATCCCAGTAAAACAACTGGTGTGGTGTATCCATCTGGAAAAAGTTTTGGAAATAATTCTCATTATACAGTGGGATAGGCAATCAACAGGGGGAACGTTTTTAACATCTAAGTGGGGTCTTTTAAAGGTTAGATTACCTGGTGTTAAAAACTTGTGTATGAAATCACTCTTAAGGTGAAGTTTCATTAAAACACAGTTTTATATTTGAATGTGAGGCAAAAAAAAATGTATTTTTGTTGGGGTTTTATCTCTACCCTTCAGTTTGGGATTTACAGAGCAACATAGGTAACTTAAGTTACCAGTAAAAGAAATAGTTGAAAATAGTGTTGCAGAAACACAGTTGTTAGACACAAAAATGATGTGACAAAGATAGTGTGAGCATCATTCCTGCACATTTATCCAGGAAAGAAACTTTATGTGAGTTTTTTGTTTTCAGCAATAAAAGAAAACCTTTTTTACATGTTTTTTATTCATCTTGCCTTGTGAATTCACCATATAAGATTTATAACAAGTGTAAAATCATTTTATCGAAATTTTGAAGTTGGAGTGTGAGGTTGTCACACAGACAACAATCAGTTCACTTACTTGGTTTTAAAAGTTTTTTCTTTTTTATAAGGTATCCAGAGTACCAGAAAATTGTTATTTTACTGCTATTTTTGTTGTATTTATCCAGCTGTTGTACTTCCTATGTCTTTTTTCCCCCTCCGGGTCAGTGCTAGCTCTGCTTTGTTTGGAAGCAAACCAAAAGGAAAATTATTTTTTGGGCATGCCCTCCCTATTAAATCAAGTCTGGCACTAGAGTGAAAGTGTTGTAAAACCCTAGCCCCACTGAACACGGTTTGTCTCTGGTTGCTCAGTGGCACAGACTGTAAAATTAGTTTTATTAGTAGCTATTGTAATCATTTAGAAGAGTTAAATGTGGTATGGTCCAGGCTTGTATATATATTAACTTAACAAGCTATTAATTCATACATAATGCCAAACAATAGCATAAGGAAACTTTTTTAATGCTTTGCAATGCATTGAGTAAGGTTGAGTAATAATTAGTTTAATAACTGCTAACTAATGCTTATCAATCACTAACTGCTAATCAATCAATATTTGTATAGCACTTTTCATCTGTGATGAACTGAGGGAATGCTTTTGTCCGAAATTCAATTATTATTCTTATTTTTTATAAAGGCAATGGGGTCAGAAAAGTTGTCTTACCAAGAGTTCTTATTTTATGAAAAAAAATCAAAGTCACCAGGATATTTTCTCAAACTAAGATTATTTTGCTATTGAAAAACTTTCTTGATACAACTGTTTGTATTACACGACAGAAAGAAATACATTTTTCTATATAAAAAAGAGTCTTCTTACTTTGAGTTTTTGCAGTAGAGTTTTTTGTATCGCAGCAGCTTTATTCTCATTCACACTAATGTAGATGTCTAAAAAGTTTGATATCCAAAACGGAAAAGCAGTGGATTGTGACTCCATATTCTCAGAATGTTAACAAACATGCAATCCAATCTATCATAAAAAGTAAAAAATGTAAATCATCATCTGAAGATAAAACTTTGATTTTGATGACAGCTTTTACATATAGAAAGCAGATGATGCAGGGCTTTTAAATCCGATTTTTTCATTTCGTTCCTATAAATTTGGTAAAAAAAAAAAAAAGGTTCTGCTGCTGCTGTGAAGATGATACATCTCTGGAAATGTGCCTGCACTTTGGAAATGACAAACTCCAGATGGAAAAAAATGGCAACAGCCGGCCTTTCACCCTCTTTTTTGATTTTCCAGAGGTAAGTTAAGTGGAGAAAGGGGCGGTGTTAATAATCAGCTGTACAAACATTCAGCTGCTTGCTTCCCAACGTCTTTCGCTATTAAAGAAAAATGGATCCTAATTACCCGAGGCTGAAATCAGCAGAAAAAGGAACCTTGTTCGTCAGACACACTCACTGAGTCTCCTTGCCTACCTGACTGTCTGTTTCTGCGGGCCCTTTGGTGACCTTTCAGAGTCTTACAAACATGTCTCAGGGCAGCAGTCACTATGAAATCATGTTGCATATTACTGAGGAATTTCTGCTCATGTTTGTGGGGTGTTAGAGGGATTACCCTTAACCATTTAGCCTAACACTCAGAAGCCTGAAGTGGAGCTGGTTTAAAGAAATCTTTGTTAAACCCTCAAGAAAACCCACCCAACTTTCTTAATGATAATATGTTTCAAAGAGCTGGTTTTTGCTCCAATCTTAAAATTGAAACAGCCAAAGTCAACTTCTTTTTCTTTCGTTTGACCAAAGAACTGGGTCATAAAACAAATTAGGAAAAAAAATAACACATTTCTTATCATTTTCATTTTTCCTATTAACAATGTTATTAGTCTGCATATTGTAATTTGAAGCTGTTATCCCTTAAATTAGCATTCTTGAACAATGTTTAACTAGGCTCTTTCTAGACTTTGTTTAACTAGTTTAGCTTATAAGCTACTGTATATACCCAGCATTTGACATGTGTTCAAGGATGCACATTTAGCTCATGGTGTTCTCACTGGACAAGCAGGAAGGAGCTCGTTTTTCTACTGTTTACTAGCACATGTTCGCCTTCAATAGTTGGAAAAGGCTTGGTGTGAAATGTCAAAGCGGTGAAAATCTTGCAATTTGAGCATGAAACAGAAATTATTTGGTTCATAACCAGTTTCCTTGCAATGGCAGATCTGGGTTCCCATCATGTCAGGAGAATGACCTTGGTTAAGCTTTATTTGGCTTAACCAGTTACCTGATGCTGTAAAGCTCATAAAAAATAATGCTTGTGTTGCATTTGTAACTGGTTTGAACACATTTTTAGTTAAAACACACAAAAAAAACCTCAATGCATCCAATTAAAATAATCTGCACAAATTTCTGATACTTAATTTATTTCAATGACTTTTCCATTGAAAATAATCTAAACATAATTTATATTTTGCTACTTGGTTTATGTTAATTCGATTTAGATTTTCTAATGGAAAAAAATTAAAATAATAATCAGCATATGTTTCTTACTTACTTCTTTACTTGCTTTATATTAAATATACCAATGGAAAATGGTATGTATATATATATATATATTAGATTCGATACCTGATTTATATAAATGATCTCTATTCTCAAGAAAAAACGCACATTTTTTTTCAGCTTTGATGATTGATCTGCATATACTATGATAAATTATGAAATTATGTTATGTTATCAAGAAGAAAATGGTATGATAGAGGCGGGGTAGGATTATATCAATACAATTTATTTATGTTTGTGGTCAAAATGTGAGAAAATGTGGAGAGGTTCAAGAGTATGGGTTCTTTTGCAAGCCACTGTATCTGAAAATGAACACTTTGTCGGGCATTATCCCACTGATAATTGCTGATCTTCATGATAGGTTCAATAAAGCATAACTTCAGAGATCTCTCACACATTCACCTCTGACAGCTTGTTTTAGTTCCGAAGATAAAGCAAAACGTTTGTTTTAAAGAAGCCTGCGCAGTGATATAGAACATTTGAGCTGTGTGACCGGAACTTCTTATTTAGGTGTGCATCGATACCCAGCAGCCAATCAGATTTGAGTATTCACTCAACCATTTAAAGTGCAGATGTTTGTTTCTTTGGCTGTATAGCAGCTTTTTTGTTTTCTTGGAGTAATACTTCAGACATAAAAGTATTTCCAGTTCTTTATTGTTCTGCTTATCTTACTGTTGATGCGTTTTGTGCACAAAAATTACATTTCTGGGATATCTGATTTACCGATTACAAATGAAAACATTTCATACAGTGAAAATTAATAAAATGTGTTCTCTGGCATTTTTTTTTTGGTTTATAACTGTCATATAAAATGTACCTAGTAAAACATTGTGATTAATTGTGAATCGGGATCAATCACAATCCAAAAGTGTGATTAATCTGATTAATTTTGATTGATAGCACTAGTTAGAAACTGCAAAATCATAATTAAAAGATCACTGGAAAGGCTTTTACAAAAGATAGAAAAAAATGTTGGAATGGGTCTTTAATGTGTTCTGTATTTAAAACATTTCCATTTTTCTCACAGCATCATCTTGTGATGGCGAAAGTGACCCTAATCAGCCCTAATCTAACACGTTGCAGTAGTCCTTTCCTCTGATTGGAGGCTGGAGTCTCAGTTACATTTGATTTTCTGTTTTTTTTTTTTTTTTTGTACATTCTGTCAGCCTCATCTTATCCCACACTTAAAACCCTTAAAAGCTTCCAGTAGGCAAAACAAAGATCTACAGTGTCTCATGAATAACCCCTATCCTTGCGTGGCTCCAAATCAGCACACTCCAGAATTTTCACACCCAGTTTGAATCTTATCACCAGCTTTACAAACACCCTGACTTGGCTGTCTTTACGGCACCATAACCTCCTATACTCCCTGTTCTGCCAATTCCATTTGAATCCCTTTCAGCTCAACTCAGCTGTAAGATGTCCAGACAGGGCGCGATGAGTGAGAGACACGCTTGGTGAAACAATGCTGATTCCTCCATTGCCCTTCCCTTCGACTGATGATTAATCAAGGTTTAAATACAAAGGCCCATTTAATAGTGTAGATCGTGTTTTCACTGGCCGCTTGTATGGAGCAACGGCAAGAGAAAAGTATTTGACGTGATGAAGCCGAAAAAAACGTTTCTTGTTGAACGTTGAAAAGCAAACACCTCAGGACTTGCAGTTTACAGAATGTCTGGACAAAGATAAACCAGACTTTTGCTTTCTCTCTCAACACAAAACCTTTGTTCAGCTGGTGGAAAAGTTACATCATCAGCTGGACTTTCTCTTTCCTTCTATATCCTCAATGAGAAGTCATGGCACTACGTTGAAATTCTGAGAAAGATATTTATCTACAATAAGCTAAAAATTCAGAATTTATAATAAAAAAATCTATGAAAGTCACCAATTTTTAAAGACCCACTCAGAGTAAAATCACGTTTTTTTGGTGTTTTTTTTACAGGCTCTTGTGGCATTTCTCTAATGATAAATAAAATTACATTTAATGTTACATTTCTGAGTTTTCTTTTGTTCAAAATGCTATTATTGAGGAGCAGATAAAAAATGCAATCGGAAAAAACCTGTAGCAGTGACATTGGCCCTACAGTCTGCAGGCTGAAAATTCCCTGCACCTCTCTATTCTGATGTATCCACTTAAAAGACTTATACTGACTTATAGACAGGTGTGACAAATGTGTTGTTTAAAACTGAGTAGCAGCACTAGAGGGCACTGTAGGCGTGTGCATCAGTGTTTTCTCCAAACAGAAACACAGAAGAAGAAGAGCTGCGCAGTCTTATGCACTGACATAGAACACAGGACAGCGCACCTGAAAACGTGACTCAGACCGACATGGACCAATCACTGACGAATAGATTCAAAATTACGTTTATGTTCTGGAGGACCTGGCTGCAGACAACAATATGAAAGCAGGGCATCATTAGCTAGAAGTCCTCGACCAGAACCGGAATATCACATTCTTCCCCTCTAAAAATAATCTTTTTTTTTCCATCATTTCGGTCGAAAATAGCCTATTTTGGTCAAAAAACACTCATCTACATACATGAAGATGTATGTGACTCCTTACGCGATCACCTGATTCACAGAGAAAAGCAGCTTTTTGCTTGCATGAAACATTTTAGTGTGTGTTTTCACAAATATACAACACCTTAATAATGTTAAGTATTGCATAACTGGCACAAAACCACTTTTCTTCGCGATAGAATGAGCAGCTTCACATTAAAAGCTTTAAGCTGAAAAGTTACAGTAGTGCGAGGAAAATAAACACTGGAGCTAAAGATCTGTTGTAAACAGATGTAGTTCTACAAATCTGAACACTTTTGTCAATATCAACTTTGAAAGGAATAGAACAATTAAGGTTTCCTCATTCCCACCGTGATCTTCATGAATCTTTTGGTATAGATACACTTCTGCTTCTGGCTAAAGCTGTGAAATTTCCGCTTCCGGATTATGATGTTTTTTTGGCAGCATCTTGTCCGTAACAAGGTCCCTCTCCTTATGTCGGGCTTTGGCGGATTTGTTCCACAGCGACATGAAGGAAGTCAAAGAATTCAATGAAATTAGTGATTTGAAGAGATATAAAGAGTTTAGTTGACCTGTTAGCATGTTCTTCATGCTATGGTTATCTGATAAATTGTTCTTAAGTTGCGCTAATATACTAGATTCTAAATAAGCATCCATGTGTTACAAAACTAAAGCGTGAATATTTTTTCTCTATTATTGTTACTTATCCCGATGTTATTATTTTCCTTGTCCTTTTATTTTGTTAAACAAATGTCTGCCAAAAGTGCGACTTATCTTCCAGTGCAACGTATAGAGCGAAAAACCCGGTACATATTTTGGTAAAGTTTTCCAGGACAACAACTGTAAGATGAAGGCCTGCTTCCTTCATCACAGTTGTTGGAAACCTTTGACATTCCACACCTCAGATCTACTAATGAAAGTGTTGTTTCTTTCCTCTCATCACTGGGAGTAATGGTGCATGGAGACTCAATGAATGCAGGGCTCAGTGTACGTCTTTGAGAGCAGGGAAGGAATGTTCGAAGCCCGATTTTATTCATTCATGACCAGAAGAACAAGAGTTAAGATGGAGACTGAGATCAGCAGGAGAGCCATTAAGGAAGGAAGGCGTGTCCCTGACTTCCATTCTAGGTATCATGATGTTGCCGCTGTTTGACAGCCTTGAGACCCCAGTTGTGGTATTTTCTTCTGACGCAGAGTGACAGATTGCAGAGCTCTGGATTTGCAGAACTCCTGCACAATGCGAGGTCTGATGAAATCCAAACAAAACCCAAACTTTTGACATTAGAGAAATGCAAAGTTGTCAGACTCTGAAGAATGTTGTTTTCTCTTGATGGAGCAGCTCAATCCTTCATGCTTCTTTTTTTTGTCTGTTTAGTTTATATCTTTTTTGGCTTGAAATATTACAGACCCATTTTTGTGAATTAAAACAAAACATAACTTTTGTCTGATGAACAATGAACTTTAATAAGTCCGGGAACAATTTCTTTTCTTTTTGTGAGACACAAATTGGTTTTAATGTATTTTTCTTTCATTTCTTTTTGGCTTTTATTTAAAAAAAATCAATTTGACTAATAGCTCTAGAAGGATTATTCAGATCTCCAGAACCACAGTTTTCAAATACATACCATAAAAGGATGATAAAAGCAAAACAAAAAGAAGGTGAGGTAGTGGTTCGAACATGTAAATTATTTTAAATCAATAGTTGTGTACACTAAAATCTGCAGATTTGCTGGAAAATGTCTACTACTATCAGTCACTGTAAATGAGCATGTATTATAACTTTGTATCAGAGTTTATTGAACAAAACTGATGCTGGGACAGAACCGGCCTGGTCTGCAGATTCCATTCAGACTAGAAACATACATATGACACAGTACAATGACCAGCTCTTTTTTGTACAAATAAATAATGTACTCGTTTTCTGTTTTTATGGGATGTGATTAAACAGGATGTGGTTTAAAAGGAACAAAAAAACTTCCTTGGCTACAAGAAAATGTATTTTACCTTGAAATATTTACTTACTCAAAACTCAAAATCATTAGAAAATGTGAAAATAATAACATATTGTTTAAAAAAATAAACTAAAACCATAGGTGTTGCGGGCATGTCTATTCAAGTACATATTTTAGGATGTTGCCGATCTGGACCATGTATGTGCGTGCTAACACGAGCGCCACGAATGAAAGACGTCATGGGTGATCTTTGAAAAACAACCGTTGTTGCTCATCAATCTGGGAGAGGTTATAAAGGCATTTCTAAACAGTTTGGAGCTTAACCTTCTGCAGTGAGAAAGATTATACACAAGTCAAAAACATTCAAGCCATGGCCAGTCTTCCAGATGTACACATCTCTCCTGGTAGGCTATAGCACTTGTTCAAGGGGGAAAAAGTACCAAGAGTTAATTCTGTGTCTTTATAATAGCTACTTAATAAATTTGTATGCCAATACATTTGGTTTTCACGTATAGCTTTGCTTGATTACTTTATTTTTTCGCAAAAAATACAGCGTTCCCTCGTTTCTTGTGAGAGTTACGTTCAGAAATAATCCGCAATAGGTGAAATCTGCAAAGTAGGATTATAGATGTTTTATAAGTTTCAACCTTCATGAAAAAATAAAGTCCAGTAATTGCATGGAACAAAAGATGTGCTCATAATCAAAGATTTATGAAAAAATTAGCACAGAGGAGCTTATTTTACAAGATCAACAGCCAATCAGGAACCAGAACACTGGTTGCTGTGTCAAAATAAAACAAAACAACGTGCAAAGTTGCACCAAGAGAAATCTGCGAAACTGTAAAAGGTGAACCACAAAATAGCAATATATATTAATATATAGTATACATAATGTTTGTTTTTCAGAAAAAAACCCAAGATGCCAGGGGCAGGAGTCTCCATCATGACCATATCACGCAGCCACTATGTTCATCTCACACAGAAACACAAATTGTGCATGAACTGTTTGTGATTGCACTGTTTATAAGGGATTCTTTCGTGATTTGTGCATCTAATACGTAATTTTAACATGATATGTGCGCGTATACGTGATATAAAAGTTATAGATCGGTGAAAAATCCAGTAGACATATGTGGACATACGTGGAACGGTTATGGAAAGCCACACATTTGCGTATGCAACTCGCAAAAATCGCGCACGATTGTTGAAGATTTTCATTATACTTGTATATAAACTACATAAAATACCCATGAACTGCGTAATACTCAACAGCTCAAAACCGATTTTGCATAAAGGCTCGTTGGCCAAAACCGAAGGACATCTTCACAATCGACGAATGACAAACACAAGACACACTTATGAATTATCTATTTCACGCATGTATTATGAAAGACCAACATTACATATGTGGAAAATGCGCAAAATGAATGTAGCAGCTGTGTGACATGGCCTTTACTTACTTGCATTTGTTTATAACCTACACTTCAGGTGTTTGGCCAATCAGAATGGTTCAGGGTTGTTAAAACAACTTTATATTCAACTAGTGTTGTTTTTGTTTTACCTTTGAGTTGAAATAAGTAAAAGTTAGAACATCTGCTGCCACAATGACAGTATTTCTTAGTAAAAGGCAGCAGAGAAAACTGATAAGATCTCATTTGTCCTGCTGGAAAGAACTCTGGCCATCCGGTCCACTGATTCACCAAGCATCAGAAGAATGGCCGGCAGGGAAGGAATGTGTACTGTGTACTCACTACCAATGGAGACATTGGAAAAAAAAGGAGAAAATGATCTTAGTATATTTGTTTGTATTAAGCTCATTAACTACGTTGTCAAATGTACTTGTCTTGCAAGTTGTTTCTCTGGCTTTAAGGGTTTTTTTTTTTGTTTGTTTAGGCAAGCTATATAATATTTGAATGTCTTTAAAAAAGTTCTGAAACCAAAATGTAGAAAACAACTCATGACAATGGCTCTTACAAGAAGTGTTGACTTCTGACTTCTTGAAACCAGAAAATGTGGACACGGCACAGAAGTTTTGGAATTTATTGTGGAACATGTGAACATCAAAATTCCTCACAGGGCAGTTGTATATTTATTCTCACTCAGGCTGTAGGAAAGTATTTGTAATCCAATCAACAATTTACGCGTGTGTTCTTGCCCCATGATGCTTCAGAAAATGTTTCCTTATTTTTCGCCTCCCTCGCTGCTTTGATCAGACAAAGTAAACTTTCCATGCGTAATTACAGCACGGGGCGTATTTGTCCAGCGAGTGTCTGTTCGTATAATTGCTGTTTATTATTATTTGTGTGAGGGGATGAACGTTTCCATGTTTGCGTGTTGCTTTTCTGCCAGGTCGCCAGGGTTCATATGTGGACATGAATGAGGGTTTACGTGCCGGTGAACATGACATGTACAGTCCTGCGGTTGGATTTCCGAAAAAAAGTCCTCCTGACTTCCTTTGTGTCTCTAGTCTCATTACACTATGAGGTGCTTGATTTCCTTCCTGCTGTTGACCAAACAGTCCCATATTATATGTCTGGCATTTCCTCAAACATTATCTGTCCATCTGTCTGGATACATGACACCGGAGATGAGGATGTGGAGCTCTTCTCCATTTCAAACCTTTTTTGTTTCAAAACTCTATCTAAACAGAAATATTAGCTTGTCAACAAGTCATAAAAAATACTACAGACAAAGAACATAGTTTTTTCTTATGTAATATATATAAGCTTAATATGTAATGTTATGCTAAGATTTGATTGCATTAAATGTCATTACATTTAAATGCAACAGTTTATAAAGAGAATAGGTTTGCAATTTTATGTAAATATGTTCAAAAATACCCTTTCTCCTGAAACTGTTTGTTGGAATGGCAAATGTATGTACTGCACAGCTAGAAAATATTTATTTATATGACTACGTTGTAATGATAAACCTATGACAAATAATTTAAGAAATTAAATGTTCCATTTTGTTTAACAGTTTGTATTGTTTTTTACGTTGCAAGTTTATTTGAATGAATGTGGAACTGGATATTTGTTAATGGTACTAACTGTTTGCCAAGAAAAAGAGCTTAGATCCCTGAATAATGCTGTGCCGCGGAGAAGAGTTTGACTCATGGAGACCCAAGCCCCAGGCTTATCCAGGCCTTTCCTGTTGTGTAACATAAGCTTCTGCAACTCAAAAGGGGGATCTAATAGCTTGTCTCCTTGACTTAATGCCAGGTCAAGACAGTCTTTGCAAACAAAGAAATGCATCACGCAACAGAATAATGAAACCAGCTACATTTTTCCATATCATTTAGCTAAGTCAAATGAACTGACAAATAAGTATTTTTAAAGTACTACAAAAGTCAGCAGAATTAGAGCTGGGTACATAATTTTCTACTGTAGAAGCAAGTTATATTTAATAAATGTCATTATTTGTTCCCACAAAAGTCAAGACATGTAATGTAGAGTTTGATATGTCTATAAGTAGCTTGGCAAGCTTTATGAATCCCACTTTTATTGAAATTTTGGACAACATTTAATGCTCTATAAGTCCTGATACTCATACTTTTAAATGGTAAGTAAAAAAGAACTGCCTGGCTCTATAGGCACTTTAATTGCATATTTTCTGATTTTTGTTCTGCTAAAATACCTTGAGGAAATGTGGAGGAGGACAGTGTACTTTTTTCATCAAATATTCATCTGTATTGAAATACTTTAAGCCAAGTCTTCATACCGTGTGTATATTGTTTTTTTCTTACTTTTGGAGATTCATAATAAAACGTGTACACTGGTTGCTGTTCTTTAGCACTTTTTCCAACTATGCCTGTTAAGATTGCTATGGCAGCAGTCTGAACTAAGATGGCTACAAAATGTACCATTTCAGTGATACTGAAGGTGACAACCTTTCCCGCTGTTATATCAAATCTTGATTTTTGGATGTGATTATCTCAAAAATTAGGAGTGCAACCTAAAATATTGTTTTGTGTTGTGACGTTTTTTTGGTGCATTACTTAAATTCAATCTCAAGGTAATGTCATGGTGCCATTGTGGAAAGAAAGAATGTATGATATCCATCTCTGCTCCTTCTCATTGCACAATGGAAATTATGGGTATTAACCATAAGAGTTTGTTGTTAAAACATGATATTTGTAAGAAATGAGATGGAAAACTCACACAGTAAGAAGCTAAAAATTCAAAGAGGCTGCATGTCTACTTATGTTTGCAGACTACTTTTTATTGCAGCCACACATTTGTTTCATTGTTTAGTCTGTGACTAATGAACACTGAATTTGCCCAATTGCAGCAGTCAGTCTTAATAAATTCAGAAAGGAGGCTAAAGGCTACAGTTCTCAGTAAGGAGTTGTTAATGGCAGTGTGTTGTCATGTAAAAACTGGACCAAAACTACTTTTGTGTCTTGATATCTTTAATCACATATCACAAGAACATGCATGTAGACACGTGGAGAGACATCCAAGTCTTTAGCTTACTGATTTTGATTTTAGTAAGACGTTTATGGGCTTTCTTAACTTTGAAATTCTAAACATGTAAAATAAAGTTTGAATAATTTGCTGGTTTTTTTGTTATCGGCTCTTGTGTAACTGTAAACATGCAGTAAAAGTCAGCTTTAAAGATTTTTTTAAACCTTATTTCCTACATACTCTAACTCGAGATTAGTGATAGTTTATTTCCTATAACTACAGCTAATTGAAGATGTACAGCTTTAAAGGACCCAGCTGTGCTCATTTGCATTTGTTTGGTGCTAATCATCCTCATCTCTTGTGTGAGTCAACCTTTTTCCAGGCTTAGTTGCGATGGAGGTCTTGGGTCACAACACATGAAATTTACATACCAATTATTGAATTAGGAAAGTGAAGAGATGCATATTTTGGGCTAATGTACTTGAATGGCCAATGACAAAAGTAGTGTGTCCCTGGAATTCCACAGGATTATGTGCTTTAGGGCAACTGAACTTTAAAAGGTTCATTTAGACTCATCTAAGTATCTTCTTTAGTATCTGATGGTGGAAGCCAGGTGAATTATGTGCAGACTTCTGCAGAAGTGGAATAGATAAAATGTGAGCAGTTGCAAACGTGTTACCATCGCCTATTATAATGGTTGGCTAATGTGTCTTGGTGTGGTTTAGACATGGTGGTTAGTGGTCTATAGCTTGTGAATGGCAGGTGTGAATTGGTAGCGACTCTCCTTAGCTAAGAGGTCAAAATTAGGACTGTTTATGGGAGACAGGAAATGGGGAGAAGGTTTCTTCATTTTTATATATAGCCTGTTTACATCAATAATTCCCAAAAACTGGACGTAATCATACATAAAAATATGTTCATTAGACAATCCTGGTCTCCATGGCAGTACATTTATTTTGGAGAACAACAAAAGTAATATTACAACTTTAACATTTTTGTTTCTATAAAAAACCCAACCTGTCAGTAATTTCAAAAAGAAATCTAGGAGCTTATATGTCTGCAAATCAAACAACAATGTTCTGCTCTTCTAAGGCTGTCTGTGTGAGATAATACCCCAAGGTTTGGCTTTTCTGGGTCACCAAATTGGACTGTTTGTTTGACACAAACATGAGTTCCAGACGAGACAAAAATTTCACTCCTGAAGGATGTGAAGCGATGTCGCAGCTTATCAAATGTTTTGAACCTTTGGAATGCCAGCTTGAATTCAAAGCTTTCCTCCCACTAGACAGCTCAAGGACAGTCTCATCTAACAGATAAATACAATGTTCTCCCTGTGTTGGAAGTTCAGTGTCCTCTTTCTGACCAGAGGGGCGACACTATTAAGGGGTTGGATTATGGTTCCTGAGCGCGGCTATGACTACAGCTCACCGCTCCCCCAGGAGATCATTCAAATTCACTCCATATCTAATACAAAGTGTTATTTTTACTATGAAAATATGCAGTTCTACATGGCAATTATTGCCTTTTAACTGATATCTAGTAAGGCAGCCTACTGCTTGTTGTGTAGTTGTGAGATTTGTAACTGGTTTGGGTTAATTACAGATCACCTTACATTGAAAAAAAAAGCCAAAGACAACAGGTCCAGTGGAATAGTCTGCCACATTTGTAATCTTTTTTTTGGGAGGCCCGTTCTTTTGTAATAATAAAGTCTAATGTCTGTTTATACTTACTGTGAACAGATTTATAAAGAATTGGTTTATAATAAATTTCCCTTTGGCTTTTCATTGTAAAATGACTTTGTTGCTTGTTTGAATAAAATGTTTTTGATGAGCATGTTTAGCTAAAGGGATTTCAAAATAAACTCATTAATATATTTAAAGAAACCTGAAAAGGCACAGTTAAGACCACAGGGTCTCTGAGTGTCCATAAATCCACTTGTGTCTCTTTGGCTCCGCTCCACATTTCTGAGGTTTTAATGGAATTTCACTGGAGAGCACCACACATGAGGGTTTTGTGAGAGATTTCTCTCCTCCACACGTTTTCACTCATTCAAACTGACACAAGCCAATGTCTGGATGTTCTTACATATTTTCATTTGTAGCAGAAGTTGAATAAATTCCTGACCTGCGCATTCCCAATAATTTTACCTCTCAGTGCAAAGCGACTTTGTGACATTCACATCAGTGTTCACCTGTGGGGAAGGATTCACACTTGAGTGTTTCAGGCTTCAGCAGGGATTCTGAATGGAGTGATGCTGTACACTGCCAAAACCAACTGTTGAGTAGTGGCTTCATGTAACGTCATTTGTCAAGCTGCAGTGCAGGTGCCAGTCTGTAGAAAAACATTACCCCTGTTTTTCACTAAATTCTCAAATGTCAGCCACTCCCAAATGCAACAAGAATATGGGCGACATGCCTGACGTTTCACGTTTGTTTTTGCTGTCAAAACACAACAGTAGTCTGAGTTGTCAAGTTTTTTTTTTTTTTTTGATCAGTAATAGAAATCTAATTGTAACATTACATTTGTGAAATAGCTGTTAACACCACACAAAGACCACAAAAGAAACACAAATCATAAAAAGAGAACATTTCATTGAATTTTGATTATTACAATATCAATTGTAATAATTCATTGAAGATTTGTCCAGATTGTTAAAAATAATCTGTATTTCTGCACTGCAGGGTGCACTGATTATAAGCTGCAACTTCAATAAACTATTTTCTAACTTATGTTATAGGGGGCACTGAGCGAAGGCACATTAAGCAAGACAAACGAGTCAGAGATACTGTAAGTCCGTCATATTAACAACATTCATGTAACTGGGTCATGATACCTGTTATAGCTACATAATTACAGAAGTAAAAAAACAAGTTTATTTGTGAAAATAATTGATATCCTATTGCCATCTCTTCATTTAAATGGCCTGTTCTTCAGCAGATTAAGTAAAGAACCCTTCTACTATTGAGATGACTTTGTCTCTTTCATGTTAAAAAGAAAAAAAAATTGTTTTCAGTTGTTTGGTATAGTTACACTAACATTAAACACTAACAGTCTGTGCTTTTATTTTCTTCTTTAATGGAAGGGAAAATGACTAAGCATTTCTGGTAATTGATAAAGATCAGAAGATTGAAAAAAAAATCTGTTTGTGGCCTCTAAAAGCATTTAAGTCAACTGAGGATTTGAGTCTCACGTGGTCCAGTCCCTTATTCGTCATAGAGCTACAAAAAACTGCAATAACATCATTGCCAACCCTTAAAAGTCTGTAGTTGTGGTCTTAGATAAGATCTTTTCAGTGTAAGACTCCTTTTGATTAATAGCTGTTGCCTTGTGGATGACTGACAGATATTGGTCTGAACACAACTGGAAATGTGATGGTCTGCTGCTCTGACTTGCTTTGAATCCATAAAGGAAGGAAAAGAAGAGATGTTGTGTAAACCTGTGGTGTGTGGTCATGTCTTTTGTGTCTGGCCATCTCTTTGGCACTCTCTGCAAGTGATTTTTTATCTGTGACATGTGGCAAAGAACACACTGAAATAGGTAGAATTGCAGTTTTTCTCTCATTTTGTCCTTATATTTGTGCCCCTAAAGCATTCACACACCCAACCGCAGAAGGAGCGGCTAACAAAACTCTGTATAAACTTTCAGGTTTTTTTCTGTAATCTCTTGGACAGTGCAGAATAGCAGATGTGTTTAATGTGCGTTGGCTTCCTACCACCTGTCAGTTTGGTTTCAGCGCAGAGCTTTTGTGTTTTGGAGGCATGTCTGCTAGTGGTGCCTGAGGTCATACAAGCCGAGGGAGCTTAATGACAACAACACTGTTTGACCTTTCAGCTCAAACACCACCTTGTTTCGCTTAGCTCTTGTTATTCTTCTGCATCGGCAGGAGGCAGAAGAGCTAAAAAAAAGGCATTATAACTTGAGAAAAAGACATTCTGACATCCTTTTTTGTGCACTTAGCACTGTTCTTGACATTATAGCTTTTCATTCTGGATTGTTGCGAGTCTCCAGGGCTTTTGGTGTTGGGTTTTAGGTTCATTTCATAATAAAGTACTTCCTTATAAATCCATCCGATCTTCAAACCCACTTGGTCCCGATTTGAGTCAAAGGGCTCCTGGAGCTTACCCAGCTACTGTTTTAGGTGAAGGTGGACTGCACCCCGAACAAGTCGCCAGTCCGTACACTCACATTCACACTGGTAGGGACAATTTAGACTCACCTATCAGCCGTGTTTGTGGACCGTGGGATGAAGACGGCGTGCCCAAAGAAAACCCACACATGCAAAAGAACATGCAAATGCCTCAAAGAAAGAACCCAGATCGGATTTAAAACAAAACAAGGCCTCCTGGATGTGAGGTGAGAGCTATTCACTACACAGCCATACAACCTGGCAAAGGTATTGTTATGGAAAATGGTCACAATCTGATTCTGGGCCATTTTGTTGTTGCATCCTTCTATGAAGGTCAACGTAACAACTTTTAAACATTTTTAAAGTGAATCTTGCAGTACTGACTTTCTTGTTGAAGGTGCAGATAAACAATATTTTCCTTCACTCCAGGTCCTAAAGTTTTCACTACTCTAGCTCTCCTTTAAAATCTAAAACTCCTTATGGTGCTCTGTGACACACTGGAGACCTGTCCATGGTGTACCCCACCTTTGCCCAGCAGTAGCCGGGACAGACTCCAGCAACCCCATGATACAGTGGGTTTTGAAAATGGATGGATGTTGGAATTTCTAACGGTAAAAGCATCTCAGAGTTTTTTTTGTGTGTGTTGATTTTTACATGGGTAAAAAATTGATTTTCACAAAAAAAACCCATCAATGGTTGAGATCATTGAGTACAAGAACTGGATCTAGTGTGATTACTAAAAGATGGCTAACCTCCAATTCAAACCAAATGAAGACAGTTCGTTTTTTGGTGATATGGATGCTGCTGTGTTGGAACCAGATGTCTTTGGTAAGCTGTGATTGGTTCGAATCAATCTGAAGGATTGTTTCTATGGCAACCAGTCCCACCAATCAGGAGTGAGCTTGTTGGAAATCCACACCCCTACTACTACCGATTCTCCCAAACCTGAAAGCAGGAGCAGGAGAATCTGTCAATCAAACGTTTCAAACGTTGGACGTGAGACCACATACTTTTACTGAGCCATCGGATTGGTTAGTTTGAAGGTTCATCCTCATGTTCAGCTGGATGTCTTCACTGCATGGTGGCCCAAAGGGTGCAGCAGCTCTTAGGGGTGAAACACAAAAGGAAAAGTATTCAATCCAAAATGACACCGCTTAGTTTGGTTTAGTTGAAAAATCCAGAGAAGGGTCGACTTTACATTTGGAGGGCATTTCCACCTCAATGATTCTTTCTAATGGGGCATTTCAAAAAAGTAATTCAAGTCAAAGATGTGGTTTGCTTATAATTTTCTTCCTATCTTATGACCTCGTATAGTTTTATCCTGTCGTCTAGTTATTTTGATTGTCTGCCCAAAAAAAATGTTGGTTAGTTGTAGAAACGTGCAAGAAAATAAAATTTTTTTTTTCCTTTTCTTTTGAAATGCTGAGAAGCTGAACACTAGAAAAACATGGATTGATTATAATGATAGCTCAGCCTCAGAAGCATTAGCATTCATCGTTATAGTGGATGTTTCCAAAGACGATGTGCTTTCCATAAGACCAAGTAACCTGTCATTAGTTACTGTTTTCTTCAAGTCCAAAAAGTGTTTTATCTTGCCAACAGTTAAGCATAATTGAATCCTAAAACATTAAAAAAATCTTTCTAGTTTTTGTTTGCTTAATACTGGCTGTGTCAGTTCCCACAGGCACATTTTATGTGTGTATCATCTTACTTTTGTGTAGCTTCAACTTTTGTTATTTTGGTTGTAACCTCAAATTGTGGGATCTTATCCCTGCAGCATCTGCAGTGAATACAAAATGACACACGTCTCCAAAAACTCAACTTAGCAACATTTATCACATGGAGATGTTTGGATTTTGTTGACTCTTGTCTGTGGTGAGGCTGTGGGTGTTGGCAAGAGTCCGCCGTGACAACCACTGTCACTCTTTCCCTTCCACCTTGCCTCCTGCCTCTTTACTCTCTTCCTCTCTATAGCTCCTTTGTTCCTGTTTGTGTTTTCTTACTTTTACCGCTCCCTGACATCTGTGCGATTAACAAACGTAATTTTCTGATGGTTTGGACGCTAATATCTGTATTGCATTCCATAAAAACATTTGGTCTGAGTGTGCCTACAATAAATGTTAAATGTGCAGAACAAAGGGGTTATTGCAAGCTGTGTGAACGTGTTCACATGCATATTAATATGTGTGAGTGTAGTTGGTGTGGGTTGGAGTTCGACGGTTTTGGTTTTTTTGAGTGAGGGCCAGCGTTTTTAGGGAAATTGAGTTACTCGTGCATAGCTCTGTGGGTTTTGGATGCTTTTCACGTTTGATTCTGCGCAGTCAAATGTTGGGAGATGTATTTCTGGCATCGCCTTCGGCAGTTTTTGTTTTCCAGTGGTGAAAACAAATTGTCTGAACAAAAAAATTGCACCCTTTCTCTGGTTTCTTTGAGTTTGAAGGTGGAGTTTGTTGGAGGAGCAGAAAGCGTTCAGTTTTTCAAAATAAAAGTGCATAATTCTTGTCTTGATATCTGGTATTCTCAAAAGGCAATGTAAATCTGTAGAGCATACATAGAATGAGTTTTAAAATATTTCTGTTCAATATTGTTATTAGTATTCTCTGACACAATTTGTTTAATCTAAAAAAACATCAGAGCAGTGGTGCACTGGTTAGCGTTCTTGCCTCACAGTAAGAAGTTCCCCAGTTCTAGTCCTGGCTGGGAGACCTGAAACAGAAACAGGGGGCCCTTTCCAAGTGGAGTTTGCATGTTCTCCCCCATGCATGCATGGGGACTCTCTGGGGACTCCAGCTTCCTCCTACCATCCAAAAACATGCTTCAGAGGTTAAGTGGTGACTTTAAATTGTCCCTAGGTGTGAATGTGAGTATGTTTGGATGTTTGATTGTGGCCCCTGCGACAGACTAGCTACCAGTCCAGGAGTGTCCCCTGCCTTCGCCCATGAGTAGCCTGGTTAGGCTCCGGCAACTCCGTGACCCCGAAAGGGATAAAGCGGTTTGGAAAATGAATGAACTTTCAGGTCTGACTATTTCCATTTATGTTTTCTCCCTTTATACTTGACAATCTACAGATTTTATTTCTGCACACTGCAAAAAAGAATCTTTAGAAAGTAAGTTTTAAGTAAAAAATGTTTTTTCTTTCAGTCTCGGGAAAGAAACAATAGTTTTTTTGATAAAAATAAAGTTTTTCAATCGTAAAACATATTAGCCTTCATGACTAGAATTTTTTTGTCTGTTCTTGGTAATAACAATTTCCTTACCCTATTCACAAATTTGTTTGTCTATTCAAAAATAAAAATATCACTTTTGGGGGATTTTGTCTTTTTTCCATACAACCTGTTTTTTTTGTGTCCCATAGATGTACGTAGGCAAACATTTCCCTTGCTTTGTGTCTGTATGAGTTTGACACATTTTGGTTTGTAAATTACCCAGCATTTTCTCTTATTTTGAAGGCAAAAGTGACCTTTTTTGAACAAGTGGGTGGAATCGCAGAGCTGAACGCTGCCTGAACATACTATAGGTGTGGTCATCGAGGATTTATGAGAGTACCATCAGCAATGATAAGAATACATTTCGCTTCTAACTTTAAAAATCCTAAAAATAATTACTTCTAAGCTGACATTTTCATAATGTAGGCTGAAAATTACCTTTTTTGTTTGTTTGTACTGCAGTGCTTAACACCATTGTATCAATACCACATGAGAACAGCTAAAGGGACAATTTGTTATAGATTTTTTCTTTAATGTTGAGCAAAAATATTTTTAGTGTGCATAAATATGCCAATATTATAGTAAATATTTAGTGAAAGTTCAATATTATTTTTTTAAATGGTAGCCACCCAACAAACATTACAGTTATGGAACTGTTATTTATACGTCTAGATTTTCCTATTTTTTGTTGAATTTGTGTCACAAGATACAACCTCAATACATTAGGGATCCAGTTAGACCAAGGATACACTTTTTTTAATTGTATTCACTATTTTATTGATTTTTTTTAAGCTTCACTGCAATCTTTTCTCTAAAAATGCTGGTAGTCGTAGACTTTTCATTTTTCTATCAAAAGAAGACAAAAAAAAGATATGAGGTGAACTTGATTGCCATTGAAAGTTAAGTGCAGCATTTTATATTCTATGACAAAAAAAAAAAGATTAGAAAGACATGCTTAAAACTCTCCCATCCAGATTAACCACTGTTACACATCTTAATAGTTTGGAGATTTAAAGAAATTGTGTTTTGTGGTTTTTTAACATGTTCTTGTGGAATTTTTCTGATGATTGAAGACACATTAAGAAAGGTATTTATGTTTTTAAATAGTTGTTAATCAGGAGTAGACTAAAAAATGCTGTCCGAAAAAGATTGTCGTTACAACCTCTTCTGGTTGGGCATCTGGCTAAAACTGTACGGCTGGATAACTCCAGTAGTTCGCCATCTTTGTAGCACCGGTAATGTTGGGTTGGGGTTGTGTGGGGCTGTAAGCTAGCAATACTGTTGAAGATAATGAATTACAAAGTAGAAAATTACTGTAATTTATTTATGTTTGTCCTGAATGGAATAATGCAATGAATTACGGTTCAAATTTCAGTAGGTGAATTAGAATTAATGCACTAAAGAAACCCTCATTATTCCATTACTCACATTTTGGTGCAGTGAAACCATATGTGACTAATAAAACAAATCAACTTTTGTAAATAGTTGGCTCTGACATTTTCTCCTGATAAAATGAAACAACATGGATACTAATAAAAAACTGAGTTATTGACTCATGCACGCACCTATGTGCACTAATGCAGAGTTGGAAATTGGTCAAAGTAAGATAAAAAGAGTGGAAATATGAACGTGGACAAGTTCGTAGGGGCATTTGGCAAATGGAGATATTTCAATTTAGCTAGCTAAAAACTTTAGCTTTAGCTACTAGCTTTATTCCCTTAAAAATGTGTATGTAAGTGAAAAAAAGTAAAGCAACGAGTAGTGAATTACTTTTTAAATTGGGGAATGAGTAAAGCAACAAAATTATCATTTCATCCAGTAACTAATGTATAATGATCAATTACTCTTTTAAAGTAATTTACCCAACATCGTCTAGCAGGAAAGCATGTAAGCATAGAGCTCTTGGTCATGGGTGAGGGGAAGGGGAGATGGAGGGGCTGCATGCCAACAGTTCCACCCACACCACACAGAGGTAAATTTCTACTGAAAAACTGCCATTTTGCAAAAACTATGTCCCAGAAATCGACACTTTTTTTGGTGGCTAAAAACATATTTGGAGCTGGGCTTTAAAATGTTTATCCTTCTATTGAATTTCATGACATATATGGCAAAACTTTACATTTTTTCTCAATTTATAAATCTGTTGTATGGGTAGTATTTCGGAGGCAGTACTTATTTGCTATTTAAGTAAAAAGGCATTCATTTACTCCTTTTTGTCATTGCTAGCTCTGTCTCATCATGCAGACACATATAGTCATAATGTAAATTGTCCTTGGTCAGTTTACGCCCATGCTAAAAGCTTGCAGCTGTTGTGAATCTTGGTATGAAGTGGCTTATCTATGTGGTTCCTGACTTGTGCTGCACACTGCATTCTTTCTGTCAACAGACATTCGTCAAAAATTAATACGTGTCTTGATTTCTTCTCAGACCTCACTTTGTTTTACAGGTCCAAAATTGATTTCTTAGAATTCTACTGGCTGTCACTGCATTCGTTTAATTCACCGTAGTTTAATTCAGTTGGATTTCCCTTTTTTAGATAAAAGGACCAATCCAACACTAACCGTTTTTAATGGTAATTTAAAGAAATTGTAAAAGCATTTAAAAAAATATTTGACATTTTTACTTGACAACTTATCATAGTTGCGGTATCCAGTTAAGTGGTTAATTAAAAGCTTTGACTGACTCTTTTTCACTTAGGGTTTCCAAATGAACAAATGCTGGCTTTTTATTAAAAATCATTGGGCTAAGACGTGTGCACGGCTGACTCGGGATGTAGTGAAACAGGGTAGAGTGGACGGTTTCAAAAGTTGACATTTTCAGTCACCACACACACATGCACAAACTTTGAGCCGTTTGGTTTGAGCCTGATTCTCTGTGACAGCCTAAATATTTGGCTGTGTCCGGGCACCAAGGTAAATGCACCCCGCAAGAATGTTTTTACAGGGCGGAGGGGAGGGAAAGAGGTGGGTTTTGGACGGAGATAAAGTGAGAAAGGCAGAGCGAAAAAGAAAAGAACTGAAGTCACATCTCATATTCCTGAAAAGAATCAGATATTTCTCATGGATTACAGGAACAAATCATAATTTCAAGTTCCACAACGTCTGGAGTAAAGGAAAAGGCTTTTTTTTTTTGGAAATGATATCAATCAAATTTTTTGGAAAAGATGAAGACATTTCTATGCTGTAATTCACTTTCTTTATGTGGAAAAACTTTTGCACTCTTTAAATAACTGTTAGGATCCATAAACACATTAAAATAAACATAATCCTGAATAGGGATTTGCATGAGTTTCACCTCTGTTCTACAACGTTACGCTTTAGCTAAGAACAAAAGATTACACACTCTGAGAAAAAGAGCTCCATGTCACATTGACTTTAGAAATGTGCTTGCGTAATTCCCTTGTTTTCCAAGTCTTTACTCTAATTAACGTACATTTAAGATAGTATCTGCGTAATAGGA
Organism: Oryzias celebensis; assembly: GCA_014656515.1. NCBI lineage: Eukaryota > Metazoa > Chordata > Actinopteri > Beloniformes > Adrianichthyidae > Oryzias > Oryzias celebensis. Next base: position 15,712,808 of record BNCR01000012.1, read on the forward strand.
TGTTTCTGTAATACTGCTCCGGATCAGCACGTGGATCTTGCTGGGTGAAGACATTTGAGGACCACCAAGATCTGTTTATTGATGTGGAAATAATGGTAGTGTCTTAATTTATTGAGAACTTAAAGCTACTAAACTCCAGTGTGACCCCAGCCTTAAAGTAGAAATAAATACTTCTTTTAACTCTTGAGGCTTTTTGCAGCACACTTCTCTTCCATTGGTAGAAGAAATGCTGGTATGTGTTTGGGGACTGTTTTATTAGCCTGGTGAGACCTAGATGAATAAATCTTCAAGCTAAAAAGTCCTGTTATGATTTTCTATATGAACAATAACATGTTTTAAAATTCAAAATCCAGGCATACCAGGTTTTTTAAGGTATGACTTTGAAAAATGACTCCACCAAAAACCTGCAATGCTTTTGTTTCAATTCAGCACATTTCTACAAGAGGTTGTAAAAGCTTCTGTTGTCAGTACGACCATAATATTTGTTCAGTACATCAAACGATAGTACTGTTGTTTTTTAAATGGAAACATGTCTAAAATGTTGCTTGTTTTACACAGTGCTTTTTAAAAAATCTCATAGGTTTTTATTTGGCCAGAAGCCAGCTGAAAAAACACAGAATCTATGTTCTGTCTGGGAAGATACATGTATAGTTTCATGCACAAAATGTTGTGGTTTGGGATTTCATATTCTTAATAGGTTGGCACCACTGTTCAGCAGCAGAGCCGGCTGGCATCCACGTGTGAATGGATGAGTGAGACTGTGACTGTAAAGTGCTTTTAGCCTTCTAAGAAGGTAGTAAAGTGCTATATAAGTATATGCCATTTACCATACCTGTAGTTTAATACTATTCAACCATTACAAGCCCACGTCTGTTTGATAAGGAATCTTCTCTCGCTCACCAATGTATCTGTTGATTGAGAAGATAACTCCCACCTCTGAACAGTAAGTCAATGAAACTGTATCAAAGTGAGCAGTTTTATTGGGTTATTTTGGTCCAATTAGCCAATTAGAAGACATCTGGCCTCAGTGCAGTCTGGGCTCTACTTAAAACTGCCTATAAACCTTTGTTCCCAACTAGATGCCATGCCCACCGATTTAAGTTAAACCAGTTGAACTTTGACCAATCAGAGGCTCAGATATAATGGTGACTTGTAGCTAGTGTTCATTTGAAAACACAGAACCGCTAAATATTTGAAAATTGATTATGTAGTAGAAATTAGTAATAATATGACACAGAATCTTTCATATATTGGAATGGGGCTGGGAAAGAAAAAAGCCTGGAGCAACATTCAAGAGATTTCAATGCGTTTGTCTTTGCTGATCAGCTCTCTTTCAATCCAGTGAAAGTCTAAAGAACTACAAAAATCTTTCAGTCTAACTGACTTCATCTTGTAAGGATTAATGTGACGTTTAATAGTACAACATTATTTTTGGAAACTATATAATCTTTAAAGACTTTATAGGCTCATGTTGAAAGTGAGGCCTATTGGAGGACCATCATCATCTTGAAGATAACAATGACATGGAAGAAGTAAAACAATCCCAACATTTTATGTCAGGAGAAATGAGGAGAGTGGTGGAGCAGCAGATGGACTTACTGCATTGAAGGGAGTAAAACAACTGAAAAAGATGATAGAAGACAAAGAAACTGAAGACCTGGAAAACAGAGGAGAACAACTGGAACAAACCACCAGAATGCAGAATGTGGTGATATCTGGCCTGGAGACTAAACATCGTTCCTACGCCAGGATCACTGCAGAACCCTGTGAAGGGGAGGACTCACCACCAGGTGAACTGCTTACACTTGAGCAACAAGCTTTAGTTTTTTCAGCAGCAAAGACATTATTGTTAACCATAGTCATACAATCCCTCAAAAACTGTCAAAGAGACAAAACATTGTAATCAGATTTGTCAGCAGAAAAGACAAAAATGACCTGCTAAGAGTTTTCAAAAGAGCTCAAGGGCACTGGTGTTTTCATTAATGAACACATTGCTGATGTTATTAGAAATTAATTATAGAGTTAAGCATAATTTAGTTCCAAAAAACATACAGAGACCATTTGTTTTAAGAGTTAGTCAGTATAATTTAAGAGGTCTTTATTACGTTGAACAGGTTAATGTTTGAACCAACGTTATGGCAAGATGTGTTTCAGTTCTTGGTCTAAAATGATATAACAAATTGAGATAAACAAAAAAATGTAAAAGTACTGTTTAAATGATTACAAAAACACATTTGTAAAATAATTTGATTTACTTGTATTTATTTGTAAAAGTTTTTTTTTATGTCGACTGTATCTATCACAATCAGTTTCACTGATCAGCATGACATCGTCAGGTACTGAAGGAAAGCCATCAAATAAGCTCCATAAGCTTCTCCCAATTCCTTTTTTTATTGGTTGTTTGTTTGTAATGAATATCATGTTAACAACACAAATGGAAAACTAAACTTTGAAACATTTGCACCATTTCCACATTTCACGCCAAGACTCTTCATATTGTGAGTCGATGTGCTGGTCTCCGGTAGCAACATACTGGTGTGAACACCATTTGTTCAAGAATGTGCGTTTAGCGTGTTCTTAAACGTGCATCACTTGCCTAGTGTGTGTGTGTAGCTTTAGATTAAAAACAAAAAATGCAACAAAAAAGAAAGATCAAAGGTCATCACATCAACTTTAAAGACATTGAATGAAGTGTACAGACACAGCAATTTCTTTCTTTCTTTTTTTTTTTGCAAAAAACTCAATTCAACTTAAAATGGATAAATGTCAGCTGTTGCATAGGAGTAGGAATCCCCAACTCCTCGACCATGAACCAGTCTATGGGTTAAACCGAGTCTGGTACAGAGTTACACAGAAAGAAAACACGTTGACTTAGATAGTTTCCATTTTCTTTATGATTTGATTCACAACTGTTTTTTTTAACTGCTGGATTCTGTCCACCACATCTGTCTATGATTCACTCTTGATGCATGCCAAGATGTTCGCCTCACATGTATCATGTTCATCTACTACCTTGTTAAAGGGGCTGCTCCAGCCGGTTACATACATTACCACTAAGCTGAAACCCCAAAGCTTGCAAAGTTATCAATATAGCCGATTTAGGGTCACAAAAGGTCACAGAAGTGTAAAGTGCCCGTCTGTCTATACAGCAGAAAATATCAAGATTCTTACTTCAAATATAGATTTACTCATTAATGTTGTGAGAACATTGCTTATAAAGAGGCATAAACAGTAGAATCACATTTATTACAATATTAAAAATTCATTTTTTGGATAGTTTTATCATTTTATTAGGTTGTACTTATCTAACACACGTTAAAAGCTGATCAGTTACATTTTTTGATGTTAAATTCCTCTGTTTTGCAAAAAAAGAAAAAAAAGGCTGGGGTCTACTGAAATGAAAAGAAGCACTGCTTTACTTAACCTACAGTAGTGTTAGTTATTGATGAGTTTTTTTCCAGCTTACCAGCAGATGATAAGAACTCTGTTTTTGTCATTAGGAAGCACTGTGCAGACACCCAAGGAAATCCATGCATGCTGAAGTTCCATCCATCCATTTTCCCACTTGAACCCGCTTAGTTCCTTTTGGGATCACGGGGCTGCCGGAGCCTAACTCAGCTACTCAAGGGCGAAGGCAGGGTATACCCTGGACAGTTTGCAAATCTGTCACAAGGCCAAAATCACACACTCATCCACACCTAGGGACAATTTAGAGTGACCAATTAACCTATGAAGCATGTTTTTGGATTCCCTGGAGAAAACCCACGCATGCACCAGGAGAACATGCAAACTCTACACAGAAAGGTCCCCCTTTGGTGATGCTGTTTCAGGTCCCCCAGCCGGGACAAATCAAGGGGCTTTATGCTGTGAGGCAAGAGCCCTAACGATTGCACCACCGTGCAGCCCATGTGGAAGTTTATAACAGTGTTTCTCCTTCTTGAAAGTTTTGAAAACTGCTTAAAAATATTTAAAATCCTTAAATAATAAATTGCTTGGTCTTGTACCAATTCCAAAGGAGAAACTATAAAACTTTTGATGATTGAATGAAATAGAATATAATATTTGTGTCCAGGAAAAGGAATAGGAACTTTTTTGTGTTTAGTTATTCTTTTAAATCCCCACTTTGATCAACTTTTGATAAATTTTCAAAGCCTTCACATTGGTCTTTTAATTATGATTATGTTGTTTTTAGGAAAAAAAAACATATTTTTTCTAGAAAAGTTTCTGCAGAGCAGCCGGAGTTCATTAGAAATTTGCCTTTAAATTGTGGGTGGGGCCATTAGTGCGTAGCAACCACGCCCCCCCGTTCCCCTCCCCGTTGAAGAGCGGAGTATGGAGTTTGTGGCCCGCCAGCATATTTTCTATATGACTGCATTTTATCACCGGCTCCTGATTCACAGCAAATTTGAATAAAGAAATACTGAGAAATGCTATTCTGAATTTATCTTTTTTATTAATATCTTCTATAAACAGAAAAATGCAACAATTTTTATCAAAGTGGGTCTTTAAGGGAATGGTTAGATTACTCTTTTTTTGGCCTGACTTTTGCTTTTTTTTCCTTTCTCTGCTTGTCCTGCTGTGGAGGAAATGATGGCCTCATATTTCTTTTCTTGTGCAACGTATTGGAAAATTAATAAACTCCGTCTTCAAAGGTTCACATTAAGCTCTGCAGAGGCTGCTGTGATCCACGACGCTGAAACCCTTAAACACAGGCACCGACATTCACACGTGCACACACACAATGAACTAGCAGACCTAATCTTGTACAGGTGTATACACACTCACATGCATGGAAACACACACGCAACAAGGAGGTCATTAGTGACCCGAGGAATGCAGAGGTCAAATCCTAAAAGACCCGGCTGATAGAGGGGATGTATAGGATCAAAGAGGCAGAGAGGGGAGGGAGAGATGGATGGAGGGAATATATGAGATCAAAGGGATGAGAAAGGGAGGAATGAAATGATGGGAGGATGAATGAGAGAATGAGAGTGTAGGTGAGGGCATGAGACTCAGAAAAATGTGCTTGAGGGAAAGACGGCAGCAATGGAAAGGAGAAGAAAAAAGGAGCAGAAGGGGAGAGTGGAAGGATGGAGTGCAGAAACAATAACAATACAGATAAGTCAATGTGACAGGTGTGTGAGTTTGTATGTGGTGTGTGTGTGTGTGTGTGTGTGTGTGTGTGTGTGTGTGTGTGTGTGTGTTTAAATTGTAGTTTTTCAGCTGGAAGCTGAAAGCTTGTGATGTTGAAAGATTTATATACATTGAGTGTTCATAGAGAGTGTGGATGCTGATGGTGTCCGCTGTCCCTGTCTGAGTGCTCCTGTCTCTATTTGGTTTCTTTCCATGATTCAAAACTTTCACACTGAACTTGTGAAACTTCCAAAGTCTGAAGACTTTGGAAATATATCACTGAAAATGCTTGATTACCTTCTATTTCTTTGTTCATCATCCTCACTCTACAACACCTGGCACGATTGTGGCCCTGACTAGTGTGTAGCTAATGGATCTACTTCTGTCTTTGTCTAGAAATCATTCTAAAAGTGCTTGTTTTTTCTCAGTGTTTTTTTAATTTTAAAGGAGTTTTTTAGTGAGCTGCACAATGCTTTGGTGGTTAGCACTCCTACCTCACAGGGAGAAGGCCCTGGTTCCAACCCTGGCTGGGGCCTTGCTGTGTGGAGTTGGCATAGTCTTCCAGGCACTCCCACAGTAAAAAAAAAGTGCTTCAAAGGTTAACGTAATTGCACAAAAACCCATCCATACTTTTTTTCTCCAAACCTGCCGAATCCCTTTCGAGTCACAGGGCTGCTGGAGCCAATCCTAATTATTCTATGTTCACACTGGGTGTGATAGTTTTGATTGCGTAAGTCCAAAACGTGCATTTACGCACGTTTACATAGACTTTTCATTGAAAATGGTCGCTTGAACGCGCGTTGCTGGGGGTGAAGTGAACTTAGCTTTACTGTTGGGTGAAGGCAGGGTACACCTTAAACAGGTTGCCAGTCTATTGCAGGGCTACACAACCCAGGGAGTCTTAAAAAGTCTTAAATACATTGAATTTATGAATTTGGAAATATTAAAAGCCTTATAAAGCTTTAAAAAAGTCTTACATTTTGATATGAGGCGAAGAAATTGTGCTGTTTGAAACTTCTCTGTAACAAGTTTCTCATCAAAAACGCAATTTTTCAGCCATCTTTTTTTTAGTCAAATAATATAAATAAAGAGCAGCAGAATCAATGGTTTCCCGCCATTAGGACGGATGCCCACTGCCGGTTTAAAAAAATAAAAAGCTAAGAAAATGAAGCGCACTACAGCGTCCCAGACTACATATAAAAAGATAGGAAATTACAGTTTTGATCATAGGAAACAATGGAACGGAAGACTCCTATGCCAAATCTGCAAAGCACTGGATGTACGTTTGGAGTGAAAGCACAAACTCTTTCGATCATTGCCGAGTTCCAGCCAGCTGCTAATGCACTCGTAGTAATGTATTGCCACACGATATGAGGTAGTCAAAATTCATCATCCTGCTCATTCTTCAACAACAATTTGGGAAGGGGGGTTAATTGTTTTTACTTTTTAGTAATTTCAAATAGAAAAAAATGAATCACTTTTATATCAAAAATGTTCAATAGATCTGAAGATGCTCAAGCTCCAGTTACCAAACTTGCAAACAGGACTAATCATCACCTTACTCTCCTAATACAGCAACAATTCGGGGAGAAAATCCATACAAAAATAAAATATTATCAAATTTACAATAATACATTTGATAAAAAGTGACTTTCTCCCAAAATCTTTGTTGTAGTCGCACAATTAGGTGCTGATTAATTATGATAGAAAAACTTCAGCAAAAACTTACAATCCTCTCCCATAGCAAAGCAACAGCAAACAGAAGATTCTCTATTAACACAGAGGTGAAGTTTGATCATATGTATGTGGTCACTGTGGTCACATGAAGGTTGGTGTGTGATTACATCATGGTGATGTTACCAAAGTTAGACCCCTAGCTGGACTAGAATTATACTGACCAATTATGTGGATTTTGTTATTGATTCTGATTTTCTTTTTCCAACCCGATTCTATGGCACTAAAGCAGTTACTAGCTAGCTTGGCAGCAGCCGGGACCAGATATCGGGTCAATTTGGACTTAGACAGATTGAAGATGGAGGCATAAGACCAGGCAACTGAGGAAAGGAATGGATGACTAACTTTAAGGAGCTGAGACTCAAAAGAAGATGCCTGCAAAGAGGTGTCTGAAGGTCTGTTAAGGGATGCAGATAGGCTGGCAGAGGAGGCTGAGGGAAAGGTTGGGAGCCAAATCAAGATCCAACCTTCTGAGACTGATGAAGCCACTTGGAAGAGTTGTGAAACGTTTCAAGGAAGAAAGGAAGTCCAGATACCATCACTCAACTTCAGGACAATGTCACCTGGATGAATGGAAATGATCACTGAGTTGCACCTCTCATGTAGAATCATCAGTGAACCATCAAAGTCTGTTTTTGGACTTTATTTTAAACTGGTTTCATCTTAAATTGCATGATGACTCTCAGAGTTGTATCCAACTCGGAATCCTTTTTTTAATATGAGGTCAAATGATTGCTGAAGGTTTCATTCTTTTTGCTGCTCAAGGAATTAATCATTTTAGCATTATTTGTTTTGCGATTTCTAAAACTCACACAAGCGATAGAGAGAATGAGCTATGATACTGTGATAACATCTAAAAGGCAGGAGACAAGGAGAAGCATTTGTAAGTCTTCATGTGTTCTTGGGAAATAGCCAAGACTCGTTGAACTGGCCATATGTTTGTGTGCATTTGTCTGTGGCTGCGTTCGTGTGGCTTGACAGACTTCATTTGAAACACTTGTTTCAACACATGGTTTTCCACTCAACGGGCAGACGCACCATCAGTCATAAGAAGAGAAACACCTACACAGAATGATAGCTGCGTACAGGCGTACACATGTTCCTTTTTTTTTTTTTTTGCCTCATTAAATCTAAATTCGAAACAAAGTCACTGAAACAGTAAAACATCTGCCAGCACTAACAGTCTAAATAACCTGAAAAAAACGGAGGGTTTTGGGCATGGTGAAGGTTGTACCCTTGTGTTTACATTATGTTCACATTACTGGGTCAACTCACAGCAGTAGCACACACACACTACATGACTATATACATACAGAATACAGCTAGTAATCTTATCATACAGTGTTTGGGTTTCGATAAACTAAAGGTTGGGTGCAGATGCAGCACTGCTCTCCCAAAATGTGAAGTCTTTTTCTCCACAATAAGACTCACTAAAGTCTAAATGTAATCAAAGCTTTGCATAACCATGAATTGAAGGTTTTAAGATCAGTTGTGGGGCTGATGGCGTTCCTTTGACATTCAGGGAAAGCTGTGTCAGAATATTAAAATGTAAATGATTTTAATAGTGGCAACATCAATGGATGAGCTTTGAAAAATTGAGAACATTCTTATAAAGGGATTATAAGTAAAAGCAGGCAGACATGCTCTATTATGAAAAGCATTCCCAGGATCTTTTAATTAAGATTGTGCTGTTTTTAGCCAAAATCCATTTGAAAATGTAAAAATTGTGATACCATTTGTGATAAGTAATAAAGTGTTTTTTCTGGTAAAATCTTTTTACATACCAAATATGCTCTTTTTCAAACAGCATTTTTTGCCTGTTCCTGATTCACGATAGTTTGAATAAAGCACTATTCAGAAACACAGTTTTACTCCTAATTTTCTTTATGTACAGTATGTCCTCAATCATCAGAAAATGCCACAAGAACATGTTAAAAACAGCCAAAACAGAATTTTAATTGAAGTGGGTCTTTAGTTTGTCTAAATATAATTTTTTAGAGTCACTTATTTTAAAATTATACTTTAAAAAGAAGTGTGCACAAATCTGTTACTTTTCTGATATAACAAACATTAACTTTTACATAAAATCATGATATTAGTAAGAAAACTTTCACATTGACCACACGTTTTTGCTGACCTTTTCTGTGTACAACCACAGGAATGAGTTTCATTGCTGTTTTTAAAGCAGGCCCACCTTTAAAATATTCTTCTCACTGTTCTTGTAAGTCCACACTAAGCCAACAGTCTTTGGAGTGAGAGCTGTGCTCTGCCAGGCCCTGAACACTCCAGATCTCCACATGTGGGAATCTGACAGTGGTGATGTTTGCTCTAGATGTGCACTCCCACCCCACTCCATTTCAACAAGAGGGGACATTTCCATGACAAAGAACAATTATTGACTTTCATTGGCTGTGGTTGCTTTGATATCAGCTAGGGGTGTGTCTGAGTGTCTCTGTGTGTGCGCAAGAGGGGTGGTTGGGGGGTGGGTTCTGGGACAGCAGTGGAGAAGAAGAAGAAGAACAGAGGGACCTGATGAAAGGAGCCGAGTGGGAAAATGCACTCGCTGACCTACAGTTCACTAATAGAAGGGAGGATCACATCAGAGCGAGATCGTTTGTTTGTGTTATCTTTGGTCCTTGACTCTGCTTTCTCCATCTTTTTCTCACCGTTTTCATCTTTCTTCTTCTTTTTACTAGTTCTTTTTATCTGTATTATTCTATATATCAGTGATCTTCACCTCCACCTCCTCCTCCTCTCACTATAATTTAAGCAGCTGAAAGGCATAGCGAAGCAAGAAAGAAGGAGAAAGAGCTGAGAAAAATGGGGAAGCCCTGCAGACGAGGGCCTTCCTTCACTGACATGGCACAGATGTGAGAGTGTTTTTTGTGAAGTGAGTCGGGGAGGCGATAGGCTAATTTGGTATAAAGAGGGTACCCTTTTCATATGCAGAGCGCCACTTTGATGCACAGCCGATGAAAGCTGGAGGGAGCGCCGAGGAGAGTGGAGGAGAGAGTGACGGAGGGGTTCTTTGTCCCGGGGCAAGGGGGGCATTTGTTCCGCGCTGTCCTCTTCTCTTCTGCTTTACCCAGGCTCCCGTGGATGGGACAGCTGAGAGGGAAAGATGTCATCAGAGGAGTAAATAAATAAAAGAAGTTTGTGATCTGACATCACACACACACATACAGACATGGTTGTCGTGGAGATGGAGGTTGGAAACGGTTTTACAGGCCAAGTTCCTCTGCTTTTTATCCATGGGAGTTTCTCACCCGGACGTTATGGAGGATAGGCTGACAGGTGGCCTAAACTTGGCCGACAGATGAATAGTGTATCCATTAAGTGGGAAAATGCAAATTTGTTGCAGTTCTGCTGACAGAACTACTACTTTGAATAGTTGCTCCCATTTAAAAGAGTAAATCAGACAACCTCTGATTTTTCATGGAAGTCATATATCTTAAAAGATAAAGATGCATGTGAGTGTTGGACAAGCCCTGGGAGAAGTAGCGGACTTGTCTGTGTGCACATTGATCCTTGCTTGTGCGTTGCAGGTAAGGCTTGTGGATTGAACTTTTATGTGTATTTGTATGTGTCTTTATAGTTTTGATCAAAGGCAGTGAGTTTAGAAGGCTTCATCAACAAATACAGGCAGATTTCACACTTGCACAAGACTTGAACTTCTGCAACAAAAGGCTTAGCACAGGATAATGTCAGTGTCTTTCAAAGTAGTGAAGCAAAAGAGGCAGATATGGATCTAAAATCTATAGAGCTCTGAGAGTAACAGGTTGGTTGAAACCATTGGTTGAAAACTATTTATTTTGTATTTATAATCAGTCCACTACAAACCATGAGGGTATGCCCATCTCTTATATGTCAATGTCCAACCCCTGATGATCAAGGTACTGGCTTCTGGTCCCATTTTTAGGTCTTTAGTATGACTTAATTAAACCTATAACCTCCAAGTTTCAGACCCTCCAGTTGGCATCTGAGCTGAAACTGAGCTAGTTTGGCCAACTTTGAAAATCTTTTACCGAGTAAATAATCAGACTTTTTAGAGTGTTTAAATTGCTACTCCAATTTACAGTATAAAAAGTACTGAAAATGGTCTTTGCGTCGATGTTAACAGGAGGCATAGTGTTGGTTTTTAACGGCAGACAGAAAATCAAATTGCAGAGACTGGAAAAAGAGATTTCTTAGGCTAAACCCAAATTCCGTGGCTACTCACTACTTAGTGCTCTATATTGCGTTCGCCATTTAGTAATGCTGGCCAGATCTACAATTCCAAAATCAAATGCCCTAGAAATTTCCCAGAGTTCTCTGCGAACAACCAGTGTGCATTGATGCTCTCTAGATTTGAGAATATGGACCACAATGCATTGCGTTTAAATATTTTTTGCAAAAAAAGGTATTTCAATGTACTTTTCTGATAACCATCTACTTTTTCCCAGTTGATTCATAAATAGTTGTCTTAAAATGCTCGTATTGATTAGGTTTTCACTTTGTGAAATCATGAGCATCATATTCACCAAAAAAAAAGTAGTGAGCATGATGTCCAAAGTGCTTTTAAAGTCCAGGGCAATAGATAGTCACTGTCTAGTTTTCAGTAGTTAGAGGGAGTAGGGAGGAAATTAAAACACATAGCCTTCGTTTGAACTAATGATGTTGTGGAACTGCTACTCCAAGTAGCACTTATAGGGTTTTGGTGAAAATGGTGGTCGAAAACAAATTAGGAGTTGTTGCAAAGGAAATTCACGGTCACTTTGGAGCATTACTGCCAGTGTTCTTATTTTCCTGAGGAAGCTGAAGTAATGAGAATGAATTACCCACAAAAGAATCTTTCAAGCCCCTAAACGGTTTTTAAGAACAGATTTAAAATGAATCATGGGTTTATCTTTAACTTTTTTGAGCTCTGGTGTAGACTGCAGACAGATTATATTTATTTCTAAAGCGGCATCCTCGGGACATGCTTTTCCACTTTTTGAACTAGTTGAGCAGAATTATCCACCATGACAACAACAAACTAACAGCTTTGATTACATAAGTCTCAATAATCATAGTAGTGCTACTTCTTTTAATTTTAAACACTTCATTCCTTTCGACTTTGGTTTATCTGTAGGTTTTTAGGTTATTCCTTCACCATTTTCTGTAACCTACCAGTAGCAGTTCTGATTAGTGATGCAGTTGCTGAGGGTCTGACGTCAACTGTCAGTAACACAATACAAACAGATATAACCTATTCTGCTTCAAAAAAAAAGACCTGTCTTCATTGATTTCATTCAAATAGGAATGGTCTTTAAAGTTTTGGGAAGTTCGACTGCAATATGCTAAAAACTGATTTAAGCTGGCAGTCTGAACACCTCCCAACAGCCTGAAATTGAAACCCGGTTGTAGCCTTTCTAAATGTCAGTTTTTTTTATTTAAAACAATTTAATGTAGAAACTGAAAGTTGCGAAAAGGTTGTTTCAGAAAAAAAGGATGGATTTATGTTGTGGCCAAGTTTATGTCAAACCATGGCATTCCAGTAGACAACAGCCAGGCCAAAGCACACTGCATCGCACTGTGACTTTGGTGACCTTTTTTGGCCTCTTCTTGTCAATTTTAGTTCAACACAGATCTCTGGTCACCCTTTATGGTATAATGGCTGTGTTCTGCATGCACTGAACTCTGTTTACATCATATTCAATGTCTTACAGTTGTTAACCATTTCTCTCCGTCTGAAATGGAAGCAACCTCCCAGACAGTTCAAATGTGGTCACGAGAAAAGCAAATTGAGTGGGCTATTTAAATGTAGTTTTACTTTTGTCTACAGTGCTCCCTTGCTATGACATGGTCTCACTGTTTAGTATAATTTTTTTGTCTTGGCATGCTTTTTATCAAAGGGCATGGAAGTGTTCTGGGTTCTGGTTGGCTGTAGACCATTGTCAACCAATATCCTCCATGTCATGTCTCCTGTACACGTATTTAGCTTGCCACATTTACATTAATCTTAAAACCCGTGTAGACCTTTGGTTTTATTCTATAACACCAAACTAATATTTATACAAAGAATTGAACTTTTAGAGTTTGAAAAGGAGAAAAAAAAAAACAAATTCTCAGATTTTTTTGTTACAAGTTACTTTTAAAACATAACTCCACAAAATGAGAGACCTCTGTACATTTTTTTTCAAATACTTGCTTTCTGCTCTAGAATTTAAAAATAATCTGTTACAACTTTTCTTGTTTTAGGTCATCTTTGCCCTGAATCAGACGTTATTACAGCAGGAGTCTTTGAGAGCCGGAAGCCTACAGGTCCCATACACCACTGAGGACCTGATCCGGCACTACAACTGTGGAGATCTGAACTCAATCATCTTTAATCATGAGACGTCACAGGTCAGTTCTTTCAACAGCCTTGTCTAATTTTGTTGGATATTGCCTTGCTTCAGTTTACTTTATTCAATGTATACTAGATTAGTTTGGTCATAAATCTACCAATCCTTTTGCTTAGTAAGCTAAGAGTCATCGTGACCCTTTGACCTCATGTTTGTTCCTCTGACATCACCCATGACCTTTTCCTCCACTCCTCACCTTGTAACTTGGCATCACCTCCCCCCTCCACCTTCTGCTATCAATCTCTTAAATAGTTTCTTGTGATATTTGTCAGTTTCTAATTAAAGGGGTTTATGGAAAAGGTTTTTAATGAACTTTTGACCAGATAGGGGTGGCAAAATGATCATTTGAACCACATCGTTGTTTCACTCACAGGTGCCCAACTTCAATAATGTGACACTGCCACCGAGTGAGCAGGTGACTGCTCAGGAAATAGACAGCTACTTCAGACAGGAGCTCATCTACAAGAGGAATGAAAGGATGGGGAAGAGAGTCAAGGCACTGTTAGAGGAACACCCTGACAAGAGCTTCTTCTTTGCCTTTGGAGCAGGTAGGTGCCCTGTTTTCAATGTGAAACCCATAGCTAAACAAAAAAGGAAAGAAACCAGCTTCATAACCACAGTATCCCCAGTAGAATATATGAGCTTAGCTGTGGCAACAGTAAGAAACCACCTTAAATCAGAGAGTATGAAGTCCTTTTCTCACAGTATTATGTTCCTACATCTGTAAGACTTCCAAAGTCTCCAGTGTTTTAGCAAAACTTCAGGTCCGATTCTGCAAGTCTGATGGAAGGGCTTTGTCATGGCTGCCAGTGTACATTTGAGTATGGGTTTGTTGTGTAACTATTTACTCCATGGTTGCCCACTGTAATGCGATCTTTGTTAAGAAATCGTATCTGCAAAGGACCAAAACACAAGAGCTATCAGTGGCAGAAACCAAGTTTAATATTTATCATTTATTTAACGAGAATTTTAAAATGGGGTTGAGCAAAAATCTAGCACCATGACTGAACAAAAACCATGAGAAAACAAAACAGAAAACAGATTAGATACTTACAGCATTGCCTTGTGTAGTGGCTGTTGTTTGCCATTTTAGCTAGCAAAATAAGCTACTACATAAAAAAATAAATAAATAAAAGAGAAAGCACAATGTTTTTGCATTTGTTATGTTGAAAGAGGAGGCTCACTTAAAATATCACACTAGTTTAGTAGAAAACTAAAAGATAAAGACTGGGAAAACACTTAGTGACGTTAGCAAAGCTAGACGTAAAAGGTGCAGTTCCGAATACACAAACTGATAGACAACTCCTTGTATTGGTTTTACTTCCAACATTGACACCCTTAACTTAAACATTTTTTTTTTAATTGTTTTATCATAATGTTAAAAATGCTTGTTATCCAACTGGCACTTTCAAAGATCCATTCCAATAAAAAAAAAAATTTTTAAATGTTCTTGTAGCTTTTTTTCTAATGATAAAGGAGACATACCACGAAAGTAAAGGTTTAAACTGAGTTTCTGAGTATTTCTTTATTCAAATCATGCTGTATCAGGATCAGATGAAAAAAATGCAGTTTGACAAATCTCAATATTCGAAGGGCGGGCAAAAGTCTCCCTGCTCCGCTTCATTCCCCACCTCATTCCTATGACCTCTGCAGCAATGCTCGAAACACATACGTTTGTGGTTCAAAGCCCACCTTTTAGGCTCAATTTAGACATTTTCACTTCACATGTTTCTTACGTTTGTTGACAGGTGTTTGGCTATTGATGTCTGTACTGTGAATAATTTAGATGGGGAAAAATAACTTGCACTGCTATACAAAATGAACACTGACTACTTTATATTTTGTCAAAGAGTCATTTATGCAATGTTGTAGCATGAAAAGATATAAATAAATATTTGTAAAAATGTGAAGAGTGTACTCACTTTTGTGAGACACTGTATGTTGGACAAACCTTAAGAAAAGATGGGGGTTTGTTTTCTTTGCTACAGGTTTTAGTTTGAATTAGCGTGTTGTGATTTTTTTTTACTCCTCCGTTCAGACACGTACTAGCTAGTATCACTCATGCATGATTTCAGATGATGGCTTGGTAAAATGTTTCATTTTATGTCATTTAGTGTATTCACTTTTGCTTGCTTTTAAATGTAGCCACTGAACCACCTAATTGAAACAGAGGTTCAAATCGCTTCTGTTAAGGAAGATTTGGCCGACTTTACAGAAAATGATATCACCAAAACTAGTGTCCCAAACCATTTTGTTTGGTTTCCAAGCAGAAAAACAGTGAACGTTAGGAAGAAAGAAAGTTGGAGACCTTCACAGTCTGCTGGTCTCTGAGCTGGCAGGAAACAGCTGAAGAAAAGCAGACACACACACGCATGCACACACGCCCATACACACACCAATTCTAACAAGGAGTACATTTCACGGCGTGTCCCTGAGGAGGCGCCTTTACAAGGGCTTGGTTTCTAAAGGTGTGTGCTTCTGTGTGTATGTGTGTGTGGGCGCGCCCGTGTGTGTGTATGGGTGTGTGTGTTAAGGAGAGAGCTGGTGAGTGAAAGTGATATGGCCAATCAGCCCAGCAGCAGTACTTCTAGACATACGGAGGGCAGGTTAGGTTAGGCATGAACATGAAATGGGTTGGGGCACATTAGGGTACACATGTGTGCGAATACTGCCACATGGTACACACACACATCCCAGCCTCAGCCTGAAGCCGTTCCTAAGAGCAACCTGGATAAAATGTGTCCTTAATTATCCCAGGAAGGGTCAAAGGACACACACCCACCCGAAACCCATGCACACACACACACAGGCTCAATGGAGCTCATTTTGTCAGCATTCTGATTTCCCAGTTACCATCAGCTGTGAAGCTTATCAGTGACCATCTCATGTCCCTTTGAATGAGCACAAAAGGATGTCTCAGCAGATTAGAGGCTCAATCTTGTTTTTCTCTGCATTTACAAAACTGTCGCTGTGACGTGCTCCAGTAACCAGACTCTGGGAAAGAGCCACGTTCATCAACCCCTAATTGTACTTTGCAAACTTTAGTCGAGATAATCTGTGCCTACCTGAAATGCATCCAGTCTGAACTCTATAACTCAGTGGAATTACAGTCGCGCTGTTCAATGGAGCAGTGACCTTTTAAGCAGCATTCTCTTTAAGAGTAAATCTGATTAGGCGAAGAGTTAGCCTTCAGATTCCTGAATAATGCTGTGTGGAAAATTGCTGCTGGTTTTAGTTTTTTGTCTACAGTAAACTTTATAACAACTGTAAGTTCAAAGAACTGTTTAAGATTGATCTTTAATCCGTCAAAAGTAAAGACGATCAGAAATACTGGAGTTTCACAGATGAAACAAAGGTGCAAAATTATTGATGTACGCTGGCTTGTTTTTTTTTTTCCCAAGATGTGACAAAATCTGTACAAGTTCCATTAAAGCTATGTTACTGATTGCTTTGTGTTGACCAATATTAAAACAAACAGTCATAACCAGATCAGAATTGTATACCTTCATTTACTTTTACTCTTTTTACACTACACTTTCAGATCACTTGCAGATCAAACTCCCTTATTCCATCATGTAGTGCCAATGACCACTTGTCTGGGAACAGTGTTATGCAAAGCTAGCAAAAACTAGGAAGAAAACATAGCATGAAGAGGAATAATTTTACAGTTCCCTTGTAAGTCAAGAGTGTCAACTTACACATATGAGGGTTATTGTTTGGTCCCCACCAGAGATTCATTCATTTTTTAAATCAGCCAAAGGATTCAGACTATCTCAGCTCATGGTGAGCTCATTGTGTTTGCGGAACATTGCCCACTGTAGTGAATTACACCAGGGTTCACTTGCAAGTGAAAATACTGATATTTTCTAAGGAAGCACAGCTTGTTTGTTTGCTCTGCACATGCTTTAGTTCTTACACCTGTCCAAACAAATCAGACTACCCAAGAAAACAAACTAGTCCAGCCAAACTGCACCTTTAGGCTCAAATGTCGTTTTTTAGGTGGCCAGTTTATTACTTTCATCTTTACGTAGCTTGAAGAAAAGGGTGGAGACGAATCAAGATGAAAACAAAAATAACACTTTTATTTTTAAAATTCAACCCCAGCTACTGTTGTAAATCCAAGTCCAATAACTTTGGAAATCACAGCAAAACAAGAATCTTTCTCCTGCTTTTTGGAGCTTTAGACATAAAACAGGCGATGTTTTCCTCTGGTCCAATCCAATTCTAGTAAATTTGACACAATTCCAGTAGGCTTGTTGGGCTTCAATCAGTTTTAATGGCAAGTTAGAAAACTCTAATATCAGATCTATGTGTGTTTTCTGCACGAGGTATTTGTTTTGCAGATGTTAGGTGAGTTAAGCACATCTTTGTAAGTATGTAACTTTACTTCCTCACTTTTTTCTCTGCACAAATTGATGGATTTTCTGCATGACTTGTCTTGCAAATGCAAAACACCTGGATGCCTGGATACATCTTTTAGTGTTATTTCTGTCTTTGGTTTTAAAGGAACTCTATTGTAGGTATAGAAGACTTCAAAAAAATATATAGAAAAAGCTCCTGCAGCCAAATGAGGTGACGTAACACAGAACCTCTTTTGGTTTATGTGAATGTTAAAATGGCTAGTTTCAGGATTGAACTTTAGTTTGGATTTTGTTGTGCTTTTTGATCAAGTTCTGTTTTTGAATTGTTCCTCAGTCACAGTTTCAGGTTCATGATCCACAGCTGTCTTCATTTCTGTTAATTAGCTCTCAGCCTATTTAAGTGTCTGGTTTTCAGTTCATTCTGGTCAGGTCATCTGTTCTGCTTTGCCACTGTTTTGTTTCTGTGTGGGTTTTTTTTTTTTTTCCTTTCAAATTTCAGTTTATTTGTTAAATGTTTTACTTTTCTGCCTCCAACCCTGATCTCCTGCATTTTTAGTCTCAAAGACATCAGTTTTTGGTTAAAAAACAAATAGTAGTGGTGTGAACAACACAGCATCCACAGCTAAAATAACACTTAAATACTGTCATTTTCAGTCCAATTTGGGTGTTCATTTTGCTAACTGCGGACTGCATTTAAGCTGCACAGATCTGAACAAAAATGTGTTTTCACATTGCTGGACCATTTCTCCCCTCTTCTTTTGAAGGTCTTTCCCTTTTCCAGGCTGAAGTGAAATGCATCCATGTTTCAGTCTCAACCCAAATCAGCTTAGCACGACATGAATCTCCTAATACTTTGCTCCAAACCACGAATTTAAATGTTTGCGGCAACGTAATTGCTGGTGTGGTCGACAGGCTCGAACGGTTACTGCACTTTGAAAAGTTTGACTCTTTTCACAGACAATTAAGTCTTGCCTTTAGATCTTCTGCTGTTTAGCTTGGTAGAGCTTCCCTAAAGGGAACGCTCTTCAGTTAGTGAGGTGCGCTGGCTGTGATAAATGAGTGTCCTGGCCCATGAGAGTTGATTCATGACATAATTTGATAGGAAATCACTCACAGCACCTCCACAGCGTCGAGCTGTGCTCGAATGGAAAAGTAGTAATTTAAAGTATGAGCTTCTCCCACTGTAGCGTTGTCCAAGATTTTCTTTGGAAAGTCACTCATGTGACATGATCTGACAAAACATGGCAGTGTTTGGAAGAACAAGGCATATCAGCAGTTTTAGTTTATGACATTACACTGTTGGCAATCTCTCTTCAGAAACCATTATTCAAAGTTGGTGTGGAAAGAAAATGCAACCTGCAGAAATAAAAACACTGGCTGTACGTATGTGTAAAAAAAAATGACTTTAAACTCTGTTCAAACTTTGAACTCTACTGTAAAATTCAGTGTGAAAAATGAATCATTGTACTTTTCATGTGCCAAAATTACTTTGTGGTAAAGTGAAAAACACTGTAAAACATTTTTGCATTCAACAATGAAAAAAAAAAAGAAGAAAATAGTGTTTGTGAGGTAAAACAAACAAAAACATTGAATTTGACACACATGAATAAAAAAGAGCTAAGTTTAGCTCCTGTGTGTTATGACAGACTGGCCCGGTTGAAGCACTGAGAGCTGGTTGAAAAAATCCACTTTATATCATCTGTTGTTCAGGATGAAAAGCACATGACCTGCACTGCAATTTTTTACAGCTAATTTGGTGTGATACTAACAGTAAAACACAGACACCCTAATTTATTGAATGATGGTATACGTTGTATAAAATCAAGCAGCATAGTCTTCAACGTTACCTTACAGCTTTTTTTCAGCAGCAGTATTGAGACTTAGTTAAAACATTTTATTTTTAGTTAGTATTATGTTTTTAAATGCACGTAAAGAAATGTAGTTTAAACTATGATTTTCCATGGTTTTCTAATGCACTTCATTACTCTGTTTTTTTTTTTTTTTGTTTGCTTGTTTCTACTAACAGGAAAGCTGCAAAACCATTTGTCTACTAAATGATTTTAACCGAAAGCACAAACAAACAATAATCTGGTCATTCATGAATTTATTCATTGTTAACCAAGTAATGTTGGAGAATGCCACAAAACTGAATAAACTTATACACCTCCTTTAAAGTGTTTTGACTGTAAAATGTTTCATTGTTTCTAACTTTGTTTTGGAAATAACTTGTACATATTTTCCTCTTCTGCATGTGAAGCAGCTGTTGTAAGGTGTTGACTATTTACACAGAAAGTGTAGTGTTAGCATAGGATGCAACTCAGATTTGTACATAATCTGAGCTGCAATAATCTCTAAATAACTTGCGCTGTGTGCCAAGGTTCAGTAAAAGTCTGCTTTTAATCTATGTGCGAGGCCTGGCCGAGGTCCCTCCCGAACCCGTCCAGTCGTCATTTTTTTCCCCCTTCCCCAGATGGTGCGAAACTCAAAAATGTGGTGCTTTTCTGCAGCACCTCACCCTCATAAACAGCCAGTTTACAACTGTTTAGGGTAGTCACTGACATGAGTACACACATGTCATCCAGCACCATTAAAATTCAGACCAGACCCACCGCACACACACACACTTGGAAGGAAAGCAGAGCAGGCCGGGCAGAACCACATAAAATCCATGAATTAAACTTGAATGACACTTTATTTTGGGATTTTTGTTTTGATTCATTTCAATTTTGGTGTATATTTTTTTTACGTTTTTAAACATATAGCCTTTAGTAGTAAAATTAGCGAAACAGCAAACACCAGGGAACACAATCAAACATAGAAAAAACTACATTTAAGAGTAGCTGCAGTCATTTCAAACAAACCAGTTTTTGTTTTTCTGTCAGAGCTGTACTAAATATCAGTTTTAAATCACAAATACAATCCTTAATATACCCCGAATAATGCTGAGAAGAAGTTTACAAGTAGGATAAGATGTCAGGAGCATCTGTAATGTGTCATCGGGGCGCCCCTTCCCTCCCTCCAGGAGAATAAAAGGAAGATAAAGCTGTCAGCTACTCCAGATAACTAACTGCCTGTGAGGCTGTTGAGTGAAAAGCCCCCAAATATATACATTTTTTCTCCTGGTCTCGTATGGTTAGAGGCCTCGCTCTGTTCTCGTGAAAGACATATTTCAAACCGCGTACGCATCTCTTCAGTTGTCACAACAGCTTGCTGTGATTTATTGAAAGAGTTGAACTCCTCACCCCTGACCCTATTCAAACCCAGCAGTATTTCCTTGTCCACCTGGAAAAGGCTCTTTATGTGCCTGCCCAGGGGCTCAACTTTCATTTGGACCAGAAATACCTCACTCCTATATGAAAGGGAAAAGGGTAAGGAAAATTATATCTTTACCTAGTGAGGAGCAGCGTGCCTATTGATGATTGGGAATGGGAATCTCACAAAGGAGCGGCCTCCTTTCAATTTAGGGATGAAACAAAAAGTGGAGGAACGGGCGTCCCGCAGGCAATGAAAATATGAGAAGACAGAGAAAAACAGGACTTTGGCGTGATTTGTGGCTTCCACATTCTCCTTCTCTCTCTTGTTGTGCCATTATGAATACTTTTTTTGCTTCATAGCAGCAAGAAGGTTTCTTTTTCTTCTCTGTATGAAGAAGCTTGTGTGACAGAAACTTAAAAAATGACTTATAGAAAAGGTAATTCAAGGTTCAGTTGTTGAGATTACATGTAGCCACTAAGGTGAAAAAAAGATGGTTAAACCAGGCTGTAACAAAGTTTGTCTGTTTGACAATTTGACCCAGAATGGAGAACTACCTTGATAGACAAACAAGTCCAAATGGGATTTTGGTAAAACAACTTTGCTCAGTCACTTTAACTTTGGAATTGAATTAAGAAGTTAAAGGCTGGTTCTTTAGTCTTAAGGGTTAGTTTTTTTTTTTTTTTTTTTTTTTTTTTTTTTTGTTTTGTTTGTTTTCTACTAAAATTACAGCTTTTTTTTATTGGGCCAGAGAATATGAAATATAGTATTTAAGTCTTAAGTATTTTTTAGTCTTTTGTTGAAGTTCCGAAGTTCTTTGTGGCTTCAAATGTATAAAGGAAGTGACTATATTTCATTGCGCTGCCCAAACAGCTGTCATAAAAAATAAAAATAAAAAAAAACTCATCTATTCTTGTTATTTAGTTTTTGGGAATAAAGCAAAGACTGCTCAGGAATGCAGTGAGGTAAAGAATGGAAAACTGACTCAAAAATTGGTGCCTTTAATAGAATTTTGCTTGAGGAAAATGTAAATAAAAAGTTGACAGTGCACTAAGGAGAGATAAGATGACAGCAAGAATGGTCTCCATCATGTGGATCTGCTCTTAGTTAGAACAGAGGCCTAAATCACAGATGATATGAAGGCCTCTCGGGACGACTACACGATCTCTTGCAGATTACTCTAACTAAACAAGCACAAAATTGCACTCTAAGCCACATGTTTTAGATGGAAACCCTGTGTGGAAGGCTTTTAAAAAAGTGAAAAAGGCATCTGAGTCCCATTGGTGTCTTTTTTCCTTGACTAAGACATTTGAAAAAGGCTGAATGGTCTCGCTGCAGTATCCAGGGTTCACAGCACCAGAGGTGCCACAGTTTAAGAGCTGCATTCTGATTGATAGTGATTGAGAAATCTGGCTATAAATAAATATGAGGATTGATCAAACATTTACCATATTTGCCTGTCAGTAATACAAAAACGCTCATTTGTTTCTTTAAAATGACCCCAATGACCTTTAACAGTTAAAGAGCCTAAATTGCCATTCTGCAACTCTTTTAAACAAACTGCTTGTAGATTACATTTTGTCTATGAACAGAGGCCAGCTCAAACAAACCTTCTTAATGTTTTATTTGGGCTCAAGGATGTGGAATTATTCTGCAAACACAAGCTGAGATAAGAAAAGCATCTAAAAACCAAAACATGTTTATCTGTCCAACAATAAAAATGGCCTGTGCTGCCTCTTTTCTCATTAATCATCTTGCTGCCACTTTGCGGCTGTTTGTACTCAATCAGTTAATCAAGAAGCAAACATAATCAAACAGTAATCACAATGATTTATTGAAGGGTTCGGAAACTGGCGTGTTTGTATTTTTTTTTTTTGCAGCTTATGGTTAAAAAGAAAAAAACAGACATTCATTTCCTATAGTTTAGCCAAAAACAAGCCCTTTTGCAGAAGATTTCTGTTCTTTCTTTGGTAACCTGCTTTATGAACAACAGATGCATACGTTTTCCTAAAATTAACTTTTGAAAAAATAGTTATTTTGTGTGCATACAGTATGTACTACAATTTTACAGAAGACATTTGTTTTGATTTCTCTCTCATTTGTGTCTCTTTTTTTTTGTTTGATTTAGTTTAAAGACCCACCTTGATGAAAATTATGTTTCTGGTGTTTTTAGCCTGTTCTTGTTGCATTTTTCTGATGATGGAGAACATATAAGAATATAGTACAAGTTCAAATTTGCATTCACTCTTACTCTAACCCAAAAGTGTTCAGAATTGTAAAAGGAAATTTTATTGAAGCTTAACATGGGAAAAACCATAGCTGTTAGGTTTGCCAGTTGACATAAAGTTTTTTTGAACAAAAAGGAGGGACTTCCAGGTTAGGTTCTGGACGCGGATGTCTGCAGCCAGGTCTTCATGATTTTGTCGTAAGTTGAAAATGTGAGGGGCTGTAAGGTAGCAGGAGAGCATGTAAACAGAGAGCTCTCAGTAACGGGGAGGGGAAGTTGCTTCATGCTAACATACCTGCTCACAACCCAGAGTCGAATTTCTAATAAACCACTGCCGCTCTGCAGAAACTATGCTCAAGAAAACGACACAAGTTTTTTTTTTTTTTTGTGCTAAAAACAATATTATAATTATGCGACTATGGTAACACTTTTAAAATGGATCAGAAGATGATTGGAGTGAGACTTTAATGTAACAGTTTGGTTGCTATGGTATCTATTTGTTGAACAAAGTTAAGCAACCTGCAAAGACCAGGAAAGTTCAGGACTGATAATTAATCAATCAGTACAGAAATCAATAAAATGTTTGTGACACACTTTGATTAGAGTAATAGAAAAGAACCCAACCCAGTGGAGTCAGGGTGTAGTCGACTTCTACACCCTGACTCCACTCGTCTCTTCTGCAAGAAACTTATCTGGGATTTAGCATGCTTCCTTTTTGTGTTAGTAATATAGAAAATCCCGATATTAGAAAAGTCATTGAAGTTAAATCTAAAAAGGTTATAAATTCAGCTGTGTTCTGGGTTTGTGATGTCACAGCATCATTACAATTTGAATTACATATTTTTAGAATTGAAAACTTTAGTTTAAGTAACAAGGTAAGTTTTTTTCTCCCTTTTTGCAGTAAGTTTGATTTTAAAAAACATTTTGAGGAACTAACTGGTGTCCATTTTTAACATAGTGTCTATTAAAGTAAATTGGTAATGAATTAAACTTAATTTAGACAGGTGAGAAGACAAATGAAATTGTTTTGTGATAAGAGTTTTACAGAAAAGCTCAATCTTTATTTTTTAAAGTTGAAGCCATTCTAGATGAGACACTGGAGTGTGTTTACAGGAGAACTGTGAGTTCTGTATGAGCATTCAGAACAGGATATTCCTTCTGACTTGATCCTATTGGACAGGAAAAGCCTGAAAAATAAATGACACCTCTGTTTGGTTTTGTCTGCCTTCATATTTACCTTTTGAGAACCAAGAACCACTCAGTTTTATTTGGAGAGGCACTTTTGAAAATAATGAAACACACTACTAAGAACAAAAAAATAATAATCAGTTCTTTTATAAAGTTCTTTGAACAGATTTCAATCAACAACTTCACTTCCTGACTCTTCCAGATTTTCCAATGTGATTTTTTTTTTTTCTTCCAATATCTCTGATTCCCGTTTCTTTGGATTCATGCTGTGGGCTTTCCCTTTGTGTTTTTTCTCTTTCTTCCTTCCTTTCTTTCTTTGGTTTGATAAACAGTCTGCCTGCATTTACATATGCTTCACTTCCACTTGTTTGGTCCACACCACAGTTCAGATGAGCTTTCACACCTGCGCAAACAAAGCAGACTCTGACCAAGGCCAAACAAAGTAGTGCAGCTGCTGCCTGATATCATTCCACTTGGCTTCAGTGTAAACAGACCTGTGACAAAAGCTTAATATACTGGTATTTATTTTCTGTTATAGTAAAATTCTTGTTTGAGCTGTTCAAAAACAAAGAAGAACAACGACATTGAGAGGCAAGATTCGGCAGAACACCACCTATTTGTTTATTGAAAAAAGCGGCTCACTTTGAGTGGATGTCTACATTTTCGTCCGCAATCACAGCTCGTCTGTACTAGAGTGCCACAACTTCTTGGCAGGAGGAGCGAAAGCAATGCTGCAGTCAGCTGAGCGAGAGCACAGAGAGCGATGCGAGCTGACAGGCGCGATCCCTGAGCCAGCTCCAAAGTGCTGTGTGTGCATTCTGACTAAAGGCTCGTTTAAAAAAAAAAAAAAAACCTCACACCACAGCTCTCTTTAATCTGTGGATTTATATGTATCCTCAACATAAAGTCAAAGCTGCAAAAGTTTCACTTAGAGCCTTCATAGCTCTGACCTTCAAATGTTCAGGCCGAAGCAAGAGCTGTCAAAGATCTTATTATAACCCCTTTTCACGCTAGCAATAATCATAATTAGAAAGCCAAAATATTACCCAGAATGCATTTCAATTCTATGAATTGTAAGCACACGTCATTTGACTTGAAGAGCCAGTCCGATGAAAATGGTGTTTTTAACCTGTTCTTGAGGCCTTTTTCTGATGATGGAGGACACATTTAAAGAAAATTAAACTTCAAACTGGATTTCTCAGTATTTCTTTATTCAAATTGTTGTGAATCAGGAGGAGATAAAAAATACACTCGGAAAAAGAGCGTTAACATTGATTTTTATATCAATGCTTGGAATCTGATGTTATGTTGTCTAGGATTTATCCCTCTTTTTAGTCCTGTGTTATTTATTAAGGATTCGATTTTGAAATGGTTCTTTTGCTTCTTATACTATATTATAAATGATTTGCCTATCCAAAATCTGATTGCAGTCTCTGTGGATTGTACGAGACAGATTTACAAAGTCGGTTGTCGGTGGAGTTGCTAAAATTCTTTAGCTTAGCCACAAAAAATGCACACACATTTTTTGTCTTGGATGATCTCTCCAGCTTGTCTTTCCAAATCTTTCAACCATCCTTTATCACAGCTTAATCTAAAAACAATCCTTTTTTTCTTCCAAACCTCAGCTTTGGAAATTTGTGGTTAAAATTTGTCAGAAATATTGAACAAAAGAAATACAGGTAGTGATTTGATCTAAAAACAGGTCCTGACTGCTTCATTTTAGCATTCAAAAACTCTTTTCTCCTTAATTATTACAAAAATTTTAAGTTCAGAATAACATAATAACAGAATAACATCTTTCATACCAGCAAAAAAGTTCTACCCACAAACATATGTGTCTTTTGGTTAGAATCCAAGTCACATTACGTTTAATTATGCAGCTTTTTGGTCTCCTAAATGTTGAATCTGTTCACATTGGTTGCTATGTCATGGTAGTATAACTTTGATTAGAATACCAAAATACTTAAATGTTTACTAGTGTCCTATTTGAATCCTTGCGTAAAAGATTTTAACTTTCAACTTATAAAATAAAATTTTCTAAAAATCTCAGGCTTCTAAATGACTGAAAATGGTCTGTTTCCAGTCTATGGTTAATTGGTGTTAATTGTTTCTGGTTATGGAATGGTTTAGTTTGATTTCATTAATTGATTTATTTCAAGCTTTAAGAATTATGGAATACTAAAATAAATTTAAAAAAAGTACAAAACACAGATATGTCAAACCCATTTCAGATTTCTAATACATTAAATAGAAAAAAAGAAAAAAATAACAAAGTTTGTTGAGATCCATTTTCTAAACCTGCTTTGTCTCTTTTGGGGTCACATAGCCTAAACACGGCCATTTGTGGGCAAAGGCAGGGTATACCCTGGACAGGTCGTCAGTCTGTTACAGGGCCACAATAACACTTGCATTCATACCTAGAGACAACTTAACCTATGAAGCATGTTTTTGGACAGTGGGAAAAACAGGAGTCCCTGGAGAAAACCCACACATGCACGGGGAGCACCTGCAAACTCCACATAGACAGGGCCCCTGTTGCTGATGCTGTGGCGGATCCCCCAGATGGAAATTGAACCGGGGGCCTTGTTGCTGTGAGGCAAGAGCATTGACCACTGCCCCACCATGCACACATTTCTTTTCATATTTAGCTGTAAGAATAAAGTTATTTTTATTTGTATTACCTTGAGTACGGGATTGTTTTGGCCTTCAGACTCAAGGACTCAGACTAAAATCTCCAGCAGCTTAACACAGAACTGGTAAACATGTTAAAGAACACAGTTCAGCCTGAGGAACCTGGATTGTTTATTAGCTCTCCAGTTCACCCTGCACATCCACTGCTTATCCAACCAATTCTTGCTGCTGTTCTGTCTGAGCTAAAGTTCTGTTCCCTTTTAATGCACTCATTTGTAATTCACTCTTACTGCAGGTTCCCTCATGCTCTTTTACTGTCCTACACTTTTAAATGGGCCTCACTATGCCTATGAAATGGAAGATAATAATCATCAGTATTTTCTGCATGAGGTGCAAGTTGAAAGCTTGGGCAGCTGCTTGCAGTTTGCAAGTGGAGCAATAAGTGAGGCTCCCTTTGAGTTACAGAGTTACAGTGCACATATGTGCCAACACAAGAGGTCGAGGTCAAATGGAAAATGAGTTGTATTTGCAAGTGTCATCATTTAAATAAAGTTATGGGGGAGGCATTTACTTTCAGAAAGGTGTTTTAGATACATTTATTTTGCACTTTCCCATCATGTCTTGATACTTAGCCATGATGTGAAATACAGTTAAAGATAAACAGTATGATGGATATATGAAATTTAGCACCAATATTTGAAGTTCCAGGTGGCTAAATCTCAAAGATTTGTGCTTTATTCTTTTTTTTTCCTGTGGAATTGCAAAAGTATGCCTCCCCTCTTCAGAATCATCATCTGTTGATGTCTAGTCCGAACTCGAACCTAATCGGGGACTAAAATAATTGTGTCAAAAAACTTTAATGTAGAATCTCCTATTCCTGTAAAGGTATTTAGATATTTTTTATTCTTTTTGTGGTTCAATGCCACATTGTTTCTTAAATGACCATTTAACAGGTTGTAATTCTGTCTGAAGTGAACCTGTATTAAAATTTAACAAGGCCTAGTGAGGTTCATGTGTGACAGCACTGTAAAAAGTGCTGCACTGTAAGCCCCTGTTCATGAGTCTCAAGCTTCTCATTACCAGGACTGTTTTCTGCACGTTATCCGCATCCCTAAGTCTATTTGGGCTCTGGTTTTTGTGGTGTAATGAAATTAAGTTTAGGAAGAGAGTCTCCCAAAGTATCAGAGTTCCCAGAGAAAGTCCCTGCTGTCAAAATCCACACAGAGTACTAAATCCAGTGGTGAGGAATAAACCTCAGCTGGACCAAAAAACCTGCTAACCAAATGATTGCCCACAGCTTGATTTTGACCCAAATCGGTTCGTCTGTATGCTTTTTTTCATGCAAGTATGAAAATCTGTCATTTGCCACAGAAACACCTCTGCCTGAATCTTTAGCTAACTGCCAAGCAGCTAAAAGTAGTGAGCTCACTTTGATGACCACCGGTTTTTACACAACAACCCAACATTCGCATGGATTCATGAATCACTGTCTTAGTCTAAATTAATCTTTTTATGGAGTTTCCACAAATCCCTGCAGTCAACATATTACCTCCAGTATTCTGAAAATCTCTGCTTCACGGGGAAAATCTCAAATATTGCAGTTCTAGATCACGCAACTATAAACTGACCACTATTTTTAGGTTGTGTTAGGTGCGTTCATATGATAAAATATTAAATTTAAAGCTGTAAGCATTGTTGTATAATCAAGGCTGAACAAATGTTTTTTTTTTTTGATAAATTGTCAGAAACTTGACCCTCTTGTGTGTACAGAGCTGTAAATGTTTGAAAAACTATAGGACAATTGTGTGTGTGTGTTTTTTTTTTTTTTGTAGTTTTCTTTGCATACTTTTGGCCCCTAGGTCCTAATTGGTCACAGTTTACCTGAGGATTGTTGTTGACCACGTCCATCCCTTTATAACCACTGTGTACCATCTTCTGATGGCTACTTCCAGCAGGACAAAGTGCCATGTCATAACGCTGGAATCCTTTCAGACTCTTTTGAACATGACAACATAATTTGGGGATTTGAGTGACTCTGCCTTCAAAGTGGAGACCAGCAGGTTCAGAAACCATTGAGTATTCATCTTTATTAATTTAAATACTTTATTTTCACATTTGTATTTAAATTGGACTCATGACATATTTGTCAAAAACTTGTTTTGGGGAGTTTTTCTTTACTTTGCAGCATTTATTTCGATTTCTGGCCAACACCTGGCCATGAAACTTTCCTCTTCAGATAAAAACACAGTGAAGTTACAGTTGAAGCTGCAGTTTACACAAGTTTGACATCAGCTGATCTGCAAACTTCCTACTCACTGGTCCATTCATGTGTGTCGCTGCATGGAGGGAGTCTCCTGTGAATGAGCGCCTTCACTTCACCCGCAGCTCTTTATCTTTACTATCCGCGCTACTCTAAAGGCCTACAGTGAACATATTGTACACCGGTGTGTTTATGTAACCCATATTTATATTTCTGGCAAATTCATAGTTTGAAAGAATTTACAGCTATAGTACGGACGGTGGAAATACAGGTCAGATGTCACATAATGCGCCATATGGGTCTCTGTGAAAACTTAAAATTTGCATTGTTGGGAGTCCGTATTATATATGTAATGCAGATAAAAGCACTATGGAAATTATTAACAATGTTTTGCTCAAAGGCATAAGGCATTATTTTTATTACCATCACCAAATAAAAAGACTTTTAAAGGCTTTTCCTAAAAGCATTAGAGCTTAAATACTGTCAAAAATAAAAAATATTATGCGACTTGTTTCCAAAAAGCTGTATGATATTAGATTCTTTACAGATAAAATGAACAGAAACCTGAATTTTAGTTGGATAAATATTTGCTGGTATATTTAAATCAGATCTAAAGCCATTTCAGTGTTTTGTTGCTTTTGATTCATAAAAATCAAAACTGTCTCAAAAGATTCATTTTGTCAAATAGATTTCATGGAACCTTTTTCAGGGTTATTTTGAAGCTGCTAAGTGACGGTTGGCTTACAGGCCCACCCTGTTTTTTGGATGTTATTGTGGTATTTTTCTCATGATGCAGGGCATATAAAAAAATAGAGATTAAAATAGCATTTCTGAGTATTTTTTTTTATTCAAATTGTTTTGAATCAGTAGCAGAGGAAAAAGTGTTGTTTGAAAATGAGTGTATGTGTGTTGTTAAAAATCTGCTTCTAAACAAGTATGTCTTTATTTTTCTCGCCTGAGATGGCACCTGGCTCAGAACTGTACAGCTGGATAGCTTCAATATTGCTCGCCGGTTTTGTTGCTGTGTTAGGTTGGGGGTGTGTGGGGCTGTAAGATAGCGGGAGAACATGGAAACAGATTGGTGATTGAAAGTGGGTGTGGGGTTGCTCCATGCCAGCAATCCCACCTACAATTTAAGAGATGAATTCCTAACGAACTACTGCCACTCTGCAGTATTTTTCTTTTTACTTATGGCTAAAAACAACATAATCCACTGGAAATGCTTTTACAATAAATTGTTTAAGATAATCGGATTGGAACTTTAACTTAAACATTGTGACATTTTGTTTCATCATTGCCAAATAGTTTTTCTATTCAGTCAATAAAAAAAGACACAAAAGTCTTTTAAAATTTGTACGAAAATGTTTATTACAGATTTTTGCATTGTTTGTATTTTTTTCTTTGCAAGATATTTGTAATTTTAAAATAAAGCTAGCAAATGTCTTTAAAACCATATGAAAGAAAAAGTAATCTCATGAAAATTTCCTTTTCCTGCATTTTCAATCTTTTTATTGTAACTAAGGACACCCCCACACCCTCCAAACACCCTGGCCTGCAGGACACCATTGGCTTACCTCCTCTGAATTTGTGGTTATTTGTTTGATTGTGAGTGCTTTTGTGTGCTTGTCCATCTGTGTCCCTTTGAAGTCTCAAAAGCCGCCCAGCCCTCTGCGGCCAGACATTGTGTTGAACAGCTCCATTTGTCCCACCTTAATCCACTGGCGTAAACTTGCATAAATCAATCTTTATACATATATAATTTTGGTAAAAAGTTAATGTTGGAGATGTTTTCCACAATTTTGACTTTGCAAAACCCTCAAAAGTGTGAAAAAAATCAATAAATATGCCAAAGAATTAACGTGGATTAAAAAGCAGATTTTTTTCATACAGATGTCTCATTCCATAGAGTCTTCAGAAAGTGTAATCCATGCTTGCTGCACATCCTCATGTCGCTTCGACCAAAAACTTTGTTCCGACCAAAGTCCAGGATACTGGCACCTATCATCCATCTGGACTAACCCCTCTCTGTCTACAGCTCTGGCCAGATTAGAGAGCCGAGGTTCTTTGTTTACACAGCTCTGTGGTGACACGGCTGAACAGGCCCAAACAATGGATCCCTGCTCCTTTTTGTCAGAGTGAGAGGAAGAATGAAGACCTCTTGACATGGCAACCTGAAGCCTCAATGCCCCCACTTCACCTAACTGAGAGGGTCACATCAAGAAAGAGAGGGAGACAAGAGAGGAGGAGAGGGGAAGTTTGAGATAAGAAAGGAGAAGAACGAAGAGATCAAAATAGAAGAACAGAGAAGCTGTGTTAATACAAAGGAGGTTGGAGGGAGAAAGCAAAGAAAAATACAAATCATAGCAAAAACAAAAGCTGCTGTTAAAATCAAAAAGGAAGTAATTTCAAAAATAAAAGATTGACTATGTTGCATTAAAATCAGCATTAGCTGTCAGAATTTAACTCAGTTTCTTTTCTGCAGGTCACTTTCTTGGTAACAACACCGTCATCGATGTGCTCCGTCGCCAAGGTTATGAGGTGGAGCACACTCCTGCAGGGCAGTCTCTAAAACGGTAAGGTCACCACAAATGCCACTTTAAGTTTAAAAAAAATCCTCTGGAAGCAGTGTGTTAAATAAAAACAACCGTTTTGAGTTTACTATCATCAATCAACAGCAAAATTTGGAAAAATGTTGTGTTTAGGGATGTCACAATCTGTTTTTTTGGCCTCAATTCGATTCCGGGTCATTTGATTTCAAGTTATCAAGTCCCGATCTGATACCTTTGTAATGCATTTAACCAATTTGCATTTGAACAAATGCAAAACAAACAGATTTGGGTTTTCCCCTATTATTCTTTTCTTAACCTTCTTTTATCATTTAATCCTTAGACAGAGCACTTCAGTGAAGTAGCTTGAACAATCATGTAAAAATAGTGGAACTATCAACTAGAAAAAAATGGTTAACTATAAACTAGTAAAAATAGAATAGTAAAATTTTTATTGTATTATTAATATATGAAGATAAGTATTCATGACATGACTAGCCCATATCAGTATAACCATGCATTAATTTGTTGTTGTTTTTAAAACATTATTGACATTTTTCCCAGAGCGTGTACTTTGTAGACGGTCCCTTTGGAAGCCATCTCACAGCACTGAGAGCCATTCCCATTCAAAAGAAACAAAAACCCAATCTTCTTTATATCTTTGGAGGTTAAAATAAATCAAAAGAGACACGTGCTATTATTTTTAGATGTTTTTCAAAAGAGTTTTTGAGCCCGGAAGTCTAAACCTGTGACCCTCTTGCTCTACTGCACCTCACAGACATGAAATGTTTTTCTAAAATAATAAAATGAAATAAAAAGTCTGTGTGTTCATGATATGCAGACTTTATAGAGCTGATCATAATAATGAAAATAAAATACATATCCATTCCGTTATTGGGGTACAACATCAGATTTTGAGTCTGAAACAACTAGGTGATCGGATCAGGACATCCCTAGCTGCACTCTTTCCAGTTTTTCTGCACTTTCAAACACCCTGTGAAGTGTTTAGTTTATTGCAGCACTGTCTCTTTTGTTGAATAAATTAATAAAAGCTATTATTTAAGCAATAACTTCTCACTTTTACAAAACTCCAGGTCTGCCAACTCAACAGTAACATGTACTTTCCTGCAGCATCCTTCATGGGTGACTGTGTCAGAACTGCGGAAATCTGATGTTTACTTTTTTTTTTTCATTCTCTGCAAAACAGCACTTAATGATGCGTGTCTGTCTTTGGGATACTCACTCGTGTTTGACTGCTTCCACCCTGGATGGTGCTGCTGATAAGTCAGACAAATTCCTCTCTTTGGCCACCAATGAAGAAGTGTTGAAAAAGCCAACTTCAGTGGGGCTGGTCCCTCCTGCTGCGGAGCATGTAACGCAGTCAGGCCACCGTGGCGCTCCGCGGGTGGCTATCTCAGTTTAAATCGAGGTTCTCGTTCCTGTTTGTGAGTAAATGAAAGAGTGAATTTACACAAAAAACCCACATTTCATATGTCGTAATGAGACTGGTGGAAGCCTTACTCTGACCCATTTATAACCCTTTTACCATCTCAACTAAATTGTATAAAAAATAATTTGCCACATTCATCACTCTGTGTTCTGAAACTGCAAGGATCAAGGGCTGTACCTCCAAAGAAATAAAACGTTTGCTTACCTTTACTCAACTTCTACTTTTCTTTCCATTTTCTTTTTGTTTGTTTCTTAGAGCATTCTCTGTTCTCAGAAGCTGAGCACCGGTTAACAACTGCACTCTCTCCAGAGCCATGATGTTGTCATTTATATTAGTGCTGGAAAAAGACGTCATCTAGATGGCTGGATGTGGCTCCAAAATAATCATAATCCGTCATACATGATACCTTCACAGGTGTTGAGGTCCCTGGTGGCTTGTGCACTGTACTAAATGATGACACGACCAAAGAAAAACACATT
Source organism: Oryzias celebensis (assembly GCA_014656515.1). NCBI lineage: Eukaryota > Metazoa > Chordata > Actinopteri > Beloniformes > Adrianichthyidae > Oryzias > Oryzias celebensis. The sequence goes on from BNCR01000012.1 coordinate 15,746,434, forward strand.
TCTCTTTAAATTTGAGTTTTCTTATGCATCACTTGAGTCTTTTTTATAATTATGGACACAAATACTTGATATGAATTCATTTTCCTAGTGTTCTCTTTTCTTTTACTTTAGGAATATCAACATTTTTGAAACCTTTTGCCCAAGTTTTTTAAAATGTTATATGTTTTTAAGTAAAGAATTGGATGTCCCGCACAAAAAACTAATCACACAGAAATAAATTGTATAGTTAGATCACTACAGTGGCAGGAGCAGCTTCTATATAAAAGAAACTTTTGAAAATTTTGTTTTTAACTTCAACAATTATTAACAAAATGCACACTTTAAGTCAACAAACAGGAAACCGCTGCCATGAAAAGTATACACTCTTAAACACTTCAACATTTCAACATAATTCTTGGGTTATCTTGGAGTATTCATGTTGGGATATATTTTTGGGTTACTCTTTGGAGCCATACACATTTTTGGGGTTAAAGTGGTTTCATTTATATTAAATCAAATATTAAAGTACAATGAAAAGAAGTTGAAAGAATAGACATTGAAAATTATTTAGGTAAAGGTCCACTAAAAATACAAAATTAGACATTCTACAAAAACGAGGGGTATCATATTTTTGTTAGCTCTTAAAATATGTATTAAAACATTGTTAGATTTACATTGTGGACCATATGTAAAGAAGGTTGACAAAAAATAGCCTTTAAAGAAAGAAATTGTGTTTTTGGACTTTTTAACACATTTACCTGGCATTTTTCTGATGATGGCTAATATATAAATAAATATATATATATATATATATATATATATATTACGCTCGAAATTGCATTTCCAAACGTATCTTTTTTCAAAAAGCTGTGGATCAGGTGCAGGCAAAAACATATCATTTGAGAAAGAGCATATCTGTGACATGGAAAACGTGCTTTCTTTTTGGGCAACAAGCTGTGAGCTGTCTGCAACGAGGAGGGGAAGGGGGCGGTGTTGCTCCGCTCCAATGGTCCCGCCCACAACTCAGAGTCAAATTACTAATGAACGACTGCTGCTCAGCAGAAACTATGTTCTAAACAACACAGGCCGTTTTTCTTCTGGCTAAAAACGGCCTAACAATAACTAAACGACCACTGGGAACGCTTAAAATAGATCAAAAGATGTTCCGATTGGGTTTTAAATCATTTTAGAGGTGGAAATTGAACTGGAGGTGGATTGAAGTGTTATATATGGAAATCAAAAGACAGTTCAATAAAGTTTGCCACTGTAGAGACGTTTTGTGCAGCCGAGCAGGAGTTTTCAATAGAAAACGTATTTTCAACCCTGGTCTTTTCAAGATCTCTTCATGGGACTGCAAACACTTTTCTGTCATTCAAGACTGTCTTCTGTGACGTCTGTTCTCCAGGAGATCATCCTTCAGACATGCTTCTCCATCATCGGACCATGATGAGTCTCTTCTTCTCGAGCCTTTCCTCCATGAGCTCTCCCACAAGGAGGAAGATGATGGGCGTCCCCTAGAGGAAGATCTGTTCCCCCACGTCCTTCTTCCAACCGACAGCCTAGAGCTCCTGGAGAAAGCAGAAAGGAAAATGCTGAAGAAAAAGCGGCGGAACAAGCAGAAAAAACAGCGGAACCGGCATTTCAATGATCTCTGGGTCCGTATAGAGGAAAGGTAAGAAAACAGACATATCAGTCCTTAGGGTTAAGATTGTTTGATGTGCAGAACAATAGTAGAAGTTGTCCATTGACTAAAACTGACACTTTTCTGGGATGATGCCACAGGCTCAAACAGACATGAAATCCCATCATCTGTTCATCATGCTGGCACAGAACACATACATATTTAAATTAGCAACCTGATGATTCCTAGTACAAATTTGACTTTGTTCTCACTGTAGCTCCAGGCAGGGACTAACCAAAAATCAAAACAGGGTCACTTTTCAGACAAACACAGTCAGCCCTGTAAATGAGGTGTGGCCTTTATGTCAAAATGCATTTTAATGTCTTTATATGGCAGGAAACCTTTTATAGTCATTTGTTTTTATGTGGAGAAAGTTACACTATGAAGCCTGAAGCATGATCTCCTTTCTCGTTTTGTTTTTTTTTTTTTTTTACTTGCATTTACATTACATGGAGCTGTCAGTTTTGACAGCTGCTTGTTCTGAGTCTAGAGTTTAGTCACAGCTAAAGGCAGATCACAGTTTCAAGGATCATTTCACTTTGAGCACACAGGAGAGTGGAAAAAAGAGAGGCCATGTAAACTGAACAGAAGAGACTCTTGTTGTTGATAGGGAAGTCTTTTAGAGATTATAAGGCAACATTTAAGAAACTTGTAAAAGTCCAAACATTGACTGTATAAGAGAACTGGACAGCGTGACCCCTCCCCCCTCACGTTCCAAACAGGAAGTACCAAATCCCATAGATTTCTATTGAGAAATAAACAGCTATTTCTCATCATTCTATTTGTCAGAATAACTATTCTTGCTCTGATACATTTTTCTTAACATATTGCAAGTTCTGTTTTTTTTCATTATATTTTTTCCTTCATGGTACGTTTTTTTCAAGTTAGAAACTAACCAATTAGATGCCTCTGTAAAAGCATGTGGTGCCCGCTGGCCCCCTCCTCGAAGGTTTGATTGAAAGATTCTCAATCTCAGAGTAAAGTCTTTCACAATCCAGGAAAATCAAAATTCTGTCGTGCAAAAAATTGACTTTAAGCTGTTATACAGTACTTTATACTAGTACTGTGTTGTATGTGCAAACCGGATGTGAAAAGCCTCTTTTCTCCGTGTCAAAACCAGAGGAGGAATCATTAAGTGACGTTTTCATTGTTTACCCCAATTCCTATTATTTTAACAGAAAAACAAACAAAAAACTTCAGGAGAATAAACATGTGAAGCTTGATTCAACCTAAAATGTGAGGATTTTGTGGTTTAGTTTGGCTTTTTGGTATATGTGGTCATGTTCTTAGTTGCTCTCGTCAGTCACAGCAGTTTCAGGTTAATCATCCACAGCTGTCATCATTTACTTAATCAACCTCAGTGTATTTAAGTGTCTGGTTTTCAATTCATCTGCTCTGCCACTTTATTTTTATGTTGCGCCCATGGTTCTGTCAAGTTTAAGTTTATTTATTACATGTTTTTAATTTCTTGCCTCCTGCAATATATATTAATGTGTTGATTTGTTTTTTTAAATTAATCGCATGCGTTAGTGCTAACTTTGACAGCCCTACTATAAATATATTATGCTGAAAATAAAATGTTAAAAAATGTTCTTCTAAATAGAATGTAATGTAATTTGACTGTACTATCAATAGAATGTACCATAATTAACATTATTTATGGTAATTTGCTCTGACAAAAAGAAAAGAGATGCTGATATCGCAATCATACAAAGTTTGGTAGTTCCAGGTATTTTGTAGCCTTAAGAGAAGTTTTGCCAACTGTCTCACTGGGGTGGAAAAAGCAGGATAACATTTAAAAAAAAAAAAAAAAAAAAAAACAACCCTAGAGGAAATAAAATATCTTTACATATTTCCAAGTTTGTGCACTTTGAAAAATATGGGATCAAAACAAGATCAGCCTACAGAGAATGAAAAATCAGATTGTAAATTGAAATTTTAAAAACGTTTTTAAATTTGAAAGTACAATTCACATTGTAAACTTGAAAAGAAAATTTGGAAAAAAAAAGTAAATACAAAAAAATTATTTCAAGAAATAGAAATAGTTCTAAGAGAATAAATAAGAAAAATAAACACAAAGTTTTGTTTGATTTTTACCATGACCGTGAATGAGTTGTTACCTTTTTTCCATATACAGTGCAGCACAATTCCCGATTTATTGATGGAATGAAAAATTCCAATGGTGTCGTGTCTGTTCTTGGCTGAAACAGAGGAGGTTTGTTAGCGTTTGTGTTCGTTCTGTCTGTAGAAATGTTTTCCCTCTTGGAGACCTTGAATTTTGAATGGAAAAGAAACAGACTGTTTGTGTGCACATGCTGCGAAGTGCACTGGCTGCAAGTCTTTGTATATTTTAATGTCTGAAAAGGTCGCCAAGAAGGAGAAGGCAAGGCGGCGCTGCGGCTCTCTGCCGTTTTTGATGCATGGCCACATACTGATGTGTCACACCTGGTTTCTTTGACTTAAACTTGGGGAAAAAAGAAGAAATTGATAGAAATCTTTGACAAATCTATTAAAAAAATGATTAAAACACACAAGTTCTACAACCAATACTATGTAATTGATAAACTATTATTTTTTTTATGTTTCTGACTATGTTTCAAATGTTAGAAAACCATTGTTCGAATGTGAGAGAGGTTATATTTTTGGCTTTTTTGTTAAATTATTTTTTAAAATTCTAAAACATTTTTGTTTGACCAAAGGATTAGGGGAAAAAACTATTTTTAGGTTTTTTTTTCACATTAATTACACATAATTATTTTTATTTACGACATATTTCCATTCAGCATTTTTAAAGGACATAAATCATCCAAACACGCAAAATTATGATTTTTAATCATTTCGATATATGAATTTATTCAAACTATGAACTTCATTGTGAATTTTATGGTACTTTTATTTATTTTTCTTACTCTTATCAATGTGTGTCAAAAGATTACGCTTTATTCTGCTACAATACAAAACAGCATGGACTCAATCATTTTGTGTGAAGAGCAGAAAAGGATTTCAAACTGGCATATATGACTAAACAATAGGGAAAAGTGGGCTTTAGCTAAAGGTCTTTACTTTGTTACCTCTAATCGTATTTGATAACAGGCATTTCTGAGACCCCTATCTCATTGGCATGATCCAAACTTTCCTTAAAAACCTATTGGTTCATGTTTTCTGCCTTGTAGTTCACCATCATTTCACTAGGGGCAGTACAAAGGCTTTTCCTGTTCATTTCAAAATGGCTGCTTCCATTAAATCTCAAAAACACTTTTGGAGGGAAAAGTTTAGCCAACCTTTAAAACTTTGTGGTGAGAATCACTCGTCTACTGGTATTGTGATTTGCTTTTTAATTGAATACTTACTGTATTTAAAAAAAATGCTAAATTTGTTGATATATAACGTTTTATAATACAGCTACACCATGTTAAAAATGTTTGAAATGAATGTGAGACAGTGGGATAAGGTGCTTTATTCTTGAGCACTCATGACAATATTTGTGCATCTCAAACCAACATTGCTATAAGAAAACAGTTACCAAATCACTCAGGGGATCAACTTTTTTTTTTTTTTATGTTGAGATGCTCACGTGGTTTATGATGTTTAATCTAATGGGCTGTTTTTCCCCATTTGTGGTCTTTCCTCAGCTCCATGGGACAGTCCCCGCCTCCCCCTGTGGTTCGCATTATTAATGGCTACATCACAGTGCAGCCACCTCAAAGAGTCCACCATCAGCTACCGTCTGGATCCACCAGCTCCTCCTCCCCATCCTACCTGCCCGTCTTTCTCTTCACTTTGCTATCAGCCACCTGGCAGACGTGGACTGATTTTCTTTAGCAGTGTTTGATCGATTTTCAAACTTTAAGAGTTTCAACTCAAAATGATCAAAGGTCTCACACAGTTTACACAGTAGATCTCATTAAGACTAAGATCAAGATGGAAAAAGCTTCTGGAAATGTTGAGAAATTAGCTTTAAATGCAGTTTTCAAGTGAGGGGTTCACCTCAGTTCAAACCCCCCCTTTATTTTTTTTCAAATTGAGGCCATGTTGAGCATGTGAATTTAAACAGCTTGAGGTTTCTTGGAACATAAAGCTTGGGTTTCAGGGATTCTTTACACACAGAGGAGCCTGCAGTACTCAAAACAAAACATGTGAAATGAGGGAAAGAAAAAAAAGGAAATCTATATATTTATAGATGCAAAAATTACACAAGTCAGTTTCTTGATGGATCGCAGTTTCACTGCAGAAACACTTTGTTAGGCGTTCAGTTCTGGCCATATATACAGATATCAATACCATTCAGTGACAGAGCACAAGAGTATCAGTTAAACCATTGTTAAATGTCAGATACGTTCCACAACTGGAACCACATGTTTTTGGTGTGTGATTGTGAATAAGAGTGTACATAAGTGTGTCAGTCAGGAACAAAAGTCCAATCTGTTCTTACATCCCTTTTTTTGCAAGCAGAAACATTTATCAGACCTTAATTTATTCTTCCGTTTTTAGAAGAATTTTAATTTGCCTAAATTTAAAGAACATACTTTGGTGGAAAGTGTACATATTCCTTTGAAATATTATAGATTTATTCTAGAATTATTAAGATTATGCAAACTATCAAAAGCATTGTTGTTTATATGAGTATATGAATAGATAACGCAGTATATATTTTTTGAAAAAACGATCAGGAACTAACCAGCGTGGCATGTGTGCCACTCAAACGGCAGTTTTGAAGTGTTTGCCAGAAGAATTCCATTTGATTGTTTTAATTTTCCACATAGAAGTAATTTTGTTTAATTTATTGAAGTGTTTTAGTTTTACCTAAAGCAAAGGAAACATGTTCAATGGATTTTTATGAACATTTTTGTTGCTCACCTCCCCAGTTTGTTTTAAAAATCTCTTCATCTTACCAGTGAAAATGTCATTTCAAACATATAAAGACGTCCACACGAGTGGGCCCTTTTACATCATAGTACTTTAGGCTTTTTATCAATGCCATGAAATGTTTGTAATAAATGAAGTTGGCAATAAAGTATTTATTTAGATTAATAAATGACTCTCTGTTTTTACGTCAGGATAAAGAAAGGGGAAGAATTTACTTTCAATTTGAAATTGATTGGCGTAATCTGTAGTTTTTACTGTAGAAAAAAGTCTGTAAGTAACTTTATTCTTTTTTGATTTGGTTGTATTTGCTTGCCTAAGTACCTAGAATAATATCTGATGGTATTGACTTTTAGCATGCTTTTACTTTGGAAAAAGCGATGAAGAAGTCTAGAATAAAATAGCAGCTAAGTAGATGGGAGCCAATAAATAAAAGTAATATTTCACACTTTTAGGTGAAGATGTTCTAAGCCCAATTTTTATTTTTTAGGGTTTTTGAAAAATGCCCCCATTTCTTGTCTAATATTACTTGACACTATGCACAAAGATAAACTTGTATTTGTTTTCAAAACAAAATAAAAGAAAGCAGTGTTTTTTTAATCTCACTTTCAAAATAAAAGATTGCTAGTTTAATAAAATGTTGTAGAGTTGTTGTAAAGACAGAAAAGAAACACAGTAATAATAATCTTCAGAATTTTTTTTCACAGTGTAAACCGTCTATCCAGCAGGTTCAGTTCAATGCAGCTATGAACCTAAATGTTTTGACTAACCAGAAGAAATATAGAGGTTGTTTTTTTATGTCAACATTGCATTCTTTGTGTACTTATCACAGGTTAAAGGTATGTTTTTGTGCTGCTCACGTTATGATAAGAGAGCCATTAAACCGTATTTGATGTGTGCCTGTGGTCTGCCTCAAACCAGACGGTTGCTTCAGTCCCAAATGCAGAAACAAACAGGAAACTGGTGCAAGAAATGATCCTTCAGATGTGAGGGAAATGAGAGTAAAAGGATTTGTTAAATCAACAGGAAGGGACGACCAATTGCCTTGTTAATCTGAGCTTTGATTTGGAAGGCTTGGGGAACTGAATGTGCTGGAGTGTGGATGAGCACATGCAGTCTGAGATTAGAAAAAGAAACAACTTCTCTGGTAAGTAGTATTTGTGTGAAACAAAGGACAGACTGGTTAGGGATTGTAGAAAGGCATCAATAACCCAACTGTCCTTAACTTTTTGTTAAAACTAAGATATGCACAAACTCCCAGAAGTATTTTAATAATGATTATGCTGTTTTTGCCAAACTTAAAAAAAAAAAAGTATTTTGTTTTCTAGGAGATAGTTTTTGTGGAGTGCCAGTAGTTCATTAGAAACTTCCTCTTAGCATGAAGCAACCCCCCCTCCCCCATTACTGAGAGCTCTTTTTAAAAATTCTCTCCCAATAGCTCACAACCCCAACGAACATTACAGATGCAACAAAAATGGCAAGCAAAAGTTAGCATGGTGCTAAAATATTAGCGTTTCTCAACTAGCTCAAAAGACCCATTATATGCCGAATTAGCGAAAAAATCTTTAACGTAACTCAGAACTAGCCAAAAAAAAACCATCATATGCCAAATAAGCGAAAAAGTTAGCATTTTGCTAAAATGTTAGCTTAAATCAGAACTAGCCCAAAAAAAAATTTTATGCCAAATTGGCGAAAAAAAGTTAGCATGTTGCTAAAATATTAGCGTAACTCAGAACTAGTCAAAAAAAGTCCATCATATACCAAATTAGCGAAAAAGTTAGTATTTTGCTAAAATGTTATCTTAAATCAGAAATGGCTCCAAAAAAACATTTTATGCCAAATTGGCGAAAAAAGTTAGCATGTTGCTAAAATATTGGCTTAACTCAGAATTAGCACAAAAAAACCCATTATATGCCAAAATAGTAAAAAAAATAGCATGCTGATAAAACTTTAGCTTGACTTGAATGTACTGAACATTTTGATACCCATATTGCATAGGTTTAAAAAGTGTTGAAAGATTTTTAAAAATGTGAAAAAAATCATAAAATTTTAAATTGAGGAAATGGTATGAATATTAAAAGTACAATCATGAATGTGCTAAACATGCAGAATGTTTTGATACCAAGATTAAATAAGTTTCAAACGTGCTCAATTTTTTAAAGGGTTTGTAAAATTCCCTAATGATTTTCAATGGGGCTAAAAAGTCGCACAAATTGTGTGAAATCGTAAAACCGTAAAATTTACAAATACCAAAAATACAAGCAGGAATGTCCTGAACAAACTGAACGTTTTGATACCAAGTTTGCAGAAGTGTGCGTGTGTTTTTACGTCTCAAAAACGTACAGAAGAAAAAAGGAGAAAAAAAGCATTCACACAATAGTGAATAGTTATAAATATGTAATTAAGTGGGAAACGCAATGCATACCTGATGCATGCTTGTGATTTATTCAAATTCACACATAGACTAAGATTTACACAAACTCTTAAACTCCTCTGTCTGACTTTGCCACACAGCGCTATAAACGAAACAAATGAAGAAGTGAAAGATGTCATCATTTCTTGACTAACTAAACTGAGTTTGCGAGGCTTTCATGGTTTGAAAAAGCATTTGGAAAAAACAAATCTTTTACATTCTCTTAATACTAAACACAATAGGTTTAAAAGAAATGTTGAATGGTCTGACTTGATTTTGCTAGTTGGCCAGGGCATGGTGGTGGTAGTGTAATGGTGTGCGGCGCATTTGTTTTAGCACACTCTCATCCATTTATTAATAAATGAGGATTTTTTTTTCAACTCTGACACCAACTACAGTATTATTTTTGAACAGGTTTATATAATTTTGTTATTATCATTGGAACGGAGGTTGAGGTGCATTCAATCAAAAAACATCAAAAGCAAGCAGCCTAAGAGCTGTAAAAGCCATAGCGCCCCCAGCAGGACAAGGCCCAAAAATCACAGTCAAAGACAACCTCCAAACATGTGACTCCCGTCCAACTGCTTTGTCTCTCTAGCCTGTTTACTTTTTTATTTTCATTTTGTTTAAACCAAAGATCTTTGGAAGTTTCCTAAAATAATGTTAATACAATAAACAATAAACCCCTTGAATCTTGAAATTTCATAACAACATTGCACCCATCTGGAAATTGCCATTTCCAGCTACATTCAATGCCATGCTCCTAAACTGGTTAACTGTTGTTAGCAGACACAAAAGCTCAGTCCACAGAGCAGCCAAAACATGCAGCAGATAATTCTGTCATATCAAAACACAACAACTACCAGCCTCTATCTCCTTTTTGGAAGAAAAAGGAAATTGAACTGCTGCAGATCCCTCAAAAATTCCCATTGTGCATACAGTATACGGTAGATGTAATCATTTTTCATAGAAAATGTCTGCACGCTATGCCAAAAAAAAAAAAAAAAGAATTACAGAACTTTACCACAAAGTTACCCTTCCATTCACAATATTATATCAAGATTTTCTATTTTTCATAAATGTTTTGATCCTAAATGAATTTGTAGAGTCATTTCTGACACTTTGTTTAAAAGGGGCAACCATTATTTTTGTCTTTTAAACAAATGAAATCCTTAACTCTCACTTACTTGTGAAGCCAAAGGTGAACAGTGGTGCCTTTCACTGCTTGATTGTAGAGGGGAAAAGCTGACTTTTGCCTAAGTTACGGCTGTAGCAAGTCCAACTGCTTACATTAGAGCTAAAACAGAGTGTTATTTCAAATGACATTTTGTTTCTGCTCTGTGCACTACAAAACCTGTAAAAACAACACCCCATGTAAGTCACTCAGTCATCCTATAAAGGGAGAAAATAAACAAAGGTGCAGGTCACTCCTCTAATTGCCTCCCGTTGAGTGCTTTTGCTGACAGATGTTACAGGTCATTTGCTGTTTGAAACACCACTTTAGAGAAAATGGTAATCTCCTGAAATCAAGGTGGGTCCTCTGGTGCAGGGGTGTTCAAGCTTTTTCCAAAGAGAGCCAGATTTAAGGTGAAACTGTGCGAGGGCCAACCAATCTGCGTGCTTTCTTTGAACCCTTATAATAACATTAAATGCAAACTATTTTACGAAAATCCTATTAGACTTTTTGTTTTTTCATATTGAACAGAATTATATCTAAATACATTTTTATCTAAATTACTGTGAACTTCATCTTTGGAGATCAGAAATAATATAAAGAAAAAGTGTGTCTGAAAAAAAATCGTCAACACTAAATTGGGTTCATATATTGCATATTATTAATTATTAAATGCTCACTTCTTTAAAAGAACAAACCATTGTGATTTTGATCTTCTTTTGGCCCTTATGGCTCTGAGGGTCAAGCAATTTGTTGCCACAGGTTTACAACGGCTTATGATGTAAACTAGTCAATCACAATCTAGAAATTGCACGTGCAGTTTTTTTTAGAAAGTGTTGGGGCCCACATATGATTGATTTTATGACAGGAGCCTGTGGGTCAGTAAAAATGGGTTTGAATATATTTTTTAATGAACTTGCAAGCAATAACAAGTTCTCAAATGTATCTGAAGACAAAAAAATGTTTTTCTTACAACAGATTGGCCTGTTTGTAGACTATAACTAAAGCCCTCTCTTCAGAAAAGACACAACAGAACATTCAGTAGATTCTGCTTGAGAGATTCTTAAGGGATTCTTGCTTCCACTGACTTGATTATGCTGATGCTGGAAATATGATCAAACTATCTTATTTTACAAAAACTCTGAAAGTAAATTCCCTTTAGAATCTGTTTTCTAGCATCTGGAAATAAAGTAGGTTGTTTACTTTGATCTATTAAATCAAGTTTGATCTTTTTTTTTTTATCAAATGCCTGACATGTCGGTTTCAAATCATAAAATATTGAAATGTTGATCTTTTTTAACTGCTTGATCCAGTTCTCAATGTTTTCATTAAAGATGGATGATGCCTTCATCATGTCATGTGACTACAGACAGAAACAATTCGATTTCAATACTCATGCTTCAAAAGCTAAATCTTAGGAAAGTTAAAAAACACTTTTAATAAAAGAAAAATCGTATAAATTTCTGTCTTGCAAGAAAAATACTCTTCTAAGTAAGTGCTTTGATTGCAAAAGATTCTTGATTTGAGAAAACATGTTTTAGTCACTAGAATTTTTTTCCTAAAAGAGATTTGGTTTCTTCTGTCATTAGCAGATTTTTTTATTCATTAAAAGATAATCTGCCAATGGGGAAAGACTTTTTGACTTATTTCTAAGGACCTATTTTAAAGTTCAGTATTAAACAAACAGCTGCATGAAGTTTTTTATCTTATTTTGAAAGGGATTTTTTGCAGAGATTTTATTTAGTAGAAGCCCCAAATATGTAAAGATTTGCTGTATTTTGTTCTTGTTTTGGTGCAAGACCAAATTCTACAACAACAAAAACATATTATTTTGATATAAGGGGTGTAGCCATTATTTGATGAATCAAATTATATTCCTACAATCCAACCAGAGCGATCTGTCTGAGGCAGATTGTTCATTGAATCAAATCAACCCAAACCATTAAAAACCTTTTTTAAAAGAAATATATTTAGTGATATTGGAAGATACCATATTAAAGAGCAGTCGTTTTCTTTTACTTTGTTAAAATGTACTGTAACCAAACTTAAGTTCTGACCCCCTCCAAAATAAAAAGCTTCTTTTCTCTCCTTAAACTGACTCCTTTGAACAGAAACTACAGGTAGAGGTTTGCTTCGTTACAAAGTGTAAAACAACTTTGTTTTAAATAAATACACTTAAATGTCTCCCTTGTAGCTACAAAACTTGAATTAAGTTTTTTCGTTACAAAGTAAATTTCCATTTTTGGTTTATATAGATTACAACTAGTGTAAAGTCCATTTATTTCCTCTAACTATTGGTTAGTTACTGATCGGGTTTCCAATCTTCAAATTTAAAACAAAGAACTTGTAGAAATCATGCAGCCACCATGTCATCTATCTCTGTGTCTTGACTCAAGCTGAGCTGAAATGTTGAATTGAATAATGATAGTGTGTCAGGTTGTCCAGCAGTGATTGTCAGCTTATAAACAGATGAAGTGTTTTTTGTGGAGGCACTCCGTGGGGCGTCACTGCGTTTCAGCCTGGCTCAATGGATCCCTTTCACTGAGGAATGATTTTTCTGAGCGGTTTTGTGGGTCGACGGAAGCCCAAACCGTGAGATCAACCTGAAGGTAAAGGTTCAAGCAACAAAGTCTGGAATCAGTGTTACTCATTTATACACATGCAAAGATATTAAGTATATCCTATTTTTTAAGTTTTAGTTTATGTACTAAAGTACTATATTATTTTTTGATTGCCAAAAGGAAGATTTGATTTTATGTGGCAGTTTATATGGCAGTGGTTGTACAGTGCATACAATGAGAGATTTTGAAGAGTTGGAAAGTGTTATTTTATTTCATGTTATTTTTCCTTCACCTTGAATTTTTTTTTGCAAATGTTCCCTTTTTTTGCACCTCAGAACAATTGAACTTTATCTCGTCTTCTCTTATCTCATCTCAACTCTACTCAGCTCATCCTTGCACAATTTTTCATTTTTTTAAGCTAAAACACCTCAGTAAAAACATGTACATGTGTTAATAAAAATGCTTTTCGTTCTCATTGAACCAACACAGTCCCAAATAATCAGACAACACTTTTGCAGCCAGTTTCACAATGCTGTAGTAAAAAAAACCTCACTTGTAAAAGAAAAAAAATATATTTTTTGAGGAAATAAAATGTGCTAGTTTTTTGGCCAGAAATATTAATAAAAGTGACAGATTTGATTTTTAAAAAATAGATATAAATGCACCACATTCCATTTGACTAGTTTGAAAAATAGGGAGAATGCATACGAAAAGACCCACTAAACTCGCCAGGACTGCATAACACTGATGCTTCAAACGAAAGATTTCATGCTTTCATGTTAACACTTACAATATTTGTTACCAAAACCAGTTACAGTATCAAACCAACAATAAATCAATGAAACAAATAGGATCTGGAGACTGTATCAGGAAGATGCACATTGTCTGAGGAAGAACCACTGTGAAAGCAACAAAACTACAGTAAGTATTCATCTATTCGTCTGGCTGGATCAGACTGAGGTTTCATCCTACATCACAGGCTATGACTTTATTGGCAATTATGGCAGTATAAGAAATACACATGCTGTCAAATTTCACAGTAAGCAATATTGATAAAAGATGTAGCAAGCTTCATTATCAGTGTACCGCATGGTCAGCTGTGTCTCAATGAAAAATTACTGATGCAAAATTATTCCTGCAGAGATTCAGTTTAATTCTTTGTCCAGCTTCCATTAGTGGCATTCTATGATTGATTACAAGGTCAATACGTTTTAGATACATTTCTTGAGCCAAATTTGGTCTTCTTTGTTCAAGTTCTATTAACTCTTCAAGCCCCTCTCCTTACCTCTACCTGGGCCTTCTTCTCTATCTTCTTCTTAGTCTACCTGGGCCTCCTATTCTGCTTTCATGTTTCCTCGTTCTCATGCTCCTTCTTTGCTGCTGTCTTCTAGCTCCTTCCATTTTTGCTAAAGACAAACAAATGTGCTTCCACACTGATCATTGGATGTGATCATTCAATTTGTTTAGAAGTGTGGTCATTGTAATCTGGGGTTTTACAATGACAAAGAAGTAGCCTCAGTCTTTATTTTCACAAAGCTGTGAAAATGTGTGTAGTTTGTGTGTAATATTTTGGAAAAAGGAGTAAAGAAGACATGTGCAAATCAGCTGAGGTGTTTTGCTCGTTGGAGTGACATTCTACAAACTGTTTGGTCTTTTTTATTTTTGTATGTTTTGTTTTGTAACAAACATTGAATTCTTTTTAGTTTCTTCTTTTGTTGCCAATGTTTCTTTGCTTTGGTTTTAAAATTGTGTTAACTTTTGACTGAACTCTTTCCTGCAGGTGAGTGGAGGTTGTGTGTAAGTTTCTCTTTGGTGATTTACATGATATATATTCTTAATCCACTCCCTTCTAAAATCAAAATCCTCTCCCTGCAGAGGTGCTCAGACTAAACCTCGAGAATCTGGATTAAAAGTCTTCACATTACAGGGGAAACAATGTGCAACCAGGACTGCAAAATCCAAAGACTAATCCTCTTTAACAAGACAAGAACCTTCTTTCACTTGTGATGCTAATTAACCGATGTGTTCTCAATTGTTGTACAAAGCAGAAGAGGGAAGAACAAAACAAAAGAAGGCACTTTTTGATTAATCTTGTTCTCATGCCAAATCTGTTTGACTTTGGAAAAAGATGCAATGCTGTCCTCTGCTGGCGAGAAGGAGATACTGCTCTGCAAACCCTTTCAGGTTCTCAGAGACGAGAAGTTTACTGTTAAAAAAAAGAGAATCACATAAACTGAAAAAAAAGTTAACATTCAGAATACTAATTGGTTCATAAAAGAAAAAAAATGTATGAAACTCAATAAATTCAGCCTTTTTTGCCTATTTGACTTGATTTTGCTTCCATTGTGGACAGCAAAGTAAGAATTTTATTGTACAGGGAAACCTTTCCTCAATAAAAGCTTTGGGTTTTGAATCTTAAATCTACTACATTTTTATTTTGAAATAAAACAAAAATAAATCAAATGAAGCAGCTTCCTTCGTTTTCTTGAACAAATTCACCTCATTTCTATTTCGTGTTTTTCTGAAATAAATATCATCCAACTGTGAGCAATTCTCACTCTCTGAGCGTTCAGGCCTCAGCACTGAGGCTGCTCTCTGAACCAAACTTCTTTCAAATGTTTATTCAATTTATTTCCCCTAAAAGTTGTTAGATGAAACTGCTGCACATTAAAGGGCGAATAAGACCCCAGTGGTTACAAAATAATGAAAAAAAGGAGTAATAAAATCAAATGGATCAGTAAATTTGGCTGCCAGGGAGCAACCATGAAACTCTCTCATTATGGTTCTTTTTTTCCACGGTTAGCTCACATTTTAACATTCCACAGCCCACAAAGATGTTTGCTTTAACCATCGTCTGTGTTGACTCTCCCTCCAACCCCCAGGTGTGAAATATGTTACAAAAATAGGAAATGTAGGAAATATAGGGAGTATAATGGCATTCCCCAAAACACTATAAAACAGTAAAATGAGGGAAACTTTGTAGAAAAAAAAGCCATTAAAACACATGCTTAAGACTTTATGCATTTTATCCTTTGTTTGTTTTAGATGTTTGACCTTTGAGTCTCACAGCAGCTTTAAAGACATTCTATCATAAGTTAAATATTTTATGGAGAAAAAAATATTTCAAATTTGCTCAGGTTGTCTCAGTTGGCAACAAAATGCTCAATTTAATTTATTTTAGGTGATGTTTAAAACTTTAAAAGTTTTTTTTTTTCAAATGATACTCAAACTTATGTTCCTTTAATAAACAATTCAGCTTCATTAAAAGATGTAGAATGAATGTATGAATGAATGAAACTTTATTCCTACAGTGTTTTCCAACGCCATCAAGAGCTTTACCATAACAAAAAAGAGAAAGCTGAGCAGATTCAGAAAAAATATGTCTTAAGAACAGCATAAAATTACAAAAAGCAATAAAATGCGGTAAAAGACAGATATAATTAAATAAAATGAATAAAAGAAAAAAAATGTACAAAATCCATTGAATATTAAAAGCCATAATAAAAACACAAGTTTTTATTTGACATTTAAGCTGTTTTGGTCTAATGTTATACTTAGTTCTTTAGGAATATGATTCCATAACTGAAGACCGGCAAAGGAAAAATCATGGTTTGATATTACATTAATAAGTTCATTTCTAAGTATTTCTTTTAATATGCAATATGCTTCCATACTTTCACTGGCTTTCCACAAAAATAAAAGCACACCTGCCCTTCCTGTCCCCATAAATGACACCTCCCCTTTGCAGTGATGATGCATCTGTGTTATGAAATGATTAAAATGCCATTAGAAGATACACAAAATGATGTTGTCCCTGGCAGGAGTTCATAAGGAAAGTAAATGTAAGCTCCCACATGTGGAACACCTCATTAACCCGGCGGTTATTTACAACACTGCAGCAAAGGGGGGGGAGAGACATGAGGCCTGAGGCTGTGCTCATCTAAATAAGGTTTGAGCTGATAAAGCACTTCTTCCTACGCATACCTGTGCTTTCGTCCAAACTTACTCCGCCACTAATGAAGCTTTCTGACTTCTGCAGAGACATAAAACGCACCGCTTAAGGATAAAAACGGCAAAAATCTTTGTCATTTTAAGAAGAAACACTGGGGGAGAGATGCACTCCTTGTGTAATTATAGATGACTGTAACTATTAGGAGATAAGGTCATGAATAAATGAGTAAATATGACATGAGTGCCACCTTGTTGACATACTGTGCTCCGCATTTTTAGACTGCATTGTCGCATTTTGTTTCTTGGCTGCAGTATTTTTGGCCACCTATTGCATATTTTTCTACAGATGTGACCCAGCAACCTGCATCCTGCTGAGTTGTTACCAAGCACAATTATTTTAGCTTCACACCGTGTGAGCTGTGTCTGGGTAAAAATTGGACATGTCCAGGTAAAACCGGAGCCAATTTAAGTGCGATGTGAAGCAGACCTGCCTGTGCATAATACGCATACTTGAACATATCTGATGCACCTGATGGTTTGCAGGCTGGAGGCTACTAAGACTAACAACAAGATGTGTAGTGTTGTTTTTTTTGGGGGGGGGGCAGTTAAATAAATCTGAACTATTTCAAAGCTTTGGTTGCAGGACTGATAAACTGTTCTGCACTTTGGAGGTCAGATGTTTCTAAGACATCAGCAGTACTGCTGCTATTTTACATCAATGTGAACATCCATATTGAGTTGTTTATTTTCTTTTTTTATTTTCTGTTGTAAAATTTGTTAACCTTGTTGTATTTTCTTGTGTGAAAGACACATTTTTTAAAAACAATTCTAGAATTGATATGACAGGCTTAGTTGATTTATAATAACAATGACATACCTAGTGTACCATGTGTATAATCGTGGCAAAACACTCCTATGTCCAATATTATGTAGCATCCCCACTTTACCTTTGTCTGGATTTTATTTAACATTTGTCATTTCTGGCTGTATTTCTTTCAGGGTTGTTTTATTCTCAAATGTAGGACATACAAACCAAAAAAACAAATTAAAAAAAAGGAGTGCACTTTGTTGTTGTATCTGCAGCTCAGTCTGCAGGTTTTTGTCTCTACTAAGAAAAAAGAGGTACACTTTTTAAACACCCACTCCAATGGAAATTGGGTTGTTGGTGTTTTATATTCTTGTGGCATTGTCTCGTCATGGAGGACATACGATACAAGGAAAGCTAAGCTTAAAATTGCATTTCCGATTATTTCTTTATACAAATTGTTTTGAATCAGGGGCAGATAGAAAAATCTGTTTAAAAACGAGTTTAAAGAAGCAACAGTCAGCGGACCACAAGCTCCCTTCTCTGCTCCACTTTCTTATGAACTTCTGCAGAAATTATGTTCTAAAAAAACAAAACAAATTAAAGAAAATATTTTGGCTAAAATGGCATAATCACAATTAAAAGAAAGACCAAGTAAAAGCAAAAACTAGTCTGTCAGGTTTCAGATTCAACAAAGTGGCTTTGTCTCCGTTTTTCTTTTTTTTTTTTGGCTCTGAGATTATAATTTTAGCTTAATTACAATTCTTAGTTTTCATTTATTATTAGAGTTTCATTTACACACATACAAAAGGCAGCTCCTTCTGTAACTAAAAGGATAGTTGCTATGTAAATCTCAGACTGAAAGATGTCTTCTAAAATTTTTGTGGGAGATCCAGACAGGATGAGCTGTTTAAAACTCACGCTGTTCCTGGATGTTAGTGTCACATTTCTGAAATCATCATCTCTTTGTGCTGTACTGTGAAAATTAGTGATAAATTATGAAGTTTACTGGCTCACTTATCATTGATTCTCTCTTCTATTTTCTGTTTGACCTCTTGTGATCTTTGCTCTGATTTCCTCTATGCTTTGCAGTTCTGTCCACATTTACTTACGTCGAGTGTCGAGGTGTCATTTGAACAGCTCACTCTGTCACTCACACATCAATAATATTACCTGGTCAAGTATGTCCATCAACATAATAGTCTTGGTTCTTCCCTCATCCCGTCCATTCTGGTCCACAGCTTCATTGTCTTCATCCCACATTATCTCCTCCCTAAAGTCGACTTGTTCAAATTCAGCCACATAATGCCATCATCAAGACCTCCTTATCACTCTCGTTTTCAACTTCAGTCCCCATATCTTTCCGATCTTCCTCATATTTCCATTTCCTCTTTTACTCCTTTGATCTTTCTGTCAAAGGTCCTCCCATTCATCATAGCACCACAGGGAACAGAATTTCCAGTTGATCTGCTCCCTTGACTCTCGAATTCTTTCCCTCATATTCATAACATAATCTACCACTTTTTAAAAGTGGTTTAAGAAACCCTTTTTTTATTTCACCTCATCTAACTTTCACACTTTTATTCTTTTATTAAAGCTGGTGTTTTACCATTGGCTTTATCCTCATCATCGTTATCATCAGCACTGTGACCATTATTATGGCCCGCAGCAGTCAGTGACCGCAAGAACCATTGTTTTCGCAAAAAGAAATATTTCTGCGCCTTTGAGAAAAGATTTTATGCTCAAAAACTCACCAAAAATTGCACATGCAAAGAACACGGTGAAAAGGAATTTCGGGCATAGTGAACAACCCTCCCACCAAGACGATGACAGCATGGCAAACAAAACCGTAAAAAAAAAGCAAAATCGCTTATGAAGCCAAAAATTATTTCAAAATACACAAACAAAACCAGAGCACGCATGTTGGTGATATCCAAAGAAACATTTGAAGTTATAATGGGATGGCCACGCGAGACTCACTGGGTTTAGTTTGGTTTATTTTTCATACATACATTGTGTATCTTTTACAGGACAGAAGAAATTTACTTGGAATTTGTCTTGAATGTTCTATGTATGTTTCAACAAGTAATACAATAATTTAAGTAAATTAATGGTTTTATTTTTATGTAAATTTTTATATTCATGTGGGGTTTTTACCCCGCTTTAGTTTGAGTTGTGTTTTTGGTCTCCACTTCCGGTTTTATTTTGTTATGGGTCGTACTTCCTGTGTTCTCTCCCCAGTGGTTGTGTGTTCCCTCTTGATAGTCACACCTGTTTCCACTTACCTCATCCCTTCCTCCTTGTTATAGTCTTCGTCTCCCCTGCACTAGTTGTCGGATCGTTTTGTTGCTTCTCGTGTTTATTGAGAGTTTCTTGTTTGCAATAAATACGAGATTTTTGCATTTCCGATCCCTGTCTGCATTTGTGTCCGCCCAACAAACCCTGACATTACGATCCGACCTTTAACATGGACACAGCAGACACGGAGACGTTACGGGCACTACTCCGTCAGCGGGAGAAGCTGACGTCTTGTCTTCGCCAAGGGTTACTGGAGATGTCCAGCCGTCACGAGCGACAACTTGCCGCGTTGGGAGAGCGTTTTGAGCAACTGGCAGAGCGGGTCCAACATCCACCGTCTGTCCCTTCGCCACGCCCATCGCTTCCCACGCCGGTCCAGGGGACCTTGGATGGAGTCCCTGTCGCCCCGACTGCACAGCTGGCCCGCCCGGAAAGGTTTTCCGGAGACTCCGGGGACTGCCGGGCCTTCATTACCCAGTGTGAGCTCCACTTCCAGTTGCAGGCTCCTCATTATCCTACAGAACAAGCCAAGGTGGCCTTCACTATTTCCCACCTCACCGGCAGAGCTGGAGCTTGGGCTACCGCCGAGTGGCAGCGTGGAGCCTCAACCTGCGCATCTCTCTCGGCTTTCTTGGAGGCTTTCCAGCAGATTTTTCATTACACCAAGCCAGGCCGAGAGGCAGCTCGGGCGCTTATGAAATTAAGACAGCGGGACAGAAGGGCAGCTGATTACGCCATAGAGTTCCGGACCTTGGCCTCCACTAGTGGTTGGGACACTACTGCGCTCATGGACGCTTTCGTGGAGGGTCTGTCTGAGGAATTAAAGGACAGACTAATCGCACTCGATTTACCATTGACTTTGGACCCCCTCATTGCCCTGGTTATCAGGATAGATAACCGGTTACAGGACCATAAGGAGGAGCATGGCAGGGTAGTACCCCGCCCTCGCCGTTGGCCCACCAATTCACCTGACTGTGTTGTTTCTCCCGCAGAACCCCCGTTACTCGCGCAGGAGGAACCCATGCAGCTCGGTCGGGGCAAACTGTCTGTTTCCGAGAGACGGCGGCGGATGGCGGCAGGTGAGTGCCTTTACTGTGGTAGGCGGGGTCATTTCTGCAAGGAGTGCCCAAAACTTCTCTGCTCGTCAGTAAGAGTGGGCTCACTGACGAGCGGTGATAAAGCGCTCACTAGTCCCAAACCTGCTGCCTGCCTATTTACAGTTCAGGTCATGTTTCATGGGAAGGGTTTTCCGGTTAAGGCTTTAGTAGATTCTGGAGCAGAGCAGAACCTTATGGATGCCGAGCTAGCGAGACAGGTCGGTCTTAAATGTGAACTACTGCCCCGTCCGTTACAAGTGGTCTCCCTAAATGGCCAAGAGGTGGCTACCATTTCTTACATAACCGAACCCATTCACCTTATTATTTCTGGCAATCACCATGAGGAGACCCGTTTTTTCGTTTTTTCCTCCGCCCAGAACCCACTGGTCCTGGGGTTTCCCTGGCTTATGGCTCATAACCCAGTCATCGACTGGCCCTCCAGTCGGGTTTCTGGCTGGAGTGATAAATGTCACACCACTTGTTTACGCTCAGCTCGGCCTCCTGGGGAAGACCCCGCTGTCCCGGTAGGGCGGCCGCCCTCACCTGACCTATCCGGGGTACCGCCGGAGTACCACGACCTTGCTGAGGTATTCTCAAAGTCACGAGCCCTCTCCTTACCCCCTCACAGACCTTATGACTGCGCTATCGATCTCCAACCTGGCGCTACCTTGCCCAAGAGCAGGTTATATGGCCTGTCTAAACCCGAGAGGGAGGTAATGGAGCGATATATTGCTGAGTCTCTGAATTCTGGTATCATCAGGCCGTCATCATCACCAGTGGGGTCAGGTTTCTTTTTCGTCGGTAAGAAGGACGGGTCTCTCCGACCATGTATTGATTATCGGGGCCTGAATGAAATCACTGTTAAGAACAGTTACCCCCTGCCTTTGATGAACTCAGCTTTTGAAGCGTTGCAGGAGGCCAGGATCTACACCAAACTGGACCTTCGCAACGCTTACCACCTCGTGCGCATCAGAGCCGGTGATGAATGGAAGACCGCCTTCACCACTCCCCTGGGACATTTTGAGTATCTGGTGATGCCTTTTGGTCTCTGTAATGCCCCTGCTGTGTTCCAGGCTATGATAAATGATGTGTTACGGGACTTTCTTCATCGTTTTGTTTTTGTTTATTTAGATGACATTTTGGTTTTTTCCAGGGACGCCAGTGAACATCGGCGGCATGTTCGTCTGGTGCTCCAGCGGCTACTGGAGAACAAACTGTTTGTAAAGGCGGAGAAGTGTGAGTTCCATTCTCCGTCTGTTTCGTTTTTGGGTTTTGTTGTAGCAGAGGGAGAGGTGAGACCCGATCCCGCTAAGGTGAGAGCGGTGGTGGAGTGGCCTACCCCTACCAACAGGAAACAATTACAACGGTTTCTGGGGTTTGCCAACTTCCTCCGCCGTTTCATCCGTGGCTACAGCTCGGTGGCTGCGCCTCTCACGGCTCTCACCTCTACCTCCGCTCCGTTCGCCTGGACGGAGGCGGCGGAGGCCGCTTTTAGCCGATTAAAGCATCTGTTTACGTCTGCACCTGTTCTGGCACAACCTGACCCTTCCAGACAATTTATTGTCAAGGTGGACGCCTCAGATACCGGGGTGGGTGCAGTATTGTCTCAGCGGGGGGAATCGGACAGTAGGTTGCGCCCTTGCGCTTTTTTCTCCCGCCGGCTTTCCCCGGCGGAGCACAATTACGATGTGGGTGATAAAGAATTGCTAGCGATCAAGCTAGCCCTTGAGGAGTGGAGACACTGGTTGGAGGGGTCAGCTATGCCGTTCCTGGTTTGGACAGATCACAAGAATCTGTCCTATCTACGAACTGCCAAACGGTTGAACTCCAGGCAGGCACGGTGGTCTCTATTCTTTAACCGTTTTGATTTTGTGGTCTCCTATCGACCGGGATCCAAGAATGTTAAGCCGGATGCCCTCTCCCGACAACAGGACTCGGCTGTCCATGACTGTCAACCAGCCACAGTACTTCCTCCCCCCCGTGTGCTGGGCGCCCTCTCCTGGCAGCTGGAGAGAGACATTAGGGCGGCCCAGGTTCAGGAGCCCGACCCGGGTGGAGGTCCTGCTAACAAACTGTTCGTTCCAGACTCTCTCAGGTCCCAGGTCCTCCAGTGGGCTCATGCCACGCGACTCACCTGCCACCCAGGAATCCGCAGGACTGACTCCTTCCTGCGTCGCCGCTTCTGGTGGCCTAGTATGACCAAGGACGTCCGGGACTATGTTTCAGGTTGTCTGGTTTGTGCTCAGAATAAGGCCAGTACACAACCGCCTGCTGGTCTATTGCACCCACTGTCCATCCCGGGTCGGCCTTGGTCACACATTGCCCTGGATTTTGTGACTGGCCTGCCTCCTTCTGCCGGGAGGACCGTGATTCTGACTATTGTGGACCGGTTTTCTAAGGCCGCTCATTTTGTGGCTCTGACCAAACTCCCCTCTGCTGCAGAGACTGCAAGACTGGTCATAAAACATGTCTTCAGGCTGCATGGAATTCCCACAGACATGGTGTCGGATCGTGGCCCACAATTCATCTCACAGGTCTGGAAGGCGTTCTGTGGTGCTTTCGGGACTACTGCCAGCCTGTCTTCTGGTTTCCATCCACAGACCAACGGCCAGGCAGAGCGGACTAACCAGGACTTGGAGGCCGCTCTACGGTGCGTCTGTTCACGGAGCCAGACCTCCTGGAGTTCCTTGTTGCCATGGGTGGAGTATGCGCACAACTCCCTCACCTCATCTGCCTCTGGTATGTCCCCGTTTGAGTGCTCTCTGGGGTACCAGCCCCCCCTGTTTCCCGAGCAGGAGACGGAGGTGGCCGTTCCATCGGTTCAGCACCTGTATCGTCGCTGTCGGCGTGTCTGGCGGGAGGCTCGGGCGGCCCTGTTGCGTTCAGGGGCTACCAACAAGAGGCTGGCAGATCGTCGACGCACTCCAGCACCTGCCTACCTACCAGGCCAGTACGTCATGCTGTCCACTTCACACATCAAGCTTCGGACGGAATCCAAGAAGCTGTCCCCCAAGTACATCGGTCCGTTCGAAATCCTGAAGGTCATCAACCCTGTGGCGGTCAGGCTGCGCTTACCCAGGTCCTTGCGCATCCATCCGGTCTTCCATGTCTCTCAGCTGAAGCCGCATGTTACCAGTCCCCTGCAGCGGTCTTCCTCTCCGCCACCCCCTCCCCGCATCATTGATGGCCAACCGGCCTACACTGTCCGTCGCCTGCTGGACGTTCGGCGGCGGGGACGTGGCCTCCAGTATCTGGTGGACTGGCAGGGGTACGGGCCTGAGGAGAGGTCCTGGGAGCCTGCATCGCGGATTCTGGACCCTGAGCTCATCCGGGACTTCAATCGCCGGCACCGGGGGGGGCTTCCCTCTGCGCCAGGCGGCGCACCTTGAGGGGGGAGTACTGTGGGGTTTTTACCCCGCTTTAGTTTGAGTTGTGTTTTTGGTCTCCACTTCCGGTTTTATTTTGTTATGGGTCGTACTTCCTGTGTTCTCTCCCCAGTGGTTGTGTGTTCCCTCTTGATAGTCACACCTGTTTCCACTTACCTCATCCCTTCCTCCTTGTTATAGTCTTCGTCTCCCCTGCACTAGTTGTCGGATCGTTTTGTTGCTTCTCGTGTTTATTGAGAGTTTCTTGTTTGCAATAAATACGAGATTTTTGCATTTCCGATCCCTGTCTGCATTTGTGTCCGCCCAACAAACCCTGACAATTCAGGTCAACATAGACTTGACGTGTCTTTTTATTGATCAAGATTTAAATTCAAGATTCAATGCTAAAACATTGTTAAAATTGGGTGCGGTAAACAAAAAACCATAGCATAAAAAATAATTTAAAAAAAAAATCTGCTGACTCAGCCAAAAAAAAAAAAAATGGAATCCACTAACGAAACCACTATACATGTGTCAGGGATATCCAAAGGAAGTTTTGAAATTGTTATGGGATGGATGGCCACGCGACCTACGGCTTTGAGGGGCATTTTGTGTTAAAATCTGAGATTTGTCAAGATCCAAATACCGGATAATCTTTTTGTTTTAGCAATTTTCGCAAAATTTCACACACGTCACCAGCTTAAGTCTACAATGACACCAGGAGTTTTGTCAACCTTCGACCTTGGGAGGAGCTCGCCATGTTGAATAAAAAAAACCTTTAGTACTAGTAACAAATGAAAGCAATGAGGAGTTTTCTTTTATAATTTCTGTTTAGCTGCAAAACTCAAATTTGTGCCAAGCAAAGAAGAAAAGAAAAAACAAATGTTCATCTGCCTTCATGTTGCTTTCAGAGCAGAGGAAAAGGGACAAACTCCAAGCGCAGTTTTATTGTCCATCCAGGATCAGCAAAAACACATTTTTTGCACCTTCATGATGATCCAAATATCAAGCTAACGGAAATGTTTTTCTGCAGTGTGGAATTTCAAAGGAGTGAAGTGGATGCAGAGTTTCCAAAACCAACTCAGAAGAAGAGAAACAGAGAGATGTGACCCCTCTCTGACCTGGACTGGTTTGCATCCCAGAGTGGCAAAAAATAGATCAAACAGAAGGATGGATAGATGTTCACACCAAAAAGACATTTTCAGTCATCCGAAAAGAAAGGATATCTTCCACTGACAAGGTTACTGTTCACTAATTTAATCAGACTCATTTTTAATACCTGTGGGTCTCCAAAAATAAAGTTTTGAGCATAATCTATCTCTCACATAACGGATTAAATTTTCATGGCGTAATTGTCACATTTTACAGAGGCAGGATTCTGACCCCTCCACCAAAAGTTAAAAAGGACCAGCTCTGTGGGGACATAGGCTTGCTTGGGGAAAATGGTGAAAAAGGATGAAGCAGGAAGCCTTTATACTTTTTGTTCTGACCTTAAAGTCTCATTAAAAAGCAACCATGTTCTAGCTGTGAAATATTTAGCTCTCCGTCACCTTCCCCAGCTAAGGATTATCCAATCCAACCAAAAAAAACAAACAATTTGTTGACAGTTTCACCATGGGCTGCATATACATGCAGGCTTAAGCGTATGGCAGGATTGATCCTTTATTAGCGGCAATGTCACGTCGACGGTGAGGCGAATGATTCAGCTTTGTGCCATGGATCGGCGCTGCTCTGGCATTCAAAAGCGAGGTTCAGATAACTGACACTGACAGGCCAAAGCTGCAGCAGATGAACCTCATCGACTCCCAGAGGCGTCCCTGATCACAACCATGACGGCGCCGGAGACGGAGGAAGAAGATTGACACCAGACCAGGAGATTTGGAGGTGCGTGTCAGAGCTGATAAGTGAATCAGGTCCAGCCTTGTCTGGAATTGCTTATTGGGCTGCAGATGCTATGGATGAGTGCAGTGATCTGTGGCAGGGAGGAGGCTTGGATCAACAGGGCAAAGTTGAAAAGACAAATCTCTGAACATAGAAATCTGAGAGACTCAAATCATTTTTTCACCAGTGGAGATGATTGAACTGCAGATGGCACTTTCTTATGGAGTTTCTTTGTGCAGCCTTAAGGCAAAGTTAGTTTCCTCCACAGTAATTATTATTATTCAGTCATAATTGGACCCTAGTTAACTGCTTTTGTCTATTGTCACATTTGACTTTGATTTTCTTTCAGACATTAATCTAAAAATAAACCTATAATTAAGTTGTGGGTCAAATTGTATAAAACCAGTTCAGCTCTTTGAGACTCTCTTCATGTGCACACTCAAGGTGCACTCACACTAAATGCAATCCGCGTGGCTTGCCGACCCGTGAATTCGCTGCTCGCCGCATGGCCAAAAATGTGTTCCCTAAGCTCGCCGCTTCATTCACATGTGTGGGAGGAGCTAGTAGCTAATGTTGTTGATCATTCCATTCCTACCATTTCAGATGTAACCTGGTTGGAATCCAAGGATTTTTGTGTTTTACTTTTTAAATATATATTTGCATTTTATTAAGTAAAAAGAATACATCATTTTTTTAAACATCTTTGTACATCTTTTTAAAACCAAAAAGTAAATTAAAACTAAAGGTTTCATAGACTACATTTATTTGTGTTAATGTATTACTCAAAAAATCAGCTTGATCAATTTCAGAGTATGCTCCATTTCCTAGCTTTGTCATTAAAGAGGTTTTGATTAACCAAACATAAAAAAGCACCTACACATATTTTTTTAGGTATTTAAATGTGAATATGAACCATATTCTTTGGTCTGATTTACTCTGAAGCATTAGCACTTCTATCCAACAAACCCCTTGAGAGTGATACCCTCACAATCAGTGGTGTGAGGTCTCCAGGATGAGCAGAAACCTGGAAATTAAAAACACCACGAGAGTAGCGCAACTTTTAATACGGCCTCATTGTGAGACGAGAGCTTTGATAATAGGAACTGTAATGGCGTGGCTGAATGGAAACCCTGGAGGGACCGCTGTGCCAGAAAACCATAACAAAAAATCGATTTGCCTTTTTTATATCAGCACTCATGTGGATGTATTTCATTAGACGACAAATTGCTTACAATTGAAGATATCACGAGTTTTAGGCTCTCAGTGAAAGAACTGCAATCACAGAGACTCTTTCCTTGTTCCAGTCAACAGATATGAAATTTCATTTGGATCTATTCAGAATGAAAGCAGGAAGTAAACGAAAAGGAAAATGGTTTGCTTGCACAAGCAGATTACTGTGAAGGGACGCAATTATTGCACTGATAATATTGATTTGGCTCATTTGGCTTTGAAAAAGGAACTTCTCATTATTTTCTCTGTAATTCTTTGTGCGAGGAAATGTTTAGTTGTATGTTTGTTTTGTTTGTTTCTCATATTTGTCAGGTCTTTTTAATATATTTAAAGGTGCTGCACAGAAATGTAAACGTACTGATATGTGGTCATGTTCTTTTTTTTTTTTAACTTGTACTGTCCAGCAGCTAAGCAGATATGAGCTGAGAGCCTCTTGTGTTTGACAGATTTTACTGTTACAATTTGAGGGTTATAAATCATTGGACACACAAGGTGTATATTCATGTAAACCCCTTTTGTAATTTAAACTAAACTTTATTTATATTATTATTTTTGTATCCTTTTTTGTTGGACTGGACAGAAAAGAAAGAGGGGGAAGAAGAGAGACAGATATGGGGAGGCTCAAAAGACAGGGGAAAAAGAGTGGGTTACAGAAGTTGGGGGATGACTACAGGGGTGGGAGGGTTGAATCATAAAACAACAGGCATTAAGATGCTGGAAGTTTATAATCATTCATATGTGGTCATGTTCTAAGTTGCCCTTGTCAGTCACACCAGTTTCAGGTTAAGCATCCACAGCTGTCCTCATTTAGTTCATCAGTCTTTTTTTTTCCCAGTTCTGGTCATGAGAGGACGTGTGTCTTCAGCTCTCCTGACATACCGGTAAGCAACTTTTGAATCGGCACAGAATTAGTGCAAAGAAAAGCAGTAATTCTGCAATATAGAGAGCTGAACATGGCACAGAAGAAAAACCAAGAAACATCTGACTTTGCAGAGCTCAAAATTGCACTTGCTGACATCCAAGCTAAGCTAACTCCACTACTGACATTGAAACCTAAGCTATCTCCATTGATGACATTGGAAGCTTAGCTAACTCCACTCTTGGAGTTAGTTAACCTACGCTTCCAACAACCTTTGCTGCAACTTGCGGAAGAATTTGGATGAGAGAGTGAGGAATGAACAACGGAATAATCCTCTTGACTTCCTGGGTAGAAGACCAATTGACTTGGATCAACAAGTAAGAATGCATATGAATAATATTATCATGGGACTTCAACTCCAACCCTGGGCTAGGCCTAGGGCAGCTAACGTTAGCTGGGCTGCAGCAGCTTTGATCGACAGCGTCGAGAGTCAAGTTGGATTATTTTTCACTTCTTACTTCCAAGGGATTTCCTTGGATTTAAGAAATATCGAGATCTGCCACCTGCTTCGCAGGAGAAAGGATAAACTAACAATCCTTATCAGGTTTGTTAATCAGAAGCACAAGATAACTCTGATGCAGCAAAGAAAACATCTGAAAGGATCTTCTGTTTATTGTAATGACCATCTCTCAAAAGATAATGCTGAACTGGTAAAGTACGCCAGGCTCCTGAAGTGGAAAAAAAACTGATCCAGAGCACCTGGGTGCTGATTTCCTGGATCTACGTTTAAACCATTGGGTCCATTGGACCTGTCTAAAATGATCGTCCCAAAACGCACTCTCTTTGAACCTGATTTTCAGCTGCGATTTCTGCCCTGCAGGCAATTCTAGTTCAACGTACTTGCTGTGATATCAGCTGAAGGACAATGGAACCTGAAAAACAAAGTCTGCAGCGATAACAATGTGGAGAACTTTATAAACTCTGTTCAAACCAGAAGGACGATGTTAATCAGGCAGCAGAAGAAGGAATGCTGTCTTGCACAAAGGCTCTAATCAAATCACTTGAATTGGTTCCCTAAAGTCTGATTCATGACTAAGGATCTTTCTGATGAAAATAACCTACAAATGTTTTTGATTTCTATACCTGATTTAATTAAAAGACTTTTCTGATTAAAATGTTTGTTTAGGTTTTTATGCTGACTTATGTAAAATATTTTTTCAGATGTTGGAAACCTGCTCTATAATGCTGAGTTTTGCTCATGAGAAATAATATACACTAGAGGATGTTCGAAACTTACATCACTGATTCTTTTTTTTCTGCATAAGCTACTGACAAGTTTAAAATATCGTTTTATCTACATACATAGCAATGTAAATCATTGTTACTTAAGGGTGTTTAGTGACCTAAAACAATTTTGGTGCGGTATTTATACCTGATCATCACGAACTGGATGTGGATGACAAATGTAAAGTAAATGGTATGGTCGAGTGGGTGAGAGATTATATAAGTTCACTTCCTCCCACTTCCTTTCAAGCAATCTATCATTAGATGGCTAATTACCCTATGTTTGACATGTTTTTTTGGATGTAAGCCTCTGTTGATCGTGTTACATATGTGTTATTCTTGCCTAACTGCTTGAAATAAACAATTTCAAATCAAACCTCAGTGTATTTAAGTGTCTGGTTTTCAGGTCATCTGCTCTGTTCTGTCATGTTTTTTCTTGCTCCCATGTTTTTTTTTTTTTTTGTCTGTCATGTTTCAATGTATTAAACGTTTTTAGTTTCTGTCACCAAACCTGGTCTCCTGCATATTGGGTTCTACACAATCCCTTCCTGACAATACTTTCAGAACTTTGCTTTATGCTTTCAGCCTCTGAACAGCAACTAGACACAAGATAAGAGTTGAAACCTATTCTAAACATCAAATGCTCTGACAATAGATCAGACCTATTTACCAACATTTTGTTGATCCCACATGTTTGCATTTTGGAGGAATTGTAAAGCTCTTAATGCCTTTTTCTTTTTTATATATTTATCCATTATATTTTCAGTGGTAAAAAAAAAAAAAGTTAATATTTATTTATGAAAGAACACCTCAGGTTAAAAATCTAAACATAAATGACAAAACTTCACTATTATGATTACATTATGATTTTTTTAGCATTTTACTTCAAAGCCAAAGAGCCACACGTGGCTTCGGAGCCTCAGGGTTGCAGACCACTGGACGATGACAATGACTCATTTCCAGGTGCTGTTTTGTGTTTACACCTGTTGGTGGCAGTGTTGAAACTGAGTTCTGAGAGGGGCTGCACTTTGCTGAATTTATAGCACACTTGTGTCCCCTCTGATAAACGATAAGAACAGAGAGGGGCAGCCAAAGGCTGAATGGGGGGGCTTTGAACTGAATTGATTGTGGGGTGCAGAAACCTTTTTATTGCATGGAGTTAAATCTACACTTCACAACATCAATATGTCATTGTCGTCCACAATAAAAACAGACAAAAAAAAAAAAACAACAATAAATGACAGAAAACGTTTCTCTCTGAATGTGACTTTGCTTAACTTTTAAGTTAAGCATTCAGGAATAATTTACCTGCTGTCTTGATGAATATTTTATTAACATGTCGGAGCGTATAGCTCCTGCTTTCAAAGTGAGACCAAAGCAGAAGCATCCACTTGTTTGTCTGGCTCTGATGTGGAGTGTAAGAGGACAGCCCTTTCTTCCTCGTCTTCGTGTGGGTCCCCAACAGTTCCAGCTCAGATAAGAAGAGATTCAGCGCCGCTGCAAACTCCATCCAGGTGGTCACAAAGATATGAAAACACATCCACCATGCTGATAATAATAATGGGATACGCTCTGTTTGTGGCCATCAAAGTTCACTTTGTGCGGTATTAAAAAGGACAAAAGCTCATGAAGTTTTTCAAAGAAACAACTTTTTTGTACTGCAAACATGTAAACATTTTGTTCAGCAGCTCTATTTTGCACTACCTGCACAGTGATTAGTACATCTCTTCCCAAAATGCTCCAACGTTCTCCATTACTGAGAAAAAGGAAATGACACATCCACACACCCATCAACAATAAAAGTCACTAAATCAATGACATAAAATTCTTTTTATGAAGCTTTTAAAGAGCTTCCTGTGTAACAGCTGAACATTTGAACACAACACCCACCTCATTGGCAGAGGGGGTGAGATTCGTGATACTAAGTAATTATAGGAAGTTAGGAGACCACCGTGAACTGCTTTAGAATTACAGCAGGTTGACTCACCAGCTGGGACTGTTGCTGCGAAAGTTGTTTGTAGTCAAATCACGACAACAATTTAGCCCTGGACTGTCAGAGATGTAGTTTTGTGACAAGTCATTGCGAAAAAAAGCAAAAAAAAAAAAAACATTGGAAACTAATTGATATTCATCAGGCAAATTTATCTAACAAGAAGCAGAATTAGATTTAAAGATTTTCAATCATGGGGAACACAGTGACAGTGTGTTTGCGTTTGATGCACAGAAGTTGAAGGAGGAATCCAATTTGCTCATTGATTTTCATTCACATCCCACTCAGATCATTTGTTGTAGAAGTGTTCCCAGTGGTCTTTTAATTGTGATTACACAGTTTTTTAAACCAAAATCAAAAAATCTGTGTCATTTTCTAGGACATAGTTTCTGCAGAGTGACAGGAGTTCATTAGAAATGTGTCTCTGGGTTACAAACAGGGACTCATCTCCTCTTCCCCTCATCCACCTGTTTACACGTTTTCCCACAAGCTTTCAGCCCCTGACATTCCCAACCTAACATTACCAGTGCAAAAAACATGGTTAGGAAATTTTGAGCTATGAGGAAAATGAAGACATACATGGATGTGATGGTCTACAAGTGGATACATCAGAATGGAGCAGAGCAGGGAGCTTGTGGCCTGCCAATAGTAGTTTCTACGGCACAACTACAAGATTTTTCAAAACATAATTTTCATTTGTGGGTTTTAAATGATAATTTAATTGTCCACACAAAGAAAATGTTTATGATTTACATTTACCTGAAATTCATTAATTATCAAAAAAAAAGTCCTTGCACAGAAAAGTTGTTTGCTAGTTTGAGTTCCTTTGGAGCCAAAAACTCCAGAAATGAGAGGAAATTGAAATTGGGAGTGCAAATAGTTCATCCCTCTCAAAGTGTGCTTTCTTTTGTAGTTAGCAGTTTATTCAAAATTAAATGTCTTGATGTTCCACACATTATCTAGTTAATCTTTAAGTAATGTCAAGTATACATGCAAATTAAGATTTTTGTTTTATGCCACTCCTTTTCCATTTAGGATCTGTTATAGTCATATCTAGATTGGTCACTGCAACAAAAAGGCAACAGTTTTGAAATTTTTGGAGCAGATGGTTGCGGACGGTAGTCATGTTATTTTCCTTTTGATGAAAAGATAAAAATACAAAACAGGTTACTTAGAACTAAACATTAAAAGTGTGCACCAGAAAGACAAAGGGCTTAGAAAAAAGAGATGAATCTGCTTTTCTCATTTTCATTAAATTTTTTATCCTTTGATTAAAATGTGATTAATATTTTTCATTTTTTTAAGCAGTCTACTGTTATCAAGCACTTTTGAAAAACAGACTACATCCTGGTGCTTCCACTGTCCTTTTCCATTGACTGCAGACAGAATTTACATTAAAAATCATTACTAGAAGCAACATAGACAGCCTCCTGTTATCATCTTATTTCCAGCCAGAAGCTGTTTACGCGACAGAAAATCAAAACAGAATTAATACAATATTTTTATAATTCTTCAAGACCCAACTAGTAGGTAAAAACAGTTTGAATGCAGATTCTTTGACCACCTGCTAATTAGCAACATTTTTATCATGTTTCTGATTTTATTTTTTGCCGTTTACTCTTTTTTAATTTTCCAAAGCAATTTCTGGTTCCGGTATTATACTCTGTGACTAGAAGATCAATGAGTTATAAAGTTATGGTGTACTCACATCTTAAAAGCAAGTTAGTCCCAAATTTATTGTTTGATGTTAGTTCTAGGTCTGGATGAAAGACAGCCTTTTGTGCATGAACAGCTCATGCTGCTGAGACTAGGACAAATTTTTGTAACATTTGAGTGCATCTTTACAAATGATGGCCATTTTGGACTTTTCTCGTGACTAACATGCTTTTTTGAAAGAGTGAGGTACATCTATGCCAAATTTATTGCTCGTACCACAAAAAGCACAATTTCTCTGAAATTTCAACCTAACTGGTTCTGCTAGGAAGATCAGAAAGATAAAATCTGCAGCGTCACTATATCATGACCCTTTGATTTACTGCATGATGGAAATTCTGTATTGTGGTAGAGATACATGTCACAAATAATATGTGACTTTGAGATAAGATATAAATGTGCCAAGTAGTAGCTGGCAAACTGTCCTTATCTCGCAGTGATAAGATTCTTCCAGATTTAGTACACTGCACTAGTTTACTAGTTTTTCCAGCTTCCCATTCTTAAGGCAATTGTCAGGGTTGGTCTTTCTATGTGGTTTAATGTATAATACGATCCAGAAATAAAATAATTTATCTTGATGCTCCTGTATGTTAAGCCAGTAAAGCCAAGTCAAATAAAAAGACTCTAGATGCAGCTTTACATTTATGCTTTCTTATCTTGCTGTTTATAACAACATAATGGTGACTTATGAGCTAAAAAACCAGAAGAGAGGAAGAGTGCCGTCATAAAAAAAAAAAAAAACAACAACAAAATACTAAACACAAAAACAAAGCGATCAGGAGACACTTAGTATACAGGCTGAATGGCACAAAAAATATTTCGCACTGAACAGTGCTTTGTGTACTACTTATTTGTCCTGTGAATGATTGTAGACGAGCGTCAGGTGATCTGTGCGCTGTGGAAGCTGGGAGATGTAGTTTTAGTACTCGGGAGAGGGCTCCCATTGATGACCAGAGAAGAAGACAGAGCTCAGACTCCTGACAGTTATCAGTCCTGTTTGTTCTGAAGGATATTTACCTGAATTCCGTACCTTTGTCTTCCCACATATAAACTGTATCAATAAAATTATATTCCCATATATTAGATCTCAAGAATATAAAAACTTGAATACACCATGATAGATTAGGATAATGAACAGTACAGTGGAATTCAAATAATTATTTATCAAATGTTAACATTTAAATTCTTGTAGCAAATCCCAGCAATTGTATTTTTTTTTTTTTTTTATTTTCACTTCTCACCTTTTTTGATCATTCATAACCATCAATGTCTTGGAGAACAATTTTCTTAATTATCACTAAAATGAAAGTAAACGATGTCAGATGATTGTTATACCCTGTGTGTATTAAGCAGTCAATGGTTGTGCCCAATTACAAATAACTGTTATCATTTTCAGGATCATTGTCTAGTTTTTTTTGTATTGCTGTGATTGTTTTTCTCCTGCTTCTTAACTGAAAAATTAAACATGAGCAAAACTAAAGTAGAGAAACATAAACCAAAAACATATTTTTAATAAACACTCAACCCAATTAAAAAAAATTATTCAAAGGAACCCAGATTAATTTTTTCTTAAAACAAAAATTATGTTGGACATTTCCCCTGGCCCAACTGGACCACAAAACACATTTTTTTACATTTCCTACCCAGCTATTGTTTGTTCTTCTTAGTAGAGCATCTTATTTGCTGTAACTCAAGCTGACACTGCAGCTCCAGTTTTGGTAAGAAATGTTAGCTCCATGAACAAATGTCCATACAATATTTCTTTCTGGCCCTGATGTGTTATTTCTCTGTTTAGTCATGACCTTTGTACAAAGGTTAACATATGGACCGGGATTTTCAGATTTTTGAGGATGGGACCAAAATCGAAAAATGAAAAAAATAATCATGAAGCGTATATGTGCAGAAAAATCTCTGCAGCTTTGAAAATGAAAGATACCATCAACATCACCATGGTAAAGGTCACTTTAGAGTGCTGTCATTTACCAAAACATGGTTTCAATGAGCTACTGAAGCAGTATCACACGGATTATTACAGTTTGCATTAAGTTGCAAATAAATAAATAAATATTTTTTATTCATCGATTGACATCAACTATATGTGTGTATGTATGTGTATATATGCGTGTGTGTGTGACAAATGTGTAAATTTTTCTTAACCTATAGAAGTGAGGCTTTTTTGCCCATGCTATTTGATATTTTTGCTTTTCTTTAGGAATTTTTAATTTAGCGATTTATTAAGAACAAATTCTTAATATCTTGCTGAAAAAAGCAAATGGACATACTAATACCCTTTAGTTCTCATTGATAGTGATGAAAGATTGGAGGAACTTAAAGATTTATTTTTTACAAAAATCACAATAACCAACCATGTTGATTAAGAGTCTGTGCTACACAGAACCATTTCAATTTTTCCATAACATTAAACATGTTTGAAACAAAAGAAAACCTAAACAAAATGATTAATTTTGCTGCATTTGCTGACCACAAGAAGGGCAGAAACATTTGCTTTTAGCGAAAGACGTTCAATAAAATACAAAAAAGTTCCACCCTGAGAGGGTAAAATGTGAAACCTAACAAGAAGTGTGTTGTGTAAATTATATATGTATCTGACTGTGTTTGCCTTTGAAAACTGTCGTCTCTTACAGCGTCAATAACACATGTTAAAACAGCTTTATGTATTTCATTTCACACAAACTCTTTGTGTTCTTGCTTATCCAATGTTTACAAGCTTTTCTCACCTTCATCCATTTATTTTATCCCCTCGTCTTCCTCTTCCCACCTCATTTCTCGCCTGTGTTTCTTTTGTTGTCACCCTGTCTTGCAAATATTGGAGTGGCTGACAATTTCAGTTTACCATGTTCTGCAGGTGTGCACTCCGTGTCCGCTGTTCCCATCAACACCGTCTCCTCACCGCTCGCAGCCGCTTCTACCCAAGTGAAGAAATTCACTTCAGCATACTGTGATGGTGATTGGCCTCTTGTACCCCCACTGCTCGCAACACAAACACAAGACATGCACAAAAATAAAGTCAATAAAAAATGGAAAGAAAAAAAGTTCTGTTTTTTGCAACTTTTTTTCTTTCTAGAGTTATCAGCTGTAAAAAATACACGCTTCTTTCACCGAGAATCTATTTCCATCCTCCAGCCACGGGTTGGAAACGTGGACCAGTCAGCTGAATACCGGTACCTAAAAAAAGCCGCAAATAAGAATCTACTACAACTTGGATTAATTATTTAGCAAAATACAATTCAATTCAAGCTTTCATCTCTAATTCATCTTTGCATCCAAAAAAATATAATAAAAAGAATTTTAAAAATCTTCGAAATTGCTTAAGTACCACTGCATCTACAAAACATAACTGCATGTTTTTTTCTTTATAACAGTTTATTTATCTCTCTGTGTGCAGCTCCTTTTGGGAGTAGTCTGCTAGAATTGGTCCAATGATTGGTCAGTTCAAGCAGCTGTTCATGACAAATGTGTTTTAGTGCTGTATCACATGCAAAAGCAGTACAAGATGAAGGAACAAAAAAAAACATCCAATCTATGAACTGTTTTGTGTAAATTATTTTAAAAGATATCAACATTAAAGTACAAATATTTATTTATTTTGTATTTCTTTTGCGATTTCTAATTTCTAGTATTTGCTCACACTGAAGTCAGCCAACACAAACCCACACTCAATTGTTGCTCCGTGCCATTGCTACTTTTTGAAATGACAAAGACTCAAAACTACTATACACTGTTCTATAAGAACACACACAATAATGCAAAATGTTGCAGATTTTTCAACATATACATGCTTTTTTTATGCACGATATTTTTGACAAAAAAAAGTAAAGTAGCCTAATTGTTTTTTTGTTGATCGCTAGCTTTAATTCTAATTGAAGCACGTTATTGCTTTCAATTAAAAATCGGTGGTCTTTTTTCAATTGAATGCAAAAAGTTTCCATAAAAAAATGTAATCAAAAATCATTTAAAAAAATATCTTTAAAAAACAGACTGTAAGTGACAAAGATGACCACACCCACAACGTGAGCGCCCTGCAGGTCACCCACGGACTTTGCTGCTTTGTGCCCAATATTGTCATCGGGATTGACTCACAAACAAAAGAATAAACAGTTCATATTGGTCAATATTTGATACTTCCCCAATATTTTGCTGTGTAATGTTTGTAGATCAAATCGATGCTTTAAAGAAAGGTATGGGTTCATAAAAAAGTTCAGAGATCAGAAGTGTTTTTTGTTAAAATAATATTACATTTCTGTAAAATAAAAAAACTGACATAAGACAACACTTTCAATTATTATTAGTGTTTTGTTTTTGTGAGACAATAATCATTAACTGAATCTTTCTATATAAAAGAAATAACTTTACATTGAAATACACAAATTATTTGGGAAATGTTTGGCTAGTGGAGTCTAGATTTTGTTGGTAGACTTTGGATGTTACCGGCCACCATGGCTAGTAACCAAACAAGTTAATTTAGAGACCTGGTCAAAACTAAACATGGAGAATCTGCATTTAGCTTCTATGCTCTACAGATCTGGAAGAGACTTCCACAAAGCCATAGATCAGCTGAAACACTCAGCACACAGTGTATTTAAATCCAGGTTATTCACCCACCCGTTCTCAGCTGCATTTGATTCATTCGTATTGAAAAGTTTACATCCACACTGCTTATCTATGCTTGTTTTAAATTCAGTTCTTTTTAACTTTCTATAAATCTTATTTTAATGAACATACCTTTTATATTTCTTTTGACTGTTTTTCTTTCTTAATGTTATATGTATAGCACTTTGAATTGTCTTTGTACATGAAATGTGCTGTACAAATAAACTTGCCTTTTCTGGCTGTTGAGTTAAGGTGGTAAGAAAAGGGATACAGAGATGACCTGGGATGTTCAGGTTTGGACTTCTTAAAGTAAACTTTCAGTATTCCAGAAACAGGAAACATAAGGAATACCAAAAGTGCAACCATCTGCATGAGATGCATTTAGGTTTTGGCAATGTGGCAGCAGCGCATCTGTATCCAGGCAGTGTGTTTGATTGTTATAGTCAAAGTGGCTGCAGGTGGCACTTAAGCTCTGGAGTACCTGTCTGCCCTCTGATGGCAACAAACAGCCGGGCACAATGAGGCAGACACACAATGGCTTCAGGCTCAACAGAACAAAGGAGAGGAGACGCCAAAAAAAAAAAACATTGTTTTTGATTGTAGTGTCGTCGTTCTGTATTAACCTGACAGATGTAATTAAATGTAGACCTTATGAAAAAAGACCCTTGAGAAATGCTTTTTTCTCCACACAGAGCCAGCCAGAACAGTCTTTCCTTCACCACGGGCCTCTCAAAGGGAAAAATATTGCTTTAAACTTGTTAGCTTAAAAATTTGTATGTATGTTTTGACTGACACGTTCATTGATCATTCATTAGTAAACAGGAAAGAAGACTTTTTATTTTAGAGCTGATTATTAAGAGATGTCAAAAAAATCTAATCCTATGAAAAAGCACCTTTGCAAATGTAAAATTAGTAATTTTTTTCCATCTGCAAAGGTACAGGTTTCACTACGTTTGGAAGGAGTATTAGGGCCATCTTAAAAATAATTAAAAAAAATATGAGAATGAAGTCAAAAACATGAAAGAGCAAAGTTGTACAATTATGAGAAATAAGTCAACATTTCTTTAAAAAGGAAAAAAAAATGTCATGAAGTTGACAAAAGAAACTTTTTCTATTGATCGACACGTCTGCTGCTTGAGTTTGTATTATGGCAAAGCAGAAATTGAAAAGATTGAAAATTATTTTAAAAAATACCTCAATAATGAACTTCATTTTTACATGATTAGCAAAAAACAAAAAACAAAAAAAAAAAAACAAAAAAAAACAAAGATTTACTCAAAAGTCTCAAATTCACATTTCCCATTCCAAACCATATTGTTTGCATATCACTTCAAACATGATGGATAATAACACCCACACAGTGCAAAAGAATGCTTAATGATATTTAGAGCACATTTTGGAAATTAAAAAAAATGGGAAAAAAGCATTTGTATTAGGGCCTCTCAACTGCACAATGTTGCATTAATGTAAACACTGAAGGTACCGAAGGGTAAAATTGTTAGGTACGTAGGAGCGTTGATCAACTGAATCTCCTTAAAAAGGAATCACTGAAGCCTGCCCCTTCACTTAATCTAAAATGACAGCATCAATTTGTCACACACATAAACTCTCTAGATCGTAGCGACACACACAGCCCTTTAGAACACAAACAACCCCCCCCTGTAGATGGTTAATTAAGCTGTTTAATCAGAAAAACTTTTATCTTCCACCCACATCTTTTATTATCTTACTTGCAATGTGGGCCGTAAAAGCAAAGCAGAATGAGTCTGTTGCTCATCAAGAAAAACAAGTCCTCAAATGTTAGTTCATGCGGTAGCGCTGGCCCTGATGGGCAGATATGAGCAAAAAATGGGTAAACCATTACCAAGCACGCAGGTGGCCCACACAAATTTTAAGATCGTAGACCGCTCGGTGAGCCTACAAAGCAAAACTGTTCATGCATATTTTTTCCACAGGCAGGCTGTTGGTAGCAGGTCGTAGCAAACACCAAAACAAGTTATGGTAAGTTGTTAGGGGACCATACAATAGTATGATCTGTACGTCATAGGTGCATATGACTTACAATATCCTTATAAATCCTTTATGATACACTTACCACACACACAACAATTGTACATTCCATTTTTCTGATGTCGCTTAAGGTGGTCATGTGACGCATGTTCAATAACGTGAGTGTAGCCCATGGTGTTCACACTAGACAGGGGCTTCTTTTTTTCTTTTTCTGTCACAAGCGCATGTACGCCATCTACAGTTGGAATAGGTTTGGTGCAAAATGTCAAAGTGGTTCAAATCTTGCTCCAGACGTTTTCTTTCACGGCTCTATTCCAATATATGAGACTTTGTGTCATATAATTTTGGGCGGGAGGAAACTGCAATTTCTCCTTCATGATCAATTTTCAAATAG
Organism: Oryzias celebensis; assembly: GCA_014656515.1. NCBI lineage: Eukaryota > Metazoa > Chordata > Actinopteri > Beloniformes > Adrianichthyidae > Oryzias > Oryzias celebensis. The sequence continues at coordinate 15,786,593 of BNCR01000012.1, forward strand.
TTGGCAATTCTGTGAATTAAAAAGGATGCCATCCAAACATCACCACGAAATCTGAGTCTCAAAGTTCAGCCTAGTTTAATGTTCGATGCTTGTGTAATGACATCATATTTGTACGTAGAGGCCGAGAACATCCGTATAAACTTGCATAGTGACGCGTAAGAGTTTTGAATTCAGAAACCTGAAACGTGCTTGTACGCTTATTTGGATGTGGTCGCTTTGAACATCTGTTTCCATGGCGGTGTGAATGTAGCTATAGACTTTCAACTTTCATTCTCAGTAATTCATACAATCCAATAGGTTTGTCATAACAGCTGATAGCCCCTGCGACAAACTGGCGACCAGTCCAGGGGTGTCCCCTGCCTTCGCCCATGAGTAGCCGGGTTAGGCTCCGGAAGCCCCGTGACCCCGAAAGGGATAAAGAGGTTTAGAAAATGAATGAATGAATAACAGCTGATGGTTTCGATTTACTTGGCAGTATGCTGGTTCTCTTTCAGCTTTTGCAAGTCTGAGACACCTTGGCTTCCATTGCATGGCTTTTAGAGGCCTGACAGAACTGGAAAGGGTCAGTGGGGAAGCATGACATAAAATCCTGTTTTGGTCAATCCACAGAGGTGTGCCTTTTAAACCAAATTAGCCAGGATTTGTTTTTTGCTGTGAGGGAATGTTGTCCTGGTGAGGGCTAAATGTATGATCCTGATATTACAACAAAGTTTCCAACAAAATCACCTTTTTTTGGTCACTAAGCTTTAAAATAACAACTTATTACAATAATCAGTATTTGTATCGTTTTATTTATATAAAGAAAAGTAAATGTATGCAACATAGTAATAGGATCCTTGTTTGTTATAGACATACACATACAGAAAATGTGATTGTTTCTGACAATGACATAAAAAATATGATAAAATGTAATAAAGAAAAAGAGTAAACTAACATATAAGTGATACTTTTTTTCTGAAGGCATTGCAATGGCTTGTATTAGGGAACTTATTCAACTGTGAAATAGACTTCTATTCCACATAATTACAGCATAATGAGCTCAGTGCGTTTTACAAAAGGCAAACACAGTCATATTGTAGCAATTAAAGCTTAATTAAAAAATCTAAATCATCTGTTTTCATGTTCAAGAGTTCAGAGGGGGCTAATCTTTTAGATATGTAAGAAAAACTTTTACATTGTTTCAGAAATATTTTATTTTTTGATAAAGAAAATGCAAAAGAAGCATTTTTTGATTTGGTCTAAATTAAGGTTTGGTGCATTACTTTGACAAAACTTTTTAGGACTTTTTGTCTATCATTGCAGAGGAACTTCATTAAATAGAACTTTAATTGATCCCACAACAGGGAAATTGATTAACATTTTGTTTTATTATTTCACAGGGTTCTTGTGTGAAGTTGTTCTACCTTTACTGATAAACCGTTCAGCACTCATTTGGAAAGGCTAGCGGCTGGATGGCTGAGAATTGGACTGGCACATGGGAAATTTGTTTCCCAGGGGGTGCAATGAGCTTCATCTAATGTGGTTCCTTCGGCAAGCCCCTTCTCTCTTCTGCCTAAATGTTTTGCCACAGTGGGGCCCATGTCTGGGTCTCCCTGTTCCATTTCCCAACCTGGATACCATACAAGGTTGTGTCAGGAAGGGCATCCAACGTAAAAACTCAGCCAAACCCAATGTGTGACTCAATGAAAGTTCACTTTGTGTGACCGAAAGGTGAACAACAACTCATTTGGAAAGGCTGCCTTTATGTCAAATTTTGATAATTGTATGATTGGTAAAATCGTGCTGAACACGATTTGGTCTGGTTTCCAGGTTATCTGGTCTCTTTTACAGTTCAATATGAAAGTGTTCTATTCAGTTGACCCATTGACTGGCTTCTTGGAGCCTGTGGGCACTTCCTGTTCCGAATGCATCGGGAGAGGGGTCACTCAGTACAGTTCTCTTACAAAATCCAATAGACTTCTACTGAGAAATAAACAGCTATTACTCAGTCATTCTATTTGTCAGAATAACCATCCTTGCTCTTTTACTCTTTTTTTAGCATGTTCTAGCTAATTCCATTTTTTTCAAAATATTTTTTCTTTGTACAAGTTATTCAAGTTACAGTCTGGCTAATCATATGCCTCAATACAAGTTTGTGGTGCCTACTGGCCCCCAGGTCAGACATTCAAAACATTTGATTGACAGATTCTCTGTAGCCATTTTTCAAGTGGTATGGGTGCTGACTTCCAACAAGCTCAATCCAGATTGGTGAGAGTGGTTGCCATGGAAATGTTGACTTGGACCGGTTCGGAGCAATTGTTGCTTACTGTCGTTGTCTGGATCCAGCACGGCAGCGTTCATATCACAAGAAAATGCCAATTGAATTGACCTCATTTTGTGCTCTTGTACAGATAATGGGACGACCTCACGATTTTTTAGTTTATTAAATAACTTTTTAAGAAATACCCCCACCCCCACACCCTGTTTTTTATCTGTTATCTGTTTTTCTGCACGAATGAGCCATTGTGGTGACGCACACTCATCTAAGTAACTTAATAAAACATGTAGCAGTACTCTTAAGAATATTAATTCAACGTTTTTTGCTTTGCTTCTACAAAATAAGACTTATTATGACTAGCAATCCTTCTCATTAGCCTTATTGTAACCAACAGGCTTGTACATAAAGTAATGTTCCTTTAATCAGGTTGTGTGGTAAATGTTGTACAGTATACTCATATAGCACTTCTCTACCTTCATTAAGGTACTAAGTGCTTTGCAGTCACATGTCTCACACACACATTGTCTCACACACACATTGCCTCACACACACATTCACACTGATGTCAGGAGAGCTGGCATGCACGGCGGTAACTGCACCACCAGGAGCAATGGAGGTTCAAAGTCTTGCTCGATGACACTTCAACACAAAGGCAAGCACAGCCAGAATCAAACCCTCTGATATTTCAACATTATTATTTCCTTTTTTAGAAATGCTAGAATCAACATAGTTTTTATATCTGTCTACCTGAGTTCTTACAAAAATGATCTGCACCACTTTGGACTACAGCAGTTGTGAATATTGTTAAAGGAAATAGATAATAAATAAAGAGGAAAAATAAATAAAATACATTTATAGTCATGTTTTTAATTTGTATTTAAGCATTTGTGTTTTTCTTGCATTTTCTGTGTTGCACAATTGCCAACCCCTTTTTTAATTACACTAAATTCCAACTTTGCTCAGAACGTCAGGAATTGGTTCAATTTTCACACTCTATTTTATGAATTAACTACTCGAGTAACATTATGTAAAGAAACACAACTTCTACATCAGTAGGTTTTTTTTTTGGCACCCCTTGCTACTCTTACAGATTAAGATCCTGAAATCGTTCAAAACATTTAAAAAAAAATTTTTTTTAAGAATTGAGACTTTTTATTATTAGTATAAAAAACACAACACCTGAAAATGAAGCCCATATAATACTTCGTCCTTCACCAAACTGAACACTTCACAGAAATCAATCAACCAGGTAGGTAAACGATTTCCTGGCAAGCACCAATTTTGTGTATTCCATTTCCATACCGACAAACATATTGCTCCATAAAGCATGTCTACAATGCTTTGGATTCCAATGATGGCATGCTTTACAATACTGTATCCAAAACTGATATTTGAATGCACTTGGAGATGTAATTTTAAGGTGCAGAACTTTTTTTATGAACCATTTTGTTTCAACAGGATAACCTTACGTGAATGCCACAACAAAAGCTGAAAAACCGTCAAGGGGTGAGAGCTCACTCAGTCCAGTTCTCATATAAAGTTATTGCTACCAATGATGCCAAAACCCTACAGGTTTTGAGCTGCAACATTATTCAGTTTTTCACGTGATGCATCTTAGTTCATTTTCAAAGTAGGATTGAGCTTTCCTCATAAGAGTGTAGTTTTTTTAGGGTGGTTTTACCAGCGTTTAATCATTGTCGCAGAATGATGTTTGTTCCACAGAAGCTCTTCCAGGACTCACTCTTTTGACATACCTCGCCAACTTAATTACAGAACCTCCTTAAATGTATGCACAGAGAACTAAATTATTCATCCCATCTGATCTCCAGGGTGAAGTGGGGCCCATCCATTACTAAAGAGCATTTGATCCAGTCCTGTTTACTTATTCTGTTGTTCATGTTTTTGGTTTATTTTGCCTTTAGTTTTTTTTTAGCTGCCCATCTGTGTTTTCAAACTTATTTAACTTTCCATTGGGGAACTAATGCAAGGCTTGTAAAATGGCTTTCTCTTGTTCCAGGTTAGTCAACATGCAACCCTTAAGTTTCAGAAGTTGTTGCCATCGTACGGAGTGCATCAGAAAGCCCAAAGTAATAAAACATCCAAAATTGAAAGGAATAGAAGCATTCGTCGAAGCAAAATTGGCCATTGTCAAATCTATTTATTTGACCCTTATACTGTGCCCTTAACTTACTATTTATTATAAACTACCAGTTTTTCTAAAGTGAACGAGACACAACTTTATCAAAAAACAATAAAAAAAGGAATTGTTTTTAGCTTTTTACCATTTTGCATTAAGACAATGGAGAATGTATTTAGGCCTTTGGAGGAAAAGACAAAAGTAAAAGTGTCTTGCAGAAACCTATAAGCCCCCATGCCTTAACTTAGAGACATCGATCCACAATGGTTTAAAAAAAATGTAGAAGATCTGGATCTTTTTATATAATAATTTAGAGGGTTGAAAAAGCTCAACTGGATACGTTGCGAAATGAATAATGAAAAATTGAGTCAAGGTTGGATCATGAAAGACTGAAGTAGGCCTGCACTGTTTGAAAAAAAAACCTTTCATTTTGCTGTAAATAATTTAATGATTTCCCTTTTGTTTTGACTAAATAATCATATAAAGCAGCAAATGACTTTACATTAAATGTAAAAAAAAAAAACTAGCATATTTTATGAATTTTAAAGAGTACACAATTTAACTTTTTCAATATTTGTGAATAGTACTATAAAATAACTTCAATATAAATGTTATTTACCAAACATGTTTTTTCACAGATCATTCTATTAGTGAGAAAAAGTCACATTTATTATTTAAAGTTGTTATGCAACCCTACAGTTTTTGATTGCATAAAGCAAATTAAAGCTAACGTAAAAGGTTTCAAGTCATTAAATTATGCTGAGTGGTGTAGTCGACTTTACTGTAGACTTTTCAGATCAGCCTTCCACACCTCCATCCTAGAGCGGCATCTGTCCTACAAGTCCAATCCCAGAGCAGCAGCTGCTCCAACACGGTCCCCTCACATGAGGCACAGCACTCATTAATGTATAAAAACTCTGTATGCATCATCACATAACTGAGATCATGAAAAGCTAGTTATACTTGATCTAAATGGGAAAGCCACAGAAGTTCTATAACAGTCAGTAACAGCAGGACTATAATTAAGAATTGAACAGTCAACAAAAATAATGGCAAAATGTGCAAATAATAAATAAGTAACTTAGGAACAGCTGAATGGGTTAACACATTGTATAACTTTCTCGTTCCAAGCATCAGCTTTCTGTTTGTCTTTTTTTTGCCCTTTTTTTTTAGCATTTACCATTGTTGAACATTTTATTTGAATTCCAATTCTATGTGGGTGGGGCTTAGTTGAAACTAGGAAACAAATCCACTTTTCTTGTTAGATTAGGAAGGTTTACCCTGAAAATCATAACTTCCTAAAAAGCAGTGTGAAAAGTAAATGAAAATATCAAGTAAGAGTTTGTAAGTTTACTAAACTGAATAAAAAAACAAAACAATTATTTTAATATTTAATTAAAACAAATTTAAGATAACATTAAAGGGCTTACAAGTGGTTCAAGAAAACAGATACAAGTAAAGATGGAATTATGCTCTACAACTACATGTAACTGTTATTCAAACATGTAGCTGTAGAGCTAGATAAACTTTATTCTTCTTTAACAGTTCTAGCACATTGCACGTTTGTGCTGGGAGAGAATCCCTCCTTTATCTGGGCATCCCTGAGGTGTCTTGTTTTTTATCCCATAAGATAGAGTTGGGGTATGGTAGTGATATTGGGCTAGTTAAATAACATTGAATTGAACTAGAATTAGGGTTTTATATCATTTATTGGCAAAAAAACAGCATCTTTGTGTAAAGATGTTGTCATCATCCTTCAATGTAGGCTAAACAATCAAAACAACGTAGAGAATCAGATTAAAAAAAAGCGATTTTTCTGTAAAATGCTCACCAGTACTGATATAGTTGAAGACAACTGACAACAAGAACTCAGAGCAAAACTATACAGTAAAAATAGTTTTCTTTACAAAATATGCTCCTGATGACCAGCTTAAAAAAATTATCCATTCAAAAAAAAATCCACCAAAACTACAAATCCTAAAGCCCCACCCCTTCCCATTTGGTTTCATTGAAAATCCTCAAATGTCCTTTGTAGATGCCAAGCGGAGTTCATTCAGTAGTATGCTGCGGTTGGGAAATAGTTTGGTTTAGAAATGTCCTCTACAGAGGACAAATTTGCATTGCTGTTAGTCAGGAGGATTTTCACTGAATGAGGTATTCTACTTTTGACTTTAATTTTACAGTTTATAGAAGCTGCCAGTCATTTTTACTGATGCACATTATGTAAATGATGTAATATGTACATTAAAAAACATTATGAATGCTGGTCTGTCATGATGCTTGACTTTCTTTATCTCAATGTCATCCTAACTTTTCCTTGTGACTAATGCTGTAAAAAGAAGCTGCACCAACACAATACGAAATTGATTTTGACCCATGTAATCAACATGATCGGGAAAATATTAATAAACAGAGTAATACATGCATATTTCTCAGTTAATATAACTAAGAAAGGATTAAAAAAATCTTGAATATATTCATTTGCTCCTCAGACAAAAGCCTATTTTTATCTCACAGACACATGGCACATGGATCACAGCCCTGCTGTACAACAGTTTGCTATAACAAGTCCCCCAGTGCTTCTTTCATGCCAGCACTTTACGAGCAATGAATCATAAAAATTGATGTGTAATTTAAATAGACTCATCAGTGGCTAAAGTCTAAATCTGAAAACAAAAGAAATAGTGGTTTTAACTACAAGAAACTTTCTGTTTGGTGGGCTTCATCGCAATAATGAGGCCCCTGATGAACTACAATCAGTAAAAATGAAGACACAATGACCTTTCTTCCTCATCATGGGTATTGTTAGTGTACGACTGGCTCAAACTTCTGACTCAAATCACTCTAAAAAGTAGTGAAAAGTCACTTTCAGGTCTTTATTACGCAAACCATTGGCAGTTAGTTCTATCATTTCAGTTCAGATCTTTCCCATTTTCCATTTAAATATAGGTTTAATTTTACATCATTATTGATTCATGTGTATGCAACATAAATAATCCTTGAAAAACGATTTTCTTATGGGGGGAAAATCCAGCATCTGAAAACAGAACAGAAAACTAACATGTACGATAGTGGTGATCTCTTCTTCATTAATGATTTATAGTTTTAGGTTGCGTACGAATTCCCTCCCTACTTCCTAACTATAATGCAGGACTATCTAGTGCCCTGGATTTTAAAAGCAATTCAGACACCATGCTCAATCCTTTTTTTTTTAACAGTAAACATTAAGTAATTGAATAATTTCCCGAAGTAAAAGCATAATAAATACAGGCATTTTACAAAGGCTATCAATGAATCCACTGTGTTTTGAGGATGAAAACTTGGATTATAAAAAAGTGAATTAAAATACTTTTTTTTCACAAAACTGTTCAAGTGTAATGCATTGTTGTCTTTATTCCCCAATCCAGTGAGCATCGACACACACTGTTTTTTTGCAGAGACTTCTGGGAAATTTCTTGGGCACGCACTCGATTTTGGAATTGTAGATTCGGACAACCTTACAAAATGGCGAGCGCTCTATATAGTGCATTATGTGGTGAGTGGTGGAGGAAATCGAACACAACCTTACCCCGGGCTCATACAACATGCTGTCCGGCTCTGGTGCGGCTGCAGAGCAGTCTAGCTACGGTCAGTAACTCGCACTGACTACAGATTTCTTAAGGTCCTGCTGCAAACCTCACGTACCTCTGAAGTCACATAGGTTCTTGCGACAACCCGCCATTTAAATATGACGTCATACATAAAGTTTTCCAACTGTAGGTACATGCGATCGGATCTGGTAGCAACAGTCCAGAGTGAATGCCATCTTCTAAAAGCGCGTTCAAGATCATATGTTAAGCACATTTTTTCAATGCGTGATATGTGCCCAGTAGGTATGTAACATCAGTAAAGTATGAAAACGAACTAATACCACGTTTACCAATACATTTATAAAATCTGTTCATTCTTGAAAGAATGTGGTTTTTCACAGCAGTACATGTAAAAGCACATTTCTTGACTATTATGTGCTTATTTTGTAGCCCTAAGTAACAGTTAATGATGTGAGAATCATCTTTCCAACAAAATCTGCTGGCCTCCATACTATCATCAATCAGTTGCTTATGTTTGAGAAGTTTGAGAAGTATCTTTCTCATCAAGATGGTTACAGATGAACATTCAGTAAAAAAGATGTGAAATTCATAAACTGTTGTCTGATTTACCTGAAAGTTGAAGTTCTGCTTTGAAGTTTGTTTTTACACTAAATAGATCCAGAGCTGGTATTTATTTTGTTCTCATGCATTATTCCATCACATGTGCTGAGCAACAGAACCGCACTGATGAGCAGATTGCAAGTTTTAGCCAAGGTCAAAATCCTTGCATAACTAGCAAAGCTTTCACAAACTTCACAAACGCAAGTTTTGTTTTGGAGAAAAAAAAGCAACGAGGAGCAAAATTTCAACTCTGACAAAAGGGTAAACAAAAGCTTGTTTTTTTCCCCCCTCAGTCTACGCAATACTTGTACCTATTAACCCAGTAATATATATATTACTGCAAAAATGTATTTTTTATGATAATGACTAATTATGTTGTCAAGAAGATGGAATCATGGTGTAACATCTTTGCTCATTTTTTCTTACAAATGTATTCCTTACTTTCTGAAATGGGTTTGATATATTTGCATTTTGCTGTTTTTTAAATTTTAATAATAATGCTTGAAATAAACCAATTAATTGAATCTATTTCATTTTGTATACTTGTACTTATACGTTGTATATACCTGAAATATTACTTTGCCAATTATGTTGTAGGAAAAAAAACACAAACACGTCTTTAAAATACATACCAAAAACACAGATGTCCTAAATGCCAAAAAAACATCAAATCTTTCAGAAAAGTAATTAGAAATACAATCAGCAGATTTTACACATCTTTAGTTCAACTGCAAATCCCTTTTTCTTTTACTAAAATGTCTTTAAATAGATGGAGAAATGTCTAGACTCCAGAAAATGTTCAGCTATAATCAGATGTATGAGCTGCGGCTGTCGTTTTGCTTAAAATAAGCCTCACAAATAACCTTAGGAACACTGTAAACAGAGTGTGGTGAAATATAAATTTTAGGATTTACTTTGACCTTTGCATTTAATTTCCTATGCGACCCCCCCCCCCACACACACACACACACCACCACCACCACCTCACTTTTTTTTTTATGTAATATGAACACATTGATGGACACACTCAAAGATGGACTTTCAATCAAAAAGTAAAATAATACATAATGGATGATTAATTGGTGCTAATCTTGGCAATCTATTTACTGATGAACCTCTTGTTTGTGGGATCTGGTGGTTTTTAGATTACTTTTGAGCTGATAAACCGGATTTAGAAACAGGTTTTGAAATTGCATAATGGTTCATTAGTTACGTTACTTTACAGAGGCAGTGTTATTCAGGTTTTGCCAGCGACATCTACTGTGTTGAAGGGATAATTGGATCCACCCTCCAGCTCTGCATATAACCAAGCAAAGCACAAACATACACAACTCGACAATACTATGATAACTGCATGTGTGCACTTGGAGGATAAAAAAGTAAAATATTAATGAAACAAAATAGAAATGAAACAATTTCAATTAAGAAATACCTTATTTAATGGAAAAAAAGAAGAAAATGCTAATGTCAACCTGAAATAACATGTTGAACTGAATACTTCTCAACTGGCTCCAGCGTAGCTGTGCAGGCTACTAATACATTCATAAATGCAAATCTTCATGAACTTGTACTTATGCATACAAACAAAAAGTGCATGCGTGAAAACATCCAGGTATTGAAAGTATGCATGAATGTTTGTAACTTTTTTGTAGACTTCCAGTCAGACATTTGGTAGATTGTCCAATAGTTTGACAGGTAGTTTATATTTGCATGCATTTATACACATCCTAATTTCTGTAAACAATCTGTGTAACATTCATCTGAATATATTTGTAAAAACTCATGTCCACACAAGCAGTGATTAGCAGTATTTAATCCTCCAGTATTTATTATTACTCATTTGGATTAGAAGTCCAACTTTGAGACATATATATTACATTCTTTTCTGCAATTTGCTATTGCTATTAGATGCATTAAAGAAGATTTAACCCTTGATTATTGTTTGGTTTCTGTTTATCATGTGAACTCAGATCAATTTAAATCACTCTTTTCATTTTGAGTTCATATTAAGTCTAACCAGCATCATTCCCATCTGGATTTCAGCATTTAATTACTCTGAAGCATTGAGTAATTGGATGTGCAGGAATATGATTCCCTTATCTAATATGCTTTAGTGCTCTCTGTTGATGTCTAGGTTTCTATTGTGAAATAAATAGGAGGAATAAACATGAACAATGAACATGTTATTTTTATTCTTTACACTTTACATTTCAATTAATGCCAATTAATGATGATCAGATTAATAAATGGTGCAGATTTACTTTTATCATTGCTTAAAAAATTAGAATAAACTTAAAGCATTTTCAATAAATCTTGACAAAATACTCAACTTTCTTCAAAAAAAATAAAAAAACAAAAAAACATTTGAAAACATTCTGTGTAAATAATCCAGAATGTTTTTAAATGTTTTTTTAAGGTAGAGCAACAAGGTTGAGGGTTAACTAAAAGCAGAACAAGACATTGCTGGTTTATTTGCCAAAATTGGAAAATGTTGGTAATTGGTAAAAAAAAATAAATAAATAAGTTCAACAGCTTTCTTGCATGGAGAGTCTAAATAGTCATGGATCCTCTGCAGAGATTTAACCAGCTCATCAGACATCACCATTGGCCTAATCTTAGTTTATTTTTTATTTTTTTGGACATGTGGTAAGTTCGTGTTTTTCCAGCTTTTTAAAGTCAATCAAAATGTTAATCCTTTTTACCCATCTAAAAAAACAATTTTACCCAAGTCGTTTGTTGTGCTCTTACAGACAGTGCTCAAAGTCTTAAAATCCCGTTTATTATTTGAAACGTTGTTTTATAGTTCTTTCTGTTATCAATAATGGTGTTTATTCCCATTTGCTGACTTCACCTGTAATGCTGTTACAATATAATCAAGCATAAATAAATAAACAATGTTTTATACACTATGGTAAAATTATTTTTATTGTTTATTGTATTTATATTATTTTACATATTCACATATTTACAGGAATGTTTAGAAAAATTAATTTATGATTTACCTCAAATGTTGTAGTCTTTTACTATTTGTCAATGGGATTTGAATGAAATGCTGGGTGACTCATACATTAGGATTTTTCTTGGAAGTCTATACACTGCAGATGAATGAGGAGGCGTCATGTAAAATTTTGCCTATAGGCTTAAATTTAGTTAAAACTTGATCTGAGCAAAACAATTTCTTCACTCATGAATTCCATTACTGGGACTACACAAAAATGAAATGAAATGCATACCGTACACACTAGCCTAACGTAAAAAGAAATGGGTGAAAAAAGTTATCAGAGAAAACAGAATTTTAGCCTTACAGCTTCACTGGGATGCAACTACCTGTTCAGCAGAGAAAGTAGATAAAAGAGCACTATGTGAGCTCCATTCCTATTAGAAATACAAAGAAAAAAACTACTTAGGAAAGCAGAGATTTTTGCCAGACACCCTTAAGGATTGGTTCTAAACTCTTGGCCCAAAGAATGTGGGGAACATTTGGGAATGCACAGAATAAAACAGCACTTACTTAACAGCAAAAAACAAACTAACACTTTGCCATGATCATTATACTGTTTCCTGAAACAGAACATTTTCACATATGTTGCGATTAACATCTGTTTGTTTTATTTTCTTGTCCACCTCCAAAAAATGGATGCCAAAGATCACCTAAACACTGCTGTGAACCATAAACCCCTGGTCTGCCTGAAAACAAAGTCCTCGGTTGTCTTCCTAGTGAACTCTGGTTTGGTTTATGACAGCATGAATGCCGGCAGACTTTTCTGTGGACCAGAAAGCAGAGATGAACCAAAGAAAGTAATAAAAGTTCCATAGAAATGAATGAGCAGCAAAAACCTGAGAGAATCACACCATTTTGTTTGATTTCAGGTATGTTTTCTTTGTTCTTGTCATGTTCGGTTTTCAGGTTTTGTGTCTTTCCCTTGTTGCAGCTTCCATGCTGGCCCCACCTGTGTTTGCCCACATTGGCTCTTGCTGCCCAGGAACCGGCAGTCTGGGCAGCAACCCTGCAAGCCCCTGCATGGCGGAGGCACTCGCCTGCTCTGCTGGACCGGTAGGATGGCCAGCCCACTGAGTGCCCACTTAAGCCAAAATGGGCAAACACAGGTGGGGCCACCGCAGAAACTGCGGACAAACCCACATATGCTGACCACTTTTTAACCATAACACAACAAATGTTGCTTTACATTTGTCTGCGGATCATCTGTTGCTTCATTCCCACTTTACATCGGTGTGACCACCGACTACGGTGGGCAGTTTGGTCCAGTTGTTCCGCTCCGAGCACAAAGCCTATTCAAAAAGAGGAAACTCAGAGCAACCTGAGGCTCAGCCCGATTGGAAACACTTTGAGACCACATTGAAAGATGCATCTGAAAGTGATTCCTTGTCCTGGAACAGGGTCCGCTTGGGTGTATTCAGACGAAAAAGTTTCTCCGCATTTTTGGGGGAAAGGAACTCTGATTCACTTTAAGTGAACCAAATGTGTCCAGTCTAAATACACCCTGAGAATACGGTCCTCCATTGCATTATCAAAAGATTGAAAGGTGACCTCCAAAGCACACAAAACCACCATTAATCCACCTTCTAAATTATTCTTTTTGTTATTTAATTACCCTATTTAAATAACCTCAAACCTCCTCGAGAAAGAAAGAGGGCTTGTTTAAAATGTGCAAAGCATGATGGGACAGTGACGCAATTAGCTGTGGCAAAGTCAGCAACTACTAGAGGGGTAAATGAATCAATGTCCACTGGATGCATAATGTGTATCTATGGCTTTAAACGTTCATTTAGCCGTGATTTAAATATCTCATAGATGTTTCCGGTTCCAGTGGGTTGTGGCATTGTTGTCATTTTTCCTGGAATGGTGGCTTAAAAAAACCCACAGAAGTGACTCATTCTGAATAGATCTTATAGTAATGACAATGATAAACTGACAGAAAAGCAGTTCAAAAGTGAGGCAGAGAAGAAAAGTCTGGGGACAATGGGAGACAGCTTGAAAGGCACAAACCCGTCGTAGCTAGCAGGAGGTGAGAGGATAAACAACAAAGCATATTTTCCCTTGCGGCGATCATAGAGGAAAAACGATTGAAAAAAGGAAAAGTCAAAAAAGAAACTGAGAAGGAGAGGCTAAAGTCCAGCAGAGTGTTTAAGCAGCAAAAAGAGGAAGCAGAGTGAGAATAAATGTGCTACCTCTTGTATCATTGTGCCTCACTGCGCTGTCTTTTCTCTGTTGTGGGGGTGTGAGCAGAGGAAGAAGAGGTTGCCTGTGGTGTGCAGCTGAAAAGGCAGGCAGGGAATATTTGTGTTTCTGTTTGCTGAACTAAAATGTGCCTCTTGACAAATACCAATATTTCCACATATGATACTGAGTGCCTTTTGGCTCTTGATGTGCAGTTTTTTTTTTTTATTTGTAACACCATATTTTTCTGGGTGACATTAATAAATATGAACCAAAAAATGGGTGTCCTTTCATTGCAACTGTCAATAGAGCTCCTATTTCTCTTTAACTGCATGTAGGAGAAAAATACAAAAAGAAAACTAAGTTTAGATTCAAAAGCACTTAACTAGCAATAAAAATATAATACATTTTCTAGTTGCGTCCCGTCTTCTATTGACACCGGTCTCCTATAAATGCCTGGTCTAACAGGTGCTCATTACTGGTAGAAGCTGGACTCTAATAGTGGCCAGCAGGGCCGGCCCTGAGCATAGGCGAACTAGGCGGCTGACAAGGGCACCAACTGCTGGAGAAGGTGCCAAATAACAATGAGTAGGCTGTTTATTTTATTTTTTTTAAAGTTTATGGCATTTTTACAAGCTTATATGAGTTGGACACACCACTCATTTAGTTAAAAAAAAAATCATTTAAAACAAATAAAAGAACTCAATAGTTTGACGTAGTCTAACTTTTCCTGTTGCAGTGCCCCTCCTTACCTGAAGCGGCCACTGTTTAAGCTTGGGGGGGCATGGGGGTGGAAGTGTTGCCGCTGCTAGTGCTACTTTAAAAATCAAAGGATGAAAAAGTAGCAAAACAAGCCCTCAGGGACAGCTTTATGGGAAAAAGGGGAAGGAAGAGGAGGAGGAACTGGCTCAAAGCGGAGGTTTGTCTGTTTTATTTACATAAAATAAAATCTCAACATAACTGCTTATTATTTAAGAATTGACAGTTGAATAAAGAAGAGAGTTAAAATAAAATGAAAATAAAGAAATTTTTTTTGCCGCATATTCCAGACATTTACATTGTTTTTGTTCCAGACAATGATGGGGATGTGTGTGTGTGTGTGTGCGTGTGTGTGTGTGTGTGTGGGTGTGGGTGTGTGTGTGTGTGTGTGTGGGTGGGTGTGTGTGTGTGCGTGCGGCGGGGGGGTCCTTGTTCGCCTAGGGCACCATGCAGCCCAGGCCCGGGCCTGGTGGCCGAGCTCCTTTGAGATCTGCCTATTTTCCCCGGATGCCAGGGGTTTGTGGGATTTGTGTTGCGAGCCAGCGTAGCGATGGCCAAAAAACGCTATTTAGCGTTCAAACTTTGTGGTGGCATACACCAAAGAACATTCTGGTGAGGAATCTGCACCACGCTTTGACGTGGATCCTGTTGGCATCTGAGAATGAACAAGCAGATGAGTGATACTAAGAAGAGCGCTGCAGAAAAAGAAGAACAAGCAAACCTATGTCCTGGTGGAGGTGCAAAGAAAGCGAGCGACAAATTTGACCAAAGAACTGGTTTGAACATGAATTATTGAGCAAAGATGGAAAGGTGTGCGTGTCCCCAGGAAAATGATCAGGATGAAACTGAAGAGGATTTTTGATACTGAGATTGATGATGCTTCACAGAGAAAAGAAACGTTCACAGCCAGTCCAAATCAGAACAGAATACAATGATCTCATCATTTCAATAAATCCTGAAATGTTAATTTGATGTTATCTGCATTTTTTTACCGGATTTCACCGCAAAATGAACTCATGAGCCGTCACCATTCTGTCTGTGATGGCATAAAATGCTGTCTCCAAATGATGGTTGTCTCTTATAAATGACTGGCCAGCTTTGCCAAATTTTTGCCATAAACGCCAGGGCTACTACTATAAGATATATGGTAGTCATTTTTGTTTTTTTCCAAACTAACTCATCATTTTTCTTTTTTTGTCTTTGTTGTAACAAAAACACCTAAATCTGCAATGGTTTGTTCCAAAGTCACATGACCAACATCATTTTGATGCTGTATCCTTTTTGGTAGGAAGTGTAAAGACTATGTGATAAATTATTACTTCTCCTCTTCAATATTTTAGCAATTTTATTATACACTTGTAGAGTAGAGAAATTGATTGTCAATTGTGTTACAGACATGTTCATGTGAATTTGATTTAGAAATTATATTTGCGAGAATGCATCTAAAGTTTATAAAAATATGAGTTGAATAAGGGTTTGTTGTGACAGTTGTGAGATCTGCAGTTAGCACAGAGCCCTAAAATGGAGGAAATGTCAATTGTGTTACCTGTCAACTGTGTTACCCATTTCCTATGACACAGTTGACAAGAAGTAACTCAGTCGAGATACTGGAACGGTTTATGTGACAATTTATGTTCAAATTGAGAGACAAACAGAATAATTGGTGCTTTAGGGAGATGGGTCTGACTGCTGCTGTTACTAAATTAGTAATAGAAACATATTTTATTGATACAAATGTATGAATAAAAGCAAACAAATATTTTAAACATAGTAATTAAAAATCAAACAGAAATCAAAATTATTTTTGACAAGAAACTATATTCTGATTAAAAGACAAGAATTACAGCACAAGTTATGAAAAGAAAATTCCCGTTCTACTTTTCACTGATAAAAAAAAATCCCAGAACATTAACTTAAAAAAAAAAGAAAGGGCTTCTGTTTTTCTTTCAGACTAGTGGTGCTCATTAGCACTCATTAGCCCCAGTATACATCAAACATCGTGGCTCATTAAGGCAACTGCTTTAATTGAGTCCTGACTTTTGAAATGTACTGCTGAATGCTACAAAGGAATTACATCTGCTCCAAATGGTGACTTGATATCAGTGTTTACTGTGTAAATCATGGAGGAAAAAAAACAGTTTTCTCTGACACTGACCATTTAAGGACCCTGCAATGCCACCCTGGTATTCTAAATGATTGAACGTGTGGGACAGAGGGACATACTTTCCACCAGAACATTCCGCAAGACTCCTTGCATCAGTTTTCAAACCGCTGGGTGACCTCTTTCCATTAATTTCAGACATGCACAGAGTGGTTCTGCTGCTGGATATTGCCAATTATTCTTTTGCAGCAGAAGCTAATGCACCGGCTGCAAGCAAACAGTAAACAAAGACAAAAAGACATCCACAGAAGTGAAAAACTGAAAGCACAAAAAGAAAGCTGAAGGAGAGGAGAAATAAAAATAGTGAAAAATAGGATATAGTCATCATTAGGCGACGAATTACAACCGTGCAGGTGTGCTGGTAATGTGTGGATTCCAAACTGACACAGCTGTGACCCAGCATTAACATTTAATGAGCTGGTTCCTGCAAAGTGAGTTTCTATGCTAACTGTTAATGACTGTGGGGGTGGACTCCGAATGTCAAAGAGAATATAAATGCGTACAATTGGACCTCAGAATTCATAATCATAAGATTAGCTCATTTATTGTGGGCAGGTGCTGTGTTGAAAATAAAACTGTTACATGAGAATAGATGACCATTGATGAGATCTGTTTATCTGCTAGACGCCTGGATTTACTAAGATGTCTTTCACACTAGGATGAAGTCATTCAATGGGCGGAGAAAGTGAATCCGTTTCAAAACTTGATTTGAGCACAGTCTGTGTAGCTAACTGACGACTTAAGTGAACCTGACCTGAAATAATGCTACAGTTTCAACTACTGTTGTCTTTGAATGGTAAAACTCTGAGCAGGAAATAAAAATAAATTTTTTTAAAAAAATGGTAAAATGGTGTAAACTTGCCTTTATTTGCACTTTACTGCCTTTCTTGAAGGCTCAAAGTTTGGGCTTCCCAAATTCTCGCATTCATGCATAGCTACACAAGATTTTATAACAGTTTTTGTGCTCTGCGTGCCCATTGAACATGTGTTGCCAGTTAGTCCAAGTTGAACTTTGACCAACCAAGGACTCGAATTTGGAAGTGACTCGGCGAAACTCACCAAACTCAGAGATGTAGCTAATTTTGTGAACCCGGACACAGTGGAGGGTCTCCAAACATCTGTGATTGTTTCCTCATGATGATAATCCATGCTTGCAATGATCTGAACCATTTCAGTTTTGTGCCAAAATTGTGTCATTTTGAACGCTTCAACATTTCGCACTAAGCCTCTTTCAAATGTAGGTGGCGGGGATGTACTAATAAACAGCAAAACAAGAAAATGAAATATTCCTCTCGCTGGTTGTCCAATGAGAACACCATGGGCTATTGCCTTGTGTGTTCGTAGCTTAAAGACTGACTTTGACTGGTGCAGTGCATTCCACGTTGTTGTCACAAAAAATAAAACACCCTTTCGCAAGGCAAGCTTTTAGCAGGAGTTCTGTTTCTTGTTGGTTGACACATCTGTTTTGTGGGAAAAACCTGGAGAAATGAGAAACCGGTCCAGGGTTCATAAAAAAAAATCTGTTGTACCGTCAAAATGACAATTTACAAAACTTGACTTCATTTTTAAGTTAATGTGCCCATGCCATAGCGCATATTAACACCAAGGATAACACCTGTGTCTATTTTCACCATGAACAAAGAAAGTTTAGTCTTGGAAGTATAAAAGCATAGCATCATTAATGACACCAAACAAGGACTCGTGTGGAAGGAGAGGACATGGAGTCTGATGGCCAAAGTTTTTGTTGAGGTACTCGACACGATGCTGCAGGACAAACCACTCCATCGGAAGTCAGGGGGGAAGGGAGAAGCAACAGAAACAATCTAAACTAACTGATGGCTGAGAGACAGACTCTACGCGCAAGGAAAGGGAAACTCATCGCAGACGGACCACTGTAAATCTGACACAAAGGCCAAATAAGCAACAATTTGGTGCATCTCTCCTCTAACAGGTTAGTTTCCGTTTTTCATTTGCTTTTTATGGTTCAGACACCTAAATCGTCCACTCTGATGTAGGAAACAAAATACACAAGAGCAAAACATGAAAACATGACTGCTGTTGTAAAACCAACTGATCCTGATGCAAAGAAAAGCAGCTTTATGGTAGTGACGTTTCTGTTTCCTTTCAGAATCTGCTGGAATCTTGCTATTTGTGCAAATGTTAGAAGAATTGTAGTAGTTCGAGGAGCATATGTTTTTCTAATACGCTGGCAACAACACTGGTATTATATTTGGGTTAGTAAATAAACCTAAACATTAACATGCTAGACCGCACGGTGGTGCAGTAGTAACCTCAGCAAGAAGATACAGGCTCAAATCAAATCCCAGCTGGGATCTTTCTGTGTGGAGTTTGCATGTTCTCCCTGTGCATGTATAGGTTTTCTCCAGGCCCTCTGGCTTCCTCCCAAGGTCCAAAAACAGGTATCAGAAGTTGATTGATTACACTAAATTGTCCCTGGGACGACTGTGATTGTGTGGTCTTGCGATGGGCTGGCTACTTGTGCAGAGTCTTTGCCCAACAGTAGCCAGGTCAGGCACTGGCTGTCAGGATCCTGGTCGCCTCCCCCACACACCTGGCTTCTATCTCCTCACCTGCTCCCCATTTGCCTCATCAACCCTTCTTATGGACCTCCATGCCATTCAGCCGATGTCAGTCCGTCTCCGTCATGCGGTAGAGTTTAGTGACCCATGCTACGCCTCAAGCTTCAGTTCATGTCTTGTTTTTGTACGAACATTCATAGCCTGACCTATCCTGTTTTTGCATTTTCAAGAAATTCTACGCCTCCACTGCCATCCACTGTAAATCCACCCGGACTCCTGATCCCGCCTGTCATCACCACTCTCCTTCAGACCAGCGGCTCACCCTCTAACCCAAGCCAAGCAACAAACTATCCCTAACTCCCCACCTGGACTGGCACTCATTAAACACTTCTTCAACATACTTCTGTGTCTAGACTGCTATTGGGTCCAGATCCCCTCACACCTGACACTGGCAGCCCCATGACCCCAAAAGGGATAACGCAGAAGAAAATGGATGTATTGATTAAAGTGTGTCAAAGACGTGTGTTGTACTGAATTCCATACATTTAATATTGTTTTATTACATTACACCAGGTTTAGTATGAGGTATTTCTCCATTGTTATTCTCTTATTAGCAAATTAAGAAAATGCTTTTTTCTGAATTCTTTGTTTTTTGTTGTTTTGCAGTGCACAAATCATATAATGAACCAAAACAAAATTCTGACCCAGAAATTGAGGTTTGAACTGAATTATGGGGAAAGTGAATCCGTAGTAATTACTTTTAAACAATTTTGAGTGCAGTTGAAGCATTTTAGAAGTTCATTAATTATAGTCACAAACAAACCCAGAAAAAGAAAAGAGTTAAAAGTTTTCAAATTTTTGTTTAGTCTTGTTACATTGGAGTGTTTGAATACAGCGTGGTTTAAGGCCATTCCTGTAGCAGTTGGGCAATTAGGAGGATACTTTGAGGCTAAGTCTGTTCAGTTGAAAACTAAAATCCTTTTAGCATATTACTGATGCTGCAGAAATGGCGCATTTGTTAAATGTATGCAAATGATGTCCCTGAAGCGAGTGGCACAGCGTTATCTGTTTAGAATACAGACAATTCCTGAACTCCTGGTGATATGCTGTGAGCTTATTACCCAGTCCACAGATAGAGGCCTGTTAAAATGAGGGGTTTGTTCTCTTGTCCCACATCAACTGGCCTACTTGATGGGCTATAAAGGACAGGGAAGGGTGAAACATCAGCATTGGATCTAAATCAAAATTGATGGAAAGTTGAAGCAAATTCTGGAATTTCTCCTGCGTGTTGTCCCACATGGCGCTGAGCGCCAGACAAAGTAAGCCACAAATGTCTCCAAACAAATGTGGGTATCAGCACAATAAAGGACAGGATTTTCACAGTCATCAGAAAGCAAATGTTAAACAGATGGGAAACCTCATCTAAAGAAAGGGAAAAAAATCTATTAAACACATTAAAACATCTATCCTTGTATTTTGTGAAGTTCATCCATTGTAGTTTTTTTTTAGAATGCAACTTCTGCAATAAACGAGGAACATGGGCATTTCTATTCTTTGTTGCTTTTCCCATTATAAACTCCATGACAAATATTAATTTTTTTTTTTTAGCTTTTTAGTCTCGCTAAGAAAATGTAAGTAAATTAAAACTTTATTGCAATTAAGTAAAGCCAATAAACAACATCCCTACAAAAATCTGTTTCGTATTCATTCTCTCCTAACAGCTACAGTATATTCTAAAATGCAGAAATTCTTATCTTATGTGAAGTTCTTACAAAGTGATTTTATACTGATGTCAGTCCAATGAGACAGCTATGGCTGTGATATTGGGCTACATACATAATATTGAATTGAATTGAAGTATGTATGCACATTAAAAATGGGATAATGACAGTTTTTTTCTTTTTTCCTAACTTTTAATCTCGGTTGCTGTCAGCGCAGAGTGAATTTAACATTTTTTACTCTTAACTGCCTCTGAGAAGATATTCTATTGGTGGAAAGTGTGGCAATTTTTTTGTTCCGGTAGGTACAATTATTTGCAAAACTATTTTGACTGGGAACACATTGGTCCCCACAGTAAAGTGGTAAGGATGAAGGGAAAATGAGACTGAAATAACTTTCTGTCTCTTGCCTCCAGCCACCCTCACCCCCACCCCCCGCAGACTCAGATGCAACATTTGGTTCAGACAACTTTCTTTAGAGCACTTCTGGTGCCAAGGGCTTCTCTGACATAAATGAGAGCCTGCACATTGAAAGGCCAGTTTGAAGCCAGTCAAGTCTTAAGATTCTATCTACACTGCTTTGTTTTATCATCGATTTGTCTATTTTCCTCTTGTGCCACGCAAATAGGACTGCTTTATAAATGGAGCTGAAGCGACCATATATAATATTGAGCAAAAGAGTATCTGGAAGGTTCCAGTGGTTTCTGCTTTAACTGTCATTTAAAGACATTTGAAAAATTCTTTTCTGCAGCGTCTTTACACACTTGTGTTTCTACAGGTTTTCCCAGGACATGTCATTAATTTAATAACACCTTTCATAGATAAAAATCACAAGATTATTTATAATATGAAACAAGGAGACTAAATAAGATAAGTACAACATGACAAAAACAAAAAAAACCCATCAAATTAAAATGTATACATGGCATTAAGAAGTTATGCTACAGTCACAAATACAACTGCTACTGTTTAATGGGCTGGGGGGGGGCATAATTGCTGTCAATATCAGCATTAACACTTTTTTTTTTTGTTTTGGTATGAGGGGCTGTAAGCTAGTGGGAGAGAGTGTAAACAAAGACTTTATGATATATCAGATTGGGGTACTTCACACCAACAGTCCTGCCCACAACACATAGGTGAGTTTCTATTGAACTCCTGCTGCTCTGCAGACCCTACATCCTAGACAGTGACACAGGATTTTAGATTTTGGCTACAAAATTTTAACTCTTCATTTTGATTTCTGAAAATTGCTTTTATTTTTTGGAACTTTTCCTTTTTTTTGGGAATTGTTTTGGTTTGTGGAATTTTATGATTTCCAAAACGTGTTTTTGTTTTGCTTGTTTAATGTCTTTGCAAGCTTTATAATGTTTTGCATTGATTTGTTAATGTGCTTTAACCTTCAGGGCCACCGTAGTTAACCCATTAACACCAATAATGTCGCAGTGACACCTAAATAACTGGCTGTTTGATTTTCCGTAAACTTTCAATCTAAGATCCACAGCAAATTTGTTCTTTGATGGTATGCCCAGTTCTGATGAGATCACTGTCAAGTCATTTTAACGCTCCCTATTCATCCAATCACGTGCCTTTAATTTTTGATTCTCACTTGTCACCGCTCTGGCTGCAGGGCTCACCGCAGAAAGTGAGGGCAGTCTTAGTAAAAGACAACCAGGGTGTGACTCTTCTTGAATAAAACATAGCATTTGAATATGTGCTATGGTCCAGACTCCAGAAAATAGTCTGTTGAAATTTTTATTTTTAAATGAGAGCTCTCCATGAAAAATACAAACAGAAAATCTCACAAGGGTGAGAAACTCCCCTGTTGGCTGTGGATGTTTTTCTAGTCAGATGCATCCTGATTCACCGCCTCAGCTTGGTTTTAGGAAGTGGGTGCAAACGACCACCTCTCGGAGTCTCCAAACCGTGGCAGTTGCAGCTTGAATTAGTCAGGGAGCTCACTACAGGGAAAAACATCAGCATAATTAGGGAAATCACCCCCATGTGTAGGCTGTATCTGCCTGAGACATATTTTCTTTGCTTACATTTGGCAACAGAACAGAGAGGGGAAATGAGCGCCTGTTGTGTCAAACATTAATTAAGTATACATATATATAAGCACAAATATGCATGTTCAACTAAACTTATTTATTTTGATAGTTTTAGGCACACACACATGATGACAGAATAGTTCACCAGTCACTATAACCATGGAAACACTGTTCTTAGTTTGAATTTTTTAGTTTATTGAACATCCACTACAAACAAGCTCTACCTCTATCAACATCCTTCTGTCCATTTTTTATGGTTTTCACATTTTTTTATAGATTGATACAAAAAAATTCAAAATCTGAAGTTTTAGTGAATGAAATATGAACAATTGCTCTGACTTGAAAAAACAACTGGCCTTACACAACAAGGTAGAATGTCTGAGACGAGTATGTTTCCAAAAGCTTCAAGACCATTTAGTGATATTTCCTACACTTATCTTTATATTTTCTTATATGATCACATGTTTTCTATACTTGATGAAAATCAATAATTTGTGGCAATTCTTTTAAAAGTCTCACATGAAAACTAATTGTAGAAAAAAATAATTAGTTGATTCGAAAAGTGAAATGTAACAATAAGACAGTAAATATGTGTCAGGAGTCAGAGATTTGTTACCAGTAGGAGCTGTCTCCCGAGTACTAGGCTCACTACACCTCCCAGCAGCCCTAGCTCGCAGTCCCCGATGCCGCTCAATCTGACAATCACCCACCTGTCTCTTAAGTAGCACACAGTGTTGCTTAGTGGGAAGTATTGTTTGTGCCCAGTGGTTCAAGACAATAAATAAATAAATAAATAAATATAGATATAGATATATAGATATATAAAAAAAATGTAAAAAAAAAAAAAAGAGCAAGACAAGTAAAAAATAAAATGATTTTTTTTTTGTGGGCTAAAGCACTTGAAGTTCTATTATTTGGAATAGTGCTATGTAAATAAAGTTTGATTAAATTTGATTCAAAAAGCTGTTCTACATTTCAAAGTAATGTGTTTAAATCCTTTTGCCCACTGTTTTAAATATACACAGTTTTAGTTGGTCCCAACCTTATGAGTGAAAACTGAAATCAGACTCTGATTCCAAATGTGTAATAATGAACAATGTACTTTTAGTTGTCCAAATGTAGAAAACCCTAACCCAACCACAATATTCTTAATGTGCAGACACATAGACAGACTTGTGGAGATTTGTAAAAAGAAAATAACACTGAAAATGCAAAACTGTTACACATAATGAAAAAAAAATATATTTGTTGTCTTTGATATAAAGTAAATGTAGAAAAATAGTTTCAAAAATAACAAGATTTCCCATCTCTCTCAAAACCATTACAAGCACAACTACACTATGTTGTAATTGCATGCATTGTATGCAGATTTCCCATTTCTCAAAGTTATTTCTATCTTCCGATAGAATTACCTTATTTAAGAAGCACCTTTATGACAAATGCAATTAAAATTATTTTTGAGTAGATTTCTGTCATTAAATAATGCCGTTATAAGTGATAACTTGCAGGTTCCTAAGGCAGAGGTGAAGACTTTTGAAAAGTCAAACACAGAAAAAACAACATAATCTTAAACATAACAAATCAAAAACCCAGTGACTCCAAGCCAGAAAAAAAACAAACAAACAAGCAAACATAAAGGGGGTTTGGAAAACAGGATCTGATGATCTGCTTAATAAAACGTGAACCAAAATCTTGAAAATATAGAGGGCAACTCAACTACAACCAAGCAGGTGTCCAGATTGATAGTGGAAACTAGATGTGTAAATGTGACTGAGTATAAATAAAATCTGAAATCAGAATGAAGTTTTAACATGAAAAATAATGCCATGACAAATCAAGGCAAGCATTTCTAAAAGTATCACACAGAAAAACCTCAAACACACACTGGCATTTACAATACCCTATTGGAAAAATAAACCGCATCCACTGCAGTTCATTTCAAGAAGGTATAGTGTTACTTATTTTGTAAAACACAGTAGTTATACATGTCACAAGCTAAATATCAAGACAACGGAACATGCTGCATGGTGCACCACTCTGTTATGGCCTGCTTTAGTCATTGAAGTTGGAAATTTCAGAACATCAGGGTTCAAGATGTCTCTTCTAAAAGAAAAAAAAATCAGATTTTAATCTGCAGACAATATGTTTTATAAATATAAAGCATGGTATTTACTAGTATAATATGATTTTCTAACAAAAAAAAAAAAAATACAATACCTCAATCACCAGCCCCGTGCACAGGTTGAAATGCTCATGCATGGCATTTTTGGTTTTGATAATAACTCACGTGGACCCAAAGAAAGACCCCCCTCTTTACTATACAGTTGACAGACCTGTACTATACACTCGAAGCCTCAGTGGCAGGTGGGACTCATCCACTGTCACCTCTGAGGCCTTTACAGCTGCCAGCAAAGCCAACTGGCAACCATCATTTATGACTGGAGCAGTCATAGGGGACACAAAAGCCTGATCTACAGCATTGAGACACATTCGGTAATCACTCATGTCTGCCTGTAATACACAGGGAGTGCTTCCAGTGATGGATAGTCCTGATCACCCTTGCTCGCTCATTTTGTCGTGTGCTCTTTTTCATCCTGCTCATCCTGTCAGCCAAAGCCTTTCTCTGTTATTCTACATTGCATTGTTAGTTTCCCTGTTTCTTTCTGTTTACTTTGAGCCCTCTTTTTCACGTTTGATTGGGTTCTCCTGCGGCTTTAATCTTTTGACTCTCTCTAGACATTGCACCACGGTCACCAAAAAGCTCCATCATGGCTTGCTGACAGGAAATACCTACTGGTGCAGCAGTGTGATTGAAAAGTTTGGTTGAAAGTGGGAGCAGTGCTGCATCTATGCATTGATTTCTAATGTAGGCTACTTCCAAAAAAGAAATGGCAATTGAATCAAAACTGTGCGGCTGGGGAGCTTTTTTGCTTTTTGTTACACCACTTACTCTAGATTGGGGGTGTAAAGGGCTGTAAAGTAGCAGGAGAACATGTGAACAGAGAGCTCTCAGCAATGGGGAGGGGAAGGGGGAGTGGGGTTGCTCCGTCCCAGCCACAACTCAGAGGGGAATTTCTAAAGAATGACTGCTGCTCTGCAGAAACTGTTCTAGAAATGACTCAGGTTTTTGATTTTTGCTAAAAAACAAAACCAAAAAAAAAAAAAAAACAGCCTCATCATAATTAAAAGACCACTTGGAACACTTTTAGAATAGATCTAAAGATTATCAGATTGGGCCTTTAATGGATTAAAAACTTTGAATGCCCAAAGTGTTTGTCTACGTAGCCACTGAAGACTATTCAAGAAATGTCCTTCAAACACTATTAGTGAGTTAAGCCCGGTTTGAACATCACAGGGATCAGCCATCGAATCAGTTGGATCCACAATTGTGCTTTCTAATTCATACTAATGTAAGCTGGTTTTGCTTGTGTCTGTCCATGATAAACTTCCGAGTGGCGTATAGTCATGTCAAGTGATGCGATCGTCTCCAGCATTTATTTTTAACATGAAGGACGTCTTGATCATACACACGCAGTCCCAGTTACTGTTGGGTGAAGGCAGGGTACACCCTGGAAAGGTTGTCAATCTCTCGCATACACTCACACATGCACACCAAGGGACACTGTAGGATAGCCAATTAACCCACGAAGCATGTTTTTGGACAGTGGGAGGAAGCTGGAGTGCCTGAAGAAAACACGCAAACTCCACACAGGGCTGGGATTTTAACCAGGGCCTTCTCACAGGAGCGCTGACCACTGCGCGACCATGCGGGCCTGTACATTTGATTTTGATTTATTTTTAGTCATGATTAAGTAAAAGAAATATTTGTGTCACTCCTGTAGATGTTGATGCAATGATCTCAAACCCATACTCATAATATATAAGCCAAAAAGATTGAGCAAAAAAGGGTTGGATTGAAGTAAAAAAAACATGGTTTCCTTTTTGTCAAATGTGTCAGCCCAACAGAAACTATTATGAAAGAAAAAGGTGAGGTTCGTAAACTATAGAAAGAAAAAACATTTCAAAATGATTGCCTTTAATTAGCATTTTTGCAACCAATGAAAACCTCCAGATCAAATTTGATTAAAGTGACTTAAAGCTGAATTTATTCTCCTACCATAATGTGCATCATATCTCAGTTCAGGTATGAAAAGTTGAGGTTTTGCTCAAATAAACATTTGCAAGTTATTTCCCAACATGCTGCACTGATCAAATTAGTCATGGATCACAGGGGAATGCAGATGTACACATTACATTGCTCTTGACTCTTCCTTCTGTTTACTAAACCATAACATTTTTTTTACCAAATTAGTGGTAAAAAAAAACATAACTTAACGGATGGATGGATGGATAGATGGATGCAAGGCATGTTTCTACTTAATGCCCTTTCTTTGCCCCAGAGAAGAAACTTGTTTTGCTAAATAGAATCCAAATCCCTTTGCCCAATGCATCCTTAATGAAAATAAAATAGAAAGTACATAAATAAATGAATAAAAAAGTGATAACATAATCCTTTAAAAACTAGTTTGTGCACATAACTTCATTTGTAGAGTTTGGTAGATGAGTGGAAAGTTCAAAATACCAGGCTGGGTCTTTGGTTTATAAAGAGTGAGTTTGTCTTATACAGAGACAATTTTCTGTACAGTTTTAAAAACGTACAGTTATAAATGTGGTAGTGAAAATTCACTTCTTTTGTTCTTTCACTGTTAAATGAATGCAACCATTATGGGCACAACCCAGTGCTTTTGTGTGCTGGTCCCAAGTCTGGATCAAGCAGAAGGTTTTCAGGAAGTGCATTTGATATAAAATCAAAGTCAAATCTAGTATGCAAATTATGAACAGAACTTTAGTGATTTGACCAGAGTTTAAGTTAACAACCACTAGTGCTGTTGATCTACAACGGGGGAGTCAGAATCAAGGCCTTGAGGGATGGTTTTATAACCAACCTGCCACTGAAGCTCCTTATCGGTCGAACACACCTGATCCAGGCAATCAGCCTCAGATGAGACGGAACACCAGAAGGAGGCCTGGAGTGAGACACCCCTGGTCTACAAGGTGTGGTTAGAAATTGGATGCCTGTTGGTCAACGAGGGAGGGGAGGAAGGTGTGTTGGTAGATACATAAAAACAAAAAAACTGAGGGACTGAGAGGTAATGCAGAGATTTTGACGGAACATTTCATGAAGGACATGATGGAAAAAAGGGAAGATGGATATCCTTGCTCAAGAGACCAAACTGAAAGGAAATAAGACTTGGGAAAGGTTCAAGTTGTTTTATTATGGTGTAGATGGAAAGAGGAGTAGAGTAGTAGGAAGTGATCCTGAAAGAGGAGTTTGTTGGAAATGTTTTGGATATGAAGAGTGTCAGGCAAGAGTCTAAAGCTGCACATTAAAGGTGTACTGGTGAGTGTTGTCAGTGGTTATGCCCCTGAATATGAGCTGGAGGAGTATTAAAAAAATATGGAGGGAGATGGATGAGGTCAGAAGTGACCATGTTTTAGCAACTGATAAGTTTCATACCCCAGATGGAATATTTGCTTTGAGGATGTTTCTAGATGGGTAAAGAGGGCGCTGCATTGTGTCTTTGTAGATCTAGAGAGAATATATGATAGAGGAGGAACAGTGATGATGATGGTAAAAGGAGGCTGAGGTTGGAGGTACCAGAAAAGACACCCAAGGAAGACAGAAAGGGGAAGTTCATGGATGTAGTCAAGGCTATGAGGGTGGTTGGTGTACATGAAGAGGATGAACAGGAGAGAATGCACGCAGATGATTTGCTTTGATGATTGCTAAAGCAAGCAGCAGAAAAGCAAACAAGCGGAGGTTTTCCCACAGTAATAAAATGCATTACATATTGCCAAGATGCTTTTTAAAGTTTATATAAACTGACATAAAACTTTTACACCAAGAAAGGACACACAGAAATCTTTGAGCCAGTCCTTAAAGTACAACACATCGTTAAAAAAACAGTCAAATATGATTTTGTTATATGGGTTTTTTTAATCGGCTTTTCTGCTACCAAAGCTTTTGAAAGACAGGTGTTTGGACCTGCTCTAAAATACCATGATGATAGGACGTATGACTGGTTTCATGAGCAGGATAGGGGAAGTAGATGTGCCATTAGAAAGTGGGAGTCCAGTGAATTCACTTGAGGAAATTAAAAGGGGGACAGGCTGTAGCAATTATAGAAATGATTCCTGGCACGCAGGACAGGGGATGTGGTGACGTGTTGGATTTTAAAAGCCTTTAAACCGAGCAATATCTTTGACAATAAAGTGATTTAGAGATGGCTTCTTTTGCTCAGTTATGGTCAATTAGTTAAAAGCATTAAAGCCTTTAGGGTTCTCCTTGCAGTCCTTCACTGTTCAGTTTGTTTGACTCGATGGAGTTCAGTTGATGTACATTTATAGAGCAGGTACAGGATTGCTGTGAATCACACAGAAGTAACAGCAGAAGAGGAAGCTCTGTTCATATTTGATAGAGGGGGAAATGCTCCTTTAACAAAACAGAGAGAGTTTTTGCATTTTTCATCAAGCTTCAGACCACCATGGAAAGATGACAGTGAGATAACTGAATTGCATTTTCCAATTCCCTCCTATTTGATGTCAAACGGAGCAGCAAATGTACTTTTAGAAAGGGAGCTTAGTTAGATGAAGCCCAAAACTTTGTTTTACTTGTTTTTTGACAAAACCAGGAATGCAATGCTGACGAAGCGTTTCTTCACCTGTGCCTTTACTATTTTACACTCCTCTTCTCTAGTGTTCAAAGACCCTCTCCGAAGGAAATCCCGTTTTTGGGGTTTTTAACGGGTTCTTGTGGCATTTTAACTCATGATGGAGGTCATGCATAAAGCAAATCAAGCCCAATTTGTATTTCTGAGTATTTATTTGTTCAAATAGTTGTGAATCAGGAGCAAACAAAACAATGCAGTCTGAAAAAAAGTTTATTTGTGGGATTGATAATATGCTGGGCCATAAGCTCTGTTATCGGGGAGGCAAGTGGGATTGGTCCAGGCCAACTTTACCGCCCACAACTCAGAGGTGAATTTCTGCTGTTCTGCAGAAGCTATGTCCTTGAAAATGACACAGGTTTTCCGTTTTCATTTTGATTAAAAGTGGCATAGTCATAATTAAAATACCATTAGGAAGGCTTTTAAAACGGATCAAAAGTGAATCATCAAAGCTTAATAAGTCTGTTTTTTGTTGCAGTTTCTTCTTCGTAAAGCACTTTGGATGTCGAAGGTTTAACATCTACTTTATGCATATTTTTTGGCACACCAATGTTTCCAAATTCCAGATTTACATCTAATGCAATCATTCCACGACTTCTGATGAGCAGATGGATCCTCCCTGGTTTTAATCCCGTCTGGACCTGGAGTTGTTGACACAGCATTGTGTGCCTGTGAATCCAAGTGTCCTTCTGGCCTGCTGAGTCCACTGCTGTTCACATTTATAATTTCTTGAATTCCCACTTTGATAATCTTTTGATCTATTGTAACATTGTTCCCAGTGGTTTTTAGCCAAAATAAAAAAAACTGTAATATTTCCAGGACATAGTTTATACATAGCGGCAGAAGTTCATTTGAAATTCAACTCTAAGTTGTGGGCAGGACAGGTACTGTGGAGCAACCCGACCCCCCTTCCCCTTCCCGTTGCTGAGAGCTCTCCATTTACAAGCTTACAACCCCTCCCACCGCTAACCTAACATTACCACTGCAACAAAAATGGTGAGCAATATTTGAACTATCCAGCTGCACAGTTTTGAGCCAGATTCTAGCTCAGACGAGGAAAATTAAGACATACATGGATCTAGTCTACAAGTGGATGGAATGGGGCAGAGTAGAGCTATTGAGCCACCCTTTGTATTTTCTGTCTGTTTTTGTCTGCTCTTCATTCACAACAAATTATATAGAGAAATATTTAAGAACGCAATTTTAATCTTATATTTTTTATGTACAGTATGTCCTCCAGCATGAAGAAAATGTCACAAAAACAAGTTAAAAATTCAACTTCATCTGAGTTGGTATTTCAATGCTAATCCCATCAATAAGTTTGCAGACAAAACAACAGTAGCTGGCCTCATCCAGGCTGATTAAAATCTGGCTTACAGAGAAGAAGAGACAATGTCTGGAGGACTTCTGTAACAGTAAAACATGTGTTTTATTTAAAAAAAAAAGAAGAAAAAAATGACACAAATGAGGGACAGTTATCAGCACAAAGTTCAGCGAAATCGAGATAACAGACACTCTGACCTAATGCTTTTAGACCAGAGTTCTTGTTAGGAGGATGTACACTTTGTGTGCCCGTTGAGGAGATTTCACCTCCCTCCTGCATTTCCGCCTCCCACAGAGGCACTGCTGACAATGCATCTCTATAGCCGGAAGCCTGCAGCACATCGCACTGGAAACTCCTGCAGAGGGTTATGAGCATGGCTGAGAAAGTTTTTGGGACCTCACCGCTCCATATTCACTATAATGCATCAAAACACTGTCTGACCAGGGCCCACAACATCAGCAGGGTTACCTATCACCCCTATTATGGACCGATTTGTGCTGCTGGCCTCTGGAATGAGGTTCTGCAGCCTCTGGAGCAGATTCAAAAACAGCTTCTCTCTTCAGTCTACATCTTAGAAGCAGTAGAAATACTGACTCAGGGTATTGCTGTTCAGCTGAAATTTGTTTAAAGTGAGTCATGTCCTTGTCCTTATATTGTATAAAAAATGTTGTTTTTTTAGGGCTGGCAACGTTAACGTGTTAATACATATGATAAATGAAAAAAAAAATGTAATGTAAAATGTTATTAACACATTAATTACATGCCAGAAGCGATGGTCTTTCACATTGGGCATTATTCCATGTATACCATGGTCACTTACAAAAGAAATAAATATTCAGTCAATTTTTAGTTCTTTATTCTTGTTATTTTTTTTCACAAAAAGTTTACAGAGAGACTGACTCGGACATTGAGGAGAGGGAATCTGGCGTATTAGTTGAAGAAGTAGCCCAACTTTTTATGTCGGATACAGAAGAATGAGGACTTTGAGGGATCTGTGGATGAGGATTGATAAATAAAAAAGTGAGTACGTTGCTAAAAACCAACAACTTACAACTGAACTCAGTTTTGCTCCTGCTGCGTTTTTCAAAAGCACACACCAGCATGACTGTTTCAAGCTAGCGTACTGGTATATTTTACCACCCAATAAGTCGGTGCGCTCAATGTGCGCGTTAAATACAGAAATATCGCTCATAACTGAGAATATGCCTTTTAATACGGTGCGCCATATGGTCACGAAAAGACAATACTCATCAGGAAATTGGAATAAATTGGGGTAACTTCTGATGGATTTTTAAAAAAAAAACTGTATGAAATACAATAAAATCTATGTATAGTTGACTTCTGAAAATGTTCAAACTCTTCATTTGACTTTACTTTGAAATGAGCAGCTGTATCTAAAATCTAGTGGTTAGGAAAAATGACTAACAACTGACTAAATGACCAAAAACTGGAATGGGGGATTTCTTGCAGAAAAAATCATTAATATATTCTCTTAAATTGTCACGAGGAAATGATTTTTTTAGCAGTTACAAGTACTTTGGAGCAGAAATGTGTACTTTCTTGATGCACACTTCCAAGTTTGAAGCACTTAATTGGAAAAAGTCAAAGTGTCTAAAGCTTCATGAAAACTAAATTCCACAATTAATTTCTTCTTCTTATCAGCCAATCCGTGCTTCAATACTGCAACAATGTCCACAAGTCCACATTTATCTCTGCAGTGCACTGATGAAAAGTGTCAGTCACATTTAAAAGTTTCTTTGTCACTGAAATAAAACAGGAGTGGAGGTTTTTCAGCAATATTGTGACAGAATTTGATTCTAGATGAAATAATCTGTATTCATACATGACTTTTATGTAACTTTATATTATAAAAAATACAAAAAACATATACACTGCTCAAAAACATAAAGAGAACCCATAAACAACGCAACGTTACTCCAAGTCAATCACACTTCTGTGTAATCAAACTGTCCAATTAGGAAGCATTCAAGTTGGTGAAATATGTTTAGAAAAGCTTATTTAAAGGGCAAACACAATGTTTCTTTCTTATGGTAGTGTAACTAAATAAGTAAATAAATTAAAGAAGTTCCATCTGTTTTTAATACAGATTCTCACTTTAGTTTTAAACCTCCCTTAAGTTTATTTAGGGTTATCTTTATAGTCTTTTGATATTTTGAAAGATCTTTTTGAATTTTGTATCTTTGTCACGTCTCTATTAGACAAAGTGGAAACATTTTATAATAGAATTTTACCAATTAGAGCCTCACCTGAGAGTCTGAAGTTTAATTTTCTGGATGTTTAATCTGTTCATTTGAACCGCATGGCATCTTGACAGGGAAATAAATCAGCAGCCACGAATGAACAGCCTCAGCATCTTAGCCTTTTTGCTAAAGCAAGTCAGGTGGTTATTCTTACATATGTGACCCCAAAGAGCAGAAATGACTAGAACGGGTCAGTGGGTCACTTCCATCTGTTTTGTCAGCGAACATTTAGAAGCTTCTATGGATAATGGCTCAGTGAGTTTTTAGAATAATAATTGCTCTACATCAAATAAAGCTCAGATTTCTGACCTTTACTAAGAACTCCATTACCATGTCTGAATCTAAGGAGAAGATGCTTCATCATAAGTTTGTTCGAAAGATTTGACTTTCTTCATTTTATTTTGGTGATCTAGAAACATTTCCTGACAGTGACAGCTTACTTTATTGATGACCAAACATTCATAACCGCCACTGAAAGAGAAGAATATATCACGATGACATTTTCTTGGTCTATTTTTTAAAAATTGACAAACAAGTTCATCAGAAAAACTTTGCTTTGTTACTCTTTTATGCCGTCTTTTAAGACACAAATCTCACTATGAGATGTGCTGGTTGTCTTTTCAGCCCACATAAAGTAAAACAAAGGCCCCACACAATGAGCATGGTTTATCTTTGTACTGGAATCAATCCAAATGCTGACATCTGCTATGCTTGCCCAATTTTTTTTTTTTATTATGCTCTGGTGCTTTGGCATAATGTTCAATCATAAGCTCCCATCTGCCGGTTTCACTCCTGACATGACCGTCTGTGGACTTTTGCAACATCTTTGCATGTGATCTGCAGCTAAAAGTGTTGGAACAGTCCATGTGCAAAAAGTTCATACTTTCTGTAACTGGAGTTGATGTAGCAGTGTTTCGGTTTAGCACCTCCTCCACAGATCTTGTGGTTCAAGGGTTTATTTAACACTCAGATGAGAAAATAGAAGTGCAGTTTAAAGGTAGACCTAACAATTGTTGATATGCACTCTTAAACTTGGTTTGTTACTACGCTTAAAAAAACACTTAAAAGAAAATTGTGTTTTTGGTGTTTTCAATGTGTTCTTGTGGAATTTTCTGGCAGAAAATGTTGCTTAAAATTGTATTTCTTAGATAAAAAGATTGCAAAAATCGTTTGACGAAAACGTTGCCTGTTTGTGATGTACAAAACATGCTGGATGGAGCACAAGCTCCCTGCTCTGCTCCATTCTGATGCATCCTCTTGTATGAAAAAAATATAACTCACAAGATACAAAAAACAAGTTGTCAAACTGCTGTACAACCTTAATAAAAGCACTAAAATGCATATAGTGGGATTATTTTTTGTCATTTTACAGCGTTTTTGGTGCTTTGACTA
This sequence comes from Oryzias celebensis, assembly GCA_014656515.1. Lineage (NCBI taxonomy): Eukaryota > Metazoa > Chordata > Actinopteri > Beloniformes > Adrianichthyidae > Oryzias > Oryzias celebensis. The sequence continues at coordinate 15,821,287 of BNCR01000012.1, forward strand.
GATGGACATTCATTAGGAACATGACCACATTTCCTGGGTTGGTTGGTTTAATTCTTACCCTAGTAAAAAAACAGCTGCATAATTATCACCGTCTGCAGTAAGAGCATGAAAATATATCTGCACACCAGCCCTCATTACCTTTATTAGGTACACCTGTGTCATAAAAATCAGCCAGCCAACCCCCCAATTAGTTACTATCCTGTGTCTACTGACAGTTTTGTTCGACTGAGGCTTTTCTTGTTTTTAATGCCTCAGCATGCGTGATTTTTTTTTTTTTGTTTGTTTTAAACTGTGCTGCTATATGTTCACACTTAAGACGGAGTATTGGGACCACCAAGAAAAAAAAAAAAGTATTATTTTTTTATTAAAGTTGTAAATTTACAAGAAAAAAACGTTTTTTTATTTTCAATCTACTTTAAATGTACTGCTTTTTCACATAAATTTACGAGATTGGACCACACACGAACAAAGTTAGCATTACAAGATAAAAGTCAAAGGGAACCTACTGTTAAGCAAGCGAATGCCATGTGCAGCAGAGATGACTGAGATGAACTAGAATTTGGTCAATATGTCTTGGATTTGATCTTTTTTTTTTTTTTTTTTCATTACAAGGTTTCAAGTGTTTGGAAGCTCCTACATTTGATTTTCGGTTAATTAAGGTTTTATTTATTGTGGCTTGCAGGATATGTCTGTCTGAAGAGGCCCAGTTTTCAATATTTCTCTTCAATGTTCTTATGCTAATAATCATTTGGCGATTTTGAGGTGCCAAAAGGTTCTGAATTTTTTGGTATTCGAAACCTATTCAGAAATAAAGCTTTTACGAAATGCTCTACGTCTTTTACGAAATGCTCTACGTCTTTCATCTTCGAGCACAGCTCTGATAAGCTCCTCCCAATCTTTCACATTTTCAACTGCATGGGTGTGTAAATGCATGAAATTAACATCAAAATGCAATGTTGGGGAAGGGTAAAAAATATGTGCTATATTTGACTGCCAACTTTTGAGGCTGTTGGGTTCAGATGTCATGGGTGTTTTTTTACACTCATTCTACACGTGAAAAGATTTTTACAACACAAGCTTTTTTTTGACAAAAAACTGCTTAATCATTGTTCAAGACCACTGGGAACAATTTCCAATAGATAATTGATAGATCCAATAGATAATTGGTTGAGATTTAACTGTGTGGTACTTTTCACAAATTAAAAAGTACTTAACAAGACTGAAGAACAATGAGGGATGAGTAATCAAACTAGATGGTGGAAACTTAAAAAAAAAACAATGTATATGTATGATGAAAAACTGATTCCTAAAAGCAAGGTAACTAAAATGTTGCCTGAATACACAACTCTTGGGGTGTTTTTTATAAGTTGACAAGGTCAAACAAGAGCAGGAACGAAAGGAGGGTCCACAGTTTTGGCAACGATGAAGCATTTAATTTGAAAATCTCAGCTATCGAGCCCGGGAGAGTGGATTTAAAAGGTCACATAAATTTTTGGCCCTTCACCATGTAAAGATCCTCCAAACTTCAAATTTCAAATCAATGTGAACTTTTATCTTCAGGCCAGTGCAAAGCAGACAGGACGAGGGTGAGGCAAGGCCAGACAACTTTAGTTTGAAGGTTTGCTGGGAATTTTGAACAACCTGCAGATGATTTGAGCTATGAGGTTAGTTAAAATTGTGACCTGATGCAAAGCAGTTCTATTCTGCAATGTCCTAAAAGCCCCAAAGCATATCTTTTTTAAACTTAAAGTACATTTTAGAAACATTTTATGGAATAAAAGCCTAGTCTCCAAAAAGTAACATTGACCTGAGCCCTTTGTATTATATTACATATGTATTTTTTATAACTTTAGGTGTGATATGATCAATCATACACTTGGCCCCAAAAGGAGACTGCAAAGTCAGCATGAAAGGTTGGAAAAAGTTTGCTGTTTGTTGCAGTGTGATGGAGGAGCAGAGATGGGGATGATCAGAAAGGCTGGAGAAGGTGGAGGAGAGCTAGGAATGTAGCTGGAGGGAGGGCAGGGATGCAGAGCATAGCTGGATGGATGATTGAGAGTTGGAGAAGGAAGCCAAAAGCAGAGGAAGCAGGGCAGGTTAAAGCTGAGCAAGCAAAGCTGGCAGAAGGCAGAGAGTGAAAACGGCAGCAGACAAAAAGATGGAAAACGAAGAAAAAGCTATCAGGAATTAATCAAATAACAGAAAACAGGAGGGATTGGACACAGACTGATTTCAAATCGGACTTTACCTGAGGAAAGGCTTGCAACAGCAAGGAAATAAAAAGACAGGCACGCACCCTGAAAGACTCATCTGCCAATTTCAAACAGGCAGAGATAGGAAGACATGCTCAGGGTACACAAAGGCAGGGAATGAACAGAAACACATGGGGATGGGGAGAAAAACAAAAGCAGCATCGACCGTGTCTGTTAAGGTCTGCTGGTTTCCACAGGGCTCACATATCTGTGAAATACTACAGCCTCTAAATGAGAAAACACTTTGTCAATATGCATCAAAATTACTTCTGTCGTCAAACGGCAAGAAAGACCATACACAGTATAGGAAAATATAAGAAAATACAACATTTTCTTTTGTAAATTGAAAGTTGTAACTTAAAAACAAAGGCAGAATTGTTATGACTAACCATACAACTGTTTAAAGACCCAGACTGATGAAAATTGTGTTTTTACACATCTTGTGATTTTTTTTATGATGTTGTGCATATATAAAGAAAATCAAACTTTAAATTGCATTTCTTAATTCAGATAATTGTGAATCACCAACAGATGCAAAAATGCAGTTGGAAAAAGCCTATAGGTGTGACAGAATCTGCTTCAGCAAACCCTAAGCTCCCTGCTCTGCTCCATTCTGATGCATCCATCCACTTTTACACAAATAGATCCATATACGTCTTGGTATTCACTGTCTGTGCTGGGCTCAAAACTGTACAGCTGGAGAGCTCCAGTGTTGCTCACTGTTTTTGTTGCACTGGTAATGTTAGATTGGGGTTGTGAAGGGCTTTATGACGACTTTCTACTGAACCACTGTTGCTTTGCAGAAACTGTCAATGAAATGTCAATGTTTTGGCTAAAAACAGCATTATCATGATTTAAAGACCTCTGGGAACACTTTTACAACAAATCAAAAGATTATTCGAGTGTCCCTCCAAACGGATTTAATTTTCTGCAGTTCTTCTTTTGTGCTGTATTAAACTGACACCCCCCATAAATTCTGTATTTACAAGCAGGTTACAATGCAGCTAGTTCTGATTAATGTCATGCATGTCATCTATACTAGTCTGCATGTATCCACACCGACAGTGAACATCTGTATCATTTGTGCGCCATCTGTACATTTCTTCATGGTCTAATGATGGTTGATGTTCCTGTTTAAGGCCTGACTGGTTTTTCTTAACACGTCTTCTTCTTCTTCAAAAAAAGAACAGTATTTCCCTTCAAGAGATGTATCATAGTTAAAAGGTGGCACCAAAATCATTGCGTTTTTGCCTTTAAGTAGATGCTAAATTAAAGTAAGTTTAAAACAGAATTGATTTAATGCATTTTGCATCAATAGGCATCAGGAGCTTAAAAGACCCACATTAATGAAAACTGTGTTTTTAACAAGTTCTTGTGGTATTTTTCTGATGGAGAACATACAGAGTCCATCAGGACATATATAATGAAAATTAAGATTAAAATGCATTTGTGAGTATTTCTTCATTCAAATCATTGTGAATCAGGAGCAGACAAAAAAATGCTGTTTGAAAAAGCTTGTAATTGTGACACTGAAGCTACAAGCGGTCAGTCACAAGCTCTGCTCCATTGTGATGCATCTGCTTGTAGACTAGATCCATGTAGGTCTTTATTTTCTTGTTCGGGCTAGCATCTGGCTCAGAACTGTATGGTCGGATAGCTCCAATAGTACTCTCCATTTTTACTGCACTGGTAATGTTAGGTTGGGGTTGTAAGCTAATGGCAGAGAGTGTAAATAGATGGGTGATGGGAAATGGAGGCGGGCTTACTCAAGGCCAGCTGTCCCGCCCACAGCTCAGAGGCAAAATTCTTATGAGCTTCTGCTGCTCTGCAGAAACTATTTCTTAGCAAACAACACATATTTTGTTATTTTGGTTAAAAAATGATAATCATGATTTCAAAACCCACTGGGAACACTTTTACAATGGATCAAAAGATGATCGGAGTCAAATTCCCACAGTAGGTACACCTGCATGAGAATGTAGCTACTGGTTTAACTGTCCTTGTCCCCCAAACGCCACAGTTATTTAAATACATGTAAAACTTCTTTATCTGGTTGCAAAAGAAGTTTGCATCAGCAAAATTTTAAAAAGTGAAGTAAATGACCATGTAATATCTGAAAGAATGAATGACATTTAGGAAATTCCCCACAAAAAACGGATTTATCCCTTTTGACCTGCAGGGTTTTGATTTTTGGTTTAAACTCTTGTTAAACAGCAATAGTGTTCTACAACCACAGTAGCTGAAAAATCAAAGTGAAAGTTAGAGGAAAAGTATTTAAAAAAAGGCTGAATGTAATCACAGCAGATAGGATTGTCTATTGAATCTGAGCTTTTGTTATTCTCAAAGGTTGTAGCTTTGCAAAGCCATTTGGTACAGGGCGGCACAGAGTAGACACGCTTCTATCCTAAGGGGTGTGTTCACATGGTCTTTCAGTGACCTTTATACAGTGTTTGATTGGAGGTCACTGCCGTTTGGGCAGACGGACTCTGCTTAGCTGATTTATTTCTTCATGGTGACATTTTAGGTCTTTACATGTTTGTCACTCAGCCCTCTGCTGACTGTAGCTGCCTCTTCAAAGTGCAAAAAAAAAACACTCTGAAGAGAAGAAATTACTTCAGCCTCTAAATAAATACCTTCACTTTTTTTCTCCCACTAAAATGTTTCTGTTTGCAGTGTTCAGGAATAAACAGAGACAGGGTAAAAAAATAAATACTTTTTTTTTTAAAAAAGCACCAAATGCTAATAAAAAATAAAGTTGGCTGCTTTTGAGGGTTGTTCTTGTGGAACCGTGACTTGTGTAGGGTTGACCATGTGACCTGTGGGACAAGCACAGGTAGAAACACTCCTCAGGAGAGCAAACCATGACCATGACATTGAAAAAGAGAAAGTCCTCACAAAAATGACAGGATGTCTCTGGAGCTTGTGGGGCACTTAGACAGCCCACAAAAGGAAGAGTCACAAAAAATCCACCTAAAGTCTGCAGGGAAGATGAAATATTTGAAACAACCACAAAAGTCTGAGAAAGAATCACATGGAAATCAATTTTTCACATTGTCTCAACAAATGATGAAATACTACAAAGAAATGCAGCCTGGCTAAAACATTTCAATAAAAATAACAACCAATCTGTGATGCTACGTTTACACCAGCTTCTGAAAACCGCGTTCAAGCAGGTATTTCAAATAAAAAGTCTGTGTAAACACATCTATATGTGCATTTCGGGTTTCCACTTTTAAACCTCTGGCATTTAATCTTTGAAAACTGATCATGATGGACAAATAAATAAATAAATAATTGTTTTACAACTGAATAGACCTGTGACATAAAAAGCCTGGAGTAAGATTCACAAGATTTTTCACCATTTCAATGGTTTGCACCAAGCCTCTTCCGATTGTGAGTACATGATGAGAACGCACAGAACACAGGTTCTTGAACCCACATCACATGCCTGGTATGAGCCATGAGCCAGCCCATAGCAGTTTGGAAGTAACTTGTACAACCCTATTATTTATTACATTGTGGGATGTCAATGTTAAAGCGTTAATGCACACTAAAAATTTTTAAAAATTAACACATTATTGTTTATTAACGCTCGATTAACTACACATCAGAAGCAACCTTAACCGTCGGAACCATCTGCTGCTTTCCGTCACTGTTTATTTCTTATGGCTGTATATCAGCATCTTCAGTTTTTCTTGGAGTAATACTGCAGACATAAAAGTGTTAAAGTTCTGGGCCAGTTAGTGGCAGTGTGATGTTCAAAAGTCGGTACGGCAGCCTGACGGTCCTGGCTCAGCACATGTTCTTTGGTAAAGAAAAGTGTTTCACTTATTGTGGCATTGAAATTAAATGTGCTTTTGGAGTAAAAGTGCTCTTAGTAGCTGGTGTTCTGTGGGAGTACAGAACTGCATGACGGAGCACTGAAATAAGCTGTGCTGTTGATTGAAAGAGCTCTAACTTGCGAGGCTAACGTGGTTTTCCGCGAGCTGTGGGACGTGTGACTTTGGTTCTTTTATGCATATACATCTGTTCGCTGTCAGGTTTGCTCGTTGGTGAGTCGGAGCTGGTCATTTGCCATCATTTTTCTGTGAGTTTGAGTTTCTCAATGTTGTGACAAAGTGCATTATCATAAGACTGTGAAGATGTAAATGGTCAGTGGCTTTTGTTGGGTTTTATTTTAGAAAAAGACCGCTGCTGCTGTCTTGTTGGGGATTTGTCTTTTTTCAATTTTTCCTTCACCACTAAATCAAAACAAAATGTATGCTTCTTCCTTCCTTTTTCCTTTTATTGGAATGGTAAGGAAATAAAGTACCCACATTGCTTTGGAGCTGCTTGTGGCCTATCATTCTGCACATGGCTATATTTTGTTGATCTTGTCAGTCGGTTATGCTAATTTGTTAACTTTTCCTTAAGTCCCTATTGTTTCCATAATCCCTCTTAAGATCCCGGTTTGTCTATTTTCTATTTTTGTGCTAATTCTTTTTTTTTTTTTTGGGATACTTTTCTGTTGTTTTCATTTGGCCGCTCGGTCACTCACAACCTGGCAGGTAGCAACAACAGGTCTCCTTGTGCCAAGTGGAGGCGTCACGCCAGGCGCCTCTCTAAGTGACGGGTAAAATCCAGCACATATGGTGGAAAGCAGGGCTTTACTGGTGGCGGTAACAGCCTTCCTGCTTGGGTCTGGATGTATCAATTGGCTCTGATCATGCCGGATCTCTCCAAGTGCCTTTGTGCCCGATCACAGAGAAGGACAGTCAATCTACCGCCTCACGTATTCTACCCAGAATAAAAATTAAATATTAGACTGCAAAAGTAGTGGACAGATACGCAGACTCTTTCCTCCCACATTATTTTAAATTATTAACAATTTTCAATTCTTGATAGCAAAATTTGATATTTCAATGTGTGCTTTTTTAGATCATTCAATACTAAGCTATCACCATAGGAGGCTAATCCCTTGACAGCCCTACACAATCAATAGAAGTCATTAAGCCTTTAAAAGCACTATACAGGAGTAGAATGACGTTTATTGAATTCGGCCTGTTTTGTCATTGGCTTCCTGCTTTCCAGTTCATTGTCTTTTGTCTCACGCAGATCTATGAGTCATTTCTGATCAAACGTAGATCGTTCCACCTTTGTGAGCGTCTGACAGGTGATCATTTTCCCAGCTGCAGACCGTAGCTGGCGCTTCTACAGGAGCCTATTTCATACTTCACTTTTTAGTTTTCTACTTTGAAATGTTCTTAAATGAAATGTATTTTTGAAGAGATTCTAAAATCTTCACTTTCCTTTATTTATCGCACTGAAAAAATCTGTTGAACAAAATGGGGGTGGATATGTGGGCTGTCAATCATCAGTGTCAAGTGAGATTATGTTAGAACTACAAATGTTTTCTATGAAAAAGCAAAAAAAAAGGCTAAATTTGTCTTGAATAGTCTACAAATTTCCGCTATTAACTTTCTGTAAAAATATATCACAGGGTCACAGGCTAACTTTTGCTTTTCTGTTTTCAAAACAAGGAAAAGTAGAATTCAAAAGTCCTAAATGTAAAACTAAATATTTTAATCTTTTTTTGTGAAAGTTGTGTACAGAGTTTTACTTTGTTCATGCTGTAATTAAACAGAAAATACGCAGATATTTTGAGTATCCATGATTAAATTGATTAGAATGAAATTGCTTTTATAGTTGACAAATATTTGTATACATCTCATGATGGCAGGTGAAGGACTGAAATACAGACACATACACACCCACACATGCACAATAAAAACCCTTAAAGTAGTAAATGTAGAAAAAACAAAGGAAGGAAAGCAACAAATATTAAATAAGAACTGAAACCCCCCAAAAAACCCTCACGCAGGAGCTCTGTGAATTCTGTCTCACATTTGGTGGATTTCTATCAGAACAACCTAGCCTGAGGAAGCCAGACTGCTCCAATTATCAGTTTGATCTGATAATAGTTTGGATTGGATCAAACAAACATGGACCTAATTTGTTTAGATGTTGTGCCGACATCACACACAGATGTAAACAAACACAGAGACAGACGGGACCAAGGTGCGGTCTGTGTCAATATACTTCTTAATTTTTGGATGTTGGGAAAAATAGTAAGTCTCTCTGAGTCAGAGGGCTAAAGTTTGAGTTAAGTCCCGAGTTATTAATGTTAAATTCCAAGTCAAGTCTGAAGTCGTGTCATGACTCGAGTCGTTTTTTGTATATTCATAGCTAAATGTGCTTGCAAGTGTGTGTAAAAAGGGCAGTTATGTCATGACATGAAACATAACATGTTTTTTATTTTTACTTTTTGGAATAATAGAAGACTAAAGCAAAGAAAAGTGTTTAATGAGTCTCTTCCACTATTTGACATTTTTTCCCAATAGAATCCCTTAAACATTAATAATTAATGTTAATATTATTAAATTAATTATTCATATTATTAATGCTACCACAGGGATGGTCAGCTGCAGCAAGATGGAATTTCCATGTGGAAATATAAGAGACACAAGGGGAACAGTAAGGTGAAGAAGTGAAACCATAGACTGTAAATAAAGATGGAACAAAGTGAGTGTGACGGGTGCGGGGGCGGGGTGCAGCGGCAGGGTGGTTGATCCTTGATCAGAAGGTTGCAGGTTCAATTCCCCGCCTTGCTCACCCATTCGTCATAGTGTCCTTGAGCAAGACACTGAACCCCATATTGTTTGGTTGGCATCAGTGTTTGAAAGAACTGTGACAGTAAAACGCTTTGGGCGTTTTAAGAAAAGTGTTACATAAGTATACGCCATTTACTACAATCCATAGAAAATGCCTTACCCCTGGGTCCAGCCAAATGAAGATAATTGAGTTGTCATCTTTCGGTATTACAGGTGCCACCATTTGAACCCAGTAAACGAAAGGAAAGGTGAAGAAGAGGGTGTTGAGCCATATGGTTGGAGAGACTCTAAGAAAGAGCCAGGAGGCAGAATAGATAGAATCAGGAAGGAATCCATTAAAAAGAAAACTGCTCATGTTTGATGCTTTGGAGATAAATGTAGGGGAGCAGATTGAGATGATTTGGACACATTGGGAGTAGGAACAGTGATGATGTTGGTAAAAGGATGCCAAGAACTAGAGGAAGATAAAAGAAGAGGTTCATAGATGTTGTCAAAGAAGACACAGAAGGGTGGTTTAAGTGAACAGGTAGGGTGTGTAGAGGACAGGGTTAAATAGCCGGGGACAATTTGCTTTGGCAACATATAGCTCTACAGATGACAGAGAACATTTTACTTGTTTGTTTAGCCTGAAAGGGCAGAATCAATGCAGATCTGTGTGTCTTTAAAAATGTGGAATACAGTATCTTAAAGAAGGAAGTTACTAAAGTTACTAAAGTTCAAGGTGCTGAGATTACAGGCTTTTCTGCAACACTCAGGTGTGCTCAGAAAAGATTTAAAATCCAAATAAAATTCTACAACTCCTTAAATTTTTATATTTATTCAATCATGAATGTTTACTAGTGGTGAAATTTTGACTTTTACTGCAGTAATCTAAGGGTTAAAAATCCTTCATCTGTACTTGTAAGTGAAAAAAACTCAAAGATTTGAGGTTTTTATGCACACAAACACACATTCTATAGTTTTTTTTTGCTGAGATTCTCCAATTTAAGAAACTTGTGCTCTGATCCCCAAAACAAATTTGACATAATTAAACACGATTTAAATAATTTTACAATTTGTAAAAAAAAAAGCTGTTGTAATGGAAGAAGTGTTTTACAAAAGGTAAGGGTTTCATTCCCACACTAATTAGCAGTATCTTTAGTGAAAGGCATCGTCTCATTTGCTGCAGCACATGACTAAAGATCTTTCTGCAGTCAGCTATGGCTCTCAAAAGTCACTTTTCATTGAATGGCACAGACTAATGTAATTGCAGAATACATGAAATCTTTCTAAATAAATGTTGATTCAAATGAGAAATGCAACACACCACTAAAGCTTGCAGCTATTTAACTTCTCAGCTACATTGTTAACTATGGAGGAGTCTGCAAAATTTTCTGGAAGTAAAACTCAAGTTTGTCTATTTATTTATAATTAATCATGTAAAAAAAAGTTTTGCAGGTAAAAAGAAAACACTACAGGTTACCATTCACCATGACTAAAAACATTGAAGTGTGGTGAATCATTCTGTCATGTAGAGTTTCAGTTTATTGAGAGTATTCTCAGAGATTTATTGAAGTTCATAATTATACTCTAGTCACTTGAAATTAACAGCCATCAAAGCGCCTGCCTTAAATACACAAAGATTCATGGCTTAGAAATAAAATAAAAGCAGTGGATTAAATGAGACAAGCAAACATACAGAGAATTGGCTGTTTATACAATCAAAATGTCAGTAAATGTGTGAGCTGAATGAGCTCAAATGGGTCTTGGCCGCATCTTTGAGTGCAGTGTGACAGCTTTTATTCTATCAATGGCTGCCTTTCCTAATAATGATAAAATATGCTTTTTGGCATACATAAACTCCAGGGTTTGGTACTTTGAATGCGCTGTGCTGAGACTCTCACAATAAGACACATAGTTTGATACGTTTTCAAAAGAAGGGATGCAATCACGCAGCAAATTTTTCAAACAAGATCTTAGCAAAAAGTAGTACACTTGAAGTTTTTTTTGTATAACTACAACTACTTTGTATAACTTATACTTGAGCATAAGTATAGTAAGTGTACTAAAGACCATGTACATGTAGAGTAGGAAGTACGCTAACTGAATACTTCAGACTAAACTGGAACATTTTTAAGCTTACAATACAGTTTTATTGTTTGTTACTTTTGATCATTTTCCTTCTGTTGCTGTTATCTGTCTTTCAGGTCAAAAACTTCAAAAAGATAAAGTTGAGATTAATTCCCTTTTGTAAAAAAACATAAAGTGAAGTTTCTCAGTTTCCCCATGACTTCATTCCAACAGGATCAAAGGCAATCCCAGGCTATTGCTATGTTTGTACTAAAAAAAAATGGTGGAAGAGTCCACTGTAGTCATCTCTGTGTCACATTAAGGACCTTTAAGCACCTTCCTTTCATACTGATTTGTCTTTCATCCTCTCATTTGGTGTGCCTTTTTTCCTTTCATGTCCTGTCTTTCCCATTAATTCACTGAGTTTCACAGCTGATATCCCAGAGGCTCTGTTATCAGGACATTTTAAAGGTGTGTCTGACAAACAGAAAGAGGTGGTTGGCAGGTTACTGTGCTGTTGTCACCTTTGGGTTACAGATGAAAACTTGCTGCAGCAGCCCATGGGACCATCAGCCTGGAAGTGCCAGAATTTATATACCACATTGCAGCTGAAGATAGTTGAGTTTTTTTTCTGTGTTGAATTAATATTTAACCAAGAAGATCAATGCTCATAAGTAAGTGAGACAGTTGTGCACTTTCTGAAAACACTAGCAGAACCACCAGAGACAGAGCTATTCACATAAGGGTTTTGGTTTGTTTAGTCAGACACTTTAAAGAAGTTCAGTGTCCTGGGAGCACCCACTTTCTCCTCAAGACTCAACAAACACAGACAGGGATGACTGAAGATAGATTAAGGATTTTTTCATGTTTACTGTGAGTACTTCTCTGCAGTCGTCTATCACCTCCTTCATTAGAGCAATTCTCCTTTCGAGTACTGACACATATTTCTCATGTTTGAATCCCTTTTAAAAATGTTACTACAAAATGTATCACGTTGTCTTTTATCTGTTTTCAGTTGGTGAAGGATGAGTTTAAAAATATACAGAAAAGACATGCAGAAACAACCCGTCCGTTCTCTCACAGCTGTGATTGTGTGCTCCTAAAAAAGGTGCTTCTTTTGAGAAATATTGAAAGATGATGTTTCCAAAAAAGAAATTAGTGTTTTGCTTCTTTTATTCTTCCCTACACATACCGGAACCTAAGACCACTTGCTTCTTTATTTACAGCTGAAGATTTACCCGTTAATTTTAGGCTCAGTTACAAGCAGACCAGAACTCTCTTATTATCGTATGTTTTTATTCCTCACAAGCTAGGCAGCCTATCAGAGGAAAGACTAAATTGGAATGTGACAACTAATTTCCAGTTATGTCCAGTATGAGAATTAAAATGAACTGCACAGTGCATGAAGTAGCACCAGCCTAAAGTTCTTGGAACCGAGTTAGATCTTGCCAATGAAATTGCGCCGAAGCTTCGCTAATTTTCTAGGTTGTGTGCGAATTCCTCTACTACTAACTACACAGTGAACTATATAGCACGTACACTACTTTGTAGTGCTGCCCAAATATACAATTCCAAAAATTTCCCAAAAGTCTTCGAAAAAACAGTGTGTATCAATACTCACTATATTTGCAAATATAAACCACAAAGCATTGCGTTAGAATGATTTTTCATGTGAAAAAAGGTATTTTAATTCATTTTTTAGAAACCATCTGAGTTTTCATCGTCAGAACAAGTGGATTCATAAATAATCTCTGTAAAATGTTACCATTTATTAGGTTTTTAATTCAGAAAATTGGTGACGTCATATTTGCTGTTAAAAAAAAAAGAAGTCAGCATGGTGAGATAGTCCTGCGCTATATAGTTTTTTAGTACTTAGAGAGTCGGGAGAGACTTTGGACATAGCCCTAAAATAGATTGTTTAGTAAGATTGGTTGGCAGCTAGCAAGCCCTGTCTAAAGGGTTCAATCAGCAAAAGCCTTACATCGCGTATATACTGTGTAAGTTCAGTACATTTAATCCCTTTGTAAACCACCGACACTGTTGCAAACACTCTTTTTATTCTTTTGTCACAGACACTCACTGGGGACAGCAGTTTGACTTTGAAACAACTCTTCTATAGTCACCTTCCCCAAGTGGAGCTTAGCTCTCTAGCCATTCCCCCCTACCTTTGCTGTCAAATCTGTGTATTTAGGGGTTTTCTTTCCTAAGGCTACTTCCACAGACCTCAAATTGCACTGACAATGCAAAGCTTTCTGTCAAAAAAAAAACTGACTGATGCTGTGTGAAAACTCATTTGCAGCATGTATCTATATGCGCATTGCGTTTTAATTCATAAAAAAACCATTGGTTGAGCATTGAGGTTCCCAGAGATTGAAAATGCAAAGAAAATACTCTTCGGATGGTTTTTAGCTAAATTGCTAGTTGCATAACTAGAATCCTTTGTTGAGCAATAATTAAATAATAAAAAAACATAACATTACCATTGAGAAGTAAATACAAGACTCTATCTTGGCAAGAAAAAAACTGTATATTCTGCAGGGAAACCTGCATCCTTTAGCATCAACACGAATACTACTTTGACAGTTGTCATGTATTTAAAACTCTATCAGAAAATTATCTATAAGTGAGAGCAAGGGGTGCACAGGCCTGGGGCAGTCCATGACTCAGCCTTGACACTTGCAGATAACAAAAGCAGGAAGAGTTGCTCTAAGACTGACAGCTGTCAGTTTTCGCCGTTGGAAAGGACTTTTGCCATTTATGCTGACGTCTCATCTTAAAGTGTATGTCACACACTGTGATAACTTTACGTAAAACAGATGGAGATATTTGATAGTCATTAATGTCAAGATAAGCACCACCATTATGCACCCATAAGAAGAGAAATAAGTAGTTTTCAAGTGATGGCAACATCAGGAAGAAGGAACACGAGAAACTGGAGAACCACCAGGGATTTGAGGAAGAACTGGAGAAACCTTGGAAGGTGAAGGTGACAGTGGTGCCCGGGGTAATCGTAGAACTCTGGGCTGGTACACCTAACCTGGAAGAGAGGCTACAGCAGATCCCTGGAAAAAACGAAGACATCTCAGGCACATGGCTAGGAACAGCTAAGCTACTGTGCAGGACCCCCAAGCTTTCAAGCCTCTGGTGGAGGACCCAAGTTTGAAAAAGAAATGAGTACTGAATTTATGTGTATGTGTGTGTGTGTTTGTTAGCATGTGCTCAAGCGTTAAATGGGAAAAACATTTTAGCTGTACAATAATTCAAAACACTTTGACACCAGAATGTATTTCCATCTATGAAAAAAATGACATGTTTTTGCTTTCGTGGATGGGTCATTCTGCCAAAAGAGGAACATTTGCTTCTCAAAATTCTTCAAAATTGAACTTCATTTTTTCCTAACATTTTATTATAGAATTTAGTAATATACACATTTACTTATTCAAAATGAGTAGTGGTGAGTCTCAGGCAACTTCACTTATTTTTTTACAACTTTTGGAAGTTTATTTTCATTGCTATTTCTTTCTGCTGTTACCAAAACTCAAGGGGAACTATATTTAAAAGAAAGAAAAAAAATAGCACTAAATGTTTTCCTGTAAAGAAACCGTTAATGTAGAAGAAATTATTGTTTTTGTTAGGAAAATTTTAACATTTTGACTAAAATATTACTTTATATGTTTTTTTTCTCTAAGAATATAATGAAACCTTTTCTATAATTGGGCATCAAATAAAGCTATTTTAATCCAACAGTTCTACTCAAAGGTATACTGAAAATGTATTTTCAGCATATATTGAAATAATAAAGGGTCAATGAAATATATGCATTGTCACAAGTGTACTGTTTAATGTCACATAACCAGAGCTGTTATGTGTTCACTTCCTGTTTTCGCCAAGAAACGAGGATGATAGTGAGAAAGGTCTCAAAAATAACTCTGAAAAGTATGTTAACATCAGGATTGGACATAGATTTTTGGTACACATCATGTTTAAGGTGTCTAGTATTGATATTTGCATTAGCAATTACTCAACCTTGTTTAACTCGCAAACATGTCACTGGCAATAATAGTGATCAGTGGGATTAACCATTGCATGGAAATACTAATATATTTAGGTTATATTCTTACATTAATAATTGTATTTTTACATTTATTACACAATAATGTCCTGAGAACCTCTTCTGGCAGAATCACCCAGATCCAAATTAAGGGAATTTTGTAGCTGAAGGGGTTTGATGCATATTTGTGTCAATAGACGTCAAGGGGTCAAGAAGTGCTGTAAGAAGCAAAGCAGACTTACATTTTTAATGTAGTCTTACAGCCTGAACAAACAAAACTATAAAATTTGAACTACTAAGGCAAATTTAGAAAAATCACTAAGTTGCCAGATTTGATGTATTGCATTTTTGTAAAATATGGAGCTAAAAAGTTTGTATGCAAATACCAAGAATTAAGGGAAAAAATGTTATGATCCAGATGCTTTATTCAGCTCAGCAGAATGTAAATCTCAGTTTTTCTGCATTTTATCATTCCTGGTTGGAAATGTATAACACATGAGACAAATTAATGGCTTTCTGAATTGCAGGATCTGCAGCTAAAAGGAAAAGCTTGACGAGCAGTTCAGGCCAAAAGAAAACTTCCAACATCACTCATTGTCTACTTCGTTTCTTCTAAATATTTTCATCACTGCACTTTGTGCTTTATTTGTGGCTCATGTTGCTGCCTTAACTCCTCCAACTATTAAGATCTGGAGAGTTGACACTGTTCCCATGTGTCTTAGTTAAAAAAAAATAAACTAATAAAACAAAGAGATTATGGTTGTAGATTTAGTCTTGGTCCCAACAAATGGACTGCACTTTACAGAAAAAATGCCTTTGGCCAAATCCTCATGTCTTTTACATCAGTAAGACCAACGTGGAATGAAGGCATTTACTTTTATTTCACACTCTCCCCAAGCAATTTTCCAAGTAATATGACACTTCCTTATGTGCAATTTTAATGCAAGTCTTAAAAAATGAATTTGATCTTCCCCAGAATAAGCACCAGAGATGGAATATTTATTTTGATGAGATGTTTGCATTTATGATTTATTGTTTTGCATATATAGACATGTAAGCCGTTTCTATGCAGGTTTTGAATAATTTCTCAAACAAAGCAAGCAGCGGAAAACAGCAATGTGTTCCCGTTTACTCGGTTGAGCGGTTGAATTAAAACAGTCAACTCGAATGAAACAAGGAAGTAATCAACAGATCTTTGTGACACTGCTTCCCTTTGAAAGCACTGTGGAGCATCACAGACTCGCTGGCAAGGAAATACATGGGGTCTTCATGGAGATGTTTTTCAATTCTTTCTTTCTCCATAAAAAGATGTGCATGTTTTTCTGCATGACTGGTTTAGAGGCCATGTGGTTAGCAAAATATCTCCAAGAATACACATCACTTGGCTTGTTAGAAAAGTCAAGTTGCAGTAATGTAAGATTACCTTTGATTTAAAATAACTTTAGTGGTTGTCCAAAAACCACTCAAGTGAGAGTAAAAAAGCAACTGGTAAAAACTCAAACATGACATTTGCTCTGTTGTGTATGTGGTCACAATAATCTCAATAATAAAAGTAAATATGTAAACTTCAATATATATATATATATATATACATTTCCCAGAATACTCAGTGTGCAATGATGCTCACGATATTAGCAAAAAAAATGTATGTAATTTTAAAAAAAATACAAAATTAAAATTTTCATTATTAGAAAATAGTGGATTTGTAAATATTATTTGAACTTCGGCAAATTGGTCATCTCATTTTTGTCGTTAAAAAAAGGTAGTGAAGTAGTTTGTAAGTGTCTGAATTGCATAAAAATCCAGGGCACTGGATGGTCCTGCAGTACATAGTCTGCCTCCCTGTGTGACACTCAGCATTAGAGGTTGGATTGGGAAGTGAAACCTCCAAATGGTTCCAGACTGCAGCTGTGACTGCAGATCACTGTTCCCCAGTTCAAAAGCAGAGAAACACAGTTTGCACACCTATGGGTGTGTGTGTGTGTTATGACTATATTTATCATGAAGTTGTCTAAGCTCAAGAATCTGCAAAAATAAAAGTCATTACTACACTTCTAGAAACAAAGCATGAACTAACATGAATGAAGAGCGCAGGTCAAGGTGGACAAGATTTCATGTCTGTCATGGACGCCAGGAAAAATCAAAAACCATTGGAAAAAAAAACAAAGTTCAGCGCGTTGTCTTGTTGATTCCAGATGACCCCCCACTCCCAACATTAAAGTGCCTTGGATAGCACAAAGGGATCAAAAATATTTTTTCCTCGTTTTGATGCTCGGTTTAAACTGCAGTGGATCATCTTGACCATGTCCACATGTCCACATGCATTGCTGTCATGTGATTGGCTTATAGAAATTTACAACAATAAGTAGTTGATAAGACAGGTGTACCTAATAAGGTAGCCAGTGAGTGTATATCACTGTTGTTTCCATGGATACCCTAAAAACTCTGACTGAACAACACATTTTGTCACATGACAGGGAAAAAAAAATCAAAATTTGTATAAGTATTTTTAAATAAAAAAATAAAAGTAAAGTTACATTAAGTAACATAAAGATTGTTGGTATTTGTGCCTTGAACATTTTGTCTTACATTTGGTGCTAGATTCTTCTTGTCAAGCTGTAACATGATTTCTCCACACAAACTCACAGCTGCTAACTGCCTCTGGACTTAGAAGTGTGGACTGTAACATCTGAAAGTTCACTTCAAAATTAATTTATGGCAAATATAAAGTTCACAGCTTCACAAAAAAGCAATTTCCTGTACTCCCTTATTGCTGTGTTACTTAAATCAGGTTTATATTAGAAGCAACAAGCCATGAGAGACTCGATGGAGGCTGTTTTTCCACTGTTTTTTTCTTTGGAGTCCTGATAGGATGATAGGTAACTTTGGTTATCCTTCTGGGGAATCTTCAAGAAACCTCTTTATCTTCACTAAACCTTAAATGATAACATTTCCATGGCGTTTGGGTTCACAAGTGCTACAGATCATAGGACCATAGGATCATAGGCTGACATTTTCTGGGAGTTTTTCTAGGTTGTCTTGCAGGTCTTTCAGTCTTATTGCATGTCAGGAATTGTTTATTTCCTTCAGGAAATCTCGTCCTCTTTTCCTTGGAAGAAATATACCTTCTTCCCATCCATTTATTCTCCTCTTTTAATTTCATCAGGTTCTCCTCCCTCTTCCTCTGCAGGCGTCTTTGATGGTTTCCTACCAGCGCTGCAGGTGCCTTTATTGCTCTAAATGGAGATGCTTTGTTAATCAAGACTCACATAAACATCCAACACAAAGAATTTATTCACACAAACAGGAGGAGTAACAGACACACACACTCTTTGCAAAAAGCTCTTTTTTTAACACTGCAGAAGAAGATGTGCAATAATCCAGCCGTGACATTATGATGGTCTTTTCAACGAAATGCCAGGTTATTGGTGAATGTGTGACAGCTTAATAAATATGTGTTTATTGTCCAAAATATACATTTACCTCCACAAAAATCAATACCTAATATTTAATATAAAGAAATGAAACTGTAGCATAAAATATCAGTAATAAAAATTATTGCTTTACCAAAGTATTTGGTATTTTACAGTATATATTAACTCATGGCTTCTTATTGACTTTATCTCTCGCATTCAGTCCTGTCAACCCAGCCTCAATCTGCAACAAACTGTTAATGTCAATCACAATATTGCTGCTAAAAAGTTTCTCCTTTGAAGCTCAACAGGAGGTATGAAGATAACCCACAAACACTGGAGATGAGGAACACAGAGATTTGATGAAATTAATGTGATCTCTTTGAACAGCTGAAGCACAGAAATGAAGCGTATAACTTATCAATACAGCTTATAAATTTATTTCTGGGTCAAAAGCGTGATATCTGACAGCATCAATGCTTTGTTCCTGAGGGAACCCATTTATGGTTGCTCTGTTTTGATGCTGGTGTACTTTCCAAAAGAACGCGACCTCTGCTTTATTTGCACTCACCAATACTTGTAATATTTGTATAGCTCCGATCACACCGCCCTCGGAAACGCATATTCAAGCGTCCACTTTAGGTGAAAGTCTATGTAATGCTACGGTCACCAATACCATTGCCACCACACAATGGGGAGGGATCGGCAGAATCTTCAAGATTTCATGGCGTCACCCAATTTTTTTGAAAATGTAGACGGCGGGCGGCTCACATTTACACATTGTCCAGTCAGAACTGCTGCCGGTCGACGATTACAGCTGCCACCTGCCTGTGGCCACCCAGCTGTTGTCCAATTTCCTTATAGCATTATCCCCACCTGTCACTGGACTGCCTCCACTTTGCTTTGAAATGTGCGGCCACTGACTGATGTCAACTTTTAGAGAAAAATTGTCTGTAAAATCTCAACTTTTTCCTACAACTTCAATGGTCGATTACAAATGCAGCCACACGACCACCTGCTGACTTTGCTAAAAAACTTGCATTTAGGTCGTTGCGCAGTGACATTTTAGGATATGTGGTCGTGGCATACAAAGCGTTTCGGGGATCTACGTTCAAGTGTTCACGCATAGCTAAGCACATTTTTAAGATTGTTTTTGGGCTCTACAAACAAAACGGGTGGCCATTGAACATGCATTGAAAGTTTTGACCAATGACAGACTAGTATTTGGTAGTGATGTGGGGATAGCGTTCTCTTTGATTCACAGAAGTGCTAACTGTTTGAAAAATGATCATGGAGGAGGAATTAATAATTGCAGTTTGTGTCCATACAGAATTATATGGTTTTCATATGTCGGAATTGAGACTGGCATCAATTCAACATTTCGCACCAAACCTCTTCCAACTGTAGGTGGTGGACATGCGCTAGTGAACAATAGGAAAAGAAATAGAAGAAGAAGCCCCTTCCTGCTAGCATAGAGTGAACATCATGGGCATTTGGTGCGTTCTTAGATTCTGTAGAACATAAGAAAGACAAGAAACAAGCAGATAACTGAGGCCTGCTTTCAGCACTGCTGCTCCTCTGCTTGAATTCATCAAATGGAGCTTCAGAGCTACACTGCTTCTTTATGAGATATAGTACTTTTTTCCAACCCAGATGTACAAATTAAAAAAGGTCAAAATGCATCTGATTAACATTACACCAACAAGATGCTGAATGGAAGGTATTGTTGGCACTCTAATTCTGCACTCCAGCAAGGGCAGTCGATATCATAGCTGCTGAGTTGAAAAGTCCCTGAAACCAGGCCAGAGAAATGCTCAGCGTGGCCGAACTACTCTCAGGTTTACATCCAGGAAATATGCACCTTGATTGATCGCCTGGAATGCCCCAATGCTTTTGCTGCCAGCAAATACAAATATCAGAATATTGATTTGGCCGCCCTCAGTGAAAAGAGATTTCCTACTGAAGGACGGCTCTGCCCAGAGAATGCTGGTCACTTCCTTTTTCTTTGCGGCCTCTAATTAAAGCGTCTATAAAGATGCATTCATTTACACATCTAAACAGGAAGGAGCTCCAGCCCACACAGATGAAGGAAGGGATTAAGGCTGTGGAAACCCGCCTTTGCTGACCTGCCTTGGAACCTCAGATCTCCAGGGAATCTCCAGAATCGGCTCTTGTGAGTTGCTGGTCAACTTTATGCTCAGCGTTGACAGAATAAGACTAATTATGAAAATTGGCAAGACACAGCAGCCAACCTGCAACCATCAGTCTTTTCTCTCTCATCTCATTTGCACAGTTTAATATTTTACATGCTACTATTATTATGTTTGCTTAAGTATGGATCTGAAGTCACTTCAAGCATATGATATAATAAGTACTTTATTTTTACAAAATACCTCTACCTAAAACAAAGTGTATTCAAAAACTGAATGATTGCTCGGTAGAAAAAGCATTCACTGCCAATTAAATTATAATTATATATATATATATATATATATATATATATATATATATATATATAAGCATTTTTAACTGAACTTGATCCACCATCATGTTGAAATTCAAATGTGGTATTACAAGCAAACTGTTTTTAATTGTGGCTCTACTTCAAGCATTTTTCAAAGCAAGGTAATAGTTTACCGTTTAAAGTTGTGGGGTGAGGGGAAATGAACATAATTGAGTTTTACGCTTGACTGATTTATATAAGACTTTTAGCAGAATATCTGACCAAGGGCTCTTAAAAATCTGCAATGATCTCATTATTACAGCTTTAAAGGTCAATGGAGGCTGCGGATATCCGAATTTGCTAAATATCATTGTGGCCTGTGGTTATCAAAGTGCATTAATGTAGGTGTACTCACAGGGGAAGCCGAGTGACAGCTGCAAGCTATTAAAACCCACACTGTAACTCTTGTTCAAATCCATCACAATATCTCATTAAGTAATTAACAGCAATTGATTCAAAAAGAAAACAGAGTTTTATGCCTTGTGGTAGGTTAAATGGGGAAAAACAATTCAAATTTTTTCTGCTTGTTTTCAAACAGAGGTAATTCCAGGTTCTTCGGCAGCAGAAAAAAGCAGTGTTTCTGGTTTGGAGCTAAAAATGGGAATCGTTGGGGAACATTTAAGTTCATCAGGAAGCTGGTTCTGTCTGTGTGCAGCACAGAGGCTGCAAAGCAGCTTCACCCTGACTCTACGATCAGCCAGCTGATTGCTTCCTGCAGATCTCAGAGCTCTGCTGGGTTTGTGAGGTGATGATCATGGCTGGTGAGGCACTGACCTCAGACAATTTCAGGACATCATTTCCATCCATTCATTTGACTATCCTGTTTTTTCCCTTACAGGGTCGCAGGGCCTAGCCCGGCGAAGGTGGGGTGCAAATCAGATACCTTTCTAGAGGGGGGAGGTAAGACGCTGCCTCTCCCCCAGACTGTATTTGTGTCCCACATCATAAAGAGATAAATTAGCAGCATCTATTTTATATTTCATTGGTGACCTGTGTGAGAACTTGAACACATGATCAATTCATCTGGTCTTAATAAAACTTTGCCAACAGAATTCTTAAGGACAGAGATTTCTAACTATCTTTTTCTGGAAGAGCAGATAGAAGACTGTTCTATCCTGCAGGAGATGAACACATGAATTTGCTCTAAATCTCATCTGGGCATGAGATGTTTGAGTCGCACTTTCGGTTGAGATGTAAAAGACTGATTTGACGTTAGCAATGAAACTCAGGTTTGAGTCTATTATAACAATAAGATTTTGCTTCTGCTATTTATTCCTCTAATCCATCCTTCCTTCTTGTTTTCAAATTAATGACTTTGGTCTTTTGATGGTTTAGCTGAAGAAAATTTGACTGGATTTAGGGGTGTAGCTGCTCCAAACAGCAACAGAGTCAGGTACCTGGTAAGTGAGCAACAGCATTAAAGCTGAGAGCTGTTACTGTGAATATTTTGATCCAGAAGAAGCATTCACAGACCGAACTGCGAAGTCCAAGAAATAACCCTTGAGGCACTCCGTAGGACATGACAACACTGTGTTAAGCCATGTTCTGTCGTGTTCGTTAAATAGTGGCTTTTCAAAGCTTAAACTTTTCAAACATTTCTTTGCCGAATGCATAATGTTTGTATCAAGTCATAAAGCATATTCAAAATTGTTTATAGCTCATCTTTCTAAAAAAAATGGCAGCTCATTAATACAAAAACTTTTATGACTTTTTAGCTAAAAATAGGTCACTTTTACACCCACTGGCCTCTGTGTTTGTCTGAACCATTAAGATCCAATGTGAAAATCACTACAAAATGACAAACTTTCTCACACTTCTGCATTTTCAAGTAGTTGTTACAGCTCAAAGAGTGTCACAGTTCAGCCAGCCATTCAAGCCTCCAGCTGCCAGAGGGAGTCCTCACCTGAGTATTAGGCACTGCTGCTTATCACTACATCTCCCATCAGCCATTGCCACAGCATTCTTCCTGTTCAGCTGCTTCTCATTGGTGTCGTTTCCCACCAGCATTTATACCAGCTCCAGCCTGCACTTCATTGTGATGTCTTGTTTTCCCTTGCCTGACAGTCTGAGCATTTTCTAGTTTGTCTTCCTGGTTCTCTGGTCCCTTGCTGGTTTACTCGCTCTTTTGCCTCGCCCCTGTGTTTTTGACTTTTGCCTGGACTCTCAATATGGTTATGTCCTGCTGCTGCTCTACCACATTAAAACGTGTGCATATGGATCCAAACACCTCAGCCTTATCCTCACAAAGAGACAGTTATTCAATTGAAAGTTTTTAAGATGTTAATCACAGCACATTTTTTTCATTTGTTTTGGGGTTTGTTTTCATAGAAAAACTATATTTGGAGTACAGTTTCCAACTTGATCCAAAAATCAAAACAACAAATCGTTATTCTGTGAGGTCTAAATCTCACAGAGGAAAAATAGAGCTTTTGACCTACGCAAAAACCAAAGGTGATACAAACAAGCAGCTCTACTTCAGCTCCTCTTTCAACAAACTGAATAACAATATTTCCTCTGTAAGTGTGGCTACAGGAAGAGAGGAACATAGGACTTCATGTCTTGTCCATCCAGCTTTCTTGAAGAGTTTCTTTCTTCGAAACACTTGTAAAAACAACCTCTACAAAGAAACCTTTGCTGGCCTGTTATTGCTGCACAAACTGAGATTCAGATTAACTTCCACAGGAATAACACTGCACTGAAAGCCCCATTCCTCTATCAAATTTTAGTCAAAAGACAGACTGAACGAAAGACTGTTTCAGACATGTGTTTTTTTGTTTTTTTTTACATAAGACAACTTTTCAGCTTTTTAATATCTGAGAAATGTTCCTAATTGTTCAACCTGTAAGACTTTAAACCTTTCACTTAAGGTTTTTTTTTCTGTTTATTTTAAAAGGATTTTTTGTCACAGTTTGATTGGCGGATGCACTTTTTTTCTCGAAAAACTGTTGATTCCTGTCAGCATTTTCCTCCTCTCTTACAGAACATTGAAGAAACTCTATATTCAAGATGTTCAAAGTCACTCAATTCTATATAAGGATGACAGGACAAGAAGCCGGTATATTTATTTAACATTTTAATAGCTTTTTCAATACAATATTTGGAGCAGCGCCATTTATTTTTAATTTTAAACCAATCATAGGTGTGTGTAAATCCATTTGTGCTGAGAAGCTGAAAATAGACATATCCTGTGGTGGCTTTTTTTACATTTCATCTATAAAACCCAAATCATAAAAAGCCCATATTCAGACAAAAATGATATTTCCTGTGTGAATTTTCCTTTTAAATGTAAAATGATGGACTAACTCACCATGTCAGCTCTTTGCTCTGAAGCTGATTTCCCTGTGGTATTTTTAACATTTTCTGCCAGTCAACCTGTCATTTTCACACTTTGCTTACCTTTAGATTTTAAGCTTTGCAATCTTTTCTTTGCAATCCTTTCAAAGTTTTAAAGAAATAAAAAAGATTGCTGGTTGGAGAGCACTTAGAGTGTAATTGTAACTTTTCAAAAGACTTTTCCCACAGCTAGTTTTGTCACTATTAAATTATTATAAAATATGTATTTTTGTTATTTTTTTGAGAAATGCTTTTAGGTTAAATTGCTTTTTTTTCCATGACCAAAGAAATAACAGTTATTAAGTAGTTCTGTACATGTTTTTATAAACTTGTACATCTGCTGGTCTCAATGCAGAGGCCATCTTGAAAACTGCAGATGATGTCATCACAGCCCCAATGTCTTGCCAGCTCAATCTTCTCCTGTTGTCCCATGACAAGAAACATGCAACTCTTACCCTGATCTTCATAGAAAAAGATCATTTAGGTACTTTGCACACTGAACTCTTGTATCATTTTCTTTCCACTTCACAATTGTGGGCCACTTTGTCTTGGTCTTTCACAAACAATTCCAATAAAATAAATTTATGTTTGTGGTCATAATGTGGAGAAGTTCAAGGGCTATTAATTCTTTTGCAAGACACTCTAAACATGTCCTGGTTCCTGGCTTGTAAGTGAAAAGCCAAGATACTTATGACTTACAAAACTTATTTTTTAAAAGAAACTCCCTCGTCTTCTTTAAAACCCTCTTTGAATTTTCCTGTCTACTGTTGCAGTCTCTAATTCATCCCTTTTTTCCTCTTCTTCACGGTGCTTCCCCATCCACTTTTAATCCCCACATTGCACTCAAAACAACAAAACTTATACATTTGCTGTAATATATTTTCTTGGAAGAATGATTCACAGAATGTTAATTGGTGACAATTCCCTAAAGTTTTAATCCCAGCGCCTTTTGCTTCCTTTTCATAATGGATTAAAAAAATGTTGCATTAAGACTGCAGTTTACATGTTAAGTAATGCCTGCTACAAACACTCATCAAAGCCTTCGACTATTACTGTAATTCTCTGTTTGCAGAAGCAAACCCCGTTACTCCATAATTAGAGAGCAAATATCTCTAACACATGAGCAGAGTCAGATTTACACAACAGAAAATGTAATCATTTATTACAGCCAGACACCATCACCTGAAGTGAAGAACCATTACAAAACCAATTATCGAAAGAAATGGAAAATCTGAACAAGACAAAACAGTTCAAAATAGACGCGGCCATTCTATCAGATTTTAATTTCCCTCAAAACATCTCCTCTTATTTTCCTGATGGATTTATAAGAACAAAGACATGCCAGTCATTATGGATTAGTACAATTACTTTTAAGACCAATTTTCTAAAATGTATCGTTGATGCAAATCTTTAAAAGATGATTCAATGAGGGTAAAAGATTTTCTTGACCCTTTTGGCAAGACACTTTTAGTCTGAAGGTGAGTAAAAGAAGGGAATGACTTGCTGTAACCTTTTTTTAGTTTTAATATTTTTGTATGTTTCTTTTATAGTGTTTATAATATTATATTGGAAAGATGAATAAAATCCTGCAACTTAACACTTGTATTTGGTCAGTATGAAGGCATTTTTCAGCTCTGTGGTCATCAATAGACTTAAGTAAATATGATGTCATCCACCTTTCAGAAAATGTGCAGTAGGGGGGCGCTATAGTTGTTGAAAAATAATCATTGATAACTGCAACTGAAAGATGGTTCATAAATTAAATAATAAAGCATTTTTTTATTGCATTTCTGTTTATTCCAAGGCTGCATGGTGGTATAGTAGTTAGCACCCTCACCCCCTTGTTCAAATCCCCACTGGAACCTTTCTGTATGGAGTCAGTATGTTCTCTGGGTTCTCTCATTTCCTTTAAAGTCCAAAAAATGGACTTGACAGATTAATTGATGATTCAAAATTAACCCTAGCTGTTGTGACTCTGAGGCTACATTCACATCAGGAATATGTCTCCCCTTCAAGAACGCGCCAAACGTGCGTTCTTGTTGACTACCAAATGTTCACAGTTAGATGAGACTTAGTGTGAAATGTTGAAGAGGTGAAAATTTAGTGAATCTTTCTCCATGCTTTTTCTTTCACAGCTCTATTTCAACTTATGAAAGACTTTGTGTCATAGAATTTCGGTGGGCACAAACCACAATTACTAATTTCTCTTCCATGATTAATTTTCAAACAGTTGGCCCTCCTGTGAGTTAAAAGGGACCTTATTCATACTTCACTACCAAATCCGAGTCCCTGATAGATCTAAGTTAAATTGGTTTAACTTTCAATGTGTATTCAATGGCATTTTGTGCGTGGAGCCTGAAATGGACTTAAAGACGTGTGTGGTGATGCGTTAAGGTGAGAGTTTTGATCCTGGAAGCCTGAATATAAGCGCTTTCACATAGACTTTCATTGAAAGAGGTGGCTTGAATGCACGTTATCGAGGCCGGTTTGAAACATAGCATGAGTGTGGGACTGGTGACTTTTCTACAATGTATACCATCCTCACCCAACAGCAGCTGGTATAGGCTGGGACACTGATACGGGTAAAGATGGATGGATGGATGGATGGATAGATAGATAGATGGAAGGAATGGTATTTTTCTAAGAAAAACTCTTTCAAACTCCTAAAGAATGAGTGCGTTGTACATAGAAGTTATTTTTGCTCAGTTCCAATAGAAATCACGTAGCTTGAATTAATTAAAATTTAATTAAAGATAAATATATATCAAATCAGTTTCTAATACAAAAACACATGTTTACATAGAGATTTTGTCAGCCTCCTTCTTGAGAGCATGCAGAAGGTGTGGAATAATTCCTCAAAAAGCTCTCTACACTCTAGTTCACCAAAATAAAATGCTATCAAAAAGAAATATATGACACTAATTTTGTTTCAAAGGATTTAAAGTGCTAATACAAGAGAATAACCATCATATTAAAGTGCTGCTTTGTTTTTATTTTCCTTCTGTTTGTTGTTTTTTTCCTCATGGTACCAAACTTTTTGGACCCTTAAATCTGCCCAAACAGCCGATGCAGAAACAACACTGTTGCACAGGATTTAGGAGAGATTCTAACAGGTTCAGGTGGAAAAATAATGGTTTCAGAAGGCGAACAGCACCTCACTGTCAAAATGAAAGGTCATCCATCCAGTTTCAATTTCTGTTTTATTCTGCTTGGGATGTCAGGGAGACCGGAAGCTATCCCGGATATCATTAAGAAGAAGGCAAGTTAGACCCTTGGCAGCAATTCCATTCATCTCGGCCACACAGATAAACGAAAAAACTAATGAAGTGTGCACCTATCCACTTTCGAAGCACCATCTGGCCTCATATTTGTGTTTTCAGAAGCTGGATTATAGAAAACACGCATAATACATGCAGATCCGCACAAAAATACAGCGACTAAGGTCAAGTTTAGACGCTTTTTGCTCAAAAGAGCAAGGAAAAACTTTCAAAACACCATGCTGCTCATGTTTCATTGTTTCACTTTCTTCTTAGAGCTTATTTATCACCAAAGCAGACACAGACTTATCAACTCGAACAAACATTCCAGATTCGACTTCCTTCACCTTTCTTTCAAATGCTCACAAGTTCCTGTTCTGAAGGCCAGTATTTTCTCATTCACGCTTTTCCATCTTTCATTTGTCCCTTCTGTCCAGCCCCACTGAGGTCCGCGAACCACTCTGAGGGCAACTTCTAATCTTTGGATCTCTCAGGTGGAACAATGTGTCCTGACAGTCAACAACAGCTGTCCTCCCAGGGGCATGGACAATTGTGACTCCTAACAAGATTAACAGGCTCCCGATAGTATCTCACAAAAAGTGTAAAAGGAAGAAAACAAGATTGCCACGATTAACAAAGGAGAAATAGAGTGACAAATGACCAGCGATGCTAAACACTGAAATGGAAATATTTCAGTAAAAGGATCTCCTACTTCACAGTGCCTCTGTGGTTTCAGACATGAAGTTACTGTGTCAGAGCTGGACTCCAGGTCCAGCTTTGGTTTTTTTCTTTAAGCTACGGACACAAACATGGGATGAGCATTTAAGAGGAGGCATGTTCTTGAACGACCATTTACCCTGTGGTGTTCACACTCGACAGGGCAGAAAGGGAATTCTTCTTTTGCATTTTTTACTGTTTACTACAGTTTGTGCGAAATGATGAAAGAGTACAAATCTCACAAATCATGCTCCAGGCTTTTTCTTTCACAGCTCTATTCTATAGCGTCAAATTCGCATCTGCCGCCTCTTCTTTGACGGTTGTCAAATTTACTGCTCAACGGCTTGACTCCCCGTTCGTGGAGCAACCGCCAACAAACTTCATTCGTTGACCACATGGTGGAAAACATGGATGATGTTGAGCAAGGAGCTTGTGTTTATCTGTTTTGGAAAGCTCTACAGAGCTTTCACTTTGCCGTGTCTGGGTTTACCAGAGTCTCTCCCGGTGCCGTGTGGTGCACTACTGCAGCTGAGCTTAGCCTGATCCCTATTCTGAGAAACTGTGGATTATCGACTTGTCTAGTTTATTATATCACTATTAAAAAGTTTTTATACAAGAGAGTTAGCTAGCTGTTATCATTAGTAATATCCTAACTGAAGGGTTTTTGAGAAAAAAGAAGGCTACAAATGAATTAATATTGTTTATCGAGATGTTCTGATACATGGAGATACACAGAAGAAAGCTTAATTTAGATATTCGGCAAAGGTTCTGTGTTTTGACAAGGAGTTAAGATCAAATGTTTGTGGTGTAGTCAAATTTAAAATGTGTGTATGCTTGTTTTCTTACAGTAATGATCTGTAAAATGCAAAAATATTAGATATTCAAAACCATATAGCTAGTAGTTGTGAAGCACTGGCCATCCAAAGATTAAGATTAAATAGAAACTACTGACAAGATACTACTGATAAGATAAGATAGGTGAGCGGAATACTGTCCTAGTCCCTCA
Source organism: Oryzias celebensis (assembly GCA_014656515.1). Taxonomy (NCBI): domain Eukaryota; kingdom Metazoa; phylum Chordata; class Actinopteri; order Beloniformes; family Adrianichthyidae; genus Oryzias; species Oryzias celebensis. The sequence goes on from BNCR01000012.1 coordinate 15,850,518, forward strand.
TAATTCATTACTTTTCATTTTCTGAAGCAGAAAGTGAGTTTGAGTGCTTCAGAATTCAATCTGCTCCCGCAGTCTTTGTTTTGTGACAAGAGGTCCTTTTCAGACTCTTACTCTGCTCTTAGCCAAGTCTTTCAGTGTTTCATCTGTCTGTCACACTCCAAAGGGTCAGACTCACTAATGGTTTGCACTGGCACAAACCCTAATTTGTCATTCAGTCACTCATTTTTCATACATGCTTAACCCTGTTCAGGGTCACGGGGAGGCTGCAGTCTGACAAAGCTGTCAATCAGACAGAGGGAGGTGGGATCACAGGGGAAGATAAAGCTGAGGAGTCTGAATCCCTTTACTTTGACAATAGTGCCTCAGGTACATTTAATGCAAACGTAACGAAATAGGCCTTATGGCCTTTGCAAGACTTCTGCAGAATGGAAATCTTAACAACAAAAAGCACACAAAAGACTAATAGTTTTAATCAAAATATTGCAAGTTCTCCATGTTAAACCAGTCATTGGCCAAGAAAAGGTCATTTTTGCTGTTAACAATATATGAAACATTTCCAAAGAACCAACTGAATTCTGCGTTCTAAACCTTTTTTCGCAGCTTTCTTCTCAGATTTTTCCCTTCACTCTTTCAAGCTTAATATAATTGTCTGCAGTCCAAATTGAGCTCTGTGTCTTCCAGCCTTCTTCCTCCCAGTCACACAAGTGACAGTGAGTGAGGTGGAAATGTGCTTCTCCAGACACTTCACTAACAGTGTTAGGGACTGGTTAAATGGTCAGAATCCAGCATGATTACACTTTAGACTGAGAGGGAGCGAGTGCATCGAAAGACTGAGCTCTGCTCCGAGAAAGGAATGCTTCAACCTTAAATTGGAAGACAGAAACTTTTGACATTTTACAAACGTATACAATGCATCTTTCCAATATTTATCTGGTTATTTTGTACCACAATCCCTTAAACACAAGAGATGTCGCCTGTGACACCTAAAACAGCACATGCACTTTGACATACTGTAACTCAATCAATGTGAATCAGCTGATTCTGACCATGAGAATAATGGCTTTTTATATCAGCTTTGCATCAATACCAACACAAATCTGCTTTTGGTCTGTGACAGAATTATGGAGTGACTTTTATGCCATTATTCCAAGCACAAAACTAGTTTAAAACTAGTATTCTATGGAATCCAATGTATATATTCACAAAATGTTATATTTTTTTGATTGTAATAAATGATATTTTGCTTCACAGAAGTCAACTTTTGGCTTCTGTTCCAAGTAGACAAAACTGATCCTAGCGAAGCAGGTCTAACACAAGGAAAGGCTTTGATAACTGCTAATGTAACTCAACCGACTGCCTTTTGCAGGTTGAAAAGCATTTTTAAATACATTAAGTTTATTTAAAAAGAAGTTTGAAGTTTTAATTTTTACTTCTATTCAAATGAACTTTTTGATGTTTGAACTGACAAATTTGACCAAGGGATGTTTTTTTTTTTCCTTGAATCAACTACATTTTCTTTAAACCATATTTTGGGAATCAACAGTCACTTGGTGTCTCTTTCATAAAAAAATAAAAGCTGTGCCAGTCTAGCTGGCACAGACTTCCATTGGTAATACCGTCCAAAATCGCCGTTCAGATGGAGAACATCGTAATATACACTTCAGAAGCGGAAGGGTTTGACAAACCCCAAAGTCCTTGATTCTAAGCCCAACAGTTGCATTCGGGCCAGTGGTACTTTTTAAATTAACCCCAGGTAATTGCTTGGAGTAGACTGTCCAGGCTCCATTTGTCCATGACAAGGTTTTTTGGCAAACATTCCAGCTTTGTTTTTGGTCTCCCCCTTTTCACAATGTCCAAGCTATCAAGTCAACAAATAGAATCTGTGATGCCAGCAATGAGGTGATGGCTTGATCTAAGAGTGATTCTGGAAAATCTTACACAGGTTAAAGTAATTTCGCCTACTTTCTTTATGTGCCATCCTTTTAAGTAAAACGATGAAATGTTTCTGCTGTTGTTTAATAACTACAAATATTGGAACACAAGTCAGAGAGTGAGCCAGAACCATGCTTTCCCTTTAAGTTTTTGGTGTTTTTACCATGGTCTTCTGGCATTTTGCAAATGATTGAGGACATATATGAAGAAAATTCAAGATTAAAACTGTGTTTCTGAGTATTTATCATGAAGCACGACCAGATGAAAAAAAAATGCCATTGGAAAAATCTTGTAATTGTTACGTACAAACTACAATCAGCAGACCATAAGTTCACTGCTCTGCTTCATTCAGATACATCCATTTGGAGACAAAAAGATTCATGTATGTCCTTGTTTTCCTCATCTAAGCTTGCATCTGGGTCAAAATCTTATGACTCGACAGCTTTGATATTGCTCACCATTTTTGTTACTTTGGTAATGTTATGTTGGGGGTGTGAGGGACAGGAAACCAGCATTGGAGAGTGTTAGCAAAGGGATGATGGGAAATAAGTGCAGAATTTCTCTGCCAACAGTACCACCCACAACACAACTACAGTAGCAGGGGGAATTGCTAATGTATTCCTGTCACTCTGCAGAAAATATGTCTCAGAGAACTACACTTTTTTTTACATTTGAATGGCATAATTAAGACTACTGGGAATGCTTTTAATATAGATCAAAAGATATTCTGAGTGGAACTTTAAGTTGCATTAGATGTTTTTTTTCTTTATCGCATGAGCTCAAATCGCTTTTCATTGAACCCACTTTTGATTAAATATGAATGTGTGTTACTCATTGTAAGGCTTCTTATGTCAAGGTTGACGTGCGGACACAAATGCAGACGGACTCGAAATAAAGAAGAAATAGATTTAATGACTCGAGAGAGGAACATTAAATCAGAGCAAACAAAACCACCCGACAACCCGTGCAAGGGAGACGAGGGTATATAACGAAAAAAGAGGATGTCCAAATGGAAAACAGGTGTGCAAGGGGGGAGGGGACATCTGAGGGAGGAATGACAAGTGACCTGGGACAAACGGAAGACACAGGAAGTAACAACAAAATAAAACCGGAAATGACTGTAACTGAACTAACAAATCGACCTGGTTCCAAAAACCCTACAGTACCCCCCCCTCAAGGTGCGCCGCCTGGCGCAGAAGGGGGCTGGTTCCGGCGCCGCCGATTAAAGTCTCTGATGAGATCAGGATCCAGGATGCGAGAAGCGGGTTCCCAGGAACGTTCCTCAGGTCCGTACCCCTGCCAGTCCACCAGGTATTGAAGACCACGACCCCGTCGCCGAACGTCCAACAGGCGACGGACGGTGTAGGCCGGTTGGCCATCAATGATGCGAGGAGGAGGTGGCGGAGGGGACGGCGGTTGAAGGGCACTCGTGACGTGAGGCTTAATCTGCGAGACATGGAAGACCGGGTGGATGCGCAAGGTCCTGGGCAGGCGTAGCCTAACTGCCACAGGATTGATGACCTTGACGATCTCAAATGGTCCAATGAACCTGGGAGACAGCTTCTTGGACTCCGTCCGAAGCTTGATGTTAGCAGTAGAGAGCATGACGAACTGGCCCGGTCGATACTCAGGAGCTGGAGTTCGCCGGCGATCCGCCAGTCTCTTGTTGGTCTCCCTGGAACGCAACAAGGCTGCCCGAGTCTCCCGCCATATGCGCCGACAGCGACGATAGAGATGCTGCACCGATGGAACCGCCACCTCCGTTTCCTGCTCGGGGAACAGCGGGGGTTGGTACCCCAGGGAACACTCGAAAGGGGACATACCCGAGGCAGATGAGGTGAGGGAGTTGTGTGCATATTCCACCCACGGCAACAGCGTGCTCCAGGAGGCCTGGTGTCGGGAACATACACACCGGAGCGCAGCCTCCAGGTCCTGGTTGGTCCGCTCCGCCTGCCCGTTAGACTGTGGGTGGAAACCAGAGGAGAGACTGGCAGTGGCCCCGAATGCCCCACAGAACGCCTTCCAGACTTGCGAGATGAACTGAGGTCCTCGATCAGAAACCATATCTGCAGGAATGCCGTGTAATTTGAATACGTGTTCTATTACCAGTTTTGCCGTCTCTGCCGCTGAAGGGAGTTTAGGCAAGGCCACAAAGTGGGCGGCCTTGGAGAACCGATCCACTATGGTCAGGATGACGGTCTTTCCAGCGGAGGACGGCAGGCCGGTCACAAAGTCCAAAGCAATGTGTGACCAAGGCCGACCCGGGATGGAGAGTGGGTGTAATAGTCCAGCAGGAGATTGTGTGCTCGCCTTGTTCTGAGCACACACCAGACAACCAGAAACAAAGTCCCGGACGTCCTTGGTCACGCTGGGCCACCAGAACCGACGACGCAGAAAGGATTCTGTTCTGCGGATCCCGGGGTGACAGGTGAGACGGGTGGCATGGGCCCACTGGAGAACTCGAGACCTGAGAGAGCTGGGTACAAACAGTTTATTGGGAGGACCACCCCCCGGATCTGGTTCCTGAGTCTGAGCGGACCTAATGTCTCTCTCCAATTGCCAGGAAAGGGCGCCCAGCACACATGAGGGGGGAGAATACAGGCCGGTTGACTATCCTGAGAAACCGGTTCCTGCTGACGGGATAGGGCGTCCGGTTTAACATTCTTAGAACCAGGTCGATAAGTAACCATAAAACAGAAACGGTTGAAAAACAAAGACCATCGAGCCTGTCTGGCATTAAGCCGTTTTGCAGTCCGTAGGTAGGACAGATTCTTATGATCTGTCCAGACCAAAAACGGCACTGTGGACCCCTCTAACCAATGCCTCCATTCCTCGAGTGCTAGCTTGATAGCCAGCAGCTCCTTATCCCCCACATCATAGTTGCGTTCGGCTGGAGAAAGCCGACGAGAGAAGTAAGCACAAGGACGCATCTTGCTATCCGAAGCCCCCCGTTGGGACAGGACTGCACCCACTCCTGTGTCCGAGGCATCTACCTCCACAACAAATTGTCTGGACGGGTCTGGTTGAGCCAAAACAGGGGCAGAGGTGAAAAGATGTTTAAGCTTCTTAAAAGCTGCCTCTGCCTCCTCAGTCCAGAAAAAAGGGGAAGAGGATGAGGTGAGAGCTGTGAGCGGCGCGGCCACCGAACTGTAACCCCGGATGAAACGACGGAGGAAGTTGGCAAACCCCAGGAAACGTTGTAACTGTTTCCTGTTAGAAGGGGTAGGCCACTCCACCACCGCTTTCACCTTAGCCGGATCGGGTTTCACCTCACCCTCAGAAATAACAAACCCCAGGAAAGAAACAGACGGAGAGTGGAACTCACACTTCTCCGCCTTAACAAAAAGTTTGTTTTCAAGTAATCGCTGGAGAACCAGACGAACATGCCGCCTATGTTCGCTGGCAGTCCTGGAAAAGATCAGAATGTCATCCAAGTACACAAACACAAAACGATGAATAAAGTCTCTTAATACGTCATTGATCATTGCCTGGAACACAGCAGGAGCATTACAGAGACCAAAAGGCATGACCAGATACTCGAAATGTCCCAAAGGGGTGGTGAAGGCGGTCTTCCATTCGTCTCCAGCCCTCATCCGCACGAGATGGTAAGCATTGCGGAGATCCAACTTGGAATAAATCCGAGCCTCCTGCAATGCCTCAAAAGCAGAGTTCATCAATGGAAGGGGTAGCTGTTCTTGACCGTGATCTCATTCAACCCCCGATAGTCTATACACGGTCGGAGCGACCCGTCCTTCTTTCCCACAAAAAAGAACCCAGATCCCACTGGTGACGACGAAGGTCTGATTATCCCAGAATTCAATGATTCAGCGATGTATCTCTCCATGACCTCTCTCTCGGGCTTAGACAGGCTATACAACCTGCTCTTAGGTAACGTAGCGCCAGGTTGTAATTCGATAGCACAGTCATAAGGTCGGTGGGGGGTAGAGAGAGAGCTCGTGATTTGGAGAATACCTCAGCTAAATCATGATATTCCGGTGGGATTCCGGATAGATCAGGTGAGGGCGGCTGCCCAACCGGGGTAGCGGGGTCTTCCCCAGGAGGCCGAGCTGAGCGTAGACAAGAATTATGGCATTTCTCACTCCAGCCGGAGATACGACTGGAGGACCAATCAATGACGGGGTTGTGTGCCAGAAGCCAAGGGTACCCCAGAACCAATGGGTTCTGCGCAGAGGAAAAAATGAAAAACCTGGTGGATTCATGATGGTTGCCAGAGATAATCAAATGAACTGGTTTGGTTATGTGGGAAATGGTGGCTACCTCTTGGCCGTTTAGGGAGATTACTTGTAACGGCCGAGGTAGTGGCTCATAAGCAAGCCCGACTTGCTTAGCTAGCTCGGCGTCCATGAGGTTCTGCTCTGCTCCTGAATCAATTAAAGCTTCAATAGATCTCCCCTTACCCTGAAACACAACCTGTATCTTAAGTAAACAGGCAGTAGGACCCTTATTAGTGAGCGCCAAATCGCCGCTCGTCAGCGCGCCCACTCTTACTGAACGAGCAGATGAGTTTGGGCACTCCCTGCAGAAATGACCCCGCTTACCACAGTAAAGGCACTCACCTGAGACCATTCGTCGCTGTCGCTCGTAAGCAGTCAGTTTACCCCGGCCAAGATGCATAGGTTCCTCAAGAATAGGTGGCGGGGTTTCTGTGGGAGAAACAGCAAAATTAGGTGAGTCCGAGTTCCTGCGTCCAACAGAACTGTGTTGGAAGCGGGGTGTAGATCTGCTATGTTCCAGTTTGTGATCCTGAAGTCTGTTATCGATCCGGATGACCATGGCGATAAGAGGTTCCAAGGAGGAAGGCAGCTCTAGAGCGATTAGTCTGTCCTTTAACTCCTCGGAAAGTCCCTCCACGAATGCGTCCATGAGCGCAGTGGTGTCCCAACCACTAGTGGAGGCCAGGGTGCGGAACTCGATAGCATAGTCAGCTGCCCTTCTGCCCCGTTGCCGAAGTTGCATAAGGGCTCGAGCTGCCTCTCGGCCCGGTTTGGTGTGCTGGAACACCTGCTGAAATGCCTCCAGGAATGCCGCGAGAGACGCGCAGGTCGGTGCTCCACGCTGCCACTCAGCCGTCGCCCATGCGCCTGCTCTCCCGGTGAGGTGAGAGATGATGAAGGCCACCTTAGCTTGGTCCGAAGGATAGTGAGGCGCCTGCAGTTGGAAGTGGAGCTCACACTGGGTGATAAAAGCCCGACAGTCCCCAGAATCTCCCGAAAAACGTTCTGGTCGGGCTAATTGCGCGGTTGGAGCGACCGGAACACTCTCCCAGGTCCCCTGGATCGGTGTGGGAGGCGATGGGCGTGCCGCGGGAAAAACCGGCGGATGTTGAAAACGCTCCGTCAGTTGTTCAAAGCGTTCTCCCAGTGCGGCGAATTGCCGTTCGTGACGGCTCGACATCTCGAGTAATCCTTGTCTCAAGCATGACATCTGCTCCTCCTGTTGGCGGAGTAATGCCCGTAACGTCTCCGCGTCTGCTGCGTCCATTATACTGGTCGGGTGGTAATGTCAAGGTTGACGTGCGGACACAAATGCAGACGGACTCGAAATAAAGAAGAAATAGATTTAATGACTCGAGAGAGGAACATTAAATCAGAGCAAACAAAACCACCCGACAACCCGTGCAAGGGAGACGAGGGTATATAACGAAAAAAGAGGATGTCCAAATGGAAAACAGGTGTGCAAGGGGGGAGGGGACATCTGAGGGAGGAATGACAAGTGACCTGGGACAAACGGAAGACACAGGAAGTAACAACAAAATAAAACCGGAAATGACTGTAACTGAACTAACAAATCGACCTGGTTCCAAAAACCCTACATCTTAGGATCATGGACTAAAGTGTATTTTAGATCATCAGCATCATTAATTAGTTCAGCTTCCTGAATCTCAGTGTTGTATTTTCAAAAACCTTTTATTATTGTCTGCACTGCAATCCTAAGATTCATTCATTTGCCATTTTCTATATATACCAATTTGTACTGAGTGAAGGCAGAGTTCTGCTGCATAACAAAGCCCTTTCCTGTCATTTCTTATCTTGATTGAATGCATTACGGTTGGTACCACAGAGTAAACAGCTAATTCTGAAGAAAATTTTACATTTCTCCTCACCACATCTCGCTTATTATTGATGCAAGTCACTCTGTCACGTGACAAAAATGCATCCGCTATTTTATTAAAGTTTTTAAAGTTGAGTTTCCTCCCACAGAACTGGATAGTTTTTCTTTTTCTGACTAATCTCTGTAAACTCTAAAGATGGTTGTGTATGAACTTCCCAGTAGATCAGTTCCTGAAATACTCAGACGATCCGACAACCATGCCACATTTAAAGTCACTTCAATCACCTTTCTTCCCCGTTTTGATTCTCCCTGTGAGCTGCAGCAGATTGTCTTGGCCATGTCTACACGCCTTTATTAGAACTTTGCATTAACAAGCAGTTAGATAGGTGTACCTAAAAAAAGTAGCCAGTGAGTGTGTAGGCAGCAGTTGTTTACTGCCTCCCAAACAAGCAGATGTGAGTACAACTGCAAGCTGTAAGGTCCACTCTTGAAAGTGCAATGTGAAAGCAGACCAAATGAGTATGTAAAACATATCCCACTCAGCAGAAATAAATCCATCTAATTGCATGAGAATGAAAAAGTAAATAATTGTTCTGTATTTGCATTCAACTGAACCTTAGTCTGAGTTTTTTTTTTTTTTTTTTTAATTATCACTTGTGCTCATTAAAGCTATACTAAAGACACAACAGAGCCAAAATCATGCAGCGGGAATCTACATACATTACACATTAAATGTTGTTGGTTTTAGTGTGTTTTTTTTTTCTTTTCCCTGTATTTATTTAATTATTCATTTTAGGATCATTAATGCTCCAGTTGAGACACCAAAACTTTTTCACTTTCATGAATAAAATATTCATTAAGAAACAGGTTATGCAATACAGGAAGAAAAGAGAAAAAAACAGAACAGATGGTCCCAAGCAATAAGTTTCAGTCAAAGATGCATTAACATTTCACCACCTCCACCTCAGTGCTGTATATCTCATTTAAAAACAGATACTAAATTTTACTGTCTGGGACGAGCTCATGACTGCCTAAGCTATCTAAATTTAGATGGTCCTGTTTCTTCTACACAGAAGAACTTAGTGATTTAATGTAATGCAATGATGACTAAAACTTAAGTTTTTTTTTTTCTTGAGTGATGAACCCTCTGATTAGTCCTTTGTAGATGTGCTTCTCATTTATAGTATGTCTTTGGTCTTCTTGACTTCTAAATATGTGACATCAGGGGTAGCTGTTCATACTTTGCATCCACTTTGACGCAGGCAGGGGTTTTTTGATTTACATTTTGCATGAAGGGCAATAAGGGGTTAAGGAGAGGCACAGAGTGCAGAATAGACTTAGCAGGAAAAATGTTTATGTTGCAAGAGATTAGAAGTGTTTTTCACAAGCAACTGTGGTTTAAAAAAAAAAAAAAACATCCAAAGACTTCTCTCTATCTTTAAGGGGGGTTCTGCAAAACATTACTGTAACTGGTGTAGAAAAGGCAGACGACTATCATTTTTACTTAAAAATATTAAGGGTTTCATGCTTGATTTCCATATATTTAAGTAAAAAATGATAGCCATACACCTAGTTCAAATAAACGTAAAGGTCCTAAGGAGTAGTGGAGAGAAACTCTCTGAATCACCTTAAACTCACTCCTGGTAAAGGTTAAATGACAGAAAATGATCTTCAAAAATCAGACTGAAGAAGGAGGCTAATTCTTTTGATTGATGTTAATATACAAAAGCAGAGTAAGTCACAGAGAGAGCAACAGTTTAACACCGGGCAGCAGAGACCAACAATCACTTACCATGATCATCCATTCATTCATCTTTTCGTTCTGTTTTTGGACTGAGGAAGTTGGTGTTCCTCACATAAAACATGTGCATGTAGGAGGGGAAGGGACTGATACCTTTTTAGCTTGCTCTTGTTAATCCTAATTTAAAAAAAAAAAAAATATTGTCTGTTGTGCAAGTAATTCAAGTTATGAAAGTATGATGTTTAAAACGTTTGATTGACTGATTCTCCCAAGCCTGATTTTAATGGTAGGGGTGTGGACTTCCAACAAGCTCAGTCCTGATTGCCGAGAGTAGTTGCCATAGAAACATTGACTCAGACCGGCTCAAATCAATCACTCTCCAGTACTGACATTGCCTGGTTCCAACATGGCAACGTCCATATTGCAAAAAAAATGGCGACTGAATTGACTTTGTTGGTTGGAGCCCTTTTCTATAGGCGACACACACACACTCAGTTCAGTTGTATACAGTCAACGATTCAAACCAGGAGATCTCTATTGACAACCCCTGCTCCACAGTGCATCCCCATGACCATAATCAAATTGCTTTAAAGCAAAGATTTCCCAGCAAAAAAGGAAAAATTCAAAGTGATAAAGATAAAGAAAAGAAGATCTGCAACAGCTGGACAGGACAAGTTGGAGAAAAAATGAACTTGATCAAAGACAAAAAGTTCTATCCAGATCCCTAAACAAAAGAAGTCTCCTTCTTCAATCCAGATGAGATCCCTTTCCACTAGAGAGGACTGTGATAGTTAAAGACTCTGCCTCTGATTCCACTTCGAAACTAAAGAAACCCATTTTTTTGCACCTACAGGCAAAAACTTTGGTGGGAGAATCACATTTATTATGCAATGTAGCTTAGTTATTAAAGGATTCTGATGTGAAGGAAAGTTTTCAAATTCACTTTGTGCTTTTAACACAGAGCCAAGCTTTAATTTGACTCGCTTGTTATTTCCCCTCTGAACAGATTTTTGCTGAGTGTTGCATCAGCTGGAAGCCTTTCAGAGAGTTTTGTTGAGACCTGATGAGTTTTTCTGCATTATACTCAGACAGGGTCTTCCTGTTTGACATTAGCCCACAATGGAAGGAAGGTGGGTCAATACTGTTAATTCAGCCTCATTCAGAATCAAGCGGAAAAGAAAGGTCTTTTTTAAAATGATTATAATAAAACTTCCAAGTCCTCCAAGATTTTGTGATTTACCCTTATTCCATTTTTTTGTCATATTTGTGACTGCAAAAGAGATGAACATTTGCTGTTGCCCAAAGTTTAAAGGTTATTTAAAGTCAATTATTTGCACCAGGAGAGACTCTGGTGAACCCAGACACGAATTTGACGCCCCGGCCGCGTCTATTATGAATGCAGCATGATAATCTTCCACACTGGTTTAACCTCCACGGACTCACTTTCTACTGGCATGATGGATTTGACAAAAAATACTGATGCAACTAAAAACCATGGAAGATTTTTTCCATCCCTGCATCAGAAGCAGCTGTCAGTTTTTTACACCAAATCTATTATTGATGCATCAGTCAATGAACTAAAACATTTAACAGGAAATACTGTTTAAAAAGACAAATATGAGCAGCTTAAAGGCACCAACACCAAAATCTATGTTGCGTTTTATTTGTGTCTGTTGAAAAATTCAAATATGAAAGGCAAAAAGAGAACAGTTAGGGTACTTTAGTGTTGATTTGAATGCAGTTTCTGTATTAGATGTCAGTCCAAATAGTTTTTTGGGCTGTTTAAACATCTACATAATAAATGATCCAACAAAACATTTTTTAATATTTATGCTTTACAAAAATCAGCTGCTGTAATTTGTCTTAATCACTTTCAGAAGTCCTCGTTAGGCTGCTGTATTTTTTAAAATTCCAAATCAAGTACAATTTTAAATATTTCTATCCACTCCAAAGTTCACTTTTTATCCAACAAGTTCACCTGATAAAGAAAATGCTTCCATGCATAAACAGGTGAATTACAAAATGACAATTCAGTATTAATCAGTAATTTTTCAGTGGATTACAGTAACAAAATGTGAATAGCCACAATCCAAAATGACAGCCTGAAAGATTTTGTTTCTGCCAAAGCTTGTGTTGCTCAAAGTTTCAACACTTTCTTTTGCTTTCTTTTTTCTATGGGTCCAGACAAAAGCCTTGAGACCATAGAAACGGAATCTATCAAAAGCTATTATTATACTTCTCTCCTTTCCAGGTTTCTCTGCTTTAACCTCACGGTCTGCCAGCTCAAGTGGACCATAGAATCACATTCTTATTGCCAGGATGGCTTCCAGCATCTTGCACTTTCAGAATTTAAGCATTTGCCTCAAAACCTTTTCCAAGACAGAAAACTGTGAAGAAAAGCTATGAGCTAAAAACAAATGGAAAAAAGGGTGCTGGCAAAAATATATATATATAAATTCTACCAGAATACAATTATTCCACCATTTCTAATCTTAAATCTTAGTTTTGCATGCAGGTTATTTTGCTTTGGAAACAGATTCGGATCTGTTATTTCGAAACTGTTTTAAAGCTCAGAAGTGTCTGCAGACATGAAAAGCCACAGCAAAGAGTAAAAGAACAAAAGCATGTGAAATTGTGTCAGGGGAGACAAAATGAAGAACGCTGGCGCTCAAGCCTTGTTAAAAAAAGGAAGCTGAAGTGTCCCCGTGAGGGCATTTTTTTCTCTATTTTCACACCTCCAGTGGCTCAGCACACTGTCATGTCTGCTTCAGATATGTGGGAGACAGGAGCAAAACAATTGTAAACTTTTGTCTGTCTGGTCAGATGTTTTCACAGCCTCCACCCTTCTCTCAAAACAAGAAGTGAACAGTTAAAAGCGTGAAAACAGTCACACTCCGATCATTTTTTGGTTCATGGTTCATTTGTTCCCAGTGGTCTTTTAATTCTGATTGTGCTCATTTTAACCAAAATCATGAAACCTGTATCATTTTCTAGAACATAGTTTCTGTATAACAGCAGCAGTTCATTAGAAATTCACCTCTAAGTTGTGGGCGGGACCAGTGGCAGAGTGGAAGCCCGCCCCTACTTCCCGGCATCCATCTGTTTACTTGCTCTACTAGTAGCCCTTCACAACCCCAACCTAACATTACCAGTGCAACAAACACTGTTTTCATTGGAGGGGGTCTTTAGGCAGACTAAATCAGTAAAAACGTTCCTGTTTTTGAAATACATAAATACCAAAACATTTAAAAAAATGTCCAACTTCAAAAAAAGTATATTGAGCAAATATCTATTACTGACACAAAAGGTAAAAGCTCCCATCAGATTGAAACTGAATGATATTGTGAAATGTGCCTAATTAGGTGGGAGTGACTATAGGAGGTATATAACAAGATACCTCAGTCTCACAAGAGGTGTGGATGAGTCAGTGAGCAAGCTAGCAGCTGAGCTGGTGAGACATGCAGAAGAAGTGCTTGTCTGATGCTAAAAATTAAGACTGTCGATTGTCACCTACTGTTTTTTTTTTTTGTGTTTGCCATTTCGTCCTCATCCCTGCTTTCTTTTGTAAACTCCAAAGACTTCATTAAATAAAAAACCTCTATGGAACCTCTCCTGGCTTGCCATCTTTCTGATTACTTATTCTGGACTTCCTACACAAACCCGCGACAGCTCCCACAAACGATTGGTGATTAATATATAATGTTAGCCTATTTGTTTATTTTTCCTCATTTTTTTCACTACACAACTTTGATGTTCTGAGCACATATGTGTCCAAACTCATGATTATTGTGTGTCTTTTAAGCTGACCTACTCTCAATCTCATTGCTTGGATGGTCTCAGTGCTGCATGTCACTAAACCCATTACTTGGAACTGTAAGGACTGTCATTTTCATGTTAGTTATGGAATAAAGCAATTATTGCCACACAGATGTATTCAAAATTGTCGTCAGCTTTTTTCTGTGTAGTTTTTAAATTCTAAAAGACTTCCTTTGCAGATCATTTTAGGCCTTAGCCGCATGCTGGCATACAAAGGGTTGACCTGTACAAGTTCTGCAGGTTTTTGGGTTTTTCGAGCCCATGGAGGGTTGTAGAGAGGAGAGGAACGCCTTAAGTCTTGCAGCGTCCTTTAAGGCTCGTGTGGCCCCCCTTTAGCAAAGTCATGAAAATGGAACATACCATTTTTGTGTGTGTGATTAGTGTATCATGAAGTATTTGTAAGGGTAATGTAAATTTCATGCTCTTATAATAAACAGGTGATGCTGTCCTACAGTGTCCTTTACAGTGCAGTCTATTCACTGATACAAATACTGGCTCCTTACGGACTACATGCAAATGCTGCATGCATGGGTGTGCACGTGAGTGCTGCTCTGACACCCACACAAACTACACTCAGATTTTCTAATTTCCTTATTCAAGCTGCATGCACAGGCCGTGCAATGGGTACACAAGGAGTGTACATTTCACTCCAACAGCACTAACAAACCCCTTGAGCACTGCACACTGTTTGGGGGGTTGAAAAAAATGAAAAATCCATACAACGTGTCTGCATCTCACGTACTTCACCCTTACTTTAACCTTCTGTATTGTTTAATTGTTCCCTACGACCTGTTTCCCGCAGGACACCCATAGAAAATGTGCATTTTCGCTCTACGATCTTAAAATTTCATGCAGGCCGCCACTAGCATGCCCTGAACATGTTTGCCCATTTTTCACCCACAGTTGTGGCTAAGGCGTTTAATGGTTGGCTCTCATGTGCATTCTTGAACGTGCGTTTTGCATATGGTGCTGACATTGCCATTGCTACCCAATACTAGCGCATGTCCACCACCCACAGCTGGAAGAGGCTTGCTGTCTAATATCAAAGCTGTGCAAATCTTGCTCCAGACTTTTTCTTTCATAGCTCTATTCTTAAGAAAGACTTGGTGTCATATTATTCCAATCGGGCACAAACTTCAGTTATTAATTTGTCTGCCGCTTCATTGTGAAATGCCAAGAGCAGAGTGAACATTGCTTCATAGTTTCAGTCATACAGATCATCAGAAACAAATATCCATATTAGCAAATCAAGATTTTTCACATTAATATTTTGAGAGACTTATTGTTACTTGTTGCATCTGAAGCAAGTCAAACCAAATCACTTACCTTTCAAAACTTAAAATGTTGATGAATCTCCAATGAAATTAGCAGGATTGAACCTTTTTTTTGTCAAAAATTACAACCACTTAAAGCCTTAAAACTAAATCATCAAATCAACCAAATAATATTACTGCTTCTCAACAAACAAACACATTTTAGTGCTCAAAATCATGTAGATTCAATGAAAACAGATTCTTTTTTTTTCCCAGGCTCTTATTTCCTCCAAAAAGTATTTAGCGAGCCTGTGAACCGCCTGAACAAGTCTGCATCCTGCAAAGTCCAGCCACTTACACATTTAATTAAGATATACAGCGCACAGAATTAAATTGAGTAATACTTAGTGATGCCCAGTGTTTTAAATATGCCATCACTCTGCCTTGTAGTGCTCTCTCTGTCAAAGACGGTCAGGCTCCCATTCCATTAGACTCCAACTGGGCCAGCAATGAAGAATGAGCTCTTTGCTGTGCACTGACCAAAGCCCAGTCAGGGCTACTGAGGTTTCCTATTCATCATTTACTCAAGAAAAAAAAAGGCTCAGAGCTCCTTTAGATTTCTCCCCAGAAATACTTGAATCTATTCTGAAAATTTTAAAGTTATTGGTTATTCACTTCTGCCAATCACACTGTTAGTCTTTTTACAGGCTGGTAATCACTGTAGAGGTTTTCTTCTTCCTTAACAAGGCATCAGATTTATACTATGCACTATTTTATATGTTTGCCTATTCCTCCTTGACTCTTACAAAATGCAGAAACACAGATCCAAGGCATCACTTATTTAAAGGCAAAGGCTTGCACTGGCGGTATCTATAGGTGGATTCGTTTAGGTGTTTCGAACACATTTGCTAATAAAAATTGAATTCGTTGTATTTTTGTATCCATCTGTTGTTGAGATCTGGTGCAATGTGGTTTCGGAGCCAAAGGAAAATTCGTCCATCTCTGAATCACTGTGCAGCCGCAGGGAACGTGGAAGGAAGTTTGGGAAAGTTAGAAAAGACTATGAAGTTTGTTCAAACTGTCACTGCAATCTATTTGCAACGTGACGTGACGCACCAAAACTTCAATTTCCTGTGTCACGCTGCTAAGTGTGGCTATGAATAACTACTTTCTCCAGACAAACTCAAAACAGCCAGGTGTTACGCTCTTCGGTTTGGTCACAGGTGCTTCATGTGATTAAGTATCTTCGACCTGTAGCTCAGCGAGTGAAATGTCACGTCTGGGCTTCATGAAAGCTGCTATAAATTCAGAGACAGCAGTTGGGATAAAATGCACTTTACTCCACTCTAATTTAATTCTGCTGAGAGCTTCTGTCACATGGAATTTCAGTTCCTCGGGGGAAAAGGCCACAGGAGAAGGTTAATTTACTTGAAGAGAGCTTTCATTGATTTTTAAAATGTTACTTTAAAATGGTAAGATATTATAACCAATCTCTAAATAAAGCTCCAGAGTTACTGTTTATGACATGCTGACTTCTGTGAATTAGACAGAAAACACTACTTATAACTAATATACTGTTACGGTTTTTAAGTGGGAGTTAGATTTAAGTTTTGAGAATCCAAATGTCTTTTGGGGGAATTATTCTATTCAGTTTCTTTCAGAAATTATGGAATTAAAATGTAAAAATGGTTGCCTATAAATTTATTTTAATCTTGTTGCCTTTGCTTAGAAAAAGAAAAATTAAGATTTGAGATGTGAACTAAGTAGAGAGAAAGACTTTGCATTAGGAAGAGATAAAAGTTATCCTGCAAAATAATAAATAAGAAAAATAACAGTAAAAATTAAATGTCCTGTATGTCCATCACATTAAACTGACCAAAGGCCTACAAACAACACACTTTATGGACCATGTCATCCCACCAGCACCACAAGTGAGTCAAATAAGACACACATCTTTTTGGACTCATTTTTATTAACTTTGCTTTTATTAACTGTGTTATTTTTTGTAATTCAGCTTTCATTAAGTCATAGTTTTCTTTTGTTAGAATTTCAGCTCCAGCTTTGAGCAGTAAAAGCAAAGCTGTAATAGCTTGTTTAAGTGCTTTGCCTATTTAAAAAATCTAATGTTTGTGTTTATCATAATATAATGTACTTATTTTTAACAGATTATTGTAAAGATAAATCGTTTTTCCAAAGGGATCCTAAATGTGCTTATAAAAATACTATTTAAAGTCGCGCTCAGATCATCTTTTGATCTATTTTAAAAGCATTCCAAGAGGTATTTTCATTATGATTATGATATTTTTAGCCAAAATAATAATTAAAAAAACCTGCAGAGCAGCAAGAGTTCCTTCGAAATTTGCTTCTGAGTTGTGGTCTTTCCAGACTCCCATAAAGATTAGCACGTAACATTTTCTGTTCTGAAATAGACGCATGGCATGTTCCAACAAGTATAAACAATTTGCTTTCCCCTTTTTTGTTCATGTTTGGAAAGATCAATGTTACATGATGTCATGCATTACCGTGTTAAGGACAAACAGAGCTAAAAACGTAATGGGCTAAAGATGCATTTTTAAGTCTCCGCATCACAGTCTATGTTTAAAAACTAAACAATATAGCTTGGAATTAAGACATTTACAAACATGGCTTTATAAGTTTTAATTAAATTGCAAGTAGACCAAAGATTGTGAACTTCAGTCCTTCACTCAGCTGCTTCACATACTGCCTCTTGACTGAAGTGCTCGAGTCAATCTTCAAAACACAAAGAGCACAGACCTCAATGAACTCTTGAGTGTTTTTGCCAAAACACACAGACAGCAGCAAATGAAGCTGTTCCCAAAACAGAATAAGGTAATAAGTTGGAAATAAAAAAGCACTATTAATAAAGTCCACTCGGATTATCTTTTGATCTTTTGTAAAACTGTTCCAAGTGGAATTTTAATTATAATGTTGCTGTTTTTAGCCAAAACTTTTGCAACCTATGCTGTATTTTATTCTTTAGTTTTTAACATAGTTTCTGCAGAGTGGCAGTCCATTTGTCTCTGAGATGTGGTGGATTGTTGGAGTGGGGCAAGCCCGCACCCACTTCCCATCACCCACCTGTTTACATGCTCTCCCGCTAGCTTACAGCCTTTCACACCCTCAAATTAAGATCAAAGCTGCAACAAAAAGGCAAGCAATGTTGGAGCTATCCAGCCGTATAGTTTTGAGACAGATGCCAGCTCAGGAAAAAAAAATGAAGATGTACATGGATGTATTTGTCTACAAGTGAAAGCATCAGAATGGAGCAGATCAAGTAGCTTGTGGTCCACCCAGCGTATTTTCTACATCACAATTACAATCTTTTTAAAACATAATTTTTTCATATGCTCCACAATGATTTGAATAAAGACATACTCGGAAATGTCAATTTTAAGCTTAATTTTAAGTAAACAAGAACATGTAAAAAACATAAGTTTCATTGAAGTGCAACTATATAGATGAAAATTTAGATATTTTTTATTTTCTTTTTTAAAAATGTCTTTTTTTTTTGTCCACCAATGTTGAATCGTGTGCCACAAATAAAACCTTTATGCATTTTATAATTAAAACATGATTGTGTTTGTAAAAAGTAACACAAAAGTATCTTGACTTATTCTCTTTGGGATTTTAAAGCTCCTTCTATGCTTTTATCCTCCCATTATTTGGGATTATCAGTACATTACTTCTCATTTTACCCAAGTTTCTGTCTCCACTCTTCATGCGCTGCATTAAGATGTGGTGCTTTGATGATCCACAATGATAATGCACATCAGTGGCTAATGAAAGCCAAAACATGTCTCAGGTAAAACTAGATCAGCACGTTAATTACTCAGATAATGTGAACAAAACCGGTAAACAGACTAAAGGTGTAAACGTGGGGGGGGGTTCTTACCTGCTGCCTTTCCATAGAGAATACTGATTAGCTGGGGCTCATTTAAGGAGGCTATAAATACTCTTAAATTAATTTCATACTTTGTTTAACCCCCTCCCTGAAGCACTGGCTTTGTGTGAAATAATGATGAGAGCCCAGGGGTCCCATTAAGCCTCTGACTCATGCCGATAAATCCACTTGCCACTACAGTACAGCCCAGGCAGACTTGCTTATAAATACAAGTACTAGCCCCAGCATTGAGACATTTGTCCTTGACGACCTGCGTCTCGTCCAACTTGTGAAGCTGATCACCTGAACTGATGAGACAGGTCTTGACAGGAAGACATGTCTGATCTTTACTGTGTGTGTGGCTCTGCATGAAGAAGGTGATACGGAGTGGCAGAGTCATTTCGAACGGCACTGGGAGACTGATAACTTTCAAAGACATATTTGAATGGACTGTGCTTTTTGCAGTGGACTGGGATTATTGTATCCCTACAACAATCTATGCTCACTCATAAGAATAAATGCAACATGCAGTAGGAAGCGCCTTTGCTGAAAAAAATGAGATTCAATTCATTCCTTGTTATGCAAGACTGTATTTTTTCCTCCTTCACTTGGCTGAATTTTGACATGCTGTGCCAAGCGTCCCGAACAGAAAAAAAAAAAACTATAAATGGGGACAGATTTGCATTTTTTACTTATAACACCACACTGTTGCTTGATGCATGAATAGAGGGATGTCAGTGTGAGGAACAAAAAGACTTATGTCACTCCTCACAGAGGCAAATCTATCTGACATGACAGTTTATTTTTTCAGGAAACAGAAAGATTGAAATAAAGAACGTAACATTTTTTATACATTGCTGTTACTATGACAGCAGAGATTTGATAAACTCCTACTGTTAGTAAAGACAGTAAAACATTGTGCATAGTTTTCAACACTAACTTTGTCTTTCAGTCATGTTTTCCAGCGTCTGCATTTATGTCATTTTATGATAAATTCAGGAAATTTGGGGTAAGCGGTTCTGCAAAGTGATTATGTTTGAGTCACTGATCATCAGAGTGTGATCACCTCTATTAAAAAAGATATTTTTTGGCAGTGTTCTGCACTATAGAGCATTTAGCTCCAGAACTTTATACCATGCCTCAGAGCAAGTGATAATTTTAGCAACTTTTGCTTTTCCATCAATCTTGAAAATTAATTTTCAAACAATTTGCAGTCCATCAGTCCACTGCAGAAAAAGGAAATCACCAGTGAAAACAATGTTTTTTTTTACTTAGTCCCCTTATTTGGGTGGACTAGCAATTTGATCAGGCCAACGGCACTTACTGAAACTGCAATAAAACGCAGAAATGCAGTAAATAACGCAATAAAGAGTCATTCTCATCCTATAGATTTACCCAAGTGTTAACAAAAATTTAAATCAAGATTGGGAAAAAACTTAACCAAAAAATCAACTTCTGATTAAAGTCCCACTCTGACTGTATATTTTTTTCTATTATAAAATCGTTCCCACTTGTCTTTTAATTATGATTATGCTTTATATATGTTATACTGGAGCTTTACAGCACAGATGATGAAAATGAAGACGATTTTCATTGGAGTGGGACTTTAAATCATGAATCGTCAACAAAGCGAATCAGAGTCAAAAGATATATAGTTAACAAAAACACCATATTATACTAACAGATAAAATGGTCGTAGAAGAGTCAGCCACAAAAATGTTAGGTATTAAGCATGAGAACATATTTTTTTTACTGTGCAAAAAGCAGCAGGTTTTTTTTACTGTTAAAAAAATTCACACAATTTTGTTCAATTTTTAATACATTTGCATTCCATGAAGTCCTGCAATTTAAAGTTCCAAAACCACAATCCTTTCAGCTACGTGCTTTCTCTTATACTTCAACTTCTGCTTTCATGATGGCCTACAGTCAAAGTTTAAAAAAACACAGCTGATGTTAATGAATAATGGAAGAAAAAAGCCTTACGGCACTACACGGGCGTTGTGCGCACTTTTCTTTGTGTAACTCCAGTGTGCTTCAGTAGTTCCCCTTTGCTCTAAAGATTGTGAAGATTAAAAAATGTTGTTATGTAGAGCTGTTTGTGAATACATTTTTGAGACAAAATAAAAGGGCATCCCATATACTTTAATATGTATAATGTGCTTGTAGTTTTTGTAATTTTTGCATCTATAAAAAAAAAAAAAAATCATGTAGTAAAATATTGTTTGAAAGACTTTAATAATAATCTGAATGAAGAAATGTGTTTCTTTTAAAGTATAGCATTACCACACTTTGTCTC
The DNA here is from genome assembly GCA_014656515.1 of Oryzias celebensis. NCBI lineage: Eukaryota > Metazoa > Chordata > Actinopteri > Beloniformes > Adrianichthyidae > Oryzias > Oryzias celebensis. Next base: position 15,871,529 of record BNCR01000012.1, read on the forward strand.
ATGAGTTTCCTCTTCTTTTGCAGCAGAATCAGTTCTGAACTTGATCAGTAGGCAGCATGTCACTTTCAGAGAGAAAGAAAATGTGGTGCTTCAGCAGAAAAGCCGACTTTTCAGAGAGGTGTCTTCCTGCTTTGCTAGCTCAGATGGTCTGGTGTTGAGCAGGCTCTGTGTAGGAGTGGCACTCTTAAATGGTAGTTTCTTTGAAATTGATAAAATACTTTAAAACAACAAAACAAAAAAAATGTCTGCTTACTAAAATTTTGGAAACTATAATTTTGCTATTAAAAGGCTTTTTTTCATTCTTAGTGATTAGTCAAAAAAGAGAAATGAACTCACAAATATGACCCCTGAGTACCTGCCCGTTAGCGATGGGCACTTTGATTCTTTCCCGGGAGCCGAATCTTTTGAATTGACTACCAGGAAAGAATTGGCTCTGTCTACTCTCGATTCTGGACTCTTCACAAAGGATTTTTTTGGGCCTTTATTTTACCATAACTTTGCAAAAAAAAAAGGGTTTGTATATTAATAAATCCTTTAATGTGTAGTGTATTCATTGGAAGCCTTAGAATTGCATTTTTTTTTTTATTTCCTCCACTACAAACCATTCTTTTGTTTAATATTTTATTCAAATGTTGTCATGATAGTTCTTTTGTTGCGTTTACCTTTTATTACTTAAGCTTTTCATTTATTGTTTTAAAGAATAAATGATGATGCAGATAACGTACATTTTTCTTTTTCTACTCCTCTTCATTGTTAAAATTTTAATATCTTTTGTACTGTATTTATTTAAATAAACATAAAGTACATTTCTAATAAATAAATAAACACCAAAACTTTCTTATTCAACAAATTAACAGTTTGAAGACTTGCAGTCCCGCATTAACCCAAGAAGAGAAAAATAGGGATACAATTTGAGGATCTTTTTTTTATTATTATTATTGTCTCGAGGAAAATAATAAAAAATCATAAAATTAAAGAGCCCCGAGCAGGCTTCCTCCCCACGACGCAGCAGCTCTGTGTCTGCCCGCCAGTCAGCCTCCCTGAAACTGACTTGGTGAGCGTGATTCCTCCAGCTCTATGGGCCTGGCAGCAGGCTTGTGATCTGCCCAGGGTGTACCCCACCCCGGTGATAACCCCGCGGCCTCGAAAGTGAATGTGGGTTAAGAAAATGGACGAAAGTTCAGGATGAGAGGACTTGGATTGATGGTCCAAATACTCAACCCGTTGCACTTCTTAAATTGTGCTACTGCCAGAGTAACGCGCCGAGCCCGGGGCTCAAATTGCGCTGTAGGATCTCTGATCGTGTCTGTACTATGAACTTAACATTGAAACTCAACGCCTCTGATGCACAAAGTGAACAAGCAGGCAGAGAGCATGCACAGAAAATAAAAAGTGAGTAATCAGCTCCCATCATTTGAGAGTTGACTCTTTCGACTGTCTACCAGCTCCCGATTCTTAGAATGGTGCTTTCGAGCACAACCCATACTGCACATCATGATAGTAGATTGCAATAAGATGATATACGTTCTAAAAATCTGTCTTAAAAAGTTTTTTTTTGGTTAAGCCTTAGTCACATGCATCTGTAAGGGGATGACCCATATGGCTACTGTGGGTTTTTGGGTTGTCCGGACCCATGGAAGGTCACAGAGAGTAGTGGTCACATCTTAAAGGGAGTGCACGTGTGTTTTCCCTTAAGGCTCGTGCAGCCAGGTCAAGAGACATCATGGAAATTGAACATACCGTTGTGGTGGGCGTGGTAAGTGTGTCGTGAAGTATTCATAAGGCTAATAGAAGCGACATGTATTTTGGTCTTCAGGTGATGTTGTCGTACAGTGTCTTTATGCCACACTCCAGTTGTTAGAAAGCTGTGAGCACTGACTCCTTACTCATCACGCGTGAATGGCATGAGGTGTGCACTTGTTACGAAAGGGTCAGAAGAAACGCCCAAAGGATGCCCAAAAATGTCATTTCTAACAATCATTTTTCCTTCTGCTACCCTCTGGATGCCAATATAGGAGCCTGCCTGCACAAAAAGACTCAGAGACATCACCTCCAAGGCCAGATATGTGCAACAATATGTGCAATAGCATGCCCCAAACTCTACCCTTTTTTATTCTAACACACCTTTGTATTTCCTGGACTTAGTATCTAATCATTGTATTCTATTCTATTTATATAATTATTATTATTCTGGGGCTGCATAGTGGTGCAGGGGTTTTTGCCTTTGCTTCACAGGGAGAAGACCCTGGTTCAAATTCCAGATGGGACCTGTTTGTGTGGCGTTTCCATGTTCTTCCCATGCTTGTGTAGGTTTTACTGGGCACTCCGGCTTCCTCCAACAGTCCAAAAATGTGCTTTATAAGTTGATTGATGACTCTAAATTGTCCGCACTTCTTACTTGAACTGGACTCATGAGCCTCATGCACAGTCCATAGGATTTAGGGTGAGTTTTATAAAAAAATTAAAAATCTGTACTTCATCTTTACTTTACCCTATCGTGTCGTGTAAGTGTTTGACACTGAGAAATGAATCAATGGACACGTTGCACTGACTGCACAATCTTCACACCCAATTGATGAGACGGGGGAGTATCTCCAGTCAGAATCTTCATTAACCCTGCTGCAAGAGAGAAATGATGAAATACATAAGGTAACAACAACATTCTCCATCAAGTACTTGATAGGTTACACAACATTAAAAGCATTTTTGTCCAACATTTGTCCTCACAGCCTGAAATCATGGCAATCAATTTGAAAGTATTTGAAGTGAGCATTTAAAGAGCATGATTGTCTTGCTTTGTTTTTCGGGGTTTTTTCTGTGCAGCTCTGTTACTGATAGGGCATACCCTTCCCTTCATTTGGTGACAGCTGGGACACCAGCACCTTATTCTGAGTGCCTCTGCTGATTTCTGTGCTACTTGGTGTATTTTTGCTACTGATGATTAGTTTCACGTACCTATGGTTCATTACCTTCATGAATTACCTCTTTCAATTCGCTGCCAATGTGATAGTCTACCACAGTGCTGCACACATGTTGTATGCAACAGTATGACATTCAAAAATTGAAGTATGTGAAGGATCTCAAATATGCCTTCGGAGATAGATCACATCTAGGCATTTCAAAGATTAATTTGTTTTAACCCAATCAGTAAAATCAAACTGAATCAAGATCTTTCTAATAAAGCCATACTTTCTTAATAACATACTACTTTGCCTTTCAGTTACTCCCTTTAGTGGTCACAATACAACTAATTTCCCACCTCCATCCAAAACTCTTCTCTATATCTTCCTGACTCACACCAACCACCCTCTTTGACAACATCTATACAGCATTCTAATGGGCTGTAAAAGAGATCAAGAGATTAGATCAAAGATTTTTGCAATTCCCATACTAAACAAGCAAAACAGGACAGTTAAGAGGAAAACTCAGTTTAAAGCCTTAGTCACAACTGTCCTCATGGTTAGATACAGGCTGTCTGCGGGTCAAAAATGGGCAAACCTGTACGGAGCACACAGGTAGCTGCAGGACATTTCAAGATAGTATCCCGCTTAGTGAGCCTGTAGAGGGAAAATTTTCATGCAGATGTTTTCCACAAGCATGCTGCGGGCAACATGTGGCTGCAAACACTTTAACAACATGCAATGGTAAATAAGGTTGAAGTAGGTGGGATGCAGGTGTGCTGTACAGATTAGTCAGTCTTTTACCCCTTCAAATCGTGCGAGGGGCTCGTTAGAGCATTTCACATGATAAGTATGGGCTCCTTCTGTGCAGCCTAACTGTTGGAAATTAGGTAAACAGAGAATCAGGGAGTAGGTTGTGTGCGCATCCGACAAGCACTCAATCAAGTACATACAACATGCACGCTGCATTCACACTGGGTTAGAATGGGGCAATTGTACTTTACTAACAATAAAAACACACAAGGGTGCCACCTGTATGACATTATTGTGTGCAACTTCCATTAGCCTTACAAATACTTCATGATACACTTACCACACCCATGACAATGGTAAGTTCCATTTTCATGGCATCCCTTGGCCTTAAGGGAGCTACAAGACACACCTGCAGTCACTCCTCTCTACAACCCTCCACTGGCTGGACAATCCAAAAACCCACAAAGAGGACCTGGCTGCGGACCACTCAGGGAAAAATATTATTTCAGTTGCCAAATGTAACAGTTACAGTTTTTCCGTTTCAACCTTTCATAAAAGTCTTGTCTACAATTTTGAAGGTTGTATCAATTCTACTTCAGATCAATGATGTCAAGTGTCATCTTGTATGCAGTGAGGTCTCAAACCCACAGCACTAGTACGGGTCAACCCTGGTACGGGTACATGTGACTAAGGTTTAAACAACAGATTTACGAACTGTTTCAATTCAACTGTTTCTAAAGAGGATCTTCAGCTTTCATTTTTATCCTCTCGTATTTGTTTATTTAAAACACTTATTTAAACAATGCTACTTATCTGAAGAGAAACATATTTTAATAAAAATAAACATGACATAATAATATATATGAATATATGCTAATATATTTGCCAATAGAAAACCCCAGCTGACCCTGTTTGTAGCAGTATTTTATATTTTATTTTTGCACTCATGAATGCACAGACTTATGGTTTATAATAGAAAAGTGAAGTACGGATTCTCCTCAAAGAAATGCTTAGTGTGAAAGCAGAGATTTGTTTACCAACTTTCCCTTAGATTTTTAGCACCTGAGATTCAAAAGAATCATTTATAAAACAAGACAAAATCCAGCAACAAAATAAAGTTTGTAAAATCAATTAATTCAACAACAGCAGCAGTTATAGCTAAGAGGACAAAGAGGGTGAATAGGTAGATCTATCTAGTGACTTGTAGTTTGTGAATGACCACTTTGAATTGTGAGAGTCTGAAATGAATTCACATGGGGAAAAGAACTGAGAGAAAAAAACAGATCTGAACAATCAAACAAGTGAAAGGGTTTTACAAACTACAGATTGTATAATTTATTCAATTATTTTGCTATCTATTTCATTTGGCCTGAAACTGATACTTAATATTACTTTTATAATCCACAGTACAGCAAAATGATCCTATTTTTTAAACAATGCAAACAACACTCATCAAAGAAAATACTTGATTTTAAGCCTTGCACCATTTCCATCTGGTCTCTTGAGCATGCTGGTCATGGGTTTGATGTCAAATAATCTTTCTGGCAAAACTTTCTGTGCGTATCCAGACTTTGAACCAGCACACAAAAGCAGTGGATTGTGTGGCCCTTGTGTTTATAGTTGCAGAATTTATAAACTGAGCAAAAAACAAACAAAAAAAAAAAAAAAAAACTCTGTACTTTAGATTTTTCTTTTAATTATTCTAAAAGTCATTGTACACACAAACCACAATGTAACTATCTTTTTAAAATACTTAACTAAAATAACTTTAACTAAAGTTTAAAAAAAAAATCCTTCATCACAGGGCTAATAATAATTTCTAACAGGTTTACCACAAATCTGAAATAACTAAACTTATAATAATATCCGGTAATCATACACAAATTACATAATTAAACTCATTAGTATAAAATAAAACTTCTCAACTCATTTTTTTTATTATTAATTTAATTAGCAGCTTTAATGTGTTTTCATCGACAGCATTGACAAAACAATTATTCATAGCACTTTCGCCAATAAATAAAAAAGAAAACTGTAAAGAATACGGCGAAATAGCAATTTTAGGTATACATTTAATATTCTACATAACTTGTTTAGAAATTTACAGATAAATTCAATTTTACTGACGTTATACAACTGTAGCGAAAGTGCTGACGGACTGCGCTGATAATTTACGTTGTAACCAGCATGGCGGCTCTCTGCACGGAGATTCTAGTTTTATACTCTTAGGTGAATCGTTGGGGTTAAAAAAAACACTGGAAGACCTATCTGCCTTCTGCAGCACCATCACTGAACTGTCAATATCCTTCTTTTTAAAGCCAGTCCATTTTTAAAAAGTGCTTAGAAGATGTATCGTCGCGGAGCTGCAAAGAGGGACCACAACAACAAATCAGCGAAGAAGGATGTGAGCGACAGCGATAAATACGCCGACCTGCTTGTATTCGGCTATGCCTGCAAACTGTTTCGGGATGACGAAAAGGCTCTTTACCACGAACATGGAAAGCATCTTATCCCATGGATGGGGGACAAGAACATCATGATTGATAGGTCGGTTGAACAAACTTAGACTGAAACCGTATGCTAACCATCTCTGCTAGCCTGTTTCAAAATTCAAGGGACATTTCGGATGTTTAATGCCGTAAACTTTGGAAAAACCTGTACCTGACTATACCATTTAATGTTTTATTTCTGCTAACTTGTCTTATGATGTCTTGAACTTTCAACAATTGTTGTCTGATATCTAAAATGACATGCTAACATGCAGATGGCTAACGTTAGCCTCAACGGCCCTACAAATACGCATGCGCACACGGATTCAAAATCTAAATGTAGAAATCAATAAATTTGACCATATTTGAGCTATTTGGTGTCTTTTTAAAAGTAGGGTTTGCATTTTGGCATGTTTTGAGAACTTCCTGTGGAGATATCAGTTTTATATTGAATATTTGCATTAAAGTTTTGCCTAACTATTTTTTTCTGTCATTTCCTTGCCTGTTGAGGTGTTTTTTATGCCTTGTTATATTTTGCAACATTAAAGCAAAATCTAACCAGAATGAGTCCCTGTAATCAAGGTGGTTCATAATAATGATTAAATTTAAGCTTTTTCTCAGTTAAAAATGAAACATTTTAAAGACATTACATAGGTATTATGTCCAATATAGAAACACTTTGTTATTGCATTTTCAGCATATACATCACCTTGATCTGCAGTGACCCAGCTTAAATTTCATTTGTGCACAGTTTGTATGTGTGTCTTTATCACATAACCCAGTTTTTCCCCAGCAAGTAAGGCTTAGGGGTCCTTCCAAACCCCGAATGCCCTCCACAGCCTCCATTTCTTTGTCTCCATGAAGAAACTACAGCAGAGCGATGCCGTAGAGGGACGAACCTTGGAAAATGTCGTCCATTTGGGTTCTTACGGATAGGTATTTATGTGCTCGGGTTTGTGTGAATGTAACTTTCTTTGCAGATGTAGAAGTAATGATGAATGTTACAGGGGGGATTTGAACCCTGTAAGGTAAGAGGCGAGTTGTTATTGTTTTTTTTGTTTTGTTTTTTTTTCTTTTCTTTTATTTTTGTTTTTCTTCTTTATTTATATGAAAGGTTGCTGGATTGGGAAAAAAACTGAAAGACAATATTAATAGAAAATACTTACATAAATATGTTGCTTTAAAAAAAAAACACAAAAATACAGATGTTTTAGGTTTGTAGTTCTCTGAAGGCAGAAAAAGGCTGTAAAATTGTGGGTTTTTATGCCCCACTATCATATTTGTCAAAATGTGTTGACTTCCTTTTCTCTAATCCTATTTATCATTCAACAGATACGATGGCCGTGGTCACTTGCATGACCTGTCAGAGTATGACAGCGGGTCATGGAATACATCCTACCAGCTGTCAGAGGAGGAGGCCCGGATTGAGGCACTTTGTGATGAAGAGAGGTATCTGGCTCTGCACACTGACCTCTTAGAAGAGGAAGCGAGACAAGGTGAGCACAATCCCCTTTTCCAAGCATTGTACTGTAATTTAAAATGTTAAAATGCAAGATTTTAAAACATAGATAATCCCTCCACACTTTTAGTTCTTTTCAGTATTATTTTGACAAATATATTTAATAAGTGCCTCTCTGAGCCTCTATGCTCAGTGATATTTTTTCTTTTAGATGTAGTATTAAAGCTTGGATTTATAGACTCTTGAATTTCATGATTTCTCAAGTCCTCTTGTTTTCTTCTATCACAGGTTGCAACATTATAGAATAAAAAATGATTTTTTTAGAGCCAAGAGTACAGAAAGTTTATTGTAAAAAAAAACATCACAATGTATTACTGCCTTCTGTGAATACTGTTAAAATTTGGATCCACAGTACATCTGGAAAGTTTTCATATAATCGTTGAAGTTTTATGTTACGTCTTTGTATTACAAAGCTGTAAGATCACTTGCATGACAGTCAGAGCAAATGTGAAATCTAAGGAATTTTTTTGTAGTCCTCCAAGACAAGATTTTCTCGGTTCACAACTATGGGTAAGAGGGCTGTGCCTCAAAGGATCCCATATAGTCAGCAGATCTGGTTTTGTAAATGGGGGAAGTCAGGACTTTTTGTAGAGCGCGCCAACCATCGAACTTGAATGATTGTCGGAGAAAGGTGACCAAGAACTTAATGATTGAAGCATAAAGGGATTTATTTGATTTGTTTCTTCAAACTACAAAGAGATAATTTAGCATTTGTTGTTTAAGATGAGATTGAAATTCATGAACATTCATGAATGTACAATTTCCATTTCTGTGAATGCACTATACACCGAGCATTAGCAGTACCAGACATGACGCAAACCTTCACGGACTGACTACCAGCACTGTCTTTTTTTTTTAAATTTGCCCATCAGCTTACACAAACAATAATCGTTTACTAATCTACTAGTCAAAAAAAATAATAATTGGTGACTAATAGACTAATAAAATAATTGTTAGTGACAGCCATGCACAGAAACAATTCAAAATGTTAGCACATAGAGTTTGGTGAAGGTCAGACTGATGGAAGGTAATACAAATTATTTTTTTTAGGACGGAAGATTGATTTGTATTGGAGGAGACTGTTGGAAATGGGTTATGGATCAGACAAAAAATAAAAAAATATAATTAACTTAGAAAGAATTTGATTGAACCAATCTAAAGAGGTCAAGGTAAAAAAAGTTAGCAGTTGTTTGCAAAAAAGTTAAATGAAACAGATTTATGCATTAAAGTCAAATTCAGCCAAATTAAATCACAAATTAAAAGACTGAAGTTTAAATGTAAATTGAGCTAAATTCCACTTAATACATAAAAATGTTATTGACTGAAAACACCAAACTAGTACAATGAGAATTTGACTACATTGTGTAATTATTTCATTCAAAGTTTGTGAAGACAATAATTAATTGTTTATTATTGTACACTGATAAGGTGATGTCAGATGTTGTTGTTTTTTTTTCAGTAGGAAAAAAAAACAAATTACAAAAGCTTGTCCAGTGTAATTCTGCTGTATCTTTTATTAAAATACGTATTATTATTATTATTGTTTTTTTAGTACACCTTTGATGAATGAAACTTTGCCAAAAAATTCAGCTTGATTATCATCCAAATAAATAGGACATTAAATTAGATTTTTTTTTTTTGTACAGTTTGAGTGTAAATGGGGTTTGTACAATATCCCATGCTCATTTGCTCTGATCACAATTGAATGCTTACATTGAATTTAAGCTACATTTACACGTTACCCTCGGCAACGTGCTTTCAATGAGAAGTCTATGTAAATGCGCATAAACCCACATTTTGGGCTTCCACGTTTAAAACTACTGCGTTCATGCATAACTATGCACATTTTAAGACAATTTTTGGGCTCTACATACAAAATGCGTGAGCCCTGAAATGTGCATTGAAAGTTAAACCAAGTAGAACTTTAACCAATCAAGGACTCAGATTTGGTTGTCATGTATGGATGGCGTCTCCTTTTATTCAGGAAAGTGCAAACGGTTTGAAATTTGATCATGGAAAAATAATAATTGCGGTTTTTGCCTGGCTGAAATTAGGACACCAAGTCGTTATATTTTGGACTAGAGCTGTGAAAAAAATAGCCCGCAGCGAGGATTGCACCACTTAGACATTTTGCACCGAACTTCTTCCAGCTGCACAAGGCAGACATTTCAGTGTGAACACTATAGCCTAAGTCATTGACTGAGGGGTCACTCAGTCCAGTTCATACAGTCAATGGCCTAAATCAGTGGGCCCCAACTAAATTGACAAAAGGTCCAGTAACCCTGTCAGCCAGGTCGACCAGGGACAGCACATGCAAAAACATTCAGACGATAATTCTTCTTTTCTGTTCTTTTATTTAACTGCAATGTGTAGTTAAATTGGCAAAGAAATTTTTTAGCTTCATTTTTAGCTTTAGCTTGAATTTTTTTTTTGGATCATAGGATTCACATTGCTCTCTTAACACTACATCAGCCTGCAAATCTAAAGGCTTCATTTGGAGGGACTGTGGACTTGAACTTCAATGTGTGGACTTTTGAAAAAAATGACGTTCTTTACTAAAAAGAGATTTTGATTGCTCCGGGAAGCAGCTCAGCTCTTCTTGCTGCTGTTGTTGTTGTTTGTTGTTTTCTTTAAACTGCTGTCCCTCTTTTTCCTCTAATATAGTTTCTGCCATCACTACTCTCTTTGATTATTTCGAAGTCACTAAAATGGCTTTTTCTGCTTCCCCAAAATCCATTGCATTTGTAGTGAGCACTCGTATGCCCGTTGTTGTACTGTTAGTGTCTGTGTAATTAAACGTGTTGTACGCTTTATACTGTTGTTTTTGTTCGTGTACTTTCCATGTCCTCATCACTGATCCTGGCGGGTAATTTGTGTCAAAAGTTTGTGTTTTGTCTCGTAGTGCCGCTTGAAATTAACGCTTTTCACAAGAGCAACAGACTCCATTCACATAATACACACTGGCCTTGTAGAAATCGCTGCTGGCAAAATGAAAGTGTAAGCTTTGGTCCACTCATCTCAGAAGACACGATTTTCAGAGTCACTTTTCTCATTTTAGACGACGCCATTGTTTGCTAAATTACTCGCTAACTTTACGTCCCAAACATGTCAACAAAAGCACACCGTTCAGAGCCTTTGCCGGTTGAAGCGCCCTGGTTCACATGTAGCTGTCCTCCCGTGTGCCTAGTAAAACTTGTTGTGGGTAAACATGAACATAATATATTTTTTATTAAAAATGCTTGGCGATCTGGATAAAAGGATCTCAGGGTCCAGACCCTGGCCTAAATGCGTTTAGACAGTACACTTGAAATGCCCAATAGACTGAAAATATGTTTCAGTCCACAACAGCAATCCAGTGTGAGAACAGCCCAAAGCAAATGAAAGTCTATGAGACGATTTGGATCTGAATGATCTTGCTAATCATGAAGATGCTCAGCTTTCATTTGTTACAGAGAGGGAGTCTACAGCCATAAAGTGCAAGATGGCATTACAGTGCTTCCATAGAAAATTTTGGGAATTTGAATAAAATGTGTAAAATATTGAAACAGGTTTGTGAATCCTGTCATTTTTCTGAAACTACTTAATTTTGCCCGGTTAGACTGGTGAACTATGTCGATAATGTAGTTGCACTGCTACAAAAACTGTTCCTTAAGTGCATCTAAATGTTGGCCGTGTGCAGCTCCGCCCGTCTTTTAGGACCTTTTCAGCTTGATGTCTGTAAAATGGACCGGCTACGAGTCCGTAAGAGCTGCCATTGAAATCAATTTGGGCTCCCTTACATTTGGGATCCCATTTCATGTGGAAGTAAAGCAGGGTGTTTTGACGGCAAAGCCCCATTTGAAAGACAAACTTGATGACTGCTCTGCTGCTTTAAATGAAATATAATGTCTTCTCTCTGAACTGGCAGGAATGAGTCAGTTTATGTCCTCCACTTACTGCTGCAGATGGTTCGTCTGCAGACTGTTTTGCCCTTGAACCTGGAGGCCTGATCCCATATACTCAGCCTATTGCACATTTGTGAAATGAAATAGCATCAAGCAAGAAGAATTATGGAGACACTTGCATGAATTTTAAAAAGGAATTCATTACTTGAACCAATCATGCTCCATAAATGTGGGTAAAACTATCATTTTAATTATGTTTTTTGTTCCCTTGTTGCTTTGTACAATTGCACATCATTACTATTAGAGTTCCATGTCATTTTGAAATAGCCATATAATTATTATCTAGAATACTCAAAAACTTTAGTGTGCATGTTTGGGGTATTTTCTGCAAATACAAGCTGAATGTCTCCTGCTAGAAGGCAGGTTTTATATTTTGGGTCTGTGGGTGGAATCAGTGGCTTGTACCAAACTGTTCTAACTCAAAATTTGACCCATTTAATGCCATAATGTCATACTGAAGTACAAATCACTCAACACAAAAACTAGTGTAATGATTCATCTAGGAATCAATTTCTATATCCACAATCCAACCAGATCAATCTGTCTTAGACAGAATCAAATTGACTTATGCCATAAAAAAATGATTCCAATTTTTTTTAAATCGATAATCTAATTGATTTTGGAATATACCATTTGGATTGAGGCACAGTAGGTTTATTTCACTAAAACGTAAAAACGACGTAGTACCATGTCAGTGGACAACGTGAGATAGCATGTTGAAAACATGTTTGGAATGATGTCATGGTCTAATGTTCTAACAATGTTTAGTTTATTTTTTTTATGTGGCAAAACAACAGTGGACTGAACTTTATGAACCTAAAATGTGAATGGATTTGCCACTAATTCTTGTTTACTTGTTTGTACACACATTTAATTTACACTTGAATATAGGAATGTCTTGATCCGATCACATCATCTGAACTCGGGCCCGATCACGTGGTTACGACTCGATCAAAAATCAGATGTTGTGTCCTCATCCGTATTGGATATTTAATTTGTTCTTATCATGATCAGCGCTCTATATTTCAAGCCTATTATTTCAGATAAATACTCTCCTAGAAGTTTGCATCTTGTGAATTTTTTGCAAAGCTAGTTTGAGCTGAAGACGCACAAAAACTTTTCAGCTAAAATAATCTAGCTACATATTTTCAGATTCTGATTTCCGGAGTCAGTATAATTCTAAAAATACTTGTAGATCAATGCAGCAGGTGTTTTGTGAGCTACAGCTAGCTTAAGCATCTTATAAAGAGAATAACTTCTTGTCCGTTTCAGCTGTTGAAACAAATTTGTCGTATTCCCAGTTTTGGCAGCTACAAACTTCAAACTGATTTTGCTGCGTGATTTTCAGCTCAACACCGACTCTGTAATGTTAGGTACTGCAGATAAAGTTTCATTCAAAGTGGATTCATGTCTGTCATCGTATTTGGAAAATACAATTTGTATGAATATCCTATGAATTAAGTTTGTTTTATTTATCCGCCATGTTTTAAAGTCCGCTCCGTGGAAAGATGGTCTGACTTTAAACCAGTTAGTAGTTGTAAACCGGCAGCAAGTGGCACAGATTGATAGCATAGCATTGATCATAGCATGATAGCATCAGTGTGTAACAACTTGCTGTAAGGCCCGGCCCTGGGCTGCATTGTGCCCGAGGAAAAAAATATTTTTGCGCCTCTCCGTCCCACGCACATATCTACATCCCCACAACACCATAACTGCTTGGAATATGTTGCAAAAAGATATATATATTTTTTTAACTATCAAAACTTAAATAATAATCCGTTGTGATTATTGTAATTGTTTCATATGCAGTCGGCTATGCCAAGGACCGGCCCTGCTCCAAATCAATACTTTTTATTAAACTCCCTGTTGCTGCTGTGAGTCCAGCTGGTTTATTCTCCATTTCTGTTCGGATCCCGTTAAACCCCCCCACTTCCTGCTGCTAAGCTAAACGCTACACAGAGATGTGTAGAGACGTACAGAAGCTACGGGAGTGGGTGTGGGGGGCGCTTTACGTGTCACGTGCACTTGTAAATATTGCTCAACAAGCTTTTTTTTTTTCTCGGTCTCGCAAAAGAAGCTCCAAGAAAGCATAAAGTTAGGAAAATAAAATCTGGATTTTTCCCAAAAATAAGTCGTCTAAAACAATAAATTCAAATTAATTGATTTTACCAATTAATCGCGCAGCCCTACTTTCTACCTCACTGTTGTAAAAGACTCACTTAAAAATTAAGGTTTGCATAACAAATAAATGCCTGTTTATGTACTGAGTTTTAAAATGCTTGCTGAATATTTTACCCACAGAGGAAGAGTACAAACGACTGAGTGAAGCTCTTGCTGATGAAGGCACTTACAATGCGGTGGCCTTCAAATACAGCGCAGACTACTATGACCCCTCACAGCCCACAGAAGAGGAGGAGGCCAACAGGGAGTCTGGTAAGTTTTCCACGTCTGAGAGGCATGTTGAGGAAACATTATATAAAACTGTAAGGCAGTAGTATATGACTTCCTTTATGTAGCACAAACATTTACAGACGCAAGAGCAGGTTGTTTATAGAGGTAACAATTCTGCTTTCTGTCACTAAATCAACTTGCCTTAAAGAATCTTTTTGTTGTTGTTTTTTTCCACTTTTATGTGACATTTTTGTTGCCCTTGTGTCATACCTAAGTGAGCATCTACGGAGTCCCAGGTGTGAAGATGCTGCTTTTGTTGATGTTTGTCTGCAAGGCATAAATCTGTCTGTATATTCAAGACACTTCACACTACAATATCACCTCCCCTCAGGCTCTCCAAAAAATATCATATGCAGCACATTTGTCTTTATAGCTTTCTCTAGCACTTCGCTCTGAACCTTAGCCTGAAAGAAAAAGTGCTCAGCCCTAAATTAAAGCTTAATTTTAAACCAGACCTAAGTTAATGCTAAAATCAATTCTCTTTTCCTTTTAAAAGACGTTTGACTGGGGGTTTTTCTGAAATTCCTCTTTCTCAAAGTGTAAACAAAATTCTATATACAAAGACTGCACTGTGTTGTTAAAGCAGGTAAAATGCACCCTTAGAAAAGTCCAATTTCGTAGCTTTAAAAACAGGCTCAAAAGCTTGAAATAATGTTTTCCTCTACAGTCAAAGTCACATAAGCCTGATTGTTATTTGGAGGAATCCTAGTTTAGGTCTTTAAGACTAAAATCTACCAAATTTTCATCATTTACCTGCGTAATATTGGCAGGTATTTATTATATTGACTTATATAGTATACGCAACCATCCATACTTTTGTCCCTAATGCGTCTTTTTTTCCAATCGAGATGTTTCAAGCAGGATTATAATTTAATCAAACAATTCTTTTTTATTTTCCTTTTTACTGTCATAGCTTTAGAGGCCATTACATCTAAGAGTTTTTGTTCTAAATTTCAGGTGAGATGTTATGTAATAGCAAATAAATAGCTTTTTCTGTTTATTGGTTTTTATGTATTGAAATTCCATATATATGTCTCAATCAATTCCTAAGGCTTTTGCAGAGGGGCGGGAGTTTTTCTTTTTTGTGCTTGGTTGTAAAAAAGAACGAATTGGCTGTAGTATGGCATTAGCATTTCAATCTTGTTTCTACCTGACCTCTGTGTTATCACCAAGATAAAAGGCTAAAGTGGTATTTCACTGTAATGCATTAATGCAGAGGAGAGAACGATAAAACAGGGACACTTTTCATCTTTTTTAATAGTTTTAGAACTTTTTTCCCAAAGTGCTGTAAACTGTTTTGTGTCAGAAGCTTCACTGTGATTCATTTCAATATTAAACACTGTGTTTATTTTGATGTTTCTTCATATTCACAGAGGAGGCGGAGCCTGCCGAGAGTGAAGAACCATTTATTGCACCCCCAGGACTTGATATCCCTCCAGACGTTGAGCTGGTGAGTCATACAGTTGCTAGCTTGTGTAGATATCAGGTTTTTTGTTTTGTGCAAATGTTCTTAAATGTTTAAACTTGAGGTATTACAGAACACAGCATTCATCCTGTCACATTTCTTCAAATTTGGAGTTGCAATCACATAAAAAGAGTTATAAAAACACTACAGAGCTCACCACAATGACTTCTGTTCATTCTAATATGGTCATAGAAAAGGTTTCAAAGAAACAGTATCTACATTTTAAAGTACCTCATTGATCCTCAATGAGGAATTCAAAGTGTCTCGACTTCTGTAGACAAGAATGAGCCGCTATACTAGCGTTTGTTGCTGTGGACCAAAGAAACCCCTCAAATGGATGATCCTCTGTTGTTTTATCAATACTTTGTGTAAAATTATCTGTAATACTTTGGTCTCTTAAAACAAAGGTCAACTGCTCAAAGACTTGCACAGTCAGCTGTGTTTCCAGGGCTGTCCTCAGCAAAAAGCCCTTTAAAACTGAATGTGTGGCATCAGTGCTGCCGCCCTATTAAATGACGACGCTGACAAGACACTTAAACTTCTTCAAGTCCTGTTTGCAAACACCCTCTGTATGTTGTACAAACATTCAAATGGATAACTATCACAATTGAATTAAATCACCACAAAATGGAAACTCAGTTATACTATTGTGCAACATGTTTATAAATCTACTACACGGTTTAAATAGATATGTTCATTTTCCTAAAATAGAGACACGTTTTCTTTGATTATCTTCATCTGGAATCGCAGCATATGTATGTTTTGTGCTGATTACCAGTTGGATGTGTGGTTTCATCTTGGTTCCACAAGTTAACAGCTAGATTGAATAATTAAATGTGATTTTCTCATAACTGGTAAGTAGAAGTTAGACGTCTACAAATACAGTTCTTCCTTAGTCATTATGAAAGGAAGGGCAGTTTTGTGTGTATGAGCAACCAACCCAAGAGTTAAAACTGACCGGAGGTCCCCGCCTCCAGTTGCCTAATCAGTCTGTGATGTCATACAGGTTTCATTATGATTGGAAAAAACATTGTCAGCAAACATTTAATTAATGAGCAAAGTAGTAGTGACTATCTCAGTAGTGATCACTTCAAAACATAACAAAACAAACTAATGGAAAAGTGGACCTGAACACAAAACTGCAAAGTGCTACACAGACTACATAACACCAGTCTGTCTGTTCTTGGTGATGACTGGCACTCCAGAATATTTAAATCTTACAGTATTTAAGGATTATAGAAAACTACTTATTTAAATTTACAACAGAAGTAAATGACATAATACAATTCTTGTATGGACTTCAAAAATGCAAAGTTGTAACAGTGGATTTTCTATTGCGGTGATAGTTTTTTGAAGACCAATGAAGCTTACATGAGTGGCAGACTGTTTCACGTAAGAAGACTATAAGGCCAGATTTAATGACTAAACTATTGTAGAGTTATCTACGCATAAAATGATATTTCAGACATTTTATTGGTGTAGTTGTAACAGGCACAAGACTCATACATGCTGCATTTAAAGGAGTTTCAAACCTTGAATTTTAACAGTTCGTAGAATTTAATGCTATAATTATGGATATAGAGTTATAGAGTCCTGTTTTAATCATAATGTCAACTTTCCATTGGACCACACAATCAATGCTGCCACTCTATTTGTTGCTTTATGGCAACTAACCCTAAAACCTCCCTGTAAGTCTACTTGACCTTGAATATACCACACTGTGTGGCACACAAAGTCTAAAATCAGGATTGCAAGTGTGATAAAGACCAAATTTCAAAATAAGATAACCTTACACCAAATCTAACTTTTAAAATTGAAGAAATAATTGGCTTAATATTATGGTTACTTGAATCTAGACATGACAACTGCCAATACTTGCAACCTATACCAGAAAGCAGCATGTGAAGCTTGTTATCAATGCAGAGATTTGTTTGTAACAACGTTTGAACCCTGTGGAAACATCACTCTAACATCTGCGATATTTAATAGCCATTAAAGCAGAAATATGTTTACTCTTTTTCAACCACAAATAATTACTTATAAATACATCATACTGAAAATTAAATGTATTTGATTGGCTGAACGCAGTTAATCCCAGACACTCCTGTGAAAGCGGGAGTTTTGGCACTGTGATGGACTGGAGCAGTCAAATGTTTATTAGCCTAATATGCAAGAGCACTAACATGCGCAATGATTTTTAGGAGCCAAATACATCAGCGATTCTCTAGACGGTTTTAATCATCTGCTGCAGAAGCAAGTGAGGCATGCACATCCATGCCAGTTTGTCACGTCTCCAGCGAGGATGCCTTCTGTTTCTCTTCTTTAGGAGCTTACTAAAACTAGACATTAACATCTGATAGCTCATAAAAATGTTCTAATAAAGCTGTGAGGTGTTTTGTCCAAGATACAGTTGTATAGCAACCATAACAGGTGATCTGTAGGAGAGATCTTTAGATGCATAAACGGTTCACCTCTTTTACCTTTGCTCCATTGATGAACATTCTTACTTTGCTGGTTGTAACAGATTGCAGGAAAGTATTTTTTAAATGATGTGTACTGCTGATGGTATTATCTAATTGCTGATAGTTGTAAAACTTCATAAACTTATCTTCAAGTTTGGGTGTGCAGTGTGTATAGGGGGTGAACAACAAACTTTATAGCTCTCAAACTACCTAGATACATGGTCGGTCAACCGGTCTTGACAGTACAGTCATCTTCATCGATTAATCATTATCTCATTTCACAGTCATCAATCTTGTCCTCTTAAACTCTTGATGGTACATTTGTCATCATCAATTCATTAATCTAACTATATCCGATTTGATTTTATACTTGGACTAAATTCCACTGTCCTATTTAGTTAGAATATCATGAGATTAAGCGCACTATCCTTGACCTGTTCTGGAAAAAAAGAGAAACCTGTTGTAAGAGGTAGGGGGAAAGTTATCACATTTATGTTGAAAAAATTGTAACGCAAAGCCGATACATTTCAGACTACTCATGTTATCTAGAACAATGAAAATATTTTACTGTTGTTGTTCACCTCTAGCCAGATCCTGTCAAGGGTTGCCACAGTGAATCTGCTTTTAATGAAATATTTTTACTGTAAACTTTCAAATTTAAACATCAGCAGTTTATTATGCAGCTATATACTGTAAGTATGAAGGGTGAAGAGAATCAGGAATGAATCCATCAGAGTAACAGCTCATGTTGGATGCTTTGGGAATAAATGAAGGGAATCGGATTGAGATGGTTTGGACACATTGAGAAGAGAAGCCGTTATAATGTTGGAAAAAGTTGCTAAGGTTGAAGCTGCCAGGCAAGGGACCTAGTGGAAGGCCAAAGAGGGGGTTTACGGATGTAGTTGAGGACATGAGGGGGTTGATGTGAGCGAGGAAATCGCTGAGGATATGGACACACAGAGGCGGATGATTCTCTCTGTCAACTTCTTAAGGGAGCAGCCGAAAAGTAAAAAAGTCCCCTCATTGTTGGACAATGGAATAATTTAGCAGGACTGATGACAAACGGTTCAAATGACCTTCATTTTGATGAGCCATCGGCAGTGTTTTGGAGATTACCACTCTTTGCTCTTTACTGACTAATGACGAGGATGAATCACTCAAAGGGCTTAAGGGTTACTTTAATTACAACAAGGACATATCTTGTTCTGATTTCTCTGAAATCATTTTAGCACAGTAAAGCATAAGGGCTCTTAGTGTGTAAATGTTGAAACACTAAATGGCGGCGACTTTCGGATACAGATTTTTTAAACTGGTTAAACAGGTTTTTTTAATTTCTTAGTGGTTGTTTGCTTAAAGACTTATGTCCAGTTTTCTCTGTTGTTGTTTTGTTTCCTTTCATTTGTTTCTTTTTTTTTTCTCTAGCCGGCAACCGTGAAGACGCACAACATTATTGAGAGGACAGCCAACTTTGTGTGTCAGCAGGGAGCTCAGTTTGAGATCGTGCTGAAAGCAAAGCAGGCTGGTAATTCCCAATTTGACTTCCTGCGCTTTGACCATTACCTGAACCCTTATTACAAGCACATCCTGAAGGCTATGAAGGACGGAAAATACAAAGTAGCCTCTGCTGGGAAGCAAGAACAGTCACAGGGTAAGTTCTAGAAGCATCCATAGAAACCAAAGCTTTCTTACTCTGACATTTTCTGTTTTATTTTAAAACTTTCTATTTACATTTTTCGTTGAATAAAATATTTAAATTGGCTTAAACACTTTTATTTTCATTATCACTTTTCCCCCCCAAATCTAGAATCAAATTCTGACGATTCCGATGATGATTGTGATGGGAACTACCTCCATCCCAGCCTTTTTGCCCCCAAAAAGTGCTCCCGCCTGGAGGAGCTGACAAAGGTAATGCAAAGAAAAATAAACTTACTTAACTGCTAAAGTTTTGTCATTGCACACGATTTTATTTCTCGATCAAACATAGATTTGATAATTATAGTCTTGAGATGTTAAACTGTATCTTTTCTTTTTGCATTTTACGTTCTATAACTTATGGGTTTACTTGTTGAAACTTGCAAATTGTAAAGATTTCTAAACTGTATTTAGATTTGGTTTTTGTTTGCCTGTAGATTTTGACTTCTGTGTCTTTGATTTAGGGGTTTCCGACCCAATATATTCAAATTGAAAATAAGTCAGACATTTACCCAAAACCAACTAATGGATTTTATTGGACAAAACTTTGCTAACTAGTCCATTTTACTCATTGGACTCCAGCATTTATATTTCTAGATCCAACATGCATCGCCACATGATCACTTCAGAGGGCAGAAGGAATGTCGGCCGTGTGGCATTTTTTCCATATTTTTTTTTCCAATTAAAGTCTCATAAGAAATACACAAAAGTTCAGTACAAACCAAGCAAAAACATAGCAGGAAGCTTTATTATTCCAAATGTCATTATGCATTTAAAGCATCATCATAAAAAAGTGTATGTTGATTTTTGCAAAACTACCAAGGTGAAAAACAATCACCCAGGTCTTTTAAACAACCAGTGCTGTCCATGACACTTGTGATGTGCCCATTGAGACATTTTTGTTTTGCACTTTAAAAAGACTTTTGTTGATTTGGGATTTTCTTATGTGCGTTTTATGGTGTGTCTTAGTGATTTATTTTATAACAAGTCTGCAGTTTATAATTCTCTGTTTGCTCTTTTTACGTAATCCTCTGAGAAGGTCTTTTCTGTGTTAATGGGTTAAATTTAGCAGAATCAAACTCACCTTAAAGGTCTGATTCTTTTGCAGCCTCTCAAAGTTATGGACCCCGATCATCCACTGGCTGCTCTCGTTCGGAAAGCTCAGCTGGAAAGAAATGGGCTGGCACCAACGGAACCCAAAACAGAGGAGGCTCCAGCCGCAACACCCATCCAGTATTCTGCTGAGCGTGAGTATATTCTTTGCTTTTATCAAACAAATTGAGCTATTATTTTATTTCAAATGTAATTTGTCTAGATTACTCACTGAAGATTACAAAGCAACTTTGCAAGATTTTTGATTATGCTCTTGTATTATTCCGCTAAAGTTATTCTTATGACTGTTTGGTTTCAAACAGGATTCTTAGTTTCGAACCTAGTATTAGGTTTCTTTTATTCCATGTTAGTGTAGCTCTCCTGAGAGCACCAGTACTTAACCTGAATCAGCTCACTCATATCCTGCCCTGAAGCTGGGCTCTGTATCGGGTTAGACTTAAATAGATAGAAGATCTTACTTTTCCTAGTTCAGTCAGACCGTGGAGAGCCCAACATGTCTGAATAAAAACCTTGTAATGCAGGAGAATAAAACAAGCATTTAGAACTCTATCCTTACATGTACCTGTAAATGCACTTGGTAACAACCTTTTTTATTTAAGTTTTATGAGTGACTTTTATGAATTCTGGTCATGGGTGATAACATAAATTCAAGGGCTTTCTGTGACCTCAGCTGAGACAGCCATAAGGATTAAAGGGCCCAATACACACTGTCACAAGCATTTAAGAATGCGCATAATAAATGACATGGATTTACAGGAAAGAATATTTGGCTTTCTTCAAGGTTCTAAAGCAATATTAAAATACTTAGAGTAAAGTGTTAATCATAGGAGGAGATGTTTGTTTTGGGTTGTTTTTTAGGCTTTTTATAAACAAAATTAACTTAGAGCTATCCAGCTGTACAGTTTTAATCCAGACAAGGAAAACAAAGGCTTACATGGATCTATTTGTCTACAAGTGGATGCATCTAAATGGGACAGAGCAAGAAGCTTGTTGCCCACCCACTGTATTTTCTACATCACAAATACAGCTTTGACGGCAATTTGAGGAAAGAGGTACTTGGAAATGCAATTTTGAGCTGAATTGTCTTTATATATGTCTTCCATCTTGAGAAAAAAATGCCACAAGGACATGTTAAAAACACAATTTTCATCGCAGTGGGTCTTTAAGGTGAGAAATCAATAAAAAAATGATAGCTAAAGAACAATTAAAATAAAAATGACTTCATGAGTTTTTGTCTTTTATTTTAAATACTTTTTTAAAAGGTCAACATGAAGAGAAAATGGCTGCACAGTAATATACTAGTTAAAGTATATTAAAACATGAATAAGTTGTGACCATAAAAGTATACAATGAAGCTGTGTAGCAGCCTGACACTGCAAAAGAAATCTGCCTGATTAACTGATCAGTGTTTGATTTTTTAATACCTCTATAAAAAGGCCTTTGGCAGGGTGGTTGTCTGCAATGTTCACTTTGTTATTAGCATAATGTACAAGAGGAGCAATATCAGTAATGAGCTTAGAAAGCCAAATGTTGTTGCCTGTCCACCTGTGAACAGTTTCAAAGACCATTTACAAACGTATTCATACTAGTTTGTCATTTCACTGGGGAAAAAGAATGGAACAGGTTTCAATTTTCCATGAAAGGTACCACAAGAGTCCACCTGAAGAGTGCCATGTCAAAATTTAAAGGCTACCAGTCGCATGTGGGATATTTGACATTTTGACAGTTTGGAAGGGTGAGGAAAAATGGCTTATTTGAAGGTTTACCAAATGAAAATCCCTCCTGTTTTTTATAGTTACATTAATTGAATGATTTATGGGAAAGAAAACCATTTAGTGATGTTTTTGTCTTTTTTTTTGTCTTGCATGAACTGCAGCTGTGATGTACTATGGCTACTACATGCTACCAGATGGATCGTGCTGCTTTGCCCCTCCTCCCCCAGGTGTTGATGCCACCGCATACTATAGTAGCATGCCCGCAGCTTCCATGGCAGCACCTACTTCTACTGAGGCTTTGCAGCAGGTTGGGACTGCCCCTACTCCCGCTGAAGCTGTCACAGTGGCAGCTCCTGCTGCAGCTGCAGCTCCTCCTCCTCAAGTCTCCAGCTCCACAACTCCTGTCAGCGTATTGGAGACCAGGTAGGAGTCTTTGTGGGTTTTCTCTGAATCTGACTGAGTCCTTAAATAGGTAGTATGTTTATTAGTACATGAGTTGTATTCAGTCTTCAAAGGTAATATTTGAGAGTGATTGTAGAGAAACAGAAAGGAAATATTGATCGTATTTTCTCTCAAACAGCTCAAAAGTTGAATCTACAGTCTCCACATCAGCACCACAGGCCATCGTTCCTCCTCCACCCGACATCCAGCCCGTCATCGACAAACTGGCCGAATATGTTGCCAGAAATGGGCTGAAGTTTGAGGCCAGTGTCCGCGCCAAGAATGATCCCCGGTAATTGTTTAGGGCTTTCTGTAAACCATCTTATGTGCATTTCGCTTTCATGCATATTCACTCATTGTGTCCCCTGCAGGTTTGACTTTCTGCAGTCTTGGCATCAGTACAACATCTATTATGAGTTTAAGAAGAATTACTTCATGCAAAAGGAGGGAAAAGGGTTGTCAGAGGTATGTTTACAGTTCAAGAACCGCACAATTCATTTGATTAAGTTACCAGTTCATGACCTGCTGATTGGAAGGCTGTCATTTATGGTCAGTGGCTCATCCTCTTTAGCTGATTCTCACTTTTCTTTTTTTCCACTTCGGCCCTTTTAGAGAAGTCTGAACCTCACGTTGCCCTAAGAATATCAATCTATAAACTGATTTGTGAGGTGGATTGATGAATGGTACTCAGAGCAAGCCTGAAATTAAGTGTAATAACGGTCATAGGTAATGAATTTAGTTCTAACCAGCAATATTGAGTTTGTGGATTCAAACTGACATTTGAAACATCTTTCCTCATCTCTTGTATTTCAAGGAAAAAAATTATCTTAAGGGATTGTAGTAAAGCAGATATGTACTTGGTTCTTCAGCAGGCAGAAAAATGTCTCACTTTTCGCTCATTACAAGCAGCAGAAAAAATTGCAGTGATCCTATTCAGTCGTTACGAACTGCAGGCGGCATCGCAAAGAACAGATGCTGCAGAACAAAACAGGAATAAAGAATATTGATTTAACTATGATGGTGGGTAACGACTGTGTCCATGCACTCTGGAGGATTAAAACCAAGCATTTCAATTTAAAACTTTCTCTTAATTATTTTCAGTGTTTTTTTTTTTCTTCTTTGTTATCCACTCTGAGTTATTTCTGTCTTGATTTAACAAAATTTGCCTTTTCTTAGTGTTCACATAATCTTGAAACCTAAAATTGTGATGTGAAATTATCAGTAGCTTCGTGTGAGCAAAAATAAATCCAGAAGAAATATTTAAGATATTTTTAAATGCTTAAAATCATAATGTAAAGCTCTACATTGTTCTTGCAAGATCTAAGTTATAATTATCTAAAATATATTTGGTAGTGTTTTCAAATACCATGTCTTTAAAGACACACTCCAGTCATCTTTTGAGCTAATCGTTCCCAGTGGTCTTTTAATTATGATTATGCCGTTTCTGGGACATGATTCTGCGGAGCAACAGTAGTCCATTAGAAATTTTCCACTGACTTGTGGGTAGGACTGTTGGTGCGGAGCAATCCCGTCCATCCTTCTCCTCCCTGTTGCTGTCAGCTTGAACAGGGATCTTGTGATCTGCCCAACGTATCTTCTACATCACAAATATGCTCCCTTTAAACTGCATTTTTAGTCTGCTCCCGATTCACAATGATTTGAATAAAGAAGTACTATTGAATAAAGAACTACTATGCTATTTTGACCCGAAGATTCTTTGTCCTTCATCATCAAATAAATGCCATAATAACATGGTAAAAACATCGAAAACACACTTTATCTTGGCTATTGCTGTGCAACTCAGACTTAGAACTCCCTCCACAGATTTTCTATTAGATTAAGGTCCAGAGATTGGCTAGATCACTCCAGAACCTTTTTTTTTTTTCTTTCGGAACCACTCTTGTTGTACAAGCGATCTGTTTGGGATCATCATCATGCTGAAAGATCCTGCCAGGTTTCATCCTCAATGTTTTTACTGATTCATTTATTTTTCATTTTTTCCCAAAATTGCTCCAGGCATAGGTATATTCATCTTTTCCTTAATATGGATCATCCCCTCCCCTTAGCAGAAAAGCAAACCCAAAGAATGTTTCCACCTCCACGCTTCAGTGGGTTTTGCTCCCGAACCTCCACCACTAACATAGCGAGTGTCCTTTATACCAAAAAGTTCAATTTTGGTTTCATCTGACCACATGGCTTTCTCCCAGTCTTTCCTATTGGATAATCCAGACGGCATCTGGTATACTTTAAATGCGCCTTGACAAGTGTCTGATTTAAGCAGGGGGACATAAAAAAAAAAGAAATGTTAAACTCAAACAGTGATGGATAGAAAAGACGATGACTTTATGCAGAGTCAAAATCTGGAACACTCTGGGGTTAGAACTAAGATAATGCAAAAATATATACACGTTCAAAAAAAGCTATAATTGTATGATTATGACCAAAATACAAGAACTTAAGACATATTTATTATGACAGTATGCATTGTATATATGCAGTAATAGACAAAAAACTGTGCTTAATGAAAATGTAAAAATATATATGTAGACATAAATGTGTAAATACATACAAATATTCTGGTGGTTATTCTCTGAATATTGTAAATTCTATTGATAAAGAATATTGTAATGAACTTTAACTTGTGATTAATATTATTGAAAGTTGCCACCACTGTAGTAGCTTATTTATAAAGAATTAAGGGCCAGGCTTGGTTTAGCAATGCCTGCTACCTTTCAAACATTGTTATATTATTACTACAGATGAGATTGTAACATATAACTGTATGCAAAAATAACATGTTTGAAGTATTTGTAGCTGAATGAAGGCGCTTAACCACCATCCAGAAATTCAATGAAATAAGGTATTGAAAGGGAAGAAACTGGTGGATGTTTGTGTGTTTAAATATATATATTAATGTTTATTTTCCTTTTTTTTTATCTAGAGTGGAAAAGAAAACGATCTTGAATCCGATAAGTCAGGCGACGGGTCAATGCTGACAAAAGGTAACGCATTACGCACAAAGACATTAGCATTTTAACCCTCTTTTCTTGAGCTCTTTCTGCAAAAGTAGATTCTCGCCTGTGAGCAAACATGTATTTGATTATATCAGTGTGTGTTGACTTTTATTGCATTTTTTGTGTGATGCGTTGATGCGTTTTGCACATGAATCTGTTTTTATTAAAGCAGACAGTTTTATGTGAAGGTATCGGAGCACAAATGTCTATGCAGATGAGACTGCTCACCTCTGCGCTGGCAGGAGTCATAAACACGCGCAGACATTTCATGCAAATAAAAACGTGTTTGCACATAGATTGTTTGAACGCGACCAATCATGAATCTGGTGCAGAAAACTAATAACAAACTGAATTGTACACAAGTGAAGTATCCTGCTCGCTTCAACAATGATCTTGGTCTTGGGAACAATGTCATCTCTGCTTCATGTGATAATGCAATGGAAATGTTTTTCTTGCTTAAACCACTTTTATTCTTCCTTTCTTGCTCTTTTGTTTAAAATGTATTTGTTCAATTTGCTATTCTCAATTCTATTGTGTCCCAGTTGTTTTCTGAATAATCTTTTTGACCCGATTGAACCACACTCGCCTTATTTTCTCTTAATTTGAAATCGGCAAAAGGCCATAGTGCCTCCTCTTATGTGTGGTCATCTCAATCCTCTTTTGCACTTTAGATTGAATGCTCAGTGTCCTGTCCTTGTGTTTTCACAGCCTCTTTTGCGCCCATCAGTTTTGCCATCAAACCCAAGGAAAACGACCTGCTTCCTTTAGAGAAAAACAGAGTACGACTGGATGACGACTCAGATGAGGATAAGGTATTTTTGTTTCCTGTTTATTTTCGGAACCACAAAAATTAATCTGATTGTTGCAGTGGGTTTAACAGAAAACGTGTCATACATATGTGTTTGAAGTTGTTGGAGGAGGAGAGTCTGGAGGCTGTGATGAGTGGTGTTGAAATGGCCGTGAAGGAGGTGGTTCCAGTGACAACACCTGAAGAAAAGAAAGTTGCCCCCAGTTTGGAGGAACTAGAAGCAAAACAAGGTGAATTATGGAATTTATTTGTTTAGTTAGTATCTAAAAAGAAAAGTAATGGGTGACATCAGAAAAGTGAAAATTTAAAATAGTGGCCATTTGTAAAGATGATGTGACAGCCATACAATTACATTTTACAAAAATATTCAAATCCTTTATGTTCTAGTATGTGTCCTGAATGGCTGTAGACTATTGTCCACAGTCTCTTGCATGCTTGTCATTGCTAAATCTACTTAAAGCCTTTGATTGCAAATATAAAATTAAAGGCTTTATAAATGTGTACATGACAAAATAGCATTGATGAAATTTGATCACAAAACACTTATAATACAGTTGTTTAAATATAAAATTCTCAATTTTTAGGTGAGTTCAGGCTGTTTTTGCTCATTGTCACATTTAACATTTACAGCATTGCTTATTCTTTAGGCAAGAAACCGCAAAGTGATCACTTTCTTGTAGTGTTTGTGCTTCGTTTTGGGTGTGTTTTTGGAGCTTTGACAGTGTTTTCCCAATGCTTTTGCTAATGATGGAAACCTACATTAACAGATATGTGATAATGGCTAAAGTCCTCTTCATAAATAATCCTCCAAATTTAAAAAAAGAATACCGTTTGATTTTAGGAAACTAGAAAGATGGAAACGGTCAGACAAGAAACTTGGCAGCAAAACTGAACATCGATGGCGGAAAAGACAAATGTGCTGCTTTTCAGCATCAAAGAGGTTGACGGGTCCACTTTGGGTTCACTGAAACAGTTTAAGAGCATAATGGCCACTTTTGAAACTGACAAGCGACCAAAGAAAGGCTGGAAAAGCCTAATAAAAAGCCGACAGAATTGTCTTTGAGGGTCACTGGAGTGGATGTCAGTCAGGAGACCTACCTTGATCAGATAGCACCAGAATGAGCGGCAGACGGTGAACCCTAATCTACGGTGAAAGGCTCCGAATAAGCCTCACACACTAAATGTGGTCTCTGCTGTTCATCAACTGTTGGAACTGGGACCATTTCCCTGTGGATGTCACTGTTCAGTCGTGCAAGTTAAACAAACTAAATGCTATTTAGTATCCTATATAAGTATTAACTTATATGTTAATTAGTTCAGTTTTTTAGCTTCAAAGAAGCTTACATTTTCTTTTAATTAGCTTTATTTAACTATTTAAATGTTAAAATAAAAGATTAAAATGTTACACAAAGGAAGAAGAAAGCAACTTGATGGAGTTTTGTTTTTTCCTCTCTACAAGAAGTTATTTTCCAAAAATGTCAAACCCAAATTTCAATATTTAAAAAAAATGGATAACATTTTAAACTTGGAAGCACCGCTTCAGTAAGCAATGTGACTTCAGTTGAGATGTATCATTTAAGAAAAAACATTTGCTCATTGGTGTTGAAGTCTGACCTTGTTGAGATATGAAAGAAAGTACAACCAGTTTTTATGCTTTACAAAGCAAAACTTAACTTCTATTAGCTTCAAGGTTTAAAAGGTGATTCTATTTTTTTATCAAGACTTTCTGTTTGCTGAGTAAAAGATAAGACAAGACAAGAAGTGCAATGAAACTGTGAAATCATTCCACTTAGTTGCAAATATCTTTTTAAAACGGTTGCATAAGATTATGTATAACCAATGAAAGGGACAAATATTCAGTAATAAAGATGAATTTGGTACAGTTAGGTTTAATTGATAGATGTAGCGATAAAAATGGTCCAAATCCAAATTTGGGGTCTGTAATTGATCAAGTTAATTGATTAATACATGTGATTTACCTACAATAGTTGTGATTTGACAAAGCAAAAGCCAAACTCAATCATTTAGTGTTGTCCTACATTAGATAATAGGCCTCTCCTAAGTAAACTGGCCAATTATTTTAAAGGGAAAAAGCGGTAAATATCCCAAATCAAATGGAACGGATAAACATAATCAAGATGGAGAAAAAGAACGAATTAAATCATTACAAATTGATAGATGAGCTCAAATACCATTACAGTCCTTCAAATAATTAATTCAAACAGTCATTTCCATTAACTTCACTCTGCGGTTGAACTCATTATGGCATATTGGGGGGAAGTGTGCGCGGTTGTAGGTCCTCTATATAGACAACATGTGTTTTCCTGTGTATTTCAAAAACTTGTCAAAGGTCACTTTCTTTGCAAGTATATCAGTGTTGACTTCTTCACAGAAAACGTTTTCGACCAAATGAAGGTATTTTACCTTTGAGGCTAAAAGTTGTAGAAGTACAAACTCAAGTCACTTCTCCAAAAGATGAAATCAAATGACTTTCATTTTGGTACATCTTAGGAGTGGGCGGCGTTGTCTGGTTGGCTTGTCTGCAGGGGGTCAATTATTTCTCAGGGCAAACAAAAAGAAAAAGGAGCAGAATATGGTGCAAAGAAACAGCGCAGAGACTGTTATTAACTTATTACATTTTAACGAATTACAATTTTACTTAAAATCTTTTTTATGATTTTTACTTTTAATTGTCAAACCTTTTTTATTTATTTTTAAACAATTATTGTTGTTACGGTCCTAAACTACTGTTAATTTTAAAATAAATATCAAGTTTTCCACTTCAGCATTTAATGAAGTCACTCATGAGTGAAAAAATGTTCTTGCAGAGTCCCCAGTTCATAGACTTTTTAATATTCACTTCATTTTTGTACATGAATTTTACAACAGACCCTTTTTAAGACTTACCTCAATCATCTTTTGAGAAATTTTGGATGTGTTCCCAGTGCTCTTTTAATTATGATTATGGAGTTTTTTTTGCAGAATTGACAGTTGTTTTCCAGGACATAGTTTCTGCAGAACAGCTGCAGTTCATCAGAAATTTGCCTCTGAGTTTTTGGCAGGACCGCTGGTGCTGCTCAACAATATTGGAGCTATTAAGCCGTACGGTTTTGAGTCAGATGCCTGCTTGGATGAAGAAAGCAAAGACGCACATATATCTAGTTGTCTACAAGCGGATGCATAAGACAGAAGTGGAGCAGGGAGCTTGAGGCCTGCTTAGAGTATTTTTTTTTTTACACCACAAATGTCCTTTTTTTCAAACAGCATTTTATGTGTCTGCTCCTGATTCACAACTATTTGAATAAAGAAATACTCAAAAATGCAAATTTGAGCTTAGTTTTCTTTGTATATGTCGTTCATCATCAGAAAAACGCGACAAGAACATGGTAAAAAAAAAACAACAGCACAATTTTCATCAGAGTGAGTCTGACAAGGACAAGCTGAAGGATGCATGGCTATAATCTTGATGAAAAATAAGCCCAACTAATGGTCAGCATTCACAGTTTTTTGTTTGATTCCACTGGGATGGTTTCTTTATGTTCTCCAAAACATATTTCTTTTTTTTTTTACTTTTTGGTTGTGTGCAAAAAACCAAAGTCCTTCTTGTTGTGTAGCTGAAATACTGCCTATAAAAACATTTGTCTGTTTTCATCTGCTGACATAAAGGGATTCAGTCAGCTGTGTATGTGAGTACAGTAGTCGGAGGCAGACGCAGTTCTACTGTGTTGTCATTGTGTAGAGTACAGATGCATTCTGCTCCACTTGGCCGTTGTTCTCTGCTCGAGAGTGATTTGCTTCAGCAGCTGGCCTATTTTTACAGTGAGGCGATAACTGTAGCCCCCATGGCTGCGTGACTGGAAGCTTCTTGTCTTCTGTATACATTTGCCTCTTCCTGGCTTCTCGTCATTTCTTTTGTCAGTCCCATACTGCTTTTCGTAATTATTTCTTAATTTTCAGCCAATTTTTGTTCCCTTAAAACAAGGGAACAAGCACTTAAAACTTCTTCTCTTTAGCCCCAAGTCCCTTTTATCTTCCATACGGCTAACATGTATTTTGTTTTTAGATTTTAGGCTCAAATTTTCAATCAAAATGGATGGAAGGATCTTTGATATTGATAAAAATCATTAGAAAAATATCAGGCCCTATTTTTGTTCCTTCCATCTTTCCTGTCTTTTTTGCCTATTTTTTTATCTTCAGTGTCATCTTTTTCAACATGAATGAAACCACAGGCAAACCTCCCACAGTTCAGTTGTCAAGCATTAAACTGTCTGACAAAAACAGAGAAGAGCGACAACTCATCTCTCCAGTGTTTGCCCTCCCATCTTTTTGTCCTCAGCCAAGCAGAAGCTGGAGGATCGTCTTGCAGCTGCAGCCAGGGAGAAGCTGGCCCAGGCGTCGAAGGAGTCCAAGGAGAAACAGCTGCAGGCGGAGCGGAAGAGGAAGGCAGCACTCTTCCTTCAGACTCTCCGTGGCCCAGCCGCTGGAGAGCCTGAGGCCAAGAGAGCCGAGCTAGACGCATATGCACAACTTGAGGTAGGTCGATAAAAGCCAGCCAGTTTTCCTGTATTGTCTTTGTGTTTATTTCTTTTGACCAAAAGAGTCATATGAGCACTATGAAATTCAAATTTGACTTCCTTGCTTATTGCTTTAAAATGTTAATTTTCATTGGCAGAATCCATTGGATCTATTTAGTCACAGGAAAACCTTTAGTTTGAATGAACCACAATCCTTTGAAATGCATCAACCAGCACATGCATGGACTATATCATTAAAAACCTTTGATTTCATAAATGTTTGAAGCTAATCTTTGATGAGTTGATGAAAGACTGATTTTTTTTCTTAAGCAATGAGATTTAAAATTAATGTTAGAGGCAAGAATTTGCCTCAAAGAGATTCAATTCTAGAAAGCCAATGGATCAAGCTGGGATCAAAATGAATGTGAATCACACTGCTTAGATTTGTATGAAACAATAGAGAATCAGCTGCTTGTGGATCATTTTCATATCACTGCTTCCGTGCATCAGATCATCTTTTCATTTTTGGTAGTGATATCACCCTCTTAGTTTTTCTTTTTGGTTTCAGAATAAGAGCTTGAATCATTTCAAAATAAAACAAAGATTTCTAAACTGATATAACTTTGTTTACTATATTAAAATGCAACATGGTTTAGTTTCATATTCACAGCATAGATGTTTTCAACCTATTTTTGAGAATAATCATTGAGACTTGCTGGACTGGAATTGGCGGTTGATGTAATGTGCTGTTTGCAGGGAAAAAAGCTCTACACCCACTACATCAGGAGCAATTGTAAAATGTGATCAGAGATTTTATCAGAGCAGTTATAGCATCACTGTCTGTGTTATTTCATGCTCCACAGCTCAACCACAACTGTCAACACTTCAGTAAATAGTTTTTTTTCATCAACATAGCTTTAACTTGAGTTTAACTTTCATTTAGTCCAGAGCTTAGATACATTTAGATAGTTTTGAACCTTTAAAAGCCCCACAACCTGTTTGCTGTTCAGATATTAATGCTTCTGTGCAACAAAACTTTCCTCTGATTCTTTTCAGACCAGTTTATCCTCAAACTGCTCTGAAACAATCGTTGTCCCCATCATAAAGGACAAAATATGTGATCCTAAATTGAAAGGGAAGTAAAATGTTATTGAACAGGTTCATTTTCCAATAAATTTAAAGGAAACAACAAAAGACGAGAGCAAAAATCAGCTATGGTTAGAAACAAAAGCACACACATCAATCCCCAGACTTGGAAATAAAAATGCACGTAGTTAAACTTATCAGACCATCAAACTGACTAATGAAGCAAATCAAGAATGAAATAAGTTAAAGTCTCACTCTGATAATCTTTTAAGCTATTCTAAAAGCGTTCCCAGTGGTTTTGGGTGGGACCGCTGGTGCAGAACAACCCTCCCCCCTTCCCTTCCCCATTGCTGAGAGCACTCTGTTTAAACACTCTTCCGCTAGCTTATAGCCCCTCACACCCCCAACCTAACTTTACCGGTGCAAGGAAAAGAAGGCCATACGTGGATGTAGTTGTCTACAAGTGGATACATTATAATGGAGTGGATCAGGGAGCTTGTGGCCCGCCCAGCATCTTTTCTACGTCACAAATTCAATATTTTTCCAACAGCGTTTTTCGTCTGTTCCTGATTCACAACAATTTGAATAACAAAATACTCAAAAATGCAATTATGAACCTAATTTTTGTTGGAGCAGGTCTTTAAGGCTTGAGTAACCCTCCTCAGAATTATTATTGAGTAACAGAAGGGTCAACACACTCTGGTATTAAAAAAATAACATTTTGTAACTGTGGTCTAATCTGGGGTTGGTGAGAATAATACTCTAGTTGTCTTGAGCATACATACATGCATGTCCTTGCTGAGCAACACGCACATTCAATGCTTTAGGTCACAATACCCCAGAGACGCAAGAACATGTGCTGTCTTTACTGTGGAATTCCCTGCCAGCCACTGTCGGTTAGATTGAAGCACAAATGTCATTAGTCACGCAGACAATACTGTTTATTCCATGATGTCATGGAAGATAACTGACAGAACATACACTTTGTTTTTGTGGGTCAGCTCTAAGAACTGAATACGTTGGGATTCCAAGGGGAGTTGATTCATAGGTTGCTCTTATTTTTATGTAACAATGTTCTTAGACTGGAAATGTCTGTTGGTCAGGAACATGTTTGATTTATTTTGTCCAGATCGAGTCCTGAACCTTCCGCTTGGTCCGTATTCAGACTTCCATCTACCCAACATTTCTGTTTTGAACCAAAACTTGTAAACTAAATCACGCGAATAAGTCAGGAATTATGAGGACAGGGCAAAGAAAGTAAGAATAATGGAAGGCCAGGGTAGTTCTCTTAGTCAAACTTTCATATTTTGCTGAACAATTTTGAACGGCTAGATCAATGTCAGATACAACACTTTTTAATACTACTTTGGTTCAGCAGAAGTATGCTGCAAGGCAGTTGCTGAGAAGACAACAGTTACAATGGTAGGCTGACAATCATTTATGACATATAGCACAAAACACTGTGAGAAACAATGTTTATCACATTCAAAGTTGTTTTAATAAGCCTGCATTCATCCAACCAAATGTGAATGAGTTGCTGTGTCTCATTGTTGTTTCACGTTTATCGGCTGTTCATGGCTGCTACATTCCTACATTGTTTACATCCCGTAATGCCCTGCTACGGTGGTCATTTTGGTCCAGTTGTTCCTGTCAGAGCAAGGAGCCTATTCAGACCAAGGAAAGCCAGAGCAAACCGGAGCTCAGTTCGATTGGAAACGAACCGAGGCCACCTTGAAAGATGGATCCTAGAGCAGTTCCTGGTCCTGGATCAGGGCTTGCTAGGAGTGCATATAAAATCCCTTGAATTATCAGGGAAACAAACTCCTTGTGTCCTTCAGACAATGTATTTCAGCTCTAAAGGCCCTTAGCTGCTAAAGCGGGACTTTATTGCAACCAAAAATTACAGTTTTAGAGCTTTTACAGCATTAATCTTCTTCAAACTTTGGTCATTTTCATTCTCCATGCGCTGAAGCACAAGTTGAAAAGAGATCACTCATCATCAAATAGCAACCTGGTAGATATGACAGATGCAAGAGGATGGACATTTGTCTTGTATTCATGTTCCATCCCATTGCCAATTTTCATAAAAACCTTTATTTTTAATTAAAGACTTAAAGTTACTAGGCTTTCATGGCAATATTTTTTCTTTATGGAATTGAACCCTCATTATGATGTATGGAATTAAATTTAGTGTTGAAAAGTCACACCAGTTCTGCTAAAATATTTTTTATGATGCTACAGTGTGCTTCTTTGCATATCTTTATCACAAAAGGTCATGCTTGAACATTTTTCAGTTTTAACTTTTTTTTGTTTAATAGATACCTAAAATGTATCTACATTTATTTCCAAAAATGTCTCAAAAAAGTGTTTGCTATTGTTTCCCCCTGCCTCCATTTGCATCAGTATTGTGAGGAAATCGGTGTTCACAATGATAGTGTCAGCGCAGATGGAGTTGTGTGAGAAAACATCGCATTCTTGCTGTGGCGGTTTTTTTTTTCCCCGTCGAGCAGGCACATTCACATATTCTGTTCGGCTTAAAATGATAAACATCTTTCTAAAACAAAACCTCTGGCAGCCGCTAATAGTGTGTCGCACAAACAGAGTATCAAACACAGGAGTGAACTCAGGGATCAGTTGATGTATTTCTGTACATACTGTTCATTACATCTGATTGTATGGACAGCCTAAGCTGATTAACTAATAAAAATATGTCTTCACAAATACAGTTGGCAATTTGTCCATTTTCACAGGCTATTAAATCTGCTTCAGGACTTAAAGAAATTGCAGTGCTTTCCTAAGCATGATCAAGGTTTTCAATTACAGTATTTTCTTTCTCAAGTTAAGCTTATTTTTGCTAAATCTGTTAATTTCCTGTCTCTAAGAGAGATTCTTTTCAGTGTAGATGGTAAACATTAATCAAGTCAAATGCTGTGTATATAATTAAGTTTTGGAGTTCTCTTAATTTTTATTGCATTTTTCACACATGCACAAGCATTTATAGAGACTCAAAGATGCTTCTGTTCTGTAAAACTTGTTTCACACACTTGATTCCTGTATAGTAACTCATATATATTTTTAACACATTTGTAACCTAATCTTTTTAATAATCTGCTTATTTTGGTGGATTTTGGATTTTTTTCACTCATTCTTCACCTGTGGTTATTTTTCAATCTCATGCTGTGTGTCGTTAATTCGCAATGAACCATTAAATCCAGGACACCACCTAAACATTCACTCCAATGAAAATTGTTTTTGTTATTTTTAACATGTTGCGACATTTTTCTGATGATGGAGGACATATATCAAGCAAATTAAATTATATTAAAATTTCATTTGTGTGTATTTTTTATTCAAGTCATGGTGACTTAGGAGCAGAAAAACAATTCAAAAATCTTTCGGAAAAAGCTTGTAACAGGGACATATGTGCTACAATCGGCAAGCTACAAGCTCCCTGCTTCTTTCCATTCCAATGTATTCATTTGCAGACAAATGGATCCATGTACGTCTTCAATTTTGTCATCTGAGCTGGCTTCTGGCTCAAAACCTTACTGCTGGATAGCTCCGACATTGTTCGCCATATTTTTTTTAACACTAGCAATGTTATGTTGGGGTTGTGAAGCACTGTAAGCTAGAGGGAGAGAGTTTAAACAGATGGATGATGGGAATTGGGAGCGGGGTAAAATGTACCAACAGTTCTGCCCACAACGTGCAGGGAAAGTTCTAATGAACTTCTTCCGCCATGCACAAACTGTGAGTAGCGGATGGCATTGAATTAAATAGAAGATTAGCAATGAAACCAATTTTGGTTAATGGAAATGGTGACGTGACGAGTTCTCAAAGGGTTAAATGGTAGATTTGTCACTTAGAAGTAAAAATTAGCACACATTAATGAGCTGATAACCCCTGTGGAGATGCTTTTCACGTCAACAGCTTTATTCATGGGGTTTTTTGTCACTCATTAGTAAATGGACGGTTTGTATTTGTATTCTGAATAAGTTCATCACCAGGTGGCTGCTAGCTAAGTTAATGAGTTTTTTATCCACTCCTTGAACTAGAACAGTTTTTGAAACAACAAAGAAAGTTAGTTATCTTTAGTAGCATTTTTCTCATTTTCCTGGATAATATCACAGATAATTGAGTCGCCCTCTGATAAGATGTTCAGAGCGCACTTTGTTAAAGTGGTTAGTCAATTACCAGATCGCCCCATGTGCTCTAAATAGAGGCAGCTTCTGCTGAATTTCACTATTTTTTTGGCATCTTGCATTAAATCAGGTACATTTCTAAAGTTCCATAAAGGTGCTTGATGATTTAAAAAGCTGTACTTTACTTTTACACTTTATAGTGTTAATATAAGACGTCATTTGATGTGTTGATTGATAGATGTTTGCGTCAGGTCTTCATACTTGCTCAACAGATGAATAGTGAGCTGGCTGGCTGCCTGCTATACCAGGTGGCGGTGGATAGTCTCCTGTCACTGCCTTGCTGCTCTTGTTTCTTTTCCAGATGTTCTTTGCCTTCCACCATAGCCATACTAGCTCTAGTACTGCTAATTATATTGTAATAGTTTCTAATAATAAAGTCATTTTTCTTTTTGATGTTTTGAAAGAGGTCTTTTGCATAATTTGTGTTTTTTTAAAGTAAAATCAATACATTATACTATCAAGGAGGATGCGGGAAATAGAAATAAGTAAAGGCAAACCTCCATTAAGAAAATAGAACTGTCAAAAACTTTATTTCCATTTTCTTGTTTGTCTGTTCTTTTTTTATCAAAAGCCCTTAAGATGGTCTGTTTCTTACAAGACCATAAAGTTTAAGTCATAAATTAAACAATGCTACCTTGTCTGTTAAGTTCTTGATTCTGCCACAGTAGACTTTTTCAACGTTACAAAAACGTGTAGTTTACATTTTTGCAGCATCATTTAAAATAGAGTTCTATGAACACAGACAGTTGTTTTGCCCGTGGCATACTTGTGTTCTTCCCCAGTGTACTGTCTTTAAAGGCGGAACAGCTGATTTCTCTGCTTCTTTCTCGGCTTTGAGATAGCAACAGAGGTTAAACGAATTGCTCAGTGGATGGGAAAACACACTTCTTTAAACAACAGTGTTGCTCTGACATCTATGTCTAGTGTATATGTCATTGTGTATAAGCACATGCTGAGGCTTAACGAAGGCGTTTTTGGTGCTGACACAGTGCAATCACTGTTTAAAAAGGCTTGCGTTTAATCTCTAGATAGGCTTGGGGACAGATGTAAACGTTCATGCTGTTTGTAGAGCTGTTTTGATCAATTAACTTGGAGTTATTAAAGTAATATCAGAGATTATGCTGTTTATGACACACGATGATCTGCTCACTATGAAAAGAAACCTCTTCAGCTTCACAAAGCTTTGTCTCAGCCTATTGTTCAGGACAAAAGTGGTAATTAGGCCATCTGTATAACACTTTGATTATTTTAACAGAATAGAGAAAACAAAAGGGTTGCCTCTATGTGCTTATTGGCCCGCAGGGGCAGTAATTTCAGTTCAAAAGAGCTGAAACAGATTAGTATTTTGGTCACAGGGTTTGTTCCAGTAAAGTAATGTAGAATTACCCTTAATTCACAAAGAAACCTTCACAGCAGCAGGTTCAACAGTTGGGTTTTTACTAGTCCTGTCAATCGATTAAAAAATTATTCTGATTAATCATACTTTTGGATTGTGATTAATCACAATGTTTTACTAGATACATTTTTTACGACAATATGCAGCTTTTGAACAGAAATGAGGCCAGCATAACGAGAATGGCTCGCAGCTAGCTGAATTCTGCTGGCGGATCCAGGCAGCAGATTGTTTCCTAACTCTGCCACCCTGTCACGACAGCAATTGCTTGTTCTGCCAAATCTTGAGTGGCATAGCTTGCTATGCTGTCCACTGGGCGGCTGGCTAGCATAGTGGACTCTTTTGCTTCAGCTTCATGGGCTCTGTGACTGGCTGGCGACCTGTCCAGGGTGTATCCCGTCTTTAACCTGAGGTAACCAGACAGTCTCCAGCAATCCAACAGCCCCGGTGGGTTAAGAAAATGGATTGACATTAAATTCATTTTCTACTCTTTGATCTAGCCACTGAAAACCTCACGTTGACATGCCACGCCCAACACCAAAATTGTGCCACGCCGCCTCAAAACTCAATTTTACATTGACTTAACATTGAAACTGGCCAGCTCCACCGCGCAGGCCGCGTTCAGTGTGAATGCACCTTAAAGAACTCTAAAGACTTTTATGTCTGCAGTATCACTCAAAAAAACAAAAAAAAAAACAAAGAAGCTGATTTAAAGTGCACAAAAACACAATGTTAGTTTCTTACAGCCGTTAGAAATGGTTCCGGTGAATACTCAAATCTGATTGGTTCCTGGATGTGGATGTGCACCTAAAAAAGAAGTTCCAGTCTCATAGCCCAGACGTTCTATATCACTGAGCAGGCTTCTTCAAAACAAACTTTTTGCTTCATTTTCTGAACAATAGCAGTGGGTAAGAGGTGAACTTTCTCTCTGTATAGATGATGTATAGATGATTTTCAAGCATTCCTTAAGGCACTTTTAATAACCATTGTCTGCAAAAAGCTGCCCCTCTGTTTTTCACCTCATCCTCCTAGTAAATGCTGTTCTTAATAGGAAAAGACATTGTTGCTTTATTCATTTTAGTTTGGCAAAAGTGGTCAAGCCTGGAAGAATTCAAATCATGGTCTCTCTCCAGACTGTTGCTTTTAATTTTTAAGAGTAGATGTTTCTCTCCAGTTAAAGAAGCGTAAAAAGGCTTAACACGTGTGCAGAGTCAAACTCTTACACACCAGCAATAATCCGTAACAAGGTCGCACATGTCATTTTGTTTCTTAACTAGCTCAATCAGAGCAGTAAATTGTTTGTTTTCCTCTTTTCATCTGATGTCAAACATTTATTGTAACTGTCTTGGAGGCTTTTCTGTGTTTGGCCTGCCTCTGCTGCTTTACCTCATTTACCGCCTCCTTTCCTTTTGTTTCATCATCATCCTAACCCCCTTTTACTCTCCTCCCTT
Organism: Oryzias celebensis; assembly: GCA_014656515.1. NCBI lineage: Eukaryota > Metazoa > Chordata > Actinopteri > Beloniformes > Adrianichthyidae > Oryzias > Oryzias celebensis. The sequence goes on from BNCR01000012.1 coordinate 15,910,941, forward strand.
TGTATTTATGCTGTAAAGGTTGATTAAGAGGTGCCACTGTCTTACTTGGAAAGAAGTCTTTGATTTAATTTCAAATCCTTTTTTATTGAATAAAACATTTTCTATTAGAAGAAAACATTCTTTCTCTTAGTCAATCCGTAAAGCTACATTCACACTGCCCTTTCCAGCATCCTTTTTTTTTTTTTTTATAAAAAGTCTTTGTAACCACATGTAAGCCCATATTTGGGGCTTCCACGCTCAAAATGTGCGCGTTCATGTATACAGGTCCAGTACTGTCCTTTTTTCTTTCTTTTTAATTAAAACTTTGTTTTGTTGCAAATTCTTTAATAACTGATCTGGACATAATACATTAAAACTTTATTTTTTTTACATTCTATAGAACATATTTAATTAAAATGCTCAAGTGCTTTAACTTTCAGTTTTAAATGCTATACTTTCTACGATTTAATATAAATCATTAAAAAAGTAAAAATTTGGTGATATAGTTGGGTTTTTTTTCTAAATGTAAGCTGTTGAATCTTTAATTTAACATGAAATTAGAAGGTGTAGAACAAGCCATTGGTGCACACAGACGTCAATTTTTATTATGAACTTCTACCTAGCTTTCGTAACACACCTTCTTTTTTTAAGTAAACAGACATATAGATTTATCTCCAAAGCTGTTGTCAACGGCTGTTTGGACAGTTTAATCCAGCCAGCTTGTTTTTCTTCCAGTAAACTTCAAATCCTGAGTCTCTTTAATTACAATAAAAATGTTCTCCTTCTCCATTTGTTTTTGTCTTTAGATGCAAGAAGCCTTGTCTGCTCTTTGTGATCCTGCACCAGCCGAAGTTTATCAGGCAACAACTTTTTGTCACCAAGATCAAAGGCACTCGACGGAGAACAACGAAACCAAGCGCAGCAGGGAAGTCGCCCACATCTCATCGTCCTATTACTCCGTGTCAAAAGGCTCGGAAAGAGACAGAGACAGAGACCGAGAACGAGACAGAGACCGAGACCGAGACAGAGACCGCCACAGAGATCGAGAAAGAGATCGAGACAGAGACCGCATCAAAGGGCGGGATAAAGACAAAAAGAAAAAGAAACACAAGAGGAGGTCAAGATCACGGTCGAGATCAAGATCGAAGACAAGCCACTCTCTTCCTAGTGCCTACAGACGATCCCGCAGATCCCGGTAAGGGGACACAGACCCATATTTACTCTTAAAGTCAAAGTTTTACACCTCAACCCTTAAGAAAAGCATGTTATGGGCCCTTTAATAAGAATCAGAAATACAAGGGTAGATGGAAAAGAAGGTAAGTGGCCTTTGAGAACAGGAAATGCCTTATAAGTATCTCAGTTTTCATTGACTGAGCATGGTGTGCTCTCATTGCAGATTTGTTTCTCTGCATGATTTTTTGTGGGGCAGAAAACAACTTCCTTTTTAAATAACTTTTACTGTAAAAGTTCTTGTTTTGTAAAGCAGACCAGATCCTTGATATAAAGAAAATGGTAAAGATGTGGTACATTCAAAGTACAGTTACATCCAATACAAAAAGGCATTTACGCGTTGTTTGTGGAACATTTCCCCCCTTTTGATGATGGAAAAAATCAAAATAAGTTTATCATATAATACAATCATAGTTAGAACAGCAGAGCTTACAAATTAAAGTATTTTTTTTTCCACTGGGTAACAATCAGCTGTAAAAATGTTTATTAAAATACCTATATAATCTAAAAACTCATTGAGCACCAATTGTTTTTTTTTCATAATACAGTGTTATTGCGATGTATTCAAGTTATGTTAAAAAATGCTGATGCTTTTTGCCAACAAATGAACATTCTCTTAAAGAGCTTGCGAAACAAGTTGTTTGTTAAATTATTTTGTTTCATCCAATGTCAAATAATTTAAGCATCCAAAATAAAGATAGGATGTTAGCAAGAGCTGTGTTAAAAATATTACTGAATTCTTAAGAGTAAATGAAAGACTAGAAATATCACACATTTACCAGAGTTGCTTGTTTTGAGGTTACTATTGCCAGAAACAAGTGTAGATACTCAGAAAAATCTTGCTTGTCCTCTATTGTATTGTGGTAAGTGCTTTCACCTTCTCGCGCTATGTTTACAGAAGAGATTGTTTCCTTTTCTTTTGATACTCTGCAATTTGTAGTTTTTCTGTAACTACATTGCTTGCAAATGTTGGCTCCTTTTCACCTCATTCTCTGCTGACTAGTCTGTTTGCATTCACACTGTTGTTTAGCTGCGCCACAATTCATTTGCAAGTGAAGGTGAGCTTTTTTAACGCAATAAATAAGCTGAGGGTTTGAGACGGTGAACTCTGGTGCCAACCAGGCAGATCTGTTTGAAAATATCCCGAATCTTACCTTGTTCAATCTTGAAGATTTTGACTCTTTGGTTTAAGATGGAGTACCCTCAACACACCTGTTTACACTTTACAGATATTTGTACCTGTGTTAGATAGGTACATCACAGTGAAATTCAGAATTTTTCTGTTTTCTTGGACTAAATGGATTCAAAAATGTGGCATCATAGTTGCTGACACATTTTATTTATTGATATTTTCATTTCTAACGACTTCTCTAAGTGAGCTGCAAATGAGTTAGACTCTTGATTAGCAGCAACAGAGTTGGTTGTTTGCAGTTGTTTGCTAATCGGCACTTCTGGCAGTAATCTGCTTCAGTAATAATTCAGATCAACTCATTTCACCTTTGTTTGCAGATCCGTGCAGGTCTGGAGTTTTGTTTATAGAATCAACACTCCTGTCTGCAATATTTAGGTGTTATCGTTTAATTAGAATTTGCATATTTTTTATTTAGAGTGTTGTCCTTGCTAAATATTTCATAGTAGATTTAGAAAAAAACTGTTTTTTCCTATTGTAATATCTATGCTGAACATTTTGAATATTTTTTCCAGTTCTCCCAATGTATACACAACAATTGTGGTTTAATACTATCCTTTTTATTTATTTATTTTTTCAGTTTTTACATTGTATTTCGGTTTTATTGGGTTTTCATGGCACTTTTGTTTTTTAAATGTATCAGCATATCTGTGAACCTCTGCCCTCTGTTCTTTAACCGATCTCAGTCTCTCATTTCGCTCATTTTTCGTCCAGATCTCGTTCACACTCGCCAGGGAGGAGGGACAGGAGGGGCCACTCGGCAGAAAGGAGGCGTGATGAGAGAGATCGCTATCATCCCAGTAGCAGCTCCAGCTTGCAGAGAAGGTATTCAAAGTCTAGGTCAGGGATGGGCAACTCCAAGCCTCGAGAGCCACAGTGTGTGCAGGATTTCCAGATATCCAAGCCCTACTCATGACTGATTACCTGCTTCAGGTGTGTCCAGCCAATTAGAACATGCTAGATCATGGTATGTTGGAAAACATGCAGGAATGCGGCTCTCGAGGCCTGGAGTTGCCTACCCCTGGTCTAGGTGAATATGACTGCAAGTGTTAGGAATGTGTGTTTTGAGGAAGCATCTCCACATTCTCCTCTGTAACATGGAGACATGGAGTCTAAAACCTTAACACAGTCTGAACCATGAGTTTTATGATGTGCTTCACCCTTAATGTCGTTATTTGGAGATACTTTGATTTTAGGACTAAATGTCCTCCAAACTCAGGTACTATGCAAAACATCCTTAATTATTTACATATAACTGTCACAGTGAAATGAAAATGTATTAGTATTTTGTTTTCTTATTTGTCCATTTATTGCAAGTTATACCGTCATTGCAATTTCAAACTCAGATATCGCACATCACAGATTTTTTCTCATATTGTACAGGCCTAGAATTTACCGTGTCTGTTACCTTGAGATCTGAGTGTTTCCTTTTTGTTGATCTTCTCTCAGGTCCCCTCCCGAAAAAGAGAAACGTTCCTCGTCGTCTTCAAAAAACATGCAAACTACAGGCTCTTATGTCTCCCCTTATTCCTCACCAAGAGTTTTGTCCCAGTCGGCCAGCCCGGCATCAAGCTTTGGCCAATCCAGGTATTTCCAATGAAACATTACATGATAGTTGCAAAGTGACTCAAAATGAAATTACAATTTGTAAAGTTGTACTTGACTCTAAAACTGTTTGCCCAAAGTCACTGAGACCAAACATTTAAAAGAAAAAGTGCTATGTCTATGTTAGTGGAGCTTTAGTGTTAACATTCTTTACCTATAATTTTGTGTTTAAATGCCAATTCTTTCTTCATCATTGATTTGCCAGAATACTTTATTGTTTTGACATTTTTTCACTTTAAGATCAGAAAGCTTATTGACAATGTTGGATTCTTTTCTATTTATTTTTACAGTGTTTGCTTAATGATGATTTTAGTTTTAGTGAATATTTTTTTATTTCTTCATCGGCAAAAAATGTATTTGTTTTTTGTCAACTTTATACCATGAAATATTATCCATATATATATATATATATATATAAATAAAATATTAAATTCTTAAATGAACATCTGTGGTAAACAATGTTGTAGAATTGAAATCCTTTAGGATTATATTATCTGCCCTTTTTGGGTTTCCCTTTCCTACAGAGGTATTTTATTTTTGTTTGTATGCTGCAGCTCTTCAGACACATTAACTCCCTTTTCAAACAAAAAAATGAAGGGACACACAAAGTCACTTAAAGACAACGTTACGAGAATCAGAGCATAAGCATCATGTTTTTTGTCTTTTACTTTTTTCCTTCTGTAATCCTCTCGGCTCCCTGTTCTGCTCCCAGTGCCTGACTAACTTGAGCATTTTCTAACTATCATGAATGTTGTATGTCCTCTCTGCTAAAATGATTGATTTTTTTCCCCCTCTTCTCTTCAGGGGCGCTTCTCAAGAAAAAGACAAACCCGTGTCCTCATCCATAGTATCCTCTGTGCAGTCAAAAATAACTCAGGTATTGTTTTGTGTCTTTTATCTTTCTTTACTTGCCTTTCTCTCTGATGGTCTTCCACTGAACTTTATGGGCTGCGTCTTAAATGTAGTGAGTGCTGTTCTTTTTTTCCATCACGCAATGAGAGGGGACACAAAGTGCTCTGCTTTAACAGCTAGGTTTATGGCTTTTGTCTTGGGAGGGGGTGTTACGATAGTTCATTTTATTATGTACGCATGTACATCCCTGTGCTGCACTCCATCTTAGTATTGGCCTCACAAAGCAGGAACATGTGCCTATAGGAATCTGGATTTGGCTCTCAAGCTCAGTGTGTGTACTTTTTTGTGGATTTTTATGTTTTGTTTGTTTGTTTATCATTAAGGTCCTCCATTGACCTCCTTTGTCTTTGCTTTGAGTTTGTTCGGTGCATATCGTTGGCTTCACAAACAGGAAGTTGAAGGAAATACTTATAAACAGTTGGAGAAAACTGTCATGACGCTGATTTGGCAAAATATATAAAAACAAAAGAATCCCTGTCAAGTTGAATTGTTTTAAATTGATTTTTAAAAAAATCCAAATTCTCTTCAATATTTCCAGATTGGTAGCAGCAGAGCACACATTGCATTTCTAAATGATGCCTGTGTGCTGTAAAGTCTGCCACCTTCAAACGTTTACATCTAAACTCTTCATTGCAACACAATTCTGTAAAAATAACCTCTTACACAAGTTTGTCTCACTCTGTGCTCTAAAACTGCTCAACAAATGAAATACATTTTATGCTTTTAGTTTTAAAAGATATGTATGTAATAGTTTTTATTCTACTATGACGTTGTTGTTTACTGTTGTCTTGAAACTGGAGCTTTGCTCTCTTATTTTGTAATTCCCTGCTTCTTGACATGATTCATTTTTAGATCACTTTGGCTCTTTTTCTTATTCTGAGGCTTTTTTTGGAGGCACTTTTGTTTCCTGAGGTGTTACGTTCTTTGTTGAGCGTGACTGAGGTTCATTCCTGGGATTTCGTCTTCTATGGTGGATGTTCGTACCATGTCCAGACCCTAACCCCAACAAATGCTTTCTGCCTTTCCAGCTTTGCACTTGCACTCATCCTAGAAACAGTGCCAAACATGTTAGAGGAAAAACACTTCATATCAGTAGATTTAATTTGAAGACTTGATGTCGTATGTTATTCTTGGCAAAAACTAGAATTGACTTGCCAGTCTTGCATTTTGCTCATCATTTGCCTCTTCTGCTTCATTTTAGGTAAATGTTGTGTAGTTTTTGCAAATTAAAGAAAAGCAACAACAGTTTATTTTTGATAGAAGCGAATATTTATCCAAGCTTTGATCTTTTACAGAATATTCAAAAAGATGAAGGCGCTGTCACCTAGAATAAAAATATTCATTTCAGGCTCTGCATGTTTCCACTTTATGGCAGTTGTTATTTTCAGCTGTCAATATGTCATTTCTTTATGATGACCACACACGCCTTCATCTGTTCCCTGCTACAGCATTTTCACTTTGACTTACATTATGCTCTATTAGAACATCGATTTATTTGGTTTTTGACAGATGACATAAATACAAAAAGAACCATATCATTCAGAATAGTTGAAGATTTATTTTGAAAAACACTAAACTCCCTTTTTATAGCCACTTACTGACTGCAAGTCATGTTAAATTCCTAAAAGAAAAGGATTCCTCCAAACCCGCATAGTTTTTTACAAATTTATGAAAGAAATAATTTAATCAATGTTGCTTTATTCATGAAGAGGTGTTTCTTATAAACTGAACATACTAATAACTTTTATTATAATATTTTTAGTATTTTACTTAACAAAACCAATGCTTTTTTTTTTACATTAACAGCAGTTTTATGTTTTTTTTTCTTCTGTATAATAGCTTAAAATTGCAAATTAAATTGTAAAACTAAGAGTTTATGGACAGAACACTGGATTGATATGATTATAAAATTCAATAAATAAAATAAAATTTTTAAATCTACTTAGATCTACTACTTTTAATTTACATAGTGTTCTTATTTTTTCTTTTTAAGTTTTGGTCTACTTAGAGTCCCAGTCCAATCATCTTTTGGCCTGTTGTAAAAACCTCTGCTGTTTTTAACCATAATCAAAAACCTGTTCTTTTCTAGATCATAGTTTCTGCAGAGCAGCAGGAGGTTTATTAGAAAAGCAGCTTGGAGTTGTGGGCGTGACCGTTGGCGCAGAGTGAGCCTGTGCATTTACATTAGAAACTGTTCAACAGTGGAAAGATCAGGTCCTTCAGTCTTCATTAAAAAGTTCAGACTGCAGTTTCAGCAAAGAATCTGTTCATTTTAGATGTGTTCATGTTGAGTGTTTTTCCTCACTGTAAATTAGATGTCTGAAACCTTAAAACCGCTTTTTAATGAAATAAATAAAAGGTTTTTACATCGTACTGCCTTTTTGAAAGGTCACTGTGTTCTGCTAATTTAAAAAGAGGAGCTAAGTGGGAAAAGGTCAGAGATCGAAGTAAGTTGTTTGTGTGTGAGGGGAGCATTTTATTGTGTCGTGCTTTTTTGTAAATGACATTTATGCTCTGATTCTCGTAACATTGTCTTTAAGTGACTTTGTGTGTCCCCCAGTTCTGTGTTTGAAAGGGGAGTGAATGTGTCTGAAAAGCTGCAGCATACATTTACCCACACACACACACACACTTGCCCTCAAAAAAATGATGACCGTACTGCTTCTTTGTCTTACTTTGTTTAACGTGTTACTGTTCAATGCAGAAAACAATTCCTGTGTGTTAACAGAAGTATTTTAGAAAATAAGTCATCTGAAATTTTGTAACCAAGAGTGTAAATCCAAAATTTCAAAGCAGGTGAGGATTATTATGTGATTCCAAATGTTTTCTATCATTTCAAATCAGCATTGTTATGATCTAGTTCAATTACACGGTTCTCTTGTTATATCTCGGTTCACCTTCCGCTTTCTCGCTGTTTCACTGATTTTTCTTAGCGCAACTTTGCATGTTTTAATTGTATTTTTACCTGATTGGCTGTTGACCTTGTCGATGAATCTCTTCTGTGCCGTGTCTCCTGCCAGAAGATTCCAGAGTGAAACTGTTCCTGTCTGTCTGTCAAAGTGTGTAGTTAGGGTTATACTGCCTTAAAAACATCTGTAGTCCTACTTTGCTGTTTCGTCTATGGTGAGTTCTTCATGGAACGTATCCCCTGCGATAAACAAGGAAACATTGTTTTCCAGAAGAGCCCCATTTTTTTTAATGTATGGGATATCTTTATCTTCCAATAGCATTTTATTTATTTGTATGGCCCTGTGTTAAGGAGGCTTTTGGGCAACTGCAAGCCTCAAAAATACATCAAATTTGAAGATTTAGATTTGTTTAAAGAAAAGTCTTATAAACAAATGTCCTTACAAAGACCTAGAACTGTTTCTGTGGGTTATGACGATATGTAGAGACCATGTGCAGAAACGGGTGTGTCGTGGATGCTGGGAGGATGAACCACAAGTCCAAATTTAAGACCATGTGAAACTTAATGTAATGAAGTCAGCAGACTGTAAATGAAGAAGCGGCATTTGCTGTTATATAAACATTGGTTTTGCTTTCACTCGTTTGGAACTTATTCTCCCCCCTCCCATTGTGTGTGTGTGTTAGTGTGAGAGAAAGATTAAGTGGGAGCCTCTGGTGCTTAGTGACCAGATGCTCACAAAAGAAATATCGCACTTTTCCCATCGCTTCATACTTATTTTTCATTTAAAAAAAAGTCTTAATTTCTTTTTGTGCTCGTTATCTGCTCTATCCTCCTCTCGTGTCTTTGTCTTCTCACCGTAATATTAAGCTGTTCATAAAAACATGCTGTTGCAACATGCCCCAGTTCTAAACCACTAACTACTTATACCCCATCTGTGATGTTTTACAAACACAACTTGAATAATTCAGCAAATCCTCATCTACATAATGGCCCCTGCATCCCAGAGGAAGCTTGGCTGCTACTTGCTTCATCCCATCTCTCATTTTCTTCCAGCTTGTCTTTGTTCCTTTAACTTCTGTTCCTTCTTTGTTTGCTTTGCAGTTGATAAGTACTTGGCTCGCCTCTCAAAAAAGCTTTTATATCTTTTTTATCAGTGCACTGCTAAAAATCTTGAAGGTAGCACACTTACCGGTTGTATTTCTTTTGGACATCTGTATTAACATAAAGGCTAGATTCCAATCTCAAGGCTTTTCATGGTATGAAATAAGAGCAGCAATGGAGTAGAAGAAATCTCAGACTTGTGTGCTGTGTGTCTGACTGTAGATTGTTGGTAAGCTTTTCAATGCACGCTTGCAATACACTTCAAAAGGTGAAAGATGCTTTTTATTGAACATTTTAAAAATATCAATTTATGCGAAACCCATTGACTGTATACAGGGATGGACAACTCGAGGGCCGCATTCCTGCATGCTTTCCAACATACCATGATCTGGCATGTTCTAATTGGCTGGACACACCTGAACAAGGTAATCATTCTTGACTAGGGCTTGGATATCTGGAAATCATGCAGACACTGCGGCCCTCGAGGCCTGGAGTTGCCCATCCCTGGTATAGAAGAACTGGACTGAGTCATTGAGACATTAGACATAGATTCATTGACTTTATTGTATTGTCTCCTGTGCAGGGTTTGTGTCAGCATCTTTGTTTAATAAAACTTTACGAAGGGCTGTAAAACCTCAGCATCCAACTTCCACTGGAAAGCATCTGACCTGCTGACAGTCGCTGACCAGTCCTGTGTAGTTTGAAAGCTTCTTTTAAAGGCTCTACCATGTGATCTTCCCATGGGACTGTCAGGTCCAGCAGCACAGTCTGCTCGGCGGTGTGAGACACCAGCACAATGTCTGGACACAGTGTTGTAGCAGCAACTGGGAACTTGAGCTGCTCAAGGCCCACCATCAATCCCTTCCCTCCATCTGGTCCGTGCTCCCCGTCATTTCATCCCCTCCTTTTAGAGACCCTGTCACCTGCCACCCCGTCCTGTCTTTTCCTTCTTGCTGGCGGCTACTTTACCCATTAGTTAAGCTTTTTTGTCTCACAGAGACTCTTGTGACCACTCCCACAGTCTCTCGTGACGAAGCCTCGCCTTTGCTTCTCTATTAACCTCTGCTACCTTTTACTTCCTGTCAGTTTTTTAACTGAATTCCTGCCTAGGTTACTCCTTGATCCCTAGAATCTCCCCAAAACTCCACTTCTGTATTTTTTCATCAATAATCAGGGAAAATACAACTTCTGTCTTCAATTTAATGTTTTTGTGGGAGAGTCCAGTTACAAAACTTTCACTTCATTCAGTTTGTTATTACATTGTAAATAGATTTTAAAAAGCAGTTTTTCTTTATTTGTTTCAGACAGGAGTATAACAGAAAATATTTAGCTTTTTTATGATTTTTAGAATTACTTAATTTGATCTTTTACTCTTAAAAAAAATGTAATTATTAACTTTTATTTGAATAATTTTATAGTTAATTTATGTACACAATTATTGTTTTAATATACTAACCTTATATTTATTTTTATTATTTTTTTTTAAATTATTATCATTTTTTTAAATGCTTTTTATTCCTTTATTCTTGAACTCCAGTGTTTCTCCACGGGAATCCGCTGTTCCGGGGTCCTCCTGCCTATGGGTGAGCTGGGGTACCTCCACGTTGAGGGGGCTCTGGTCTGCCCTGTGTTGGGTAGGGCACTTCGATGATGACCCCTGTGGTTGGGCTGGACCTTGGAACAAACGGATCCCCGTAATATCGTTTCTCCACAGTAGTACTGAGCCAGACTTTTTCCTTAGAGCTGCAGTTTTTAATCTTTGTTCAGTTTTCCTGTGGGGGGTGTCATGTATTGTGGGGGCTGGGTGGATGGAGGGAGGAGCTGGGAAGGGAAGGGTGATTATAATTGTAATTGTATTTTTTTTTGTTATTATTATATTTTTAATATTATTTTTATCTTATTTTATTTTTATTTATTTCTTTTTATGTAAAGGGCCTTGGGCTTTCACAAGAAGGAAAGGCGCTGTACAAATAAATAAAGTTTGAAGTTTGAATATTTGGCAGAAGTCCTGACATTTAACATTTTCCTAATGAAACTCTAAATTTGACAGAAAAATCACCCTTATTTCTACACACTAAGGTAATTGAACTTCAAAGCTGTCTGGTTAGTTGTCTTTTTTTAAATATGCTTCATGAAAGTGGCACGAGGTTTGCAAACTTTTTTTGTATTCTTCACAAGTTCAGTAACACAGGTGCTTTAAGTGGTTCCTAAATGTCATTTTCCACCTCCTAACATTTGCGTTGTTTACTTTGAGCTCCTGTGGTCGGCGGGTGTGTCTCACCTTTATTAATAAGACTGTTATAAGCAGTAGCAGGTCAACCATTTCCAGTCAGAAAATAATTGTAAAAAATGTAAAATTGCGATCAAACAGAATGAAATGTTTAAATAAAACTTTCCAAAAACATTTTTTTTCTGAGTTATAACAAACCTCTAGAATCTTGTGTATCTGAGCCTGAGGAGCATTTTTATTCTTTTTTTTTTTCCAGAAAAATAGGGGTTCAGGTTATGGCCTCTTGCCACAGGCTTTTAACATCCACAGCAAGTCGTTCAAATTTCCCCTCCCAAGTTTCAACATCTTATAAAAAGTGTCTCAGCAGTGGAAGGCGTTGGTCCTGCTCCTAATTGCTTTTTCGTAGTGTAACAAACATTCTGGCCATTTTTTCCCTTTATTTTCCCAACGAAACGTGCAGTCTGTTTTATTTTTATACAAAAAGACTTTTTCCTGCTGCTTTGTTCCCAGGAATTGGAGGCAAGACGCTGTTTCCCGTATTGTGTTTAAATGGTGTTCCCGTGTGTCTGGACATCGGCTGATTTGACGTGACAGTTCCGTCCCTCTGCAATTACAGCTTTTAATTTGTCTCATCTGTCAGGAGAGCTCAGGGGGTGGAATTTGTGTCCAGGCATGCAATGCAAATGCACACTTCCTTCCCTGCAAAAGCATGTCTGCCGGTCAGCAGAATTTAAATCAAGGAGAACGGATACGGCAAAAACACACATTTTCTGCAGTTTTCACCCATTTTTCTCCAGTTAAAGATTATAATTTTGCTATCTCACACCTGTTGCCTCAGTTGAGGATTAGTTGTGAAACAAGAAGCAGCTTGAAAGCTTGTAGAAGCTTTTACTTATTTTTAATCCAGTCTACATGTGTCCTGCCAGAAAACCTGTGTTGTGCTGCACTGATTCACTTCTTCCGTTCAATTTAAGGACCGTGTTCATTCATGCAAGCCGCTAGCGAAAAAAAAAAAAAAAAAAAGGAACGGAGCTAAAACAAATATGAGCTTTAAGTAACTGCCAGCTGCTAAGTTGATTCCCAGTGGGAGCAGCATTACTTTGTAAGTCTTTCACGCCTCAGGGAGCAGTTTGAATAATTATACCAGGAATTATTATTCATTAAGGAGGTGCAGCACTCTGCAAAGACAACACTAAAGCGTCACCAAACTAATTCTTTTTTGTTAGTTCTTTTAAGTAATATTTGTCATTTTTACGTGTCAATACAACGTCGCTCGCTACATTTCAACGAGTCTGGTTCAATTTTACTGCATATTTTCTTCGCCGGTTTCAGCCAATCAGCAATAACACTAACTCCTCATCCCTCCTTCTGCTTTCAGGATCTGATGGCCAAAGTGAGAGCCATGCTCGCCACCTCCAAGACCTTCCAGCCCCCCACCTCCTAGAAACCAGTTGACCTGCAGCCATTTTCTCTGTTTCTTCATGACTCTTAATGTCATTTGTCAGCAGGGCGTTAAGGGGAAGTCACAGTGGAAATGTTAGGGAGCATCCAGAATCAGAAGCAACATTTTTTCCTTTTTTTTTTTTTTAATGATGTCAGTCATTTTGACAGCATTACCTGAAGCTGATGTAGATCTAAATGACCTTCTATGAAGGTTTATGTTTTGATAACTTAATTCTCTTTCTTCTCTCACATCTCCCTCTCTCTGCTGCTATTGCTCTTTCTCTTCTGCAACTCATCGCTCTTCTTGCCGGAGAAGCCGGTTTCATTTTTTAATCAAGCGTTTGTTATTTGGCTGAAGTAATGTGGCCTTCTATTTCTGTTCAGGGTTTGTACTGTAATAAAATGAATGCAGAACAACTTCCCTAATCTGAACAGTCAATAAAGTTTCAGTTGAGATTCACTGTCTTTTTTGATTTGACACACACCCAGTGATGTCTTTCCTTAATATTTAAAGAGCCTCAATTTGTTAAAAAATGATAATGAATGGAAGGAACAACAACCCTTGTTTATGGGTTTGTTATTCTTTGACAAACGTATTTTTTACTGAAATTGTCCGTCTTCTTTTTACTTGAAAGGGCTCATTCCCTACAAACAGGGATACAAGCTGGAATTTAGTAAGAAATGTTTTAAGTTGGGTTCCCACTGCCCTCTGCAACATGCGTTCTAGCAACCCCTTTAAATGAAATGACTATTTCATCACATAAAAGCGCGTTTTGGGCTTCGGCATTCTAACCTCTCACATTCACACATAGCTGCACAGGTTTCTACAAATGTTTCCAGGCTTAATATACAAACCCACGTCTGTTGGTTGGCATTAAAAGTCAAACTAAGTTTAAGGGACTCTGCTTTGGTAGTAACGTATGAATGTCTGCCGCTTTCACTCACGGAAGTGCCAACTATTTGTAAAAAATTAATAATCGCTGTTTTGCCCTTCCGGAATTCAATGACACCATGGTGGACATGAGCTGGGAAACAGAACGTAGCATAAGAGGGATGTCATGGCCCAAAGGCTGGAGAAGCAGCTTGTGGTTAGAAGGTTGCTGGTTTTACTACCATTACTGACCATGTTGAAAGTGCTTCACCGAGGCAACAGCAATGGCTGCAGTGCTCTTATGGAATGCATAAGGGGTCAAAGGCCGCTTCAAATATATGTATAAAAGCCAAAGGCCACATTCCTATCCAAAGTGTCATCAATTTAAAAAGGGAAAGCCCATGTTAGAATTTTGGATTTTATTTACTTATTTGAGTTTTAGACATTGCCGCCTGATCCCAGAACATGTGGTCCAAAAAATGTATTTATCCAATTTTCTCAATCCTTTTAGGGTCTCTAGGTTGCTGGAGCCTAATAAACAATGAAGTTTAAACTGTTTATTGGAAGATATTCTCTGTGCCCTGCTGCTGCTAAAGTGACATTTATGAATCAGTCCTCAGCTGAGACGCAAGAATTCTTTGTAAACTCCATCTTGATAACTCCAGGCAAAGCGCCAACTCATAAGGGATTAGAAGCTCAGACTGGTGACCCTTACCCAGCCCATGCCAAATCCTAAAACTCATCAATAAATTGCAGAAGTCAATTCTAACCCAGACATGCATCCAATGAAAACAAAACGCTAATGGTTCTTTTTCCTCCACCAGTTTCTCTCGGCAGTAGGCGCTCAGGTGTTTGGCCCAAAAATGACATGTCGTCGACATAGAAATCGTGCTGTAACCCTCTCTCTGTTAACCTCCTTAACCTTATATTAACCACGCTTATCATACTTGATAAATGCATTTCTGAGACCCCTATCTCATTAGAATGATCCAAGCTTTCCATTGGACATCACTTGGTCCACGTTTTCTGCCCTGGAGTTCATCATCTTTCCACTAGGGGCAGTAGAAGGGCTTTCATTCTCATTTCAAAATGGCTGCTTCCGCCAATTCTCAAAACCACTTTAGTTGGAAAAAGTTTTGCTAATTTTCTAAACTTAAAGGTTGGAAAAATCAAAACTTGCTGTTTTTAAAAATAATTACTGTATTGAAAGAACTCAAAATGGGTTGATAATGAATCTTTTGAATACATTTTAGTTACCCCATGTCAACAACATGTGGATTAAATTTGAGTCAGTGGGTAAATAAGGTCCTTTATTTTCTGAACACTCATGTCAATATTTTTACACTTAAACTAAAATAATTGTGATCAAAAACTTTCCAGATTACCCAACATATCTATTTCTTGTTAAAAAATAAAATTGCAACAGTTTTTGTAGATTTCTTCAAAGGGTTATTAAAAAAAAATTTGAACTTGCTGTCAATTCTTTGATATAGTGGACTTTATGGGGTTTAAACCATTTTAAAGCAAGAAACTGCTTTAAAATCAGAGATGCTCAAAACTTGATGCAATATAAACCAGAGAACGCTGTGAAGCTCACCCACTGACTTTTTGTTGCACATTTTACAACAAACTCCAAGTATCAAAAAAGTTTTGAAACCAAATTGCATCCTACAGCCTCGACATTAATACCAGAGAATCTTCATTGTCTTGGAGCAAAGCTTTTTTTTCCTGTGTGCCTGACCAAGTGTAAAATTGGTTTGGGGTAGTCTCGTTTTGTTGGCTCAACTCTTATCTACATGGCTATACATGGCTCGCACAAGGTTGTGTTGTGTTTTTATGTTGCTCCTGATGAAAAATGTCTCGTCGAACAAACACGTGTCTGTTTTTCTGCAGTTTTTCTTTCTGCTGGCATTGAAAAAGCAAGTATGAATTTAGAGTGATTAGAGCACCATCAAAAAAAGCACAAAAACAGCTTCTTTTTTTTTTAAATGAAAGTCACTTTTTGCTGTTATTTTGAAAAGGATTTCACAATAAATGCTACACGTGTAGAGAAATAAATAAAATAAATAACATAATAAAAATATTAAAATAATAACTATAATGGTTTTGTGTTACATCCACAAAACCCATCCCTTCATTTTATTGTTTTTTTAAAAGGTGTGATCAAACAGTAAAAGTTGGGCAGTGAAGAATAAGTAAGGAGGCAGAGAATTTCTTGATACACTTCCAAGCTGAGGATTAGCATACACTTCTGTCAAAAAATAATTAAAGTCATGTAAGTGAAGACATACAGTAAAGTTTAAGCCATTAATGTCCCACAAAGGGACATTACAGGTAGTCTAGAAGTAAGCAACATAGAAATAGCCACCAAGTGTAGTACATACAATCCTGAGCACATAGTGGTCACAACTTATGACACAATTCAGATTTATTTGTAAAATTTGTGATTTTTAGCAGAACCTTTAGCATGGAGCACAAACTGCTCAAACACAGATTACTTGACTTTAGGTGTAATTGATAGCAACAATTGAATCAGTCAATAGAGGGAAAAAAAATAATGTAACTAATAATTAAGCCATTTTCTCACCTTTTCCTGAGGGTGATTCCTAGAGCCCCTCCTCTTCATGTTCGCTGCCCCTGTAGACGGTCACCAATGGCGCTCCTCTTCATGTTCCTTGTCCCTTAGGATGGTAGCCGTGACTGCTTCCCTTTATGTTTCCAGTCACTGGGAAGAATCGGTCATGGTGTCTGCCCCATGTCCTGTTCTGTCCTGTTCTGAAGAGGGGGTTCATCCTGATACCCCTCTCCCTTGTGTGGCTGCAGGGACCTGGTCTATATTCTGTTTTTTGCTTTCTGCTCTAGCCCAACTGGTGCATGTTTTGGGGCATATAGAATTTGCCCTTTCAGGCAGGGGTATCATGGGGATTGCTCCTTTTTGTTTGGCTTGTTTGATCTCTCTTGTTGTATTTTTCGGCTTTGTGTCTTTCCTCCAGTTACAGTCTCACCTGGTTTCATTTGATCTTAATCCACAATTGTTTTCAGTCAGATCGGTCATCCTCGGTGTATTTTAGTGTCTGGTTTTTAGGTCAATCCTGTCACCCTTTTTATCGCTGCCCTTGTTTATGGGTTTGTTATTCTTTGAATTTATTTATTAAACTTTAGCTGCTTTAGCCCGGTCTCCTGCATTTTTGGGTCTACCACCAGTTATTGAGGAAAAAAAGTTCCTAAACTATTGTTGGCACAAGAGGGAAGAACTCTTGTGTTTGAGCCATAGTTTTTTTTTCTTTGTTGCAATAGCATTTCTTGACAAAAAATATTAAGTTAGATTATTGTAACCCTTTCAAATGGTGCCAAATTTGTAAGAAGCATGTTCCCCTTTCGGCATATCCTATCAGGGGTCGCCACAGCGAATAGTCTTTCCCTGATCTGCACATTTGGCTTGGAAGAGAGTTTAATGCCGGACGTCCTTCCTGACACAGCAGTGTCTTTTATCCTAGCTGGGGACCAGATTTGTAAAACAAAAAAAAAAAAAAAAAAAGAAACATGTCTTTGTGAAATGAAAGGCAGAACTGAGCATATAAGTTGCACGCATAAAGGATTTCCCAAATCTTCTAATTCTATCATAGACTCTTATCAAACTGCTGGTGCTCCCAAACCAAAGGCCAAATTTAATATAACAGACAGACACTACAAAAAACTAGCACTTGAGTCACGAATGTTGTCTTTTATGTGTTGAAAATCCAATACTGGAACCTCAACATATACATGTTGTCCAGATCTTGCTTATGGCAGTTGGATGATGGGGTCAAGGGGTGGAGAAGACCTCCAGAATGTAATTCTGATTGCAGCAAAGATAAAGGACTTTCTGTTGGAGGAGGTAGTGTGATGGTCTGAGGCAATATCTACTGAAAAAATGAGGCATTGGAGACAACCTCAATGGGAGGAACATGGAAAAACTCCAATGTCAATCATATTTCTGCACATTTAGGGACTAAACCATCCTTGAAGATGATGCTGACCATCGCAGTGAGATTCATCTGGGACTTTCTCAAGAATTTGGGAGAAGAGAGGATGGAATGGCCTGCAGCAGTCCTGAACATTAAAAAGAAAGAAAAACAAAACAGGCTTTCCAACGGTAAAAAAAAAAAAAAAAAATGTTGCTAAGAAACAAAGTTTACATCATAAAAAGTAACCCAGCAAACACAAATTCTTTATGAGTTAAAACATTCTCAAGAAATCAAGCAAAAAGTCTTTTCTGAGTAGAACTAAAAGGCACCATGGAGGGGAAACAAATTAAAGACTAGATTTCCCTTGACGTGAGCTATATCACAGCTTGACTGATGTCATGCTCCATTGTTCAGACATCTTAGCAAATGATAAGACAATATTGTAAAAATGAACAAACCCTTTTGGTGTTTTACTGGACTGTTAGATTAGGAGCTTCTGCTTAAAGCTTCTAGGCTGATAAATACAATAAACCAGATTTTTTTGGCATTTCTTATTTATATCAGCAAGTGTCTTGCCTTGATTCAGCAAGCAGTTCATCTGTCCAATCCACTGAGTGTGAAAGGACACTTCCTTTATCATTTTTGCCCTTTATCTGTCTGCACAGCTGCACGGGCTTCGATAAAGGCAAGGGATGCCTTATGCTGCATTTTTCAAGTGGTAATTGTGTGCTACCACTGAGGAATAGATAAGTGTGACTCAAAAAGAGTCCGAGGAGCAAATTTATGTGAGAAATGAGCCTTTGTCCCTTTTATTAAAGAAGTTAGTCTTTCATTTATTCTTTCGAAGCACAAATGCAGTTTGCATGGCATTAGCTCTTCTGGCACATTTTATTGAGCCTGTTTGAGTCATTTGAGATGTTTAGCATCATTTGTTGCTGAATATTCTGTCTTAGTAGGAAAGTGGCCTTAAAGAAACAGAGAAGAGTGTCCAGACATTTAGAGGTTTTTCTTTAACTCGTAGCAGACTCCACAGTTACATTAACTGCATCAGTGGTTGAAGAATGTAAAGGATTACCTTTGATTTGAAAGGTAGGTTTGTTCCCATGCTGCATCCAATGTTTGGGGTTTTTTGCCAGATGATTTGTATAGTTTTTATCCATCTGTTTGCATCTCCCAACATTCTCCACAAACGTCTATGGTTTAGTGGTTTCAAGATTGATCCAGACATTACTTTATGGGTCATTTAAAGAAATGGCAAACAAGACAAATACAATTTGCAATTTTAACAAACTTTTCTGAAAAACCTGATTTGTGTGTCCAACCCATTCAAAAGAATCAGCTGCTTGCTTTAGATTGACAACACTATAGGTATTAGACTATGGTGACAAATGCCAAAATAAATGCAAGTATTTCAGCAAATTGGGCAGGTGGCCGCGCGGTGGCAGTTGTAAACAGGCGCCAGCAATCTGGCAACACTGGCGATGCCGAGCTCAATAATCTGTCAAAATGTTTGAGTACAACTTAGGCAAACTAAGAAAGATTGATGGATTGTTGAAGAATTACCGTAGTCAGCAACCTCATGGAGTGATGCGTACCATCCTACAACTGTTTGTAAATGAGTAGAAAAAAAAAAAGAAAAAGGCTGAGTAACTTTTTTTTTTTTTTTACTTTACTACTAACCGTTTTACTCAACATTTACTTTTATAAATGTTTTTTTTTCTTTAACCAGAGAGCCATAGTGGAGGTGTAGAAGAGCAACCTGTGGCTTCAGGGCATCGGGGTGCAGACCCCTGCACTAGGCGGTGATGTTTGGCAACAAAACCACCTCCCATTTTTTCACAAACAGAAAAGAAGGAAAGCAGTTTGCCAGAGCAGATGTTTAGTCACATGCTCACACTCACCTTTAAGAGTCAAGACATTGACAACGTCTTGCTGATCTATTGTAGTTGTTGTCAATACATATAATTAGAAATGTATTGTTTGTTTCTGAGTGGACCCTACATGGATGGCGAGCATTTTTAAGGATCTAGATAGTCTATCCCGACGGTGACCATCACAACCACAAGTCCCCAGCGCTACATTAAATCTGAATTTTATATGCAATCAAGTCAAGCTCATCACATCTGCTCTGATTGATTTGAGGCTAAATTGCAGCTCGACATTTCCAATTTCATTAACTCGTACTGGCAGAGAGTGATTGTGTGAACGCGCAAAGAAGACACTGAAGCAGAAAGGAAGACTGCATGGAGCAAAGTGACGTAGGCAAGCAGTTAGAGAGAAACAAGAGGGCAGGGGGAGTGTTTGTACTAGGGGACGTGAATGCATTGTAATTCAGTAAGACATGAGAGGATAGTGGGCAGAGGAAAAGGCCTGAGAGGGCCTTTCCCAAAAGCCATTCATTTATATGTGGATTCATATTTTCAGGCCTTCACATCTGGATGTTTTTCTCCTCGGGCGAACCACTCCACGTGATGTTGGTGGTCCTCCTGATTTTCCTGGCTGTTTGATGTTTAATTTTGAGGAAGTGCTGCTGCACTTAAGTCTGATCGTAACTCTGAGCATATAAGTAAGTCGAGATGGGGGGGCAGATGCAGACCGACTGTCAGATTCAGCAGAGCAGCAACAAGGAGGACTCGCCGTCTCATCCGCAGACGGAGACAGCGTTCTAATGAAGACATGTTTTAAGATGAAACATCTATCTATCTTTCTATCCATCCATCTTGATGAAACCCTCCATTTGGCAGCACTCAAAGCTTCAGCGGCAAAGCGGAGAGTCTTCGAATTCCTCCTTCTTGGCAACTGTTGCTACTGATTTTAATTAGACCGCTTTATCCTTGTCTGGAGCTAAAGTCCCCCACAGTCTTTTCTGTGTGTAACTTCTAGAGCAAATGGGTCTGAATGCGGATTGCTCAGTCTGAAGAGACAAAACAATATGCCTCACACATCCCCCCCACCACATTAAATCCACTTAATCTTTGTCCTTAAAGGTTACTCTGTGATCATCTGGATTTTCCTCCATGTGAGCTAAATGCCACGTTTCATTCAATTTACTCCGACCCGACTACGAGGTGTCAGCTGTGTTAAAATTCGACATAACACTTCCTTTGATGACACCAATCTGAAACAACGAAGCCTTTGAAGCTTCATAACTCTCTCACCTTTTATGTTACTGGATGATAGCCAACCCCTTGGGGCTCAAAGGGGTTATAGTCTCCTGTATGTGTGGATACTAGGTTAAAGGCTGAAATAATGACAGAACAGAACCTGCTTGGCATAAGATTTTGCATTATATGCAGGCAGGTGCACAATTTTTTTGTTCTTTTTCCTGAAAATATGTTTGTTTGTTTGTTTGTTCTCATGATGGAATTGCTTTCATTTGTCTTCATCTGAAATTTGATTTTTTTTCCTTTTCTCTAAAGTGAAAAAAACAAATATAGTTTAGGGTTGAATGTTTTTTTTACAACGCTATCTTTATGATAAAAAAAGTAATTAGTAAGGTACACTTCTTAAAACAAACTTTTATTATGTTTCTTTTTTAATATCTTTGTGGCGCGTTAAAGTTAAAGTCCCATCAGTTGTCACACACTGCAACGACCCCATTCACCCACGCACACACCCATTCGCTATAACCACCAGGAATGGTGTGGGTTCAGTGTCTTGCCCAAGGACACTTGGACAGGCAAGGCAGGAACTGTCCCTGCAATCTCCTGGTCAGAGGTCGACCGCTCTACCTCTGCACCAGAGGTGTAAAGCTCCAGGTTTTGAAGGCCACCCTCCTGCTGGTTTTCCAGAAATTCCTGCCTTATCTGCTGCTGATGACCTGGATCCGGTGTGTTTGGCCAACAAGGAGCTTCAAAAGCAGGTTGGTTGAAAACATATTGGATGCCGGCCCTCGAGGCCTGGACACCCCTGATCTGCGCCACGGTCACCCTATATTTACCATAGTTGTCTCTGCCAGCGCTGATGCGGTTTTAAATCCCTTCTGTTCCATGCAGATTTTGATTCTATCAATAACCAAGAATCTGAAAAATGTGACTTTTTTTCAAATCATTTCATGCCCCTTTAAACAGCATGTCACAAATAATTTTTTACGGTTGTCAGAGGAGCCTTTTTTAATGGATGTGCCAGATGGTCTATGTCGCAGAACCATCTGCAGAGTCCCGTATGGAAACACTGAAAACTTTGTTGGAGCTGCTATTGCCGCCAGTTCAATGGGAAAACAGGGTTTTTGGGTGAAATGGGTAGAACCATGCAGAAGTATCCAGAGAGTGTTGTCTTTGTAAATATTCAACATACCCCAAAAGATCCACATCAGGACAGAACTGTTGGTGCTCACATTTCTTTGGTTGAAGTTTGTCTTTGCTGTCCATAAGCTTGGCGTCCTGGCCTCTTCTGGAAGGTGCTAACAGCTAACGTTTTTATTCTACATGGAGCAGCGTCTGTCTTTATATCATTTTCAGTGCACATAGACAATGTTTAGAGATCAGGATTATTTATTTTGAAGAGTACTGCAAAAACGTCGGTAATGATGTCCCCATGTTTGGGTTCATGAGATTTGATTTGAAATGGTTTATTTCAAGCAATCAAAGCAAGAAATAAAACTTAAGCAGTACAATCAACAAAGGTTTAAATCCTTACAAAGACATATCAGACATTGGATAATTATAGATTGCTTAAAAGGGAGTGGAATAAGTGAGTTTATATAATCCCACCTCGTATTTGCCTAACCATTTTCTTTCCATATGTTATCAGTATCTGGTTCATAACTTCTAATCAGAACTTTATACCTTACCAACACAGATTCAGATCATTAAGAATTATTGAGCTTTAATAAATCATAGGATAAGATGAAATCCATAATGATCATGACACTGGACATAAAACTATTCATCTCAGCAGAATGCAGATCAAGCTTCTAAGTTTAAAATAAGTGCAGACTAGAAAAAGCAATAATATAAATCAAGTATCAAAATGGAAAATAAGTGCATGTTTTTATCTGTAGAAAGAAAATAATAATAAGAAGAAAATAGCTTATTTGCTTTGTGCTTTTGAATCACAAACCTTACTCCTGCAGCGAGAGCTGCACCTGGACAGCTGCTTCCGCACTGAAGCGGGCTATCTAGTGCTGTCTAGACAGTGTCTAGCCGCCATCTCGCCTATTGGGAGACAGCGTGGTGATCACGATTGCTCCAACTCCATCTAACCTACGACAGACTGTCTAGGGTGAACCCACCTTTGTTCAACAGTAGCCAGGATGGGTATGGCGAAGGCCAACAGCGGCAGGAAGAAAACGGATGGACGTTCAGGAGAAGAATTATTGGTTCAAACCACTATATTGGATGTTCAATCTATCTGTTGTCTCTGAAAACGTCATGTGCCCAACACTGAGACCCTGACTGGTTGATGCGCCGTGGCAACCTCACCAAAGTTCATATATTTGAACCCTGGCTGTGCCATTCAAATTTTACTGCTGGCAGACTGCTGCACTGCAGGACCTCAGATCACATCGGTATCATTGACTTAACATTGAAACTGGACTCTGCATACAAGCAAATCGTGTTCAATGTGAACGCATCTTTACAGAGTCTTTAAAGAGCACATTTAGTTATTTATCAGGTACTTTTACACTGAAAAAACAGGACAAATAAGTTAAAAATACTGAACATTTGACAAATAAAAAAATTTCAATAGGCAAAAAAAAAAAAAGAAATTTGCCAGCAAAATGGTCCCACTTAGATTTCTTGTTTTAGGAAAAATTCTAGTCATAAAAAAATGTCTTAAACTCAGATGATCTTTCTATTAAAAACTTTCCTATTATAATTCTTACAAGACAGAAAACATAATTTTTCTTGAAACTTTCCCAAGATTCAGTTTTAGCAGCGTATCCAAATAAACTTGAAATGAGTTCTATAAATCCTGGTTAGTACCAGGTTGGACTGCCTTTTGCCTTCAGAACTGTCTTGATCCTTGGTGGCATCGATTCAATAATGTACTGGAAATATTCTTCAGAGAGTTTGGTCCATATTGACATGACAGCATCACACAGTTGCTGCAGATTTGTCGGCTGCACATCCATGATGTTATTCTCCCGTTTCCACCACATTCCAAAGGTTTTCTATTGTGTTGAGATCTGGTGTCTGTAGAGTCCAGGGAACTCATTGACATGTTGAAGAAACCAATCCAAGATTATTCCAGCTTTATGACATGGCGCCTTATGCTGTTGGAAGTGGCCATCAGAAGATGGTACACTGTGGTCATAAAGGGATGGACATGGTCAGCAACAATACTCAGGTAGGCTGTGGTGTTGTAACCATGCTCAGTTGGTACTATGGGGCCTAAAGTCTGCTAAGAATATATCCCCCGCACCGTTACATCACCCCCAGCCTGAACTATTGATACAAGGCAGGATGGATTCATGCTTTTATGTTGTTGATGCCAAATTCTGACTCTATGATCTAAAATGCTGCTGCAGAAATGAAGACTCATCAGACCAGGAAACTTTTTTTTTTCCAATCTTCTATTGTCCAGTTTTGTTAAGTCTGTGTGAATTGCATTTTCTTGTCTTTAACTGACAGGAGTGGTACCTGGTGTGGTCTCTTGCTGCTGTTGTCCATCTGCATCAAGGTTGGAGGTTTTTTGTGTTCAGAGATGTTCTTCTGCAGACCTGTAACCAGAGGTTATTTGAGTTTCTGTTGCCTTTCTATCAGATGGAACCAATCTGGTCATTCTCCTCTGACCTTTGACATCAACATGGCACCCCCCCCACCCCCCCACAGAACTGCAGCTCACAGGATATTTTCTCTTTTTTAGACCATTTTCTGTAAACCTTAGAGATGGTTGTGGGTGAAAATCCCAGTTTCTGAAGTACTCAGAGCAGACCGTCTGGCACCAACAACCATGCCAGGTTCAAAGACACTTCAGTTACCTCTATTCCCCATTCGGATGCTCAATTTGAACTGCAACAGAGCTTCTTAACCATATCTGCATGCCTAAATGCATTGAGCTGCTGTCATGTGATTGGATGATTAGAAATGTGTGTGAATGAGCAGTTGGACTGGTGTGCCTGATAAGGTGTGTGTGTATTTTCTGTTATTAGAGGGTAACTTTACCTTTTTTTCCTTTTTTGTTTGTTTGTCGCAGCAGGTATATCTGGTTGAATCTGTGATAAACCTCTACTTTAGGAATTAAAGTTAAGAATAATTATAGGTTAGCACTAAGTAGAATGAGACTTTGTGGTCTTACTTACTAAAAATAAATATTTTTTTTTCTTTAGAAAAGCTTTGTTGAAAGGGATTCATAAGAACTGCCATATTTGCACTTTTAATGAGGAGAGGCAAACAGCACCGCTGCATAATCTCCCTCTTTACTCCCACAGTGAGATCCCAGCCAAGATAGTGAGATGAATTGGCTGAAAGCGTCACATATATGGGCAGTGGTTGGCACCTCTGTGGCTGCTATCAAAGGAGAAGCACTCAGAGGTAAATGGTGGATTGTTGTGATGGATAGTGATTGCATTCTGCTTCTGCCAGTTGTATTTTCAGACCCACTACTAACTGCCAGCATAGTTTTGCCTCAGGTCTCAAATTGAAAAGGCCCCATACCCAATGTGCCTCTTGGATTTGGACCATAGATTTGTGGTGGTGACGTGTTCATGGCCCTATTGCTGATTTATTTTGAAAAAAAAAGAACAGAGATTATATAAAACGCTTTGTCAACAATCAGACTTTCTAAAGTTGTATAAAAGTATCTTTCAATCATATTTAGTCACATTTCATCAAAGTCTAAATAGCAGCGGCAAATGAGATACTGTAACCCCAGAAATCCTCATAAATTACCAGATCTTAAGAATCATTGAACAGATGGAGAATTAGAAGGAGAAAAAGTCATTATTCCAAGGAACTTGTTCAAAAACTATTCTTATCTCTTACCAAGCCATTTAGAGAAGTTTCGTCACTGATACATTTCTCTACAATATGGCATAATTACCATAACCTGAACCGTGTCGTGAAGCCTGTGATCAAATCTCGGCTACAGCTGTGCTGTGCAGCAGGCAGCTATTGTCCGCAGAGACAAATGTTATCATTACAGCTCAATTGTCTGTCTTCACAGCAGGCTGGATGCTAAAATAAAATGTTTGTTGAGCAGTAATGTTCATCCGTTGGAGTGTCGATGCTTTATCTGAAATCGGAAAGTAGCGCCATGCGTTCATGTGGCCTTAACATACATTTATATATATGTGGCAATTATGATAAAGGGAAGAAAAAAAGCAAATTAAAGTACAAGGTATCTTTTGTTTGTTACCTCGAGACAAATGAACTTGAATCATTTATTTTTAGCAAAAGCACAATTTTCATATCTGCTCCAAAACATAATACTTGTATAAAGCTAGAACACTTCAAACAAAATCACATAAATAATGTCCTAAACTAAATCTAAATCTCTGTCCCACATTTAACTTTAGAAATGAATCTTTTTCAAGCTTAATTTGGCTTTTGTTTCAGTTTATCTGCAATGAAGCCGCTATTAATTCTACTTTGATTGGTTTATCGTGTCAGCATTAACTCACATAGAATTATTTATACTAGAGAAGCTTAAAATCCAGTTAACCTGTTCATCCATAAAATAGCATTAAGGAATTAATATGCAACATTCCAAGACAGCTTTGGTCAATCAATCAGGAAGTCAGCAAAGAAAAAACAAAAAACAAAAAAAAACATTTGAATTGTTACTGAGGCCCTGCTCACAGAGTGGTTCAGACACTGGTCAACGTAATTGCTAATCAAAAAGATTTTCACTGTTTTATATGCTGAAAACTGAGCTCTAACATAATACAAAACTTAAAAAAAGAAAGTTTTAGAAAAACCATATTACACTGAGGTTTATTATAGTTGGTAATAACTTAGGAGTCAACAGGAAATTGTGTTCTTTTGCATCTTGCCTCCAGTGGTCGTTTGAGGAACTACAGCACTCTGATTGTCTCCAAATTCAAAATGGAAGGTGGAGACATGGTCTGGATTTGTGCAAAAAACTGAGGCTGAAGCAAATGCAGGTAAGAGTTTATAGAAAGAAAATCACTACGTTCTTGGTACTAACTTCAACATTTTTGTTTTATAATTTTAGGAATAATATCTCTGATTTTCTTTCAGTAGAAGTCTTCAGTATTGTGGCAGCAACAACAACAAGAGTGCTGGCTGCCCGTGCTTAAAGCTCTCAAACTCCAGCTGGGGGGAGATCGGTGTGTCAGTAGATGCTTCAGATGCAGCCGTCATGACAAGTACAGGTAACAACGTGAACTTCAGATATAGATACCTGAATGAAGGAAATATTATTTTTTATTGCTTTATTCTTTATACAGTTGTGTATGCTGACAACACAACTACACAAAAAATATTCATGGAAATTACATTTGTTAGCCTGTGAAGGTTTAGCTGTGGAATTATACTCAGAATTAAAGTGGAAAAACACACTACAGAATGATCCCACTTGGATATAATGTCTTTGAAACGAGTCAAAATGAGGTTCAGCAGTGTGTGTGTGGGTTCCACATGCCCGTATGAATGCCAGGCAACGCCTGGGTATGCTTCTGATGAGGATGGTTTCCTGGGGGATCTCCTGGACCAAAGCATCTGCCAACTCCTGGACAGTCTGTGGTGCAGTCTGTTGGTGGATGGGCAGAGGCATTATGTCCCAGATGTGTTTAATTGGATTCAGGTCTGAGGAACAAGTGGACCAGTCCATTACATCAATGCTTTTGTCTAGAAGACACAACTGACTCGCTCTGGCCACATGAGGTCTAGCATTGTCTTGTATTAGGAGGAACCCAGGGCCAATCACACCAGCATATGGTCTCACAAGGATCTGAGAATCTCATCTTGGTACCTAATGGCAGTCAGGCTACCTCTGGTGAGAACACAGAGAGCTTTGCGGCCTTCCAAAGAAATATCACCCCAACCATTCGTGACACCCCGGCCATGTTAGACAATGTTGCAGGCAGTTTGTGCAGATATGTGCTCATTTGTGGCCTGCTGGAGTTCTGCTGGCAGTGCTCCTTCTGTTTTTTCATGCAAAACGGAGGAGGTACTGGTCCTGATGCAGGATGGTTGCCCTCCTACAGCCTCCTTCACATCTCTTAATGTACTGGCCTGTCTCCTGGTAGTGCCTCCATGCTCTGGACACTATGCTGACAGACACAGCGAACCTTCTCGCCACAGCTCACATTGTGGTGTCGTCCCAGGTGGGCCCTACTGTATTTCACAAGGAAAGCTAAAGTTAGAATAAAAGGAGTGTTTGCAACAGGAAAAGCTCACCAGATGTTCTAAAAAAGAAAGAAGGGCACTGAGATACAGCATCAGTCAAATGTCAAAGCCCAGACTTTACCTCAAAAACATGCCAATAGCCTGAAAAATGGCAGAAACTGCTCTGCACTGGGAGGCTAGACATGGATGTATAAAATTGTAAGATATATGTTGGGTTTCTCTGTTTGTTTTGTAATGGGTTTGGTGAATAACAATGAGATTCACGTTTGTTTATTTGCTGTTATTTGTAAAATATGCTGCTTTGTGAAACCCTAGGAACGGAGCATCTTGGAAACATTTAAACTCACCATGAAAACCATCAAGGATATTGTTGCACCTCACAGTCTCAAACAGGCATTGTGTGACTGCTTTCTAAAACCAGCTGGATTAATACACGCTGCTGTGAAGCTAACAAAAAAAGATCTAGTAAATACCAAAAAGGTTACATATTTCCAAAAAACTCTGCCAAATAAAATTAGTTCCAGTATAAACCTGTTTTTATCTCCATTGCTGTTAATGTGCATGTTGATTTTGATCTTAATACTGTATTTTGTTTTATATTAAACTATAATGTGGAGTATTTTAAAATACCAAATTTGAGATTTTCTGTAGAAAAAACAAAAAGCATCTCTTTTAAACTCATGTCAAAGGTTCTTTTATTGTCAGATTTTTCACCAGTGGGAATCCCATCTTCAGGTAGAAGTCCCATCAACACTTTCTGAGGTCCACAAAAATCCAAAGTTCATCCATGACCCAACGACTGTGTTCTGTTCAGTAGCAACTCCTGTCCTTTTATCTATAGAGACAGGTCAGAGCTGAAATACCCACAATCTTGTGAAATTGAAAGAGATAGTGGTGCATTTGCTAAAAACTGCAGCATGAGACACAAGTGTACAAGGTCTTTGACAGGCTGAGGAGAAATGTCGTTTGCTGAGAATTGCTGGGTGAGATATGTTGCACAACTCCTACAACTGATGGAGCCTCTACAGCTAAAAGTGATTTTAGTGGTTCTGCTCTAATTGTGTGGTATTTCTGTTAGTGTTAGAACCACATGATTACCAGTTCTCAAAGCTACAGCTGAGCAAAAACTATTTTAAAAAATCTGATCTTTCCGTATAAGAAATCTGGAAATAAACTTCATCTTCATCTTTTTTTTTTAAGATGGAGGTCATATATATTAAGACAATTAAGCTTAATATATATAAGAGTATTTTTAAGAGTATTTTTGTTTTAAATTCAAATGGTTGTGAATCAAGAGCACTCAAACTGTCGTTTGAAAAGGAACTTACAGTGGTGATCGAATGTTTGGTCACCCCAGGTAAAATGTTCTATTATTGTGCATAAAGAACCCAAAGAAAAATTGAAAAATCTCCTAAAGGCATAAGTTCACAGATGAGACATTATTTTAGTGTGTAACAAAAGGCTTTATTTCATCATTTACCCTTTCAAAATAACAGAAAACATAATATTGCTGTGTGCAAAGGTTTGGGCACCCTGCAGAGTTAAAATCTTGTACTTCCCTCCTTGGCAAGTATCACAGCTTGCAAATGGCCAAGAGTCTCTCAATTCTTGATTGCAGTATCTTCATCCATTCTTCTTTACACAAGTCTTCCAGTTCTTTGATATTTCTGGGATTTCTGTTACGCACTGCTCTTTTCTATCCTTAGATTTCAGGCCACAGCAAAACTTTCAGTTTCTGTCTCTTAATGTGAGCCAGTGTGGATTTTGAGGTGTGTTTAGAATCATTATCTATTTGTAGAAGCCATCCTTTCTTCAACTTCAACTTTTTCACAGATGGCATCAAGTCAGTGTCCAAAATTTACTGAAAATATGTGGAATCCAGTTCTTCCTTCCACTCGTGAAATGTTTCCTGTTCCACTGACTGCAATACAAGCCCAAAGCATGGTTGATCCACTTCCATGCTTAACAGCTTGACAGAAGTTCTTTTCATTAAACTCTGGACCCTTTCTCCTCCAAACGTACCTTTGCTCATTGCGGCCAAAAAGTTCCATTTTTAATCTCGTCGTCCATAGAACTTGTTTCCAAAATACATCAGGCTTGTTTATCTGTTCATTTGTGAACTTCTAACTTTAAATGTTTGAGGTTAGAACATAGAAGAGATTTTCTTCTGGTGACTCTTCCATGTAGACTATATTTGTACAAGCATCTATTGGCAGAACAGTGTAGCACAACTCCAGAGTCTGCAGGTCTTTCTGGAGGGACGGTTCAGTCAAACGGGCTTTGATTTGCTTTTCTGACAATCCTGTGAGCTGCTCTGTCTGAGATTTTTCTTGGTCTTCCAGATCTTGCTTTAACTTCCACTCTTCCTGTTGACCGTCATTTCTTAATGACTTTCTGAACAGAGGACATTAGCATCTGAAAATGCTTTGCTATCTTCTTATAGTCTTCTCCTGCTTTGTGCACCAAGTATTGTCAGTTTCATTGTTCTGGACAACTGCTTGGAAGAACCCATGATGCTGACTGTTGGGACGAGGTCATATGACTCAGATTATTTAAAATCTTTGAGATTAAAATAATCTGGTCTTTGCAAACGATAATTGTGAACAATCCATGACACTGTCAGGTCTCAGCTTTTTCAAAGGGGGCAGTACAAGGTACTAACTCTGCAGGGTGCCCAAACTTTTTCTGTAATTTTGAAAAAAACCTAATTTTTTTGACATATTAAAAGAATGTCTCATCTGTAAACTGATACCTTTAGAAGATTTTTCAATCTTTGCTTGTGTTCTGTACACAATAATATAATATTTTACCTTTAACTTTCGATCCCCACTGTATTTGTGATGTAGAAAATAAGCTGGCCGCTAGGAGAAGAGCTATGTGTGGGGTAAGGAGAGCAGCTGCCCAACCAGCAAAAAGCTTAGCACCACACTTAACTCCCCAATTTTTTAGTCAAGATTCATCTCATAATTGACAACAATTAAGAACCCATCGATACAAGCATCTTTAACATTGCAAAAAACCCCAAAAATTATATCTTTAAATGAAATGAAAACAAAATTGATGATAAAACTGTTAGAAAGATGTATTTTTGATCCTTTCATTTGTCATGGCCATCCACTCTGCTGTTCTTATTTGCAGCCCTTCCAAAGTCTTAGCTTCACCCCTGCTGGTGGGCCGCAATGCTCAAATGCTGGCGGATTTTTTTGAACTCTTGCCACCCTGCAGAAACTAAGTTCTTTTTTTGTTTTGTCTAAAAAAGGATAAATAAAAGACCACTGGGAATGCTTTAAAAAAAAAAGATAAATAAAGATAAAAAGATGATCAGCTTGCAGCTTTAAAAGGACTTAAAGTCTCTGGAAGAATTTCTGTCGTTGAGTATTAGAAATAGCAAATAAATCGGCGTCTAATGTTTTAGAAAAGGGCTCATTTTGCCCTGTTAATGCTTGATTTTTCTTTACTATTTAGTCCTGAGAGCTTAGTTTCCTTTCTTGCATCCTCCATGTGGGAAATTTCCTAAACCTCGGGGAACAATTTCCTCTGTTTTGACCATCACACTGTCTGCACCTACCATGGAAAATTGAAAGAGGCAGCGAGATATCAAAGAGAATTTCTGTGGAAGTTGTTGCTGGAAGGCACGGATCAGAAAACAAGTGTTTACTCCAGTGAATATTTTCTCTGCGTGGAGACAAATATATTGTTTAGAGCTTGCCGTTGAAAGCTGACAGTAAAGGTTTACGTACACGGAAGTATCTGTTATGCAATAAATAAGCTTCCAGCTAAATGGACTGATTTCCATCATCTTTGCTCGGACACATGGAAAACGTGGTGCAGATTTCTTTTTATACACATTTTTTTTATTAGGTGTACTAGTTTTGTCTTCTTGATGTGACAGCGAGGCTTCCCTGCAAATGTGTTCCCATTCCGTCTTTCCTTTTTAAGCACTATTCTGATTTTTCCATCCATACCTGCAAATGCAGATTGTTTGCAGAGCACTCAGCCCACAGTCACATTTTCTAAGCACAGCAGGATTGATAAGCCCTTTTTTATGCAAATAAAGCAAAAATTGTTTCTTTTTTTTCTTTCTTGTTAAAAATATTGAGAAGAGCAATAGAGAAATATATGTATTTTAGTCATGACTAAAATACTACCTGTTAAATCTTTTTAAAGTGAGATAAAGCTTTAGAATTTTTTTTTTCATATTTTGAAGACTTTCCAAATAGACAGATCCCAGATAAATATATGAATATAAAAGCTTAAATTTGCTAATGGATTTACAGATACTTCCGCTGCTCCAGCGCACCCAGCAGACATGAGACAGACTCCTGGTTCCACTTCACAGTGATTTAACCCTCACAAAGACTTAAAAATGAGGAAAAGAACGACTGCAGAGCAAACAAAATGAAACCATCCATCCTGCTATGTTAAATTTCTGCCACTGTGCATGCAGAGAAGCAGACAAAAGTGAGACATTCTCAGCTCTTGTTTTGGTAAAAGACTGCAGACTACAATAAAAAGTGGCAGATATTTTTACATATGCATAGCATGGTGGTTTACTATCCTGTTTTAGTCTGGGAAAAAAATGAAAAAAAGATCAAAAAGCTGAGAAAGAAACCAAATAAAACAGAAGTTAAAGGGAGCAAAGAACTTTTTATGAGAAAAAAACTGTTGTGGATTAAATAACAAAAACAAAGGTGGCCGGAGCAGTTGTAATAACTTCTGTTGCATCTTCTTCTCAGCATCATCAGGGAGCTGTTTTCTGGGACGTGTGACGTTTAGCCCATGGTGTTTACACTGGACAATCAAGGATGGACTTCTTTTTCTTTTTCTACTGTTTACTCTCGCATGTCCGCCACGTACAGTTGAAAGAGTTTCAGTGCGAGATGTCAAAGTGGTACAAAACTCATGAATCTTGCTTCTTGCTTTGATTTTTGAAAGAATAATATAATTCCAGCTGGACACAAGCTGCAATTATTTATATCTTTTCCATGATCGGTGTTCAAACAGTTGGCCCTTCTGTGAATTAAAAGGAACGCCACCCATACGTCACTACCACATCAGAGTCCTGATTGGTCAAAGTTGCTCCTTGTTTAACTTTCAACGCATTTGTACGTAGAGCCCGAAAGCAAACTTAATACTTGGTAGCTACAAGTTACGCAAACGTTTTGAACGTGGAAGCCCGAAATGTGCAATGGGTGAATCCCCAAAGACTTCTGTTTAGGAGATTTAGTGAGGGAAATGGCCTTTGGGCACTATCACACACAATAGATGTCTGGAAAACATACTTGAAGATTGTGAGCAACAGCTTTCACATCTTGGAAACCAACCATTGGCGTAAGCATGGACTGTTTTGATGAACATCTCTTCCAGGTTTTATGTGAATCTCAATGACAGAGCTGAATCTAAGTCCAAACTGACCTTGTGAAACATTTCTTGTCCTATTAAAAACCGATCCTCAGTTTTAAAGAGAAAAAAAAAAGGTTTTTTAATGTCCTCAAAAGTGTCATTTTTTAAGACATAGTGCAGCAGTGGTTCAGTAGAAATTTGCCTCTGAGTTGTGGGCGTGACTGCTGGCGTAGAGAGCAAGCCTGGCCACACTGTTTATGTGTTCTCCTGCTAGCTTACGGCCCCTCACAACCACAACATACCATTACCGGTTCAACAAAAATGGCGAGCAATATTGGAGCTATCCAGCTGTACAGCTTTAAGTCAATTACCGGCTCAGACAAGGAAATCAAAGACGGACATGGATCTATTTGTCTGCAAGGGGATGCAATGGAATAACAAAACTGTTGTCATGGCGCCCCTGTAGCATGTTAAACTGAGCTTTTTGCAGCCACATCAAATCCATTTGGAGAAAAAGCCATAAAAACAGGACCCAAAGAAACAATAACTGAACAAAAGCACAGATGCGCAGTCCGCTGCACACGCATGTATACATGTAAGTGCAGCTGTGGACAATACGGTGCTTCACCCCTGGCACGTTCACCTTCCTCCTCTTCATCATCTACTCCACAGCTCGCTGAAAACATCTGAGGACCTTGGAGTGCACGCCTCAATTGTTTTGCTCCTCTTAGCGGAGCAGCGCAGCAGGGTTACGTCTTTCCCCGGTGCTTTCAAAAGCACTTACCAACTTTTGCTGTGGGTCCACACAAGTGTGGGACTTGAATATCCATTAGCTGGACTAGCTCACATGCTCCTTCAGCTATGAGGTAAGATAACTGTCAATAAGAAAGGTATCCATAAAGACAAAGTTGTGCACAAATTATGAATTTTGCAACAAAACTTTGCAAAAAATATTTGAATACGGCATTTAGTTTAACGTTTAACTTGTCTGTTTTGAATACAATTTGTCTTTGTTTTGAATATGACTCTTGCTTGTCTTGAATACAAATTTCTCCTGTTCACAAACTTTCAAAAATACTTCATGTGGTCACAGGCACACACATCGAGTCCCGCAACATCGATTGCTCACATTGCACATGCGCGCTGATATTTTATTAAACTGAAATAAGATAGAACTTGAATTGATTGATCTAATAATGGGAAAATTAATCTTGATACCCATAGCTCTGTTGACAATGGAATAAAACTGATCATAATACAGTGATGTCCGGCCGCATTTTGTGGTTGTGTAAACAATGCAATAGTGGATAGTTTCAGACCCAGAAGTGATGGAAAAAACTTCAAAAAGAGGTTCGTTACACACCAGTGTGGAACTGTGCACAAAAGGCTGCAACTCATTAACAAACACAGTGGAATTTAATAGTTCTTTCTGTTTTTAAAAGACTGTTTCAAAGTTTCAGATTTGAGACATGAATAAAGACGTAACAGTATTTTCAACATCTGACTTTGAGCAGCAGCATAAATCACATACGTTGTAACTTCTTTTTGTGTCATTTTTCACACTGTTGTCTGAATTCAAATGAATCCAGGTTATGTCTTCAACCATGCTCATACCTTGGACAAAGTTATTGCTTTAAAAATAAAATGAAAATGTAAAAACTATATTTTTATAGTTTTCTATATTTATTTCTCTTTATTTAACCACAGAAGTCCTATTGAGATTAAAAATCTCTTTTTCAAAGGAGTCCTGTTATATGAAAAACAAGAGGATCTTGTTTGTTTGAAGCTTTTCTCTTGATCATTTGTATACAAATAGAAAAAAAAGTGAAGTAAAGTAACGAGTAAGAAAGTAATGAGTAAAAAAATGTAATTACAATGTTGATCCAGTTACTAAGTAACGTAATTAATTACTTTTTAGAAGTAACTTACCCAGCGCTGCCTCTCAACTGGAGTGGCAAAGGAAAGAGACAAATATGCCGATCATCACTATAGGTCAAACAAAACATCAGTTCAGAGAGAAAAAGACATTTGGATTGGTAAAAATTACAATTATATACAGTAATTCTGTGGGGTTTTTTGTGTTTACCTCGTCCTTGACATCCTCTTAGTTCAGTCCTTCTGGTGTCACTTCCTTTTGTCCCATTTTTATTTTCTCTGCTCTCTTTCTCTTCTGCTGCATCCCCATCTTCAAAATGATCACATTCACAGAGCAGGTTAAAGGAAACAATAAAAGAACTTGTGTTTGGAGTTTTCTGCTAGCACAGCGATACTTGATCGGAACTTCTTTTTCAGGTGTTGTAAATCACTGTGGTATATCACTTTTTAATCCACAGCCAGCAGCCAATCAGAATTGAGTATTCACTCGAACCATGAAATAATAATAATTAAAGGACCGCCATGAAAGCTTTTACAACAGATCAAAAGATGATTGGAGTGGAACTTTAACGGCGAATGTCAAGCATTGGGTCTCATTTTTAGTTTTGCCTATGAATTTGAACTCATACCTTTCAAGTCAAGGCGTACGTTCTACCACAAGGACACCGAGTTGTAAACATAAAAAGGGAAGACCCCTTTGGTTTTGGTGAAGACATCCGCTGTCAGCTTAGTTTTTGTGTTCCCACCCACTTTTCTGCTGATATGTGCTGCCATCTCACAGTGAAAAAAGTCAAACCACAGTTTTCAGCAAAGTCTGACCATGATGTTTAAGATCCTTGTTCAAAACTTTCACGTTCTTGCATCGCTACGAAAATGTATAAGTCTGTTTTTCGGGCTCTACGTACAAAACGGGTTGACGTTGAATTGGATTTGGTTGTGAAGTATCGATGGCAAGCAGCTTTAATTCACAGAAGTTCCAACCATTTCAAAATAGATCGTGGAGGAGAAATTTGTCATTGGTGTTTGTCCCCAGCCGGAATTATATGACACCAAGTCTTTTCAAATATAGAGCTATGAAAGAAAAAGCCTGGAGCTAGATTTGCACCACTGTAACATTCGCTCCATGCATCCATGAACTGCAGGTACATGCGCTTGTACTAGGCAGCGACAGTCCAATGTGAACTCCACATGCTAAAAGTATGTTCAACAACCCGCGTTTCGGTTGTTTTTGAACGTGTCTCAAATGCCCGGTGTGTATGTTGCATAAGGATTGAACTTTAATGTCTGCTGTCATATTTATTG
This sequence comes from Oryzias celebensis, assembly GCA_014656515.1. Classification (NCBI taxonomy): domain Eukaryota; kingdom Metazoa; phylum Chordata; class Actinopteri; order Beloniformes; family Adrianichthyidae; genus Oryzias; species Oryzias celebensis. The sequence continues at coordinate 15,947,132 of BNCR01000012.1, forward strand.
CCTAAAAATGTCACTTTTTGAACTAAAAAAATAACCAAGGTTGTTTTGGAAATGTCTGAATCTTGTCATTTCCAGCAAAAGACAGATTTTTGTAGGTGAGCTCCTCATCTCTCCTGCCTTTTGATCTTCAGTGATTTGGATTACCTCAAAAAGCTGCTCTGATTTTAACCCGTCTGCGTGGTTTTTACCCCAGGAAAGCTCAATGAAAACTTATCAAAGACTTTTTTTTTTACATTTTACTCCTCGCTGCATGAATTGACATGTTTGAGGATTTCTTGTTGAGGTGATTTTTTTTTTCTCTCTTTTCCTTTTTCAGTCAAATGAGCTCCTGGTTTGTAAAAGAGCCATGTGGCATCTCATATCATCTGATGAAAAGACACTTTTTTCCCTCTTTCTTTCTGTCTCTGGGGATTGATATTCAGCTGAGAATTGTTCAGATGGGTGAGGCATCATCTTAATTAGAGGCATTATTACCCCAAGAAGGAACCCCACCGAGCCCACCAACGCCATCTATCAACGCGATGCAGCCGGATAATTAAATGAAGACATCAGTGCTTCCTCTTCTTTGCCAGAATCTCTAATCTTTCCATTTATTTTCAAGTTTTGTTCTTTTTCCTGGTGGTCTTATTGCCTGGATATTACATGTCAGCCTCTCCTCATTCAGAGCAGAGTGAGGTCACAGCCCCGCTGCTTTCAGCCTGACCAACCAGCACAGCGGGGGTTTTCTCCTAATTGTAGCAGCACACATTTGATCTGACTTTTGACCGTCCGGCTATGCACGTGTCGCCCCAACCTCTGCCACCGCGGAGCAACAACATCTGAGCCACCAAGCTCTCTTCCCAAGGAGGACTTTCTGTTTTTGTTTCCTCAGACTGGCGACTGCAGCATTGACCTGTTTGCCCTCTTTGCCCCCATTATAAGTTATGATCGCTGAAACATGCAGCTAAAATAACACATATTTGCTCTAAAAAAAAAAAAAAAGGCTGGATGTGATCATGTGACTGCGAACTGAAAGCATCTTTCATCAACCAGCTTTGTTTGGACCACACAGAGACCAAAGGGAGGGTTTCTTGCTGAACATGCTGACAGATCAGGAAGTCAGATGTCGCTGATCAGTTAGACTAAATATTCCGATTTATCCGATGATTTCCTAGCTGCACATTGTCCAGAAATGTTAATGAAACATCACAGAAAATGCCTCATATCTGTCCCTGAAGCAATCAATACGTTGTGAAAAGCTACTAGTTGAAGGATTATTGAATGTTTCAGGTTGTGTTTTTTATTGTTTCATGTTTTCTGTAAATGCTGCTGCAGCAACAATTCATTTTCGCCAAAAAGAAAGATAAAAATTTCCCATAAAAACTGTTTGCTTTTTGTTTTATTTTCAATATGATTTATTTTCAATATAATAATGAATATTACGGAGTCTGAAAAAACAAAAATTAAGTTTAAAATAATGTAGTATTTGTTAAAGTTTTTAGCATGAAGCTGAAGTTGTTGCTCTTTTTAGCAGCAGAGGCAGGAAAAGGATCAAAATATTAACCTCTTGCAATTAAACATATCCTAAAAATCTCATTTTAAGCAAATCTGATAGAAAAAAACAATTTAAGAATTTAGTTTAAACATACTGTTTGATTTACTGTTTGGAAAGTGTTGAGTCAGTCTGGGGAAAAAAACCTACGTGTCAAATTCACGTGTGTCTGGATATTAGAAATAAAATATAACAGTTATATAATATAAAAGTCCATCTTTTTATTGGATTGTTTTGGTGTCAGTTTATGTCAACCTAAATCATCCCAAGTAAAAATGAGAAGCATTTGATAGTTTGAATCATGTAAACATAACTTAATCATGGTCAAATATAACCATAGATGGTTATGTTGTTAGGAACATGGCGCTCAGAGCACACAGTTTGTAAATACCGTACATCTGTTAAATATTAGATTTTATTCTCACAATTATAAGATTTTGGCAAAAATAAAACAATTTAATGTCACAATTTTTGCAGCTGGACAGTTAATACTTGACTTTAAAGTAATGAAGGTAAAATTCTTATGCAATGAAAACCAAAAACCCTGTAAATTGAGAAAAAACCCTCTGTGACAGATGTGATGGATAGCAAAAGTAAACCGAGAGCAACTATAAAACATTTTACCATTTTACCATTTTTCTATATCATTTGCTTAAAGTCCCACACCAATCATCTTTTGATCTACTTAAAAAGTGTTCCCAGTGGTTATTTATTTCGGATTATTCTGTTTTTAGCCAAAATCATAAAAGTTGTGTTGTTTTCCAGGACATAGTTTCTGCAGAGCAGCAAGAGTTCATTAAAAATTCACCTCTGAAATGTGGGTGGGGCTGTTGACCTGGAGCAACCCCGCCCCCCTTCCCACTGCTGAAAGCTCCTTTTTTTCATACTCTCCCTCTAGCTTACAGCCCCTCACGCCAAAACATAATTTTCATCGGAGTGGATCTTTAAACACAAATCTGCTGCAATATTTTAGATCCAACTTTTTACACAAACATTACTTTTGCAGTGACATCACACTGTGTGTCTGACAGTGACTGTTTAGGTTAAAGTTTGAGTATTTATTAGGTAAGCTTGAAACAATTTAATTGAATTGTTAAATTCACTGTGAACCCAAGACAATGTCACAAACACTTGCTAATAGCACACAGCGTAGTGCACACCTTTTTGCTGTGGCTTGACCCTGCAGCACTCCTCCACCGTGATCCCCCATCCAACTGTGGTGTGTGATGACCTTCTGTCCCGTATCTCGTGGCTGATCCCTTCTCCCATCCCTGCGGTGTTTTACTCCGTCAGCCTCATCGAACCTGTGCAGTCATTCGGATCCGACGGATAAAAACCCAGACACAGAAACATAAAACTTTAACCTGCAGAGGGATTTTTTTGTTCTATTCTACAGGAGCAGCCTGGAGTTTCTATTTATCTCTTAGCCATTCTGCCCGTATAAGAAACCAGTGGCTCCAGAATCTAGTTTGAATATTTATACTAATGTCAGACATAATTTTCTTTATGAAAGTCAAATTTAGTGTCCTAAACAATCATTAAATAATGTTTTTATCTGTTTGTTTCATGTGTTAATGAAGGTTTTAAATCACATTTTACACAACATTAACTTGATTGATAATTAATGAAATAAATTACAAATATATTTGCATATTCTGGTGCCATTGTTCCTTTGGAAAACAAAAAGATTTGTGCTAGACTGGCAACATTTCAGATGTAAAAACAAAGTTGGGAATTCGACAAACTTGGGGAGCCCAGAAGAAAAGGATTCAGCAATGAGTCACCATGTACTGTATTTTGCAAAATGAGACTAGTATTAAAGCAAACCAGAATTTACTTGTTGAGACTGAGTGTAGGTTTGGGGAAGCATGTCAGCGGAACACGTTTGACCTTACAACAAACAGTTGCTTGACTCAGTTTGAGGCGGGAGGAAATGCTTAGTGTTTTTGAAGACCTGAGAGGAATACATCAAGTTCAAGGAGTTACAAGAACATCAGGAAATAAATAGAAGACAATGCACCAATGTCTGTGGATAGAGCTGGGTAGAATCCCTGTTGAGCAAGATTCACAATGTATCCGATTCTTTCTAGAGCAGCAATGCTGCCTTAGGATGAAATTTGGAGGAAAGAAAAAAGATTTTTAAGTTAAGAATTGTTCCACTTCTGTTTAATTTGTCCTTGAAAAACAAAAGATCCATCTTTCTTACTGTGGCTGGGAACAAGGCATGTTTCGAACACACAAACATAAAGATTATACATTTTTTTCTTTTACGTAATTTACAACATTTGCTTAGTTTTAGGAGATTGTTTGTTTTTTTGTTTTTTTTTAATATTTATTTTTCAAAATGACATAATGATGCTTGACGAAAATTATTACTTCTATCGTTTAACATAACAAAAAAAGTAAGAAAAGCTAGAGATCTTATTCAATCTGGTATCAGGGAAGCAGTGAGACATCTCTTATAAAATCCATTTAAAATAATAGATTACAAATGTGATAAAAAATACCAGGAACATTCAATTTCAAATGTACACATACAACTATACTTTTCAAATATTTTTAAAAAGGATGTTAATTTAATACCAACAGAAGATATTTGCACGAAATCTTTGCACTTTAAATCAAAGATCCACCTCGAGGAAAAAACATTTCATTGTTTTTTTTAACATGTTCTTATGGTATTTTTCTCATGATGGAGAATATGAATAAAGACAATTAAAATTGCATTTTTGAATATTTCTTTATTTAAATACATTTTAAATCAGGAGCAGATGAAAATATACAGTTTGAAAAAGTGTATTTGTGAAGCAAAGATAGGCTGGGGGAGTTGCTCAACGCCAACAGTCCTGACCACAACTCAGAGGTGAATTTCTCATGAACTCCTGACACTCTGCAGAAACTACGTCCTAGAAAACAATACAGGTTTTCTGGTTTTTGGCTAAAAATGGTATAATCAAAATTAAATAGCTCTGGCAATGCATTTAACATAGATCAAATCGGACTGGAACTTGTAAAAAGTGTTTAGTTTAATTTTAAAGATGAAGTGTTTTGACTTTGACAAAGTTGAGTACTCTGGTTTTTGAAGAAACAACAAAGCTTTTCTTCAAATTCCTTTTTTCAATGTTCTTAGAAATGCAAAAGAACAATGTCATTACGGCTCAGAGAAAACAATCCCTGGAGAGCTGGAAGGGAAGAAAGAAAAGCTGCCAAATTTTCTCCGTTATTGTGTAACCATTTAAGCTTGACTCTAATTTAGAAGATGTTTATTGACAGAGTCTTGTCTGTTAAGAGCTGCTCTCCTTGAGCTGCAAAGGATGTCCTGTACGCCCCAGTGTCCTGCAGTCAACTTATAAAAAAAATCGATTTTAATTTGAGCTGAAAACCTCATCGGTTGCTAATGGATTGCTCACACGGGTTTAAAGGGATCTGGAAATCAATGGAAAAATAAAAAAGTGTGTTTTGTATTTCTCAAAGTGAAGCATATTCTCTGTTTACAAGGATGTGATAGAGTTTCAGATAAGTGGACTCACTGACATCAGTTCTTGCTCCTGCACTTGCCACCTGTTGCCCTCTGAGATGGCTTAATAGAGGTCTGGGTTTCATTGTATCTACTGGAATTAAGTTTTATGGTGATTGATTTTGAGCTGAACTTGGAGAATAAGCTTCATATTCCATGCTGATTATATGAAATGATAGATTGGTGTGGATGTGAGTGTGTGTGTGTGTGTGTGACTGTGGCCCCTGCGACAGACTGGCGACCAGTCCAGGGGTGTCCCTGCCTTTACCCATGAGTAGCCAGGTTAGGCTCCAGCAGCCCCGTGACCCCGAAAGGGATGAAACAGTTTAGAATTGAATGATTTAGATGATGCAAAGCTGAAAATATGTTTCTTTTTTTATGTATTTATGTGTACATATCCTAGATTCATCTCTGCCAGTTTAGCAGGTGACCCAATATATTTTCCTGAAGTTGTAGAACATCAAAGTGATAGAAAGCATTGTTCTAAAATAAGTTGAGGTTTAATGTTTTTTTTTACTTTCTAACTCTCTCTTTCACACGTTAGTAATTTTTAGATTTCTATTTTATATATTCATTTGTGGGGTTTCTTTTGCTTAGTACTGTGAGTTAATTAGATGAAGTGTTTTGATTCCCGTTTTGCTTTTAATTCGCGCTTGTAGATCGGCAAGTGTTAAAGATTTTAACAACTTTATCTGTAAATATCTTGAAAAAAAAACACCTTACTAAAGACAAATTGAGCTTTACTGGACACACACATCATCAAGTCATCACAAAACAGCCCCATGTTTTGTTTTCTATAAAAAGAAGGAAAAAGGTAACAGAAAGTTACTGTTTAACAAAAAACAATTTGTTTGCTTAAGGCAAATTTCCATCATGAAGGCTTAACGGGCAAAATATTACCAACATTACTTAATACATTTTGACACAATGAACAATAATTCATGCAGCAACAGTTTCATCTGATGGCCAACGGCTGTAGCTGAAATGTCAGGACTCTATGACCCCAGTGAAAGTACGCTAACACTTTCCCCCCAACATTAATGAAATCATACATTGACCTTCTGTCTACACTTGCCCCGATTGTCCCAGGGTTTGAACAGTCCCACTTCTTACTGTGTTGTATTTAAGTTTACTTTTCCCAAATAAACTAACATACAAATTGTAGGATTATGGAGAAACGTTTTCTTTGCCATCATGCCTTCATGACGCTTATATAATTTTCAATATTTAAGACCTAGTTTAGAGACTATAAGAGCAAAATTTAGTATATGATATTAATTTGGTTAAAAGAAAATAAAGACTCCATTAAAAACCATATTTTCTCTAGTGTCTATTTAGGTTTTATGTGTCAGCGACCACAAACACGTGTTAAATCCATGCAGAACCATTGTTGACTTAGTTCATCCATCATTAAATCAAAAAACTGCAGAAAAGATGACTATAAGGAGCATGTGACTAAAGGACACATAACTATAAAGAAAATAAAGGTTGTTCTGAAACTCTTCACACTTTCTTTGCAAGTTTTAGCTCAAACCTAGTTGGCAAATAGCATTTGCACAATTGTCGAGAAATTATCATCCACAGGAATTTTTGCACACATTTGTCGCTTCAGTATACACACAGTTTATGACTGATCTGCATACTTCTGCTCAACCTTTTTCCAAATCATCACAAGCTTTGGCCTCTCTAGTGAGTTACTGGACTTATTTGGTGGCAGATATTCAGCAACACTCACATTTTAGCACACATTTAGTTGGGAGCCTCAGCAATCGTTGTTAAATATCAATTTAATCCCCCAAGGAACACCGAGGAAATATTGTTACTAAGTTACCAATGTTCTCACAATTTTAAGTTTCCAACAAAAACCCCCTGGATTCCTGGTTGGAACAGGGAATTGGGACAGTGGTTTAATTTAAACATACTGCAGTTTAAAATCACTCCTTGCAATTTGTGCATGTGCTTTTCAAAGGAAATAATGTGCTGAATGTTTATAACAGACATCAGTCGCACATTTTAGACCTGGTCTGCTTCTCTGAAAAAGGCTGGATGGAAGTGAAGCCCCAAACCTGACTTCATTAACAAGAACATGTTAAAAACACCATAGACATGATTTTCATCGGAGTGGGTCTATAATTCTAGTTGTTTCATTTCTTTTTTGTTTTGGTATTTTATTTTCAAGCTGCTTATTGAGCCTAATGTACATTTGAAATGCACGTGTTAACAATCCTCTAACTACAGAAAACCACTTTACAGCTTGTGGCCACATGGTCATTTTACCATTATCGTTTGTTCATCCTCATGTCCTTTCTCATGATAGGATTTTGAAAAAAAAATTAATACATAAAGCACGATTTGCTTTAAAATGTAAAAAAAATAATTTAAAAAAAAAGTAACATTTTGTTTAACACTCCACAGAGAACCAGGGACACATTTGTTCAGCTGAGTAAACGTTAATGCATGTGACACACAAGCACTACCTACATGTCATGAACTGCTCAGAAGTGCCTTTTGTCCTGAAAATACAAAACTAAAAGGAAATAAATTAACATAATTTCATTTGTAGAGGATTTCATCGTTGCTGTCAGCTCAGACACAAGAAGACACAAAATAACGAGCGGCATCAGTGGAATGTGCAAGGACGTATGTGAGCTGCCACTTGGGGATAAGATGAAAGTTAATGAGTTCCTTATAGAGTCAGCAGGAAACTGATCCTTCCAGGGGAAAAACACAGATGTGATCGTGACCTTACTTATGTTTAGATGAGGTCCGATGTAGAGCATATGCAACAGACACATGGCGTGATCTCACTGCAATTCATCATGGAGTAAAGTAAACAAGTGATTAAATATTTTGTGGACATGAAATATCTGTGACACAACAGAAATCTTTTTTCTTTACATTACAGCAGATGTGCGATATAACTACATTTATTCAGATGTATTCCGTCCTTGGCTGGCATTGATGCCCAATGGTAGTCACCAGCCCATCACATCTATTATTAAAAACATAAAAGGAAAAAAAAACGAAAGCTACACGAGCAGCTGTTTTTTAAGCTCATTAGATGTGGATCACAGCAGAACAGATGATATGCTCTTGGTTTTGATCTTGTTCTTTGAGTAAGGCAGCCTGGATGACACTGCACGTTTGAACAGAAGTGAAGAGGGAAAAAATGAAAGAAGAAATGTATAACACGAGTTAAACTATTTGCAGAGATGACACACTTTTTTAAAAAGAATGTGTGTTCATGTCACCAAAAATGTATTTGAACATTTTTGAGCAAATTTTACCCCCCACCCCACAAATAAAACTGCTGTCAGTAATCTCTCCTGTCATTGGAATATGGTGACTTGTTTTGTGGCAAGTTCTCTCAACATTGTGGAACGTGATAACAACAAAACCTGTCACTTCATGCTAGCTGTTGTACAGAAACACAGACACGCCACAGGAGATTTGTAAAAATGAAAAAAGACTGGGGCTATGAATTGTTTTACAGTTTCAAGTGAAATTATTTGACTATGACTTCAGTTTAAAAAAAATCCCTGTGGATCTTTGTGTTTATCCTTTAACCTAACTGAATGATGATCAGTTTTAAATGGATGCTAACAATATTTGTAAGATGTAACATTTCCTGCTTTTTTCATGTCATAGCATTGCAGCAAATTCCACTTCAAAGTGGGGTTCTTTTAAAAAGCGTTTCTTCCAGTAAAACGCCGTCATAATGTCGGGATCCTGCTCCTGCCTTGTCTGCCCTGCAATCAACCTCATTCCTTTCACCTGTGTAGCTTCCTCAGAGTCGGCTCCAGGATTTTTTTCTCTCCAGCAGCTTAGAGGTTGCTAAGTGACTGTAAGGAGTTGCTCTTTCGTTTTTATGTAAAAATCATTTCCAAGAAGGAAAGTAACAGGAACGCATATTCACATGATGCTAATGCCAAATTTAGTGTATTGTCTTGTCATTAGATTGAACTTTTTAAGTGAGTTAACTGTTAAAACTGTTAAATGGTGGCCACCATGTTTTGTGTTTTGTATAGAACATTCAGCTGTGTTCACACTAAACTCAATTCGCGCCGCAAATTTGCTGTTTGGTGTCTGTCCAAAAATGTTTTCATTAGCTTGAGATTCTCTCGGTACGCTCCTGCTGCAGGAGCTGCATCTGACTGACAGCTGCTTTCGGGGTGTTTCCGTCTCTCTGTGACCCAGTTGGAAGACTTGCTGTCCCGCATTAACCCAAGAGGCGAAAAAATTAAAACAAAATTAAAATAAAACATTAAATCACAAAACAATGCATCTTAGGTATTCCCAATAAGTCCCTTTTTAATCTAAAAAAGTAGAAACTTTTGACCAAACACTGAATCATAGATCACATCAAAGTCTGTTTCAGCAAAAGGGTTTGAAACATGCAGCTACAATGAAAGAGCTACATCTGTAAGGTGAAAAAAGCTTTTGCACAGAGTTTAGTGCAGAAAACAGACAAATGATGGCAAAATTCACAGCACCCTGCCCTTGTTGAGTTGACTTTAATAAGAAGTGCTCTTTGATCCCTTTCATGTCTCCTCAAATGCTCACATTAGCGAGATAATTAAAGAAAACCCCCAATCTCAACCCCACAAGTCCGTTCTGGTATGCGCTCCACCCTACCATTTACTTCTATTCAGCTCCTAATTAATAAAGAGCTGTGAAAGGGCCACCCAATCAAACCAGTGTGAATAAATCAAAGATTTTTATTTCCAAGAGGAATTTGGCAGTGTCATCAGGGAATCCATTCAGGAATAAAAGAAACACTTCATTTTTTTGAGTGAATATATTTTCTAAATCAGAAGGTTGCTGTAGTTATCGTGCGAAGTTTCAGTGAGACAGCATGCATGAATGTGAGGGAGCAGTGATTTAAATTAACAAATGTTTGCCAATCACAAGGTGGGACTCAGATATTTGGAGGATATTTGCTCTGCTCAGCTATTCAAATACTGGGCCCATTAACCAGATTAACATGGGAGATTGGATTAATGTGAAAGGGTGGATGAATGGAGAAAAGATAGACACCATCACAGCCAGAAGCAAGACTTGAAAGAAGATGACATGGAAGAATGAGACAGGGTTTTTTGTGTGGTGAAGAAAGTAAAATAGAGGTACTGTATGCTTTATGATGACATGTCAGTGTGTCTGTTTCTGAGAGGTCAAAATTATTGAAGAAACCCAACAAAATGCTGGAAGGTGTGGCCACAAGACTTTCCTGAAAAAGAAAAAAAATGAAATAATGTTACACCACAAAGTTGAAAACTCTTGTATGTAACATATATTTTAAAATATTTTACAAGAGCTCATAAATGTTGATTATTTTGTTTTTGTTTTCAGCCTTATGCTACGGTCACACTAAGTATGTGTTGCACGTTCAAAAACATGCTGAACATGGGTTCCTGAAGTGCTGTTAGCATATGGTGCTCACACTGGAACGTCGCTATCCAATACTTGTGCATGTCTGCCACCTACAGTTTGGCTTGGTGGGAAATGTCGAAGGCGTGCATATCTTGTGAATCTTGCTCCAGGCTTTTTCTTTCACAGCTCGAGCACAAACTACAGTTGTTAATTTCTCCTCTATAATCCATTTTTTTAAGCGGTCGATACCTCCATTAATTAAGACTTTATCCATACATCACCACCAAAGTTCCTGATAGGTCAAAGATGAACCGATTTATCTTTCAACAAATGCTCAATGACCATGCGTTTTGTATGTAGAGCCCAAAAACGGTTGTAAAAACTTGTGTAGCTACACGTAAAGAGAGTTTTGGGCGCAGAAGCCTGACATGCACATTTACATATGTTTAAATTTGCTATGGCCATTGAGAACGTAGCATTAGAATAAAAGATTCTTTAAACATTCTTCTTCGACATTTTTCACCAAGCCTCTTCCAACTAGCAAGTAAATAGTAGAAAAAGGAGAAGAAGCCCATCCATGCTTATCCAGTGTGAACAGCATGCCGTGTCCAAGAATCCACGTTTAATGACTTCTTGAACATGCGTCACATGCCAGGTATTTCTGTAGTTTTGCACGTCTGACAGCAACAGCAATGTTACAGTCTGAGCTCAAACAGCAGTTAAGATAATAATCCAACTAGTATTAAAAAATACTGAATTGGGTTTGGTCCCTTCTCTAACATATAAATTAATCTTCTCTTACATTCAGACATCCTGATGGCTTATGTGATCATGACTGAATGGGGACAATGCCGCCTACTCTGTTGCTCCAATGAAATTGTGCTTCGATGCGCACTGGAACATTTATTATAAGTTAGCGGTTAACTCAAATTGAATGTTTTAAAAAGTGAGCTCTTTCGTGTGCCTCAGTAATGTTGATTCATAAATAAGTCAGTATATTTTTCAGACGCCCATCTGGCTAATGGAACTGTTGAATTGTTTCAGCAGAACAGACAGTGGAACGTGTAAATGTAAGGATGGGAGTTTCTGATTTGAAGAGTAAATATTGAACAAATTATTCAGTGGAGAAAAAGAAACAATGTGTTTAATATGTTTTAGTTAATTTTATCTGGACTTGGTTAAACAGAATTAAAAAGTAGGGAAAATAAGAATTATTTCAAAGTTGAGTAGTAAAATTCATCCATCCATCCCTCCATGTACAGTATAGAATAAATCTACTGTATGTATGTATAATATGTATAAAACTTATTTAACAAAAAAAACAAGAGAAATATCTTTGCCAGTCATGCCCAAAAAAGATTAGATTTATTAAAAGATGTCTCTGTTTAAGGAAAGGTTTATCAAACCTCCAAAAATATCACCTGCTCATTTTGTAGATTCAGTATTGTTGTTGGTGGACTAGAGTGCTTTTAAACTAAATTATTCATTGTTGTTCAAAAGTGCACAATTAATAAATAATATGGATTTTAAAAAAAGCCAAATCCCAGCTGTCATCTTTCCATTGTTTAGGATCAGTGTGGATGAAATGATTCCATTTGTTTCAAGAGATAGCAGAGATCTGGCCGAGCTTCTGCCTAAAACGAAATCTGGGGTGATTTTAGGATTACTCCTTTAGGATTGCTCATTCCAACACTACCACCACCAGTGGCTATGCACAGCTAGATTAAGATTCTTATACTCCATAAAGTTTACTAGAAAAGTTTTGCCTTTCATCCCCCTCACAACCATCACATGGATTTTTAAAATTTTTTCTTCTTCAAAGACTGAGTCTGTCTTTTTTCCATGTTTTTCCCCTTGTCTCTGCACTGAGAGACATACAAAAACAAGCCGTAATGAGTTAGAAACCACTCCAAAAAACAAAAACAGAGGCCTGTTTGTGAGTAAAATACACAAAAGAATTGACGAGATGAAGACACTGCTATCAAATGTTATATCAGATTTAACACAATATCTCAAAAATGATACATTTTATTTGCAATAAATTTGAGCAAGTACAGTATTTATGACATCATTCTGTTCTTTTTTTATTTCCACCTTCCTCTTTTATGATATAATTTATCACATTGTCCAGACCCTTAAATGCACACTGTTCACCCGCCTCCTCCTCCCCTTTTTTCCTTCTTTTTTTAGTCCAAAATGTCACCATATTGCTGCACAAAGCAATGGTTGTCAAGGTATTAGCCATCTAAATACAACTACACCAACAAATTAACAGAAAGTTCACTTTTTTTTTTTTTAGTATTTTTTAAAACTCTAATTAAATCAGCAAAAAATAAAAAATAAATGAGTGAGCATTTTTATAAGCTACAGATCGTATTACTATGAAACTTTGGACTTTATTGGTATATTTTTGCCCACAACAAGATGCAGAAATATTAGCACAATTGTTGAAATGTTCATAAAAGAAACCCCTTTATTTAACCACCGTCTTGACTATAATACACTCATATTAATTAGTGTAACTGTATCATAAAGAATTAATTATCAACAAATTTAGCATTCTTTCAATGCAGCATGTAGAAATGAAAAACAGTAGATGAGGTATTCTCATCATAAAGGTTTGAAAACTAGCAAAACTTCTCCCACAAAAAGGGTTTTTGAGATTTCATGGAAGAAGCCATTTTCAAATAAGCAGGGAAAGCCTTTCTACTGCCTCTAGGGGAAAGATGATGAACTACAGGGCAGAAAATATAATCTGTGCAAAAAATGGAAAAAATCTGCTCAACACAAAAGCAGACACTATAAAATTATTACCAGCTTCTTTTAGATGCAAAAAAGCAACAAACTTCAAATGTAGTAACCTAAATGAATTTGAGGCAGAAATTTAAATTGTTTATCTGCTCTTTTACATGTTTATATTCACTTTTTTTTTTCTTCATTATGTTTTTTTTTTCCAATTTTCTTAAATTTAGATTTGGTCTATTTTTTCAAATTTTTTTTTTTTTTTTTTCCTTTTTATTACTTCCTGTATCTCTTTTTTTTTGCTTGTCCTTCATCACTTTTTCTGACAAAGGTAATAAGGTTCATTCTTCTGATTGCGTTACCACACAATGTTAAAGCATCTCTCTGCTGATTCATTCCCTGCACATACTTTTTTATAATTAGTTTTCAGGTTTTATGATTGATTTATGGAGCATTGTGTGCCCACCTTTTTATCTTGTTCATAGTTTTTCTGTCCCGCAGACCTTTGCAGATGTTATCTACAAACAAGTTGGCTGTCTGCTGCCTGCCTTCAAAATCCCTTCCTAAAAATTATACTCCGTAATTTATACGGTAAATGTGGAAATGCTTAATGACATTAAAACTACCAAGATTATTTAGAATCCTTGCTTTATCAGTCTTTATTAAGTAAGTAATTTCCCAGCAATAAAATTGGGATTTTTCTGGAAGTTCTGCTTGTTCAATGAATTTACATAAATGTATTTGTCAACATTTTACAAGCACATTAAGTCAATTTCCTCTGAGCTCATACATCTCCACTTCAAAAATCCAAAATGATTTCTCTATAACAAAAACCCACTTTACCACGTTTGCAATTATGAGACCCGGAGATGGAAGGAAATCAAGGTAAAGTCTGGATATTAAATCCCCACACCACAGACCAGTGTGTGGTGGATCAGGCACTGATTCTTTCAGAGGAATGAAGTCGGAGGCTTGTGGCTTGCCGTATTATCTTCTACATCACTACAACAAGCTTTTTCCAACAGCATTTTTTCGTCTCTTTCCGATTCACAACAATCTGAGTAAAGAAATATTCAGAAATGCAATTTTAAGAATAAATTTCCTCATATATGTCCTCCATCATGAGAAAATATGCCACAAGTGTATTTAAAAAAAAATTAACTGAAGTGCGTCTGTAAGTTTTGCTCAATTTTTATTTTTATTTTTTTTAATCTAAACATTCTAATGACCAGCTACAATAACGCTGTGTCCTTAATAAACTTGGAACTTTACAATATGTAATACTAGAAGAATCCGTAAAATCTTTGACAACTGAAGGATCAGCAGTTTTTTTTTTTTTACTTGACTCAAACATTTTGATACCAATTTCAGCACATAAACGTTAATTATATAAGTCGTTGCAGAAGTTTATGGAGTAAATATCAGGGTTTTACATTTACAAAATTAGGCTATCTCGTACTTTTTGAGGCAATTTGGATGTTTTTCTAAAATATATGTAATCATTTATCCTTCTAAATGTTCCTTATTGCTTAAGTCAATTCAGTTGTTTTTGTGTTGTTTGAGAACCTTTTTTGACTTTTCCTTTGTCCCATCTGCCCTTAGTGCAGAAAAAAAATCTATTCTTTGCACCTGCTGCGCCGAAATTCTCTCATGTTTTTTAAGACCCTCACTTCAGTGTCGGTTGTTGTTGAAATGCACTCAACTTGTCTGCTGCTCCTGTGGTCCCTTGAGCAGAGGCTGGGAACACACACTGAACACAAGCAGAATTTATCATTCTCCGAATTTTTGGAGGGTTATAAGAGGATAAGTAAATACCCAGCCTGTGCCATCAGCTTATATTTAAAAGTAGAAAGAATCATGAAGTCAAAGTTGTTTAATATTCAAAAGCATCTTGGACACTGAAGTGATGGATAAACAGCAGGGAGGACAGAGCCAAGGGGACTCTGGCAGCACACAAGTGCCGCGCTCTGATGATTGCATTAGTTTTAATTTAAAGGGGGAAATCAAAGAAGTTATTGGGAAAAATGTGAAAAAGCTCAGAGCAAAGACGGATTATCTGAAATGTGTTTAAATGAAAACAAAGTCAGATGAACAGAGGTCATTTTAATGAGCTTAGTGTCACTTTAAGTTCTTTTAAAGCTGCAATGATTCTTTTCAAAAATTTCTAATAATATTAATATTTTCATTACAAGCTGAAAATAGGATTTACATGTGAATATAATTTATGAAATCAGCTTTATCAGCAGCCTTGTTTGTAAATCTGTGTTTTCAGCATAACGGATGTTTTACATCCAAATTTGTGACTGAATGCAAGAGTATTTTAAGCATGCTAAGAAGAGATCAGTGCGCTTTCAGGCCAATAAAGCAGAGCTTGGCACTGATGCTGTTAACAATTCAACCACTGACACATGAAACTTACACAACCTTTATATTGTTGCTGTGTAACATATAGAAGAACAACATTACAAAATGTAACTGCATGTTCATTCAGCTGGTCTTACTGTGCACACTGTCACTGTCAGATTTCAGGTTTTGTAGCTCTAAGCTTTGTCAGATCATTTCTTGCAACATAGTATATTAAGAAAATGTATGTTGCTATTGACAGTCTGTTAAATAAATTAATAACTCAGCTTGTGGGCACAAAAATAAAAATAGTCCACCATGTTTATGCGAGTTGTGTCTGTAACATTGTGCTTTTTTGTTTTATTTTTTTTAAGATGTATCCCCTTATTTTGAAAATCTGGACAAATGACCACATCTTTTTTTGACAGTTTCTTTATAAATACTGGCATTTGCCCTAAGTTTTGCCGACACATTTTAACCTGCCTTTTGCAGCTTTTTATTTTATTTTTTTTTTGCATAGAGGCGTTTCTGAGTTAGGCTCCAAGTCAAGTGGTGAACATATTTGTTATACAGGATTTTATCTCTAAAAATGTATCTCTAAAATCTTTAAATAATTAAATTCCAAACTATACTATCATGTATTGTGTTTACTGTAGCACGACTATTTATAAACATTTACATGTTAAGAGAATATTAGATGGATGTGCTCAAAGAAATACAACCAAGAAAAAGCCTGAAAGGAGACAAGCAAGATGAGAACAGAAATATAAAAATGTTTTATTGATTAAAACATGACAGTTATGACATTATTAAGACTCAAAAATTGTTTTGATTAGACTAACAGGAGCAGGGAGAAACACAAAGGTCAGAAGGTAGGTCCAATGAACTTAATCTGCAAAAACCCTACGCAAACAAAAAAAAACCCCACACAAATTAACATCATAAAACAAAGATTCATTGGGAATTAACTAAAATGCAAAAAAGATAGAGGGAAAAAATAACACCAAGACAAAATACACCAGCAGGTAACCCAAGAAAAGGGACGGAGACAACCGGGCCACAGCTTACAAGTACAAGTCAAAAGTACAGATCCTTGGCAAAAATTATGACAAACTCATCTTAATGTTAAAAAAAAAGTGTCTCTTTAAAGAATGTTTTTTTTTTTCATCAAAAAAACAATTTTAGGAAGTTCTTAATCAAGACAATGCACAATTATGTAGTTAAACAATCCACTAATGTGTTAAAACAGAAAAAAAAAACATTATGGCTGACATAAACTTTTTTTTTTTTTAAATCAGATAAAAAAAATGTACTTTATAATGGGTATAGAAAAAATGAATATCTGCAGAAGAAACTAACATACATTTTCAGGTAAGAGCGTCTTAACCTGCCTTCAAGGAAATACAGCCCTATCAGGGGAAACGTCAGCTGAAACAATGAAACAAACGGAAGATTTACGAAAGCCCCTCGAGATTGAAAATGTAATGCACAGGGTTTCAAAAGATGTTTGCTGCTTCCCGCCAGCTGTCACATATTTGATGCATGTAAAAACAAAGAGATGTGAAGTTGTTAAAGACAAGTATGCAGACAGCCTAAGAAAGAGGAGGGAGAAAAGACAAAAAACAGATGGCAAAGAAACAGGAAGAGTGAATAGGTATTGTTTGTCCCAGATTTAAGGGTTACTGCCTGACACAGGCAGTCAAACACAAACTGTCGGCAGAGAGAAAAGAAGATTATTATATATCCATAAGGTTTATGTGATGCAGATTATTGAGATTTGATCTGTCAACTTTTGGTGAAAAAAAGGCCATCCAAATTTTCCAGATGGAAAAGAATCATTTTTGCCATTTTTTTTGCTAAAACTGAATGATGAAAATATTAACTGCTCTTCAAAAATCAGTTTAAATACTTTCATCTGTGGTTTTGTATTTTTTTTTTTTTATTAGCTTGGGATTAAATAGAAAGTAGTTCATATTTAATGTAAGAATATTCCGATGCTGCGGTTCTGATAAAGAATGTTGTGGGGAAAATGTGTTGCCTAAATGGTTGGATTTTTAAAAGCTTGATATGTAGTTAGATCTAGAAAAAAAGGCACCCTTTACAAGTGAAAAAATAAGTTTTTCTGACTTTTTGAGCTAAATGTAGTTATTCTGCATCTCAGTTTCTTAGTAACACTCACTCAAAATGATAAATGCAACAACAAGGTATGTTAGAGTGTTATTGATGCTCAAAATCTATTACATTATCTTGTTTTCAGTGAAAGGAGTAGAGTTTTACTGAATAAACTCTGTGAGATGAAGGAAGAAAGTGCTGTTGTACAACTACTGTAAGTCAAATATAGCGTTACAAAAGTTCATCACAAAAAAAAAAAAATTCCTTTCAGTTTCATTGTAAACCTGGTCGCTGTGTGTGAGGTTTGAGTTTGAATGTTCCTGTAGTGGAAATTAGATGCCAATGAAAACCATTCACACCACTGACTCTATAAGAGGGCTGGACCAAGTGAGTGTGACATCACCATGACCTGTATATTGGAACTGGACTACGTGACACACACACACACACACACACACACACACACACACACACACACGATCATGTTCCAAACAGGAAGTAACTGCTGGCTCCAAGAAGCCAAAATCTCACAGACTTCTTTTTAAAAAAACAGCTACGACTCAGTCATTCTATTTGTCAGAATAACCATTCTTGCTCTGATTTTTTTTTACTTAACATCTTCTTGCTAGTCCAAATGTTTTTTCCAAGATAATTTTTCTTTATTGCAAGTTATTCAAGCTATAAATTCACCAGTCAGATGCCTCTGTAAAAGGATGCGCTGGCCCCCACCTCAAACATTTGATTGACACACTCTCCCGAGCTGCTTTCAGTGGAAGTTGTGTGGACTTCACACAAGCTTACTTGTGATTGGTGACAGTAGTTGCCATAGATACTTTTACTCATACAATTTGGACCCCAAATGGTGGCGTCCGTAGAAAAAAGGCAACTAAAATGGCTTCATTTCACTGGAGCCGGTAAGGCATTTTCCATGGGTGATGTCACGCTGTGGCTTGCTGTAGGAGCTGCTTCATCACACCTACAAGCATTTTTCAACTGTATTTTTTATCTGCCCCTAATCACAATTTGAACAAAAAAAACATACTAAGAAATGCATTTTTAAGCGCAATATTCTTTACATATGTTCTCCATCATCAGAAAAATGCTACAATAACATGTTATAAAAACCAAAAACACCATTTTCATTGAAGTGGGTCTTTAAAAAACTGTTGTTTCATGTATCTATGACACTTTAATACTGTATGAGGCCCATTTCAATGCAATGTTAAAGCTGCACAGAACTGAACATGACAAACAGTCTAAAGGCAGCGTGAATTACTGAGTAAGCCTCTACTGTCTGAGAGGACCTGAATGGAGAACAGCTTAATATAGCAGTGTGTGAAGTGTTTGTGGAAGAGCTTTATTTTCCGGATGACCATCCAACATTAATGACACGTCCATTTCTTCAATAGCAGCAAGTGTACTCCATTGTCAGGGCAGGTTAGGTGCCACGCAATTTCCTGAAAGAGTACTTTTAATTCTTTTTCCTTACAGCACACCCTACATCATGTTTTGTTCATCGAAAGGGCACTCATCATGTTTTCTTACACCAGGGAGCTACTAAAAGGACACTTTATTATGTGTCGGTGTGTGTGTGTGTGTGGTAGGTTTCTATCAAAAAGCATTTAGCTCTTTGCTTTAGTCTGCCAGATTTCATCTTAGTGATTGTCTTTTCTCTTCAGAACAACACTGCATTTTGCATACTCATCACCATATTTCTGTCTAAGGAGTGAGGCTCTTTGGTTTAGTGTTCTTGGTTATGCTTGTGCTTTATTACTCTTGTGGGTTTTTTTTTTAATTTTGTTTCCCTCTTAGTCACAGTCACATTCAGTTTTCAAGCTGTTGGTCTTTTTGAAAATCGCCCTTCATTTAGATCCTTGGTTTTCAGATCAGTGTAGTTTTCCCTCCGCTCTTATGTTTGATAATGGTTTAAGTTCTTTTGTGTTTACGCTCTGCTTTTTTTCTATTCTTTAAGCAAATTTACAGAAGCCTCACATTTCTGCCACCAAGCTAGTTTCTTTAGTTTAGTGAAAAAAAACCCACAACCTACATTTTCCAGTTTTGTTTATGATCTGATTGTGAAGGAAGGTTTATGCTGAAAAACTACTAGATTCTTCCAACCACATCCAACTTATTCTTGACGCAGGTCAAGTTGCTCGGTCACGTGTCGAAAAAAAAAAATCTCCAATTTCTTAAAGTGGCTGCCCCCGCCATGAGACAGAAAATACTACTTTATGTGGCTTTTAACAAAAAATGTATCTGTCGCACCCTGAAGCTACATTCATGCCACCCTCAGCAACATGGCAGCCACTTCAATTGAAATCCATGTAAATCCGAGAAATCCATGTAAATTACTCGACATGAAACCAGTCCATGGCCTGAAAAAGATTAGGGACTACTGCATTAGTTCACAAACCTCTATCCGTGACTTTCTGGGAGAATATTTTGCAACTATTTTGTCTCCAAGAATATTTTGTTTCCAAGAAAACACGGAAGTGCTTCGTCCTGATTTGCCCTGAACTCAACGACCCAATACATAGCAGTACTTTGCTTGTTAGTGTCAGAAACCTGTGTGAGAGGTCTAATCAGTCATGCTCACAAATGAAATGCTTTCTCCGCAATGATGCATAGGGTTGTGTTGCAGTTCAAGGTGCAATGGATTACAAAGTGGTTGATAATGTGGAAATAAGGGCTTGTAGTACAAATTAAAATATGAAATATGTAAAATAATTCCATGATGCTAATTGCATTGGTGCTCCACTTTAAATCACTGTCCTGAAAATGAAAAGAAAGGGAATTATCGTCCCCAGTTCAGGTTATGTTAAAAACAAATTCATTAATAATCCTAGTTCTTGGGGATCTCTTTTGCATTGAATTAACATTTACATTTGGGGCACTACAAGCAGTAGATCTTCAGCTCCAGGATTTTTTCAATCTTACCTTGTGAGCATTTAATTAAACACCTCCTCAATCTACTGTTTTATAAATATGTACCTTCAAGGGGATCAGACAGACCCAACAGACCCGGAAAGTTTCTTTTCTATCCTCTTGTGCAAACCCGAACATGGTAAAAAAAGTATACAGGGCAATCTGAATGCTAGTCGTTAAACTGGATAATTTAATCCTAACAAACTTCTAATTTTTCCATATTAGCTGCTGTAAAAAGCATTTTTCCCAACCCCCTGGAGTGTTTTTTGCGGCCTGATTCTATTCATGACCATAAAAAGTAAAACAGTGCTAATTGTACAGAGAATTGTAGATGCAGTAGAGGTCATTTAAAAAAGAAACATTAAAGACTTTTTTTCTAAACTTAAATGAAAAAACTGTTGCGAATTTCTAAAAAAAAAAAAAACATGAATCACAAAAATAATTTTTGGAAGTCTTAACCCTTTAACACCAGTGCTTCAGCTCCAGTTTTCTTTGTATGAAACTGAGGATTGCAAATGGAAATTTTCCAATCTACAATAAAAAGGATTATTTGCAGTGCCACAAGCAAAAGAACAAAACAACATATCAGCGCAATAACATTACAATCTCCACAAAGTTCCCAGAATAGAATACTATAATGGTTAGTTTGCCATCCACATAAGCCATCACGGGTAAAAACTTCAAAACTTATAAAATATGAACGCATAAAAGTAGCTGAGAAAATTTAGGATCATTTAAACCTTAATGCTGAATAAATATGTGAACTGACATAAGAGTAAGTTGATAATAACCCATGCAGGGACGCTCTTTCACACTCATCAAGCATGTCTACAAAGCAAATTCGCAATTAATTTACAGCTAAATTATAAAGTAAAGTGAAACAACAAGAGATAAAAGCAAATTTTTAAAAAAGAAAAAAAATAAGATTTTAAAAGATTAATTTATTAATTATGTATTATAGCATGAACAACTCTCATGTATGCGATCAGTCCTGAATATTATTTCCAATCAGAAAAATGCATTCTAACAACTAGCAGAGCACCCACAAATGTTTAATTGACTTGATATTCCACAAATCTTTTTACAAAATCATAAATTATTATTCATTGCTACTTTTGCCAATTTATATGCGTTGTTTATTACCTAAATTTTTAGCACTTATGTTTTTGATTTTCCTACTTTCATACCTTTGCAACTAAGATGCGTTCAGACATCCACAAAGTCCACTTTACTTCCAGGTTCTCTATTTCCATGTGTGATGCCATCTGTCTCACAGCTGGAGCTCCCCTGAAAGGTTTGTTATACAACAGTTTTCTGTCACACCAGAAAATTCACAACAGGATGCCAAAAATAAATCAACCTATGGCAGTGGACCTTTTTCAAGTTTTGACCTCTAGTTGAATTAAGTGATGTGGCAGGATATTCAGAGTTTAATAAATCAAGATAATAAACTAAGGAAAGCTAAAAAAAGAGTGTGATAATTCCTTTTCAAAAAGCAACGTACGAAACTGAGACAACCTGTGAGGACTGAATCTTTTTTTATTTTACACAAGGCTAGTAATATTTCTAATTTGTTGCTCCAGGGAGCATCACTCTTCAGAGCAGCAGTAGCTAATTAGAAATTTGCCTCTGAGTTGTGAGCGGGACCGTTCCTTCCCCTGCTTCCTATTTTCCTTCTGTGTACACGCTCTGCCACTGGCTTACAGCCCCTCACACTGGCGCACAGCTGTACAGTTTTAAGCCAGATCCCAGCTTGGAGAAGGAAAACAAAGACGCACATGGATCTATCTGTTTACAAGGGGATTAATCAGAACTGAGCAGAGCAAGGAGCTTGTGGCCTGCCCCCTGTAGTTTTTAAATCACAAATGCCTTCTTTTCAAATGGTAATTTTTATTCTGCTCCGGATTCACAGCGATTCAAATAAGGAAATACTCAGAAAAGCCATCTAAGTGTTAATTTTCTTCATTCATGTACTTGATCATCATAAAAATGCCCCATTAGCATGGTAAAAACACCCAAAAATAACATTTTCATCGGAGTGGGTCCTTAATTAATTCTATGGTTGCAACAGCAATTTGTTCTGATAGTTACCTTTAAACAATTATCAAATGGAGAACTTGCTACCTTGTAGATGTATTTTTCATTCAAAACACTGCAGCCTTCAAATCCTTCAAAGGCAACGCACCCTGACAATTACAAATGATGAGAAACAGACTGGTGATGGAACAGTAGTACCCTCAAAGAGCACATGAAAGGCTGGCATCTAGAAGAAAAAGAGGGGAGACCGCTATTGCTTCTGTGATGTATTGGTTTGCTGCATCCCCTTTGGTGCAACTGTTTGTTATCTGAGTTGCAGTGCTAAAAAAAACCCAAAAGGCTAAGCACGCAATACCACTTTGTCCTGTTAATACCCACAGGGAAGCAAACAGTAATTTTTGCCACCTGGTAAGCTAACATTAACAGAGATGTCGAAGTGGTGTAGTGCAGCTTGTGTTTGCATGTCCCTCAGCTACAATTCTTTCCTGCATTCCCCCAACAGTGTAGCAGTCGATTTTTCAGTGACTGCATCGACTTTTTTAGTGAAAAACTGAATCATGGCCAAGACCAGTATAAAAAATTAACAAGTCGTGCTAATGTCATAATTTACTTGCACAACGCTCTGTGCATTGTGCATAATTAACTCTTATGCTCTCATCAACCTGTGCAACGTTGGCCAGCAGCCACTGCTCTAATCAATTTGCAGTTTACACCAAATCGACATTCTTTCTGTTATTAGGTACATCTGTGGCAAAAAAGAAGAACAATATAGCACCTCCTGTGATTTGAATTAAATTTTACGAATGGGGCACCTTAAATTAGCCTCTACACGTCAATTTTCAATCCGATTTGAGATAGTGGCTCTTCTCCTTCTGTACTGGAAGGAGTTCCTAATCTCTTTGTAACTAAGTGTCTAACTTGCCAACAAATTTAAGTGAAAAAAGTTGCTTTAAAAAAATAAACGTTCTACTTTAATGGAATAACACCCCTGAAAAGGTATCCTGTCTTACAGTCAAGCTAAACCTTAATGTCTGAGTGTTTCTCGTTCCTCCAAACACAAACAACCTTTTCGTAGATGTCCAAGTAGAGTTTTTAAAGTTAACTGAAAAATTTTTGCCATTGTTTCCTTTCTGAATGATTGTAACACTTAAACCATTTTTAAAAACTTTGTGAGCGTTGCACTGGACACTGCTGCATGTTTTTCCATGTCTTAACAATTAAACACTGAGTCATAGCTTCAGTTTTGATGTTCTCTGGATTACCAAAACTCTTCATACGTTCATGCAAACTTAAAGTAATTCCGACAGATTCTGAAGCAGAGAAAAGCAGCTTGGCACTGATATACAACTCTTTTAAGTAGTTCAATGTTTAGATTCTGACACAGAGTAAAGCAGCTTTGTGGCATTTTAAGGCCTTGTGTTGCATTTTGCTGCAAAGCTGCTGTTGGCAATACCTTAACTGCATAAATAGTCCAAAAGTTTCAGTAGTTTAAAGAACCTGTGTTATTCGTTGTCACCGTTGACAACTCTGGTATTAAAAGGTTAGGTTAGCGATGTACTCAGTACCGTACTGGAGTTACCAAAGCTATACAGTCAAATGCACATGCTTTAGGTTTTTCGGTTTTCCGGGCTTGTGCAGGGTCAAAGAAAGGAACAGCAAGTTCAAGGTGCATCTTAAGGAGAGTGCAGATGTGTCTTGCAGTTCTCCTAAAGCTTGTTGTGATGGAAAGTACTGATTGTTGTTTGTGTGTGGTAAATCTAGTCTGATGTATTGTAAGGCTAAAGTGAGTTGAACACATGTATGAGTGCAACTTAAACCACACTCTTGAGGTTAGCAAAACATGAATCACGACTGCCCTTACTTCTCCTCACTTACCCTCATGTGTTGTATACAATATGTTTTTACTACAACCTATCACACGCAGCATGCCCATAGAAAAAATGTCCATGAAGCTTTTCACTCAACAGGCTCACTGAGTGGTCTATGACCTTGCTATTTCCTGCATGTCACCTGTGTGCCCCACACAGGTTGGCCCATCTTTCACCAGCAGATCCATCCATAAAGGCAGCTGTGACTACCCAGCTGGCACCTTGATGTTGGCTTGACGTCAAAATTCTGTTGATATTTGATCCAATTACTGGATGTTATTTTCACTTTTTTTCAAACTATTGTTTTAGTATGGGAAATACATGAACAGAAGAAATTCAATGTTCAACAAAGAAATGTAATGTTTTCACGTTAAATTAGGAATGCTGTGTAATATAACTGATGTTCATTTGATATCCATTCAATGGCTACATGTTAAGATCAAACTGACGTCAGTTTAATATCAAATTGACTTCCATGCTTCTTCTGTTTCTGAAGGATTTAGGCTTAACTAAATTAATTTAAAGTTAATTAAATCTCAGCATGTGGCTTTTTATGAATGTCTTATGAATTAGGTTTCTTGTATGTCTTGAAGTCCGCTCAGTGAATATATTCTCTGACATTAAAAATCGGTCACAAACTGGCAACAAGCGGCACAGCTCATTAGTATAGCATTTAACGTCGTAGCATGATAGCATCAATGTGCAACAACACAGCTGTCTCCAGATCAATACTTTTTATTAAACTCCATTGCTGCTGTGAGTCCAGCTGGTTTCTCACCAGTTTTTAACGGGTCCCGTTAAAAACCGCCACGTCCTGCTGCTCCATCAGCCTAAGCTAAACGCTACACAGAGAAGTGTACGGAAACTACGGGAGTGGGGGTGCACTTGTAAATATGCAGCAAGCTTTTTTTTTTCTCAGCTTTGTGGAAGAAGCTTCTCTTCTTGCTGCTGTTTTTATGTCTGCTCGTTGCGAGAGACAGACGGGCGGCCTGCCTTTACTACGAACAACGGAAGCCCAAGAAAACAGAGAGCTGGTAAAATAAAATCTCGATTTTCCAAAAATAAATTTGAATTAAACGATTATATCAATATATTACCCAGCCCTACCTCACAGGCGTTAAAAACACCTCATGTGCTTTGGTATAGTTTTCAGTAGATAACATTAAAAGGTATTTTTTCACTAACTTCTTGATCCAAATTTTGTTTATTGTCTGACAGCTTTCATGAAAACAACCAAGACTCACTTTGTTTTGGCTGACTTTTAGTGAACTAATTGTTCAGACAGAAGGCTTTTTAAGCATAGGTTGTTACTATTCCAGCTTTGTAAACCCTGGTAGCATTTATCCACCACCTCGTTTTATAATGTCATGCTTTCTGGACTCAGATGCACCTTTTTGTTGCTTAGCTATAAGAAGTCCTGCTCCGCAGTAGCGTAATATTTAGTTCTGTCCTATATCCGGTTACAGAGGTATTTACAGAAGTGAATCCGAGGCTGAACAGACGCTGCAGGAAAGGTTAAGATGGAGCATCTAAGTAAGGCTGCAATAACAGATGATGTTGTGATGATGTTCTATTGTTAAATGTTTGTTCAAATTTCACTGACATTTATTGACCTGCTTTTCTGAATGATTTCTTGTTATAGTGTGTGTACAACTGTAGATGAGCTTTTTCAAAGCAAAATACAGTTTTAAAATACTTTTATTTTGCATTTACAATTATTGCAAAGGTAAGCAAGGCTTATAAACGCCATAATAGAACCAACACATTACGTTTGAAAGACATTATCGCATAATGACACGTCTGTTTATATGTCCCTACTCAGGAGCCCAATGTGCTTACTGATCAGTCTTCAAAAAGATGAACACAAAACATAACAACAATCCGAAGTTTTCCCATACTGTAGCACACAGACTGATATAAGTTTGATCATTTGGTCTTAGAGCTCGATTTCAGTTTATTGTTGCTCACAACAAGCTATACACAACAGGTTTCCGACACTCAGATCTGCAGATTTACAGCCTTAATCTCCTTGGGAGTCATCCAGACTGCTGATTGCTGCTTGTGGGTGTTAAAATGTGCAATCATCATGGAGCAGGAGATGCACTATAACTCTCTCTCAGAGTTTACAAAGTAAAATGTTGTTCTTTTCGGGCACTTCAATAATCAAAGTAGAAGTTTTGGCTCAATGGGCTAAATAATTCAAATGAGGTGTTCTCTGCATGTCTATAAAATTATCTATCTAGGCATGCAAACTGCTTGCAGAAAATCTTGTGAAAGGATGGACAACTCTAGGAACTCAGGTTAGTTCAAGAACAGTTTGTATAAAGATTCATAAAATCGGTTTCCATGGCAGAACAGCAGAATCCAATTTATACATCATATTACAGAATACAGCTAAACTTTTGGCACTGGACTTGAGAGCAGTGAAGACACATTCTCTGGAATGATAAATCATGCTTCTCTGCCTGGTAATCTGTTTGACGAATGCCAGGAGAACAGTACTTCTCTGACTACATTGTGCCAAGAATAGTAAAGTTTACCTGTTCAGTGAAGAGGTAATATGGTGTCAAGTTTTTGGTTGGAGCTGGTTGGTTGTCCTAAAAAAATTGTGCTTGAGCATACCAAGAAATGTTGGGCATTTCCATTCTCCTAACTTTGGGGGAACGGTCTGAGGATGAACCATAAAGACATGGAAGAGCAAGCTCAAGGTACAAGGACAAGATTAGAAAAGTTTTGGGATGAAGCAAGCTACACCTTCTGATCAAAAATTTGTGTTTGATCTCTTGAATGGTCAAATATCTCCCTTGATACACTCTAAACCTTGTGCTATGCCTTTCTGTAAGAATTGGATTAGGTTTAGCTAAGGGTGGTCTAACATCCAAATAAATCCTTTAGATTATGTATCTGACATCATTTAATTATATGTGTGTAGGGAGACAAAACATTTGGCAAAAAAGTGTCTGTTTACAGACACAGAAAATAACAATAATACCTTATATCTTATAAAAGAAAAATAGATAAAATATTCTTTAGAAGAACAAATTCTCCATGAATACATTGTTACCTTGTGGTCTGATGTGAGCATGGCACTTATTCTTTGAAAAAACCTTCTCCAAAGATATTTCATTCACTGTCACTGTGGTATCACTGAAGCTCCTCTAGAATGGATGAGATAATCAGGTCTCTTGTTGCCAAATAGTTCAGTCTGTTTTTTCTTTTTTCATTTAATCAAGAAACATTCAAGTGATTTAGGACAGCTTCTCAGCAGGCTGTTTTTCCCTCTAAGTCATGAACTTCTTCAGTAATAGGTTCTCCCTGGAAATATCTGACCACTATGCCAATAAAACTGGCCACTCACAAAATAGACACTGATGATTGTGCTTACCTATCAGTCTAAAACTTTAAAACTTTTAGCTTAAAACAATGACTTTGTCCCTTAATGAGTACCACAAACAAAAAGTTTAGGTTTGAAATAACTAAATTAAATGTATTTTGCAAAAGCGCAAGTTCATAATCAAAGTTTTGTTGAAGGGCTAAAGAAAAAACAAAACTATAAATATAAAACTTTATCAATTACAGTGTTTATAATTAAATGTAAAATTTTCCTTTATGATACCCTAAAGAACAATTTTCAACAAACAATTGTTGAGAAAAACAAGTTTTCTGTACTTATGAACTGCTGCCAAGTTAGCGAGTAAAATTACAAAGTAACGAATTACTGTAATTATTATTTAATTATTATTGTGTCATTTTTCACTGGTGTCTCAATTCTAATGAAGCCAGGCCATGTCTTGAACCATGCTCATACTTTACTCTAGGTTGTTTCTTTAAAAGTATAGTTTTTAAATTTTATTTTATGTTATTTATTTACCTTTATTTAACCACAGAAGTCCTCTTGAGATTAAAAATCTCTTTTTCAAAGGAGCCCTGTTAAATGAAAGACAAGAGGACCTTGTTTGTGCAAAGCTGCTTTTTCCTTGAAAATTTGTAAATGAGTGAAAAATAAAAAGTAAAGTAACAAGTAGTAAATTACTTTTTCAAATAGGTAATGAGTAAAGTTATTTAGTTACAATTTTGATCCAGTAAAGTAAGTAAAGTAAAAAAATACTTTTTGGAAGTAACTTACCCAACACTGCTTAGCTTTTTTTGAAAGAACAAGTCTGGAAGAAATTCTCCAAAATGAAACACCATGGGGGATAGGGCTAAAGCATCTGTCCTAAGAGCATCAGAAACATTGCAAACTCAAATTTGACCTTGTTTATCATAAAACATATGAAATTACAGCAATGACGCAGCTCGAAAAACAGAATCCCCTTTATATCACCTTTGAAACAGTCCATTGCTCAGCGTTCAATGTTTTGCAGAAACTCAATCCAACCACAGGATTGATATCAGGACATTTAATTACAACTCAATAATATTGCTTTTGTGTGCACACATTTAACAGTCTGTGAAGTTGATCAATAAACAGATGTCAAACATTGGTGGGGAGCAGCATGGGAGTACAGGGCCCCTGTCTGCGGTGTCACCAAAGAAGTCTGCAGTACAAGTGATCATATTTTAGTAATGAATGGTGTTACCCACACACCTGCGGATCCAGCTGAGGAGCGAGGAGAGAGCTGTCGATATAAATCATAGATAGCTCTCACTGATGCCTCAAACTAAGGACCGATCTGTGAGACAGAAAAGTTCTGAGCAAAGAGGACATTTTCTATTAGAAGTAGTCACTGTGACAAAAAAAAGACAAAATTAAAAAGGGATAAGCAGCTTTCACTACCACTTCTTGAATTATTTTTCTGATTGTGCAGCCTGTGGATCAGAAAGTTAATTTAAAAAGGCAATTAAAGCAATTTAAGAATTTAGGAATTAAAGGGAGTTTTTTCAAAAGTAGAAACTGACTTTCCTTTAGGGAGTCTGTCATCCTGCTGAGCCCTGATATATATATATATATATATAAATGTTTACTTTCTTTATGTTTAGAAATCAGGGCCAAAAAACTATTTGAGAAACTTAGAACAGCTCCATTATGCCTCTACAAGAATGGTGGAAAGAGGTTTGATGAACAAATAAGCAACACAGGTTGAAGAAAAAAATGTGATGTTTTTTTCAAAATGCTTTCTCATTATTGTAAAAGATGTAAAGCAGAGGCAGGAAGATCAGTCCAACTCAAATATTGGAACAAAAACATAATCACATGCCCTAATGACACCCCACGTAGAAAGGACTTTTACTGTGGATGACAGCGTTTTAATCAGACTGCTCTTACAAGCAAATTACAGCATTCTTTGAAGTGGGATCTCTCATTTTTGTGTTGCTATATTATGCATTGTTTTTTTTTGTAAAAACAACATTGGCAGTTTTATAAATTCATATTCCATTTTCGGTGCAAAGATAAAGCCCTTCCAGACAAATACCTTTAACAACAACATTCAAACTCACTAAAGTGGGAGCTGTTGCGTTTATTTATTGAAAGTTGCCATCTCCCAGTTTCTGCTCTCAGAACAGTCCAGGGACTTTTTTGATTTGTGTTTTCAATTACTGTATGTTCAGCCACAATAGAAGCGTTAGCTGCGTTAGAAACATTAACCACGATAAAACTACAAAAGAAGTGTTAGTCACATTACTGTATTCACAACACCTGTAACTCCCAACCTTGATTGACCTTGATTCTGCTCCAACTCTGTTTGTCTGCCCCCTGCCCCGACCCACGTCTGAATCATGATTACCAAAGCCTGACCCCTGAAACTGCTATGCTCATGATCAACCTCTGCCTACCCGACCCTCTTTAGCTCTACTGACTTTTAGTTGTGTCTGACTCCTGCCCTGTCAACACGCCTGTTCAATAAACATGCTGTACGTGGAACCAGATGTCTGCCTTTCTGTTCGTAACAGTTTACAACTTGCAATAAAACATACATTTTGTAACCTGTATAACCGTGTAACCCTCAAAATTGCTTCGACATCAGTAAACATGACCAGAATTAATCTACATTTAGGATGCTGCGAATTATGAGTCACACTGTCAATTTTGGAAAAAAATTAAGGGGTTTATGTATGCCTTATAGAGCAGAAAATATGATAGTTCGATGTTGTCATGGATAATTAAATCTTTTAAGACTAATATTTTCTAAGAACAAGAGGATTACAATTCCTTGAGGCAATTTGAAAATAAGTAAGGGAGATACATCACCAAGATGGAAACATAAGCATTTGTCTTTTCAGAAAAACTTTTGACTGCACTAGATTGGCAAATTGTCCAAGGTGTTTTCCACCCCTGCCCCAAAAGTAGCTGAGATAAGCTCCAGAAAGCAACCCCTGTGATCCTGCACAGGACTAAGCGGGTTTTTAAAGATGGATGGATGGAAGATTTGAACATGTCTCTGCAGATCAGAGTAGAAGAGTTTGTTTCTGTTAGTTAGTTTCTGCAGAGTTGCAGTAGTTACGGTAATTAGAAATTCGTCTCTGAGTAGGGTTGGGCACCGATTGGGTTTTATTCAGTTTCGGTGCCAAAGCAGTTCTTTTGTTTCCGATTTCGGTTATTTTTCGGTGCCGATTTCGGTACTTCCGTAATCAAAGTAATGCCTGCCTCTTCCCAAATCCGAAGCAGAA
This sequence comes from Oryzias celebensis, assembly GCA_014656515.1. Lineage (NCBI taxonomy): Eukaryota > Metazoa > Chordata > Actinopteri > Beloniformes > Adrianichthyidae > Oryzias > Oryzias celebensis. Next base: position 15,978,186 of record BNCR01000012.1, read on the forward strand.
CAGCGACAAACAGGTGCAGAATCCGCAGATTGCCTGAATCTTTTTCTTTTCCTCTTTTTTCATATTCATAAGTCAGTGGTGCACTATGTCTGTTTACTAAGTAAAAATGCTGTGTTTACGCTCTCATTCCATGTGGACAAGTTGTGTTTACGTCAGAGCATGGGGCATTATCAGGAGAGTAATATGTTATTCACCCAAAATAGAATGACTGCTGCAGCTGTGACAATCGTCCCCATCAAGTGAATTTTGAGCTTAATTTTCCTAATATACAGTATAATCATTTATCATAATTCATCATCATCATAATATATATTATAATTTCTCACATCATGAGAAAAATGCCACAAGAAGAAGTTAAAAACACCAAAAAAAACATTTTTTATCAGAGTTGGTCTTTAACTAATCTTTGCGAGAAAATGTTATAGCTTTTTCTGAACTAAAAGTCATTTTCTCGCTGTAGAGAAATGTTTTAGACTGACTTTGGGACACATAGGAATGATCTGTGCAGACTAATGCTGAAACTGTCCTGCAGAATCCCATTGGCCCGTCAAAGGTTTGAAGGCTCAAGGAATCATTACATGCAGAGCTGCAGCCTTGTTAAAGTAAAAGTCAGACATTGGTTTTAAAATGATCACCAACCGACTTCACAATATAACTATCTTACAAAACAGGCGTAGACAAAAATAAGAATGGTAACCAAAGAGCACTCCAACAACATTAAAGGTTACCTCCAAGGTTACAATGCATTAGTGTCAAATCTCACTACCCATCACTGTCTTAGCCAAAGTTGACTTCATGAGAGGCAACCAAGGAGGAAATCATTGTTGAAAGTAAATCATTGAAAAATACTATGATCTGACACAATGCATTTTGACAAACCGCAAAGCTTCTGGGAAAATGTCCTTTGGACAGATGAAACAAAACAGAAGTTTTTTGGCAAGAACAGCTCTTTGTTTGTGGTCTGTCGTGCTATGTTGCATCTGGTCTAAGGTGTCTTGAATTTGTGCAGGTTTAAAGACGATCAAGGTTTCTGAGGTGTGATAAGGTGTCTGTGAGTTTGCTTCCAGCGGCAGGTTGTGCCTTAGCCACATGGTGGGGTACTGGGGTTGACGTACTGTGGGTTTTGAGGTTATCTGGGGTTGTAGTCAAGTGCAGTCACATTTTAAAGGGAGCACAGGTGTGGATTGCACTTTGTTTGTAGCTTGTGAGGCCACCTTAAAACCCCATTCCATATTTTTATCTATTGAAAATTTGTTCTCTGTGGTCTTTTAAATATAATTATGCTGTCTTGGGGAAAAATATAAAAAGTCTGTGTCCTTCCTAGGACAAACTTTGCGCAGTAGTTCATCAGAAACTCGCCTCTGAGTTATGGGCAAGACTGTTGGCGCAAAAGTAAAACTCTGCTGGTATCCCATGATCCTTTTGTTTATACACCAGGCTTGGTGGCAGGGAAGTAAAACATTTAATAAATAAACTGAAACATGACAAAAACCATGGAGAAACAAAAAGGTGACAGAGCAGATGACCTCACAAGGATTAACTGAAAACCAGAAACTTATATAGGCTGAGGGTAGTTAACAGAAGTGAAGACAGCTGTGGATGATAAACCTGAAACTGGTGACTGAGGGACAATTAAAAAAAAACAGAACATGATCAAAAAGCACAACAAAATCTAAACTAAAGTTCACAATCCTGACAGTACCCCTCATCCAAAAACCTGGGAGGAGGGAACATGTCCAAAACCTGTGTGTGAGGTATCAGAACCCCTCCTCATGAACAGACATGAAGAGGAGGAGTCTCAACAACTCTCCCCAAGGTCAGGAAACATAAATGAGAGCAGCCTCGGCGACCCTCCTCTGGAACAGGACATACAGCCAAGGGGGATGAGCGGCGACCATCTTCAGGGATAGGGACCATGAGGGACCTGCCACTGAAGCAAAAGGTCTCTTGCTGGATCCAAAAGTTCACAATCTTGACAGAACTTACTCAACATTGTCATTATGGGGTGTTTTTCAAAGATTTTTTTCAGAAAGAAGACTGATTTTATCCAGTTTAAAATAAGGCTGTGACATAATAAAATGTGGAAGAAGTGAGGCGCTTTGAATACTTTCCGGATGAACTGTACATTTGTTGCTCATGCGATTTTCGCTTTACTTGCTAACTATATGGTCTATGATCTTAAAATTTCATGCAGACCACCTGTGTGGCCCTTACAGATTTACCTATTTTTTGCCCGCAGATTGCCCTTAAGGGCAGTTGTGACTAAGGTATGGAGCATACCAACAGAGTAATGTCCCCAAACCCAAATCGGAACACTGAAGAAAAGCAAAGACAAAAACTGTTCTGAAGACACCTTCTATAAGTTCTGCTTGCTGTCCTATACTATAATCTGCACTAAAGATCTGAATCAGGCTGAAACAGACACTATTCAAACTTCAAACAATCTACGCAGTTCATAAAGGGGGAGTGTCCTAAATAACTGTTGACATGTACAGAGGTGTTACTATTAATTAACAATTTGAAAGAAACTTTTTATTTTATTTAGTTGATTTACAGTAAATATTTATTTCAAATTATAAATTTAAAGTATATATGCAGGTTTTTTAAGAACTCCGTGTCCTATTTCATAAAAAGCTGACCTTTTTTTTTTTTTGTTTATGTTCTGTTTTTGATATTTTGTATTAGAAAAAGTGCATTACCATCTTTAAACAGTGTTCATTTTCATAGTAATTGTGTTTTTGTATTTGTGGCTCACAAAATGCATATGTGGCTTTAAAAAACTGCCTCAAATTCCCTCAGCTTTCTTTAACAATCTTTTGATTACAGGCTGTAAAATTGCTGCACATTCTAAGCCAAACAATGCATGTCGTTGAGCATTGAAGTTATAGCCAAATCAGGTAAGGGTTCAGAGGGATGCAGCTGCAGAAAAGCTCCTCCTAACAATTTTGAATTTTACAGCGTTAACATGACTAATGGGAATGATGGGACAACTAATTAAGTATAGTGTGAATACAAATTACACAAAGCTTAAATGATGTTATTAACATGAACGTTTCATCAATCACTGCCTCTATTGTCAAGCAACATCCCAATCTGCTCATATAAATCGTCTTACCCCTAAGTGGCTTTACAACATGTTGATCGATGCTATGGAATATTTATTTATCCTGAGGCTTTAATTTATTTTATGGCGATAGACAATAAATTCTGTCACTTTATTTCCCTTTAGCAAGATGAGACTGAAACAAAATGCCATTGAGTCAGATTTATATTCTGAGAGAAGAACTTTTTTTTTGCACACAGATGTATGATTTTTATCAGTCAAATGAAAGCATTTATAGTGACAACAATGTCAATGAGACCCAACTCCAATGGAAATTGTATTTCTAATGTTTTTTAATACGTTCTTGTGGCATTTATGTGATGATGGTGGACATAAATGAAGAAAATTAAGCTCAAAATTGAATTTCTTAGGATTTCTTTTTTCAAATTGTTGTGAATCAGGGGCAGATGAAAAATGCCATTGAAATAAGCTTGTAATAATGACGTAGAAGCTACATTCACCTCCATTCTGGTGCATCCAGTTGTAGACAACTGGATCCATCTAAGTCTTTGCTTACCTCGTCCGAACTGGCTTCTGACTCAAAACTCCATGGTTGGATAGGTCCAATATTTCTCACCATTTTTGTTGAACCAGTTATGTAGGTTGGGGTTGTGAAGGGCTGTAAGATAATGGTAGGCAGTGTAACATTTACTGTTTAATAGAACTTAACTGACCGAGTGTGATATCACCTGTAGAAAAAGTCTTATTTCTGTCTCCAGGGCAATAAAGCCAATTCAGTCGCCTTTTTTTTTTTTTTTTTTTTGCAATATGGACGTTGCCATATTGAAGCCAGATGACACTGGTTTGAGTTGGTCTGAGTCAACATTTTATTGGCATCTACTGTCACCAATTAGGAATAAGTTTGTTTGAAGTCCACAGCCCTTCCACTGAAAGCGAGCTCTGGAGAATGTGTCAATCAAATGTTCGAGGTGGGAACACCAGATGCTTTTACTGAGGCAACTGATTGGTCAGTCTATAACTTGATCAACTTGCGATTAAAAAAAAAAACCATCATGAAAAAAAATTGGATTAGCAAGAACATGTCCAAAAAAGATATCAGAGCAAAATGCTTATTCTGACAAATATAACAAGTAATAGCTGTTTATTTCTTAAAAGAAGTCTAAATGATTTTGGCTTCTTGGAGCCAGCAGGTGGTTCCTGTTTGAAATGTGAGGAGGGAGGTGCCACTAAGTCCAGTTCTCATAGTCCTAAGCTGCGTTTACATGGACACAAGTTATCCGAAAAAAAACCTGATCAACATAAAAATGCGTAATGTAAACACCCCATTCAGAATACTCTGGATTGATTAGAATTATTCTTTCAAATATTCTTTCTAATTGAGATAGGTGGATTATGTCAACCCATTCTCACTCCCAAGTCGTCCCATTCTGACGCATGGGTAAGGACCCTTCTGTGTCACTTTTGATGTTTTGGGTGTCCCCAACTCATTGTTTTTTGACGCGCTGGCTCGACCAGACCCCTGATTTAATTGGATCAAAAAACAACGATTTGGGGACACCCAAAGTGTCAAAAGTTGATGCCAGTGGGACACCCAAAATGTCAAAAAGTGACACGGAGGGGTCCTTACCCATGCGTCAAAATTTGACTACTTGGGAGTGAGAATGTGTTGGTTATGCCAATTGTTGATCCGATCGTGGTGCATGTAAACAATTATTCTGATTGTGTGTCATTACTGCTCTTGCTTTTACGGTATGCATAGATGGTGTGGTGGTCCGGTGGAGACTTTGGAGCACAAACAAGACCAACCTGCTGCTCCACGCGAGAGAACCTGACTTGTAGCTTCATGTCTGTGAGCAGAGGAGGCTGCGTGCACTCCAGAGACTCAGGAGAACCTTGTTTTCCGAGAGAAATGTGTCTCAGAGCAGCTTCAGAAAGGTGTGTGAGCTGGCGGAGGCTGCTTTTGAACGCGGAAATGTCGCTCCGTGCAGTCTCTTATCCTTTAAGTATCCGAAAGTTTGGCACACGTAAATGTTTGTTATAACTGTTCGTCTTTCAGGGTCCATGTACACAATTCTGTTCTAATTCGATCTTTGATCCGATCTAAGACATTTTGCACATGTAAACTCAGCTAATGGCCTATAAACAGACAGGAGGTGAAGGTGGGCCTGCTCCACACCAATGGTCCCGCTCACAACCCAAAAGCAAATTTCTAAAGAACTCCTGCCATTCTAAGAAAAAGAAACAGATTTTTATTATTTTGGCTAAAAACGGCATAATCATTATTAAAAGACCACTGGGAACACATACAACAGGTCAAGAATGATTGGTGTGAGACTTTACAATGTGATTCTGAAAACATTTTTAGAGGAAAGTCCATCTGAAAAAACGTTTTTATGTTAAATAATTTTCCTTTTTGTATTAGTTATTTATTTTTATTTTTTTACAATGATGGATAATTACACAAAAACCTGTAAGGATTTAATAATTAAACTCTAGGATTTTGATACATTCTATAGTATACATACAAATTTAAATAAATAAAATATTATTAAATATTAAATATTTAATAAAATTATTAGTAGTAGTACAATATGTTGTCTTATTATTATATGGCTGTGTTTAGGTAATTCCTTTGAGTTGTTTTTAAAAAATATATTTCTTTATTAGATAATTATTGAGAAGTTAACACAGTAGATGGCATTAAATGAATGAATAAATGAATGATTGTAGTCATTTTCGAGCATTTTATTTCGGTTTTCCTTCAGGAAACTCCAAGAGGTTTCATGCTAGCTTACGCGCTACATGCCCGCGCGCGCAGCTGCTGCTTTCATTTTTTTCTCTCATTTTAATTTTCTTTCTTTCTCCCCCCCCCTCGCTGAGAGTCAGCTACAGAGCGCGGAGCTGGCGCCTCCAGCCAGAGGGATCCTACCTCTGAAGGACTTCAGACGGGAGGAGGACGCCGCCTCCGCTCGACTCAAGAGTGTCGGTGCTGTAAGTTTTGCCGGAAAACAAAGTGCACCGATGGACTCCGCTGCTTCAGTGCCTCTTCTTTTCACGGGCTTTACATCTTTGCGCTCAACTGTAAGGTAGACTTTCTCGGGGGACATTTTTTTTTAATATTTTGATTTATTATTTTTTCCGGTATCGGTTTGTCATTTATCTCGTGAATGCGGCCGTCAGCTTCAAAGCCCCGCATGAAGAGCCTGTCATAGGGAATCAGGATTTCTCTGCTGCTGCTTCACGTGTGGATGAGGAATATGTCCCTTAAGATGCTGCTCTTGCTGCAGATTCTGAGCTGTCTGCCCCCAACTGAAGCGGCTCCTTCTCTGACCACCGAGCAGCTGGACATGGGGGTGGTAAGTTTTCCACCTTTTTTCCCCTGCTTAGTCCCTAAAAAAAAGAACAAAAACCGGTAGGTTTGGAAGTTTTCCCAAGTCTTTCCCTTGTAGTCTTGTTGTTTCATCCTTCTTCTCGTGGATTCTCTTGAACATAAGCTAAGGGAAAGTGTCCCCAAAAGACTTGATCTGAATTTTAAGGTGGCTGCAGTCCATAAAGCACATGGATCAAGATTACTAAGACCTTTAATCCTTAATAAATAGTATAAAAAGATACCCTACAGTTTGATTTAGGTTTGATTCTCTAATAAACCTGTGAGCGCATGGAAAAGGGACCAAAAGCATGGTTAAAACTAAGCATCCCCTGTATACGTTTATGGAAATTTGCAGCACCCATGACTGATGATGCAATTTTAAGTGCAGCTATTAAAACAACAACTGGATAACTTTAGGGATTGACAGCTGACAGCTCCAGATTTCCTCAATTGATTCCTCTTCCATTAGCTGTTACAGTAAAAGTTGTGTTTGAAACCTCATAAATAAATGTTTTTCCTGTCTTAACAGAAACAGATTGTTGCCCTAACTGTTCACCTGCAGCACATTATTATTTACTTTTACTAAGAAACATCAATTTCTTTTTCTTTCTGTTGTTTATATCCCAACTTCACTCTCTGCTTTGACTTCGTGTACTTTTAAACTTGTCTTTATGATGCTTTTACATCCATTTGAAACCATTATGCTGTTTTCTATTTTGGTTTTTTTTTGTTTTACATCTTGCAAAATATCTTTGCCTAGATTTATGTAGGTCGTTGTTTTTCCCGCAGTTCAGGATGACAAAACTCAAGGTAAATAGACTACTTTCCCTCAGAAAAGCTTGATAATTAAAAAGCCTACTCATCCCCAAAACCATGAAGTTTAGTCCACCCACGCGTTCTTTGTGTAGAACCCTGAAAAGTTATTGCTGAAGCAGATGACAAGCGACCTGACACCAAGACATCATTTATTGTACTTTAGTTCTGAATCAATTGCTTAAGCTGTGGAAAAGGTCAGTTTGGCCACATCTGAAAGAAATTTCACCAGTACTTGTGACATGCTTCCCTTTTACCATTTAACTTTGTCTGTCAGGATGTCTTGGTTATTCGTCACACATTAAAAAGAGAAAACTGAGACAAAATTGACATTAAAAATAAAAATGCAGCAGTTCTGGTTTGAAATGGCAAATGTTGCCAAAAAAAGATAATGTACCGCTTGATTTGGCTTGTTTTCACACTGCACTCTTGAGAATGGACCAAATGTTTCATACATGTCATGCAATTAAAACAGCTGGTCATTTGAGGGCAGTATTGGCCAAAACAAATACAAGCTAGTAAGAAAATAAGATGACCTAGTTAATGCTAGTTAATGTTAAACTGATAGATAGAAATGAAGTGTTACTGAATGGTTTTATTCCAGTTGTCCCACTTTTATCATAGGAGTTGCGGTTAAAAAATTAACCCTCTTATAGATGAAACGCCTGATGTTTAGGTAGCAAAAATACTCACTTCACACTTGATATGCTTTCCCAAACAGGCATTAACATTTTCACACTTTTCTCTCTTGTTTAAACTCTAAAAGTTAAAAGAACTAAATCCAGTATTATAGAATGAAACCCACGACCTTCTTTGCAAGCTAATTCAATACTGGAGACATGGCATGGAGAAGGTTGATTGACAAAGGTCTACAGCCAATCAAGAAAAAGTTGTGCTTTTTACATGCTCTTAATTTTAGTCACAGGTAAGTTTTAACTCACGTCTACTAGGGCTGGGTGATATATCGATATAAAATAATTAATTAAAATTTTTTTGTTTTGGACCCTTAGGGTTCTGTTGACCTGAGTCAAGTCATCCGTCTCTCGCAACGAGCAGACATGAAGGCAACAGCCAGCAGAGGAGCTTCTTTTACAAGGCAGAGGGAAAAAAAGCTTGTTGCGCAATATTTACAAGCGCAAACAACACGCAAAGCGCCCCCTACGCCAACTCCTGTCACTTCTGTACACTTTTCCGTGTAGCATTTAGCTTAGGCTGATGGAGCAGCAGGTCGTGGCGGTTTTAACGGGATTTGAACAGAAATGGAGGACAAACAAGCCTGACTAAAAGCAGCAACAGATAGTTAAATAAGAATAAAAGTAGAGAATAAGAATTAAAAAAGTGTTGATTTGGAGACAGCTGTGTTGCTGCACACTGATGGTACAACGCTATGCTATGCCAGTGAGCTGTGCTGCTTGTTGCAAACTGGTCAGACCATGTTTTTGGACTTTAAGATGTGTCGAATAAAAGCAACAAACTTGATTCATAGGACATTAATTAAAAACTGTATTTTCTAAATACAATAAAAGAAATTAATCCACTTTGAAAAAAACATCAACAATATGCAACATTACAGAGGCATTTTTTGAGCTGAACCGCTCCAATGAGAACACTGTAGCTTTAATAACATAATTGCTAGAATCCAAAACATTATAATGTTTTTAGGATGTTTTTTTTGTTATGACTTCATTTAAAAATGAATCAACTGGAGGCAGAATAGGGTAGAGAGCATTTTCTGTCAATCCACTCCCTTTTAGTAAATCTGCCCTTGTTTTCTCAGCTTGTTTTAATTCGAGTTTACAGTTAGATGACATTAAAGACGTGTTAATACTATTTAAATCTTTCTTTAGGCTATTTAATTTTCTTAAAAAAATCATAAAATGTATTTTTATTCTCCATAGGCTGTACCGTATGTCAGTGGTTCAGAATACAGGTGACTGAATGAAATCCCTCTCCTCATATGGCACACAGGGGCTCTGTTTAGCTGTGCTAAAAAGAAGAAACAACTTATTTGGGATAGAAAATAAACACTTCATAAACTGTGTGAAAATTCCAAAAGCAAAGACCAAAGACTGATTAAAAATCTGAGTCACTTAAAACAGTTATTATCTGGTGTTTTCATTATGTTGTGATGTCCTCTCTCATTCCCTTCAGCACATATATATATATATATATATATATATATATATATATATATATATATATATATATATTTTAATAACACCTATAGTTTTTCTATGTAAAATAATATAATGACAAACTTATAGCATCAAACCACACGCAACAAAATTAGTTTGAATGTTGTAGCTGTCAAAAGTGGGTTAGTGACAAATCCGTTTAGACATCTGAAACAGACACAGTCATATGCGAGAAGTGTTTTTATGAGATGCTTAAACTAGCGGTAGCTCACAAAACACCTGCTGCATTTATCTACAAACATGTCTTACAGCTTGTATTTAGTTGAACTTTGTGTTTGAGCAAATTTCCAAAGGAGATGTTAAAATAAAATAGTTTTTGTTAAATATATTCTGTGATTTCTATTTTTTTCTCAAAGAAAGTAAAAGGAGTGAGAAAAAAAAACAATTGAAATTAACCCTTTAAAGCCTGAACAATTAAATAATTGACAGAAAATTCCAATTCTTTAGATTTGGAGCCTCTATTGGTCCCTCTGAACAAACAAGCAAAAAAAAATCTTTTTTACGTATAAATTTAATTTATATACAAAATATAATTTTGTATCATATTTGATACATCAGGTCACACAGCTCAAATATATATATTTTTCCTGAGCTAACTAATAAATAACTAAAAAATATTAAAAGACAAAAGAAAAAAACAAAACAAAAAAAAAAAAAACCAAGAAATTTGTATCTCCATTCCATTCCCCTTGCGGAGGGCTGACAGACTCATGTAACAACTATGATACGTCCTGCTTTGAAGGGTTAAAAATCGAATTTTGTGTGAAAAAAATATTAGATTTTATTTTTTGGCCATATCTATAACATTTACCAAAGAATCAGGTGAAATATCTAAAAATGTATTGGAAGAACCCAGTATTCAACATTGACCTATGTGAAAACCATTTTACTGTCTAAGCTGACTTAATTCCAAATACCATCATTTCCTCTTACAGTGTTTACAATAATTATGCACTGTGTGGTAATTTTTTTCCTCATGCTTTTCAATTTCTGCTCCACAATGTGTCCTTGAACGCTATTATATTGTTCAAATCCGTCTTCATTATGTTAAGTTTCCTTCAAAGCATGGGTTTTCTCATGTTACACTAAGCCCTCCCTCATACACATGCTCACACACAACAACACACAAACTGACCAAAGGAGTCTAATGCTCCAAAAAGCTGCTAAAAATGACTGATAGAAAATAATAATTGTGTAAATGTAATTAGATCTATTGCTGTGAACAAACCAACTGTCAAAAGACTCCAAATAATACTGTACAATTGCACCTAACTATTGTCCATATTGTAATTAATAATGTGTTTTTTTTTAAAGTTCGATACTAATGTGTAATAGCAAATATTATGCAGGTAATATTGTTTTTTCATTTCCTTTGAAGATTGTAAAATCCTTGATAAAATGGTGAAAAATACTCAAACGACACACTTTAAAGCAGCTGTTAAGGATCCTTCAAACTGTTTCCTTCTTTGTTCACACTATCTCAGATTTGCGATTGTGGATATCCAAGAGTTTGGAAACTCAATAAAGGCCTAATATTACTAGAACAGCAGCAGTATTGTGCTGTAAGACTTAGATAAACTCTTCTAGAGAAATGAATAACAATTGTATGACTAGCGTGGTGGTGCCACCACGTCAAACGCTTTTATCATATTAGAGGATATAATAAAGTGGAAGCTTTTGTGCTATTGTAGACTGAGAGATGTGATCTACAAAGTCTCTGTTAAGCTTTTTTTTATTGTTATTGTATCTACAACGTACAGTCTTTATATGTTGGTCTCTGTAAATGGAAAGTGCACCACATTTGTTTCTGTGGCCTTATATTTAAGAAGCTTCTACTCGGAGGTCAGGTAGTTTATGATCTGAAAAGCATTTTTTTCCTCCGTGTAAAACCACATGTTTTTTCCACATCCTGTGCTAAAGAAACCCCATTCTGACAGGTAAAGGATGAATTTTTTATGATTTAAATTAATAATGCTTGCTTAATGCTGAAACCCCTGTGACTTGAATGAAATTTGCAGCTCATAAACCCTCTGATTTAGCACTTTTATATTCTTGCTTTTAAGACTTTTCAGCATTGAAAAGGTGTTTTTGGATCTGAGTGAAGCTATTCACTATTATCACTATTACTTTCAGTATTAGAAGCGGTAGTCTGTTGTATATGTACTGAAAAAGTCGTGATAGATTTAAATGAAATATTTATTTAATTGTCCTCTTCAGCTTTTGCCTAGCCTGGGAGCTTTTTATGGGATATGCTATGTTCACACTGGGCTTGAAAGCATGTGTTCAAGTGACCACTTGCAATGAAAAATCGATGTAACCGCGTGTATATGCACATTTCAGGCTTCAGCGTTCAAAACTCTTGCGTTCATGTGTTGCTACGCAAGATTTTAAATTACTTTTCAATCTCTATGTAAAAAAATGCGTGGCAATTGAACCCGTGTTAAAGGTTAAACTAGTTGAACTTTGACCAATCAAGGTCTTGGATTTGATAGTGATATATTTGCAGTGTTGTTTTCAATGCATGGATATGGCTTGTTTTTTGTTGGTTTTTTTTTAGGAAAATTTAATTGCATAAAAGTAATTTATAAATGGTATGAATAAATCTTTACTGTCATCTAACTGTAAACTCAAATTCAAACATGCTGAGAAAACAAGGACTGATTTAGTATCGATTTCCTAATTCTGCCTCCAGGTGATCATATTTTAGAACAAATCATAGCAAAAAAGACCTGAAAACAGTATAATGTTTTGGGTCATTGTGATTATACATCATTATTGACATTAAAGCCGCAGCTTTAAGGAGGCAAGAGGATTGAACACAACATCTGACTGGTCACAGTTTTTAGGGTAACACAGACTGTGAGGCTACACAGACGCTGCTAAAACACAGTAGAGTCAATTCTGTCATTAATTAGAAAATAACGTTTTTATTAATGCCCTATGAATAAATCGTGTATTTATCCACCACGTCTTAAAGCCCGGTCAGTGAAAATACTGTTCGACTTTAAACCGGACCGTGATCCCACAGGACACTTCAGCTAGCTAGTACCATAGCATTAGTGGCTAACAAGCTAGCATCAGAGCATTAGTGTCTAACAACAAATGTGTCCAAATCAACACATTTTATTAACCTGTCTGTTGCTTCTTTAAATGAAGCAGCTTTATCCTCCAGTTCTGACTGGATCCTGTTGTAAATCTCCACATAGTCTGCTGTTTCATCAGCCAAATTAACCGCTGCACAGGTGAAGTGACCGGATGGTGCTGTGTCTTGCATCGCTTGATTATATATCTCATGTGCAGACGGTGGAGAAAAAAAGAGGACAAAAGAAATTCACCAGAAGAAGAGCTAATAAACATGACTAAGTTTACACAAACATTTACTCTTCATTTGGTGACTAACCCTCTAACTTTTACTCGCCAAAGAAGAGAAAATGCTTGCGACTAGCGTGTATTAATTTCGAACCCTTCAAAATAAAAGTCTATTGCAATAGGCTTATTTTACTTTCGATAAAAAGTACTTTCGCGATATCGCCCAGCCCTAAATGCATTCTGTTTTTTTTCTATTGTCTTTCATGTAAAGGACATATTGATTTGCATTTTGCTTATGTTGTAACTTTAAGGGTTGCTGTGAGCTGGCAGATGGGCCACACAGGTCATCTCTTTATGCGTCCTTTACCTACATTCAGACTGCAGGTCAAAATGCAAAGTTCACATCTGTTGGTTAGGAGACCTTTTTTGTTATGTGTATCATACTTTTAATGTGGTTCTGACACTACTGTGAACAGAGTAGAGCAGTGGTCTGTAACCTTCAACACCAATACAAGAAAATCTTTATATGCTTATTGAGTTGTTTACCTAAAGAACTTTGTCTCTGTTGTGCAGCAGATAAGAATATGTACTTTCATGTTATTTTAATAAGGACAAGTTATTTCAGTGGATTGCAGCTTGCCATCATTTTACTCATTTAAGCTAAATTTTAAAGCTTAAATAACTCAAATAAATTTATAAATAACTACTAATATTAAATAACTTGGCACCTTTTTTCCCACCTATTGTTTGCATTTTTCTATAAAGCCATAGAACTCCAATGGATTCATCGAAGAACAGCATGTGGCTCCAGAGCCCCAGGTAGAAGACCCCTGGACTTTGATGGATCTGCATGTATAACACACGCAGCTCAGAATACATCATCATTCAAACTTTTCAAGATGATTACAAATTTGCTCAGTAAATTTTCATTTGTTGTTCTGTGGAAAATTAAGAAAAAAATAAATAAGATGTAGTCATAAGAAATTATAAGAAAAAAAAATACTTTTATAAAACCAAGACAATGTGTCTTCCCATAAATCCTTACAGTTGAAGTTTTCTAAGTAACATTCAATTATTTTTTTTAATTAAATCATCAACTGACAATTGACTTAAGTGAATGTGAAGACGGGGGGTTATAGTGTTGCCGCTCTTTGGAGGCTAATTCTCTACTTTTTTCCAACTGCCAAATTGATTTGCAAGGAAGTATTTTACTTCTTTCTACATTAATATGAGTTATATAATTGAATCTTAATAAAACACATCAAATATACTTTTCTAGACTAGATTGTGTTACTACTCCCAACCAGTACCCAGCCATGCTACCTACAGAAGTAAATGTGGAATCAGTGACTAAAATGTTCTTTGTTGAATTTCTCTTCTTTGTTGGGAGTTTTGTGAATCACAGGTGTGTGGTTGTGTCTCATACAACGTTTAAGGAGCAGTTCACACATTAAAGAGCTTATTAAAAAAAACTACAGCTTACAGCTTGTAGTTTTTTGTGTTAAAAAACAAACTTATTTCAGTCTGATATTTACTTCTTTTTTGACAATATTTGAAGCTTATCTAAAGAAGAAGTCTGATTAGTGGTAAAAAAAAAAAAAACCTGAGTATGTGACATCCATTCTCAGCACTTGACCCATCTCCTGAAAAACCAGTGGCTGCAAGGACAGATGTGTCTTGGAATCGTTTGGTGGTTTTACCCTCCAATCCCTCCCCTGATGCTGAGTGTTAAACAGAAGCATTTGGTCCCATTTTTAGAGGTTTTGATGCTGATCACTTTTGGTGAACAAGGAAAATAAATAAGACAGGAATTTTAAAATTCACAAATTTTTGATTTGTTAAACTTTTTTTTTAAATTAAATTAATGTTAAGGACAGTGTTCTGACTGAGACAGATGGTTTGAGCTCAGGATCTAAGACTAAAAGACAGCTTTAAGTAGCAGGTCTAGAATCAAAGTTTGGGTCATTTGAATTATTGTGATTGCAGGTTGTAAAAAAAAAAGCAATTAAAATTTCAACAATCATGTAATTGAAAGAAGTAGTTGAAAACCAGCAACATTTTTAAATTTAGATCAAGTCACAAAATGACTTGGATAAACTGAAAAAGTAAGTTTCTTGCATGAGGTTAATATAAAAAAAATATAAACACAGCAACTTTGTAAAGTCACAAAAATTTGAGAAATGTGAACATACAAGGAAGTTACAAAATAAGCTTTTGGTACTAGAAAGATCCCAGCTAAAAGATCAATTTAGCTAAACCTTATTATAGAGGGAAGCAGGTATAGAGTTTCACACTTTGTCTAACCATGCGTTGACAAAAAACGACGTGGTTTAGGCTAGGTCTGTTACAAGTATCCAATAACACTTATATCTGTGATCTATTCCAGAAAAATCAAGTATGTTGATTCAGATCTCCTTTTCTAAATAAAGTAATACATTATGGTGTTAAAAATAAATATAATTTAATTTTCATAAATCCAGTAAAAAGACATTGATCAGTCATTGATCTATATGTTTGATCTTGATTTGCGTATCAAATCGGATTGCCACATAAGTAATGAACCACATCTATACCTTTAGCTACTGTCAGTTACATCTTTTTTATTTTATTTTCGGGAAAATCTGTCAAAGCAGTCTTATTAACTCCAGGTTTTGTTCACCATAAAAGACGGTGACAACCCTAAACTGGGCATTGACGGATTTCTTGTCCAGCATGAAGACACACAGAGCATTACTCTGCACCACTGGAGGGGCTGTAAAACAGATATGAAATGATTGAACGCATTATTCAGTTTTCACAGAAAATATATTTTTGAGTGCATTTGTGCATACATGTGTGACTGGTATTAAGTGCTATGCTTTCTGGATGTAAAAACAAACAAATGAACTTCTATCAATCATCTGAAGGGCTACTAGTGGTGTCAAGTCATCACACGCTTTGGATTGTGTGTCTGTTTTTTTATGGTGTGTGTCTTCACAATAACTTGACTTTGAGTGGACTAAAAGTTCAGTTGTTCACTAAAAAAAACAGATAAAACATGTTCATTTCTTTTCTATGGTTCCTCTATCCAGTTATGTCTTTCACTGCATAGTTTATACTAGCAACCATAGCCCTGGAGGGAACTGAGTCATAACAGCTAAAATGTTATGTGATCTTCGTGCTCTGCTCATCGTGTTACGGTCCTCTTGAGGACTATTTGCTTCAACAAAACTCGACTTCCTAGAGAAACTGTTTACCCAATCCAACAGGCTTCCCTTTTGATAAGAGGATGTGAGTTGACCAGATTAGCAGCTGATAAATTCCCTTAATTACTCTTCACCTTGCCTCTGTTGGAATTCAGTTCAGGGTAAAAAGCTGAAACGTTCACAGCTGAGAAATAAGCTCAAAACTTTGAGAAAAGGTGGAACAATTACCAGATAATTCCATTTTTTATTCAGTTACGCAGTTTAATTGATCAAAATGTAAAATAAACTAAATGTATCAAAATTTAAAATAAACTGACATTGAATTTTGTAAGCTTGCAGATGTTTCTCTCCTCCACCACTTGCAGTACAAGAAATATTCTAAATAAATAATCTTAGTATTTCATGAAGGAGTAATTTGAATGGAGTAAAATATTCAAATTTCCCCCCCAAAATGCACAAAAATTATTTTATTACAGAACAAAGTTAGTTATTACAACTCAAAATCCTCTTAATTTTATGTGGCTTTAAAAAAAAAGTCAAAACTTATTTTGGTTATTCTACATGGATTCAAATTAAATGATAGTTGGAAAATAGCTTTAACTAATACCTATTATTTGTTTACTAATTAGGTCAGTGAGTTGCAACCTTGTGATCTGTGGAGAAGCAGAGCAGCAACTTGTGTAGCATTTGGCACCAACATAAATTCATAGCTTTGAAATGTTTAGCAAAGAAAAAGAAATCCACTTGCAGTGAATTGCACTGAATCCCAGCTCATTTTCTTCAAGCGCCATTAATCCTCCACCCAACAGCAGTGGCTCACCAGTTTTTACAATGAGAGAAAAAGAAGAAGCTGTTAATATGGGTGATTCCGTTTTTGTTCAGAGAGCTATAATATGTTTTTTATGCAGCTGGTCTGGCCAGCCTCATTAGCACACCGTTCCCCTTGAATTTCTGCCTGTTTCCTCAATCTTAAATTCACAGCCTTCACACTCTGTCTCAGACAGATCAAATGTTCCATGGCGCTGCTGCGTTTCACACTGCAGCTTCTGTGCTCCCTACCAACAAATCATGATTCCTCTGATTACACTCAGAACCTGAAGGATAGAGGGGCTAAAAGAGACTGGAATGCAGTTAGACTGGAGACTGGTAACACTGGAGTCACAAGGTAAATAGGATTCGTTCTTCTGTGTGTGCAAACTACACCATAGACGAAAGTGGTGGTAATTTTGACTCAAGATTATGATGTATCACTGAAAATGCAGTTTGGTTTGTAGATGTTTCTGATGGCTTTTTAGAGCTGTAATCTACTATGGTACTTATTGACATATGACACGCACAAGGTGAATGTCAGGGATTGGAAAAGATTTTCCTATGGTGCTTGAAAATAGTTTGTCTAAACGTGGTCTTGGTTTGGAAAGACTCAGTTACTTTGGATTTAGAGGCCCTCCTAAAGGAACTGCCCTGCTGATTTTTCATTTTCCTAGAGGCTTACTGGTAACAATATATTCTGCCTCTGGCTGGTGGGTACATTCTTCGTCAATTAGGTTAATTTAGAGGAAAAAAATGAAGTAATTAGTAAAAGAAAACTCCACTGGAATTTTAAGTATTTTTTTTTGTGACTTGTTTAGTCCTTCAACTCCAGAACTTTAGCTTAACATTTTTCGATTTACCCTAAATCTTTTGGTGTTTATTTAGTGTAATTCAGCTGATTCTGAAGCCAACTGATAATGAAACGGAGAACATCGGCTTTGCACCAATATTGAACACTTAACATATCTTTACAAAGCAACTTTTCTCAGCTTAAGAATTTGTTGGTATTATGGTAAACGGTCAAAGAGATACTTACTGTAGTTTGAAGACCAAGTGTTATTTTCTGTCTGCCAGTGACAACTCCAGTATTGAAGATTTAAATAAGGATCCCAAAAAGTAAAGTAGTAAGTAGTAAATGAAATTCAATTTTTGGATTAAATTTGATTAAAAATTAAATAATGCATTGCCAATACATTTTTAATTGCACTACCTTCCATCTATTTTCCAAACCTGCTTAATCCTTTTTGGGGTCACAAGGTTGCTGTAGCTGGGATAGAATTGTCAATTAACCTTTGACGCATGTTTTTTGGACTGTGGGAGAAAGCTGGAGTACCTGGAGTAAATACACAAATTCCACCCAGAAAGGATCCAACTAGGATGTGAACCAGAATCTTCTTGCTGTGAGGCAAGAAGGCAAGAGTGCTAACCCCTACACCACTGTGCAGCCCTAAATATACTACCAACTACAAAAAGAAAAAAAAAAGCATAAAGAAGGGGAAAAAAATCACATGATATATAAATTGCACTGGAGTAAAAGTCACACTTTTGGGAGAAATGTCTAATCATGATAACAGAATAGATAACATAGACTGAATGTATGCACGCTTCTCTATTGTAGATGCTTAAATTGGTGGATCTTTTTAGACTCTATTATTTTATTATTCTCTCTTTTATCTTAATCTTGTATGGGTTACAGCAGACCCGATAATTTCCCCCTGGGATTATTAAAGTGTATCTATCTATTTATCTATCTATCTATTGAATAAGTGTCTACTTTGTTAGTACAACATATGAATAGTTATTAAGGTAAGCATAGCATGACG
Source organism: Oryzias celebensis (assembly GCA_014656515.1). Lineage (NCBI taxonomy): Eukaryota > Metazoa > Chordata > Actinopteri > Beloniformes > Adrianichthyidae > Oryzias > Oryzias celebensis. The sequence continues at coordinate 15,996,755 of BNCR01000012.1, forward strand.
AACATGCTAACAAGTCAATTAAACTTTACATTGGTTCAAATCACCAAGTTCCTTGAATTCTTGACCCTTTGTGTTTATTTATCTGGTACCATTTGTCTTTGAAGTGTACAGGATTCCTTGTGTAGCTAGCCACTTAGCAGTTAACCATGCATGTACACAGCTTTTTTTTAATTTAAAAAGTTTAAATCTAGATGTTATTGATTGTCATATTAATTCCAATTACAAAATGCAATATTAAATGAAAATAAATGTCAATATCAACCCATAAACCCCTCCTTCAACATATGAATGAGCATGTGACTTTGTTATCCCATAAAAATCCAGAGATAGCTCAGTAAAAAAATATTCTGGTTAAATTCTACACATTTTTTTTCTATGGAAAATTTTATATTGCAGAATCTTTGTTTGATTCTTGTTGGATTCTTTGTTGGATTGTATTGTTGGATTGTTCAGATCTTTCTATAAGACTGGCTCTTGCAGCAGTAATACTTTGAAGAAAAAAATAATCAACACTGCAATACTTCGGTATTAGCGTGATGTTTTAAAGGCTTTTTGAATTATGGCTCAAGAGTCTCTTCTTACCACAACATTTTTAGTTCTAATCAATTGAGTGTAAGTCTTTGATTTGGAACAGGACTGCATGATATGAGAAAAATCTGCGATATCTGTGTTTCAAACTGCGATGACAGTGTGACTTGCCATAAATGAACAAATAGCAAAACAAAAACACAAATACATTGTAATTCACCTCGACTGTTTTTTAAAAAAATATTTTTTTAGCTTTTGGGATGTTTTGTCCTTCGTCCTGACGTTTTCTTCCAGGCAACCTCTGCGTACAATTCGCAGCCTAACCGCTGTTCCTTCTTTCAATGTGTCCAAACCATCTCATTCTTCTTCCCTGCATTTATGTCCAGAATATGTAACATGAGCTGTTCCTCTGATACATTCATTCCTGATTCCATTCATCCTCATCACTCATCAGAGAACCTCAACAGCTTCAACTCTTCTACCTCCAGCTCTGCCTCCTGTCTGCTTTTGCTGACCATTTTTTTGTAACGCACGACACCAGAAAACCTCTATCTCTTTAGATGCTCCTCCACATTCTCTCTTATTAGTTGACATTGCCAATGTTTGGTTTTTATAACCCTTTGGCACCAGAGATTTAGCTCCAATGTTGAGATTCTTTTGACTACCATAACTCTTCAACCGTACAAGCAATTAACAATATTCCAACTTATTCTGAAGTGGAGAAAAACAGCCTTGTGCTGATTGATATGCATCATTTTACAGAAGTGAAGTGCTTACGCAATATACATAAATTAGTTGATTCTGTTGTGGAGAAAAAGTTACTTTGCACCTTTGCACAACATTTTACATTCCTAATGTGTTGCATATCGATGCAAAGAAGATATGCAAAGCCGCTTTTGTCCGCATCAGAATCAGCTGATTCATGTTGATTGTGTAAATGGTAGAAAAGTTTCAGTTTTCCAAAGAGCACATGTTATTCAGGTATTGTTGGTGACATCACTGGTATTGATGGATTATATCTGTGGCACGTGTCAAAGTCAAGATCATTTTAGGTTGTTGGTATCAATGGCCTGGCGATATGTCGTGCTGGTAACAAATTAACTGGAGATCCCATGCAGCAGCTCGTCTACTGCCTTGCCGAACACCACCGTTGCCAGAATGGACAATTTCCTGCCCAATTGGATGGTTTTGATTCTAAATTGCTGGCAAAAATTGCTTTGGGCGGGTGGACATAATTTGGATGAGTTTGGGATCGGTTCGGTGGTTCTTTATTGAAACACATCTCATTAGGGACGTGCGGTCAGAGGAGGCAAATGAACTATGAACTATGCCGCTAATTAAGGTCAAGAACTAACAAATTTGATGATGGAAAAACATTTGGAGCAAAGCTAGCTCATCTGTGAAGGAACAATCAGAAACAAAAACAAGATTGGACTTTGGGTTCAAATACTATTATCTTCTCTTTAAGAAGGATAATTGACTTGAGTTTGTACTTTTAAACAACCTCCAATTGATCAGTTTAAGTTGGTTCAATATTCCTAAAATATTCAATTATCTAACATTTAATTGGATAAATATGAGCTAGCTTGTGTCTGAGAAAGCTAAATTGCTCTCAGTCAGATTAAGATACTTGTAGTGCCGTTGTCCCACTTCCATCAACCAGAATGACCTTCTGCTTGCAGAACCGCAAAATGGGACTCGTATTCAGGGCGAGAAGATTATTTCAGGAACAATGTCCTGTGGGGGAGGATTTAAATGTTGAGGAGACTGTACTTTTCCATTGAGATTGACTGAGAGTGAATGTACAGCAAGTTGCATAAAACACATATCCAGCTTCATAAGAAGAAGGAATTGAGGCTTTTAATCAGCCTGGATGTTATCTGTCACTTCAGTCATGTTGCATGCTGAAGTTCCTGAGAGACCTGCAGATATCTTTAGAGGACTGTCAGCGTTATTGAAGAGTTCATAAGTCCTCAGGAATCAATTCAGAATGGATCTCTGGGGCTCCGACACTGCGTCGGGTGTCACTTTAGCTCTGTGGCCTGACACTGATGTATGGCAATTGCACAATATGCATTCAGATAATGATCTCATCCATTTGCAGATAAAGTCTGGCAGCATGTTTCCATAGCTTAATTAACTATGAGGCTTTTGGATCAGATAGAATAGCTTTTTAAGACAAACTCTCATATTTCTGCTCATCAAAAACTTCTGTTTCGTGTAGATTGCAGTTTGTGTTGACTGTTGCTCAATTTGGCTACAAAGGAAGAAGCTGAAAAGAAACCAGGATAGGTTTTTTAAATTGAAATTAGTGATGAATATCTATATTAAAAAAGTCTCCTAAATAATCATCCCAAAAAAGATTTCTCTAAATTAACATAACACCTACATCCGATTAGACTGGTTCCCATGTGTCTTTCTATATCTGATGCTGTTCTTCTTTGTCTTAATGAAAGTTTGTTCACACTAGAAATTCTCAGAGCGTTTTTCCAATTTCCAAAATATTTTACTACAACAAGAAGAAAACGTGTATGTTATTAATTGACAGTAAATGAGAACTGGACTATGATCCCTCTCCCTCACTTTGTAAATAGGTAATACTTGCTGGTTCCAAGAACCAAAAATCCCAAAGACTTCTTTTGAGAAACAAACAGCTATTACTTCTATTATTTAACTAAATTACTGTGCAGGACCCTCAAACTCCCAGGCCTCTGGTAGAGGACCCATGCTTGGGATGAGGTATGTGAGGAGGGTGAGAGGAGCGTTTATTTTTTATATATATATATATCCTAAATACAATTTAAAAAATATAACATTTTAAATATTGAATATATTTCTTTGCAATGCAGAAAATGTGGACACCTCATATGATCTATTTGCAAATGCATCTAGAAAGAACTAAAAGAAGAGACTTACATTATGTTGATAGTGTTTGTATCATTGTATAACTTTGAATTATGAATTACATTTGTTTGTCTGTTCATTTCATTTGGGGGGTGGGGGTGGTGGAATGATGCACTCATTTGATTATTCCCATTAACCCAGCGACTGGGGCATACACAGTCAGAAAACAGGGCTGTGAGGAAAGTGTGATGCGTTGAAATGCAGCACCCCGTCGTTGTTTGTGTGTGATCGAATCAAAGCAAATGTTTAAGTCTAATGGCAGTGTGCGATGCTCCAACCGCTTCTAAATTAAAAGAAGTACATTTATCAGCATACATCTCCTGTTGAGTTCAGATCGTTGCAGGGATTCAATGAACTAATTCCATAAAGGTGAATCGCAGACGTGTATAGCAGATAGAACACTAGTGTATAGCTGCAAAGAAATCTGCTTTGATGCAGTCATGCTAAATAAGAATTTTAATTAGGCTGCAGTTAATGTTTAAAAAAGTTAAATCAAGTTAAGTTACTTTGGCCCAGTAAAAATTGTTTGATTGCTGAAAACTGATCAAATTTGGTTGATTTTGGCAGAGATGTTGGACTAAAGATTTTACAGTAAACGTTTTAGTACCAATTTCAGTTTGTCCTCTCGATCCTCTTTTGTTCCTGTTTTCTATGTCTGGAATCCATTCAGGCACTTATATGTTTTTCTTGCAGAAAAATCCCAAAGAGCTACATGTGGTCCTTCTGTTTAACTATCTATATTACCTTATTCATTTCTTGTAAAAGATTAAAGTTTTAGTTTCTAATACCATTCTGTAAACCTTTTCTGGGGGAAGAGGATTGTGGCTAAAACCTTACCACTGACTCCATGTCAATGTTAAAATGATCCAGAATTCCTTCAAAGCATCTCTTTAGATAAATGAGGAGTCTTGTGTTTAACCCAGATCTTGAAGAAATCAAATACAGACTCAGGGGGTGGGGGGTTGTAACCTAATTTTGTCTAATCTAAAATAACTAAAATCCCTCTGAGTGAATGATAGTGGAATGATGAGACATGACATGCAGTGACATACTTTCCAAGCAAAAAATATCTCAAACGGTCTGTCTTTGTAATCTTGTTATAACATTTTTTTTAAAATTCACGTTTTTTTTATTTTTAACCGCTTTAAATATATTTGGCTGCTTCAGTTTTCAGAACACATGGCAGTTCATTAATTTTGTAGGGGAAAATGCATTTACAATTTTTAATGTATACGTTGACTGTACATGAGAACTGGACCGAGTGAGTTTGACGACACCCATAGACAATGGCTTGCAGGACACACGATCATTCCCACACACACTCAGACATGCTCATCTAGGGACAGTTTAGAGTAACCAATTAACCTGTGAAGCTTGTTTTTGGACTGTGGGAGAAAGCCATAGAAAGTTCCTGGAGAAAACCAATGCATGCACGAGAAGAGAATGCAAACTCAAGACAGAAAGGTCTCAGCCAGGATTTGAACCAAGGCCCTCTTGCTGCAAGGCACACTTTACTTTACTTTGTTCCAATCCATCATTCATCTTTGGGACACAAGTAAGTTGGGCAGACTAAACTTCAATAAATCCTAAATGTTACATTTACAGTTATTGCCAATACATACATTTGAGGAAAATCTTAGGGTGGATTCAGACCGCTTAATTTGGTCCATATCCTGAACCTTGCATTTGGTCTGCATTCAGACTGCCGTGAAGCGGACTTACCTTCTTCGAACTAAAGCTTGCAAAAAAATACCACGTGACTGAAGATCTCTTAAATTAATCAGCCGGGAATTATGAGGGTGGGGCAAAGCAACTAAAGGTGAAAATTATGGAAGTCCTGTGCTTTGCAATCCTTGCCAGGATATTTCACTGATTCAAATTTCTATTTCACTGACCAATTGCAAACGTCTGTATCAGTGTGAGGTATAACACCTTTTACAGCTACTTTGATACGGTGGAGACATGCTGTAAGGTGATACGGTGTAAGGCAAGACAACAGTTATGAAGGTGGGATGATAGTGTTTATGACATAAAAATTGTCAGTGAAACAGTGAGAAGCAATGTGTTTCCCATTAAAAAAATCTTTTTAAGAGTCTGCGTCATCCGACTATCCATTATGGTATTGTTTTTAAGTGAATTCTGTTAAATAATAAAATGGTGGCTTTTGGGATGACGTTACAGCAACACGTGCTGCGGTAATAATGAGACACAAAAACACGTCAGAAATCGAACCTGCAATCTTCCGATCAGAGGTCGGCCGCTGCATCACGACCACACATAGAAGAGTGACTGTTCTGATTAAAGCAGTTTGCCCCACATTAATACAGCATTAAGACAGCAATTTGGAAGCAATGCACGCCAGTGCCAGTGCCAGTAAGAAAGCTTATAGCTATCTCTGCCTACAGTCACTTTGTACCATAAAATAAGAAGCTGTTGCTTTCAAGACTCCATTTTTATGGAGCCTGGTTAGCTCAACAACTATTTGTTGGCTAATTCAATGTCCGTAATGTCTCTTTTTTGTTTGCAGCCCATGGGAAACAATTAAAAAGAGTTGTTTCTCAACACGTCCTACCTTATGTGACAATTAAACTAATCAGGTATGCTTCACCAGGAACAAGGGGATTTGGTGATCAGGCTTTTTTGTAAATTGGGTGACAAGCAAAAACCAAAGTGAAACAGTTCAGCCCTTAAAAAGATAAAACAGATGGGTCAATTATGACACTTAAGGAAAAACATGGATTAAAAAGGAAGAAAACCTGACCTTTATTCTGATTCATTGAGACTTATTGTTTTTCAACACAACAAGCTTCATACAAGGCATTCAGATGCAGTACATATGCGCGTTTATGTGTTTTAAACCTTCTAAAGACACAGTATTTCCATCTAAATGAAGTTCCTTTCTGTTTTTTGTGTTCTATTTAGGGATTTTTTGTGACTCTACTGTAATTATCAGAGTAAAGACCAGTTGGTTCAACTTTGCTGAACAACAACAAATCTATCACTCTGTGGCAGCTCTGGTATACACAAAAGATAAGCCATCCTCCAAAGGGATAGCTGTCGTTTAGGTTCTTCCAGGTAATGCAGTCACAGTTCTCATTTTGTTCAATTAAAAATGAATTCTGAGCCAATCCAGAATGAGCTCCGTTAAGGAATTTTTCACCATGGCAACTGAAGTCTTGAATATGTCATCCTGATCTTAAAGAGAGTACTGAAGGAAAGACATTTACGATACATGACTTTTGCAGCTGCTGTGTGAAGAATAACAGGCAGGAACATGTGTGCTCTTGGGTTTAAAGAAAAAAGAAATAAAGCTTTGCTGGCAAGGATTTAATTTTGTATTCTGTACGGTTACGATGAGATGTTTCCATTGTTTTAGATGGCAAGAGCATTTTCATTGACTGCTTGTGGTTTTGTAGCTTTCTGGCTAACTCTCCATCACAAGTATTATCCAATTCATGGCAACAAAAAGATAAGCTTGATGTCTGGTGCAGGAAGGTAAAATATATAAATGTAATTTAAATCTTAAACTCATTAGGTAAGAAACTGAATCTGTTGATATGTTCTTTACATGTTAGTCCCTCTAAATAAAACTATCCTCAGTATAGATTGTAACAGCATCATGCTAGAGCAGAGGAAGACTTGACAACTGTTGTCATGTGATGCTGAAAAAATAGTCATGCATGGTTGATTTGGCCTGATTTAACCATTTAACACCAGAGATATGGATGGCGACACCTAAATAACACTCGCTATTTGACATACTCTAACTCTTCGACTTTTTAAAGGTTTACTGTGTATCAGATATGGAGAAAGGGACTTTTTGTATTGACTTCACACCGATATCCAACACGTTACCAATGTAAAGTGTTGCATAAAGGTGCAAAACCGCAACAGAAGCTGATTTACGTTGTTGCCTTAGCCACTTCTCTTCTGTAAAGTGTTGCATATCAGTGTAAGGCTACTTTTCTCTGCATTAGTCATCACTGGAATTACTTTAAATGTGTAAACAGTTAAAGAGTTACAGTAGTTGAAAGAATGCAAGAGTTAGCAAATTTATCAAGCTGGTTATTGAACATCTATATCTGTTTGTGAGCCATCTTAACCCTTATACACCAGAGCTTTAGCTCCAGTGTTGATATTCTACAACCATTGACTCTGTGCCAGTCAAAGGCAATGAGGAGCCCATGGCAAATTGCATTAAGTTTTATTTATGATAATTACAGCATTTATTTTTTAATAAACAATGTCACTAATAACTCCAATGTACCAACCTCTAGGTGATTTATTGTCATTTCCCACACTTGTGAAAAAAAAATTTAACTATCTGCAACCTTCCAACTCTAAGTGGAAATGGGTGATGCTGTGATGTAAAATGCCAGTTGGATCGCTGCAATACCTGACCTTTCTAAGATCCCAGCATTTGTGCCTTGTAAATAGGAAGGTTTGACGCTTTATTTTGCTAGGTTATATTTCAATCTACAATGACTTGGATGATTTAGGGCAAAATTATTATAACAGGCATACTTACCCACCACTGTTCTGTTTTTGTCTCTTTTCTTCTTCCTTTTGCCTTTTTTCTTCTTCCTTTTGCCTTTTTTCGGACAGTTTTTGTCGTTACATTTTGGCCGGGAAAAGCTGAGTTGGGTAACAGAACCTGCTGTTGCAGTGCGCCACAGCAGATGGCGCCCTAGGCAGCCTAGAAAGGTCAAGTATTGCAGCAAATCAACTAGCATTCATATCACAGCATCACCCATTTCCACTTAGGATTGCAAGGTTTGTTTGTGCAAGCGGAGTCATCTCCAAACCCGATTGGGCAGCGGACTGCCCCTTCCTTGTGTGAACACACACACCGTTGGGTTGTTCGTTAGCTTTCTCGCTTGAAACAAACTGCAGGATTTTGTTCGCAGCGTTTTCAGATGAAAATGGAAGTTGGCTCCTGTGGTTTTATCTACCCTAATGCAGTTAGACTGAAAGCAAAATTGTGGAAAATTAAGTGTTTTTGAGCTTGCACCAAAGAAAGTAATCAAGTCCTAATGCACCTAGATAATCATGTGCTATGAGCAGAAACACACATCATTCCTTAGCTCACCCAGTGAGGTTTTTCACATGAATTTAAATGAAACCCAAGCTGCACGCATGCCTCTCATTGATTTTATTTTATTTTCTGTATTAAACGGTGACATTTAGTGTAAAGCAGTGTGGCGAGAGCTGCGGGGTGTGAAGGCAAGCAGAAAAAACGACTCCAGATGTAAAGATAAGTCTGTTTATCTGCAGAGAGGACCTATTTATTTTACAAATGCTTTCAGCGGCTGCCCATCAGCTTATAGATTTCACCTCAAGTGCTCATATCATTCAAATTGCAGATGTATTTTTTTAATCAAATTGTGTGATTCCAATTTCTTTTTAGCAGAAAGAATTTTATGGCAGATGACTTCATTACTTAAAAGGTTGTCTATGTGAAATGAACGCACCTTCATTCTCAGACCTTCACAGGAGAAGTGAACATTTGAGCGACCGTTTCTATGTCAAAGAGAAGTAACTGGAGGCTATAGGAGTTTTTAATGTATTTTTAATGCACGTTTTATTAGAATGAAGGTGCAGCTCTACATCACAGCACAGACTATGAATACAATAATACAATAATAAATACAAACCCTCAGCTCAGAGGAAGTTGTTATCCCTCTTCGATCTTGACCTGTTTCCTCACACATATCTCCTGCTCTTATCCCACATGATAAAAAAAAAGAGTCATTATAGAGCAGGACCGTATGGCTTTATCTGCTCTTTATCTTTCTCCCTCTGTCTTTGTTCCATAAACACAAACCCAGTGTGAGTTGTCACTTTCTCCATTCTCTGTGCTGCTATCAAGCAGATGTGGCTGATAAGGGATCTGAAAAGGCAGGCAGTGTTGTTGTTATTGTTTTTTTTCTTAATGAAGAAACAGGTTTTGCTGTGGAAGCAGATAATTTGTTGTTAATGCTAATTAAGACAGGTAAAAAAAACTGGTGGCCATTTGCAGCCCCCACGATAATATTTTGCAGCTTTAATATGAAAGTTTCATGTTAGTGCGGCCTGCAAGTTTTGTATGAATGGCACTTTTACAGTGTTGTGTGTGGACGGAGCTGACAAACTGACCAATCACAGTGAAGTATATGCCTATAATGTGAACATTTACAACTATCAATATGAGAAAGTAGTAGTAAGCCTGCTTTCTGTTTGCACTAATGTTAGGTTAGCTTAGCTTACCTGGACGATGATCCTTCATCAGTGTTCTCATACTCAGTCACAACGTCCTTCCTCTTGTGGGGCTCATTCGTCACCGTAGTGCTGCCATGGAACACAAGTTCTGCCATGCAGATATTGCATTGGGCACTTTTTTCTTTTCTTTTTTAAAGATGTTCCCACACTTTCGAGCTTAGTACGTGCTTGGCCACGTTACGAGTCTTCCTAGAACTTCCGGTGACTTCATTACTGACCTGGATTAGCACTTCTGCGCATGTGTGTCAAAGAGACAGCATTATAGACAGCGCCAGCCATATTTTGAGATTAAAAGAGGTTATTCAAGATAAAATAAAATAACATGTCGAATATTAAATTAGTAATTAGTATTAATTTTACCAGTTGACGTGGCCGTGACTAATAGACTAATCTTTACGGCCCTTCAAGACATTGCTGTAACTGAAATAAACACCCCTTCCAATATTATAAGATAAATATTTTTAAATTACTCTTTTTGTAAAAACAATAATAATAATAATAATAATAATATTAATAATAATAATATTTGCAGTATGAAGCAATAAAAGTTCAAAAAACAATTTTGGATGTTTAAAATGATCAAATATTTCTTTAAAAAAATGTTGTAATCATAAGCGTAGGGGCTGTGTCTCTCTCCTTGATGTCTAAATTTGTTTCTAGCTATGAAAAAAAACTTTCGCTGAGAGAATTTTAAATTAAGGTAATTTTGGACCTGAAATGGTTTGATATACACATACATCAATAAGCATCAAGGGTTTAAGTCCATCCGGATGTGTAATGTCAGTATATTTTTTTTTTGATTCAGTATCAATTTAATTTTAAAATTTACTGTGCAAAAAGACATTTTGCTGAAAAAGTTTTCACATAATTTATATTTTAAAAATTCAAGAAGTGGATGCTGGATCATTAAAATTCCTTACGCTTTCACTAAAAACAAACTGAATTTAGGTTTTCCATCAGAGGAATAAAAAAAAAAAAACAAACTAACAAAAAAATTGATTAATGGATTCCTTTGCTTAGATAGAAAAATTATAAATTTTTAAAAATCTGTTCTCAATTTAAATAAAAAATTCAACAGAATTATAAAATATTTAACATCTTTTGACACAAAAAAGTTATAGAACTTTTTTAAAGAGCAAAATATGTCAAATGTATACTCTCACTGTTGACTTCACTAAACAAGCACTAATGTAGTACTGTTGCATCATGTTGCCAACTTTTTTTCTTTCTTGTCAATTAATCTACAATTTTGACTTAAGTTTACAAGCAGAGTTTCTACAGATTCTAGAAAACAAAGTTTTGGTTTCTAAGTTTATCTGGCTGTTATAAGAGTAACATAAGCTCATCTTGGATTTTCTTTCCCACATGGTAGCATATCTTTTCAGCTAAGTTGCGCTCTGCCAGACAGGCGTCTTATTACTTCACGGTGTTATCCAGAGGAGATGGGTTAGGAACACGCACACAGCTGTCCTGCTGACACCATGCATGGAGAAAGTGCTGCATAATGAACAGATCCACAGAGAGCAACAACTACGCAAAGAAATAAAATTGGTCACATATTTGCATATATCGACAAGCTGCCTGTGTTGTTGCAGAGGTAAGGTTTCTATCAAAGCAGACCAGAAGTAATGTCGGAGTGTAAAACTTTGACCCATTTACCCAGGCTGCAGGTGTGGTGCATCCGAACTAAGAAATCGAACAAATTATTGTCATTTTGCAGTTTTAACTCACTTCAGAACCAACATCTGATGTCCTGTTCATGGGCTTCTGATTTAGTTTGATGTGTGTTGGTGTTGTTGGTTCAAATCCTCTCCGCCTTCGTTTCAAAGCACATATCCAGACAAACTCCTGCATTTCCACAGCATTACATTCACACTAAAAGCATCTACACGTTTTCTTTTTCTACTCTTTCTAAAAAAAAAAAAGCTTTACACTAGAATCCATAATTGCTTATCAGAAGTGCTGCTTTAAGCCTTAGTGACATGTATGGGCATTGACCTGTATAGGTGCTTTAGATCTGGGGGTTTTCCTGGCCCATAGAGGGCTGGATACTGGAGCGACTGTATCTTAAAGGGAGCGCAGGTGGGTCTTACAGTTCCCTTGAGGCTCATACAGCCACCTTAAGAGACTTCATGAAAATGAAAAAATACGATTGTTGTGCATGTGGTAAGCCTATCATCCACAGGATTTGGGGGGGTTGAAAAAATAAAAGAATTGTACAACGTGCCTGCATCTGACCTACTTCACCCTTACTTATCCAGTGTGTGTTGCATAACTGTTTCCTATAAATGACAAATGGTATATACTTATATAGCGCTTTTCTACGTTCATTGAAGGCTCAAAGCGCTTTAGAGTCACAGTCTCTTTCACCCATTCACACAAGCTGATGGTGGCTCTGCTGCCAAACACTGGCACCAACCTTCCATCAAAGTGGGGCTCAGTGTCTTGCCCAAGGACACTTTGACACGTGGGCGGGCAAGGTGGGAATTGAAGCTGCAATCTAATGATCAGAGGCTGACTGCCCTTTCCACTGCACCATGGTTGCCCCAAATGACCAGAAGCATGCAATACAAATGACCAGCATGCTCGAAATATATATATATATATATATATATATATATTGTTCGTGCCACCTGCATGCCTCACACATGTTTGCCCATTTTTTGTTTTCATAGACAACCCACATCTAACTGTAATGCCAGCTGTGACTAAGTCATTATACCTTCCAGATTACTCCTTTTTAATTTGTTTTTTCTTAATGTTGCTCTGTAGCAGATGATTGAGTCTGAGGTTGTGATGACAGGGGCGAGAGCTTTGCGTGACAGGGAAAAAGATGGTTTTATTTGTTGTAGACACACATGAACTGTCAGAAAGACAAACAAGAAGACAGCAGGTGAGCATTCCCAGAGGGATGCATGCATGCTGTGTAAGGTTGTGACAGTAGAGATTTAGATACAGACTGTGGAGAAATATGTTTTAAAAACAAATTTGAATGCTCACATGTAGGTATTTTAGCAATTATTAACTTTAAAAATCTATATTTAAAACAAATCAAGAACATGCAGACTAATGTGAAAAAAATTATAATGCAAAGCTGATTTTTTTTTCTTTTAGTTCTCTATATCAGACCACCTATTATCTTTGTGTTTACATCAGAGTATGGACCATTTTTTGTTTGTAGATGTGGCAGCAAAGAGATGCTCAATTTTTATAAATCGTGTTAAAAATGCACTCTTTTTGAGAATAAATTATGGATTTTAATAAAGAACTACTTCTTTCAAAAAGCTTAATAACTCAAAATCATTATCTCATTTTGTACACAATATTTAAATTGTAAATACCTGTATTGTGGTGCTGGGTATCACTGCCAAACTTCTAAATTGATTTAATTTTTTATTCAATATCATCTTAGATGACACATTTTCATTTTAAAGCTATTTTTGTTTGGTTATGAAAAATTATTTAGAGGTGATCAAAGGTGGAACTTTCATTCCCACTTTCATTAACAAGACAATGAACCTCACATTGCTCCTGGTGGTAATGGGTTTGTGTTAGTGTTAGGCAGCAAAGCCGTCATCAGTGAGTGAATGTGTGTGCATGGGCGAATGACTGTACAGTGACTGTACAGATCTTTGGGCCTTCTAAGAAGGTAGTAAAATGCTATATAAGAAAATGCCATTTGCCATGAACTTGGATGACTGGAAAGGTATGGCCCCATCAGCACCAGAATAGAAAGCATGACCGTTCACCCTCACCTGTTGGAGTCAGTGAAAAACAGTAGCAAGATAAAAACAAAATTGGGGTAACAATCTATTGTTAGATCTGCACATTTCACTTGCAAAAGAAAGTTTCTCAAAATAAAACTTCCGCAAGTGTTTTTGCACCAAGTATTTTGTAGACAAAACTTGCACACATGGTTGTGGAGACGCATACTTCCATTGTGCAGAGACTTCTATATAAAGCAACTCATTTTTTCCGGCAGTGTGGAATTTGATGTGTTGCAGCCACTCTACCTCCTAAGCGCTGCCTCTTAGGCTGCCCTGATTTTTTTCCGATCAAGCTTTTGACTGAGGACTGTCATTAGAGCTCACTTCCTCAAGACTGAGTCTATTTCCAGGATTGCAGCGCAGTTCCAACTCTGTCTCAACACCCTGTTTCACAGGTGCTGGAGAAGGTTGCAGAGACACACAGTGTGGGCATCGATCAGTCAGTGGAGGAGCTGAGAGACTGATGACTGCAAAGATTAGGTGCACCTACTCCAGACCTTATGCAGGCAACAAGAAACATGGGATGCTTTTCCAAAGGAGCTGTGAGGCACCAGGTTTATGTCTCAGGTCTCAGGTGACCTAAACAGAGATCAGATATAAATCATTGACGTCTGGTGAGAGGATGCTCTTTTCATTAAACTGATTCACTTTTTCAGACAACGTTCGCTTTCTTCATACCCATTTATGACAGAAAAGAATGAATTTCACACCAACTAATCATGAGCATTTTGGAAATATTTTGGACGGACCCTGCACAAGTCGCCAGTCTATTTCAGGGTCAGGTAACCACACACACATTTACACCAAGGGACAATTTAGAATAATCAATTAACCCATGAATCATGTTTTTGGACCCTACCCCACACAATCACAAATCACGGAGAACATGCAAATTCCACACAGAAAGGACCTAGCTGGGATTCAAATGAAGACATTCTTTCTGTGAGGCAAGAGTAATAACTACTGCAATACCACAATGCCTGGTTAAAGCGTGTCAAAAAAGATTTACAAACAAACAATATTTAAAACAAGAAATTCAATATCAATGCAAATAATTGAAATGTGTCCCATAGATTTATGAAAATACAGTGGTCCCTTGCTATAATGTTTTGCAGCCTTAAAACTGTTATAATTATTGTAACAAAATAAAGTTGAGTACCAGTACTTGGAAAACTTCATCTATGATGCGTTATTCTTAGAACTCTGCAATGCATTTAACATATTTTTGTATTGCAAACCATGCGCTAGTGTTCCTGTATTTGATAAATTGGGACGTAACAACAAATTTGAAGCACAATTAAAGTTCTTTTCTGACACCTTCAGCGTTGGTATAAGCACTTTGTGGTTAGAAAGAAGGAAGTGAAATCCAGCTCTTATTTTTGCCTGAGGTGTAAGCGACCAGTTGGCACCAATCCTCAAACCAATTGTCATCAAGTGGCCCCACAGCTAAGCCTTCAGTTCTATAAATTACAGACAAGCTCCTTAAATACACGCTTATACGTTCCTGCTGTTTATTTAAACTTGAAGCTGACATGAGAAGGCTTTACGAAGTAATAAACCTCCACACAGCTGGAGGAAAAAAATATATGGACATGCATATGCACATCTGACAGTGACTTGGAAACACAGTGTGCAGAATACAATCCACACTCAAATTCACTCTGTCAACCCCACACTTAAAAGTTATTTTTCAAGGCAGGGAGCTACAGATATTAACAGTTGAGTAGATCTGTCAAGAAGTCAAGTGTGTGTGCTTTTTATATCTATATCTATGTGTGTGTGTGCATTTGCATTTTATTTTTCCCTTTTTTTTTTTTTTTTTTTTTTTTACTGTGGAGAACGGGATGAAAGCCGAGAATGTAGGCAGGCACTATTCAATCCTTGTGTTTATGCGCTTCCACGCCACATTACTGCACACAGAAGGAGAAACTTCAAAGACGGCTTGGAAATTTCTCCCAGAGTGGAGCGCCTGAATATTCCTCCTGTTCAAACTTTTGTTTCAAGGGCATGTCCTTACTGACCTGAAGAGAGGATTGTTATTTTTGTTACTTAAGCCTGACTTTTTTTTTTTTTTTTTTTTGTGTTAGGAATATGACTCTCATTGGATAATTTCCTTGGATAATTGTTCTGTGGTCATTTGATCTTATGCGGATTGACAGCAATGGAAAAAAACAATGCCCCTGGTTGCTAAATACTGTTATCTACATTTTGATGGTTCCAAATCATAACGTTATGGATAGAAGCTTAGTTTCTGCTTTATTTATGTCTCTTCTTTTTTCTTTGACTGCAGTTTAAGATAAATAAATTTAAAAATATTTTTCCGTGCTGTTCTAAAAAAAACTTTTGTTCTCATTGTTCAAAGCAAACAGAGATGAAATTACAGTACATTAATGAAGTATCCATTCCCACAAACAAGCTATTTCCAGAAGGAATGAATTTAAGCAATCACTGGTCTGCAATGTAACCTAATCCAAGCTGCTCTATTTGATGGATTTATAAAATTAGCAGTTATTCCAGCATATTCAGGGCTGACTTTTTTTTTTTTTTTACTGTTATATATGTATGAGCTTGGTGCACTGGCGTTTCCTGCATAGTCTCTGTGAGCAATACCCTTTCCTCAAATTGCTTCTTAAGAACTATCCAAGGTTAGTTCCTCGCATGGCTGCATCACTCTTGTCAGTCTGTCGCAATTACAGATGGTTCTTAGGTGCTTTTCCTTGTTGAACTTGAAAACATTAGTATGCAAAGATGCATACAACAGGTTAATTCCACTGATCTATCAATCGAAATCCTTCTGGAGGAATTATCTTTAAATGCAAAAAAAAAAAAAAAAAACCTGTCTGAATTCCCTCCCTACTGCCAAACTACTAAAATAAAAGAAAACGACAGTGCCCTGGGTTTTATGAGCTATACTGATACCATGTTCACCCCCCCTTTTTTTTGTTTTTCTTAAACCGCAAATGTGACATTAGCAATTTCCCAAAGTGCAAACAAATAAAGGCTACAGTTAAAAATATTTGTTTTTTTCCCCCTTTATCTGGCTTGCCCGAATAAATAAAGGTTAAATAAATAAATAAATACATTTAAATATTTGAAAAAGACTGTTTATGCATCTACTTTGTTCTGAAGATTAAAACTTGGATGGTTTATAAAAAAATATATTAAAATACATTTTTTCACATGAAAAATCGTTCAAAAACAATGCATTTTGATCTATATTCGCTATTCAAGTGAACATCGATGCAAAGTAGTTTTTGACTTCTTGGAAATTTCTGGAGCACTGGTTTTTGTAATTGTAGATTCGTACAGCACTAAAAAATGTTGAATGCGCTATATAGTGCACATAGTGCAAGTAGTAAGTACTGAAGGAATTTGGACCCAACATTGGTCTTGCCTGCCTAGGTGGCTGCCATTAAGTTGTAAAGCATTCTAGCAAAAAGATCAACAAAAAAGTCATGAAGCTTTGGTGTTTGCATATGTAGTGATACATTTACCTCTATGTTTATTAGCAAAGTGTCTAAAACATTTGTCATACCGTCAAATTGGAATATAAATATGTTGTGTGTTGGCCGTTAGATTTAAGAAAAAATGTCACACTCAGTGAAAAACATTACCTGGGAAAACTGATCACCTGGGTTATGTGTGTTTAGAATCCAAACTTTGGTTCTATTCTTTAATGCTAAAAGCCAACAGAATTCTGTAGCTCGCTACTACACTTTATTGCTGTGCAATCATGGCTGTCAGCTCCACACAAACTGCACCCTCATCATGGTGGGCGCCTCTGCCATGGTCAATAAAGCTGAACTTTGAACCACAAGACTAGCCTAGAGCTTAAGATATTTTTGCTTGAAGATAACTGTTAACTCTTCGACTTTATGCTAACAGGTACAGCAGTTCGCTGAAAACCTGGAGCATCGGAGATTACTGCCTTTAAGGCAAAACAGAAAAAAAACACACAAGAACCTGTTCACACTGAACCTTTTGATCTACAGCAGAGGGGTTATTCCTGGATAGCCCGTGTACAGCATGTTTCATATCCAAGCTAGTGCCGACCAAACAAGCAAACACTGTTGGTCCTTAAAATAGGTGTCCCAACTCGCCTAAATTTGAACTCTTGTGCATTCTCGACTGTGTGAAAGTACACTGACTCCTCAGTGGATCAAAGAGCTGAAATAAATCAAGGGGATTAAAGAAGTAGGCGCAGTGTGTTATGAATACAGAAAAAAATCTATAGGATGAGTGAGCTAAAGCTGAAGTTATGGAAAGATTGGAAGAAGTCTTATCATTAAACATGATAGCTGTTGTAACTGTGGGACGTGTCCAAGTGATTTGATTCTCTCAAAATAAAAGCCAACCAATTTAAATTTGTGTGCAAGGTTTCAATAGTACTTGCCTTCCTGAACGGAGTCCGCCAAATTATTGTGAGGTGAAAGTGCTTTCATTTGTAGTAAGTAGACTTACTAAATGATGCTTGCATAAACCTGTTTTCTACTTGGACCACCATCAAAAAATCAATTTTTGTTGAAGTCACTAAACAGACCCATTAATCCAAAACTCAGAAAAAAGAGAGACACTTAATTCATCTGAAGATTACATCATGGTGTTATACAGTGCTTTAATAAATCATATAAAATATGATACATCTTAAATAATAACCCCAGTAATAAATGGTACCACTGTCGGTTCTAATGGTTGGGATTTCAGTCATTGGACGGTCTCTATGTGGGCATTAGGTAAGCTTGCACAGTGTGCACAGCTCCAGAGTCATTAAATGCATTACGTTATATTGGTGTCTCTGTCAGTTACCGTCAGCATGGCAGCCTCTGAAATCAATTCTCTCAATTACCAACTTTCTCTCAATCTCTCCATCCTTCCTTCTTTCATTGCTCCATATTTAACAGAATTGACCAAATGGCAAACCGCATTAACCAAGCATGTCTAGGTTACTTGGTGCTGAAGACTGAGTAGGGAGTTTACACTTTTTTCCGTCTGACAGTTTTTATTTTTTTTCCACTGTAACTGCAGTTGTGTCGGGGCTCTTTGCAGAGCCAGCTGTTGTTAAGCCTCAGATTAAATGATTCACTTACCAGCCGCATGCTAATCCTTGCTGTCACACTCTTGCTCTTGCACGTACTTTGTTGTCTCACGCGTGCATTCTAAATTGAATAACCCTTGAGTTTCACAGAAGAGGTAGATATTTGGAGTTAAAAGCACACATTTAGTTAGAAGGAGAAACTGCATGTAAAAGGATGCTCATCCTGCATGTATATTTGCCAAAAGTCTGCCATGTGCTCCATTATAAGCACATTAGATGGAGGTACTTGTCTAACGAGGTGATTGAGTGCTTGAGTAAGTGGGGGTGTTTGCCATCTGCTTGCAATGTAGTAGCTTTGAATCCAACAGATGACTCTTAGAGTATGCCACTTCTTGCATATCTACTGTTTTAGCTTGTGGCATGCACAGTTCTGCAGCAACAACACAACATAGGGGGAATTTTGTTTTATCAACTTTTTTTTTCCAATCATATCTAAACTGCATAGATTTATTGTAAAAGTTAAATACTTGATTTTAATGCTACTTTTATGGCTGAAAAAAGATTTTTGGTCATCTTTCAGTTTGCTGAAGTGAAGGATAAATATGAAAAGAATGACTCACAGCTTTCATGGTCATAGTGATTTTGGAGCTTCTGCCTCTCCAGCACTTGATTCAACTCTCCTCGTCTTGCTTTTGAATTTGCCAGTTCTGGTGGCTCTCAATTTTCTATCATCCACAATGAACAAAATTCCAGTAAATCTACTATTTGGTCGGAAAAATGTCTGAAAAATTGTCAGGAAACGGTGGTGTATGACCAAAAGTACAGAAGACTAGGCCTGGTGGCAGAAACTTTAACATTTAATAACTAAACTTGAGCATGACAAAACAGGAACTAACAATTTATTGTCAAAACAAATGACCTGCCAATGAAGAACTGAAAACCAGACACTTAAAAGTCTCTCTCCAATCATCTTTGGATCTAGAGTAAATGCATTCCAAGTGGTCTTTTAATTATGATTATGTTGTTTTTGGAAAAATAAAAAAAAACGGTGTCATTTCTAGAAAAAAGATTTTGTGGAGTGACAGTAGTTCATCAGAAATTTGCCTCTGGGTTGTGGGCAGGACTTTTTGGCGGAGAGTAAGCCCGCCTGTCTTCCTATCAACCATTTTTTTTTACATTTTCCTGCTAGCATACAGCGCCTTACTTAACTTTACCAGTGCAATAAAAATGGCGAGCAATATTGGAGCCATCCTGCTGTACAGTTATGAGCCAGATGCCAACTCAGAATAGGAAAATGAAGATGTACATGGATCTATAGCCTGACTTTCCACAGAACGGTCCTGTCCGGTCCAGTACGATCCGGTAAGGAGTGGTATGGTCCAGTTATCTCTGGCGAGCGTTTCCACTCAGTTAAGCCTCGCTTTCACTGAGCTGTTTGTTTTCACGATGCATGCGTGGTGTAGACCGCTAGCGTGTTTGCATCATTGTAGTGCGATGACTAGAAAAGCAATAACAATGCTGATCATCCAGCAGTTTGTCTATTCATTTCTTTACTTCTGGTACATCGTGCATAGCAGGAATTTAATGTTGTTTGTAAGACTATTGTGGGCGGCTAAGAGGAATACTACCATCAAGAGGAAGAAATTTGCGCTATATTGGCGCTTTCTAAATGTCATCATTGCTTTCTAGTTGTCATCACTTTCAACAGGTTGCTAC
The DNA here is from genome assembly GCA_014656515.1 of Oryzias celebensis. Classification (NCBI taxonomy): domain Eukaryota; kingdom Metazoa; phylum Chordata; class Actinopteri; order Beloniformes; family Adrianichthyidae; genus Oryzias; species Oryzias celebensis. Next base: position 16,016,963 of record BNCR01000012.1, read on the forward strand.
AGCGGCCCACGCATTCCATTCCACTTTTGTAGAGACCTATAACTGATGGGGGCCTCCAAGAGGTATGATTTGGTACTGTTTAATGGGTCCATTTTATCATGGAAACGCTAACAATACTGGATCATACAGTATCGGACCGCTCTGTCGAAACAAGTCTAATTTGTCTTTAAGTGGAAGCATGAGAATAGAATGGAGCAGGGAGCTTGTGGCCTGATGATTGTAGCTTTGACATAACAATTACAAGATGTTTCCAAGGACAGTTTTTTTGTCTGCTCCTGATCCACAACGATTTGAGTAAAGAAATACTCAAATAATTTTTTAAACTAAAATTTCTTTATAAATCTCCTCCATTATGAGAAAATTGCTACAAGAACCTGTTTAAAACACAAAGAAATAGATTTTCATTGGAGTGGGTCTTTAAATAAACAAAGGAACATTCCCACAAATCAAGATGGCTGTAGATAATTGACAGCCTAAACCTGTTAGAACTGACAGAAGGAAAACAAAAACAAGACGAGAACCAAGGAAATAAAACTGACAACCAAAGGGCACAACCCTCACAAATAAACTAAAGGCACCAGCCTGTTATTCTGTAAAACTAAAAGATGTTGGGGCTTTGATAAGTTTGAAACACACCAGAAACTGTTTAGTTTCAGATTGACATTTGAAAAAGAATTAAAGAAAAAATATCAGTGACATAGTATGGTATTGTTATTTTTCTGTTTTATATCAAAATTTCTGTTAAAACAGTAATATTAACAGCCAATTCAATTCAATTTTATTTATATAGCCCAATATTACAGCCAAAGCCGTCTCATTGGACTGATTATTAATATATTGCAAGAAGCAAAAATAATTATTAAACATGTGGAAGTAAACAATAGCTGGTTATAAAACAGACTAAGCTGAACAAACATCTCTGTCCTTACACCCTCCTTCGCGGTGAGGAAAAACAAACCACTTGTCTCTCTAGCAGTTTATCCAAATAACGTTTTTTTACAGCTTTTTTTTTGCAGCTCTAGTTGTTGTTTTATCATTAACACTAAACAAAAAACAAATGCAGCTTAATGGGTTTGGTTTTTGCATATAGAAAGGTTTGTTGTCTTTTCTTCAGTTCAGAAACTAGAACATTCAAAGTTATGTTTATAAAATCTGAAATATATACTATATATTATAATCAACATCAACACTATTTGCAAACTAATAATAAAACAGATCAGAAACAAAACAACTGGAAAAACCTGTAAGAGATAGCCAATTGAGTCTGGAGGAAAAAAAAACATTTTCAGTATAAAAGATGAATTACAGATGGGTCTGCTGGAGGGTATTGTGTGCATGCAGATGATGCATTAAAAACAGAAGTTGCATGTACTAAAGTTAATTTTAATTGCATAGACACAGAAGGTAACAAGATGCCTGAAAAGCTCATAATGAAGCAGGAATCTGATATGCTCTTCTGTAATTAAACCACGTGAAGGTTTTGAGCCTGACATTTTTTATTCATTAACTCTTGGACCATCAGGAAACCAACATGGAATTTTAGTGATGGAGAAATATGATCTCATTTTCTAACAAAATGTGATAAAGAACAGCCTCGACCCGCAGACCATGATTTGTGTTGTTGTACACAAGGCAAATAGGGCCAACTGACCACAAGCTACTGCACTTTAAAGCTGCATGAAGGCAAAGCCAAGAAATCCCAAAGAAAATGTTTACATAGCCCTTGAGAAGCCGTGTTTCTGAATTTCCACTCATTAGATCATCACCTGAACCGGATGAAGTCTTCCACATGTGAAGTAGGGCTGTGTACCATTACTTGGGTGGCGATTCAATTCGATTCGATTCTGATGAACTGAAAATTTTTGTTAAAAAGCCTGTGTGTAGCAACATTTTTTTTAAATTATTGACATTATTCATGGGCCGCACACTGGTAGTGGTTAGCATTCTCGCCTCTCAGTGAAAAGTCCCTGGTTCAAATCTCTGTGCAACCTTTCTGTGTGGGCATGCAATTGTGCATGCGTGAGTTTTCTTCAGGCATTCCTATTTCTCCTCCATATCTAAAAAATTAGCATCCTGGATCAATTGGTGAATCTCAAATAGTCTCTAGGTGTGTATTTTGTTGTGTGTCTCTTAGTGGCTCTGGAATGGAATGGCAAACCATCCACGGCAAACCCTGCCGTGACTGGGATAAGTTCCAGCAACCTCATGACCCCAAAAGGGATTTGGAAATTGAATGAATGGATGGACATTATTCATCATGATGAATTGTTGCAGTCTTAGCTTTAAGTAAACATGAAGATTGTTTTTTATCATTAGATCTGAAACAAAGACATGACAATCTAAAAACAAAAATGACTTAAATATTTTTTGTACGAATAGAAATCATTAAAAAAATCATTAAAAAAGACAAATTAACCCAGTCTAATACCCAACGTTGTCAAAATGCTATAAGTACTGCAGCTTTAAAAAGTGACTGTAAGCATTTATAACACATACAGGCAAGTTTAATGTGAATACTAAAATTGAAATAGACATTTATTCCCATAATGTTCAATGACCGTTTACCACAACACAGTGACACGGTTAATTAAAGACCTTTCAGTAGAACGCTAGCTGCTCCAAATGTTATTGGGCCCAGCACAATGATAACTGCATCTCGCTTTTGTTACTTACTGGAAGGCTCAGACAGAGCAAACTCTGTGATTATTTTCTTTCTGGTGACCCTTTTAAAGGCACATAAGAGCGCAAATGAATCATTTCTGATGCCAATGTTTTATAAGATAATGACTGCAATAGATCAAATTCAGACAGAGAGCACAGTAGCTACTCCGCAATTATGTGCGCCCTTTGCTTACAGAGTTCTCCGCACATTCATCCCGGCATTCGTGTGTGGAGAAGAAATATACAGACAAAAAAAGCTATATTATTTATTTTCTTTTTCAGCGAACAATGTATCAGACCTTTATGGGAATGTAAAAAGTAATGGGTTTATAGTCTTTTGTTTCTTTCATTTTTATTGTGTATTTTTCCTACAGAATGCATAGCACTACTGATGACATGGCACAAAAAGTTATCCCTATAAAATATACAGTAAAAAATTGTTTGAAGCTTGAAACATAAAACATAAAAACACCATTCTTTGGTGGGTCTTCAGATTTTTGAAAGCATCAAACATTGTCCTAAACTATTAATGGAAAGTTTACCAAAGTAGAAGTAGATTTTTAACATCCAACTTAGGATCTGATACAGACAAGAAACTTAAAACAGTAGCCAAAGCATCACAAATTCAGAAAACCAGGCAGTAATGTGATGTAAAAAAAAGAAAAGGATTTTGACCCAATAAGTAATAACTTATTGACATCATACAGTTAACCTCAATCATAATAAAAGTGATTCAAAATTCAAAGAAATGATTGTTCTAATTTAGGGTTGGGCAGTATATTAAATATACTCAAAATGTATTGACATTCTTAAGGTGAGATACAGAAAATGAGAGTATTGCGAATATTGCACTTAAACTACCACTACAGTCTTTTAAGGCACCTCAACATGATTCTGGGCTATTGTTTGTGTGTAATGATTCATCAGAGAAAACAAGAATTGTAAGATGACAAATGTTTGAACATCAAACTAATGTGTGTTTTTAAAGATATACACAAATTATTTTTAAAGCAAAAAGCTTTTTTTTTACAGCTACCATGTAGGGCTCTCAATGATTAATCGTCATTGATTAAACAACTAAAAAAAATAAATCATCTAATGCTAATTTGGTATTGTCGACTCACCATTTTTTTTGTCATTTTAAATGATTATGTTACGCCTTATAATAACTTCCCCTTATAGCTAGTTAACAAGTCATTATTAAACTGTTAGTTATTTAGTAATAAATGACTTTTTATGTAACAGTTTACAGTTTGTTAAGGATTTATAAATGTACCATAAAAAATGTGCTGCAATGGAGGTTCATTACAATCTACAACAGACTGGCGACCTATTCAGAGTGTACCCTGTTGTCGCCAAACAGTATCTGGGTTGGCTCCAGCAGCCCCTCTTAAAAGGATTCAGCGAGTTCTGATAGAAGAATTGGCATCAATCAATTAGCAATATAACATAGATCTGTACTTACTGGTACATGGAGGAGATCAGCACAAATACTGATCATCTCAAAGCAAAATTGGAGTCTGATAACTCAGGAATGGGAGAGGTGTCAAATAGTCCTGGAATATATACTGAAGAGGGAGAGATGTTGGCATAAAATAAAAGACAGCTGAAGAGGGTGGTGGCCGATTAAGATATGACTTTGCATTTGTCAGCTTATGGAGAAACTATGGAGGGGGTGTAAACTTGACTTCGGTCCACAGTAATTTTAAATTGTTTATGATAAATGCACCCTGACTCTTAAAAAGAAACTAAAATCAGTGTTTTACTCTGGAAAATTAAATTTTAGGCATAGCAGTTTATTTAGGAAAAATAAACAAATGCATCAAAATTTACAAATTGGATTTAAGGTTTTCTGTCCAGATGTGCAATTATTTACAGACTTTTAACTGATGTAAAATGCGGTAGTTTTCTGCAGTAGAGTTATGACAAATTTTACATAAAAAGCTCCAACTTGCAATACATTTCTGAAAATACCAATGCATCTGTCTTTTTTGGTGCCAAAGGTTTTTTGCCCTCAATTTAAGGCCTTTGGACAGTGTCACTGCTTAATATTCCATCCCTCCTCTATTTCCTATCAGACTGGTTCTTGTTTGGCTGTTTCTGTTATGTATAGCTTTTCCTGTCCCACATTTTTTATATAACATTTCTTATCATGCTATCTGCCCTTGAGTAACCACCTTTGTTAAATTACTTTTATGCTTTAGAGGTCAGCCTGCCCTTCCTGCATGTAACTTTGCATGTCTTCTGTGTCTTATAATATATTATCTGTCAGTTTACTTGCTTTTTGTTTTGTTTTTTTTTCATTTTATTTTATCATAAGTTTGTGCGCTTGATTGAAGGTCACAATCTTCCCACTCTGTTTTTGCTGTATGTGCACCTGAGCATGTGCAGACTTTGTACGGCACACTTAACCTTGGTTCAAATATTTACAACACCATAATGAGAGATTTATTCAACAGTTTCCTAGTAAGGAAGACAAGGAAGATCTAAGTGGTGTCATTAAATTTGCATGAGATCCTCCAGAATTCAAAAGACATGCAAGATAGGTTAATTTTTATTAAGGGAAGTTAATCTATTTCTGTAAATGTTATATGTTACACCAGGAAATTCTAATAATTTGATATTATTGTTTCAAAAAATGGAAGCATTTTAAGTAGAAGACAATTGTAATTTTAAAATAATTACAAGATTGGTCAGGTTTAAAAATTTCTGTCAGTATATGCATAATAAATGATTAGGATGACAGGGTACACATGGAAATGAATCTCTTTTCATTAGCAAATAATTTATTACCCAAGTTTTACATTTCGAAAATAGACCAAGACCACACAAAATATATATTTTTTAGATTGCATTTTTTTCTATCATCTTTTAATCTTTGTTGACTTGAAATGTTCAAATCGATGATATTTTTAAAATTAGCACACCATTTATAGATATCTTTAAAATTATTGGTTAAAAAATCACAAACATACACTTCATCTATGGCTTTGCCTTTCATGAGCTTCTTAGTCAAACATACAAGCTGCCATTGCCTGCCTGTTATATCATATCAGGTTAATGCTTTAAGGGAGCAATTTCTCAAAAAATCAATTTTCTTCTAATGTGCCAATCACATGACAGCCATGCATTGAGGCATGCAGACATAATCAAGGCGATCTGCTGCAATTTCAACCCATTCATTTGAATGGCGAAGAAATGTGATTTAAGTGACTTTGAATGCAACATAGTTGTTGGTGCTGGACGGGCTGGTATGAGTATTTCAGAAGCTGCTGATCTACTGGGATTTTCACCCACAACCATCTCTCCGGTTTACAGAGAATGGTAAAAAAAAAAGAAAAGAAAATATCCAGTAAGCAGAAGTTCTTTGGGCTGAAATGTTTTGTTGATGCCAGAAGTCAGAGGAGAATGTCCAACCTGGTTCCAGCTGATGGAAATGCAACAGTAACAAACACCGACTCATTACAACCGAAGTATGGTAAATGACTTATAGTTGAATAGCGCTTTTCCACCTTTCTTGAAGACCCAAAGTGCTTTACAGTCTCAGTGCCATTCATGCATTCACACACGTGCGTGCCATTTACACACTTTTGGTGGCTCCGCTGCCAAACACTGTCACCAACCTTCCACCAGAGGCAATGTGGGGTTTGGTGTCTTGCCAAAAGACACTTGGACACATGGGTAAAGCAAGAATCAACTCTGCAATCTTTAAATCAGGGGTTGACCACCCTAACACTGCACCATGGTATGCAGAAGAGCATCTCTGAACACATCCAACCTTAAGGCAGATGGGCTACAGCAGCAGAAGACAACACTGGTTTTCACTCTTGTCAGCTAAGAACGGGAAACTGAGGCTATAATTCACAAAGGGTCACCAAATTGGACAATAGAAGATTGGGAACACATTGTCTGGTTTGTTGAGTGTCCATTTCTGCTGCGACATTCAGATGGCAGGGTCAGAATTTTGCATCAACAACATGAACGCATGGGTCCATCCTGCTTTGTTTCAATGGTTCAGGCTAATGGTGGGGGTGCAATGGTGTAGAAGATATTTCCTTGGCACACTTTGAGCATGGTTATAATGCCACAGCCTACTTAAGTATTTTTGCTGACCATGTCTGACCCTGTATGTTCACAATGTACCCATCTACTGATGGCTACTTCCAACAAGATAAAACACCATGTTAAAAAGCCAAAATCATCTCAGACTGGTTTCTGAACATGAGAACAAGTTCACTGGACTCAAATAGCCTCCAAAGTCACCAGATCTCAACACAAAAGATCACCTTTGGGATGTGGTGAAACAGGAGATTGACATCATGGATTTGCAGCAACTGTAGCAACTGTGTGATGCTGTTATGTCAATGTGGACCAAACTCTCTGAGGAATGTTTCTAGTACTTTGCTGAATCTATGCCATGTAGGATTAAGGCAGTTATGAAGACAAAAGAGGATCCAACCACAATGCTAGTTGTTTTGTTGGCCTTGGAAAGCACATTATATCTGATCCTGCAAAATTTTGCAACTCCTACTCTTATTGCAAATGATTTTGTTTGTACAATTAAACCCGGTTCTAATGCAGCCATGCATGACATTATAAACGACCGTTTTCTGCTGATACTGTGCAACCAAATAATTGCAGAGTGCAAAGCAGTTCATTTGTGGCATGTAGTATTTTTCTTATCAAATAATCGTAAATTGCTTGAGTCAGCTTGTGATTTTTCAGACATTAATTTGAGTTTTTGTCTTGACAGCAACCAAAAAAAAATTAAACAAAGATAACCTTTTACTGGGGTTGAATTAAAAAAAGGAAATATCAAATGGGCTCAAAAAAAGAGAACTTAATGCAAAAGTGACAACTATAACACATTAAAGGCACTTTGCAGTTCATGCTTTTCTTAAAAAGTGGCTAAACTGGATTAAGCATTTTTATACACTTGGCATGATATTAGTCATGTCAGTGTGCATGTGAGATTTGTATACAAATGTACACACAACTCTGAAACTAGTCCCCAAACGATGACATACTATCATTGTCCCCACAATGTGATAAATTCCAACTTGCACACACACGCACAGGCACATTCCAGTGAAACATCTCGGATTAAATGTAACCCAGGGATCAACATATGCTGCTTGTGTGTTTCTCTCCTGGCATGGCTCCACTGTTTCCGCTTGTCATTCATCAGGCTGTATCACAAAACCTAAACCAGATACACTCACTGAGCATCGAGAAGCCCTCTGGGTCAGATGCATTCATTTACATTCTAAGCACTACCTGCTTTAGTTTGGATTGATGTTGGTTGTATTTTAGCATTTAAGATCCACACTGAGGCCATCACATGAGTCTGAGGGTTTACTGAGAAAGTAAATCATTATAGAAGACAAAGTGGAGGATAAATGTACAAGAAATTAGGGGCCTATACCTTGAAAAATCAACCTTTTGATGTTTTAAGTACATTATACTGTTCATTCCTCACCATATAGAACCCCAAAGCAGTATTTTGATCCATTCACACATTTTTGAGCAATCCTCCAAAAACCACCGCTGACGTTGACCAGTGAGAACCAATAAGAGCGCCCCCTAACAGGAAGAGTCAGTGCTGCAAGCCCCACCCACAAGCTAACACACCCACTTTCGCTTGCGGAGCTTGCGGTCATCAGCAAAACGACTCATAGAAGAAGTGCTTCCTGCAGAGAAAACAACGGCTTGCTTTTTTTTTGCAATGCAGTGTCTTATAAGTGAAAAAACAACAAATTTTAGGCTACGAGTGATTTTGGTGTTTGCTCAGCCTTTCCCAAAGAAAAGTCTGCTCATCAGAAACGGTTGGAGATAATCTTTGGGAGCATACAACAGATCAGCCAGCAACTTTTTGTCTGTGACCGGCACTTCACAGATGACTGTTTTGTTAACCTTGGTCTATATTAAAGTGGATTGTACGGGAGACTGATTCTCAGAACTGGCGCCATTCCTACAATCAAACTTGATGAAGATGCCAGATCCGTAAGAAAATCATACAACTAGCTGAAATTAAGCCGTATAAGCATATAATGCACAAGCTAATGCTGCATATCCACACACATTGCGTCTGGCATATAAAATTTCCGGATCAGACTGTGGATCAAGAGTGTAACGCTCCACAACATACACATCCATTTAAAAAAAAGTTTGGTGTTTGTTTTCATGAGCAGATACACACAGACACACTGCTGAGGCAGGATCTAGTTTAACTGCATGATTTGGGCGTCACCCACAAGGAGCGAAAGGTGGTGCCTTAGAGATTGAGTTCTTTTACTACAGGGTGTGACTCGAATCTACAAAAATAACTAATATTTCATAAATTATTCGTTCTTTAGTGTGCCAAAGGTAGTATATGATCATATTCCTTGTCATTGTTTACTTTTAAGAGCTCAAGAAAAACATGGTATAGGCCCTGTAACTATGCATACATTTACATATTTAAGGTTGTTTTTCCACTAGTTGACCTTGGTGCACATATTGGTGCTTTCACTTAAACTGAAAAGATGCTGTTATGTTGACTTTGTTCTTTTTAGCCATCATTCTCTTGTAGAATCCCTAAAAGGTGAAGAGGTTTGCAAAACTGGTCTACATTTCCTTTTTTGATTTAAAAAAACATTGTCCTGCTGGTATTGTGTTCAGCTTGACCTGTGTTCCTTGACCTGCTGTTAAAGGTTGATTACTCTTTACTCAAGCTGGACTCAACCAGAGGTCCTCTGTCACAATTTCCATTAATTCCCTCTCAGTGCATCCAAGTGATAGTAGGAGTTTGGTTTAGGTGTCTAAGGGAGTCCTCATTGCTTTTTGATGGTGACCTGGGTCTTGTTAACTTTGTCAAAAGGAACCTCGAACAGCTGCCAGGGCAGAGGTCATGGTTCTTTCTTGGACAGGGGGGAATGACTCCCAAGTGAAGAAGAGGAAACATCTTAAAGATAAAAAAAAAAGTATCAAGTGCCAGATGAAGCAATTTGGCATCTGTAGTTCTGATGACTCTACTGTTCAGTTGCAGTCAATGGAGAGCTGGGTCAAAAGGTGAAGTTTATACAGACATGGACAAAATTGTTGGTAATCTTTTTATGTATTATATATATATATATAGAGAGAGATATTTTTTTATTGGCCAATATTGTGTCAATATTATTGTGAATCTTTAAAAGTCATCTTTTAAGTGGGAGATACATCAAGCTCAAAGGATGGTTTATCTGATTTATGTCTCCAATAGAAAACAAATCACATTGATGTTAACTATAAAGTCTCTGCTGAACTTTTCACAAGTCAACTCTGTTCACAAAACAATTGTTTATTAGGCCTGTTTTGTAAATACATCATCAGAGGTTGGCAGAGGTAATTTTTACTTCACACTGTGATTTATGTTAATGGTGTTAACTTTGCATTTGTAAGTAGTTATGAAGTGTGAATGTAAAGTAAACTCTTCCTCATTCTGCTTCAGCTCACTTTTCAAAGAGGAGAAAGTCCTGTTTGTAAGATCCCAAACAGCACACGAGAAACATTTATTACAGAAATTCAATCGAGCTTTCCCTTAGCTTACTTGGCGTTCTTTTTTGCAGCCTTGCACTGCAGCCACAATCTCTTTGACCTTAATCAAATATGTTCCCAAGATTGTGAAACCATCGCTTCACGCCAGCTGTAATATCTCTCACCTGCTCTTTCTCATGAGCTGCTTTTTTCACTTGTTCTGTTTGTACAGGTAAGACTAAATCCTTCATTTTTTTCCGGAAATGGCATTTGCTCCAGAAGTCCGCCTATGGCTTTTCCTTTTATGAGCTTCTTAGTCAAACATACAAGCTGCCATTGCCTGCCTGTTATATCATCCCAGGGTAATGCTTTAAGTGAGCGATTTCTCAAAATAAGCTGCTGATATGAAATGGAAAGCTGCTCCAAATGCTTTTGAAAATGATAGCATTACTGCTGCCATGGCATTGCACACACTCCAAGGGTGTTACATAGACTTATAGAGTGAAAACTGCCTGAAAGCTCCTGCTTGGTGTGACACTGAAGGGGTAAGGGCATGGCGGGGAATTTTAGGGCTATTCATATATCTATGAAAGGCATTTATCAATATTCCACATAAGATGTCAGCAGTTTATCTTTCTGTTATAAATATACCAAAGCTCAAAGGTTTTGGGATCACTTGAGAATTTTTGTCATTTTTCCTGAAAAAAAAGCCCACAAAATTGTCCACATTCCAAATTAAAGTTGTAAAAAGGTTTTCCTTTAAAAATAAAGCTAAATGTCTTCAATAAACATTACAGTTATTAAAAAAACTACGTCTTTTGTATCATTTACAGTTATACACAGATCGGTCATTCTGACTTCTAGTTTTTGTTAGATAATCGGACAAGATTTTAGTCTTCTCTCTCTAAATTCCACACTTTCTAGCTGGTCAGATTTAGACTACAAAAGTCTTTAGTTATGACTTTTTTTTTGACTGATGAGTTTGTAATTAAAGGCTGATGACACATTTTGTTTTTGATCATAGCATTGGTTCAGATAAAAAGCTTTACCCGGCTTATGACATGATGCAAATTTTGTTTCTCTGTATCCAAATCTCGTTTTTGTCCTTCAACACCATCGTGCTGACTCATCATAATTTTTTCACATTTTTTTAGTTGGATCTAAAAATGAAAAACGTTGACTTGTTATTTCAAGAACCGTCTACCAATGTTCAGTGTACAAAGTCTACACTCTTGCCGATTACAGCTTTTTGCTTCTATTGGTTTTTACTGGTGTGTAACTGGTACCATTTAGTGCTAGTTCAAATTTTGTGTAAAACTTGCACACTCAGATATGTCTTCTTGCTGAGTTGTGCATTTTAGCGTCCTGTTCTTTTTTTTTCATCCTTGTTAGAACCAATCTGTGCTGCTCCTCGTAAAGAGTAGATAACAACAGTGGGAGATTGTAAGGTTTCTTGGAATTTCACCCTTTGCTTCTGTTTCTAATCGTAAAAAAAGGAGCATTTGCTTAAAGACAGTTCTTTTTCTTTCCCCCATTAGAGGCTTAAAAAACAACTAGTAATGCTTCATGGACTTAACTTACTCACAGAGTGTCATGCTCCTCATATTGCTTCCTTATTGCAGCAATTTTCAGCTTCCTTAACAGAAATGTTAGAGGGTTCTGATACTCAAAAAGACTGACAGAGTTATATAACTGCTTAGCAGGTTTGAGGCAGAGGATGAATTGTTGGAGGTAGTAAAATTATCTAGAACAATGTAGATTTTTATTTAAGTCCCATCTTTTTATTGTGATATTAATACAATTATTAATTAAATGGAAATTGTTTTTCTTTGGAAAAGATCACATGGCATACGTGTGAGTGTGTGTGTACTTTTAGAAAACATTCAGCACACATTTTTATAGGGTGTATTAAGACTGGACATTTGGTTCACTTAAAGTAAACCAGACTTCATTTCCCTCGAGAATCCAGAACAAATTTTTAGTCAGAATGCACACAAGCAGACCCTGGTCCAGGACCAGGAACCACTCTGACCCATCTTTCGAGGTGGTCTCGGTTCTTTTCCAATCGGACTGAGCTCCGGTTTGCTTAGAGTTACCTCAGTCTGAATAGGCTTCGTGGCCGGAGTGGAACAACTGAAGCAAAATGGCCACCATAGCCAGGAGTTACGTGGTCTAAACAGAGTAGAAACAGAGTAGGAATGTAGCAGCCGCAGGTAAACGTGAAACAATAATGAGACACAGTAACTCATTGAAATTTGGTTGGATGAAAGCAGGGGAGTTAAAACAACTTTTAATGTGATACACATTGCTCCTCACACTGTTTTCCCTACGATCTATGTGTCATAAACACTTATGATGAGCATACCTTCTTCTTTCCCATCTCCTCAGTAACCACCTTGCAGCATGTCTCTGCCGTATAGAAGCTGCAAATAAAAAGAAAGTTGTACCTGACCTTTTTACACGGCCTAAAATTCACTTTGTTAAATGGTGGGAATTCCTCCTTTACTTGCTTCTCATGGGGGGGGTGATTTCTACACTTTAAGGGGGATATTACTTTTAAGCTTTCTGTCACAACACCAGTGAACAAAATCAAATTTTTGACTCAGAAGCCAAGTTCTAAATTATTACATTATTTTACAAAGAAGAAAAACACCTATGGTTTATAGGTGTTTTTTTCTCTTTTTGAAAAAAATATTATGTTAAAAGCAGAGAGGAAGTCACAGCATAGTTAAAACGTAAGTTAAAAACTTTTTTTCCCCAAATCATTTGTTTCAAAGGAACTCCTGTATTGATTTCTAATCAGTCTTTGCTCTCTGCTTTTGACGTCTTCACATTCATTTACATCTTATTCAATCTCAAATGAGTTGTTTGTTTTCTACTGAAAAAGAAAAACGCCCCCATGAGAAGAGGGGTTTCATTCAGTCTCCTGTAGTCTGAATTAGCTGAAGAAAATGACATTTTTTTAGAAAACTGAAAGGCTTAAAAGTAATTCATAAATGACATAAACACGTTTTTGAGTCATCTAACTGTAAACTCAAAATCAAACATGCTGAGAAAACAAGGACAGATTTACTAAAGGAGAGCAGACTGACAAAAAATTTACTTTTTTCCTAATTCTGCCTCCAGGTGATTAATTTGTACATGAAGTCCTAACAAAAACAAAAATCCTAAAATCATTGTAATGATTCTTGCCAAGTGCAGGGGGGAGGGGGGACTTTAAATCTGTCCGTGATTACATATAGGAGACACACGGAACAGCTTGTAAAGCATATCATAGCATGATAGCATGAATGTGTAACAACAATGCTGTCTCTGTTGCTGCTCTAAGTCCATCAGGTTTATGTTCAGTTCTGTCTGGATTCTGTTAAAATCGCTTCACGTTCCGCCTTCTTCGTAAACCAAAACCTGAGTGCTTCATGATGGTAAATGGCAGAGGTTGCGTGTGTCTGTGTGTGCGTGTGTACGTGCGTGGTGGGGGGGTGTGCTCTTTTTCGCGGCATGCGTTCATGTTTTTTTTGTGAATCTAGTGTTTTCTAGCTCTCTCTCTCTGCCTCGCGGAGCAGGGCCCTCTTTGCTAGCTGCCGCTTTCACATCTGCGCAGTGCGAGAGATTGACGGGCTAACCTTACTTCCAATAACTTAATCATTTCAGTCCTACTTTTTGTTTCAAAATTGAAAATTGGTCAGCAAAACATAACGTTTCAATAAAGAGGTGTAGATAGATACAATTACCATGCATACCATATTATAGGGGACTCCCAAGTCAATTTCATTCAAACGTGTAGAATCAGGATTGGTTCCCTTTTGGAAGGAAAAGCACTTTCATGGCGTGTGGGAATTTCTGAAAATGCACAATTCATCTATTCTATTCCGCTCATACCATGGTCACTTATGAAAGAAATAAATATTCAATAGAGTTTTAATACTATATTTTTTCTATTTATTCAGTTTAGGTCGCGTTCTCACAAAAAGCGGACTATTTGATTGGTGAAACGTCCCATTTTCATGGTGACACGAGAACGCGTTGTTGGGCCGACAGACCTCAACTGCAGTGGAAAGTAAAGGAAAGCAAGATACAGTGGCTTGCAAATGTTGTCACACCCCTTGAACTTCTCCACATGTTCTCACATGACCACCAACATAAATATATTTTATTGGAATTTTATGTGAAAGACCAACACAAAGTGGCACACACTTGTGAAGTGGAAAGAAAATTATGCAAAAATTCTTTTTTTTTTTTTTATTACGAATAAAAAGCTGAAAAGTGAATACTTTCGCAAGCCACTCCATGTTCTTTAGAGCTTTCAGTAAAAAAATTGTAAAAAGAACAAAAACAAAAACCAATGTTTTATAGAACTGTAGGCACTACTTTTTAAGCTAGCTCCCTTTTTATTGGTCTTTTATGTCAAGTAACTAGCATTTAAACTGCGACTGATCCTCCCTTACTGGTTCAATTATGATATTCTGAAAAATAAAATACCCTAAAAATGCATTTGTAGGATTTAAAAACTCTAAAATCTTGAATTAGCAAATCCATTTTGAAAGATTTTTTTTTTAAATAAGTTAAAAAAAAGCAAAGAAAGGCAGTCAATTTGAACTTCTGATTCTTATGTTATCACACTTGTTCTCTGCATTTTATGGTACTATTTTTAAAATATCCAAAATAAGTCAATTTTTCAAGTGAGTTCACTCAGGTCTACCAGTTCCAATCGCACAATTTGCATTAAAAGTAGGAGCCTGTTATCACTAACTTTGAAGCCCTCTATGAGATGTAATCTCAGAACAGTGACAAGCATGCTAACATAGACTGCTGGCTTACAAGCCACCTAAGAACATCAAAATGTATCAGTATGTTAATTCTCTGAATGTTTACCATGAAATTAACATTGCATCTTTGTGACTTTAAAAAGTCTTAAACTTGTAGAAACCTGGAGGAAGTATTTCTAAATCTTTGAAGTTTCGTAATAATTGTGTTGTAATGGCTCTTTTTTCATATTTTGTACTCTAAATTAGTGCTGATTTTAATGGATTTTTTTTCTTTTGCAGGTACAGCCTCATTTCAGCCTTTTTCTTCTGTCAAAGAGATGATTGAAGGCATATTAAAAGCAAAATTAAAACTATCAGGGTATTCATTGCTCCTCCGCATCATTAAAGCTATAAAAGTGACTCAGCAATGTGGAATTACTTGTAATTGTATAACAGATAAATCCAACACCACAAAATTCTGAACAAATTATTTTCCGTCTTTATAAGGGCTTAATTCTACGCACACACCTAGTATGTCAAGCACTATCAAGAACACACTAAACTGGATCTGGAACGCGCTTTTATCAAATGATGTTCACACGACTGTTGCCAGCCAATACATGTGCATTTACTCACAGTTGGAAGAGGCTTTCTGCGAAATGTCAAAACGGTGCAAATCTCTTGAATCTTACTCCAGGCATTTTTCTTTCACAGCTTTATTTCATATTTGAAAGACTTGATGTCATATAATTCCAGCTGGGCACAAATTGCAAATATTAATTTTTCTTTCCTGGTTGATTTTCAACTAGTTGGCTCATGAATTGAAAAGGACACTACCCAAACATCACTACCAAATCCGCTCCCCTGTTTGGTTCAACTGGTTTAACTTTTAACGTGCATTCAAATGCTGTGCGTTTTGTACGTATAGCCCGAAACCTTCTTAAAAACTTCTTTAGCAACGCATGAGCATGAGAGTTTTGAACACGGAAGCCCGAAATCTGCATATATGTGCGTATGCACTTTCACATTGACTTTTCATTGAAAATGGTCGCGTGGAATGTGTGCTTCTGATCCCGTTTTGAACGTAGCTTTAGAGTGCCCTCACATTAAATAGAAGCTCTTTATTTGTGATTTTGCAAGCTACCGATTTATAGTGCACCAACAGTGTCACATTTTCTCTTGCTTTAAAAAACAGATCCAGGTTCAATGACGTTGATGCTGCCAGGAAGGGGGAGCTCATGGCCATCAATTTAGGGGCTCTAAACTGTACCAAACAGGTCACTTTTACACCACACTGAAATTGCAAAAGCAGACAATTGGATCTGCAGAATAAAACAAAGAAAACCCTTCCCTACCAGAAAAAGACAAAGAACTGGGGAAATGAGCAATTCCGACTGCTACTGACAGCTAATATATTTGCCCAATTACCTGAGCTTAGTTTAGTACCTGCATAAACACTGAAGATATCACTGCTCCTGTGGTCAAGAGTAACTAATGGAAACACAGTCATTTTAGATTCTTTTTCATATGCCTTTAGAGTACAGATGCATAACTATAATCAGACTTTCTTTAAAGAATTATGGTTGATTTAAAAATGATGAACAATGTCAAGTTTTTTCTTTACTCAAGATTCGAGAACACCTTAAGGAGAAGGGATGAGGTGTCTTCAGTAGTAAAAGATAAACCAAGTCCAATTGACAAGTTTTTTTGTGTTTTTTTCACTTACTACTTTGGGAATCAAGCTGGATGAATGAGAATCTACAAAGACACACCACAAGAATGTTTTCATTCAACCACAGTAAAAACAGACCCAGAAGGTATAGGAGGAACCAATGCTTATTTTACCTACTCTTAAAAATGTCTAAACCAAAACATTTTTCTTAAATTCCCAGCTAAGGTTTACTGCTGAGTACTCTATTAAATAATAAGATATGAAATTAACACCAAATTCGTATTTATTATACTCTGTCACACTTGTTCTATACATAGATTACAATGGACTTATTTTCATTGATTTGAGGATTTTATAATTAATCATTCTGTGCAATGTTTGTGTAGTTTTAAGTATATGATTAATTGGTTGATTTGTAACAATATAAACAGTTTTAAGATCATTGGAACTTTTAAAAAAACAGATTATTATCCATATGTCTTCAAATGTGAAACTATCATTTATTTTGCACAATGACCTAATCAATCCTGAGGGCTATTAACTCCTGTACTCAGAAACTAACTACCATTATAACATCTGGACTTCTCAGCTAAACTCATCATGTACCATCTGCAGCCTTTGCAGATCAATGTTTTTTTTTTTATTTGTCCCAAAAAAGGTATATTCTATGGCCTGTTGAAAGCACTCCTCTTCACTGCATCAGAATGCACACAGAAGCTGCATGCTAAGATATTTACTTGAAAAATACTTTTTTCAGCACTGCCTGTAAATGCCAGTATCATTAGTCATCAGAAATAAAGCGCCTGAGTTCCTTAGCTTTGTTACACACAGCAAGATCATTACCTTCCAGCACTGCTGGAAGTTAACTCAACAAGGTCATCTGCATACATCAAATGATTCACGCGGTGGGTACAAACCATTCCTCCGGTGTTACAAGCTTAAACAGATTTGACAGATTATCAGTACAAAAATTAAAAAGAGCGCCGCCACAGAAATGAAATATTTTCAAAACAACAAAAACAGACAATGCGTAAATAGACAATAAATACAAAATAAGCTGTTTATCTGTGTTAGATGTTGTTAGCACAAGCCTTTTTTTTTGTTTGACCCATCTTCAGGTTTGTTTACAGGGCTTCCCATAGTAACTAGTTTTTTATCCCCGAGTAGAAGTTCTTGTTAAACTAAACCTATAAAACACAGTCGTCAATGTTCTCAAAATGACATTTTCCATGCAGAGCATGAAAAATGAGGAATTACATGCTGCCTGACCTTCATCTTACCTAATTGGGTTTTAGCTTTGTGCTTAGGAAGCTTAAAATAATTTGTTGCATTTAGCTATTCTGCCAAATAAAAAATAAATATATAGTTGAGCTGTTTTGTGTAAAACTCAGCGAAATCGCTGCACTATAGTAGAAGGTTGTTTTAACAGCTACGTTTTAAAAGTAAGTACCGTTTTACTGAGGCAGTGAACAGATTGGTGATAGAAAATGAGCTGGGGGTAAGTTTTACGCTTTCTGCTTAATTCAGTTGAAATGTTGTCTTGTTGGTTTGGCGTATAAATAAAACACAGATAATGGTCTACCCACTACCCTTGTCGGAGATCTTGTCTTTTTTCACACTGCGGTCTAGGGGACAGTTGTCTCCGAAGCCCTCTCGATATCTTGATCTTGTGTTGCAATCCGTCTGCATTCATTTTCACTAATGTTTTTTTCTTTCCCTAATGCTTCTGTTTCATGTAAAACTCGGATTTTCCCACTGACCTAATGCCTACATGTGTAGCAAGGAGGACAGAGTAAACAAATTGGTTTGCTGAACACAACTTGCATAATTGCAAGGCTTTCCTGTGCAGAATTTTTGAGCTGGCCTGGGGAGGTTGATGCAGGGAGGGAGTTTTTTATGGGAGGACATGCTTGGTTTGTAACTCTGTTAAGGTGGGCTTTGCATGTCAAAGAAACATTTAGTCGAACGTTAAGGCCCAAGGATGATTTCTAGCAAGCATTGCATCACATCAAGACGATCAATGTCTCTCACTTTTTTCTGGCAGTTTTTTCATGTTGCAGCTGGGAAGCCCTGGTCTTTCTATGCCTTTCAAGATATCACTGCACCGCTGGTAAAACACAGCAGCTGTCAAATGATTGTGCTTCATGACAGATGACCCCTCAGACTGTCCTCCGTGAATGAGTCTTTGACAAAGAGTCTGTCGGAAAATCTTTTTGAAGACATTGAAGAAATACCTGTAAGTCTTTATTAGCTGTTAAAGATACATCCTAAAGATCAGCATTAAAAGCAGTAATGTACTTTCATTGGGTTTTGCACACTTGACAAATGTAGCAACACTAAAACAAAATACAGTAAACGGAGTGGTTCTACTGTAAAGGCAGTCACCAACAAAAATGCGAAGTGCAATACATGTAAGGAGCTACTTCACCGTCAGATTTCACATCAAACCTGATAAAACATTTAAGGATGCACAACTTTCATCTGAAACACTGCTTGATATTTTATGTGTCTCAGTTTCAGCCTGTTTTATTCTCTAAGCACACCTCCAGAACAAGTCTTTCTTGTCCTCTTTCTTCTTTTTTCATTTATAATGTTTTAGAGAGGTGCTTTCTGAACACACTTTGGTCTATTGAAAGACATCCATCCGTCTTACTTAGTTAGTTACATGCATTAGGTTACATGCATACATCGCCATGAAATGTTAAGCTCATCTAGCGTTTTCACCTGACCTGGAACTGATTAGTTGTTATTGCCATTTTTAGAGGGTTTTGTCTCTTCAATTTTTCTTGTTTTGACAAATTTATGAGAAATTAAAGTGGAAAGTTTTTGGAAAATACTAATGCAAATTTGGAAAATTCAGAAATGTCTTGTTGTTGACAATACCTATTAACTTGCTGCATTTATTTGTTAACATAATCAAACAGGCTGAAACTGGAAATCAATAGGAATCAGTAAAACAGATTTAATTGCACTATACCAAATACCAAGAAAAATGTAACTAAGATTAGCCGTTACTTACAGTTATCTTCTTTTGATGTAGCATTTTCAGTTATGTAGGGATAACTTGTTGGGGTTTTTTTTATTCTCTAAATTAGCCAAGATCACGTTTGTGTGTGGAACGATTTCAACTTTGGACTAGTAAGTTAAAAATAATGTTATTTGTAGTCTTCCATCTAAGGCAACAGCTATCTAGTTTATAGAGGAAAAGCTTCTAATTCAATCCATCCAATATAAAATGAAAAGAAAACATTGAAATGGGAAAAAGATTGAAAACCATTTCGCAACAGAATCATCTCTGAAAACGGTCTTGTTCCACTTCCAAACAGCTGAAGACAGTCCATACACTGGTTGAAAACCTTCCTACCTGATTCTCAATGACATCTTCCTGTTTTATCCTACAGTAACTGTGAGGACATCTGGTTTGATGTGTGCAATGCTATTCAACATTAATTTCCCTTTAAAAGTTCACGTTAAAGGTCAGCACAAACCAGCAGTGTCTAATCCACATCAAAACATTTGTGCCATTTATTTTCCTTTTAATCCAGCATATTGGCCACGGATTGACATGTGACTGCCATGTAGTGAGCTTACATTGTTTGTATAAATCGTTGTCCTATTTTCTTACTCCTCAAATGTGTGTTTGTTTCTTTGATTGAAACATTTTAGACACTATTTCATTTGATTCATCTTGAATAGCAAACTTATTAAATTTATAGTGTTATTTCATACTTTTATAGACATTAACTTTATTGTTGTTGTTCTGTTTCCTGAACAAGCAACATATACTCTTGGAGGCCCCTCTTTTATTCCACTTCACAAACAATGTAGACCAGGGCTGGCTAACCCTGGTCCTTTAGGAGCCACAACCCTGCTTGTTTTTCAGCTCTCCCTGGGCTACTTGATGCTAACCTAAATTGGGTTCAGTCAGTCAGGATGTGGAATTACTTGAGTCAGGTAATCAGCAGCAAGCTGGTCAGGGAGAACTGGAAAACGGGCAGGATTGTGGCTCTTGAAGACCCCTCCCTGCTGATCCAGTGGTCCCTCCTTTTTGTCAAAACTTGTTTAAACTTTTATTTTTCTCTAAATTTTTGCAATTCTACATGTTAGCATTGTAATATGACATTGTAATATGAAAGCTATCATCACATGATGATCCACCATGAACGTTGCTTTATTTATTTATTTTTTCCATACTCCATTGTTTTACCAATCTGCTTTCACATTTTCAATTAATTTTTTAAAATCTTGCATCATATAGTGTTTTATGAAGTCAATGCTTGACTTTGCTTTACCTTACTGTTTTACTCCCTCACACAGTAGCAGTCAAAGTCACAGTACTGTCACTTACAAATAGCAGACGCTGACAGGTCGATTGATGATGGACTTTTAAATTCTTGGCGGCGAACAATGACAGAACGCAAAACAGTAAAGTGCCGCTTTTAAAGAAACAGCCCTAAGGCCAAACACACATCGGTCAGTTCTGCAAAACTAAGCATAAGCTATTTTTTAACCTTCAGTTTCAAATGTATTTTTCTGCAACAAAAAGCATCCGTCTTACTATCAAGTCTTTTCATGGAAAGGTCACTTTACCCTACTCTGGACAGACCACTAAATGAATATCCTCAGAGGTAATTGGTAAAGGAAAGGAAGTAGTTGCAGTAATACAAAACCTTTCAAAGTATTTTCCATTAAGCTTACAGTAAATTCAGTAGTTCATGGTTCACACAGTTAATTATGGCAAACATTACAGCTAATATCTAATTATTTAACAGAAATATTATAATATATTGGTTTCTTTGATGTAATTTGTATGGCAGTGTCCACAATAAAAGGCTGAGCTTAGAACGCTCACCCATGTATTCATTTTTTTTTCTTGTAGTACAACAGCAACAGAGACTTGAATCAGTTTTTTTAGTACATTAAAATTAACTAAGCATTTTAGTTATTCTTCTCCCATCTTTGGTGCTTGCTATTAATTTGTTTGACTCCATGTCCTTTGAGTTACCTGTAGAGTTTGATGTAATGTCTTGCATATCAACACAAAACCACTTTTCTCACTTTTCTCCGTGACAGAATCAGCTCATGTACTTCAATTGTGTTAGCATTTCACTACTGTACAGTGCTGCAAATCAGCACATAGCTTCTTTTCTCTGCGTCATCATCTGCTGGAATTGCAATAATTACGTAAAGAGTGAAGAGTTACGGTTGTTGAAAGAACGTCAGCACTGGACTTTGGAGGATGTTGTATTATGTAGTTCCGCTTGTTTGTGCTCATGGTTTGATCAGTCAGTATGCAACCCTCCAGATGTGTCTTAAGGTCAGTGGTTTGTTTTTTTATAAGTTAAGAGTTCTGTCCTGGTTTATGTTTGCTTTTAAGGATCTTTAGCTGAGTTTTGTTCAGTTGACCCCTTGTACGAACCCAACAGTTATTTTTTTTTTCTTATTCAATCAACTTTGCCGTTTGGATAGATTAAAAAAACACTCATTTTTCATAATTTTACAACTTGTGGCTGCTTTCTAAAATCTTGGGCCATAATACTGAGAAACAAATATATTTCTTTGGTAGCTCAAAATTTGGGTCAAAAGTTCCACTGTCTGTGTCATCTTACACACCCTGCAATGGTTGAAACAAAGGTTTTAAAGCCTTAAATATACAATTTCTCTATCTTTGGAATCATGGCACATCTATTCATCGAGAAGTTACAGCTCACATGCTCGATTGATCTGCTGGGTGAATGTTAAAACAGTTTCATGCACATAAAAATCTGCCTCTCCTCGTCTCAAGGGCAGTTTTGGTTCAACGAAAAAGCCTTAACGTTTCTTTTTCTTGGCCTTGAGAGTAAATGCAGCAAGATTCTTGTGATCTGTCTTCTGGCTCTCCTGTTGACTTTGTTGTTCCCTGATTGTTCTCTACAACCCTGACAAGAAATGAAAAAAATGACACTTGAGTAGAAAACACAGCAGAACATCTGAAGGAGATACATGTAGAGATCTTCTAAAGAAGAGTCTCACATACTTACATCAGATGTGTTTTTTTAGTGCTTATCTCTTTTTGAATAATTAATGATTATTCTCTCTGCTTCAATTGGTCTGTAATTACTATAGAGAAAAAGAACCAATATGTCATTTAAAGCCCAAAAGTCTTTTTTTAATCAATTCCATTTACCACAATCAGCAAAAACTGTAAATTAAAAGGATAAACCACAAATGCATCCAAGAATAAATTTATCAACGATTTAGCATAGATGTTATTTTACATGTCCCATAAAAATTTCAATTTTACTAAATCAGAAGCATAATCTTTTGGAGTTATCTTTCTGTCTTTTAGCGATGTGAACTAAAGCTTTCATGCTGTATGGTTAGTCTCCCTCTGGGTTGCTGTAACGCTTTGAGACAACCACAGTTGTGAACTTGCTCTTTATATAACCTGAACTGAAATAAAATTATTTGTTTAAACTTTTCTTCTATTTCTGAGAAAGATCTGTGGCAACTGCATAGATCAATATCACTTTTTTTTATTACATACTGGAAAAAAATGTTTGTATACCAACATCCCTAAAGCACAGAGAAGTGGACATTTTTTTGAACAATAAACTGTATTTTTTTATTGAAATAACCATAATCACAATCCCTGACCTGATGTTCTCCAACAACAGGATTCTAAATGTCACCAATACAAAGACCACCATTTTATCTGTTGTTAGTTGTTTCATAACAGAGATATGTCATTTTTTAATCTTAGGTAGTAAATCTTTTTATTAAAATTTAATCAAATCCTCATTATTTGTTTTTCTACATTTCTTTTTCCCTCGAGCAATATCCTGTGTTCATTTTTACAGCTAATGTACATTTGAGAAATATCAGAAGTGAAGTCACTTGTGTTGTAAATGGACATTTGCCAAAGTTGTCAGCAGAAAACAATTGGTTTGCTACAGAGTTGGTGTTTGCAATCCAAGCAAATGAAAGCACAGCTGAATAAAGCAAATCGGATTTGTCAGGCATCTGCTCGGATCAAAGGGAGGTGGCGCTCAAATAGACGGGTTTTGCCAAAAAAGTTTAGCTTCTCAAGACTGAAGAAATGTAGCACGGACTGATTACACAATTTAGAAAAGGGTTACTTTCAGTAGTAAATCTTCTATAAGAGCAAAATGTATTTTATTTATTCAGATATATTTTACGAGCTGGAACAGTTGTTTTAGGTACATATATTGGAATTTGGAAGAGGGGCAAATGCTAGGTAATGTATCAGTAAAGGAGTTTATATTAGCTCTATGTGGTCTCCAGATTTTGGAGGTATGTTGATTATTTTGTAATGTTTTACTGCAAATAACTCTCAACTGCATCCAGATGTACTTTATGTTGTGTCTTCTGCTTGCCTTTCAGGATTGGCTGAGTAAGTTTGGTTACCTTCCCCCTCCAGATCCAGTGACTGGCCAGCTTCAAACCAAGGAGGCACTGACCAGAGCCATCAAAGCCATGCAGAGGTTTGGAGGACTGAAGGTGACTGGGCTCTTAGGTAAGAGGGTTATATCTCTGACTTGTCATGAATTGTAACTGGAGCTCAGTTTGTTTTATTGAGAAACTATATTATGTCTCAGACTAAGTACCTAGAGAAGAAAACACAAACCTTAAACATAATAGAATTCTGCCATCAAAAACACAGACAGTGGAATTGAAAACAGCTGAATCAATATCACTGAGACACACACGGAGTTGTAATATTTATTCCTTCTTTCCATTTTTGTATGGCTAAGATTACAAGGCACAGCTGTCTGCACGCCACAAGACACCTTGTAAACATAAATCAAATTTGCTGTCACACGCATACACACACAGCAAAATGACAGTGCTGCGATGTGCCCACTGCATGTGATTGATGACACTTGTATGCGTAAACCAGAACAGTTTATTGATTAGTGTGCATTCTACCATTCTCTCTGCACTCATAATTTCCTGCAGTGCATATTGGCAGTCTCAGTCACTTACTCACAGGCGCCGCAACTCTCTGCTGAATATGCTATCGTTCGTTATGTCTTCCACACACAACAAGGAGAAACAGAGGAAGATGCTTCATTTGTGTGATTTTTTATTTTATAGGCGGTGCAGTTTCTGGACCGCGTTTTATGTGCTGTATGGTCTGGACCAGCGGTATTTGTGATGCCATCATTTTGTGCGCAACAGGCTGTTGTAAACCGGACGTGTATTTTATTACTCATTTGGCTCCTCAAAACCTATGAAACCCGCTGTGCGTGCAAATGCACCCTGTTTGCACAAGAGGACATAAGTTAGATCTATTGGAGCTACCATTTCAGAATCACATGTACAAACGTCTTAACACTTGTTTAGGTTTAGTGCTTGTTGCATTCTTTAACTAAGTGTTTTTCCTAATTTTCCACTCATTCCCGCTGCTGTCCTTTAGATCAAGCAACTCTAGGTTTGATGAAAACACCCAGATGCTCCCTGCCTGATGTATCTGAAGTGGATGGAGCAACCAGACGCAAAAGAAGAAGCTCAAGCCAACAGAACAAATGGAATAAGAGACATTTGTCCTGGAGGTATGAAAAAATAAAACACAATTTAAAATACTTTTCAGAAAGTACAAATACTGCATAAGTCAGATGCTTTTGGTGATCGAAATTTAACAAAGAGTACTGCACAAAGGATAACACCATTGAAACTGAGGAAAAAGCTAGTTCTTACCTTGTTTCTGATATGTTGTATTGAAAGGCATGATGCTGTTGCATGGCAACCAAACAACAGGTAATCGATCACACTCTTTTTTTTTTTGGAGTATATGCAGCCTCATTTGCAGCCTCACATGTTCACAAACATCAATGGTCACCAAAAAAAGGGTAATTTCTTCTAATTTTGATAAATTGGCATAGATCATTTTAAACCAACATAAGTTCAGTGCATTGCTGCTCTTTGTTTCTTCTGGCCAATTTTGAAGTGTTTACATTGAAATACAACCTTTTTTTTCTTTTGGTTATCCAGAATCTAAAAGCTAGGTGGAAAATTGCTCAAAACCACCTCAGCTTGAAATTCAGTGGGAGGGAACATAAAAGAGCCCATAATTCAGTTAACTACAAACAGTTTAACTGTAATCTTGTAAAAAGCCAGGCTGCAGCACAGCCTGCTTAAGGGAAGACATATACAATACATCAGCCTCAGTGGATAAATAACCAATACAATGCTGAGAAATGGAGGAATAACTCCCTCATGTTTGTCTGTTTCCTGCATCTTTTGGGTTTACTAAAATAAAACTGTTCATCATTTGAATGAAATAATTGGGCTTTTTGGCTTAGAGTGAGTTAAAATTTTAAGGAGCAGAAAGAACCGCTGATATAAACGTTAATTATGTTTCCTCTCTGTGCAGCGGAATAGATTGATGTATTATCACTTAATAAAGTCAGATTCCTCGAACATTTTTCCATCAGTATTTTAATGCAGGCGATGAAGATTTTAGTGGGGAAAAACCTGATGGACCTTGACCACAATAGGATCATTTAAAAAGCTGTATGTCAAAAAAAATAAATCTACTCCCTATAAATGATTAGAAATACATTTCCTCAAAAGCATATCTTCTATTTAAAAAGCAAAGCAACTGTGTTCAATGTGCATATATACGGTAAAAGCTCCATATTCTGATGATATCTGCTATATATTGTTACCTATTTACAGATTTACATATTCTGTTGCTCTCCATTTTTAAACACATCACAAACAGATGAACACGGCACATAAAAATGTAATGAAAATCAGGATAATTACATAAAAGTTTGCCTGTCACTTTTTTTCTAGATGTACAATAACTGATATTCATTTAGCTTAATTACTATTTTTTACACATTTTTAGCTTTTAAAATGTACTTAATTTTTAATATAGTTGAAGAGATTTTTCATGCCATTTTTGTCCTTTTGATCTGTCATAACTTTGCATATAAAACAGCAACAAAATGAAACTGTTTCTAAATTAACAGCCCGCTGGAGTGTGTGCATAATGGAAAAATGGTTTTGAGCCCTAAATTCTCCACTACGCCCCCTTGTGG
Organism: Oryzias celebensis; assembly: GCA_014656515.1. Taxonomy (NCBI): domain Eukaryota; kingdom Metazoa; phylum Chordata; class Actinopteri; order Beloniformes; family Adrianichthyidae; genus Oryzias; species Oryzias celebensis. Next base: position 16,043,584 of record BNCR01000012.1, read on the forward strand.
GTCTCTTCAGCAAGCAGCATGGTAAAACCTGGAATTGTTTGAGCCGTTAGGGTCATTTTTACAGCAGACCGCGTTTGCAGATGTGTGCTTAGAGATTATGTGCGTCTGTATTCGAAAGGAGATGCGGTAAGACACGCATGGCATCTGCTGCTTAACACAACGCTGTCACGGGGATTCAACAAGGAAATGATCTACTGTAAGGTGGTGTGTCTGCCAGGTTCTGTAATCTGTGTCTACCCATGCAGTGCAAATCATTTCAGCAGATGTAAACCTGCAGGAGCCTAGAAGCATATCTAAACATCATGAAGGAGGAAAAAAAAGTGTAGTACCACAAATGCAAGGATGCATACATCAAAACACAAATAACTACAATGTTCTCCCCCTCAAGCCTTCCGCTTATTTCTTTTCTCTGAGAATACTTCTTGTAAAGCAGATAATACATTAAGATACTATTTTTTTAAGAGAACTAAGCAAGTTTAAAGCATAGAAATGTATGTAAAGAAACAAAGATTGATATTGAAGTTGAGTTCATCGCAGTTTTGACGCCAACAGCAGAATGGCATCGTGGGAAGGTGAGAGGACAGAACCTCCTGTTGCCTCACTAATAGTGGTGGAAATCTTAGTGGGTGACAGAGGGGAAATTTGGTGGCTTTAAGTTTTTCTTTGCAGATATTATGACAAAGACAGATGATACTTTAATTTCTATTAAAAAAAGAGAGGAAATATTTCAAGAAGAAAAACCAAAGTAACTTGGTCATGAATTACCATGTAAAACCAAGGTTAGAGTTGGATTTGCTAGCTCCATTATTGTCGTTATTATTAGCAAATGACCTGGAGACGAAAGCCACATTCACAATTTCAGGAACTATTTCGAGAGTATTCAAAACGTGGGTTCTTGAACGTGCATTTTGCCCACACTCAACAAGTTGTTTGTTCACACTCGACAAGCAGGGAGGGCTTCTTTTTCTTTTTCTACTGTTTACTAGCGCATGTACTGTACACCACCTACAGAGGCTTGGTGCAAAATGTCGAAGCAGTGCAAATCTTGCTCCAAGCTTTTTCTTTTACAACTTTATTTTGATGTATGAAAGGCTTAGTGTCATAGAATTCTGTCCGGGTACAAACCGCAATTATTGATTTCTTCCTTAATGATCCATTTTCAAACAGTTGGTACTTTCTTGAATTAAAGGGGACATCATCCATACGTTACTACTAAATCTGATTTCCTATTTGGTCAAAGTTCAACCTGGTTTAATTTTCAGCATGAATTCAATGTTCATGCTTTTTTTACGTAAAGCACGCAAACGGTCGAAGAAACTTTTTTGAACACGCAAGGCCAAAACTTGCAATTACATGGACTTTGGATTGGAAGTTGCTGCTTTATGCTTGTTGCCGAGGGCAGTATGAACCTAGCCTGACAGTTAACTAAATTTTTTACTCTCCTTTGCTTTCTTTCAAACTAAGTTCTCATAGATGCACACTTGCATATCAACTGCAATACAGATTCATACATATTTAGAAGGTCTTCTGATTACATCAGCAGAGCTTTTTAGTAGGTAAAAGTCCAGCGCTGAAAAACAGAAGAAAAGTTCTGCTTAAACAAGTGCTTTTTTCTTTCTGAATGGTGTAAAACTATCTACTACGACGAAGCTAACGCGGCACGCTGTTGTGATGAGACAATGTAAGCATAAGAATGATGAAACTAGGAAGTCAATAGATCTAAGGTAGGACAGAAGAATAAAAACACAAAATCAAGTGAGATGAAGTGAGAGAGTGGGACATCAAGGCACTGGAGGATTGAAGAAACAGGTCGATAAGCAGGAGTGCTCATCAGAGGGGGAGTGGCGCTGGTGAAAGAGGAGCCTGAGATGCTGGAGCCCAGGGGATAATAAGAGGAAGATTCTGCTCAGAGCAATTGTGTTTGTTTGCCCAAAAAACCCCTAACATCATCATTAGGACTTTGCCATTGAACGATTTGATCCTGACTGTTGGATTTTCATCCAGACTCTATTCTTTTAGGTTTGTTGGAGATCTTAAAATAAAAGCAGGTCAGTGGCCAAAGAAGGGGGGAAACCTGTATCTGACACACATAAAACAGCAAGATTGTAGACCTCTTGATGAGTCCATAGAACAAACATTTTCATTCATGCTGCAAGCAACAGGTTTTGGTAAACACTTAAACAACACTTGTCAAGGGTGAATTAAGTAAGTGAAACGCAGGCGTAGTGTACTTTGTTTTTTTTAACCCCCCACCACATCATGCAGGGTGCTGTGTGTTCTGTTTAAGTGATTAGTGTGTGCTCTTTTCACTCATCTTGACTGTTAGAAATTAGGAAATTAGACAATCGGAGCATAGTTTATGTGGGCGTCCTACGGGAACCTACCTGCACACCCCTAGCCTTTGTGTCCAGTCAGTAAGGCGCCAGTACTCACACCTCACAAATGACAAGAGTGTGGCGCAAGGGCAGCATCACCCAAAAGTCATAAATGTGTGCAACTTATGCTACGTTCACACCGGGCTCAGCAATTCATGTACAAGCGGTTACTTCCAATAAAAAGTTTATCTAAACGCATGTATATGCAGGTTTTGGGCTTCCGTATTCAAAGCTCCCGTGATCACACATAACTACGCAAGTTTTTAAATCCTTTTTTGGGCACTGCGTACAAAATGCTCGGCTACTGAATTTGCATTGAAAGTTAAACCCGTTGAACTTTGACCAATTAGGGACTTGAACATGGTAGTGAAGTATGAGTGGCATGTGTTTTCATTCATTAAAGTCCCAACCGTTTGAAAATTAATCATGAAAGAAAAATGAATTATTTTGGTTTGTTCCTGGACAGAATTAAATGACACCAAGTCTTTCATATATTGGAATAGAGCTGTGAAAGAAAAAGCCTGGTTTCACAAGTTTTAGACTGCTTCAACATTTTGCACTAAGCCTGTTCCAGCTGTCGGTAGCAACAGTTCAGTATGAACACCATATAATAAAAGCTCAACCAAGAATCTGCGTTCAGCACATTGTTAAACGTGTGTCAAATGCTTGGTGTTTACATGGCATTAAAAATACTTCACAATACACTTACCACAACCATCTTTCATTCCATTTTCAATTATGCCCCTTAAGGTGGTCATATTAGCCTAAAAAAAATACTGCAAGACACACTTTTGCTCTCCAGCATTCTCTTCTCTATGACCCTCCACGGCCTTGTACAACCTAAAACACACCACCCATACAGGTCAACCTCATTTGGGTGCATGTGACTATTTCTGCATTCCCACCACACATCATTTGCGCATCAAATTCATGTCAGACACCTCTTTTGACTGCAAAATGTGCTTGACGCCTTGACATGCCAGACACCTCTATTAGGAGCTACCACCAAATGTTTTCGTTACATGGAACAGTTACTGTGTATATCTTGTCACAATGCATGGAAGACAAGGAAGATGTATAGAGATCAGATTTATATATTTTAATAAGCTCTACAAAAGCACCGGTAATCGTATTTCTATGTCTGGGTTCAGGAGACTGTTGGGAAATTCTCTCGGTACAGTGAGCTTAACTCCAGCTGCAGGAGCTGGGTCTGAATGACAACCGCTTTTTTTGCCACTATTTCGCTGTCTCTGTGACTAAATTTAATCTCTTTCTGTCCCGTATTAGTTCAGATGGGAAAAATAAAAACAAGAATCAGACTAGAGGATCTTTTTATCATTGTCTCAATGAGAATAAGGAAAATATCATAAGGTTTAGGCTCGAGCAGGCTGTCTTACCAGCTCACAGTGGTCCTCTGTCTGCTGGCTAGCCAGCCATCAAGGGTTGTAGCGAGCAAGCTCCGCTGCTTGACTTAGTGGGTGAGCCCCGCCGCTGGAATTCAGGGTAGCGAGCTACACACCCAGCGTAGCAAGCTCCTCCGCCGGGGTCTGGCGATCGCTCCAGCCACACAGTGGGCTTTACAACTTTACTTTGCGCTACTACGGCAACTACTTTACTTTTGAAGCTGGCTCTAAGTGTAGATTTAGAAAAGGCCTCCAACCCAGATTTACAGGAATAGATGTCTGTCTCATTCAGCCAGGATCAGCTGAGCGGGGCAACTGTTTTCAACAGCTTCTCAGTCTGTGAGAGTGATGAGTTCAAAGGGATGAATCTCCTGTCACAGAGAGGGCAGGATAGTCAGTCCTTATTGAAAACAAATTACCTGGAGACTTTTTTCCCTGTGGCACTGCCTTGTTGAAATAATCCCACACATCGCTGGAGGCTTTCATTCAGACGTTCCAACATTTTTTGGAGGGCAACAGAATGTGATTGCATTACTCCCTTGTACGGCCTCAGATGACCTGGAAAATAACAGCAGCAGCCGTCCAGCTCTGCACTATGAAGAAACTGCAAAGTCAACAAGTGCTGCAGGGAACCAAGATTCACACAACTGCAAGGCTCAACATTCAACTTCTTTTCTTGACTCACTCTCTGCTTCTCTAGACCCTGCAATCAAGTGGCTTATGCCATGTTTAGCTGGGCTTCCCGAATAGAGGCTCATTAGGGCAAGGAAGCCATTCTCATTTCTGTACTGCTGGACTGAAATAACAGCATTAAGGAGAGAAATACTCAGAAACGGAGATTTAATCTTAAAATATTTTATACTGGTCCTCTATCAGGAGAAAAATGTCACAAGAACATGTTAAAAACACATTGTAGTGGGTCTTTAAGGCATTACATGTGTGATACCATTACCGTATTTTCTTTACCATGAGATCCACTTAAAAGCCTTATTTTTTTCAAATAATGGCAGTCCACTTTATAATCCAAAGTGCCTTATAAATGGCTTCATTCTGGTCGTGATTACTGATGTTAAAGCAGTTTTGAGTGTACAGAACGTGTTATTGTGAACATGCTAACGAAGCTTACGTGTTGCAGTCTAATACTGCTACACGTGGATTTTTTACGTGTTAATAACAAGGTTAATTAGTTCGTGTATTCACAGTAATGTTTGTTTATTTGCGCCTAGCACTTCCAACATGGTGAACATGTAATGTAGCCTGTTACAAACAAGTTCTTGAGTTACTGTTAAAGTACTTCATAAGGTCTGACTGACTAACAGACTTATATCTGACTCTTTTGTCTCACTTAATGCGCCTCATAGTTTGATGCTTATACATGATATAAGTTTAAAAATAGACCATTCATTGACGTGCACCCTATAATCCAGTGTGCCATATAGTGCAGGAAATATAATACTAGGATTAAAATTGTATTATTGTTATTATTGCATACACGCATCAAAGCTTAAAATAATGTGCGTAGAAATAAACCTCTGCTTTTCTTCTGGTATTCTATAGGGACATGTGAGGACATTAAACTCACAATACCTAGCACAGCAGTGTATTCACATCAAAGTGAATGGAAAAAGAATTTAAGACCTTAAAATGACTCTGTTAGAGTTCAGACCTGAACACGGTTGGCTTTGTCTTGCAGGACCTTAATAGACCTGTTCATAGAGAAATGCCTGCAAACCCCAGTGAGCTGAAACAAAGTTGTAAAGGAGAACGAGCCCAAATTTCCCAACAGATGGGCTACTTCTGCTTGAGAACAGACGAGAATGAGAAAAGTGAGTGGTTAGGTTTAAAGTCGCTGGACTGTTTGACACCACATTAGACAAAGTTGCTAAGTGGGCAACATTGACAAGGAGTTGTGGGCAAGCCTGCAGCTCACCTCATTGCTAACAAAGACAAAGACAGGGTGAGGGCATTACATACAGTGAGGGAAAAAGGATTTAATTTAATGGCTGGGAAAAATTGTCTCAGCTGTAAGAGATATCAAGGGCTAGACATTTTAAGAAATCTGTAAGAACATTGAATTTTAACTTTTTTTTAAACTAGCTCCTGTTCATCTAGAGCTGAATAGTTTGTTCCATCATCAAAGGATCACAGAGGTCTTGAGTCTCGCTTGTGATCTTTTGCTGTGTGGACTGCCTGTCACCTTTTGTTGTCAGAATTCAGTGAGCAGGAGAGGTTACAGACCTGGACGATGGTGTTCAGGTAGGAAGGTGCCATTGAGTTGACCACTCTGTGGGCGAGTGTTTGCGGACAGCCACAGAAAGCTAATGCAGAGATCTGAGAGCTGAGTTAAAATAAGGCAAGTAGCTGCATTTTGATCATCTGTTGAAAACTGATTCTGTGGACTGGTATCCCTATAAAAGAGCATTGCAATAATCAAACTAACAAACGTCTACACCAGAAGTTAGACTTTGAAAAAAGAAAAAATAATCTGTAGTTCGTTGTGTGTAGAATGGCAAATCTGCATCCCAGGAAGTGGAAGAGATCTCTTTTGATGGGTTAATCTGTGTTGATGACCCACACGTTTTTACCAGTAACAATTTCAAAAGATCACAAACGGATGGTGAAGCTATGCTAGAAGGAAAGGCTGGCATGAAATATGGCATTAAAATGTTTTTAATTGTCCAAAAAGAGAAGTGTGTAAGATGCGGTATGTGTGAACTCACTGTCATGTCACTGTCAAGTGGAAAGCTTACTGTGGCCCTGATGTGCAAATCACACCAACAAGCCACTCAATGCAAAAACATATTAAAGATCATAATGGAAATAAAAAAATAAAAAAAAACCCGAAAAATTTCACAAAAATGAGACAAAATAAAAAAGAAATCTTTCAGAAAACAGAATAAATTTCCAAAAATCAGATTAAAATCTGCGATGTCCCATAGCACCTACCTTTTCTGGTTTCTTCTTTTGTTTTGATTTTTTAATGTTGCATTTTGATTTCTGGAAATTACTTTTTTTATCCAAAGTTTCATGTTTTTGAATTGCAATTTGATTTCTGGATTTTTAAAATGTATTTCTAAAATGTAATGTTGTTTTCTTCTTTTTTTTTTTTTTGCTTTTTTAGTTGTCGTGATTGTTTTTTTTTTCGTGTCCAGTGATTTGTTGGTTTTGCACTTCAGGGTCATTGTAAAAAGTTTATTAAAAATGTGTCATCAGCATTGAAATGGTAATTAAAGAAATGCATCAATGAATGATTGAAAATCAGATGTGATTGAGATTAAGAAAAAGAGAAAGCCAAGAATTGAACCTTGTAGGACTACAGGAAGTTAAAAGTCCATTCCTTCATCTGACAGGAAACTTCAAAAATGTGTCTGACAGGTAAGATTTGAGCATAAACTATGCTAAAAGTCATTAAAAGAGACTAAGGTGAATTTTGTTACTGAAGGTAGAGAAAACATCAGAAAGGTACTAAAACAGAGGATTAGACTGCTGTTTTAACTGTGCTGAGGGCAAAGATTGTATCATCTGCTGCTTTTGAATGAAGTAATTTTGAGACATTAAAAATGCAAAACTTTGAACCAATTTTTTTAGTATATTTTGCAAGTAAAAACCAGCATATGTCTTTGTTTATTTATGATTTATGGGAAGAAATGTTCAAATGTATCCTCGCAAAAGCAATTCACACAGTTGTGGGAAACAAAGAGCTCATATTATTTAAGCACATGAAATAGCTGATTTCAAAGGCTGTGATTATAATCCCCCATCTTTTACTGTGTAGTTTAAGCCTTCTGTTTGAATGAATGTATAAATACCTGTATAATCCTCAAAAGCATTGCGACATATTTGCATATCCCATCTTCCTTGCTCTGTCCTCCTTCATCTTTCACTCCCATCAGTGTGTAACAAAAGGCCTGTCTACGTTCTTTTATTTTTCCCTCTCATATTTTCTCCTCTTCTTTACCCAGCTTGCCAGTTAGGCTTTTTTAGAAAAAGACCGACAGTCCTTCAAGGACTGCCTGCTCAGTAGTGTCACGGTGTTCTTTGATGTAAGCAGTTCTTTATGTAGGTATTATATTTGATTGATATGGAAGCGTCTGACAGCACACTCTGTTCTCAGATATTTATTTGTAAGTCAATGATGCACAATCCCAAACTCTCGCTGGGATAAAGCCCTCCGGGCACAGAGCTGCTGATGTCTCCTACTTTATGCTGCAGCCAAAATCTCCCACATCTGCACTTTTCTATTGACCAAACTTGCTGGCTAATATGCTTATCACTCCCTCTTGTGTCGTGGACAAAAAAAAAGTTGACAAAGTAGACATTTATATGGTGGTCTAACAGACATTACTAAGGCATTTGGCAGATGCTTCACACACAGATATTTGGACAAATTCAGGAAATAAACTGCTAAAAAATGGCCAGTGGTTCAAGATTTTAGCTTGATTTGCCATATTTATTATAATAGAACCAGACATGATACCAAGTCATCATTTTGCAAATCCCCCACCTTACTGCCAGCAGCTCAGCTCACTCCCTCACTAATAAATGCTGCGTTGTTTAAAGTCCTACAAAGACCGGAAAAACACAGTTGAAGACAGAATTGGAGACTAATTAGGGAAATTGTTTAATTTTATTAATTAATTAGCTAATTTTCTGCCTACTGAAACATCATTTTCTTTGAAATAAAACATTTTCATTGACGGTGATTTTAAAGACCCACTTTGATCATATGTTGATCAATTGTAAAAGTGCCCTCAGTGGTCTTTTACTTTTGATTATGCCATTTTTTTTGTTTTGTTTCCTTGAAAAAAGCTTCTTCAGAACAGCAGCAATATTAATTAATTAATATTAATTAGCTGTACATTACTATTTAACAAGCTATTTGAAGGTCCTGAGTCAAATCTCGGCTGGGATCCTTTAGATAAAGTATAAAATTATGTGGTGCAGCAGAATAAAAAAGAAACCATAGACATACAAACAAGTAACCCATAGGATTTTGCACAACAGAAATTAAGCTTGACTCAATGTTGCCATATAAACTAGAGTCGTCATTGCCCAACACAACGTTGGTCAACAAGGGGTAATTGGGCTGGATAAAGTAAAGTTTGAAGTTTGGTTTGGTTCACCCATGGATCCACCCGCCTGCCAATAAAAAAAATTGCTGCTAATTCATTGCAAATTTGAGAAATAATTAAACTAAAACAGCTGATTAAAAAATTGTCCTTTTTAACAGTCGTCATGGATCCCTCCCCCTAAAAACAAACAAACAAACAAAAAATCACCAATTTTTATAGAATTTTTATGTGAAAAGACCATTTATTTTTGTTGCAAATTTAATTTTTAAAGGAGACCTTGAGGAAATGCTCCCTTCTGAATCCAGGCTCCAATGGTCATTGATTGAATTCTAACAGTTACAACTGCCTAGTTTGCATTAAATTCTGGAAAAAGCATTCGTGCTTGTACAAAACACAATCTTTAGGACAGTCAGTACTTTGAACCTGAGGGTTAATCTACTGACTGTACTTAATATCTATCTGTTTTGCAGAGGACACATACAAATGAGACCTGTTGTTTTTGTGGATTCCTCTGGATTCCATCAAATTTAGATTCAGGAAGACCCACAAACTGGTATCATTGTTTGAAAATTGTAAGCTTGCAAAGCAATTGGCTTATATGCAAAACAAATTAAGTGGGATAGGAGTGCTGCAAGATGCTCCTGCACAATAAAAACACCAATCATAGATTGTTATGATCACTTTACTGCAAAGTATCAAGTATTCTCAAGGCAATGTACTGATGTCTAGATGGAGGAAGGAGCTATTGGAGTACAAATCTTAGTGGAATTAGAAGTCTAATGTGTTATTGCTTTGAATTAAAGTCATCACAGTCATGTTCCAAGTTAAAGCCATGCCAGTTTAGTCTTCCTCTTCCTTTTACCTCTGACATCACACAACTTGTGCTTTTGTGTTGATGGTCTTTTTCGAATCTTTGACCTTTTCTTCCATGACATCTCGATGGCAATCCTGATAGTGAAGAGGGATGATAATTACTCCCCCACAGGAGAGACTTGACTCTTTGCATTTGGATATGACAAAATGGAGCTTAATTAGCAGCAGCAGTCTCAGTAAGGGTTGGATGGCTCTTGGATCATAGTGCAGCATGTACCATTAGGCATTAAGCAAAAATTAAGAAAGAGAAAGACAATTGTCATATAAAAATCATATTTAGCCATTATTTATTCATCTATTCATATTTTTGGGGACAAGCATATTGATTAACAACCATATACCTGTAGACATAAAACAGACTGTAAATTTACCAGATAACAGAAAAAATGATCATTTTATCTAATATTTAAAGGCATTGGATCTTGAATACATTAACATATCTTATTCTTGTTAAGATGGTGTTTTTTGCTTTTGTTTTGAAGACATGAAAAGTAAGGCATTCTCATAGGTTTGTTGGCAGACTGCTTTGGTATCATGACCTCCATTTGTTTTTCAATAGAGGCCACAAAAACTAAGAGTTCCATAGTTCACATAGCAATTTTTTATGAGTTTATTAAAAAAAACTCCATATTGTGGTTTTGTAAAATTGTACAGTGGTGAAAAGTGAGTTAGGAGGATGAAAGTGAGTGAGGAAGAAGGATATAATAGGGTTAGATAGAGACAACTGATTCACTATGTCAACCCCTAAAAGAAGAAGCTGAAAGGCAAAGAAGAATGAAGTGCAAATGGTGAAGTGTAAACTGTTTTTGCCGCAAGATTTTTAAAGAATTTTAAAAAAGGTATTTAAGTGTTTTTCTGGTTGTGTCTCCTGAGAATGACGAGGTTGTAAAACAATAGTCACCAGTGTTTGGAATCCTACTTTACAGTATTTAGTTACAGTTACTAGTTACATTGCCCAAAAAGTAATTGAGTTAGTAACTCAGTTACTACATCTTAAAAGTAACTACATACTCAACAAAGCAACTACTCATGTTACTTTGCCAGTTAAAATACAGCCATAAATTTAATGTTTTTCCTCAACTGCCCGCAAACATGACAAAACATTAAAATGCAATAATTTAATGAAAATGACGCTTCTAGTTTACTGATTTAGTTCTACTAATAAAATTATGTTGTTTCAGTTTCAATAGAGAGAGAGAGAGAGGATTGTAGTATAAAATTTTAAATATTTATTTATCAGAATTATCACACACAAACACAGCAACGAGCTATACATAAATATTATATTATAGATTATATTATTTATAATATTAACTTCAGATAAACTTTAATTATCAACTTATTTTAGTTATAGTAATTTTACAAATTTTAGTTTAAACTAAGAAAATGGTTTCAATCACAATAAAAGGGGGAAAACAAGAAAAATGCAAAAAATATTATCTGTACATGAGGAGAAAAACAAACTCCATATTTCTAGTATCAACCATTGACATACTGTATAAAGTTCTCTCCATATTTGTGGTCAGTGGTATTAACATATATTTCAAGTATCCTTTGAAATGACATTTTTAGCTGTGTATTCATTTTTCTGTTCTCATCATTGAAGTATTTCTTAAAAGATATGGTCATCAAGAGCATTTCTATAACATACTTTACAATAATGTTCATCTCTATCATAGTCACTAGGTTGTAAAATCCAGTTTGGCTTGTTTTAGCTGTGCTGCTTTGTCATTGGAGCACATGCACCAGGACTGGTGGCTTGTGAGGAAGTTTTATTTTTTAAGATTTGTGCGTATTTCGAGCTGTTGTAATTTTTTGTTGTGCATGTGCAAATTGTATTTTGTATTTTTTTAATTTTGTAATTTCTGTGCACAAAATGTATTCTATGAGTTACAAATCACAGAATTGCACACGCACAAATCCGGCTGATACTATTTTCTCTCCATAGTACTGGGACACAACATGAATTTGACCTAAACATTGGTCAATTTTGTTTCAATTATAGTAAAATAGTTTTGCGATTTCCGGCCCGAAAGTGCTACCCTTTGTTTAACCTTCCTCCTTTACATTGTACTGTTGTCTTCAGTCCTCTGTGTCTCAATTTATCTTAACTAATCCTTTCTTCTTAACGGACTTCTGAACTTCAAGTACATGACAACAACTATGGAACTATGAAAACCTAGCTTTAAATGATCCCAGCTCAGCTATCAAGTTACATGAGCAAAATGTTTGTCCATTTGCTAAAGACAGTCAAAGGTTTCGGATTTTGAACAAGCCAAAGAGTTGTGGTTGAAACAGTAGATTTTTCTTTAGCTCTTGTGCACCGGAGCTTTAGCTTCAGTGTTAACAGTTTTTTGACTACCCTAACTCTTTAGCCGTTGACTCGAAAAATGTAACTAACAGATTTTGAAGTTTGAAAAAGCAGCTCTTATATGCAACACTTCACAGTGGTGAAATAATTGCACAATCCACGTAAATCAGCTGAGTCTGTGTGTTGCATCTCGGGCAAGCTGTTTTTCAAAGCTGCTTTTCTCCGCGTCAGAACCAGTTGATTCACTGTAATTGTGTAAACGGTTGAAGATTTACAGTATGTCAAAGACCATGTGTTTTTAGGTGTCACCGGTGAGTTCTCCAGTGTAAAAGGGTTTAAAATTAAGACACAACTGTTGAATTAGTTTTAGTCAGGCAGTGGATGAAATTAATTACCCTAGTTGAAGAAATGAAAATAAAAAAAAAAGTTAATGAGAAATATTTATACTGTTGGACAAGCTATTTGAAAAGCATGAGGTTTGGCTGGAGCTCCTGACTTAATGTAAGAAGAGTTCAGTAAGATTTAAGTGTATGATTGACACACAGGCAAGTCCCATGTCATTGTCGGTATAGGAAATCAAATTCAGAGGAATTATCACTAAAGGATGACACCTACTTCATTTGTCATGCACCCATTGTCTCAGCATATGAATGCCAGCACTTCACAGAGACTCCTCAGTTCATCTGAAATGCAGGGCAGGAATTCTTTGACCTTGCCTGACTCACCTGCAATTACATTCACACCCACTCCTTCACACACCATTTAGATGCACGCACATGCTTGGATCTGACAAAACTGTGTTCTCTCCCTCTCCATCTTTTCCATCAAACACTCTCTCTAACACACAGACATACACAATTACTCAGTGTCGTCTGTTTGAGTTAGAGACTAATCAGCAGGTGAATTGTCTGTGGAAGCCGAGCCATTTGCGGTGACCTTGTCCAGCTGCGGTTCGCAGCAACGATCACACACACGAGCTGTGAATAAATAAACCATTCAGTCATGTTTTTGCAAATAAAATAAGACTTGAAAATTCACACTTACTGTACATCACTGTTTTGCTATAAACTTAGCTGGTCCACTTGCATTGTTTTAACAACTCTTTGCATATATTTGCATATTAATGAGGGAAAATCTAATTTTAAGCTACCAATTTGTTAGCTAATATTGCTTCTAGGCGAAAGCTGCCCATCTGTTTTGTGACAACATTTTGATATAGACATGTTTGCTAATTAATGCATTAATTAGTTGCACTAATGAACTAACTTGTATCCATAGACATGATAAAGATGCTGCAGTAGCAGCCGAACATCAGCTCAACTGTGAACAACAGCTTTAAATTGTGCATGCTGAAAAGAATTTTAGTAAAAGATGTGACGTTAAGGAGCAACTTTCTCTTGAAATAATGAATTAGAAAAAGGTCGGTTAAGCAATTAGTATAATGAATTGTGTGTTTAATTCTTTTAAACCCTTAGTTCTTCCAGTTTTGCCCACACCAGCTATCTAAACTTCCCATCCGAGTTTGATCTTTTGTAAAAGCATTCCGAACGATCTTTTCATTATAATGATGTTGTTTTTAGCTAAAATCAAAAACCTGTGTCGTTTTCTAGGATATAGTTTCAGCAGAACAGCAGAAGTTCATTAGAATTATGAGTTGTGGGCAGGACCATTCGCGTGGAGCAACCCCACCCCCACTTCCTGTCACTCCTAACTGAGCTCTTTGTTTACACGCTGTCCCAGCAGCTTACAGCCCTTCAAACCCCAACGTAACTTTACTAGTGCTACAAAAAAGGCGAGCAACATTGGAGCTATCCAGCTGTGGAGTTTTGATCCAGATACCAGCTCAGATGAGGAAAACAAAGACGTACATCGATCTAGTTGTCTACAAGTGCATGCATCAGAGTGGGGCTGAGCAGGGAGCTTGTGACCTGCCGATTGTAGTTTCTCTGGCACAACTACAAGCTTTTTAAACAGCATTTTTTCATCTGCTTCTGATTCGCAGCAGTTTGAATAGAGAAATACTCAGAAATGCAATTTTAATCTTACATTATTTTATATATATATATATATATATATATATATATATATATATATATATATATATATATATATATATATATATGTCCTCCATCATAGGAAAAATGCCACAACAATATGTTAAAAAAACCAAAATACAATTTTCATTGAAGTGGGTCTTTAAGCTGCTGTCTGTTTCAATAAAACTCTGTCTGGTACAGATAATATCCCATGAAATGTGGTTTGACATTTTTACCTGAAACCTAGTGTGACTGATTGCAGAACTATGAACTAAGAAGGTCATATAAAGACCAAATAAGTAGCTTCTTACTGACACTAACTTCGTATTAATATTGAAAGAAAAGCAGATGTAGGGGACATTGTCCTACAAAGTCATGGGCATATTTTTTAGCTTCATATAGATCTTGAGAAGTGTAAATGATTACACAAGTTCTGCGTTTTTCCAGTTCAGTGAGAAGCTTAGGAGTTTCTTTTCCAGGTTATGTGAGGGCAGAGGGACAGAACCGCTCTTTTACAATTCAAGCTGCAATTTGCAATTTATTCTGCTAAATATTAGCTTACAGTGTGAAATTTAAAATTCATGTCACTAGCCTATTTTATGGTTCGCAGCTTTGTGGGGCATGTTTCTTATACTGATTAAATGTGCGAAACATCTCTGCTGTTCGACAAACAGATCAATCTTGTCTGTCAAAGTAAAATCAAGGCAAATATCAAAAAAGTATCATTTTTAACTTCATTTGTGAAATTCAGCAGCTAGGTAATAATCACAACATTTATAGACTATTTTAATATTGTTGGATGTAGAAAGTATTTGAAAAAAACACTTAATAACTAGAAATAAACTTCTACTAAACAACAATTTCACTGCCTCTATGGTCTAGTGGAGGGCTTTCAAAAAAGCTGCCACCATGCCCATGTCTGCTTATTCCAGCAAGTTCACCCCAAGAGTAGACTGCAAAAGACTAAAAGAGATCTCCAAAATCCTTCAAATGTCATCACAGGAAATACAGCAGGCTTTGGGTATTGTTGGTTTAGATATTCATGCCTCCTAAATCAGAAAGATTTTCTCGCCTGGAGAGACATCAAAGCCAGACTGAAATTTTCCAAGAAGAATGTTGACAAACCCTAAACTTCTGGAATAATGTTCTACAGACGACAAGTCACCACAGCAGAGGAAAAATGCTTGGCGGGAACCAAAGACAGGAAAGAAAACTCATGCCAGCATTGAAGCGTGGTGGGGACACTAACATGGTTTATTGCAGCAAGATCTGGTCAGCTTATAAAATCCACTATGAATTAGACAGTGAATTTGACTGTGTATCAGAGGACGCTTAAAGAACATGTAAGAAGATCTGACAGAAACTCGTAGCTTAAGAATAACTGAATCATACATCATGGCAATGGCTCAAAACATACCAAAAAAGCAACCAATGGCCAGTACAAAACTAAGAAATGGAATTTGCTGAATCTCAGATCTTAATCCCCTTAAAAAGATGTATGAAATATTCTGTTCACACAAGAAACCCCTCAAGCATTTATTTCCTGAAAGAAGACTGCAAGGAGGCGTGGTTAAAACTTCATACACAACAGAGAATGGTCATTTCAGCCAAAGGGGGAACACCACCTTTTAGGAGGTACAGTGTCCTAACTATATCCTCAGTAAGGATATGGATTTTTGTACAATCACATTTACGGTTGATGTTCAACTGTCTTTTCTTTGGCTTTTAAATTACTTTAATCTCTCTGTACAGTCTGAATTTAGTTTCTAAATTAAAAAGTCAGAAAAGAACGAAAACCAACCTATGTCGTGACTTCTTTCTGTTTGCATCAAAACAAATGCAGCCATTATACTTCTGTTTTTTAACTCAGAAAAAGTATAAGATGTTTTGTGGAACACATTCTGTACTGTTTGTACATTTGTTTGGTCACGATTTCACTTTTTAAAGTTTTTACTTTTGTTTATTTCATTCAATAACTGCAGTACTTGTCTGTTATAGTTTTGATGCCCATAAGGCACCTCAAATAAAAAAAAACTGTAAAATTTTCATGGTAAACTTCTTCAAACTAGAAATCAGATATGATAAGTCATTTAAGAACATCTTTTGTTGGTGTTGTTCATTTAACTAAAATGAAATGAAAAAAAGACATTGTTGCTTTTAGATGTAGCATTAAAAAAATGTTGCTATGATTGTCTGTCAATGTTTATTCAGTATTTTTTATCTTGTTTCTAGAGTGAGAACTTTCCCCAAAGACTCGGCTCTGTTGGGCAGAGACACCGTCCGAGCTCTCATGTACTACGCGCTTAAAGTCTGGAGCGACATCGCGCCTCTGAACTTCCACGAGGTGGCTGGAAATGACGCGGACATTCAGATTGATTTCACCAAAGCCGACCACAACGATGGATACCCCTTCGACGGTCCAGGAGGAACGGTGGCACACGCGTTCTTCCCCGGAGAGAGATTCACAGCCGGAGACACGCACTTTGATGACGACGAGGCGTGGACGTTCAGATCACCAGGTGAGGAACGGTGCTGAATTTGAACAACAGTAAAGACAGAGTATGAACGAGACAAAACAACTTATAAAACGTAATTAGAATACAGAAACATGAATGACAAATAAGATTTGTTTAAGCCGTTGGAACCAGGGCTTTAAACTCAGTTTTTGTCCACTTTGAAAGACTACTTGCTAAACTGGTCTAATTTTAATCAGCACAAACTCACTAATGTGGCACAACATTTATTTATGTATTTATTTTGATGTTGTATTCACACACTAGACATACAATTGTAAAAAACTGAAAATTTCATCAGGAAAAAAAGGACTTAATTTTGTTGTGGAAACCCCCAAAAAATTCAATGAACAATTTTTACAACATAAAATGACAGTTTTAGGTGTAATTTCATAAAAACAACAAACATGTTTCCACCAAACTAATTTATATGTTTTTAAATGAAAATACAAGAAAAAGTCCAGGGAAAATTCAAAGATTTCTTTGTGCCACAAACATCCTCTGTGTTCACTTGAACACATAGAGACACATGACAGGTCTCACACGTCCATGCTGTGACCTTTCTTTTGTTGTCATACAGACAGTGTTTGCCTGTGTGGCTTCAGCTTACAGGCAGCCCAAAACATTTGAATTTGTCTTTTGTGGCATGTCTGCCTCCTCCTCTTGATTCAGGGTGAACTGCTTGCCTCCCACAACATCGGTGGGACTTTTGCAGTAAACTGTGGAGTTGCCGGAGTTTTTAGACAATGCTGGTGCTCATTGTTCAAGTAAATTCATGTCGGTATCCATCCTGAAATAAATGAATGATTGGTTTCCTCGTTATTGGATTTCTAATAGCAGACAGCTCGGTTACGACCCTCCCCCATAGCGGGTCTTCCGCTGTATACTGCAGCCATCTGATCAACGTTCCTCTTCCACCTTATTTATTCAAATAAAAGATTGTTTTTGTTCAGAAACTACAATTAATTGCCATATTCTCTCTTTCTTTCAATAAAATCTCAATCACAGAATATTAAAATAAGTTGAGGTTTATTTTAGACAGGTCTCACAGCCACTCTGCAGGATGCCCTTAAACTGGGTTCACACCCAACGCAATTTGCACGGCTGAAGCGGCGAGTTTCAATCTTAAGTCAATGGTTCAGATGTGATCTGAGGTCCTGCGGCGTGATTTGAGCGATGGGCATGATGCGAAGGTCTGGCAGCAGTGCATTTTGAGCAGTGCAGCACGATTTGGGCGGTGAGCCACGGCGGGCCAGAGTTGAAAAAAAACCTGAGCTCTGGGGAGGTTGCTGCATTGTGTCAGCTAATCAGGGACTCAACTTTTGGCATGTGACGTTTTCAGTGACAGCAGGTAGACTACACATCCAATATGGTGGATGGATCCGATAGTTCTCCTCCTGAACTTCCATTCATTTTCTTAACCCGCTGGATCCCTTTCGGGGCAGCAGGATTTCCAAAGCCAATCTCGGCTACTGTTGGGCAAAGGCAGGCACACCCTAGACCAGGGGTGCCCAAATCCAGGCCTCGAGGGCAGGTGTCCTACATGGTTTCCAACCAATCTACCATTGAAGCTCCTATTTGGCAAAACAATTTACCTGATCCACGTAATCAACAGCAGGGCAGGTTATCTGGAAAACCAGCAGGCCAGCCCTTGAGGCCTGGTTTTAGGTACCCCTGCCCTAGACTGTCGCAGGGCCCATGGAACTGGAGTGATCATGCTCGCCATGCCGACTGGCTCCCAGGAGACGAAATGGAGGCAAGACAGAGAGCCGCTCCTGGATAGAGAGGCAGCATCAGGCCTCCTGAACTTTATGAATTTTTTTTAAATTTTAATCAAAACAGTAATAAAAAAAAAGGTCCCCTGATTTTATTCTTGTTTGCATTGCTGCCCTCTCGGGTCATTGCGGGACAGCAAGCCTTCAAACTCGGTCAGAGTTGGAAACACAGCTCTCGCTGAGGGAGTAAAGCTCACTATACCATGAGAATCTCTGAATATTGCCATGAGCCAAAAATGGAGATGTGATTACCCATATTTTTGAAAAGATTTTCAAAGTGAATAAACCTGATCTCTCAACATTATCCGTGTTTTCCATGCACTGTAATTGAGATGAACACAGACACCACTGAATGTAGCGATGGGGCTAAAAACATTAGCAGGTAGCTCCTCCCACACGCGGCAGAGGCGTCAGGCTTAAGGTACACATTTTTCGACATGCAGCGAGCAGAGAATTCACTGTGCAGTAAAACAGAGGAGGCTGAAGCATATTCGCCGCGCAAATCGCTTTCAGTGTGACCCCAGCCTTAGACCTCCGTCGGTTCCTAAGGGTTAAGCTCAAGTTGGAAAGCAACATCTTTACTTCAAGTATCTTTTGTTTTTGAACAAAAGATTTCATTTCTTCTAGGGAAACAAAAAGAAGACATATTCGTAAAACCCACTACTAGTTAATAAATCTTTCTTTTCCAACCCTAATTGAATTTTACTGTTGGCTCGTATTGATCCAGCTTCGACCTGCCATGTGGGTTCTACACAAACTCTGTCTGTTGCATTTAAATCATGGTGAGGAAAAACACCACATTTATGATGATTAAAGAGTTCTACCTCATGGCTAAATGTTTCCACAAATTCTATCAGAAGCTGTACAGAAAAAGCTACCACCATACCCCGAAGCTTCGCTATTGAACTCAAGTAATGTGTGATAATCGATGAGAGACCTATTCAGATGAATGGTGCTAAGAGGAGACTGTCAAGGTTGTTCTTGGCTGAAGAGTGTATCCTTTTTTTAGGAACCCAAAAAAAAAAGCAGATTTAATTATGAAATATGCATATCCAACATAGTTTTCTCTGCTTGCACATTATAATCAATATCTGTAATTGCTTTTCAAACTTTTAATTGAAGCTTTGCTCATAATCCTAGAGGTGAACGGTTATATCTTGTGTCCTAACAAGAAGTGGCTCTCACTTGTGAAATCCAAAAACTCTGACCCACGGATTTCACAAACCATTTCAAAAATTGGATGTGAAGCAGCTACCTGGGTTTAGATGAAGGCAAGACTGAAGCAATGCTCTTCAACCCCACCATAAACAGTAACCTCCTCTCTGGATCTTTGCTTTCTTGCTGCATTTAAGAATCCAAGTATCAAGATTGATTCGGTTTTTAATTTTGACAAACAAATTAATGTAGGTGTAAAATCCAGCTTCTTTCACATAAAAATCAAGCCCTGCTCCTAGTCGGGATATTGAAAAAGTCATGTTCCATGTCTTCATTACAACCAGACTTTGGTAATGCAGTACACTTTATTCTGGAGTCAGCCAGGAATCCCAAAATTGGTTTTAGTTTCCCCCCTCTGGCTCCTTATATAGTTTAGAATTAGTTTCTTTTATTTACTTTTTTAATCACTATTTAAACATATGCCACCTTAGGTGTCTGATTTTCCACAATAACAAACCCATTAAAAGACCCACTCAGATCAAAATTGTTTCTGTGTGCGTTTTTAACTTGTTCTTGTGGCATTTTCCTCGTGATGGAGGAGATAAGAATTTAAGCTTAAAATTGTATTTGTGAATGTTTTGTATTGAAATCATTATGAATCAGTTGCAGATGAAAAATGTAGTTTGAAAATGATCACATTTGTTAGGTAGAAGCTACAATGGGTGGGCCAAAAGCTCCCTGCTACTCGATTCTTTGTTTTCCTCGTCCGCTCTGGTATCTGACTGGATAGCTCCAATATTACTTGCCATTTTGTTGCACCGATAATGTTAGGTTGGGGGTTTGAGGGGCTGTATACTAGCAGGAGAGCGTGTAAACAGATGAAAGATAGGACATGGGGGCAGGCTTACTCTGCCAACAGTTCACCCACAATTCAGAGGTGAATTTCTATTGAACTACTGCCACTGCAGAAACTATGTCCTAGAAAACAACACAATTTTTTTTAAAATTTGACTAAAACATCCTAATCATAATTAAAAGACAATTGAGAGCACTTTTGCAATAGATCCAAAGATGATTGGAGTGGGACTTTAAGGCCTGCTCTGACCCTTAAGCTTTTCAATTTTACTGATAGAATTTGACTACTCTATGGACATTTTATAGTATTTGATCAGTTTGTTTTTTGTCAAACTACAACTGTTATGTATTGTTTTCATTCTGCCTTTCAGTACTGATCTTAAAGATTTTTCACTCCTTTGGGCAAGATTCTTTGTTGTACTGGGGGAGTTTTAGAAATAAAGGAAGTTGAAGTGAAACCATCTAGAGGTGTTTATTGATTTCTGCTAGACAGCATGTGTTTCAGACCATGGCAGAGTTTTGGCTAGTTATTTCAGCAGGTAAAATTACAAATCTAGCAAAGTTACAGGACAAAAAACACAATATTGTCTTAGTGACTTAATAGCTCAACCTAGTGTTGTATTATGAAAAAAAACTAATAAAGAAGAATATCAGTTCTGAGCTTAGAGTGAGAATTGGAACACTTTTGTTGAAGCTGTTAAGTCCTCTGCAGAGCTGGTTTCCTCTGTAGCTCACTTCATTTGTGCACGTGTGAAATGTCACCTAAACTTGGGTGCAAACGAGACAAGATCCTGGTTGGCCCTAATAAGAGGAACCATCCAACAGACCAACAGTAAAAAAACAGCTCCTACATAGGGAACGTTTGCGCTGCTTGTGTGAGTGAACTAAATCTAAAGTTTGAGCCCTTTTTGCTACATTAAATTGAAAAGGTTTTTATTTTATATTTCTCTTTACCCAAATTCATCCTGAAAAGCAGCTACATTGTTCTTGTTTTCATCAAAAAAGTTTATGAATTTCCAAAATACCAATGACTGTTGACTGTTATTGGCTCCCATCAGCTGCTTTCCACATTTTTAATGGCCTCCCCCAAAAAATGTGTTTATGTATGCAAATTTAAATAGAATTGCTTTATTTGTATAAAAATACAATTCTTCAGTGCACACAGACATCCTGTAAAGACTAAAATGTGATAGATGGAGCGTAGAGCTTAAGGCCAGGGTCTATAGATGAAACCAATGAGGCGCTAGCTTACCAGCAGGAGGTTTTTGTTTTTTGAGGTTTAAATTTTGTTTATTTATTTTGCACTTTTAAAGCTATGAACCATATATCCCCACTGCTTACTTTGCTCCAGTTCTACCTCCCAGTTGTAGTTTACCGAGGCATTTGTATCGACAAGGTTTTGTTAATGAGAGCAGAGCGTGAAAGAAAGAAGAGCAGCGGATCTTTTTTCATGACGACACATTTTTGTTCAAACTATACAAGGTTTTATGCATATCAACACAAAGAATCATTTTTTTCTGCAGCCACAATTTATGTAAAAGTGGGAACAGACAGAATAAGAAGTACTTTATCGTGGGAAAACAGAAGCCTCTCACAGGGAACAGGATACTGACTGCAAATCAACTTATCTTATTGGATTAGTCTGCTTTCAGAGTTTTAGTTTTTTACTCCCTTTGGTGAGGGTTGAGATGTTGATGAAACGAAACACTTTCTTTGTATTTATATACTCAACATTACTCTTCTGTTATGCCTGACCTCTCTATAGGAGCTGGTCAGTCACGCTGAAAATCAACTCTGCCTTGCTGCTGCTTCTTGGTTCGAAAAAAATATTTTTGGGGTTTTCTCTGCAGCTTTGATACTTTTAGAAAAGTATACAGCACCTTTCCTGGAATCTCTTATTTCATTTGAGACTGAAATGTTGTCTGTAATATGAAACCCACTTCTGAGCCAAAATGCTTACTAAACATAGCATTTAGAGTCATATTTGACTTTCTAATGTGCTGAAAAGAACAACGCTCTCCCACTTAACTTTCAGTTTAGAGCAATGTGTTCTTCAAACCTTTCAACCTGACATTTTACTCATTTTTCCACTGTTTATACTCTGAACTTGTGGTCTGGTTTAAAGCCTTCTTCTCATTTGCCTTTTTAAAAATCTGTTCAACTAGTTTCTATGCACAAGATGGATCTATTTTAGTATAAGAAACACAGGGAACCTGAGACAGATATTCTTTACTGTCAGCATCAACTCTTGCTATCCCCCTGCATCCTTTGCTGTCCTGATCATAGTTTATGACTTTATCTCTTCACTCTTCTCTGCTGGTTTGGTGCAGATGTTGAAGTTTGAACTCCTTCTGACGTCTGCCTGTTATAAATAGAACTGCTATATCTTTGACTGCTACAGGATTATTTTACAATACAAATCAGTCTGGTGGTTGTTCTTCACCTTTCAGTACATCACGTCAGGGGTCGCCACAGCAAAACAACTGTCACTGATTTTCACAGGTGGTTTGGCAGTTTTACGCCTGATGACTTTCCTGACACAATCCTGTATTTTATCTAGGCTGGGGACCCAAACTTGGACCCCCTTGTGGCTACAGTTTAGGCAGCGGCGGGAAGGGTCTTGCGAAAGGACCCGTACTAGATTACGCTCATTGTGCGCCTGGGAAGCAAACCCAGGTTTCTTGCGCAGCAGTCCTACACCCAGCCATCCAGTCCATCTGGTAGCCTTATAAGAAAATAACCATTGCAAAGAAAGCACTGTTTCATTTGTGTCTGTTCATCACAGAGCGTCCTAGAGTCACAGTAAAAAACTTTAAATGTTTGCTCTTATTTTCATTTTCATAAGTGGGTCTCAGAGTGTGTCACATACTGATACATTTAAGAGTGTGTCAGGTTCTCCTGAATTAAAAGTTTTCTTTGCGCAGTTCTGTTTAATGTTGGGCATTCTTTCATACACACATTATCATGTACAAATAACCTCTGAACAACAGCTTGTCACGGTTCTATCCATCCATCCATCTATGCTATTTACACTGCATATTTACAAAGTTATTAAAATTGCTTGTGCAAGGTACCATTAGCAACTTTAAAAAAAAAAAAAGTTTCCTTGAGGTAGTTAACCCTTTAATGTCTGACTGTATTTTCAATTACATAAAAAAATATATACAGTATGTATATTTTTTGAAGGTGATGCTAAGTTAAGGATGACCGAGGATGAAGGGGTCTTTTACTGAAGGAGCTTCTCAGAGTCTTCACAGTGTAGTGGAAGGGGTTGGGAGATGTTTCTAACTGTAATTATCATGACTAACATTCTTCTGTCTGTCACTTCCTCCATGCGGCTGCCCAAGACAGAACGTTCTTTTCTCACCAATTTGCTGAGCCTATTTCTACCGCTGTCAGCGCTGCTGTCTGTCCAGCTCACAACAGCACTAAGAACCGCTAAGGCCACCTCAGAGTTGTAAAAGGTCCTACAGAGGGCTTTGCTCATACCAAAGGACCTTAGCACCCTCAGGTAATGATAACAGCCCTGACTCTTACAGTACTGTACAGGATATCCATGTCTACGGTCCAGTTCAGTTTACTGTCCAGGTGGACACCTACGTATTTGAAACTTCCCTATCTCGAAGTCAGAGCCCTGTTCTCTGGTGGGGGAGTCCAGCTGAAGTCAATCACCATTTCCTTTGTCCTGGTTCTGTTGGCACCAGTCCAGGATAATAGTTCTGTATTCACTGATGTCCTTCTCAGACACAGCAAATTATGGTGGTGTTGTTGGATATATTTTGTAAGTTGCAGTTGCTGGAGTTGTACGAAAAGTCCGACATATAAAAAGACGAACATATGGAAACAAGTACTGTGCCCTGTAGTGCTCCTGAGCTGCAGACTACCTGTTTTGACCCAGTTATGTGGCTTCACTACACTGTTATCAGTGTCCATTCTAGTTTCCTCCAGCTTCATATGCAGCAGGTCAGGCTTGATTGTGTTAAAGGCACTATAGAAGTCAAAGAACACAAATCTCATAGTTTTTCTGGTGGTTTTTAAGTATGACAGCAGATAGATAACCTCCCTGATCAGTGAGATTTTCTGACCTGACTGTTGTCTCTTGATTTCCCTCTGGATCCTCTGCTCCATGTTTGTGTGTGTGTGAGACCTGTCCTCCCTTTCACTCACTTTCCATGCCTCCTAATGAATATATCCTACCTCAACCACCTCCTTGCCTGCTTCCACGCCCCTTCCTGGAAGGCTGCATGTCACCAAACCCAGATGCAGATGCATACGCTTTCTCCTGTAGGAGCACAAAGTGAGGAATTGACAAAACTTGAATTCACCCACTTTTTTGTTTTATTTTCTGATTACTCTTAGTGTTTCCAGCCTGCAGGTCCAGCTGAGGTTTTCTCAGATGCCCCCCATCCCCTGAGAAGAGGAAACTCAAGTAAAATCCATATCTGAAACCTATCAGTCAATTTTTGCAAACCCACACCAATCTATCTTTCAGTCATCATGTCCACTTTGGAGGCTTGCATTATTGTCTTTGCAGAACTGCTTTACCCTTTTTCTGGGTTTTATTGAACTGGGAAAAGCACTCCTGGGTCTTCCTGGGTTGTCTATTCATCAGAATTACAACAGAGACAGCTGCTGCGCCTCAGAACTATAAAAGCCGCAAGTGGTAATGAAAATAGACTTCTAATTTTATCTTGCATGACAACTATTAGAATTTCCACACAATGTCTTTCGAGCATCTCAGAAGTTTTTGTTTTTTTTTTTTTTACCAAGAAGGAAATTTAGTAGATAAGTTCAAATTTATGGTAAGCCGTTAAAGAAATAATATCAGGGCCGTAAAACCCTTAAATCATAAATGTACTATAACAAGGATTATTAAGAATGTTTAAAACTGCTTCCTCCTTTGTCATTGTTCACTGCTTTTGCACATATTGATTCTTTAAATCTAATTAATTGACATTCTGATTTACACCCGGCTCATTTCTTGATTAGTATAAACTATAACCACAGTTTAGTTTATTATATCTTCAGAAGCTCCTACTAATTTAATCTTGAAATAATTGAATTGGACTGTTTTGTATTTTTTACATTTGCTCCCATAATCAATTGAAAGATAGTTGTGATTAAATGAAAAAAGTGTAACAGAACAATACTTGAAACGACAAATATAGTCATTAATGAAGAACTAAAGAAAAAAAATTTCACTGTATGAAAATGCTGAACAAAGTTGAATATCTGCCCAAAATAAAATTATATGGCTGACATACATTGAAAAATTGTTATGAATTTTGTGTATTTTCTAAATGATAACTTTCAAGTGTATTTTAGCTCCTTATGTTTTTTTCTCTCGGTTTCAGTGCAGTTCTTCGATTTCTTGGAAGCACACAAACTTACAAATGAGATTTGAAAGTTGCAGTTTGGCCTTCTTAGCCAAGTTCTTAGATGTTTCTTTGATGAAATTCAGAAAATGTCGATGTGAACTTCAAAGTTTTCTCAGTTGTGTGACTCATTTTGTCATTGAATTTATAACCCACTATAGAGAATCAAAAGTTGGGTCTATAGAAGGCAGGGGTACTTGGTTTCAGTAATCAAATACAGTCTGGACATCCCCACTATTGGCTGAAACATGAAGCTAAAACTATATTTCTAAAACTTTATAAGCTATAGTTGTTCTTTTTGCAGCACCTAACATATTTAGAGAAATTGTTTTTCTTTTTTTTTTTTATAGGCAAGGGCTGCATCTTTTTTACAAAAAGCTCCAAAGCCTATATTGGTGTCTGTCTTTTACTTTTTTTTTTTTTTTTTTTTAGTAAAACATGACAGCCAAACACAATTTAACAAAAAAAAAATGGTTAAAAGCAGCTTTTAACTCATTTTTAATCAGTTTTCTGACTTGTTTAAGTAAACGTGGCCTTTTGCGTTTCATAAAGTGATGGAAACACAACACTAACAAAACACTTAAGGTGTATTCAGACTGGAAAAGTCTGTTGAGTCCAAGTCTGCTTATTTGGTCCTGATCTTTGCGTTTGCTTTGTATTCAGACTGCTGTCAAGTGGATTTTTGTGTTCCAAACCAAACCTTGTAAACAAAATCACATAACTAGATTTGGTCAGGAATTACGTGGGCATAGCAAAGCAACGAGAGAAAGAAGTCCTAAGCTTTGCAATCCTTGTCGGGATTGTTCACTTATTCAAACTTTATATTTTGTTTACCAATTTCAATGTCTTTATCAAGGTCAGAGACAACACTTACAGTTACTGAGGAGACGACAATGAAGGTATGCTGCTAAGTGTTTATGACAAATAGATTGTCGGGAAAATAGTGTCAGAAGGAATGTGTATAATGTTAAAAGTTTTTTTAATGAGCCTGCATTCATCCAACCACATTTCAATGAGTGGCTGGGTCTCATAGTTGCTCCGCTATTCTGTTTATATCTTGTGATGACCGCCTACGGTGGCTGTTTGGGTCCAGTTGTTCTTGTTCAAGCACGCAGCCTATTCAGACTGAGGAAACTCAGAGCGAACTGGAGCTCAGTTTGATTGGAAACGAAGCGAGACCATCTCAAAAGATGGGTCAGAGAGCGCTTCCTGGTTCTGGATTATCGGGGTAAACGAAATCTGGTTCGTTTTAAGCTAATCAAATGTGTCCAATCTCAATACAACCTTAGAATAAGTCAAAGGAAATAGAAAACAAAATATGTGACAATATTTTTAAAAAGTAAAGACGTAAAAGCACAACCCAGATATTGTTTTTATTTTTTATGGATGTTAGCCAAACTAAAGCACAGGTTTTGTTCTTTTCATTTTAGATTTTAAATTTTTTAACCCTTTAACACCTGAGATGTCGCTTACGACACATAACGCGTTCTAGCAACACAAAACGCACTTGTAAACCTTTGACCGTTAAAGCAATCAAGGTGAATCAGCTGATTCTGCCGCAGAATAAAGCGGCTTTTCATATCAGCTTTGACTTGCAACACATTTCTACAACAACACATAACCGCTATGCAAAGTTTTGCACAACGGCGCAAAGCCGCTTTCCTGAAACTGAATCAGCTAATTTACATCGATGCGTAAACACTTCATTACTGTAAAGTGCTGCATGTCGGCGCAAGGCTGCTTTTCTCCACTTCCGATCTGCTGGAATTATGTAAACTGCAAAGATGGTTGAAAGGTTACAGCAGACGGAAAAATCTCAACACTAAAGCTATGGTTAAAGGGTCACTTACTTTTCAAATAAAGAAAAGGCTCCTCTTAATGCAAAAGCTTTACTCCTACACTAGAATAGTAGATTTCAAAGCAAAGTAAAAATCACAGAACCCATTCTTTCACGGTGAAGCACACTCTGGATTTTCACTTCATCTGCTTCATAATTTTTTTTGTTTGTTTGTTAACCTCAGCTGTGCTTGTTTTTGGTTTAGTGTTTTCAGCTTTGTTGAATCTTTTTGATCCACTTAAACCTCTCAGTTCCGTCTCTGTGTGCACACGCTGTGCTTCTGTGTTTAGTACAGAAACAGGGTGAATGTGATTACATGGTACCTAATTTGTTCTTAATTCCTGTGTCCTTCCTGAACCTTTCTCTTTATCCACTAATCCTCTCTGGATTTTTTTTTTTTTTTTTTAGATTACAGTTACTGTTTGGTTTCTGAAAGTCCCAAGTGTGGTGGACAAAAGAAGTGCAGTTCTTTACTTAGCCTTTGTCTTTTCCTCAAATGCTTCAATGTGTGGTTACCGGAATGCAGATTTGATCCGAGCCACCAAGGAGCACTAAGCTAACTTGGCTCAACATGCTTGTGCTCACATGCTAACATGTCTAAATCTCAACACCAGAGGTTTTGTCTTGCTTAGCAGAGCCAGACAAGGAGCTTCTGGAAGCTTTGCCTTTTCTTTTAGCAGAACATCCAGGGAAATGTGCTGTAATAGCCTGCAGCCCCTTTAGCTGTCTTTCCACACTTAGGTCTTGATTGGCAGCCCAGGGGCTCAGGCAGTATTACCATAGTTATCTCACTGCACCACAGCCTAGACAGCACACACAGCCACCAGAGCTACCTGTCATGCCTCTTAACTTGCAACCTATAGACATCAATTGAATGAAATAAAGCTGCAAACAGGAGGTGTGCAAGTTCCACAAAACTTTATGCAGCAGTTTGACATCTATCACAGCCGGAAGATGGGGGAGTATTTATGATTTATGAAAGGTGAAAATGTGCTTCAGACTAGAATCACTTAAAATCTCCCTCCTATGTAAATGAGGGGGTAATTGTAACTCATCATTAGAAGGTTTTTAATTTTTCCTGTTCGTTCTTTATGGGAAGGGTTTGATAAAAGTCTGTGCAGAAAAGAATGACAGTTTCTCGTTTTCTTCGTCTCTTTCAGAGTCTCACGGGATGGATCTGTTCGCAGTGGCAGTCCACGAGTTCGGTCACGCCATCGGCCTCGTGCACACCTCCGCCATGGAGTCCATCATGAGACCGTATTACCAGGGTCCAGTGGGAGACCCTCTGAAATATGACCTGCCCTACGAGGACAAAGTGCGAGTCTGGCAGCTCTATGGTACGAGGATAAATCCATTCAGACTGAACTGGAGGGGGTGTGTAGACCTGTGGGGGGAGGTTATTGACTAATGAACATTTGAATGGAGATAATTGGACCTCTTTATTACATATAACCTTATCACATTATGCCCTTGAATAGAAGGACTGTGCAGGAGAGAGGTTAATGACAGTGTGGGTGTGGATAAATTGTCAGACAAAATTGTAGAAGATGGTGCAGCAAAGGAGGGGTATGAGTGGAAAAATGAAGGCTTTACAGGTAAAATTTGATTTTATGATAAATGATGATACATTTTAAGTCAAACACAGTGTTCCCTCGCTGTATTGCAGTTTATCATTTGCATTCTTGCTGTTTTCTGCCTCCTGATTGGCTTTTGACTTTGTGAGTCAATCTCCTCCATCCCATCAGCTCTCCAAATCTACACAAATCTTTGATTGCGATAGGATCTTACTTATTTTTCTATGAAAGTCTTTGAGAGTTTGAGCAAAAGACAAAAAGGTGCAAAAATGTTTATGTTTGTCTGAGAAACGTGTATAAAGTCTGTAGTGAGAGGTTTTACAGCCTTAACACTAGAATCCCTGGAACTTTCAGCTTCTGCTGCAATGTCCCCCTCCCCTTCTCATAGTAGTGTTGTGGTGATCACCCTAATGACTGAACCTTCAAGTTGTAAATTAGATCTGGGTCGTACATAGTTCTGCTCTCTTCCTCCTCTCCGGTGTACTACATATCTAAAAAATAAATAAATAAAAACAGGTTTTAAGGACCAGGCAGCCCTGACCCACAAGGCAAAGTCTACAAGGAAGACTTTTCTCCATTGTGCCTGTGCTTTAGCACCGTGGTTTGTCTTTGAAATGCTGATTTCCTTTTTTGAATTGGGAAGACTATTCCTTTACAGCTGAAGGCTCCTCCTCATTAACCTTTTCAACAATTATTTGTCTTTTAGTCTACTAATGTGTAAGTCTCATGTGGAGAGGCTGTTTCGAATGTACTGGCATACTCTCATCAGATTCCTGACATGATTCCTCACCAAAATAATCTTCTTCAATACTCCCAAATCCACATCTGGGAGTACTTGACCATCTTGCCTCCATTGGGATGTTTGTCTTCTTGACTTGAAAATGTGTCTACTTTTATCGGTCAAAAACGTACACTTATATTAGCAAAAGTATTGGCTCACCCATTTACTATAAATGATCAGAATCAGGTGTCCCAATCACTTGACCTGTCCACAAGTGTAGAAAATCATGCACTCAGGCACACAGACCGTTTTCACAAACATTTGTGAAAGAGTTGGCCTCAAGAGATCAGTGAATTCCAGCGTGAAACTGTCATAGGATTCCACCTGTGCAACTAATCCAGTCGTGAAATTTCCTCGCTCTGAAATATTCCAGTCAACTGTCAGCCTTTTTATAACAAAATGGAAGAGTTTGGGAACAACAGTAACTTAGGTCATTTAAACTGACGGAGAAGGGTCAGCGGATGTTGAAGTGCATAGTTGCAATGCAAAGCATTGGATGCAGTGGTGTAAAGCACACTGCCACTAAACTCAAGAGCAGTGGAGACGCGTTCTCTGGAGTGATGAATCTGGCAATCTGATGGACGAGTCTGGGTTTGGAGGTTGCCAGAAGAATTTAACATTTCGGACTAAGTTGTGCCGAGTGTGAAATATGGTGGAGGAGGAATGATGGTGTGGGGTTGTTTTTAACGACTTTGGCTTGACCCCTTAGTTCCAGTGAAAGGAACTCTGAATGCTTCAGTATATCAAAACATTCTGGACAATTCCATTCTCCCAACCTCGTGGGAACAGTTTGGAGCGGTTCCTCTTCCAACATGACTGTGCACCAAAGCACAAACCAAAGTCCATAAAGACATGAATGACAGAGTCTGGTGTGGATGAACTTGACTGGCCTGCAGAGTCTTGATCTGAACCCAAAACAACACCACTGGGATGAATTAGAGCAGAGACTGAGAGCAAAGACTTCTCCACCTACATCAGTGTGTTACCTCACCAATGCGCTTTTGGAACAAAAGTCCAAAATTTCTAAAACCACACTCCTCAACCTTGTAGACAGCCTTTTTTCAGAAGATTTGAAGCTGTAACAGCAGCAGAAGGTGGACCCACATCATATTGAACTCAATGGGTTAGAAATGGGATGGCATTTCAGTTCATATGTGAGTCAAGAAAGGAGAGCCAATCCTTTTGGTAATATAGTGTACGTTCACATACATCAGCTAATTCTAACCCCATACTACCTGTTAGTTTTGGTTGGCTCTTTGTTCAAATGCATATTACATTGCATACTGCATTAACATATATATCTTTAGTCTCACGTAGCAGATTTAGCCTATCCTATATTCTTAACTTGTCTTTGGTGTGTTTTTGTGAAATATCCAGGTGTTAGAGACTCCGTGTCATACACAAATCAGCCTGGTAGTGCCTCTCAGACGCCGGATCTTCCTGTGCTGCTGGATCTACCTGACAACAGATCCACCCCCCTGTAAGTGAGGAACATTCTGCATTCTCTTCTGTACCTCTCTGACTCCCACACGGTTAATCCTCACCACCCAGGTAAACAGCTTTAAAACAGGTTGTACCACATGTTCCCCATGGAAGAACATGGGAACCTAAAGCTACAAATAAGTAAGAGTCTCGTGTGTCTCTTAAATTCAACAATGCAGAGACTTGTGGGACAGAGGTCCCCCAATTTTTCTGGTTGTGGCAGCTGAATCAACACAACTCATACAGAGACCAGATGTGTGAACAAAGCATTAACACTAAACTAAGCCTACTGCCTACAAGTTGACATTTTTAAGGTAAAATTACATGGAAATGTGTGCTCATGTTACAGATAATATTTAAACATATTTTTAATCATATATATCCTGACAAGATTAAGTGAAAAAGTAATTCTTTAGAGTAGTATTCAATATGTATCATAAAAAGTCCATTTTGATTTATTTTCCTTTTGCTTTGTATTTGGTGTTGCTCTAAAGTTCTCAGATTGAATATTATATGTAAGAAAGAAGTTTGCAGTCACTATTATCATTTTCATTTTTTTGGTAGATTAAGGCAAAATTCTGCTATGGGCATCTCTAGACTTACAAGGTTTGTTTAAAGTCCCCCTATGGCAACTTTTTCTTTTCAAGAAAAATGTTCCCAGGGGTGTTTTATTTTTTGATTATGAAGTTTTTAACCAAAATCCCACTATCTACATGTCTCAAAAAGCCATTTTTCATGTTGATCTGAAGCCTCTTTTTTCAAAATCTCCTCTGAATGGGTGTAGCCTTTGGTGCTGTGCTGAGTAGCCTCTCTGATTATGATAGCTGTGTGTCTCGCTAGCATTTCACCGCTGCTACAAAAAATGTCAAGCAATTGCGGTAATGTCCAGCCGTATCGTTTGAACCACAAATGTCTATTTTTTTTTATAGAAAGCTGTTGTGTTTAGGGCATTTAGGCTGAAAAATATCCATATGCTCTTATGTGTGTTGGGTTTTGAATTATAGCAGGTTTTAGCAGAAATGAAAAAAAAAGTGAGAAACTCGACTGAAAACTGTGAGTAAAAAGTGACAAAGGGAAATGACGAGGAGGAACTGAAACTCCTAACCTAAGTAGTGAACGGGTTAGTACAATGAGCTGCAGGTGTGATGATTAACTCAAACCAGGTGAAAATGTTTAATTAAAGAAAATGTTTAATTAAAGAAAAATCCACAATAGAGCCTACAAACAGATACACAAATGAAATAAAGCAGGAATGGATGCAAAAAGGAAGTAGAGTGACACTAAAACATCCCTTTTATTTGCAGAATCTTTTTTTTCTTTAAGTTTTACGTGTGAAACATTTTAGAGTCGCCATTAAATCTGTGTTTCAATGTGGCAAAATTAGCTTTGAAGACACACTCCTATGAAAATGGTGTTTTTAACATCTTGTGGCATTTCTCTCATGATTGAGGACATATATTGAGGACATAAGCTTAAGAAATTAAGCTTAAATTGCCTTTCTGAGTATTTCTTGATTGAAATTGTTGTTAAAAAAAAAGCTTGTATAGCAGTGATGTAGGTACTACAGTCAACCACAAGCTCCCTGCTCCCCTCCATTCTAATGCATCCACTAGATCCAAATACGTCTTAGTTTTCCTCGTCCGAGCTGGCATCTGGTTCACAACTGTACGGCTAAATAGCTCTTAAAGGTATTTTTGCTGAATGATGTGGAAGAGGGGTAGCGGGTTTATTCTGCACCAGCAGTCCCGCCCACAACTTAGAGGCAAATTCCTGATGAACTACTGCCGCTCTGCAGAAATTATGTCCTGGAAAACAATGCAGGTTTTTTTATTCCGGCTAAAAACAACATAGTCATACTTAAAAGACCAATGGGAACAATACAAAAATAGATCAAAAGATGATTAGAGAGGGGCTTTACATTTCAGTTCTTTTTTGTTTAGTTGTTTTTATTTATGAAACAAGAGGTGTGCATTAAATCTTGTATCGATTCTAGCCTCTTGACTTGCATGTCAATTATTAATAAGCCAATGGTCCAGCTGTTTGAGATGTCCTGTTTGATCGAATCTTTGCTTTTCCCTCAAACCTCTGGATTACAGCACTTAACGGATTCTCAAAATTTTGCGAACACTTGGACTATATCTGATCACATCAGAGAGATAGTAGACTTTAACATCTCATGATGAGTAAATATGAATCAGTGAAGATTATATTGTTTTCTTGCTCAGCTTGCAATGTTACAAGGAGGGCTTATCCTGAGAGTCTGACTGATACACAGGAGTTTGTGAAGCTGCGCTCAGTTCATTCTCTCTCACCCCATTTAAATGGGGAACAGCACTCATTGTGCCGTCTGGTATTGTTGTGTGCACCACACCGTGCATGCAGAAGGCAGCAAAGAAGAGGGCAGACCCTGACAGCAAGGAAGAAAAAAATTGCCAAGTATGATTAAGGTTAAGGCTAAGAAGTGATTTCAAAGCAGCTTGAGTCGCCTGTAACAGCAGCGACTGAATTGAATAATTAGTAGATGATGATGTTTAGGACTAGAACCGGGATCCCAGAAGGAGGAAAACAACAGCATGAACATGCTTATCAATAACCATTAGGAAACAAGAGAGCAGATACGAACAAATCAACACAGGAATAAATTGGGCTTTTACAAATTCTACAATGAAAGAGAAGTGCTGGAAAATGTTTTCAAAATTCCTCATCAGTCCACCCAAAGTGCATTAATTTGAAAACAACATCTGATTAGAAGGTCTAATGTGGGTTAGCGTAAGCTATTCTGAAACTCACTCTGAAATTTGCACCAATTATTGCATGTATTTTACCAAATTGAACGAGGCTGGATATCGCAAAAAGTCTGCAGTTTTGTTTTTCTATAATACCAGTATGCCCTGTGTGAACGTAGCATTAGATGTATTGTAAATGTATTAATGTCTTCAAATACAAATTTTCGACAAAATGGGATACAATAAACCAATTCTTTTCTCAAAGTAGATCATACAAATTGAAGACGTAACAATAAGAAAATTTGTAATAAATCTATTGTAACAAGACAGTTTGCTCAAAGGGCAAGAACTACCAACTGAGCAGTATCATGAAGATGTGAAACACATGCCTGCAGTCTAAAATCTACCTTTTCTATTCAGTCCATTTTGGTACGAATCAATTTTTATTGGTTGTGAAACTGTAATTTATGACTAAACCTCACGAACAAGCTAAAGTTAATTAGTTCTGTCAAGCATTGTGCATCTTAAATTCATAAATAAACCAGCTGTGGGGAAGTTAATTGTTTTTACATGCAATTAAATTTTCTATAATTAAGATAGATGATTTAGCATTAGGGTTGTTGCCAAATGAAAGATATACAAAAGTAGGCAGGTTGCTTAGGGAGAAATCAAGATGTGATTTAATTCACAAAGAATAACTGCAAAACCCCTGGTCAATAAAACTCAAATCTTTTGAGGGTCACAATTAAAAAAACAAACAAACACAGTCTGTCTCTGGTTTGGGTCTTTCATTCTGAATTACCAGCTCTATCAGTTTAGGATGTATGCATTATGCTTGACAATGGTTGGAAATGCAGCTCGTTGCTGGAACTCTGAATGAGGACCTTTGTGGTGAACACAAGGGCTCTCACTCACAGTGGCAGGTCTGTGGTGCTCCCGGCTTCAGCATTGGCAGGCCGACCACGTCACGGCTTTAAATCGCTTCTTATCCTCAAGGCCAAATGAGCTGGTGGACTGCATCACGTTTGTGTGATGGTGGTTTATCCCACATTGAAACTTTTTAATTAAGATAAACATGCAGATCGGTGCACCAGCTAGCAGCTCTTATTTCATGACATCAATCTTGAGTCTGTTTTTTTGGTGCAAAGGGGTTTTACTGGCTTAGATCATAAAGACTGGAACCAGACATATATAATGAAAAAGAACCTTAAAAATGCAATTCTGGATATTTCCTTAATCAAATTGCATCAGAATGGAGCAGACGCATAAATGCCATTGCCAAAACTTGTCAGTCTGACACACAAGTTACTATTGCAAATCACATCTACCTGTTCTGCTCCATTCTGATGCATCCACTTGCAGACAAAAAGATCCATGTACGTCTTTGTTTTCCTCATCTGAGCTGGCCTCTGGCTCAAAACCGCTAATTTTAGGTTGGGGTTGAAAGGGCCTGTAAGATAGCGGAGGGGCAGGTAAACAGATGGATGATGGGAAGGGGACGGGCTTAGTCCATGTTGGAAGAATTTCTAGTGAACTTGTGCTGCTCTGCAGAAATTATGTCTACAGAAAACTACAGATTTGTTTTTAATTTAGCTAAAAACTGCATGATAATTAAAAGACCATCTGCTTTTACAGTAGATTAAAAGATGATAAGAACTTTAAATTCAAGTATACATGTTTCCCAGTATGAAAATGAAATAATTAATGAAATGTTTATGAACAACTTCTTTTTTTTTTTGCTGTGTTTTTCATCTTTCCCTAAACTTTCTTAACGACTTTTCTGTTTCTTTCAGGCTGGTGCAGGACGCCCCAGACAGATGCACCAGTCGCTTTGATGCTGTGGCCCAAATACGAGGGGAAGCCTTCTTTTTCAAAGGTATTCTGAACTTGAAAGAGAAAGTGAGGCAGAGAGAATTCTGGAGATAAAAGCTCTGACATGGTTTTGGTTCAAAATAGTTACGACTAAACGTAATTGATCTCACTTATAAAGAGCATGAAACAGTCAAATGAATACAATAAAGATGGTAAAGTGAGCAGAAGTGACTCAATGAATATTAAAATTGTTCATGAACGTTTTGTTTTTAAATTTATGTAGTCAAAATCCAGGTTAGATCTGAAAAGACAAGTGAAAGGCAAAAGACAGACAGCCAGATTTTTAGAGCTAAAAGATTTCCCAGGACTAATTAAAAGACAACCAAAATTGTGCTTAAATAACTTTTCACACACTCATTTTCAAACACCTCTTTTTTAGACACAAGTTATTACATTTTAACAGCTACACCGTTAAACCACAGGTTTGTAGAGGTCCCTCATTTATTGCTTTTGTTAAGCTGAAAAAAATTACCCTTGATAAGTTAACCCTTTTTTAAAATATCTTCAAATCTAGTTTTTTGGGGGTTTTTTTACAATAACCGTTTGCTTAAAGCACGCACTTCCTACTCTTTTCTCAGACAGACATGAACATTTTCACATTTCTCTGTCTTGTTTAAACTTTCAAAGTTCAAACTTTTGCAGTACAAGAATTCCAGTTATAAAATGAAAACAAATATCTGATCGCGATCAAAGATTCATGTAAATTTGGTTAGCACGTTTTGTACAGCAGACGTGACTTGAAGGTGACTGATTGACAATGGTCTATAGGCCAATCACGACACAGAACACAACACACTGTTAAAATAAATGAATAAGAAAATTGCATACAAAATTGCATGCAAAAAAATGTATGAAACAGCAAGGCTGCAAAAGTGAACCACGATATAGCTTGGTGACACAATTTAGATAGAAAAGTCCATTTCTGACAGCAAAGCTGGCTAAGCTTTTCAGAGGGTACACCTGTCTTAAACTTGGGAAACAATGGGAACATGCTCTATTTGAAACTACATTCTTGCAGTTCTACTGTAACCTTGTTGCTGTTTCTTTCACAACAGATTACTATTATTTTTTGTGTCATCATAAAAGCAACACAGAGAAGAAAGCAAGTGAATGCTATTAAATTCTCACAACATATACTGATCTTTCTTTTAATGAAAAAGTAAAATGTAATTAAGTAAATATGAATTTTCATCAGGGTAATCTGCAAATGAATCCAAGTATAAACAACTAACCTACTGTGTAAAAGTTTTTCCCTTGATTGATTTGCCAGAACGGCCAAGGCAACCATTAGTGTGGATGCAGTGTAATAAATAACAGCACAGTCTGCAGAGCAGTGCACATTTGCTTTAGGTACATAATGGATAAAAGAAATAATGGAAATAAAAGAGCAACAATGGTCCAAGGCCAGATCTCATTGTGCTCACCCAGAGGTGGATCATTGAACAATAGGTTTCTGGACACAGACCAACAGAAAGCACCTCTCCTTTCTGCTCTTCTCCGGTGAGGAAGGAGCAACATGCAATATGTGTGCTTGTTTTATGGTGCTGTTTTAGCTGCTTATACTGTATGTTATTGAGCTCATTTGATGTTTCTTTTGGCTTTTCTCCTCCTCCTCCTCTTCCTCTTCAGAAGGCACCTTAAGAAGATTTTGACATTCTTGTGATCCTAAAACGGTTACTTTCTAGGTTTTGTGTTTATCAGTGAGTCATTATTGTGCGTCTTTGTGGACACTTTAGTTGATCTGTAACCATTCCTATGTCATATTATGGATGATTACTGTCTTTGGTAGATTTTTGAAACTTTTGTTTGTTTTTGTCTCCCTAATATTCATGTTGTGTTGCTTTTATTACTCTTATGCACTTGTTTCTCTTGAAACTGCAATAAAGAGCTTTTTTTTTCAAGTCTAGATTTTTGTCCAAAAAAGGAAAACTATATACTTTACAGAAAATATCATATTTAATCAAAAAACCTGAAAATTCATTTAAAAGCTCAGGATGTGATACAAAAAAGAACAAAAAATGTACACCTAAATCAATTCTATTAAAACTTTAACTGGACAGTTAACGGCATTTGTTGGGCCGGAATGTTGAAAATAAGTTTGATGAAAGTGGATGTAGCTGCAAGAAACATTAGCAATTCATGGCTTAGTTGAAGTCAAATCCTTATCTGCTTGCTATAGCACTTCCTTGGCATGTCGTGTTTGCTGCCCTGTGGCTTTAATGTCCTAAACTTCAAACTGAACTCTAAACTGAACC
Source organism: Oryzias celebensis (assembly GCA_014656515.1). Lineage (NCBI taxonomy): Eukaryota > Metazoa > Chordata > Actinopteri > Beloniformes > Adrianichthyidae > Oryzias > Oryzias celebensis. The sequence goes on from BNCR01000012.1 coordinate 16,081,854, forward strand.
AGCCACTAAAACAGCTTAGACATAAAGAGTATTGATGACTATCTTTCAACAGGAACTAATCCTGCAACATTCTGCTGTGAAGGCAGGTGATTGTTTTAGTGCCAGAAATAGGGAGCATGACAGTCGTCCTGCTAAAGGTTTAATTAGGATGAGACAGAAAATGTGATGCAAGAGTTCTGCATAAAAAAAGGATTAACAGTGAAAGACTGCAGGTGAGCTTTATGCATCTTTTTCCCTGTGTTTTACAGACAAAACACCATAATTTACTGTAAAAGCTTCTGTAGGCTTGATTAGTGCTTGATTGGTCAAAATAAGCTTTTAATTGAATTGATTAGAAAAAAAATAATATCCAGTTTTTTTATAATTCTTCACCAACACTAAGTACAAGTTGTTTCTTCTTATTTGTCTTCTGTCACAGTCAAAACAAAAAACAGGAATGTTAAATAAATACTCAAGCCACAACAAAACTGTGGAAATGAGTTTCCAAACTCAACATTTGTTGTGAGATGAGATTATGAATAAACATTTTGAACCTGTTCTCCGATGTCTGACTTCCATAGGGAAATACTTTTGGAGACTAACAAGAGAGAAGCACCTGGTCTCTTTACGGCCGGCTCAGATCCATCGCTTCTGGAAGGGTCTTCCTCCAAATTTGGATAGCGTGGATGCTGTGTATGAAAGGCCAGGAGACCACAAAATAGTATTTTTTAAAGGTGAAAGAACTTAAATCAAAGTTCTGCCTGTTTCTACTTTGCATTTTAGAATATGGACTTGATACAACTGGTTAATTGCTTCTCCGTCTTCACCCACCAGGTCTAAAATACTGGGTCTTTAAGGACAATAACGTGGAGGAGGGTTACCCTCGTCCAATCACTGACTTTGGCTTACCAGTGGAAGCCGTAGACGCAGCCTTTGTGTGGCAGCACAATGACAAAACCTACTTCTTCAAAGATAACCAGTTTTGGCGATATGATGACCACCTGCGACATATGGACATGGGCTACCCAAAGGATAGCATACTTTGGAAGGGACTGCCGCCCCACCTGGATGACGCCATGAGATGGTCCGATGGTGAGAAGACGTTCTATTTTTTGCTTTTCTCAGAAAATCCTAACTTTTGCTCTGATACAATAGAAAGGAAATGTTGAAAGCTTTGGTCATAACTGCGCTTATGGGTAGATACGAGTTGTCAGCCCTGCTCTAGCTGTATGTGCAGTTGTGACATGATCCATGTAAAAATGGTTGGCACTTCCATGAATTAAAGGGGACATCATCCATTCATCACTACTAAATTAGTTTGATCGAGTTTAACTTGCAATGCAAGTTCAATGGCCGCCCATTTTGCACGTAAATCCCAAAAATAATTGTAGAAACTCGTGGAGCTTCAGTATGTGTGAACGCAAGAGTTTTGAAAACAGAATTCTGAAATGTTCATTTATGTGCGTTTACATAAACATTTCATTGGATGTGGTCTCTTGAACATAAAGTTGATGAGAGCGAGTCACCGTAGCTCTTGACGTGCCTTGAACCAGCTTTCTACTACTGTCCATGGGCCCGGACAATCCAATATGATCAATTGTTTGGAAACCACGAGTAAACATTACTTAAATTGAGTGCAATGAGATTTTTTAAAATCAACTTGTTTTTGTGGATTTTGATTGAAACTTACTGAAGTTTGACTCCTGTGAGATGTTGTAATCCCCCAAGATGTTTTCTGAGGTTAGTGACTCCTTTTTCAGCTCCTTGACAAATATCCCTCATGCACGCACACACAACACTAAGAGCAGTATTTGTTGATCCGCTCAGAAAAATCCAGTGTGAGGTGCACATCAGCTCTGCCATGTTTTATTTTAAACAAGAAAGGGTACAAAAGTTTATCCATGTTGCCTGGGGACCTTGTTGGATGAGAGCTGCTCAAATTTACTCAGTCCATGCTTTTTCGATTACAAAACCCACGTCATCTTACCACAAAGTGATGGTGGAGAGGGTGTGTAGGCTCGCCAACAATAGCGTTGACCTTTTAGACCATAAACAAACCAGAGAACTACACTGGCTGTTATGAGTCTACATGCGGTCGCGTTGGGCTCATGGGAGTCATGGGGAGTGCACTCTCTCTGAAAAAAAGATCTCCAATCAAATCAAGGACGTCCATCAGTCTTCACTTCACCTCACCGCAATCAGATCGCTCTTAATCTGTTACCGCAGATCCATCTTCTGATGCTCCAAGATAAAACTTCAAGTCAGACTATCCCTCTTCAAAAGGGCTCATGCGGTGTCCCTGCTTGGAAAAAAAAAAAAAAAAAAACATGAACAAAAGCAACTCTTGAGTGTACTCCCTCTGGGTTGAGTGCATTTCACAGAATGCTACAGGTCTCCGTTCAGAATCAGTTGTGCTGCTGCAGCAGTCGAACCCTTCAGCAGCCCTTCTGTCATTCCCATATTCATAAACACCTGTCTGGACAAAGAGCACACGGCTCTGACTTCATCAAACTCAAATGCAAATGAGAGCCAATGCGAGTTTTCATTGTTCTGTTTCATTTCCACTTCTACTGTTTACAATCTTGTAATTTTTCATTGTTTGAAACATGTTTATACCACTTTAACATATCTGGATTTTTACTTTTGAGTTTGCAGATCAAAAAACAGTCAGTTTTAATTTGAAGGACACAATTTTTTTAGCACATCATTCAATTTTTCTGAATCTTTAATAGGGCTGTAGGTGGTGATCCGATTCAATTCACAATTCAAGCTCAATGATTCACGAATCGAACCACAATACTTACTTTGAAATATGTTTGTTGCTATGTGTATGTCTTTGTACTGGATGGATGAAAGCTAAAATTTCATTTATAAAATCACCATATTTTATACCTTTATTTTGAACAGAAGATCAGAATCAACAAAACTAATACAAAACACAAAGATTTAGATTGAAAGAAAATGTGTTTGTTACTTATAACATGTTTGTTTTTTTTCCCCGTCAACCTTCTGGTTGAGTTCAGCAATAACATAACAGTGGTAAAACATAAACATTACAGTTGTTTTGGATCATTTAACTACAAAACCTAAAAGTATTCTCCACAGTTTTTAAGCATTGCATATTGGTGCAAAGCCGATATAAAAAGTTGCTTTCTCAGCGACTGAATCAGCTCATTCACGTTTATTACATTCGCCCTTCACTAGTGTGCATCGCTGCATATCGTCCAAGGCTGGACTCTGCTTCAGAATCCGCTGGAATTACGTTAATTGTGTCAATTGAGTTACAACAACCAAATGTAAATACTGGAGCTAGAGCTTGTTTTTTTCAGAAGTTATGTCAGTGAGCAGAACCTGTGTCTCAATTTTTGAACCGAAAAAAAAAACACTCGCTAGTTTTACTTTGAAAACAGGAAGCGCTCGGATACTTGTTACACACCTAATCTTTCACAAAATTTCTTTGCCATTTTGGACAAAGTCCCTTTTTTTATGCAGGTTTCGCTTTAGTTGAGGGCCAGGTGGAGAAACGTTTTTGACTGATTTGTTTTAAAAAAAAGTACCAGTGGCTTTACTTAATGTTTGGAAAAATGCTTTTATTGGTTGTTCAACTGGCTTTTTTGTGCAAACACAATTTATGTAGTACAGTAAATGAAAAAAAAAACTCACATCTGTATAAATGTTGCTTCAATACAGCTTGAGCTCTTGTTACCTTAACAGTTGCAGAAAAGAGATAAAGACCTTCTGTAATACCAAGAAAATAGTGCTCAAAACATGTCATTCTTAAGCTGCTGGAAAGCTCTGCTGATGACAGCTTGGGACCTCAAATCGCAGCTGGAGCCACTTATGTTTTAGTCTTTTTTGCCAGAATTCAAACACTTCACTGCCAGTAGAGCTGGAGTCCATCCACCTCTACTGGCCTGAAGGGGAGATCATCTCAAAATGAGAAGGATCTGTATGAAGAAGCCCAAAATGAACTGAATCTGTGGGATAAAAGAAAAAAATTGCTATCTACCCTATATCTTCCAATAGTAGCCTGGGCGACCCAACGTTTATTAGAGACCAGTGTCTAGTGGAGACCGGCCTTTATTTCCTCACAGACAGAATGGTGATGGTTGATGGATTCATTTTGTGGTGAAATTCGGTCACAAACTTCCGACAACAGCAGATGAACATTTCAGGATTTTTTGAAATGATGAGAACATTGGAGAACATTGTAGTAAACATTGTAGTAAACTTCTCCCATATCATGACCCGTCACTCATATCATGCGTCTTTGTCAGCTTTTTTATTACATTTTTAATAGCTTTTAGTAGCTACTTAAGCTGGATTTTTGGTGGGCTACAAAGACATGTAGCGGTCAGATAAATGAAAAGTTTTTACAACATTCTATTGTCTCAGAATACAGTGAGCCTTAATGTTTTGATAATTGCCTCCTTGTGTCCATGATCACAAACTAAAATCATAAACAAAGTAATTAGTTAGAATATAAATCTACGCAATTTGACATTTACCGTATGTGAAAGTAAAGTTTAGTTAATGAGGACAGACACATTTTTCTTTTTGACAAGAGTCATGCCAGCAGATGCAGATTTAGAAGTCCCATCAAGTCCTGATGTGTGTCGTTTGCAGATAATTTACTCTTGATAGCCCTCGTTCTCCACTCATTTGTGCACTGTTTAGTGGATTGCTGTGGTCATTATTAAAAAGAGTGGATTGTATGTGTTTTAAATCAGCAGCTAACCTTTATAATTGCCTTTTATGTCTCTACAATCAAAAAACGAATAATTTTACGCTTGGTTTATGTGTATACTTTGCTTTTTTAAAGAGTATTTGACCATGTACTCATAAATGCATGTGCTATTTGATTTGATTGTTTTATGCAATTATATGATATTTCTTATCTGTGCCTTGATTGTCAGCATGAAAACTGATCTGCAGTTATATTTCAGGTTGTATTTGGATGTGGAAGTTTTCCAGCTGTTTTGTTTTACTAATAGTCTACCCTAACCCTGATGTTGACAGTCACTTGAAACATTCATCCCCAACCACAGATCGCCTCCATTAAACATAAATTAACCCACCGTGACCTTTCATTACCTCAGAAGAGGTGCTCAGTTATGCTGATTAGCATTTAGCATTTTTGTGTGCTTTTAGAAAAAAGAAATAACTCAAAGCTTTGAGAAAATCCTAATCCTCATGAAGTGTTTTTTTTCCTAATTAATATAATCAGTGAAAATTAACTTTCACAGGAGCAGTGTTTACTAACACTGAACCCCTGTTAGCAGGCATTCAACACAATTTCTTCTTTTTTTGGCACAATAACCAGCTATTACAGAAATTGTTACCAAAAAAATAAAACACTGTGTGATGAGTGTAATATTCATGTGGCTAAAAAATATCTTTCTATAAACTTCCTCCCATCTCCCCTGTCATTATTTTACTTTATTCTCGTTTTTCTATGAGTTTTATGATTTCAGAGGTATTTAAAACTGTTTGTTTTTATTAGCAACGTCTATAAACTTAACTAAGTATTTGAGCCTGTGTTTGTAAAACATTCTGTTTTTTATACACCCACAACTAAAACTGTTTATTTTTAGGACTCCAGAGAACCTTATCTCATACAGTCGCTTCACTTCATGGAACAAAAGTCTTAATGGGGATCATAGACAGTTTCACTTGACTTAAATTTCGAAATAATGTGTGCAAGAGGGGTGGCTAATGCTAAACTAATTCATAGCTAATGCATGAGGGTTAATGCCAACCTGGTGCTGGTTAGGATTAGGTGTGTATGCGTCTGTCTGTGTGTGTTAAAGGGCCTACAGTGGGGATCGAAACTTTGAGCACCCCAGATAAAATGCTATATTATTGTGCATAAAGAACCCAAGGAAAGATTGAAAAATCTTCTAAAGGCATCAGTTTACATGTTTACATGTTTAATATGTCAAAAAATGGCTTTATTTCCATTCTTTACCTTTTCAAAATAACAGAAAACAAAATTATGGTTTGTGCAAAAGTTTGGGCACCCTGCAGAGTGACAACTGTTATTTGTCATTTTCTACCCGGAATATTTGCCCATTACTTAAATTATCTGAAACATTATCCGTGTTAACACTGTGAAAAAGGAAAATGTCTGCTACATTCTCTTAATACAACTTTAAAAAAAATCATAACATACTGGTAAATATTAAACAAAATACAAAGTAACTATTATGTCTTGAATTACTTTTGTTGTGACTTCAATTAGAAAAAAACTATTTTTTATCGGTATTTTAAGTGTTTGACATGTGGTTGATAACAGATTAAAAATATTGTGTTTTGTTTTTCTTAACAAAAATATAATTGCACAAAAGTCCAAAGAAACTATATGAATTGTGAATGTGAATAAACGGCTTCCAGAGACATGCCCTTTCCAGTGAAGGTAAATGCATATTTCATTCCTGAAGAACCAAATATACGAGGCATTGGTTTCCTCACAGGTGTGAGTACTCAGCTGCATAACCTGACTGGAATGGATGATGCAAACTCAAATAAAAAGAAAGGAACTTTGCAATCAGCAAAAGTATCTTATGGATCCTGCGTTTTTAAAATGCCAGACTGGATTTTTTATACTCCTAAAAATCTGCAATCACATTGTATCTCATGAATCTAATGCTCAAAAACATAGAAAAAAAAACTTTCACCAGTGGACGTAAATCTTTATCTAGTTTAATGAGTTGTAATGAGTTTTTTTTGTAAACAAAATTACCCTGTCAGCGTTTCATGAAATTTAATTGTGTCTCAGTATATTTATTTAAAATTTGTTTTATTGAAACATTTTTTTTAAATATAGAGCTTAGCCAAACAAATATGATCTTCTCCCTTCTGTCATAAAAAAGCAAGTTATGTAATTACACAGTCATTAAAAATTTGGATTTAAACATACTTGTTAATTCATACTAAAATCTGAGTCTCTGACTGGTCAAAGTTCGACCTGGTTTACCAAATGTGATATAAGAAAAATAATACATAAAACTTGCCTACTTTCTCTAGTTATTAAACTTTAAACTCTGAGGACATACTATACTATACTTGCCTAATCAAAGAGAAGTAATGCACCTATGTGTGCCTAACTATTTACAACTGGTCTGTAAAAGCTAGTATTTATGGAGGCAGCAATATGTGCTTATACCTTGCTTTTACTTTTTTAATCAGATCTTTTTTTCTATCTATCCATCCGTCCGTCTGTCCGTCCATCTATCCATCGATTGATCGATCGCTCGATTTATCTATCTATCTATCTATCTATCTATCTGTCTATCTGTCTATCTGTCTATCTGTCTGTCTATCTATCTATCTATCTATCTATACATACATACATACATACATACATACATACACACACAAATATATATATATATATATATATATATATATATATATATATATATATATATATATATATATATATATATTTGTGTGGTTTTTTTTTTTTTTCTCAAGTTTCAACATTTTCCTCATATATTCATATCCGACATCTACTTTCTAATGAACGCCCTGCAAGGGCCATTATTCACAATAAAGAAATTCATTCCTGGTCCAGCCTGACCAGAACTTGACTAAGTACCCAGACTTTGTAAAACTAGAACAAAAATATTCATTTAACAATAGGCACTTTGTCCTCATTTCAGGTCCGTCTCAGAAAGCTGGGGCCTCTCCCTGCTGCACTGCAGTAACCCCTCAGTGAGTCTGTGGAAAGAAGACCTTTCCTCAGTCAGGTGTTTGAGGCTCTGTGTCTGATGTTTTTGCAGCTTTTGTAGTCCTGCTTTGAAATCTGTGATGTTCCTCAGACACTTCCACATGTGAAAAAGAACAAAAGTACCAAAAAAATAAATGAATTAAGCTGCATCTGCTCTTCTGCAAAGCACCCAAGGGGCCTTATTAATGAGCTAACTGTGAAACGCATGTTCAAAAAATACATCAGCTGATTGTGAAAGTGGTAAAAATCCACTCAGATGAAAATTGTGTTTTGGATGTTTTTAACATGTTCTCATAGCATTTTTCTGTTGATGGAGGATATATGTTAGACCGTAAGATGCAGGCTGTATCGTATCATCTCGCTCTGACATTGAAGAACTAAAAACTTTCTTCTCAGTTACAAAGAAATACTGGTCCTAAGTTTGAGTGTAAAAGTTCTCCATTTGTTATCCTGCTGTGTTTTTAATTGATGTCTGAAGTCGGTACCATCTACTATACTCGCATATTGATATTATTTACTGGCACACTGCAGTTTGGGTCACATGGAACCTGCTGTTCCAATGGAAGAGATGCAATTTCCAACATTACAAGCAGTCCAGAGGAGAAAAAATGTTTTTAAAAAAGCAGTAAATGCATCTATGCATTCTATGGGTAACTTCACCCCGATGTTTTGTCCATCTAAATTTATGTCTATGATTTCACTCCCCGAGCAAGTGCAATATAAGTGAGCTGGTTTTTGTGGAGACATTTGCTGCAGATAAGCTTATGAACAGGCTACTTCAGCCATCAGGCATAGAAACGACAACACAGTCGAAAACAGAGTTAAGCCAAGCTGAGATTAACACTGAAAGCAGACAAAGAAAAAAAATCTGCTTGGCAAACTCCTGAGGACACAATGACTTTTTAATGTACAGCAATGATGATGAAGAGGCTCATATTTGACTCTCCTGCCCTGATACTGATGTGGGAGCCGTTGCTTTAAGTCTGGAGAAAGATCTGCCCTGTAGGTTGTACTTCCACACAGGAGTTGCCAACACAACAAGGCCCATAGATGACCTTCAGGTGACCTCAGCTCTTGGCTTCAGTGTGTGTTCGGCCCTTGTTGGGATTCAGACGTTTTCCGGTTGTGACTCTACAGGGGCTTTTTCATGGCAAGTAGGGAAAAATGTTTTTTGGGTAAAAGTTTTTAGCTAGATCAGGTCACCTTTGAAATTCTTTGCAAATATGTTTGCCACCTGTATGGCCAATCATGCACACAAAATGTAAACAATGCAAGACACACAGCATTCTGCTGGGCATCTTCTGCTCTGCCACAACTATCCATGCCTCCAACATATGACGCTCCAAACTATCACAGCAAAATGACAAATTACCAAGCAACAATAATGGGGAATTGTCTGAAAGGTATCATGTGTGCTCCCTCGCTCATTGGTGGTGGAAAGCACATTAACACTCCTGCTCCTCAAAGAGAGCTGCAGTTGGTTCACTGCAGGTGCAAGTGAGGCAAATGTGAAACAGACAAATGTTCGTGTATGTCAGCAAAACTGATTTGTGCGTAGATGCTTACAGTGTGTGAATGTTCAGGAGGAAACAGAAGATAGGGGTATATGGGATGTAATTTCTGACATTGATGTGGTTTATTAAACATCTGAAAAAGCCATAAAACATCCTCTACAAATGAAAAATAAACCCAGCAACTGTAAACACTAAAAAAATGAGAAGCCATTCAGCTACATTAACCATGTGTAACAAAGGAACCATGGTACTAATTCTTAAGGACTTTTCTAAAATGTTATATCATACATGTGTAAATGTCAGCCAGTGAGAGATTTTTTTGTCGCTGAAGTGGATTTCGATAAATAAAACAAGCACAATTGAATTTTCTTTTTTTGTTTTTTTTCACATTTTGCATTCTTTGTTAGCTAATTGTTATGAATCAGCAGCAGACTCGATGCCGCTTAAAAAAAAGATTGCATTTGTTATGTAGCAAATACGCTTAGCAGGCCACAAGCTCTCTGTTTCGCTCCACTGTAAGCCGTTCAATGGTTAAAAATGGGAACCACAGTTAAAAGGCCACAAAGGAAGCTTTTATATTAGATCAAATGATGATCGGAGTAGGACTTTAAAGAATAAAGTCAGAACTTTTCTCTCAGAGAACAGTTCAGTTTTTTACATCATTCATACTTTGAATGAACAAGAAGAATCTTTTACATTTTCCATCGAAAGAGTTCCTGCCGTTTGTCAGCTGTCGATGAAATCAGTCGTTGTTGGTGGTATTCATTAGAAACAAAGCTGTCTCTGAAGAGTGCAACTGTATGAGTTCAAATTTCAGCACATAACCTAACAGCCGTCATGAAATCCAAGTCTTTGACCAGATCGCTTTTGCAAATATCTCATTATGTAAAGTGAACTAACAGGCACAACTTTCTTCTCAGGATAATGACCCTTTTCCAGTCATTACTTGTGCAGTTTTAGGAGCAAAGCTACTTTGAGTGTTTTTCTTGTGAACTTTCAGTCATTTTTGGGTCATTTTCTTTCCCTCACCTGATATGAATCTTGCAAAAATATAATGTGGAGTTTTAGAACAACATCTTCCACTGTTTTGGAGGAATAGAAGAACTTTCCACCTACTGTGAGGCTTAATAACAATGTGTTCTTTTCAGCGTTCTCTTCCTATAAATCACCCAATTTCACAATCCAATACAATACCAATCTTCTGTGTGTTTTCCTCTATAAAGGCTCATCCTACTTCTTCAATGGGAAGGAGTACTGGCAGGTGCCGGGCAGCGACATGGAGGTGGAGGCTGGTTCCCCTCGCCTGATTGCAAAGGACTGGCTGTTCTGCACGGAGATGCAGTCGGACTCTCCGGACACAGAGCCCAAAAGCACAGAGACCAGGGTCAACGTGCGCCGCCACCCCGACCACGCAGAGAATGGATTCGAAGTGTGCTCCTGCACCTCCGACTCCGCTTCACCTATAGGTGTCCACCCACCCCCCTGCCCCATGTGGCTACTACCCCCTTTCTGGACTCTTTCTTTGGCTCTCCACTCTGAGCTGCTATGATACTAAAGCATGGGACAAAGTTTTACTGCTGAGTTTTAACAGAGACTTTTCGGTGGTCGTTGATAACTCAGCCAAATCAAACTGGAAGGAGTTCTTCATATATTATTGATTTTTCTTTTGCTATTTATTTCACATGGTCTTTTCAATTGCCTGCAGTGTAGGTCTTACATTCTGTAACCATTAGCAAGCATTTATGCGCTGACACCAGTGCTGGGCTGTTCAAATGAAGCTTCACAAAACCACCACTGACGTATATCTTCCTTTGCCAATGGCGTCCCATTGGTTTGAGGGCTGACAAATTGGGAATGTTCAGTAAACTGACTACAGAAACATTTGGACACTGACATCATTCTGACTATTGTAACTGAGGTCCTATGTATTCATGTTGGATGAGGACATTTTCACTGCAACATTTGGTTAATTGGAACTTTTTTTTTAATGTACAAATTATCATAATTATTTTTGAAATTGTTTTGTCTTTAATTTTGCCAGTAATGACCAAAGAATGGGGAACTGCAGCTGTCTTCACCTTAGTTTTTCTATTGTTACAAATGAAAAGCAGCTTGACTGCTTTGAGATTAAATTACCATCTCTGTCAGATTTGAGCCAACAGGGTTGCAGTTCCTCAAATCACCACTAGAGGAGGGTTTCCAAAGGTGCCACTTTTCTATTGACACCAATGTTAAAAGTCCACTTTCACACCAACAATGAATTTATTTACCGTCAGGTTTCATAAACTTTTTTCATATTTTCCATTTATGAGGTGAACTGTTTCTTTAAATCAACTGATTTGATTTTTTTAGTCCCCAAATTTGACCATTGTTTGGGACGTGTTTTTTGATTGGTTGGTGTCAGAACTAAGCAAAACTCTTCCTTGACTTTGTCCCACCCATTGGCTCATTTTTGAAATATTATTAAGGTAGGCAGAGTAAACTATAGTTTACGTACTCCTGACCCACTTTAGGCTTCATTTTTGACGTTCATTTTTCAGTCAAAAGGGTGACCTCAGAGATGACCTATTGAGTCCACGTAGTATGATGGACCAGCAACTAATCCAGAGTGTACCCCTTTTGTCTAACACTGGCTGGGATAGGCTCCAACAACCCTGCCTGTGACCCTATAGGGACTAAGCGGTACAATGATGCATTTAACACAGGCCTGTGGTTCAAACTCCAAGTGGAATTTGTTGGGCTGGAAATATGGAAACATTTTTACTTGGGTTTCACATTACATTTTTAAGGGTGGGCCATAGTCTCACACTTATACAAATGTGTTGTTTGGCAGCAAATTATATACTTTTTGCTTGACAGGAGACTGCAAACCCTCAGCCTTTACTGGGTGTGTTCGAACAACTGTCACTTCTTGTTTGTCTCGCCTAAATTTCAAATTTTGAAAAAGGAAAGGTTGTGCTTGGATTCCCTCATATCCAAAAATGGAGATCAGTTTACATCCTCATTGAACATGAACATGAACATGAGGCTGCTTGTAAAGCCCTGTGTTGTTAGTTTCTAAATGTTTCTGGATCTGCATGTTCACATGGAAATCACTAGGGGTTTTTTATGTTTGCAGAATAAATCAATGACAGCTTAGGAAAACTGAAAAAAATAACCCAGAAAATGTGTAAAGCATTTATGGAAGTCAAAAACATTTTTTAAATATGGCTTTTTGTTGAGGAGAACATCTTTATTTTATTTCAAGATAAAGAAGCAAAGCTACGCTCTTCTACTTTGTTTTTTTTTTTTTTTTTTTGGTAGTTTTTTAAAATGTTTTATTTTCAGTCTTCTTATACAGCTCTAGACAACACGGTGAAAAACAATTTAGTCCAAAGTGTCAAAACTAGTGCTTAAAATAGTGACAGACAAGCGAAACTTCCCTTTAGCCTCCACACTGTCTGTACTCTGCCAGCCTGATGCCTCTTCCCAGCTTTAGACAGACTGTACTTGGTATGAATCATGACCAGGGTCAGAGTTTAGGTCTACCGGTCCTGAAGGAAAAGACAGGACGATAACTGAGCTGCATTTAGACTTGGAAGCGCGGCGGTAAATGACATCCTCAGTTATCAAAGTTTGACAATTGAATGACACTCTGGCAGCTATCTGTGCAGACAGGTGAAAGCGCCCCAAGATGTCGAGCAGACAGATAGTTAGCTTTACGGATGAATGACACCATGGGATTCGGACAGGACGGATGAATGGCAGGCTGCATGTCGGCGGTTGGCTGAGTGGCATTTAGTCCAGTGAAAAAAGGAAGACGTGCGGCGGCCAACGGGAAAATGTCACTCTGAGACGTGAGACGAGTGAACGCTAAGTTCCAATTCATGACTCCCACCTCTGCTTGGGGCCATTATCCTTGTTTAAATTTACCTGCATGCTGTTACCATCAAGGGCATATCTGAATTGAGTAGAACTATCTATCAGATAAAGCAGAGCTCCTAATCAAAATTCTGCCCCCAGAAAGTTCTTGCTTGCGAGCAAACACTTGGCTTTGCTTCCAAACTGTTTAGTTTGAGATACACTTTTCTGCCCTCCTGTCTGAGCCTTTCTTTATATTTCCTCTCTAAACTTGCTGCTCTTGAATAATCCCGTCTTCAGGATGTCCCCTACCGCCACTTCTACTTTATCTGAGTGGATCTTTTACTAAAAAGGATCTCCTAATCCCACAAGGAAGCCATTGTAAAATAGGGTAATATCTCATCTTTGATAAGGTGGCTAACCCCCTCATTACATAATGTTTTTGTTTTTCTGCCTGAGATGGATTTAAATTGATCATTAGACATTAATGGCCCCATCACGTCAACCAATCAGTGACTCAGCTTTGGCACATCATGTGTTGATACGACCAGTGGGTGGAGTCCAAAACCAACACAGAGGAGAGTCTGATCGTTTTCCTCCTGAGACAACAGTTTAAAGATCGTTTCATTTTATTTTTATTTTTCCCTCCTCGGGCTAATGTTGGTCAGAAAGTCTTCAAAGTGGGTCACAGAGAGAAGGGAAGTACCACTGAAAGCGTACGTCGCTCAGACGCAGCTCCTGCACTAGATGTTGAACCTCACCGTACTGGAAGAATCTCTGAATAATCTCATTGACCCAGACATAGAGATGTGATTAGCGATGCTTTTGTAGAGCCCTTCAAAATAAATCAGATCTCTTAACGTCATCTGTGTCTTCTATAGCCATTAAGCTGAAAGCTTTAGGAGGCAGCTCCTCCCACACGGGTTTGGATCCTCAAGTTTATGAAGACATTTTTGGACAAGCGTCAAAAAAAGGGCATTTGACTGAAATTTGACACCCAATCAAATTTGGTGTGAACGCAGCTTAACAGAACAATAGCTCGTTATAGTCTGTTCCTATTTTCACTGCAAGCGTTACGCCATTTGTAGCTAGTATGAACAGTAAAAAAAGAAGGCTAAAATGCCATGTTGCAGCATCTGTGGAACCTCAGAACCTTCATTTGTCATTGCAGGAAGCGAGCTGCTTCGTCACGCTCTTATCTGGCTTGTCTGAGATTTGGTAAGCTTGTTCCAGAGCAGACAGGGAGGAAAGCCTACAAAAACAATCAGACTGAAACCAAAATACAATGTTGAGTCTGGCTGCACCGTGTCGAAGGGCTTGAAAAGCGAGGACCTTCTGAATGTAAAGGCAGAGTTTTGAGGAAGAACAGAACTGGACCTGGTCAGGCAAAATTCTGCTCGCAACAAAAACGATCATGATATTGCAGTCCGACTGAATCTCATTGATCTACAGTAATGGACTGATCTCAGCTGATGCATTCCCTTACATTACCCAATGTAGTATTGGTTTCTTGTATTTTTATATATGAATATAGATATATTGTGAGTTTGTATTGCTTTTGATGACAGCCAACAGTAGTTGAAGGCCGTCTGGAAGGTGTTTATTGCAGAACTCAGGAGGCAACCATCAGATTTCTAACTGTTGCTCACATATTTACTTACCATTTTAAAAATAAACACAGATTTGTTTGAGTCCAGATGTTTCATGGTTTCTGCGAACCACAAGGACTGTGTATATTTCAAGCTGTGTTTTCTAATGTAAAATATTTTTGTAGAAAAAAAAAGAAATAAAGAATCTGAAAGGGAGACACTGGTGGTCACTTCTCTGGTCATGATTAAAGGGTTTTGCAAATGCCACAAGAACTGTCCTTGCTTCTCGTAGACGGTCCTTAAATTTTAATCATTATTTTGTAAAAATAATAATTATTATTTTATGTTTGACTTAATTTCCCACAAAATAAAAAATATATTCTTCAATCTTATTGCCTTTTAATGTGATGCTTCATTAGGTGTGGTCTGGATTCTGATGTTGCGATATACAGCATGAAGGGGTTAAATTATAATTTCCAAAAACTATGAAAAAAATGCTTTTTTTTACTACAAAATAGTCAGATTTTATAGTTGCTCCCTCTGGAAATTTACTTAAAAAGACATCAAATGTAAAAGGGTAAATCTTTTTATACAGTTGTGTGTTTAGTTGTATAGTTCTGTTGTTTTAATAAAAATAATAATAATAAATTATAAATAAACAAAATGACTCATAAATGTAAACAAAAAAGATTTTCAAAACTATTTATTTATCCTGGCAACACATGCATACATCATTGGGTTAATCCACCTTGATGTGAATTGGTGCAAATTTGTAATTGAGAAAAATACAGTGCCATCTAGAAGGCAGGAATTGAACTCCATGACAGAATTTTCAACATAAAAGTATGTATTTGTTCTTCGTTGTTTGTTCAGACGTCTGGTCGAACATGAACTTTTGCTTTGGTTATTAATTAGATGTGTTGTCAAAATGACTTTAATAGATTTTTATGTAGTCAAGCTATTTTATGATACTCAGATAATAATTTTAACACAAAATAGTTTATTGATAAGTTGGGCAAAAAGACACTCCTAAAAGGCACCTAAAAGATTCCTTTTTCTCTCCATTAATTAAAGGGCACATAACTCAAGAACTTTACAACCTTTTTTTTTTTTTATGGCCTCATTTAATGTCGAACACTCTGTAGGAAAGGTTGGCAACTTAATAAGATTATATGTTCAACCAACTAATTCACTTAAATAGTGTGTGTTCCTGTCCGTCTGTAAAAGTAGGATCATTTTGTACAGATAATTATGAGGGTTTTTTATTCCTTTTTTACCCATTTGGTCCCACCTTGAAGGCTCCACTGAGCAACTGTCCTTCCCTCCAATGAAATGCTTGAGTGACGTTGATTAAGTAGTGTAGCCACCAGGAGAGCATTTGGTCCCCTCCAGTAAGTCCAGGAGGTTGGATCTCCCCCGTGTGCCCAGATGCTATAAGGGAACTTTGCTTGCTGCAGATTTTTGACAACGTGACCTTTATCTTTTGTCTATTTTTAATTTCTTTTTTGGCTAATTTGTTAAACCCATTTTTTCCCCACATTTTGCAGACTTACGTTTTGAAGACCCACTCCAATTATCTTTTGATTCATTGTAAATGCTCTCCAAATTGCCTTTTAATTATGATTATGCCATTTTTTGTCAAAATGAACAAACTGAAATGCACTTCATTAGAGTGTTTCTGTGGCTACTCCACAAATGAGGAACCAGAGTCTTACCTGACCCCATAAACAAGAGACACACACGTTAACACTTTCTGAAACTGCATGTATCTCTGAAATTGATCAAATTAGTTCTCTTTTTAGACCTGTTTGATGTCAGCCTAGCTCCGTCCTGGGAACTCTTTGTTTTTCACATGGATTCAGGGATAGCTTCAAATTCATTCCCCGTTGTGTTTGTATTACATGGGTGATGCTGCATACAAACTGGGCCTGTGTTGTGCGTTTAAGAAACCGCTGAACGCAGGTTCTTGAACTTAGTGTTAGCAAATGTTGTTCACACCGGACTACCTGCTGTATGTACAGTTGGAAGAGGCTTGGTGCCAAATGTAGAAGCGGTGCAAATCTGGTGAATCTTGCTCCAGGCTTTCTCAGCTCTATTCCAATAAATGAAAGACTTGGTGTCGTAGAATTCCAGTTGGGCACAAACAGCAATTATTCATGTCTCATTCACAATCAATATTAAAATAGTTGGTACTTCCGTGTATTAAAAAAGACGCCATCCATATGTAACTACCAAATCCGACTCCCTAATTGGTTTAAGTCCAACCTGATTTAACTGGCAATGTGCATTCACTGTCCACGTTTTTGTATGTAGAGCCCGAAACAGTCGTAAAAACTTGTGTAGCAATGTGTACACATGAGAATTTGTGGAAAACGAGCATACGCACACATTTGCATAGACTTTTCATTGAAAGTGCTTGCTTGAGCGCACGTTTCTGAGACCGGTGTGAATGTGGCTGAACCCAGAAAAAAACATAAAATGAGTCTCAATATGGCCGACAGTTTGGACAAGTTAGATGACTCATGAGTTAAAAACACCTCCTGAGCTTTCAATTCTCTTTAATTGCTCAGTTGTGGACACGTTACCTGTTAGTATCAGTGCTAATCTCTTATAATACAAGAAATGTGACACTTTCTGGCTCACGGGAAGTATCTCTTTATGTTGTAATCATACTATTTCTGTCCTTTGCTTGTGTAAAAAGCCCATCTGTGCTGTTGTAAACTTGAAGAAATTCTTCTCTCTTTTTCATTTCTCAGCAGATGTCCTTCTTTAACCCCGAGCGGCCTTCCCTTCCCTCAAGCTCGCAATCATCCCCGCAGCGTGACGCTGTCATCACGGCGTGACTGCAGAGGTGGTGTTAATGAGGTGGAGTTCCTGTTTCCTCCACACACACACACACTACTAGTAACTCCGGCCAGAGAGGTTGTAAATTCGGATGACTTTGATGATCTGAGAGCCCACCAGGCTGTCATGTGATGATGAGTAGTGCCAAACACGGGGTGACGGTCCTCTGGTGATCATGTTGACACGCTGACACACATCGCCATGCTTCGCTTCTAATTGTGTCTGAGACATCCTGATTAAAGTGGAATCCTCAAAAGGTCATATTTACTTCTAAAACATCGGAAACTTTTTAAAAACTTCTGTCAGGGTTGAAAAGCTGTAAAAGAATGTATTGGATGAGGTAAAAAATGAAAACTACCTGTTGATTTGCTGAGAGAAATGCAGGGAATGCTGATGATTCAATGAGGCAAACAATCAAAAGCAAATTGTGAAGCTGAGATCAACAAAAATAAATCAAGAAATTTGGACCAAAAGAATGGAAAAAATTAACCTTTGTGTGGCTGCATTATCGGGAGGTCCTTCATGAGAGGACAGACTCTGCACAGAGAGCTTGCATGGTAAGAGCATCATTTGGCAGACGTGTCGGGCCGGGCTCTGGCAGCTCTCCTCTGTCACAATCAGCTAAAGGTCATATTGGATTCACCTCCTGTCCTCGCTCACACCAGTCAGGAAGGTCCAGATCCAGTAGCCCGAGGTTTCAGCAGACCTCACCGATGTGACAAAGGGACAGCAGTGGACACAGGAAACTTTAACGGAGTGTGTAAGTGGAGCGTGAGCCTTCGTGGCGGAAACACTGATCAAGGCTCTCAAGGAAAGACTCCGATCTTCTGTTCGGGTTGATCCAATAGACATAGAACAGGCACAGAGTCAAAGGTGACTGATTGGACAAAAGAACTACACCAAGAGACTTAATATGGGGTCAAATCAGGATCAGGTTAACTCTTTAACACCACAGATGTCGCTGGCGTCATCTAAATAATACACACTCTTTGACATACCGTAACTCCTCCACCGTTAGATGATTCTGACGCTGAGAAAAGTGGCTTTTCATATCACCTTTGTACCAAAGTGGCTGCTGTTCTCCTTCTCCTAATCTGCTGGAATGATGGAAAATGGTTGAAGAGTTATGGTAAACGTAAGGATGACGCAAGGAGTCATATCATGAAAAAAAACAACTTTTTGAGCTTCTAATTGTATTATACTGTTCATTGCTCACTATGAATAATCTCAAAGCTGTTTTGGAGCAGAACTGCTATCACCATAACCTCCACCGCACAATTTTTCTTTTTCAACCTTTTTTATTATTTCTTTCAAGTTCACAACGTCTATTTTTTAAAATTTATAATCCTGTTCTTCATTCACTTTAAGCTGATCCTGAATTGACCCTCTAACTTAAACCTCTAATGCAACAGGCGACAGCCGTCAAAATTCACGTTTAGATCTTTGCAGTATGAAATAGTGACTCTGTGCTTCAAAACCACTTCCATTTATGAACACAATATCCTCCCCTGTGTGTAAGTCCCTGCATTTGTGTTGAAAAACATTGAATTCCCCCCTTTCAGCTTAATTACCTGACATGACCTGCAGTCAGGGATCACGAGCTTGAGTGAAGCAGCGCGATGAGAGTCTTCTATGTTCGTTCTGTTGCACAGGTAAGTCTGGGAGAGCAGTGACCTTCATGGAAAGAGCAGTTATCACCCATCTGCCCGACGCCAAACCTCCTGCGCGAAAAGGGAGCCAGCAGGTGGAGCGGTGCCTGGGGTGGTTGATGCATTATGCACAGGGATGGCAGCTTGGTGTTTTACAGTGAGAATTACAAGTAGCGAGCTGTTTAAGTTGAAGAGACTAAGTCCAGCATGACGTCCTGCAGTCTGACTGGTTCAAATTAAATAATATAAAATGAAAGTATTAGACAAGAGAAGAGAGTTTCATATACTGGTGAGTGAAACAAAACAAAACCTAGATTTCAGAAAATAAAATTGTGTTTCTTGTGTTTTCAACATAAATTTTGCCTTTGATCTAATGGGAAAGAAAAATAATCCAAGTATAAAGCCTGTTGACATTAACCCAGTGTAACCATGTGTATCATGCTGTATTTAACACGCACATTTCTGAGATCCCTTCTTCATTAGTATGATCAAAACTCCATTTTTTGCCCTGTAGTTAATCCTCATTCCACTAGGGGCAGTAAAAGGGCTTTTCCTGCTCGTTTCAAAATGTCTGCTTCCATGACATCTCGGAAACACCTTTGGCGGGAAAAGTTTTGCTCATTTTAAAAACTTTATGGTAAAAATAGCTTGTCTTTTGTTATTCTTGTTTCTTTAATTATTACTTGCAGTTGTGAAAAAATGCTTAATTTGTGATATATAGCTTTGATGGGGATTATTATGATGTATTAAATGTTAAAGTTGTAAATGAGTAACTGTCATTGGACAGTAGTGATATCAAATTAATTAATTTCATATATGAATAAGCCACCACCAGCTACAATATAGAATTGTGTGTGTGCGTTTTGTGCATGCGTGAGTGTGTAAGTTTAAGAGGTGGGAATACATACGTTTTTCCATCATCACATTCCCTTTTCCCTTTTTATCAAGTTATTGTTGTTCTTAATATACAATACAAAACCCTCGAGTTGATCAAAACGTTATTTTCTGACATTTCTAACACATCATAGTAGCTATTTTGGGGCTTTTTTCCATAAATAAATATATTCTAGAAATGGGGATATAGATTCTTACAAACTTAAGGTCAAAACATAAAGATTTTTTTGTCTCAATTCCTTTTTTTATCCCCCTAATTTGTGTCACATTTGAGATTGAAAAATCACATGAATTTAACATTGTTGTCCTCATACTTTTTGAAACAGTCAAACAAAAACTGTTTCTTGCACAAAGTGACTTGTAAACGTCTCTGTAACAGACACATACCTGTGCAAACTACATGATTTTTATCATTCATGTAGGTCATCCATCCACACAGCCGACCGCAGTGAGCACCTGAAGGCCGTCGTGTCGTTGGGCTCCAACAGCTACTTGTACTGGGCTGGGAAGAGACAATCAGTCATTCTGCTGCAGAGAGGCGAAAAAAACGTCAAAACCGGAGTGAACTCCCGCCGAGGGGAACACCTGCAGTGCTGTTTTAAGCAGACCCCCTCAGTCAGTTTAACTGTCCTGCACAGCCAGCTGACTGACAACATCGCTGCATGCATCTGACGGTAGTCTGCTGTCAGTGGTGCATCCTTATGCAATGAGTCTGCTGATGACCTGTCATCCCCCAGACCTGTTCAGACTTCTGTTGTCATTAGGTCTTGGTTTTAAGCTACCAAAGTGTTTTTAAACAAACTTTGCAACAGAAAAATGTTACACCCTTGAGTCCATGAATGGACAGTTTGTTAGTTTTTTTTCTTTTTGCAAGTGGAAATCATACAAAAAAAATTACGTAGATCCCAGAATGAATTATAACGTTTCGTCTCTGCTTGTCCATTAGTGCTTGGATGAGTTTGAAGCTGAGCCTGCATTTTTCCCAGTCATCTACTGCCCCCCTCTGGTTCTTTCACATCATCTTTTTCTTCTTCCAAAGCGTCTAAAATGGCATTTTATCATATTTCTGGAGCAGTTTTTTTTTCTCTTATGTTTTTAAACTTAAAGCGATTTTTATTCAAATTCAAACCCTTAATACTAAGATTTTTCTGGTATCTGGTACTGTCAGGGTCACAGAAATATGTTTGTGCATTTTGTTTAATGTAACATAAAATGTACACTGTAAAAAATGGAGAAGTTTGACTTTCTTTCCAATCTGACAAGGAATTCATTACAGCCTAAATAATGTTCTTTCTCTTTGATTAAATCTTTTTAGGTCACAGGGAAAGGTTGAAAGCTCAGGTTGTCCTCGACAGCTGCAGACCTGAAACGTGCACCTACTGGTGAACGTGTCGGCTCTTTCCATACAAGTCCTGAGGAGTCCAATAAGCTGATCAGGGACGTTGTGGACCAGTGCCAGAAAAAACCTGTCAGACTCCAGGCACAAACACTGTTTACTGGTTAAACATTCCAGTAGTGGACTCCTACATAACTGGGTTTTCTCATGAGTCAAAGCATTACAATAATGTGATGTGCTCTACTGGAGCAGCAGTGTCTCAGCAGCAGACAAACAAAGACTGAAGGGACTGGTCGTAAAGGCCAGCTCTGATCTGTCCATGGGAGTCTGTGAGCTCCTTCAGTGACAGACAGATCCATCACTGCTGTCTAAAGGGGCATCACTGCAGATGCCTCCTGCTGCTGCTGTGGGGCCGTCTCTTTTATTGGGCTGTGTTGTTTGACAGTTGTCCGCAGACCACTTTCATGTAATAAAAATGACCAAAAGGGACCGAGTGCAAAAATAAAATGATGCAACAACTTGCTACTTCAAACTCTGTTTGAAGCGTACAATATTTACGACCATCCATCCATTTTGTTAACCCGCTGTATTCCTTTTGACGTCCAAATCCAGGCCTCAAGAGCCGGCCTCCTGCTGTATTTTCAAAAACCCTGCCTCATCTGCTGCTGCTGCTTACCTGTATCAGGTGTGTTTAGCCACTAAGGAGCTTCAATGACAGGTTGGTAGGAAAGCATTCAGGACATCACCCTAGAAGCCTGGATTTGGACACCCCTGTTCTAGGAACTGGCCACTACTGTTTTGTATTGTGTAAGATCATTTCTATGCAATATTTACACTTACTAAACAAACGAATGAAAATACATTTTTTAAGGATACATTTCTGAAATATGTTTTCATACTGGCAAAAGAAAAAGATGTACTGGAGTTCAAATAGGAAAGAAATATAAGTGAAAGCTGATGGTTTATACGGAAGGCCAAGAGTGTCTTTAGAAGAGCAAACGAACAATTAAGATTCACTCTGATGAAAATTGTGCTTTTGCTGTTTTTATTATATTCTTGTGACATTTTTCTGATGATGGAGGACATATAAAGAAAATGAAGCATAAAATTGCATTTCTGAATATATCTTTGTTTTCAATCGGTGTGAATCAGGAGCAGACTGACGGCAGTTTGAAAAGAGCGTTGTGATGTAGAAAATAAGTTGGGCGAAACCCAAGCTTATGACTATAGTAGAAAAAAAAAGATTTGAAAAGAAATTAAAATTATTGAAATGAAATGCTACAATTTAATTTAGTTTGAAAATAACTTAAAATGTATTTTAAAGTACAAAACAAATAGCAGAATTAAAAATTTCTAAAGATAACATTATTATTATTATTATTTTAATTCCTACATTTACTGTTGAAAGAAAGCTGACCTTTGGCCATGTTTTTGTTCATGTACGGAGAGAGTTCACATTTTATTTTGGCCTCAGTGTTTGCTCCACCATCAGCTGTTGTCAGTGCTGAGAGTGAGTTTATTCATTGTGCGGTTGCAAAGCTGCAAACCCAACAACTCAGCGCATTTGTTCTCATATCAAGATTTTTCCAGCCCTGTTTCTGGACTCCCGACATCTCAACAGTGAGTCAGCCACTCCTCCAGAGAAATATCAGTTTTATCACAAAATAACACAAATCCATATCTTGCCCTCCAGTTGACAATTCTGATTATAATCTGTTTTTGAGCTGCAACTTGTGGCCAAAAGGAACATTGGGAGGAGATAACAGGAAACACCTTGACAGAACTGCATGCAAAGAGCAATGTCACAAGAGAATGTGACCGAATTCAATGTTTTCTAAGAGAATTCATATCAGCCAGAACTGTTTTTAGTAAGGAAATGGATTACCTTCATGCATTCAGATGTTTTCCTTTCTGTTTCTTAACTTTTCTGAACCAGATACCATTTGGGTCACTTTCAAATTATTGATTTGATGTAAATAAATGTGATTGTTTAAGCTATAATTTCAAAATAATCAACATTTCTGATTAACTTTGAAACAATACCTGAATAAATGAAGAGGACACACCTTTTAACTGCAAAGAACAAAATACCAGGTTTGAAGCTGTTTTGTCAAAAACATGTTGCTAAACATAAAAAAATTGTTTTGCTGTTAAAAGGCATTTTCAATTTCAGTGTAAATGCCAAATGAATAATAAAAATTTAGATTGTATCCACTATTGCAAAATAATTGAACTGTATTTTATCAATTATATGTATCGATTTGTGGACCATGATCCGTAGCAAATCGTGTGACAGAAAGATACACACCCCCAGTTTTCAGATCAATAATGAAGTAATCTTTGGGTCATAATAGTTCTTTGGGGGTAATTAATAATTACTCTTTATCAAGTGATGTGTCTGATAAAATCAGAACTGTTTTTTTAATAAAAAAGATTTTGATAAATCAATGTCTCTATGCTTTATATCTATTTTTTTATGTATTGGTTTATCAACAGAGGGATAACTTAATTGAAACTTTACAGCACCTATAGGAAAAACAAATTCCATGAAATGGTACAATAGTATTCTAAAAATGGGTAGTAATCTATATTCAGTCAGGCAATTTTTGTTTAAACTTTGCCAATAATTTATAACAACAACAATTTTTATTATTGTTGTTGTTTGTTTCTTAATTTTCCAAAGCGTTCCTTTAAGGTTCCTAGAAAAAACAAAAATCATATTAAACTTGGGATACTTCACGAGTTCTCGAAAAAAAAAAATAAATAAAAAGGATCGCGTGACGTCAAAGCCTGCAGCTGTAATTTTGCTGCGCATGCGCTCTGGCGCACGGAAAGCCAGCTTTGTTTGGTTAATCGGTGCTGTGACTTTCGACGAGTCGGCTGGCTGTCTCAACATAATGCCTGCTTATTTTTATCTTTTTGGGACATTGTTTAAAGGTCGTTAAACCTTGTCGACTTTGTTTAAGTTTAGAGGTAGTCGTCGTTTCTCCGTGTCGGACGACAGAAGTCTGCACCTCCTGTATATAAACAAAACGCGGCGAGACGCTTTTTTAAGGTGGAACGAAAAAGGAAAAAAGACACTTTTTTTTCCTCCTTCCCAAGTTAGCAAACTTCGTGTTAGCTGATTCGTCGACATGGAAACGGCTTTACTGCTTTCGTAGGAGTTACACTCCGAAAGGTTTTCGTGCGAACATGAGAGAAGGTGACAGTTTACTGGGAAGCCAGCCCATGGCAAGAGAAAGAGGGGAAGAACATCCCTGCAGCTGCCTCCGCTTCACAGAGGAGAAAGGAGCCGCGAACGAGGCGGACCTGAGCCCTCCCGGGCAGACTTCCAGGCCTTAGAGGAAAACCCTCCTTTCGACATGGAGACGGTGGGGAAATTTGAGTTTAGTCGGAAGGACCTGATAGGACATGGCGCATTTGCTGTCGTCTTTAAAGGCAGACATCGAGAGGTGATATTTTTTCTCCCTTTAAACTATGTGCATTTCCTTCTTAGTACATGAGCATAAAGTCAAAGTTAGATAAGACCTTTTAATGTAATTTCCGTCTAATTAGACACGACTTGCATTTGATGAACAGCCCGGTGTGTTTGTTGTTACTGTACGGCCTTAAGAGGCCTGGGTGTTCATGCGTGCTATTCCTGAGGGGAAAAAAACGTCAAGTTGGAGCATAGAATGTTCTTTAAACGCACTTTTCCAGCTCTGAAGCTCGTTCTAAATGCACGTTTAACACGTCCTTTCTGTCTGAATTGTTGTCCGGCTGACGGGTTGAACAGATGTTGCAGTTTGGTGTGACAAATTCAAATGTAGGCCAGCAGACTCGTATTGTTTCCCCGCACAGAGGCCATTAGTAAACACGTTGAAACATGTTCCAAAGGCCGGATTGAAAGCGTATAACATATCAGAGGGTGGGATTACACACAGACTACGAATGTCTGTCATCTGCTACTGAAGACTCTTTTGTTGTTTTTTAAACTCGTAAGACTTTAGATTGATTTGATGTAGGTTACATCTAAACACATCTAAAACACTGACATAATCTGAGATTATTAATTTGGTTTAGATTTAAAATGATTAATATTTTTTCGTTTTCTGTATCTGTTTAAAGAAAATAGCTCAAACGTTTAAAAAAAATGTGTGTTTTGTTAATTGCGAAGATGCATCTCGTCAAGATGACAATCATCTGTGTTTATTTACTTCCCTTCTGAAACATTTGTAAGGAACGTGCAATTGTGGGCTACAAACATTGACTGTATATGAGAACTGGACTGAATGGCCCCTCCCCCTTCGTATTCCAAACAGGAAGTACCAGCTGGCTCCAAAAAGCCAAAATCCTATAGACCTCTATCGAGAAGTAATTCCTAAGAAGAAGTCACCCCTAAATTATATCCTGTAAGTGATCTTTTGGGGTTCAGGTCAGACGAAAGCAACAGCAATGAAACTGTATCAGAAAATTTGGGACATTTTACCATATTTTCTCAGACTATATGAAGTATACATTGCAGCAGCCAACAAAGCATCATAAAAAGAAAAAAACAAACATATATTAGTCACAGTGGATTAGAAGTTGCAGCAGCCAAAAACGCATAACAAAGATGAAACAAGTCATATATAGGTCACACTGGAGTATCAATCACACTTTTGTAAGAAATGTGTTTAACAGCAGCAATATACATCTTGAAAGGCAAATCACAATAACTGAATAGATAACAATAATAGATATATTGAAAATATCTGTAGAATAAATGCACATTAGTGCAACATATGAACAAGTATTCAGATAATCATTCAGATCACCTTAGCAAACAACATGCTAACGATCGACTAAATCCTTTAAATCACAAAATCCATTGAATTCTTTATTCTCTGACTTGCTTCTTCTGCATTGCTGTCTGTAGCAAACACTCATACAAATGCCTACAGTGCCCTCTAGCTGTTGTAATTGGGAAAACAACAAACACGGGCCTATTCATTTATTTTTTAAAACACATAAGTTGCACCCTCGGCCCAACTATGCAAAAGGGGAAAAAGATGGGACTTTTACTTCAAAAAATGCTGTAAACCCACAAAGTCGACTTTGCCGCTCATCTCACAAGCGCATGTTCCTTACCAATTTAAAAACAGTCCTTTAATAGTAGACAATTAATACATTTTACAAGAAATTCTATTGGAATAAAGAAAACAAAACAGTAGATGCAATGTTTCCTCATTTTTGTCCGTCTTGTATTTCTGCTGATAAGCCGTAATAAATGTACTGAATCAATTTCAACTTTCATCCAGTTTGAAACACTTTGCACATTCAATCTTTCATTTAGTTGAATAAACCACAAATACAATAAAATAAATTAGAATTTTGAAGGAGAAATTAGAAGTGGACCAAAAAAGACAGAACTACAAACCTTCTCTAAAAAACGGAAGGATTTCAGACCGCCTGCAAGGATTAACTCTAGATCTGAAGGGATTAAATAGTGAAATGTTATAGGAAGTATTTGTTTTGGGAAGTTTAAAGTAATGAAAAAAGCACCAACATATTTTTAATATCATTGCAATGTCTGTCTAGAAACACGACTGGGAGGTTGCAGTAAAATGCATTAACAAGAAGAACTTGGCCAAATCTCAGACACTACTGGGGAAAGAGATCAAAATACTGAAGGTATGTGTCTAGAGTTACAATTTACCATATTTTCCTAATTCCGTTTGATTTCTCAGCTTTTACGAATCTAAAACAATGAAATCCTTCAAATCTTTAGTTTCCTTTTTCCTTGGTGCAGAGAATAATAATTGAAATACGAGCTCAGCCTGTTTTCGACCTAAATATTAGAAAATGAGGCCAACAGTGTGAAAGTTTGACTCATTTCCTGGAGCCAAAAGCATATTAAAAGAGAGCCTGTGCAAACACCTGTTTTTCTTTCTTTTCTGCAGGAGCTCAAACATGAGAACATTGTTGCATTGCTGGACTTTCAGGTTTGGAGCGCTTTACTTTAAAATTACATTTGCATCATGTGCCAGTTCCTTTGTTTACATTTTATGTTCTGGATTTGGCTCAGCTCGCAGGTGTGTGTTTGAATGTTAATTGTTTATTTAGAAGTTTAAATTTGACCTTGTTTGCTTGAGTTTCATTCTTTTGAGTGGTTTCGTTTTTCTAACTGAAATAGTTTTTACTCAGTTTATGAAGCTGTTTTCCCTTCTACACGCTCATCTTTCCAGACATCCATCCTATAATCCGATGTTATGTTCCCAGTGAAGTCATCCTTTCCTGTGTTTATAATCTGTCAGCTTTTCCTCCTTGCTTCTTGATGACCTTTTATTGGAAGGAGGAGCATAGATCTTCTCCTGTTTCTGAACGTGTCTGCTCCTGCTTTTCCACAAAGCTGCTCGTCTGTATCCTAGTTACCAGCGTGAAGCTCAGTGATGCATCAAGTCCCGAACGTCCCCACACAGTCTTATCTGAGCTCAGCAGGTGGTTTTTTGTCTTTGTAGTCCATGATTAACACACTGCCATCTGGTTTAAGTCCATGTTGGTAATTGAATTTAGTGCCGCTCTTCTTTATAAATGAAGATTCCTGATACTTTTCTTTAGGTTTTTTTTTTTCTCAAAGTTTAACTTGTTAACAAAAAAACCCCACATATAAAATGGGAAGATAAAAAGCAAGTTTTTTTTTAAACCATATTTGTGGTTGCACCTTTATTTTTGTTGCTTTTTGTTCTTTGCTAAAGACATTCTAGTCATCATTCAAGTCATGGTCACAGTCTGGTGACAAAAGTCTGGCTGGGGCTTCTTTGTCAAGTCATTATCAGTGCCTGGAGAAATGTCTCATGGGTCAAGTCTGTGCACAGGCAGACGTGCAGAAAGGAGCGTCTTCTCCCTCCTGGTGAGGTGCATCGGTGCAGAAGAAGGGCTGTGTCTGAGCACAGAAGCTGGTTTCCAGTGTCACCTCAAGAGATAATGTACATGTTCTAGACTCACAGATCTGAGTAGGTCAGATGGAATGTGACCTTAACTAAACACTGAAAACCAGAAATATGTCCTTTCCATTTTTTACTTTGTATAGGTCTCTCTATATTGGATTAACAGAGCTTTCTTTATTCTTTCATGTCATAAATAATGATTAAACATTTTGACTCTTTCTATGTTTATTAACATTCCTATTAAAATTCTTGTTATGAAAGTCATACATAAGGATATTACAGATGACATGAGGACAAAAGTGTTTATTCTGTGCTTCTGAAACTCCCCTGACTGTTTGCCGTCTGCCTGACTTGCCGCCTGTTTGTCTTCGTTGGAGTCGAGGCAAAACTGGCTCCAGAAGCGCTGACTCAGCTGAACCTCTGTAAGCGGCCTGGCCTCTGACCGCTGCTCTCACACAGATACTGAATTGAGGTCGGCGTGAGAGCTGGCACTCGTCTGTTGGCTTTGATAAGAGGCTGGTTCAGGTCAACTGGAACACCAGTTTTCCCAAAGAGTTTTGACAAATTTTTGGAGGAGACAATATCAAGAGAAATAAAACAAAAGTTCTAAGTTAAAGGTTTTTTTTAAAATGGTAAATGGCGTATGCTTATAAAGCGCCTTTTTAAAGCGCTTTACAGTCATGGTCCTATTTACCTACACATTCACACACTTTTATCATTTAGTTGTTGCATAAAGGGATGTCAGTGCCTTGTGTGTTTTATGCTTCATGTACAGTATATGCAATATAAACAAAAAGTTAAAAATATCTCATTGAAAAAAATGAAGTTATGAATAATTTATCTTAATTTATTGATCAGTGTGTTCATGGACATTTATTTTTCCTTTTTTAAATCACAAATGTGTCTGTGGTTATGCTCACTCTTATCTCCCCTCTTATCAGGAGACGGTGAGCTCGGTGTACCTGGTAATGGAGGTAAGCTGGCTGACCTGTTCAGCACCAACTCATGTCAGCTGATCTATCTCACTATTCTTACTGCAGGGATTTATAAATGATTATACTTGCATCATACTATCTTTAAAAATGATCTAAATATTGTTTATGCTGGAATTGTATCCAAATTAATTTACAAAAAAAGGAAACATATTTGTAATGGTAAACATTTTTGTACAAAATAAAATCTAATTTTTAAAAATTTGGATGAAACATGCAAACATTAAATAAAAACAAGCTTGTTTTTATGTGTTATATTTCGCAGATTCATTTTATGTTATAACAATGAGTCTTAGCTATGAATCCTAATATGTTGAAAAGTAAATTTTTTTCTATGGTTTTCAGGGAAAATTACTTTTTGAGATGAACTGCGGAGTTGCACTCATGTAAAAATTCCACGTCATGACCACCAAAACTTAACCGTTCATTCTGTCACAGAATTCCCAGAACACGAAAACCCAAAAATGATTTCCTAACAGAAAACCACATTTTGTAAAAGCCTAACTGTCAAGCATGGAGACAAACGAGTTATGATTTGGACTAGTTTTACAACTTCTGGGACTGATTTGGTTAACACAGCAACATAAAAACAACAAAGGTTCATTCAATTCATTTTACATTAACATAGCTGAAGCCCAGATTTCAGACTTTTGAGTCTAAAACTGCTGATATAATCAAACTGAAATCAAAAGATAAATTTTTACTTTTTTTTTAATTATTCATACTTTTTATCTACTTTACTTTATTTCTAAACATACTTTAATCATACTTTTTAGGTTATTCTTATACATACAGTAAAACCATTAAAGCAGTTAATCTATCAATTATTTTAGAATATTCAACAATATTAAAACCACACTTAATGGAAAGAAAAGATTGAAATTGTCTGAAAAATGAATGAAATATGGTTTTACTAATTTTATCAAAGTTCCCGTTTGTAGCATCTGCTGCTGTTTACCATAGATTCCTCCTTTTTAGAATTTAAAATGACCACTTTTATATTCAGCTATTTATTTTTGTCAGTCAAACTTTTTCCTTAAAATTCTGTCTTTGTAGAAGGAAAAAATAACTCAACTCTAAATCATGAGAACATTCATCCTTTGACCTGAGCTGCTTTTTATCCTTCTCCAAGAAGGGGTTAAGTGAGCACCTTTGCTTAGACACCTTCCTAGTTGCCTGGTTTTACTAATATTATTCCGTTTATCTCCTTGTTTGATCTCAGTACTGCAACGGTGGAGATCTTGCTGACTACTTACACTGTAAGTGCAACTCATTGTTCATCTGCAATAGGCTGTTGGCATTGAAGAAAAGAATGTCGTTTGTTGCTTTCTGACAAAGTGCTGGCAGTTTTTCTTTCACTTATAGGAACAAAAATGTATTTCTAAGAATACTCACAGATCATGAATGTTTGAAATACTTTCAGAGTTTTGTTTTTGTTTTGCCTGCATTCATGTTGGAAAGTTTACCAAGTATTTAAGATATAAAGCTGAAATTAACTATATTTACATTAGGCAAAAATGTGTTTTACCTTAAGCTAAATGAAAATAAAAAATAATATTTAAAAATAAGTTTGAATAGCCTTTACTGTTATTTCCCATTAAGACCTACTCCATTGAAAATTGTGTTTTTGGTGTTGTCAACATGTTCTTGTCATGATGGAGGACATATATCAAATAATTTAAGATTAAAACTGCATTTCTGAGTATTTCCTAATTCAAATCTTGATGTTTAAGCAGCAAATGAAAACACGCCCTTTGAAAAGGGTCAGGTTTGTGACGAAGCGACTGCCATCAATGCCATGGACATAAATATTAATGGACCTGTAATTCCTGGCGTCTCTCATTCATAAACATCTTAAACAATGTCAAAACAAGATGTAATAAAGTTTGTTTTGGTGTAAAGTTGGGCATTGTAACATGGGAGCCAAGAGGACATTGCTCCATTTTAAGACAGCCTCTATTGGTCATTTAATGAACTGCACAATTTTGTATTTCTGGGATTGTCTGAAACTTAAGTTGTGAGTTTGGTTTCAACTGCTTCCTTTAGGGTAAGACAAAAAAAATATAGACGTCCTTTGAGATCCAACCTGCATCCTTCAGGAATAAACTTGCAATGTCACTGTGTTGCTGTAATTTGTGTGCAGCTAAGGGCACTCTGAGCGAGGACACGATTCGAGTGTTTCTGCAGCAGATTGTGGGGGCCATTAAAGTCCTACAGAGCAAAGGAATCATCCACCGTGACCTGAAACCACAGAACATCCTGCTTTCATACCCAGCAGGACGCAAGTCCCACTGCAACAACATCTGCATCAAGATCGGTACGTTTGGAGAACTTCTGCAGGGCTTACATTTTGTATAAATGATGTTTCTTCTGGGTTTTTTTTTTTTTTTTTTTGGGGGGGGGGGTTCAGAATTAAAGAAAATGTCGCTGCTCCTTTAGTGGTTTTCTTAGTAAATCACCTGGCTTTCTTCTGCCCTTCTATTTTATCCAAATCTTACTGTTCTTTCACTAGAGATTTTTTTTCTGTTAGAAACTGGGTCGCATGTTCTCTGCAGAAAACAAAACCTCTGACTTTTGTGGAATCATACTTTCTGTTTTTCTTTTCCCAGCATCTTTTATATTTAGCATCAGCATTAATAATAGCAGTGCAGGAACAGCTTTCTTTTTTTTATAGAAATGCTATTATTTTTCAAAGCTAGTTTTCAGGGTTTTATTTTTTTCTGCTTCGGGAG
This sequence comes from Oryzias celebensis, assembly GCA_014656515.1. NCBI lineage: Eukaryota > Metazoa > Chordata > Actinopteri > Beloniformes > Adrianichthyidae > Oryzias > Oryzias celebensis. The sequence goes on from BNCR01000012.1 coordinate 16,113,863, forward strand.
GGTTGTTTTACTTGACCTTTCTTGTTTTTTTTAAAGAAAAAAAACCCAGATGCCATGGGTTATAGTTCATATCTTTGTGGTGCCATTTAGAAATGTCACGTCTCTGCATCTTTTGCTCCCGTGCGGCCCCGCTTTGCGGGTGGGAACGTCATTCGCGGAGGCTGATAATTTGCAGCCTCGTCCAAGCTGTCACTAAAGTTCCGATTTTCACCGATAACCCCTGGATCAGATCTTATGGCTGCAGTTGTTTATCTCAAATAAATAAAAGAAAAAACGCTAAAATGCTTAAGTGTGGGAGAAAAATGTCTGATCATTGCTGGTTTGTTTTGTTCTGTTCCTCCCTCTGGGTCTCCACCAATTTGAAACAGGTTGCTATATTTTTGTGTTTATGTGAATTCTTACTAACAGATAAATGGTTTTTTTTTTTTCTGTAAAAGAGTGTAAGTGCACTACTGAGCACATAAACAGCCCAAATATCCGTCCCTGAAGGGGTTCTGCCAGTCACGGGTCATTTATTACCCCTCATGCTTTCACGCTTGTTGGAATTCACCGGTCTGTGCAGTTTTATTGCAACCATCACAGGCCTTTCTAATGGTGTCAGGGATTTATTTTGGTTTCTGTTTCTATTTTAGGGTTTCTAAAACACTCCATCAGAAAAAGGGACATTTTCGGACTTAATGTAATTATCAAAAAGTGGATAAATGTTGCCTTTCTAAATTGTTTTTGAAGCAAAATAAGCAGAATTCTGCCAATGATGTGAATTTCTCTGCAATTTCAATAAGTTGTTTGACCTGAAGGATGTAACTACAACAAAATGCAATAGTTTTGAAAAATGTTTTTTGGGACATTTTTCAAGAATTTGATGCAAAAGTGGGTTAATATTGTTAATGTCCCACATTCACACACTGCCAGATTTATAAGGATGATGCTCAGACTTATTTTTTTAATAAACATATACAATATGTATTTAGTTTAAAAAAGCATTTCAAAGCATTTTTAAGACCCACTCTGCTGAAATTTGAATTAAGACCACTGGGGACACTTTGAAAATAGATCACAAGATGATTGAAAGTTTTTAAAGGTTCTGTTTTTCATGGTTTGAACAGTGTTAAATTTTAGGTATTAAAATTGCTTTTTTCTTCATATCTCAACTTTTAGTTTTATCTCATTTAACTTTCAATATTTCTTTAATAAAACAAGACAATCCAAAACTGCACTTGAAGTTAATCACTTTACTTTTGTCTCTACAGCTGACTTTGGCTTCGCCAGGTACCTTCAGAGCAACATGATGGCGGCTACGCTCTGTGGGTCCCCCATGTATATGGTAAACAAAGTTTGTGTTTCATTTGTGTCAGATTTCAGAAGAATATTTGTTCGTTGTAATATGTTCTTAATAACTTTCTTGTTTTTGGAAAAGTGGAAGAAAATCATATAGTTACTGTATTATTTTCTTGGGTTCCATGGAAAATGTAGTACTTAGTTAGATGTGTTAATCTTTATTTTCAACAGGCTCCTGAAGTAATCATGTCCCAAAACTATGATGCCAGGGCTGACCTGTGGAGCATAGGAACCATAGTGTTTCAGTGCTTGACTGGGAAGGCTCCGTTTCAAGTAAGTGCACACATCATCCAAGCAGCAGCCATTCAGGGTGACAGTCTACTTTTTTTTGGGCAAAAAAGGATTAAAAACTGAAGCTATTTCTTTTATTTCCTCGTTTTTTTTTTTTTTACTAGTTAATCCTCATCTCTGCTGCGACTGTCTTAAAACCAGACCACACCATTCTGAATACAATGACCCTTTCATCCAGCTTACCCTGAGATTAGAAAACTGTATTATTTTCACTTTAAAATTACACATTTCCATGTCTGGAAATGCAGAAAAAATATGTCAAAAGATAAAACACTGAAAGCCTGAAAAAAAAACTTGGGCTAGTTTTGAGGGGCTGAATTATGCAAAACTAGTCTGGAAACTCCTGAGCGTGTAAACAACATTACATTACGACATAAACATTACCTACCTGAATTGAGATGAACAGTTTATGGTTTTGTTTATTGTTTAAAAAGGGAAATATTGATTTTCTTTTCACTTAACTAGCCCATATGGCTACAGATCCTTCTGTCATGTAGGAGCCAGTAGAGGGGAGGAAACGGCCAAATGTGAAACGCTCAATCTTTACAGCCTAGCAGAGTGGAAAATGACTTCAAGCCTCCAGACACTAACTGGGGGGATAATAAGAGACTGGATGGGTGGGGTCGTTACAGACCATGGTTGTTCAACTGGTTATAAATGGACAGTGCTTCCTCCATGACAGGAAATGGGGTTGAAAAGCTAAAACCAAAAAAAGGATGAGAACTCAGTGGATTTTCCTGTGAAAAATATTTGTATTATTTAATCAAAGTTTGGGCTTTCTCTTCTGCCCAAAAAGTGTCTAACTGATTTCTCACTTGTTTACATAAGGAAAAGATGGTAAAATCATTGACCGTAAATGAAAACTGGACTTAGTGATGACACCCCCCACCCCCCTCGTGTTCCAATCATGAAGTAGCCGCTGTTTCCCAAAAAAACAGAATCCCATTGACTTCTATTGAGAAATAAACATGGATGGTGTCACACTCGATTGGTCCAGTTCTTATATTCAGTCATATATTCCACACAAAGAAGGGAAAATGTAATGTAAAAGTCAAGAACTCTGACTATCAAAAATGACCCAAAATAGATATGTGTTATTCAAAGAACATTTCTTGTTATTTTCTTGCTTTTTTCTCATCTTGCTTGTATTTTAGTTTGTGAAAACTAGTAGAAATTTATTTTTTTGTTTCCTCTAATCAATTTAAGATTGGTATTTGGTGTTTTTTTCTTGAGGGCTTAGAGGGAAATGCAAATGCATCACAAAGTGTGATGGTAATCTGCTGATCTCACAGAATTTTTTCTTGCTTGTGATTTTTGTTCTCAGGCCAGCAGTCCTCAGGACCTGCGGCTCTTCTACGAGAAGAACAAGAACCTTAGCCCCAAGTAAGAGCTTACAGTGAAATACCACCATAGTTTCTTTTTTTTTTTTTAAATGGAGCAAAAACTTCGTCTTTTTCTGCATTAACAGTTGTTTTAATTGTAGCATCCCAAGAGAAACTTCACACCATCTGAGGCACCTGCTGCTGGGTCTGCTGCAGCGCAACCACAAGGACAGAATGGACTTTGGTCAGTGAACATAAAGCATAGCGTCCAGCATCATGCCCACATCAGCAAGAGACTCCAAATTATAGGTTGATGAATGTATGTTATGTAAAAAGGCAAGGAGCAAAATATTGCCAAATGTTTCTAAACATAAATAGAATATTTGCTGTTTACATTAGACTAAAGCTTAAACAGTTTATGTGGTGCTTTATGTTCAGTTAAAAAAAGAAGAGATTTAAGGTTCACACGTCTTGGCAGTGTGAGGACCGTCAGAACATTTATGAAACTTTATTATAAAGCTACAAACACTGTCTGCAAATGGACTTTTCCAGCATTTGCTTTTTGTTTTCTCTCAGCGTAGCATGTTGTAGTGATGGTTAAAAGAATTGCTCTACGAACAAAGCACGGGCCCATTGAACCTGCATTGCAAGGTAAACCAAGTTGAACTTTGACCAAACAGGAACTTGGATTTAGTAGTGACTTATAGGTGACGTCTCTTTTAATTCAAAAAAGTACCAACCATTTGTAAATTGATCATTAAGGAAAAGTTAATAATTGAGGTTTGTGTCTTGCTGGAGTTGTATGACACCAAGGCTTTCACAAATGGGAAAAGAGCAGTGAAGGAAAAGGCCTGGAGCAGGATTTGCGAGAACTGCACTGCTTGGACATTTTGCACCAAGTCCCTTCCAACTGTAGGTGGCAGACAGGCTCTAGTAAACAGTAGAAGAAGAAGAAGCCGCTTTTTGATAATCCAGTGTGAACATCAAGGGCTAACTGTGCGTTCTTGAACGTGCATCCCATGCACAGTGTGAACATAGCTTTAATGTCGCACACAAACATTTTTTAGTCCTCTGGAAAAAACGTCCAGTAAACACAGCAGAGAGATTCATGTGTCTGTTCAAAAAACAAGCTAATGTATGTTTCCACTTGATTAATCTATTCCTGTATGTCTAAAATTAAACACCTTAAAATGTAAATAGGCTTCATCTGTAGCTGCATCTTGTATGTGAGCCTCAGCAGCCTCACTATCCATTTTTTTTTTCAAAGCATCCTATAGAAAATCAAAAAACAGGCAGGAAAGATTGTTTATGAATGTAATCGGTTTATTGCTTAGTTCATTTTGTTTCTCTTTGTTGGCAGATGAGTTTTTTTGTCATCCATTCCTGGAGGCTAGCTCGTCTGTTAAAAAAAGTGAGTAAAATGAAGAAGTTCTGAAGAACTGGGAGCAACAGGGTGTGTTGAAAGCTTTCCTTCTGTTTGTCTTCTGACTGTGTTGCATTTGCTTGCCGCAGCTCCCACGGTGATAATGACCTGCTTACCGAGCTCGGCTTCAGCCAGCTCCTGCAGCAGCTCCTCGACCTCTCACCTCGCCTCGCCACCGGTTTGTACTCTCATGATGCTTTTCGCACCAAGTTTTAAATGATTGTGATACTCTGATCACAATCATACATATTTGACTTTCCCCTTGTTGTCTGCTGTTGTTTACTGGAGGTGCTCTTTTTCTCCTCCCACTGCAGCAGTCTCTTGCTGAGACTCAGCATTTACAGCGTGCCAAAGCTGTAGCCTCTCCAACCCAGGAGGCTGCTGGTTTCCTTCTCAAAGACTCGTCAGGGGGAGGCGGCAGCAGCAAGAACTCCTCCTCCTGCGACACTGATGACTTTGTCATAGTGCCAGCTCACTTCACCAGTAAAGTCTATTATTTCCCTTTTGAAATTCTTATTTTAACATCATATGCAGTTCTATGTAAAGTACTAGCTTGGGTTCCATTTCTTCACAAGGGCAGTGGAGGAAGTAGAAACCGTACCTGACACTCGACTTGATTTTAACAGTCATTTGCTTTTTGTTGCATTAGTTTAAAAGATGATTCAACAATTAATCCAGTAGTAAAAATTTAATACATAATTATGAAGGAATATAAATAAATACGTATTTTACAGCAATGACCACTGGCTTTTAACAGTCTTTAACAGGCTTTTTTTTATTTTTAGTATCATGGTCTCTATTCTGCCCCAGTTTCATTGCCTTGCTTTATTTAAAAAAAAAAACATAAACCATATGATAGTTAAGAGATGCAACTTTTCTTACAACTTTGCACTGTTGCTCTTGTTTGCAGCAGGCGAGCTGACATGTGAGAGTAAGGTGCTGCAGGACAGCCTGATGAACAGCGAGTGAGAAGCAACAACTGCCTCCTTACCTCTTTGTTGTACAGTATTGCCACCATACAATGAGATTTCAAATGTGAAAATGTTTGTTTTCTCTTTTGTTAGGTCTCTTCTGGCTTCAGCTGGTCTGTGCAACCAAGCCAAAACCCCACCGCACTCTCCTACCTACAGCGGCTCTCCTAGTCCCATACGGTGAGATTGTTTGCCTGCTGTGGCTCGTAAGGTGATGTTTCAGCTCGAATGCCTGGATACTATAACAAACTGAGGCGATAATTTGATGCGGTTGTAGCTGTGATGCTGAAAGGGTAGGTCACATTCCCCTAATGCTGATGTACACACAGCAAAACAGTTCACATGTTTGTTTGCTGTGAGTTTACTGTGGACAAAGTTTAATTTGGTGAGTTTTTTGCTACTATTCTACTTAAAAAAAAACTCTTACCTGTTTATTAGTTCAAGAATAGAAGAAGTTAAATTGAGAATGCAGACACAAACAATTCTTCTGTTATTAATTTTATAAAGAAGATGCAACACTTTAAGATCAACTCTGAACATTAGACATCCTTGCACACCTCCGTCATCTTTTGTCCAAATCCTGTTTGCTCTGATACGGTAGCTTTTGGCTGCTTTCTTCTAACTCCTCTCTTTGTATTCTCCACTCTTCTCTTTTTCAGGCTCACTGATTTCCCTGGAAGTAATTACGGTGGTAACTATGGAAACCAAGGGGAATCATTGCCGATTCCAGTCCCATCTCAGGTCCAGAACTACCTACGCTTAGAGGAGAACCTCAATTCTACCAAACAGGACGGCTCGCCTCGGTTTGTATCCACACACAGTCATTGTATCATTAGTAAATGATAAGTTGATGCAATTCAGTTTAAAACATTGATGCCCTGCAAATTTTTGGAAGATTTATCCACAATATTCTAGTTTGCTGAAATATTGATTTTGAGGGTTTCTTGAGCTGTTGTCCTGAATCTATACTTAATGAAAGGTTATTTTTCTTGAATGAAATTATGGACATTTTTACACTTTTCCATGGCATTCTAATTTATTGGGAAGGGTCTATATATGAAGCATGAATGAGAAAACTTTTCATTTAATAATTCTTGTTTAATTGCAATGTTTTACTCTTCGTGTTGCTAGGCTGTCGACGCTGGTTCGCCGTTGCAGCAGTGGAAGTGTGGTGGGCTTCACTCGAGCCGGACCCTCGCCGTCATGTGTGCAGGGATCATCCCCCACATCACGCAGGCTCTCTCTGGGAGCTCCCAGAACTTTGCAGTTCCCTCAAGGTATTTGATTCTTTAGTTCTTGTTTTAACTGCTGTTGACTGCCTCAAAAAAATATAAAGGTCCAGCTATTAAACTTGTTTTGCATGACGGGACTTCTCCAAATTCTGTTGCTATTTTGTCGTTTCATTTGCCACCTTGATTGTTTAACAAACACAGCTTTTAAGCTCTGGTTCTCGTGCTTTTCTTCACAGCTTCCCAACAGTCTGAGTCGAGGCCAACTCCTCAACAGTCCCCACAGGCGGCAGGCCTTGGCACACGGCTCCACAGCGCCCCCTGTCTGTTGGAATGTTCAAGCAGTGGCAGCAGGCACAAATTCCGAAAGCAGCTCTCCGATCCTGTGGCCGCGCACTCAGCGGGGCTCATGACAGGCCGCCCCCTGCACTCCTCTCCCAGACTGAGCGAGCTGATGCAGCGTAATCCTCTCCCCACCATCCTGGGCTCTCCGTCCAAAGTAAGCTAAGCTCTGCATGTGTTTGTGTGCACAAGAACATGCACAGAAATGCTCACCTGTTCTCTGTCTTCCAGGCCATCCCTCCTTTTGAATTCCCTAAACCCCCCAGTTCTCCAAATTTAATGACTTTGCTGACCAAGCAGGGTATGGTCATTTCACCCCCTTGCAGTAGGACTGCACCCGGAGAGCTCAGAGACTTTGTTCAACAAGCCCCTTCTTCAGGTCCCCTCACCACCCACTGCATCCGCAGACTGAGTGATGATAACAAAAGATTTGGGAGGTTAGATTATTTTATTTGCAGTGAAGTTCTCTGATTGGACTTTATTGATTTGTTCCCAGGAAGCCTTTTATAGCTAGATTAGAATTTTGTGTGAGAAAATAATTAAATTTGTTTGGGTTGACTTGATGATCTCTTGAATCTGACAGAAAAAAATGTGGTATTTTGTGTGTGGCAGGTCTCAGAGTGCTGGTGGTCTGTCTGACATGTTGCTGATGGCTGCGTTTGGAGCAGGCGGACATGCTGGGGACCGAGGCAGCAAAGAAAACCTGACCTCTGAAAAAGCCATAGAGATAACAGGTTTGCTCATCATAGACTTCCTTATTTATAAATCTCCATTCTGCCATTTGACAAGCTTATTTTAGAGTTTGATTAAAACTAAAGGTTTCATTTAGAGAACTAGTAGGAAGGTGTAAAAGAAGCAAACACAAATGGGAATCTTTGAACTTCTGGACTGAGTCGCTTTTAAAAACAATACTAACTGGAGCCAGCTGCAGTTCACAGAGTAACCACTGGGTGTTCTTGTAACAGCAAATCAGGTCTCACTCCTGTATTTCTCCTCGGATATGACAACAGTAAGATCGGCAACTAGAGACTTTTTATTCTATTTGTCTGCTTTTGCAGGACTTAAAATATTTAAATTAAAATCACAAAATTTAAGGCAATGAAGTGTTTTACTTGATTTAAACTAAATTATTTGATTCTTTTTTTTTTCTTAGTCTGATTTAAATTACACCTGTTGAAATGTGATCATTTAAATGTTAAATTGTGATTCTTTTGCCAATTACATTTAGGGATGGGTATCGATTTTGTCAATACTACTCCTCTTATCAATACTGCTTATCGATCCGGTATTCATACTGATACTTTTCTGTTTGAAAACAACTAGGGAGAAGATGGCAAACTGTGTACATAAAACCTTTTATTTTAAAACAAATTAAAAATATATATTAATTTAACATCCTTTGCAACAGTAAAATAAAATGATTAAAAAATACTAACAAATCTTTGTAATAATAAAATATATTTTAAGGTGACAAACCTAAAAAAAAACTCCAATTAAGAACCAAAGTGCAGACTACATCAAATATTTTCTTGCGATATTGGCTGGAAAAGTTTTTGGAGTTTATGTTACTAACGTCGTATGTTACTAAGTAACAATGTTACTAATTCGCAGTGTCCCATTCAAACTAGGACTCCACATAATGGGGAAAAAAATTATATAATTGGACATAAATTCAGTAGTGTAGAGGTTAACTAGCCCAAAGGGAAACAGCTCAAGATGTTTCAAAATTACATTTATTCCAAACGTACCTCAGAAAGTGGGACATTTATAAAAAAAAAAAGCAGTTGGATTGTAAAGGTTAACTCAACTGGATTCATATTTACTGTCTAAATCAATGTTTACTGAGCTAAAACGGATAAGCTCAAGTCTAGGGTTGGACACAAAGGGGACCATAACATGAAGAAACTGGACACCAGGACTAAGAGGAACAGTTTATTAAATGAAAAAGAAACAACTGCATTCTGTAAACCCAAAGGGAAAATAGAGTGCTGGCTTAAAATATAAAGACAAAACAAAAGGAATAAATCATGGAGTCAGCTGACCCAGCCATGTTAACTGTTGAAGTCAGCAACTCCTTGCTAAGGCTGCCGAACGAATCTAACAAATGGAAAACAAACAAAGCCCGCAAATTAAGACTACTTAATTTACAAATATATTGAAAAATGTTAATTTATCACCTTCTACGATGTATGCTGGGATAAGCTCACTAGTTTAGAACTATAAGAACTATAATTATTTCCCTGCTGAAAACAGCCAAGTGAGATCAGAACACACCTAACATACAGTGTTAGCAACATTATTCTAAAACCGTAAAGTCAAAAAATGAAAAGGGAGATGTGAAATCCGTGTGATCTTAGTTTCTGCTCTGTTTATTTGTCTTCTTTTCCTTTTTCCTTGTCCATTAGGGCCTCCTGGTGGAGGATTTGCTCCCGGTTCCAGCAGCCCTGCACAGGTGGTTTTCACTGTGGGCTCTCCACCAAGTGGCAGCACTCCGCCTCTTACCTCCAGACAAAGAAAACACTCAGGTAGAGCACAGAGATTGACAGGTCACTTTTTTGTATTTGTTATTGCTTGGAATGCAGTTTTTTAATAGAATTCAGGATGAAAAAACAAGATGCAAGAAAAACTCTACCTCGTTGATCTATATAAAAGGGGTTTATCCCTTTACTTTAACTATTTTTGAGTTCTAAACTCTTTACTTAAAAATCCCCTTAATGTTTCTGCGGTTGAAAAGAGCATCACAGATAAAAAGTAAAAACATGAAATGAGATGTTTAAAAACACACTGATAAAATAATAAAACAACAATAAAATCAAATCTAATATATTTTTTTTAAATGTATAGAATATGATGGAGGGATCTGAATGAGGTGTGTGTTGTTGTCTTTGTGCTCCATGCAGGCTCCTTCACATCCGTCAGCCCTGCATGCTCCTTCTCCGGTCGTCAGACTGGCACATATGTGGACGGCTTTGAGGCTCCTCCGAGTCCTCGTTACAGTTTTACCGACACTGTTACAGCCAACATGGGCGGCCCTGTGACCTTTGAGGCTCCCGAGTTACCTGAGGAGACGCTGATGGAGGTAAGAAGGTCAATTACGTCACTTAAAAAGTCTTCAGGCAGCGTGTTTTCCTCACAGTGTCCTCTATTCAATGTGTAGCTGTTTATATGCTTATGAAGTCAAGACAACAGGACAAATGAGCCTAAATCAGTAGATGGAACAATGAAACATCCACATAACCTCCTCTTTCTCCCTTCTGTTGTCTGTCTGAGAGCAGCAGGAGCACACAGACACGGTGCAGAGGCTGCGTTTCACACTGGAGTTCACCAGTTGTCTAATGGAGGTGGCCGGGACTCGCAGTGTTGCAGCAGGGGTGCCGGGGGACCTTTCCCACCTCTCTCTGCTCCAGCAGCAGAGTCTGGTGGCAGATCAGATCAGCTCTTTGAGTAGAGAGTGGAGGTAAAAGCCATCTGACAACCAGCAGTTAGAGCTGAGAATTTGCATATCCCAGGGTTTGGTACGGGAAATAACATTTCAAAGGAATTATCCAGCCTATGTGTTGAGTAACCTCTGCTTTTGCCCACTTCCCTTATCCTCCTTGTGTCAGATCTTTTAAAGACCCTAATCGTCTTTTTATCCATCTTAAAAGTGTTCCCAGTGGTCTTTTAATTATGAGTATCAGTTTTTAGCCAAAAGGAAAAAACTGTCATTTTCTGGGACATAGTTTCTGCAGAGCAGCAGTAGGTTATTAGAAGTTGTTGGGCGGCAATGTTGGCGCGGAGCAGACCCGCCCCACTTCCCATCACCCATCTGTTTACACACTCTCCTGCTCACCTATCATCTCCTAATCTATTATTTGTGTGTTCAACTGTCTCCTCAGTTTTGCAGAGCAGCTGGTTCTCTACCTGAAGACCACAGAGCTTCTATCTTCTGCTCTACACACTGCAATGGATTGCATTAAGCAGGGCAAGCTCTACCCATCTGCTACTGTCAAGCAAAGTATGAGCCTTCTTCTGAGGAGTCTCTTAATTGTAGATTTGGAAAGTTTTAAAAGCTATAATAAGGTGATCCTGTTTGTGCAGTTTTGAGGAGACTGAATGAGCTCTACAAGTTGAGTGTGGCTTCCTGTCGCTCGCTCAGCACTCGCCTGGAGCACTTCTTCAGCAGGAAGCACCGTCTGATGGACCAAATCACCTCCATCACAGCCGAGCGGCTGCTCTTCAACCACACCGTGCAGATGGTGAGTCAGCATAAGTGGAAGATAAGCAGCATGTAGACGGCAACTTGAAAATGCCATCAGCAGTCACGCAGAAATGTTCCCGTCGTGAGCTCAGGTTCAAGCTGCTGCGCTGGATGAGATGTTCCACCAGGGGGAGGCGTCAATCCTGCGCTACCACAAAGCTCTGCTGCTGATGGAGGGCCTCTCAATGCTGCTCACCGAGCAGGAGGACATCCTAAGTGTTAGCAAGTGTGAGTACTTGATCCGTCCTGAGAGATTTTTCACATCTGTGAATGCAGATGCACCTCCTTGTGCCTAGAAACCAGGTGGGGTCAATAGCATCAATATCTTTAGGGCCACCATGCACTTCTGTCACATAACAAACTGCTACAACTGAGAGAATTCACATGAGAAACTTCCAAAAAGTAAATTGTGGGGGGTTTTTGTGAAGAGCTGGCATTAAGCATTCTAAAATTGATTGCTCTTTTGTCCACTAAACATTTAGACTAAAAGGTGTGTAGCCTCTCCTGATGATGATTTTCAGCCCTGATTTTGGCACAAAAACAGAAGAAGAAAGGTCTGCTGAGGAAGAGAGATGTTCCTTCCAGCTCACAATGAACAGATAAAGAAGATCACTGTTTGAGCATTTGCCTTTTTGTTACTTTTTGCATTTTTTGTTCATAGACTCTATTTTTACCTGCCCAAATGCACATTTATGGGATTCTGAACTTTTGAAAGTTCCTCTAAAGCAGTGGTCCTAACCCCCAGTCCATAGAAAAAAATACGTCTACGTTTGTTTGATTGTCCATTCCTGTTATTCTGGATTCTTGTTTGCAGCAAATCTGAACGTTTCAGGGTCTTTTTTTAAAGTTCTGTAGTTAAAAATGTGTTTAAATTCATGTTTTTGCTGAATTGAAAATGTCTCATTTCTAGTGTTTTTGCTGAATTGAAAATGTCTCATTTCTACTGTTTTTAGAAAGTCCTGGTAAGTTTATCAAAGGAGAAACACAGTCTACATCGCCAGGCTGCCTGCCTTTACCTGCTTGAAAATACAAGTCATCTAGAAGACTAACGCTGAACTGCACTCTTTTTCCTGTAGGTAAGGAGTGCATTGAACGCCGCCTCACAACTCTGCAGTCGGGTCTCTGTGTCTGAGCCTTCATTCTGCGTCCGGCACTATGAGCAACCCACTTAAATCATCACCCTAATCTGATGGTTTCAGTCAAATATCCTTTCAGTTTTGCAGACAGACCACAAAGCGTAAGTTTACATCAAGATGGAAGGGTTAATGCTCTGAAAGCCTTTTTTTTTTTGTCATATTTGGTTTGTGGTGGTGGGGACTTCTACATTGAGTTTAGAGAAGAGAAGGTTGCTCAGAAGAGCACCCCCACCCCCGCTGCCGCAGACTTTACCGTAAAAGCAGTCTTTGCCAAGTAGTTGTGTTCCTTTCATAAAATACTCTAACTTTTTAAAGAATAACCAATCGCTCACCCTATGATTTTGCAGGGAGCAGCTTTTAAGTGGGTGGGAACTAGTTAAGAGTTGTGGCAGGAGGAACAGCATCTGTTGCTCTCCTGTCCAGGACAAGCTTTGTCCAGCTCTCATTTTCATTCCTTCTGTGTCTCGTCTTTCTTATTTGCTTTGCTTTCTTTCTTTCTTTCATCCTTTCGCTTCTCAATTGCTGACAGAATAAAAAGCAAAGCGTAGCAGTGCTGCAATCTTAAAAAAAAGATTTATCTGATTCCTCACCAATTTGATTTTTAATATTTTTCAAAGAGGCTTCCCTTGAAGCCTTTGCTTTTGTCGGACAAAAAAACGATGGGTCCAGAAAGTTCTCAAAAGCAAAGTCTGCATCCTGTTTTTTGTTTTTTAATCCAAGAGGAACTTAAGGCGGCCTGACAGTGTCCTCCATCAGATTGCCTTCTCCAGATGCTGGTCATTTTTCACCCCCCCATTCCGTTTTTCTATTTTAACTGCCAATCATGTTTATTAATTGTAATCCTTGATGAATGTAGGCTTTCAGGAGATGACCGGCTTTAATATTAGACTAAATGTGACGGATGAAACATTTATTCTGACTTTTGAGCTCAAGTCTGGAGGCTTTTTGCACTGTTTTGGTACTGTATGAATCGAGTGGAACATGCCAAGCTCATCTTGTTTTCGTAAATGTTTTTGCCTTCAGTGTGGTTTGAGTTGTGTTGCAGTTTGTTGTCAAAAAGTTTGATGTGTGAGTGTTGAAAAATGGGAGGGGGGTTGGTATAAGCTATAGGAAAAATATGTATTTACACTGAGACAAAAAAAATGTATTTTGCTGTTTTGTGCTTGATTTCAAATGTTTGGTTCTATTCTGAAAAGCTAGATGTTAGCTAGACATAAAAATGTTTACTTTATCCATAAATACTCCATAAACTTATTTAGGTCTTACAAAGTATTGGGCCAACTAAAAGCTTTTATTGGTGGTTGATGTGAAGGAGTTCAAGCCCCATTAATATATTGTTTTACCAAAAATCACCCTTTCAACGTACATAAGGTTATAAGAATAAAACTTTATAACAATGAAGCCCCGTAGAAGCATTAGTGGGGCCGTTTGGATGAAGGGCTGTCATTGTACATGTTTGCTTCTTATCTTCTGTGTGGGAAAACCTTCTCTTGTGTGTTTGAACATTCCTAAAATCTATGTATCCACAGGAATCCGCCCCCTCGCTCTGTTCAGAGATCATAAGGTCTCAAAAGAAATGGGTGGCAAAAATATACTGATGCATGTGTCACTTTGTTCTCAAACAATCATTGCTGTTTGACAACTCCCAACAAACGAAAAGTCTCTGATTTGGATGTTCTTTTAGTTTAGATTTGTCTTAACCTTTTTACTTCACTAATTCTGTCTGGTCTGTTATTGTGCGATTTAAGTTATTGTGTATAGGACACTGCAGGCTTGGATAGATGTATAGAAGGTACATAACACCTGTACATTTCCAAAGAAAATAGGTGTTTAGCCTGATCTTCCATACTTTTTTTTTTTATTGTGCAAAAGCATGTTTTCATCTCCATAACATGCACTATTTGAAGTGTCCCTGTGTTTAGGAGCAATATCATAAATAAAGTTGAACTTAAAGGTCATTTGGCTGAAGATTTTGCAAGTTTTCTTGGGTTGTTGTTTCCTTAGTTACAGTTTTGACCTTTTTTATGGTTTCTTTGGAAGGTGCAGCTGGTTTCTTGGTTTGCCGACTGTTTTCTCCAATCTGAAAATCATAAGAGAAATATTTCATTTTTAACGCTAGATCCAGTGTATGGGAAAAAGTGGAGATCATCTGCTGAACTGAAACTGGTGTCGTGTAAAAAATAAAATCATTTGTGTTGCAAACTTTGTGGCTTTCCTTTTTGAAGAAATGCTTACATTCAACAAACTCATTTGAATTGCTTTGCCAGTTTTTTTACAATTAGAAGTTTGAAAGCTAGGAAAGCAATTTTACAAATGCAGCTTAAAAATGAGCTTAAAAGAGCAAAAAATGAGTTAAATTATAAACTAAAACTGTAAGCCTTCAGGATGAGAGCAGCGCCAGAGGAGAACGGCGACCCCCCCCGAGTGATGGCGCTGGAGAGGAACATCCGGTTCCTGCAGGAGCAACACAAGGAGACTAGAGAAGCTCTGAGAATACTTCCTTTGAAATGCAGAAGAATTTATGACTTTAGAAAACTAAGGTCAGAAGTGATCAAGATAAAGCTGTTTTCAAAATAAAATAACTTGGAAATAATAATTTGGAAATCACATTTTGTGATTTTTAACAATAAGACATCTCTTTTTAACGAAGTCAACCGCATAATCCACATTTTTAAAAAACCATCAAGAGATATGAAAAATGTAGTCACTACAGAGGTGGAGCTAAAACATGTTGGGGGTCAGGAGGAGGGAGAGGAGACTGGACGGGTGGCCATTACAAATGAAAAGTTTCAAAACACATATTTCAAATTGTTTTATTTTTGTTATTTATATTAGAACGGTCGACTTTTTTTTTGTTTTAGCTGAGCTGCTATGACTAATGCATGAAAAATCTTGTATTGATTTTTTATTATTTTTTGTCAATATTTACATTAATGATGACAAAACTGCCTTCCCTTGCTCCACCCCTGAGTGTAATTCTTTATTGTATGCAAAAAAAAAAGTTATATGTGAGGTAGAGTTTATGCTGGATTATGTTAATCTGTTGCGATTAATCACTACATCAAGGTATAAATTCTCATCTTGTGAATCTTGCAGAGTTGCTCTTCAGGCGGATAATGGAGCCTGCAAAGCCAAGAGGAAAGATGCAATACAATCCCAATGTGTCGTTGGTGCAGCCTGCCCTGCCAAGAAGGATGTAGGTACATAGCAATAGGCAATTGGAGAAACATATCTTTGTATGCCTTCTGTCTTTTACAACTGGAACCCAAACAAAAAGCCCTAAAGAGTCCTGTGAAGGGAAGTGAAGCTCCCACAGGTGTGTCCACGCAGAAGGAACATCTGGACTCTCAGGAAAAGGAATTAAGGTGTGTTCTACTTTCTATTAAATAAATACGTAATAAATAAAAGTAAATTGTACAACAAAAGAGTAATACAATAAAGGCAAATCTGTAAATTACACCTCTTCATAAAAAGTTAGAGGCGTTTGTTGCTTATTTCCTTCATATTAACTTTATTGTTTTCAACCTGCAGGAGATAATTTGAAAAGAGTGGCTTTATCTCTTCTAACTGATTGCATCACAGGTTTTCAGAGAAGTATTCATAAAGTGTGGAGCAGACTCGTATGTTAATGCAGCTACAGTGAAATCTGTGTTTATGTCTGATTTTATTCTAAATGGAATCTTGCAGTGTGATAGAATGTATTAAGTAAGATGAAAGGATAAGATTTATGGGAAAAGGCTGTTTTCATTGGATTATTCTTGCATGTAAACACTTTCCTTTGACAATATAACACATGCCGTAACAAGCTTATGTGTACGCATCTTGTTTACTAATGCTGTCAAGAATCTTTCTGTTAACAATTTTGTTTAAAAAAAAAATCTTTCTGTTGTTTAACATTCTACAATTTTATCCAAACATTCATGACTAATCTGGACTCAAAGACGAGCTAACGGGCATCCGGATATGACAGAATTTGTTTTTTGTTTTTTCATGTTTTATTTATACATTATTGCCAACAAGCCAAAGCCCGTCATTGAGCTAATTACGTCCCACAAAAAAGTGAGATCAAATTAAACACGCAGTGATTCCAGTGTTGGGACGTTTTGTTAATCTGAACAGAAAACTGAAATCGAGTTTGTATCTGTGCCTCTGATTCCACCAGCCAGCCACAAAAGGAATGGGTTTGAATTTCTCCAAGTCTTTTAGGTGTGAGCTGGCAGCCCCACACCAGGTGATGCTGAATGTTAGTGGAATATCCAGATTTCAAAACTTTTTTGGTGAAATCATTTTTCTCTTCAGTCTTGTCTGAAATGAACTGAAGAGAAAGCCTGGTGAGCAGTTTGCTTAAAAATGTTATACAACCCAGCAGAATATAAAACATCCTTCCATTTACCCGAAATAGACACTAAAAGCACAAGAACCTCCTCTGATTTTCTAAAATTGACTAATACATTTAAAAAGAGTCCTATCATTATTGATATTTTTTGTTCTGTAAATATGGAAGAGTTTTAGGATCACCTCGGCCGGACCTCAGCAGACCCGTGAAGAGGCTCCTCATCGCTTCCTCTGCAGTCCCTCTCATCCCGCACACGCTCCCACACTCCAGGAGTGTGAAGTCATCATCCGGCAGCTTCACATCACCAACGCTTTCCAGTCTAAGGAGGTGAGCGGCCATCACCGGACGCTGCTAGACATTCATCAAAAACTTCTCATGCGTTCTCTAGATCACACGGACCAAGGCACTGCTGAGAGGTATTGTCTTCAGCAAGAAAGTTACCCCAGAAATCTACAACCTGACTGAGGCCTACCTCCTGGATGAAACAGAGTAAAGTGAAATCCTCTTCTAGACTCAGAAGCTTTAAAGCTAGAAATATTTTCCATCTGACGTATTAAGCATTATTGTCTTAAGTCAATAGAAAGCAGCGTGATCCACTGCTTCCTGGAATGGAATTGACACATCATCTGTACTAGCTTTGACATGTCAGGGTGTAAGCTGGTAAACATGTCCAATCCCCTTCTCCACCCTAAGGCTCACACATCCCAGCTGTAGTGCAGGAGACGTCTTTAAAACAGTCTTGAAGGAAAAAACACATTATTGCTGCTGTTTCAGATATGATCTTTTAGCTTCATTATGTGTTATTGTGAATTTACCATAAAATAAGTACAAATTACAACGGAGCATGCGTGGATGGACAGATGAACCCTTCACATTCACAGGGAAACCACCTTTAGGCCTGTGACTCAGTGATGGTGGTGCCTGGTGTTAAAACCTGTAGGTGGGATGACGAGAAATCAGTAAATCTCTCCTTTTCACTTAGGTTTCAGGAACACACTTTTTGCTGTTGAACACTTTTAGATTGAAGTCTTGGGGGATTTGGGTTTTTTTCAGCCTCCTGTGCTCATTCATTATTTGGAAGTTTGTGATTTGCCATTTTTTTAAAGTTACCCAAGACAACTAAACTTCAATGTATGTATATGTATATATGTTTAAATGCACCTTTTTATTGTTGTTTTGGGTGGTGGAGCGATTGGAAAATATTAGTTATCCTTACACTATTTGAAAAATGTAAAAATCTTTAGTCAAGCAGCTAATTACATAGAATAAAATTATTTCATTTGATATTTTATAGAATAAAATTAGCTTGTGGTGGAGTGGATGTTTTAGAACATGAGCTCAATTCATTTACGATATGTGACGCAATCCTTTGAAAATAACCAAATAAAAGACAAAAAAACAACACAGTTTTGCTTTTTTAATTGGTTTGCAACCAATAAATTCATATTTAAGTTCAGGTTAAGAGCAAGAAAAAGGATGATGGTTCACCAAAGTAGACCTATAGGGTATAGCAAGAGAAAAATACAATTTTTGTCTTACATAGTTTAAAACTTTTCATAGAAGCACATTAGCTATTGGGCACAGCTATCTTTTATTTTGAAAGGAAGTCTAGCAAAATACTCAAAAGTAAAAAAAAGCAGTTTCAGATCTTGAGAAAATGCAACTTTTGTCTTTATAGTTCTGTTTTTATTCATGTCAAAAAAGAAAAATAATTCACTTAAAAAATAAATAAAATGTAATAAATGCGAACAAAAATACTTTTTTAAAATGGTAAAATAAGGCTTAGTGGCACCTACTAGGTTTTGAACAGTAGAAAACAAGTCGAATTGAAATATTACTTGTTGTTTCCTGATTCCCTAAAAATTGTTGTTGCCAAAATGTTTTTGCGTGTCCTTCCAAATCTTTAAAAGCCACAAAATTTTGTTCATTTGCATAAAACAAGCATATTTAATTTGTGTTGTAAGTCTTCGTTTAGTTTGAGTTTGTCTTTTTAGGTTTTTAATCTAAAAATTGAACGATTATGCAGTTTGTGAGTAATCTGGAAAAAGTGAAGTTAAAGAGAAAAAAGCTGTGACTTTTTTCACTCCAAAGAACAGAAAGTTTGTAAAACTTCACATGTCCTACAGATCTGGCTGACCTTTCTGCTCTTTGTACAAAACTTGTGTGAATGTTAAACTCTTGATAATAAGGATGATAACAGGTTGCCAAATTGGTTAAACCTAATTGTTTTTTGAGTGTGCAGTGTGCTTTTGCCTAATGGAGTTAAATATTTAAGACAAATGTGTGTGATTTTCTCTAAAGTCAAACAGTTTGGTCATGAACCACAGCAAGCAGAGTTTTCTATTTTATAAGTCTTAATCAAACTGTGCAATACTTAAAAGCACTATTTCTTGTCTCTTTTCAGCTTTTATCTTTCTTGCTCCATTTACTAAAAAAAAAATGTTGTTAAGTGTGGATTGTGTCCAGCTTAGATCTTTTCTGTTTCTTTTTCTTCACAGTTTGTCATTGTGCAGGGATTCTAATGATCTGCATTCGTTGAGCCTTTTCGTTTTGTGCAACGCTTAGAGCCTCCAAAAGATGGGGGTGTTTCTAAAGTACACTGCTCAAATATATAAACCATTATTAAAACACATACTAGATTTGGATCTTTTTCAAAATGCCAAATAGAGTTGTTTTTTTTATTACTATTTATGTTAATTATGGTACTGCACATGTAAATAAAAACTAAAATATCTGAGGTTTTAAAAAAGGAAGTAGCATTGGGTTTGCCTAAAGTCCTGTATCAGGATGATTCTAAAAATAACAGCAAGTTTCTAAACATGTTTTTTTTCTTTTGGTGTGACAGATTTGTTGCCTCGCTACTTGTTTTCCCTGAAATGTGGGAATTGGCATGAATCAGTTGTTCAGACCCAGAGTGTGAGCGTTTGTATTCAGGCGGCGTTGCTCTGATGAGAGGTTCACTGTCTCAGCTGTAGCCTCACAAGCCATGGCCGCTGAAACCACAAGCACAGAGCTACCTCTTTGTGTGTTTTGCTTTCATCACAGAGCAGAAGTAGCTGCCCTGATGCAGAGTTGTGCTTGTTAAATTCAGCTGTTTATCCAGTGTTTTGTCATGGATGTTTTTTTTTATGCAGCACAGCCCCTTGCAATGAAGAAAAAAGAAATTCGATGTATTTCTTTTTGGGTCAGGTAGCAGTTTTCTATTAGTGCGTCACCGTCCTTTGCTAGACAATTTATACAGTGAGACCAAGTGAAAGGGGAAGTTGAGAAAGACCAGGAAATGAAAAAAGAGAAACATGCTGTTTTTTTCCCTTGTGAGATAGTTCACAGAGAAAATTGGCCTTTTAATGTTATTGAGTCAATATCTCAACCCTTTATAAAAGGAGCTATACATCTGCAGCGGTATTGGTTACAAAAAATGTCTAAACGCTAAAATATTGGGAGTTTTGAGCTATAGGATTAGCAAAGCTAAGACACGTTTTTCAAAAACCGGGTAAAACTTTGGTAAAAAAAAAATGTTATCTTCTAATCTTTGTTTATAATTGTCAAAAAGATTAAAGCACTTGTCCTGTTTATCTTCAGATGAACAGCAGTAGTAAGTTGGGAAAAGGACGAAGGCACATCAAGATAGACTAAGGTATAACGAGAGCAAATGCCGTTTAGTGGCTGAATAGTTCAGTTGGTTAAGACGGGAAATCAGGGTTCATTTCCCAGTGGGCACGATGAGCTGAATCCTGCGTGGGTCCTTAGGCAAGACCCTTCACACTACTGCCTAACTATGTAGCCATGGGGGGGGCAGATCTGGATCCCCCTGTACCGGGACCCGGCTCGGATAAGCCACATGGTTGCTTCAGGGAGGGAATCCGCTGTAAAACTCTTTGCCAAACCAAATGTGTGAATCGATGCGAGCTGATTCGCTGTGACCACCCCAGACAGGATATGCCAAAAAGTGAACAAGACAAAATGCCATTTATGACTTGCGTTGCAGCTGGATGAAGAAATGAATATGACCCTTAGTCAAAAAGAAACCAAACAGATTTTATGTTTTGGGAACAATACATTTTTGCTCTTTATATTTCTATTTTTGCCCTGCAACTGATCAGTGACTTGTCCAGGGTGTGCCTGGCCGTTTACCCATCAATAATTGGGATAGGCCCCAGCAACGTGCGACCCTGAAAGGGATTCAGCAGATTTAGAAAATGGATGGGTGGATTTCTGTTTTTATTCATGCTATAAAAGAAGCAATAATTGACTCGTATTTAGCGTAAAAGTAACAGTAGCAAAACTACAAAGCAGTGGTGTACTTTTCTAAAGGGCGAAGTAAAACTGTCGCTCCTGCTGGGTTCTGGTCAGGGAGAAACCAGTCCAAATGGCTCTTTTAGTGTTGAAGGTTACAGATCCCTACTGTTTTTACATGTAGGTATTACTCAATATTTGAGCAGTTTCATTTTAGTAGTTACTTTTTCTCCTCTTTACTTCTGAGTACCTCTTTACTTAGACTGCTGCCCCCGCGACCCGGTCCCGCATAAGCGGGAGAAGATGGATGGACTTCTGAGTAGTTTTATAATGCTAAAATAAAGTTACTTTTACTTTACAAGATTCTTGCCTTTGCTTATTTGTAGTGTAATAATTAAAAATGTGGCCAAAAACCATTTGGTTGGTGTTTTGTTGAGTCAAAAATTGAATAAAAAGAATAAAAAACAATCTAAACTGACACCTTTAATGAAACTTTATTGAATATAAACACATTTACAAAACATGGTTAGCCAAAACAAAGTAATGCCCATGAAATGCATGCACATAAAAATGACAGCAAGGGACATTTGATATTTGAATTGACCCCTAACCTCAGAAAGGTGCCCGCCAGAATCGTCGTCACTCGCCCACCTTTTTCCTCCGCCCACGGCCCCTCCCCTTCCTCCTTTGCCGCCGTCAGTGACGTGCAGATAGAAAGCGGGACCAGCCCTCCCGTCGCCATTTTTCCCTGTCTCCTACTTGCACTTCTGCTAGCTGAAAGAAGCGGGAGCCGCAGAAATTAGAGAAAGTATATCGCACGGAACCGGCACGTCTGGACCTCTCGCGGGCAGTCGAGGAATGCACGCGAGAACTGGAGCGCAGCAGACACGCGGCGGCCGTCATATCATTTTTGGTGTGAAGACGTGTTGCGAGCCGCCATTTTTTTTTGCCTCAAAACTCTACTCCGACCCGAGAAAGGGAGTTAATAACACCAATTCCGTGACGTCCGCCTTTTTGTAACACCCAGAGGATACAACTTTGTTTTCTCTCTACCCCAACATTTTTGCAAACATGGATATTTGTTAGATGAAACGGTAAGGTCGCCCTTTCCGTTCTCGTAACGGACACTGACTGACTGAAGCTAAATAATTTTTGAGTTTTCACGGAAGGTGGAACAGCAAGAGGAAGCTTTATTGATCATTTGTTGCTTCAGTCTCCGTCGATGTTCGTCTGTTTTTCGGTCGCTAGTTGTTCATCACAGGAACCACATTATGCTCCCAGGCTGGATCAGGTCGGTCGCAGCCTGTCGCTGAAAACGTCAGGTTGATTTTTTTTTTTTTTTTTTTTTTTTAAATCGGTCCTCGGGCGACGAACGCCCTACCCCGCATCTTCCAAGTACTGCAGCTGGATGTGATAGGCCCGTTTAAATCTAACTTATTCTCATTTTCTTCTTTATATTAACTTATTTTTTAAGAAATAAAAATGTCCGCGTCACGATTCGACTCGTCTGATCGCTCGGCCTGGTATTTCGGACCGGTGTCGCGGCAAGAGGCGCAGAACAGATTACAGGGGCAGAGGCATGGCATGTTCCTCGTACGAGACTCGTCCACCTGTCCCGGGGACTACGTGCTGTCTGTGTCCGAAAACTCCAAAGTATCTCACTATATCATCAACTCTTTGCCCAGCAAGAGGTTCAAGATAGGGGACCAAGAGTTCGAAAACCTCCCTGCCCTTCTGGAGTTCTACAAAATCCATTACCTGGACACAACGACGCTAATAGAACCAGCATCCAGGTACGGAAGTCTTCTAGCGTCCTGGTAGTCAACCACTTTCTGTTCTGTTATTGCTCAGCAAATATGTTGAGTTTGCATTTTATTGGACACGCGCAGTTCTTCATCTTCATATTGTTGAGTTTCTTTGAACATTAGACAAAATGCTGATTTGAAGTTCATGAATACCCTGATTTGCTCAACTGTGTGGGCTATATTGATTCATTCACACAACAATTTGATTAATATTGTAGTTTGTGGTTGACGATACAAATAATACTCCGTTAGTTCATTTTGATCTATCCGATCAAACTCACTGATCTAAATTCGATCCAGGAAATCTTTAGCAAAAATAGATAAATCAGTGTGACTAATAGTTAAATACCTGGGTAGATTCTTTGTATTTCTTACGAGATAATCAGTTGTGAATTAAATATGTGTACAAACAAATAAGTAGACAAGAATGAATGGTAAATCCAAATTTTTGTTTGATAAAGTTCAGCCAGTTGTTGTCCCTCCACATCAATAATGCATACGAAACATTATTAGAACATTATACTACATTGCATGGTCACATGTCTGAAAAATTCAGTGTTTCCACACATTGGACCGTAATGATGGCTTGATCATTCTTTGCTGCCATCACATGTAATTGAACTTGGTTGTTTTTACGTTAAAGTAAAAGAAACCAATTTTCCGAATTGTGTTTTCTAAATCGATTTTTAATCAATTTATTTCATTTTAAATTGATTTTATAATGGTGTTCAATTAACGATTTGATTAACAACTAGCCTCGGGCAGGTTGAACTAGCTGGATCGTTAGAATAAAAATCAGTTAAGTCAATACATTTTTGCACATCTATGGTAAATGTAACATTTAGATGTTTGTTATAGTGCTTTCTTTTACACTATTGGGAAAAAGTTATTTAACAAAATACGAGCCCAAGAACAAACATTTCATTTTAAAAGTTGAATAATAACAACGGAATAGATGATAATAATTGACTGAACATATGCACATTTCACTATCACAACACATTGATTGTTATTTAGCTTAATGAAACAAAAGGGGATTGAATAAGTGTCTGGTCTGTTAGCTCAACATATCGACAATTATTCAGATAACCATAGTTTAAGGAACATGCTAAGAAGTCAACTAAAACTATATCACGTCATATCACTTAATCCATTGAATTTTTCATTTTGTGTGTGACTTCTGAACATGTCCGCCAAATCTGGTGTAGGACTGAGCAACGCTTCTTCATCTGTGTTGCTGTCTGTAGCAAATACTGATATATACACCTACAGTGCCCTATAGTGGATGTTGATATGTATTGTAAAAAAACAAAAACACATTTAAGTCCAAGCTGAGTATAAGTCAATCTTCCAGCCAGACAATTCTTTGTTTTGTACTCCAATAAATACAGTAGTGTAATCCCAATAAATATAATCTAAATATCATTGTATAAACCCAATAGGTTCTGAATTTTCAGCATTTATTTGATTTTTAAACTGATTAATTTTTTTAAATAGATTTATTCACAGCACTGATTCTTTTGATGAAACTATTCTGCAAAAAAGGTGATCTCTATTCTGAATTATTCACATCACTGATTATTATTATTATATATTTTTTTGCATATGCTACAATCACGTTTAAAATAGTGTTGTGCTTGCATACATAGCAGTATGACTTATTGCTACTCAAGGATGTTTAATGACCTGAATTACTGTCAGTAGGGTATTAATACCTGATTAGTAGTTACGAAGCGGTTGATATTTATTGTAAAGTAAGTGGTATGGTCGAGTCAGGATGGAATTATATAAGTTCGTTTCCTACCACTCCCTTTCAAGCAGTCTATCTTTTGATGCCTAGTTATCCAATGTTTGGCATGTTTACGGATGTAAATCTTTATTGATTGATTGTGTTACACATTTGTTATTCTTAACAATTGACAATATTCTTAACAATATTAAAGGGTTCACCTGGATTCATTGATCCACTTTTGGACACATCACACTTGACAAACTACTTCAATTATGTAATCTCTTTTCAGATACCCAAGCACTATTGGTGGTCCAGTGCAGTCTATGATTGGTACAGAGGATAACTTGGAGTATGTGCGGACACTATATGACTTCACTGGTAGCGACGCGGAGGACCTTCCATTCAAGAAGGGAGAGATCCTTATCATTTTGGAAAAGCCAGAGGAACAATGGTGGAGTGCCAAAAATAAAGATGGACGTATCGGGATGATCCCTGTGCCCTACGTAGAGAAATTGGTGCGATCCTCCCCCCACCCTGGCCAGCCTTCCCATGGATCGCGCAACTCCAACAGCTACGGCATCCCGGAGCCATCCCACTCCATCGTTAACGCTTATGCACAGCCCCAAACCTCTCCCCCCATGCCCCCTGGCACACCTGGAGCAGTCATTGCCCCGTTGCCCTCCATGCAGAATGGTCCCGTGTTGGCAAAAGCCATCCAGAAGCGTGTGCCCTGTGCCTACGACAAAACTGCTCTTGCTTTAGAGGTAAGTTCAATTTTTCTTTTCCTTCTCACAAAATGTTATGTCAAAAGTCAGGTTCAAATGGACAGGGGAAACACCACTGAGTAAAGATTGTGGGCTTATGCTGTTATTATCTTAGAATTCATTTAAGTAACGCATGTGGCTGTATGAATATTTCTTTTTTGACGATGGTAGCTGATTTGTTTCTGCAAAAATAAAAAAATTAAAAGTCAAGTTGGAAATGAGCTTGGAGCTTATCTAAAGCCTTTCTTGGTGTGGTAGTTCTTTACACACACTCCTGGAACCCATTTATAATACAATATATGTATTGCAATTGTTTTATCATATAGATTTTGTCAACATTTAAAAGAAAGGTGACAGGCATTTGTAAAACACTTGGGAAATAGATCTGTGGTGTTTTCCCAGAGGGGGAAATTTATAAGTCAAACATGGAAGTTATATAAGTGCTAACTTTAGCCCTTTACTGATATTAAAATCTGTCAACAGTTGTTAAAAAGCTACCAAAGCAGTTAGTCCTAAAGCCCAGACTATGATGCTAACTTTAATGTCAGTAATTTGAATAGGAGCATGATGAGCAAAAAATCAAAAGCTGTAAGAATAATGACATCAGTAGTAGATTAAACATCTTTTGGTAACATTTCCTCCTTTCTCAATTGAACTGTTTTGTAACAATATTATTTAGACAACATGACTTTGCAGAAAACTCTCACCACATATTTACAATCAAAACCGTTGTTTACCATATTCTTCATAGCAATTACACCTTTAAGTGAGATCTATTTTTTGCTTTACACTTCTTGTCTGAAACAGTTAGCCATTAATCCATGACCTGTAGGTCAACTAACTGTTGAGTGTTTGCTGCAGAAATAATGTGGTGATAGGTCAATTCTTACAACAGACTTGACATGTGGTTGGAAGCTTTGATTGCTTGAGTCTTCATGTGGCTTTCTTAATTTTTCATTAGCATCAGAACTCCCAGTAACATACGGTGATGAATAAATCTGAAGGAATGTAGTCACTTTATGAACATGTATTTAATTTTTTTGTCAATTTTTCATATTAAAACGTAAAGTTAAATTAGACAGAGCTGTAGAGCTGAAACTTTCAGGGCAGCCACACACAAGCACCTGAATGAAGCACCCCATGGCATCTTCCTCACTATCCTTCACTGTCCTTCGTCAAGGTTTGTATTTGGCTCTTATTATTAGAGAATGGGTGTAATGTTAATTTTTAATGTTTTCTAGCATCGTGCTATTATTGGGCTGTTACAAGTATCTGAGTACTCTGATGCTCTTGATCAGTTCCCAAAAATGTGACTACAAATATTAAAAAACAATATTAGCAAGTTGACAAAAAAACAACTTATTTAAAGTGACAAACACAATTTCTTTCTGTCGAAATCATTGTGGTTTTATCTGTTTTGTTGATTCTGATCTCCTGTTTTACATAAAAGTGTAAATTATGGTTATTTAATACATATTTTAATTTAATACATACAGTAAAAAAGACGTAGCCAATTATGGGTTTTTTGTGCTAGCATATAGCTTACCCGAGACCTTAACTTTTTTATTTTGTTTCAGGTAAAATTGAAATTCAAAAACTATCCAAGTAAAATTTCACTTTCTGTGAATGCACCATACAGCGAGAATTAGCAGTACCATACATAACGCAAACCTCCACGGACTGAGTACCATCACTGTCATCTTTTTAAAAAAACCTTTTTCATTGCACATCAGCTTATGTAAACAATAATCATTCATTAGTTTGTAAAAGGCAACATGCTGGCCCATATGATATGAGTTGATCCCATTTCTGCCCTCTGGCTCCTGCCTTTTTGCACAGAGATGTCAAAGGTTGGTGTCTCCCCCTTTTTTATTTGGAGGTTGAGATTTTTGTCACCCCCAGTCCAAACAAGGAAAGTTAAGCAGACCATTTAACTCAATTAAATTAAGCTCTTTTCACTAAAAATATTAAGACATTTACCAAAAAAATGGGTTTTTTGGGGTGTATGTTGCAGAGAGTCTGACAATTCTATACATATTACGATACACACAGGTCACAGCACGATACAAATCGCGATATATCCCAACGCTTCCAGAGACAATATTTTACTTTACCATAGCAAATTCGTGGTGCTTTTCTTTTAGTATATTTAAGAAAAAACTTAACACTCAACGTTGTTTGATTTTCACAAAATACTTTTCAATATAAGAAATAAAAGTGATTTAACAAATTAGGTACTATGAGTGTGATTAAGAACATAAAGCACTGTTTATTTATTATTTATCAACATTGCAAACTGTAGCAGAACCAGTACATTTAAAATAGTTCAGGTGCTTTAAAAATTATGAAAAAAATGAAAAAGCTTGCTAATTCTTTGCAAAAACATTAAAGTGTGATGAAGCAGCGTGAAGGAGAGCGCTTCAAGGCTAAGATGCTTTATTTTCATGAGTATACTCTGCGGCTCTGTTTTTCACCTGCCGACGTAAGCACGGATTTCATTGCTAATCGCTATGACGATGGTCTTTTTCAGAGCATTAAGCATGCCGCTCTGATCCATCATGTTGCTGAATTAGAATCTTTAGCTGTAAAGTACAGCAGAACATTCGCTCGCTTTACTTCCAACAGTTTGACTAAAGCTATCTGCAGTGCACTCTACGCCACAAAACCTTTTTCTCCTACAGAACTTCGATTTCTAATCCGTCTTTATTCTCTGCTTTTGGTGTTTTCACACAGGCTATGAAATGTTTTATTTTCTATCACAAATGAGTTGTTTCTTTTCTTTTCTTTAGCACAGCTAAAAATCCCCTTGTACCCCAAAAGAGGAGAGCTGTCAGTCAGACCTGTTGTCAGACCTGAAAGTTATTTTCTTGAATTTTTTTTAAGAAAAGGAAGTTGCATCAATTCATAAATAGTATGAACATATCTCTATTGTTATCTAGCTGTAAACTGAACACATGCAGTAAGAGACAGATTTAGTTGAAGGTAGGGCAAATTGACACAAAATCCACTCTTTTCCCAATTCTGCCTCCAGGTGATTCAGTTTTATATGAAATCATTGCAGTCAGTTTTTCAGTATTTTTCAGAAGTAACAAGAAAGGAGGAGCAGAGCAAAGTGAAGTTTTCAACCAGTGGTGGCAGCTCGTGTAATGGTGTCAGCTCTTATAAATAGACGAGTGCAAAATAGAGGCAGCAACACAGTCGGCACCAATGTTAGGTCAGTTGATGAAAAACACATGAAGACGGGGAAACTAACAGAGCAGCGAGTGTGAGAGCTCACAGAAGGAAGCTATAAATTAGTTTGGAAGTAAATGAACAGTGTACTTCAGTTCGGTTAGATTTTTGTCTCAAGCATTTCTAGAGAACAACAAAGTATTTCATTCTCAAAGTACAGTATTATTTTTACTGTTTAATATTTTTAGACTGCTGCTGTTTTTCTAATATAATTTACAATGAATGAAATAAAAACTTTGAAGTGCTCATTAGGCTCCTCTAGATCTTGAGTCATTTTGCGAATGAAAGCTGATGCTTCCTTTGCCCTAAATGTGACATTTCCACCCAAATCTCTTATCTTATGCCTGGGACTTGTTTAAAACTACACCTTAGAGCAAAAGATTAGACGCACTTGTCCATATTTATCAGCTTTGATAAAACATGATCTTGAATAATATTTTTTTTATGATGTGCCATAATTAAATAAAATGAGCTTAAAAACTCAGATTAAGTTTCAGTAGGGTACTTGCAAAATATTTGATTTTTCTGTCTTACATTTGAGTTCATTAGATATAATTATGAGTATTAACAGTTCTGTTTGAGTATTGGCAAATATGCCTACAAAATTAAAAAGAATAAAAAAAAAACAAGGATGCACATTTACATTTTTTGTCTGCAACTTTCTTGAAATGGTTTTTTGTACACATAAAAACCAAAATAGAACTAAGAATAAAACAAAAAGCAGTCTTTTTATTACATCTCCACTAAATTTTTTAATAAATTTTAACATTCACTTTTCTAAAATTATTTTTGCTCCAAAACACTTTAGAGTAATGTTTTGACCTTTTTCCCCATATTGTGAACACGAGAAACTTGTGTACCTTAAATATATCTTAAATCTGACGTAATCCTTTTGGAAGTGGGTCAGATATGCTGACCCAACCATCCCATATTTTTTCTGCCCCTTTTTTCCCCCATCTGCTGTAATTTTTTCCATTCAATTATTCACATTATTCAGCCTCTGTTTTTGCCCCGAGCTAAAGCTGCACCGCTGCTAACAAGTATATTAATGTGAACCTTTTCCACTTTTTCCTTTCAGTTTGAATCATGCTTATATCTGACAGCACATACCTTATTCTGTTGCATCATGTCTTTTCTCTAATTAGCAAAATCATAAGTTGCACCAAAAAAAAAGTTTGCTTTTGTCATTGTCTTATTGCTCACCTTGTGGGGCAAATAGCACAAGACATGTAGAACTAAACCTCGTTTCTTTGACGCAGGATGAGTAGATAGAATCTTTTTCTTCTTTTTTGTCTTTTGCTGCCATGGACATACGGGACGACTTGCATTCTAGGACTGTAAGGAGTATCCGAGTACTCACAATGCTCACAATCTGCTCCCAAAAATTTGGTTACAATTATTTGAGACGTCCAAGATCACTGATTTGCGATCTTTATTTTTACAATGGAAACACTTCTCCTCCACTATCAATTTTCAAATTGTTAGCACTTCAGTAATTAAGAAACATATGTCACTACCAAATCCTAGTCTTGTGATTGTGTCAACCTTGTGATGTGTGATATAAGTGGTCAGTTTTGTGATGACTATGAATTGTGATCCATAAACGAATAGCAGAATGAAAAAACAATTGATACATAATTTCCATTTCACTGCAACAGTTTTGTTTCCATAAAAATCCACAAAATTTAAATCATACTCCAAAGTAGCCACGTCTACATGGAAGGCATAGCAGCTCCATTGGATTAGTTTACGATGTGAAGGGGGTTCATCTGATTGGTCATATTTGTAAAGGGATTTATTTGATTTTTGATAAAACCTTCAAGGTGCCATGAGATTGTTTTAGGATGTATGTAAACATTTCAGGTAACTATTTATCACAGTTTATGCATCTTTTGCAATATTGGCTGATATTTCAATGGCGCTAAATATGCGATTGATTGTGCAGGCCTAGCGCTCACACTTTTAGAGCTTTTCTTTGTGCTAATATCATGAGATCAAGCCAAGCTGATGTGTATGTGACGGTCTTACATCATTGTCATCCATTGCTTCTTTTCCCCTCAGGTCGGCGACATGGTCAAAGTTCTACGGATGAACATCAGTGGTCAGTGGGAGGGTGAGGTGAACGGACGCAGGGGTCATTTTCCCTTCACTCATGTCAAAATCGTAGACCCACTGAATCCGGATGAGGGGGACTGACCCACCGGCTGCAGCCTCTCACCACAGTACAGACGTGAACCCAGATCCTCCACGTCCCGCCAGCGTCACAGTAACAAGCTTGCCTGCTTGATGTGTGGGGGGGGCTTTAAGCCAGCTGTCGCCAGGCTTTAAAAGAGTTTACAGCTGTGGTTATAAAACCCCGTCTAAAACGTGACCCTCCTTCCTCAGCTCCGGTTTTCAGGTTTCAATTCCAGGCTGGGCAGTTTTTCTCCTTCCCTTCATTAGTCTGTTTTTTTGTTTTTTAAACTTTCCAGCTCACAGGGCATCAGACTGAAAGTTGAATGGACAAGTCCATGGGTGGGGGTGAATGCCAGTTGTTTTTAATCATGTCAGACTTTTTGTTTAAAGTCAAAATAGAGAAAATAATCTTTGCTCCCCTTTGGATATGGTAGGAAACTAAAATGATGAGGAACAAACCAGCAGTTATTTCTCCAAACATTCAAGCTTCTGTTGTACCTGAATCATCCACAGACACACACACACATCATTAGTCACGACGGACATGATTTGTGTGCGTGTCTGTGATTATTTCTGTCGAAAAGCGTTTAAATTATTTCCGCTTCCACCTTCCTGATGGGACGCAATGGTGTCATTTCATCTTGCTGGTGCCGTTAGATCAACTTTTTTCTCCTCATGTTGGAGGGCGGACTCTGCATCCTTTTGGTACTGATGGAGTTTTTTTTTTAAATAAAAGCTTAAAGGTTATAATGTTCTTTGTGCTAACAGCTTTCAGAGACTTTTTTTCAACACGCCACATAGGAGTGCCAATTTTAACAAGATTTCAAATAGACGTGTTTACCAAAGCATCTGACTACTATAGAAACTAAAAATGCAATGTCGTTAGTGAGCATGACTGAAAGTCCTTCATTTGCATAAGGGGAGGGATTCCTCACTTACTCTTGCCTGTATGTTTTAACCTCTTTAAACATTCGGTCCGGTCGCAGTTCATGTACAAAAAAGCCGTTTAAATGTCATTGTTTTGCCAGAACTCCCTCCTCCTCTCTGCTGTTGCTCAGCCGATCACTCACAAGTTGTGCAGCTTAGGTTTCTTCTGTTTCATGTGCTTTTTGTTTTTTGGTCATGCTTTTAAATTTCAAAGTGAGTATTGTTATAAATCAAAAATCACATTTAAAAAAAAATAAATAAATAAAGGGAATTAAAAATGCCTGCTGGTTGCCTCTGTGCATGACCTCTTGGCTGGGGAGTTGGCCTGGTCAAATGCTGCTTATTGACATTTATCTCTTCCTTAAAGAAAAGGTTTGTCTTGTTTTTTTCATCCTAGCTGGGTTCTGTATTTCAGAATTAATTCTAATTAAGCAATACTATTTTTATTTCCTTTTTATTTTGTCTTGCTTCTGTTTTTTGTTTTGTTTTGTAATGACATTAACAGTATTACTGTTCTTATATTTTAGGAAAACCTGTCTTTTACTATTGAAAATTGTGCCTTTTTAATTTCTTACACGATGTAACATGTGTTAATATTTCCCATGGTTATTACCTGTGCCGGTATTGACCCTGTATGTACAGAGCAAGTAAATAAAATTTACGTCTACTTCTTTAAACCGCTCTCCTCGTCTGTATGCGGGGCAGGTAGAAACGGGGGTGTGGCCTGTTTCTGGAGCGCTCTCTTTTTCGACAGCTCCAGTTCTAGAGTCTGCGCCCAGGAGAAGGGAAGCAATTAATGAATTTTAATGAAGTGCTAAAAAGAGAACGTCAGCTGACCTAAAGATGTGGAACAGAAAAACTTTTGAAGGACAGTTTCCATGTGTTCAGCAGTTTTCAAACACTCATTCAGGGTTTAACCCTCACATTGAGTCAAAATTGACCAGAACACAAAATAAGGGTGAAAAAAAGTCAAAAAAGCCAAAGTTTTTTTTTTTTTAATTTACACTTATTTTCATTTTCTTAAGATATTTCTATAATGTCAAAGTGATTTCTTTCACTCTTATGACTGCCTTCTGCAGGAGCATAGATTTTTTTTTCCTGCTCATTGTGTATTTTTAGCAACTTTTTCAAAGAATGCTGCAATTCCAGGCAACCAAACACGAAGTATCTTATCTTGGTGTCATTGTCGTGTCGTTGGCAGGAAATCGGGTTCAGAGACCCTAGCTGCTGCACAGCCTGTAAAAACATCACCAAGTGCAGGCAGTCTGCAAACAATCCAATTAACAGTTTCCTCAGAGCACCGGCTCGTAAACAATCCTAATGCACAGTCGTGATCCGCTCCTTCCCTCATACATCATTATTGTATATATTTATTCCCTTACAAGCTTTAGCGAGAACCAGAACAGAGGAAAGAGGTCGATCTGAGCTGGTGAAGGCTACGTTAACACAAACCTGTTTGGGAAGTGAAAAAAAATGAGAAAAGTTGATGAAATCATAATATCTGTGGGTTGAATTTGATTTTAAGGTGTAAATTGGCTCAGACTGCCCTTATGATGACCTGTGAGAACAGTTTCACTCCCAGATGCTCTGTGCAGCCCCTTTATAATCCATACGTGCTGGGTTAAATTGTCATTATAGCCAATCAATGTATTCCTGTAGATAGCAGGTGATTGGCTGCACCGCCAGAGCAAATGACTATAATGAATCAAACTTAGTGGAGTCTGACCTCTCCTCAAGGCACATGCGATGTGTGTAAATGGATGTATGGCATGGTCGATGAAGGCCTTCCTGCAGTCCATTACCAGGCCTGCCCTGCAGCCTGCTTTAATGGCAGCTAACATGCAGTTCCATGTAATGGTGAAAGCGCTGTAAATTTTTACTCTGCTCAGAGGACCACAGGAAGAGGCTAATGTCCAACTTTTTTATGATTTAATGCACAATTTTTTAACCAGGGGATGTTTTTTTTTTTTTTTTGTTTAAATCGTGTTAATTTTTATAATGTTGACCATTTTGTATCACAGTTTATTCAAAAATCATAACTTTTCTTTTCCTAAAAACAATTGCAATATTCAACGAGGATGCTCTATTAATGCCTCAAAACTTAAGAATTTAAAAAGGATTTATTTCACTATTGTGCTGTTTTATCCAGATCTTTGTAACCAAGCAGTTGTGAAATTAAAGTAAAATATCGTTGTTGTTGGCTTTGTATGGAGCCCAGGACAAGACATTTTGAAAAAAATATATTCACTCAAATTAATAATTTGTGCACTCAAATTAGCTATTTGTGGGTACACTTTCATATTTCATAGTCCCA
Organism: Oryzias celebensis; assembly: GCA_014656515.1. NCBI lineage: Eukaryota > Metazoa > Chordata > Actinopteri > Beloniformes > Adrianichthyidae > Oryzias > Oryzias celebensis. The sequence continues at coordinate 16,147,675 of BNCR01000012.1, forward strand.
ACTTAGCATTTATTATTTAACATTGTGCACAAATGAGTATTTTTGGACACAAATTACTGGTAATAGGAAATTAAGGTAGAGTCCTAATTTATGTGCAAAAATACACATTTGTGCTCACAAATTTGTGAATACTAATTGCAAATAAAATGGTAAATTGTGCCCCTAAAATACTAATTTGGGCAAAAATGTGCATCGTATTAGTGATTTGGGAGTACAAATTACTAAAACAAAGCAACTTTTTGCACACAAAGAGCGGATTTTGTTCCCACAACATGCTAATTTGTGTCCACAAAATATAAATCTATGTGCACAAACCCAAACAAAAAGCTCATTTGTGCCCACAAAATACTCATTGTTTCCACAAAATGATAAATTGTGAGTACTAATTGCCAACAATCACAAATCTGAATAATTGGTAAACTAAATACTCACACTAAATACTAGTTTGTGTGCGAAATGCTCATTTTTATCCACAAAATGCCAATATTTTAGCACGAAATGGTAAAAAAATGATCATTTGTGCCCACAAAATAATAGTTTGTGTCCACAAATTATTAATCTGTGAACACAAACGCTCATGAAATGTTAATTTGAGCCTCAAAAATGCTGATTTCTGTGCAAAAAATGCTTAACATCACAAAATGCTTCTAAAATACTCATTTGTGGTAACATAATACCAATTTGGGTGCTCAAATTATAAATCTTAAGGAAACAATTTATTACTATTTTTTAATGTCATGTTCAGGGCTCTGTACCTGTGTGGTGAAAGCAGAAAAAGTTTTGATTAAACGGAGTCTCTGATAAAACACAACCCTGTTATTTTCTGTCCCCCATTTGGTGCATCATAGTACTCTGATGTAACATTTGCTCTAGAAAATTCCTTTGCTGCGCTCCCTTAAGCTCTGCCAGTGTCCTAGATACGCCCCCTCACCCTGCTTCTGTTGTAAATCATTTGCTGTGCAGACCCCTCCCGTCGTCTTCAACACTTGTTCTTAGTTGCTGGTTGTGGATGTTGTCTATCAGTGTTTTTAGTGACACCTTAAATGTGCTGAGGTGTCACAACCTGCTTAAAAGTCCACTTTTAAGATTTTTTATGTCTATAAAAAGTGATTTCTGAGAAATAAAAGTCCGTAGAGCGCTGGTGGTTTACATTTCCTAAAACTTCCTGGTACAAACAGAGGTTTTTAGGATGATGTTTTTGAAAGAATGCTCCAAGCTTGATTGTATTCGGATAGGAAGGGATTTGCCTTCGAGGAAGATATATTTTTTTATTCTTTAGCTGTTTTGAGTCCTTAGTCTGCCCAAGATTACTACTTTTGTGCTCTTATTTTGAGGAATGCAAACAGAATTTTTTTTGGACCTCTCAGAATAGACAGAGAATTATATAATAATAATATAATTGTTTTTAACTGAATGCTGAAACTTGTTTTTTTTACCTCACATAATTAAATTGAACTCATTGCAATAAAATGTCTACAACTTTTGTCTGCTGCTAATTGAAGATAATACCAGTTTTGAGAAAAAGAAACTTGGGGAAGTCTGTCAACATCAAACACTCCTTATTTTGTCCAATTTTACTGCTGAATGTGCTCTTACTTTGAAGGATACAAATTGAATGTTATTGGACTTCTAAGGAAAAAACAAAAATATATTTAAAAAAAAATATGACAATGAAAGAATTTTCTTTTTAGAATCCAATGCAAAAAAAACATTTTGATGCCTCACATAAGACTAACATCAAACTTGAGTAAAAACAAAAAAACAATTACTAAATATTTTGCACTGATCTTGTTTGATATGGTTTTAATTGCAACAAAATGTTTTTTTTTCTCTTGCTAGTAAGATGACACCAGTTTAGAAAAAAACTTTACGGAAGTCCGTCAAGATCAATTTGCATGAACTGATGATCTTTCACAACGTTTGTGTATTTTTTTACCAGTTAAAAAACCAGCTGCTGGATCCTAGGAATTCACATCAGGAATATTCAAACGACTGAGGTGTGACATTAATATCCTTGCATGATACGTCAGCTAGTGGTTGTGCATCAGTATATATATTTTTTTCCCATCATTTGATCCCAAGATGGCCCAACAGTCTTCACAGACAGTAGTGTTTTATTAAAGTGTTTCTCTGAGCCATTTATGAGCATCCTTTGAACCTTTCTGGCCAATAAAGCAAACTTTAATATTTCTTCTTCATTTTCCAGATGTGATGTAATGAAAAATATAGAGCATGAAATGAAACCAATTTTTGTTTGAGATGAAAGAATTTCTCTCAAGTGGCCCAGACAGCTTGGATGTTTAATCCCGTCTTGTTTCTCTCGGTGTGGAAGTTCACCAAGAGGAGTAGGAGAAGAGTGGGTACTGGCTCCAGTCCTGCATACTGTTGTGCTGGTAGCCCTGCTCCAAGGAGAAGGGTGGATGAAGAGGAGGAGGGTAGACAGTCTGTGTTTGGGCCTTGTCACCGGACGGGAGTGGGAATAGATCAAACTCAGCTGACCTGGAAGGGGTGAAAACAAAAACAGCAGCTCAGTTTTTTGTGTCAAAAATATGTTTTATCAGGTTTTATTTTCTATGCAGACCTGTTGGGCTGGGATGCTGCGTAGGCAGGAACCCGCTGCTCCTCACAGCTGTAGTCGTACTCCTGCAGCTCCAGGGGCTCGGCGTGCATGCCGTCTGATGAAATCTGCTCCAGAGCCAATGCTGAACAGTGACTCTCCTTCAGTGGCTGCTGGTGGTTTTCTGTCCACACTGAGTGGGAGACAGAGGGCGCCCTCTCCAGGCCTAGCAGGGAAATACATTTCAGATGTTTAAACCGTCCTCTGGTTCAGGGAACACACTGTGGACGACTGGTTACCTGCATGCCTGCTGCCAACATTCTTTCCCTCTTGGGAGCTTCTTTTGCTTGAGTGACACCTGAAGATGCATTTAAAGCCTGTCTGTATTGCATTTAAAGTTAGTTTTACAAGTTTTTCAATGTCTTTACCTTCTGCTGTGGTGGTGGGTGCCTCCTTCCCTGAAACCTTTGGCAAACGGGTTGTGGTCGATCTTCAGCTTTGTGATCTAACGGAAAATTCAGATTTGCAGAAGAGCTGGATTTTCCACTTTTCTTATTTTTTCTTTCTTTAAATTCTACCTTTGGGTTTTGGTAAGCAGTGACTGCAGTGAAAACTGTTTCTGGGAAGGAGAACGTCTGGAAGTAGCCCCAGCGGACTGTGTAGGAGCTGTCCGCCTGGATCACATGGAATCGTGGGTAGTAGCGATGCATGGAGTGAAGGATAATCTGTTTAAAACAGTGAAGGCAGGCATTAAAATATCTACAAAACATGCGTTTGTGGGCTTTTTAAAGTGACTTGCATGGCCGTGCTGGTCCAAAGTGTTGTTGGTGAGCTTCATTTTGAGGAAGGACACAGGCTGCTTCATCCAGTGCCTTCCCGGAGATGGGGAGTCCGGGTGGGTGTATGTCCGACATGGGGGCTGGGGCTCTGCCGTCCCGGCGACCTCCCACCGCTCCTTCTTCCACTACAGAGAGACGGAAGGGGGAGGAATACAAGCACTGTTACCTAGTGTGAGAGCTCAGGATATGTGAGATCTTCAACCCCCCTGCACTTTGATTGCTGACTCAGCAAAACCGAGGAAAGAAAAAAAAAACGTGTGTGTATTGGGAACTTTCCTCCCCACATTTAGATGAAATACTAATTTACCTACCAATCAAAGCTCCAACTCATCAACTGGAACTTTTTTTTTTCAATTCAGCAAACCTTTGACCAAATGGTGCTGAAAGCATGACGACTGACTGCTCCCCGTTCACTGATAGCGTCCCTTCTCATTTGGGATGCTAATTGATTGGGCTTCCAGCTGGGAGTGGACAAACAGGAAGCAATAAAAGGCTTTGATATGCAGCAGTTGGAGTGGGCAGAGCAGCGTCTGGCTTTTATATTCAGCCTAGTTTTAATCCAAAGGCGTTTTTTTTTTTTTTGTTTTCTGTTGCGAGAACAGAAAAGAAGGATGACACACGAGAGGTGCTGCATGTGATCCTACCTTGTACTTTAAGCCATTCACTGGAATCATGTCCACCACGATGACATAATTGGCCAAAGGCTGAAGTCCCGATAGAGTGATGCTGCAATGTGGAAACATTCTCCTAAAGGAAAACAAAAGGAGGAGAAACTGTTAGACTTTTGTCTATTCCAGTAAAATTCTGCTGGGTTCCGTATTTTAAAGCTCTCTTACCTGCCATGCTTTGTAATGATCATTTCAGTTCCAATGTCGTGGAAAGACTTCCAGAGTTCTGCGTTCTCCAGAGTCACCTTGATGGATCCCAGCAGGTATGTCTGAGCTGTTAATAGGGATAAAGGCATGCTGACAATCAGAATTAAGTCTGTGAGGAAGATTTTATGAGTGGTTACAAATAAGCAAAAAAGGGCTTTTATTTTGGAATTTACGTAGATGCAAACTTCAATAATCATTACTTCGTTGAGTATAGATATATTTCTTTCAACAGATCTCTTCCCACTGGAAAGTTTTTAGCTGATTGAATAGTTTTGTGTGCAAACATTGTTCCATGAGCGAAAAAGCAAAACGAGTCAAGTTAAGACGCATCTAAAAACTTTGACGCCTCAGGCATCCTGCTGGAGATGTTCACAGCATCACATGCGAGAAGGTCCAGCGTCTGTCTGCATGCCGGAAGTGCAAAAATGAGAAATTGAGCTTACCAGAGCTGCTGTGCATGTCTTCTTATGTTTCTGTTATCTCCCGGAAAGCCCACAAACGCTTACAGTTGAGTCAGAAACCACAGGGCTCCGTCCTGCAGAGGTCAGAGTCTTGAACTTGATTGGCCATCACAGGGAGGGCGTGGCCTAAACTGCTCAGGGGGTTGTAGTTAGAGAATACCGAGGGGACAGGTGAGAATTTAACCTGACCTGAACAACATAAAGGTTTAGTGGTGTGGCTATTTGGTCATTTTTTTTAACAAAAATAACTCTTATACCCTGTGAGAAGTCAATTAAAAGGATTCTTTATCCTAAGAAGCTCAGTGTGGAGATAAACGGGTCACTTCCTGGTAGCTTTGGATGTGTATTGAAAACAAGATCACAGACACTTAAACCTTTGTTGGAGAAGGCAAATGAGAGTTTAGATGTGGCCTTGACAATGGTTGAAGATCACTCTGCCAAATGGTTCCTGCCCCCTCAGCTTTAAAGTATTCAAGAGCATTTAGTGGGCAGTTCCCCTGAAAATGATGAAAGCATTAAAGGTTGAGCAGAGCAGTAGTGCTGCAGAAGACAAGAACACTGTTTTTTATTGTATTTATTTAAATTTTACCAGTTCAGGACATAAAACCTACACAAAATTTACTGGCACAGATTAATGGAGCCCTGGAAAGAAATAGATTGTTCCCTCAAATTAATAATCTGTGGCCATAATAAGGTATTCTGTGGACATAAATTAACATTTTGTGGCAAAAAAATTAGCACATTGTGTGGACAAAATAGCATTTTGTGAAGTAAAATTGTAATTTTTTCAAGCACAAATTAGCTTTTATTTCGGAAAAAATTCGCATTTGTTTTGTGAACTAATATTTAAAAGCAGAAATTATCTTTTTGTGGGCAGAAAGGATTTTTTGTGCCCACATTTTTTTTTTTTTGGCAAAACATTAATATTTTAAGCACAAATTATCTCTACAGAAAAAAGCATTTTGTGCGCACAAATAAGTATTTTTGGTAAAATTAAAAAAATTATGTTAAGCACAAATTAGCATTTTGTGCACATTAATTAGGATTTTTTTTTTCAAAAAACAAAAAAAAAATGTAAGTACAAATTTGCATCCACAAAATAGTAATTTTAGAGCACACATTTGTATTTTTGTGTGCACAAATTCGTTTTTTTTATTATTTAAAATGTTAAGTACAAATTTGCATTTTGTGTGAAAAATATGCGGAAAGCGGCCACAAATAAGCTTTTTGTGCTAACAAAATAGCATGTTGCATCCACAAAATAGTAGTGTTATTGCACAAATTAGCATTATGTGTGCACAAATTGGTATTTTAGAACCTTCAATATGTCGTACTATTTTGTGGCCAAAAGAATGCTATTATATACACACAAGTTGGTGTTTGTTGGTCACAGAATACAAATTTATGGCCACAAAATGCACATTTGTGGCCACAAATGCTATTTTTTGCTCATACAACAATAGTTAGTGTGCAGAAAAAGCTAGTTTGTGCACACAACAAAACTAATCTGTTGCCAAAATAATTAATTTGATAGAATACTTTTTTAAGTGTAATATCCAGGGCTCCATAAAGATTAACCATATTTAGATAATCTTTTCTTTTTTCTCTCATTTTAATATCTGGTTTAAACTTTATAAAATTTTTTTGACCTTATTTACATGATTACACTCAACATTCTAAAATACAGGCGTCAATGCTTTCATTTGCTTATTGAAATGCTCAGAAAAGTGAAAAGAAAGTTAAGGATTTAGACAAATCCAAGATGAAAACTTTCACTTTTAACAAACTTTTTAAATGTTTTTATAATTTGTTATAAAAAAGAGAACTGAACAATAACTACTAATTTGAAGGACAATCAGTGACCAAAAACATAATCAATAAAGTGAAAGAAACAAATAAGTTTTGGATTTTTTGTGCATTTTTTTGTGTGTTGCATAATCATGAGCTTTTCTCTAGTAGAGCAGCAGAACTTAAGACTCTAAATGAAGACGTGTTGGAACAGTTCTTTTCTGCTTCAGTCAGTCTCAGACTTGAAGATGGAATTTCTTCTGCTGTTGCCCTGGGCCAGTATGACTGCAACTATGCAGCAGGACTTATGGTTTCTAACGGCATTCTCCTTCATAACCAACTGGCTGTGAAGCATTGTTTATGCTTTGCTTCAGAGAGGGTAGGCTCTGCAGCTGTGAAGTGTGAAGGAGAAAGCCGCAACTGCAGTAACATTTGCTTAGTTTTCTTGAATGCAACCCTCACTGCAGTAAAAATATCATTCGGCACAGGAAACGGTGGTTTCTGTAAATGAGGCTGTGCTGCAGCTGAGAGATGCACAGCTCAACCTCAATGGCAACAGCTCCCAGATGTGGCTCCATGTTTGGTTCACCGCTCTGATGATGAAGGGATTCAGAGAGTAGGTGTACCATCATTTTCTTGAAAAGAAAAAAAAAAGTTGTTTGCGCCAATAGCAGAGGGACAATTTGTCCAAGACGTGGAGTTCAAAGGTACCAGTGTTTTTTGATAGTTAGGTTGTGTTGCTGGGGATGGCTAAGCCACTCATCAAGAAGAAACGAAGAAGTAGAACCTATGGAGATTCTTTTAAAACTTCCCTGAGACATTTTTACAGTCATTTTCCGTCTTTGGGTGTGTGGGGGCTCTTGCTCGTAATGTTCCAGTGAATGTGTAAGATATGTAACTGTGGTAACAAACCACGTAGACCGCCGTCTTCTTTTAGTGAGAATCTAACGTCACACAAACCAACTTTAAAAGAACTGATGGATCCCCTAAAGCCTCTTTGCTCATGAAAAGTTCAAACAGTAACTGTGTTTTTAGAGCGCAGAGATACAGAATCAGGTCTATGCCGACAGATTTTACAATAAAAAATGTGTTTTTGGTGTTTTTAAGATTTTCTTGTGACATTTTTCTGTGAAATTTAGGCTCAAACTGGCATTTCTGAGTATTCTTTCTTCAAATTGTTGTGAACAAAGAGCAGATAAAAAAATGACATTTGAGAAAGAGCACGTTTCCTTTGTACAAAAATTTGCTGGGCAGACCACAAGCTCCCTGCTCCGCTCCGCAACAGGTAAGGGAAGTGGGGGCGGGGTTGCTCCCTGCCAGCGGTGACGCCCACAACTCAGAAGCAAATTTCTAATGAACTACAATCGCTTTGCAGAAACTATGTCTCACAGGTTGTTTGATTTTTGACTATAAACTGCATCATCAAAATTCAAAGCCAACAGGGAACACTTTAAAATAGATAAAAATTTGATTGGAGAGGGGCTTTAAAGATCACACTAGCATGGAAAATGCATCTGTTCTAAAAGTCTAAAAGGCAATAGTGTGTGATTTAATAAGTGATTTCTTGTAAACAATCACCAGAACCTTGAAAAAAGTAGACATTTTTCTGTAATATGAAGGAAAAAAATCTCATAAAATTAGCTTTGCAACATCTGCACAGAGGTGACCCTGCTACATAACCCCCTCTACTTTGGGCTACAAACAGAAAAAGAAGTTCATCAATCACTTCAAGACTGATGAAATCAGCACAATATTATTATTTTTTTAGTTACTCACAATGTTCAAGTGATTTGATTTTTTTCTTCTCTCCTGGTCTTAAAAAAAATCAGTTACAGATCATATTCTGGTCAATTTTCATTTGTAAAGAGAAAAAGACAACATCCCAACGCAAAAAGCTCTGTTTATCGCCCTAATTAAAAAAAATGCTGGTTGTCAAAATGAAGATGAACAAAATGCAAAATATTTTGTTCTTTTTTGCATATTTTCAACAAACAAACAGCTCAGCCCAACACTGGTCCACAGTTACAATAATTCTTGAGGTGCAATCCAAAACTTTTTTTTCCTCACGTCCTTTTAAAAGGAGAAAACAAAAATATAAAACTTTTACAATCTTAGTCAATAACTGGTCTGTTTAGTGTAGAGGCTGGATTGAAACTGGTAAAGTGGGCATAGGGGGTCTATGTGTTACAATTTTAAAGAGCTTAAAACAATTAAAAAAAATCAATTTAAAGCTTTGTGCTTCATTTGCAGGCATTAAAATCTTATTTCTTACATTTTTGCTGCTAAAAGGGTCAACTTTTTGAATGTTAAAAATAAAAATTGAAGATGGGAAAAGGAAAACTGTGTGAAAGACAAGGAGAAAGGCAAAAGCGGAGAAGACAAGTGTGAAAGGTAATGAAGAAACCAACGTGAGCAAACTTCTGAGACTCCAATGAATGACGACAGATAGCGTTAAGGAAAGGAGTTTAAAAAGAGAATTTCTTAAAATTTCTTAAAGGACTATAATTTAAAGAGATGGCTCAGGACAAAAGCATCAATTGTAGGGCTGTAATCAGGTCCTAGAAACTTCTGAGTCAGAATCTCAAAAACTTTTTGTGTCAAAATGAGAAACCATCTATTAAAGCAGGGGAACAGGAATCCACATTGACGCTTAGTGAGAAGATATTTAAACCGACATCCTAAAAGATTTCTGCAAAACTTTATCTTATGTTCTTTCCAGAATGATTTCATTCCTTCTTGGTTTATGATGCAAACCCCAGATGTGGGGAGTACCTCTGAAACGAGTTTGGCAAGTCTTTGTGGACCAAAATCCCATCGCTGAACTCTGTTTGGCCTCATCTGTCCACCATGCAGTGTTGTTTATATTTGTTACCAGCAGGGGGCAGCAACGTGTAAAAATTAGATGGGAAGGGATTATGACTGCACAGGTCAAGGTGAGTGAGCGCGTATAACAGGAAACTTTCAAGAATTGATCCTTATAATGGATTTGAAAAATACTATTAATCCATTCCAAAAAAAAAAATACAATTTAAGTAACCAGCAACCGCCCGCCCCTCCAAGTAAAAAAAAAAAAAAAAAAAAAAGGATCAAACATTCCCAGCACATAAGATCTTATCTTACATTATCTTACAGATGTAAGATCTGATCACAACAATGAAAAAAAAGGTATTTTCTAAGAAAATAGAAGAGCAATTAAAATATATCTAATTAATTTGCGTTATTTTTTTTAGATACTAAGACATAAAAAAGTGAATCACTCTTTTAGGTGACATGTTTATAAAGTTAGAACATATATCTCTATATTTGTAGGATTTTTCAATGGAAACCTTACAGGAAATTTTAAAAAAATCATATTTAAAAAAAAAAAAGAGTGAAAAAAGTTTGAAATACATATCACTATTCATTCATTTTACAGATACTAATACAGAAAAAAGTTAATCAGTGTTTTAAGTGTCATTGTCTTTAAAGTTAAAATAAAGATGTTTATATTTGTGGAAATTTTTAAAAATAAATCTTACAGTAAATATAAAAAAACATGATTTTAATGATGAGGACAGATAAAAGAAGGACACTGGGATAATAAAGAAGTAAAAAAATGTATATAACCTTGGATATGAAGTTTAAAGCTCAAAGTGTTATAAATAGATTGTTTTCGTTTGTTGTCCTTTGCTGAGAATAATGAAAGGTTTAATCTTTTAGATTTTGAAACTCAGTGATAATGAGTTCATGAAGCCAAAAGTAGGCCTTCCTTCCTCTAATTAAAGATTTGCTCAGCCTGCACAGGAAGCACTAAAAACGCACAAACAGCAGCACATTTGAAGTCACTTGTAGGATCATCTGTCACCTGGTGTTGCTCAGACTTTAATCAGTGAATTTCCTGGAAGCAAACTTATTAAACATTAGTCAAGTCAGTTAATCAAGGATCGTATTTCCAATCATTTCTAGCCATCTCCCCATCTGTCTGATAACTGTAATAGCATCACCTGAAAAAACAGACGGGTCAGGAAACAGGAGCATATAGTTGGATGATGAAACAAAAACACACCAACCCGTGACTTCAATTTTGATCAGCTGCATTACTGTTGCTGCACACGGTTTCTTGTCTGATGATTGTTTCTGGTTTCATCTCCAGATCTGTTCCATTATCCGGATGAACTCTTTGCTCATAACTCGTCTGAATGTAGGAATGCTGAAGTCTAAGCCTGAGTAAACAAATGCTCAGGCCTGCACCAAGACAGTTCCCTATACATCCCCTATGGATCAGCAGCGTGAGTGCTTACAGATGAAATTGCTTCCTTATTTCTGCCACAGTCTGTGCAGGAATGACATTTCATTTCTTTTTTTATTTTCTTTCTCTGCTCTTGTTTGTCTTGTTTTATGTTTGTCGGTGACTTTGCTCTCTGGCTGCTAGTTTTCAGTTTTCTGGTTTTTGCCTTACCTTTGCATGAGTCTGTTGCAGCTTCCTGTCACTTCCTGTCCAATTTTTCCTCCATTTATATTCATCTCCTGCAAGTCCCAAACATTGTACATGCTTGTCTAGATTTAAAAGACATCTAAAATTAGTACAAAACATAGAAATACACAATGCACCGCAGTTGACTGTCATTTTGACAGTAAAAGATGAGTCAAAAACTTAGCAGTGGATGCAGTTTGTTTGTAACAAGCACAAATATGGAAATTCTGTTTGGTCTTGTTTTTGCAAGGACAGCTTTGAACTAAGACTCAGTGCGAAGCTAAATTTGCAACAAAACTACTTCAGTAAATCAGACATTTTCATTAAAAAACAGTAAGTCCGTCTGTGTTGCATCCATGTTTTAAAAATGAGAAGAAAAAGTTTTAAATGCAATGAAAGTACAATATGAGAGACTTGTGTACCATTGTCATGATCTTTAAGACATCTAAACTTAGCAAAAATCATTTAAAAAAACATAATCAACAGACGTTGGATGAAATTTTGTATAAAGAGATGAGTCAAAAATCTAGCAGTGGATGCAGTTTGCTTTTTTACAAAATCATATGAAGACTGTTTTGCAAAGAGGACAACTTCATGAACAAAACTCAGTGTGAAGCTAAATTTACAACAAATGGATGGATGGTTCAATCATTAAACATCATCAGCTTGCTTGTTATAGCTTTTTTTTTTTTTAAAAAGAGGGTGAAAGGTTATTTGCAGCTTCACAGCAAACAGCTGCATTTACCTTTGTTTTTTGCCCCATTTACCTCACTTTCTTTAGTAACTAGCATTCTGTGCAGGATTATTTTTTCACAAACTTTCCCCCCTGTCGGTGTATCTGCCAGTCATATGTACACTGAACAGATAATTTATGGCTCCTCCCACAGGATTCTAGATGGTTAAAAATGAAGCCTTGCTCTCCGCCCAACAAAACAAAACAAAAAAAGCTCTGTATATGGTAGGGGTGAAAATAAGGTGAGAGTTTGGTTTATCAAATTACCTGCCAATTAAAAATACACGCCCCCAATATTCACATATTTGTGCTCAAAATAGCTGATTAAAATAAAAGTAACCCCCTAATTTTTGTGAATAGAAAATAAATCAATAAACATCAAATTGGTTTTTAAACCTGACTGAAAACAAGTTTTATTTGTGTAAAGTTTGAGTCATTTGAATGTTGCTCCTTTTGAAACCAGCCTCTAGTGGTATTTTGAAGAATTGCAGCATTTGATCCTTCCATTTGATTTTGATTTAACTAGAGCTCACATTTGTGCTAATTTAGGGACATTTTTTGATTGAAAGGCTGGCTCAAAGAGTGAGCAGAATGGAGCTTCAAATTTGACTTTGTGCGGCTGAATTGCTGTTTTCAGAATGTTGTTGGTTTAAGATGAGCAAAATTTGGTCAACCAAGCAGTTTAGGCTTAATTTTCATTGAACAGAATTCAATTCTGTTTTGGAATCTATTTTTTAAATAAACAGATTGTAAGACTCCTGGTATCTACACAGACATGCAAGAAAGAAACACACGTGCTAAAAAAAAAAAAAAAAAAACTGTTAAAACGCCATTGATAAGGTTACTTACCTTAGAATTTAGTAGACATGTTTTGCAGTTTTTAATTTAGATACATGTTTTTGACACTGAACTGATGAGCTTTGTCAGCAGCCCGCAGGAAATACCCACCGACTCCAAAAGCCAAAATCCTGTAAACCTCTATAAACAGATAGAAGAATGGTTATTCTGACAAATAATGTGGTCTCAAGTCGAATGTTTTGAGATTTCATGTAGCCCGTTTTTAAGTGGTAGGGGTGTGGACTTCCAACAAGCTCATTCATGATTGGGGAGAGTGGTTGCCATAGAAATGTTGACTCAAACAGAATTGGACCAATCACCGCTTATTGATGTCTGGTTCCAACATGGTGACGTCCATATTGTGAAACAATGGCGACAAATTGACTTAATTTTGTTGGAGTCAGAAGTATACCATTTTCTATGGGCGATGCCACACGGGTCAGTTCTCAGACAGTCAATGGCTAAATCCAGCCTCAGACCTCTTTGAAAATCTGTCAGTTCCGCTGAATTTCTTGTGTGTGGCGGTTACTCTTCATAAATGTTTTGTATAATGGCACCTGGAACAAAAAGAATAAGGAAATAGTAAATTCTACTCCACAAAACATATTGAGATGCCTAGATTATAAATGTACTTCTTGGACGTCTGTGTAAATGTGGGAAACGTTTGGTAAACATTTTTACTGCTGTAAAAATCTAAGTACTTTAAAATTAGATTTCCTTAAAAAAGCACATGACCTTTTTAGATGAGAGGAACAGAATGAGTCATAATGGAGACTTAAGAGGCAACAGAGCTGCTGCATAACAATTTCTATGGACGATAACTTTCATCAAACCCTAGGTTTTTGTCAACGTTCCAGCTGTCCTAAATGAAACCCGTTTTAAGTCATCTGTTAGGTGTCTTCTTGTCAGACACTTGTTTGCCACCCTTTCCCTGTTCTCCTTGCCTGGAGGCGCAGGTGCTTTCTTGGCGGCTGCAGAGACTCAACACTTAATTAATACCAGTGGAGTGTGTCTGAAGAATTGAAGGAAACATGCTGCAGTCGGCACAAGCAACTTCTTAAACCTCTAATCTTAACTTTAACTAAAAAAAAAAAAAGAAAAAAAAAAGAGAAAGTTATGGTTTTGTGGCTGCTGTGGCATCTGCAAAGGAAAGGTTAAACCTGCAAACCCACAAACACAATGTTATTTATCAGTATATGGTTAAACTACAATATCTACATCTTTGAGATTTTATCAAAGGTGCATATGGATCTGCATTATCTAATGTATTTGCTTTTAGTGATTTTCTGTCCCTCTCTTTAACAAATATGGCTGTGCTGTATCACTCTGCCTGCAGATTTCTCCAAAAGGCTGCTTTGAGTGAGAGTGAGCGGGGTGATTGATGTGCTGCGATTTGCATTCCTGATACACAGCAGTGACCATTACAAGACACAAACATGCCTGAGAACATCAGAAGGATGGAGAGCAGCTCCCAGTCGGTGTCTGCAAGCTGTCATGTTATCTTGATCTGCTTTAAAGCTTTGACTCCCTCTCAGAAATGCTGCATAATTACACAGCCGGCCCACACAGCTGCCAGAGCCGGGCCTCAAAAATAACACCATCGAGTCAGTTATACTTTTTAATGTTCTTTTTTTTTACAAAAATACTTTACATTAAAAAAGCACAGCTTCAAATATACAGTCAAGTTGATGGATGTTTCCCCAAACCACCTTTTCGGTTTGTACATACTGTAGATGCTGACCAGAAGTCGGTCCAGAATGACATTATACTTAAACATGATGCTTAAAAAAAACCTGCAATATGAGCTACAAGGTGAAAGAAAAAACCTTTCTAAAGATGTTTAAAAAAAAAAAAAAAAAAAAAATCAACCAAAGAAAAGTGCTCTGTTCACTTATTCAGTGAAGTGAGAGATGAGGCAGCAAGGTTTTCATGAGAATTTAGTAAAGTGTAGTGTTTGTGACAGTTGTGGGGTCAAAAACAAGTATGTTATTCAAGAAATTCACAAAGGGAATTTCCACCATGTGTGTAAAATTAAGTAAAATAGAAAAAAATAAGCACAACTAAACACCGGATGTAAAAAAAAAAAAAAACATGTTTTTTTCCTTTTAGATTAGGAAATGCTGTTGCTCTGGGAAAGTTTTGGCAATTTCATAAAATATTCAGAGTTTTGGTTTTTGTAGTGTGTCTTTAAAAAAAAAAAAAAATTTTAATTGCTGCTTTCTTACCTAAAGATGAGTGAAGTAAAAAACAGTCTTATTGTAGCTGTGTTTGTTTTACTTTGAAAAGTATGTGTTGTATTCAGTGTTGGATGGTTGCGTTTTACAACTGTTATAAAAATAATCACAAAATAAAATGAAATGTGTTTTTGTTTCAGCCGATAGATAGTAGATAGATAGTAGTTGTCCCGTGGAGCCGCTGCCATTTTTGTGGTAACATTTTCTCAGCATAATGATGCAAAGTATATCAAAATAAGACAAAACCCAGTCTTATCTTAACTAAAGTGACAAAAAACTGTTATTTCCCTTTATTTCTGATTAACTTGACAGTTATTCTATACAACTTGTTGGATCAGTGTTTGTTTGACTCTAAATTCCAGATTCTGTCCTAAACTATTTTTAAAAGAATTTTTTTGAAAGAAGTTCATTACAGTGAGTTATGCAAGTTATCCTTAAATATCTTTAGTTAAAAGTTTAGACTGTAAAAGATTAAAAAGCTAATGTGTTTATTTCTAGCAAGTTAAACAAAAGGGAAAAAAATGGTTCATTACCTAACTGGGTATTACCATATTTTCCACAATATAAGGCGCATCTGACAGCCATATTTAAAAAAAAACAAAACAAAAACCAACAGTACATCTTACAGTCTGGAGGGCCTGAAAGGCATATCTGGATTAATTGGTATATTATTAGTATTATTAGTATGCCAACGCGGCTAATGTTTAGCATTGTAGGACTGTGGTTTTTACGTGTTACTAACAAGGTTGGGAGTTACAGGAATTCAGAATATGCTAACGTGGCTAATGCTGCTAACGTGTAGTGGTGTCAGAAGGTGTTTAAGTTTTACTAACAAGGTTGGGAGTAAGTTACAGTAATGTTTGTCTTATCCGTAGTTGTTAGTTGTTGGGAGTTAATGCTTCTCACGGGGCTAACAATTAGTGCACCTTATAGTGTGGAAAATCCAGTGTGATTTTTTTTCTTTTTTGATCTTAGCAAGTCAAAAATTAAATATTATTACTTTTGTTGTGGCTCATAATGAGTTAAATTGGTGTTTGTGGGGGTTTGCCGCACCCAGAGAACAAAAAAACTCCCCCAATAATTTAGCCCTTCAGGAACACGCTTTTACTCCATTAAGTCTTAACCTGTGGACAAGTGGCATTTTGATCACTCAATAAAACCTTTTTAAAGCATTAAAACTTGGATGGTGTTCGTATGAATGTTGGCGGTGTCCCAAAAACCGACACCTTCAATAAATAACAATGAAAAAAGAAATCCAAAAGAGTATGATAGTATTAACATTTTCCAGCTGCTGTAGCTCTTAGTCCTGAGTTTCAGCATCATAGCAGATCGGAGCCGAGGCTCCCCAGGAGCGTCCACAAAGGGGCCAGCAGCCACATCGGGCTTGGGGAACGACATAAAGGTGAAGCGGTGTCGGAGGTGCAGGAGCACACCTCGAATCCATTCTCTGCGTGGTCGGGATGGCGGTGCACGTTGATTCTCGTCTCTGTGTTTTTGGCCTCTGTGTCCGGAGAGTCCGACTGCATCTCCGTGCAGAACAGCCAGTCCTTTGCAATGAGGCGAGGGGAACCAGCCTCCACCTCCATGTCGCTGCCCGGCACCTGCCAGTACTCCTTCCCCTTGAAGAAATAGGATGAACCTTTTGAGACAGAAGGCAGAGCGTTACAAGCCTTATTAGTCACAGAGTGTACAGGAATGTCTGTACCTTTATCTGCTGCATGGAACAGCTAAAACAGGAAAGGTCCTCATTTCATAATTCAGTGATTGCAAAGAGTTTCTGTGTAGCTCTTTCACACTGTGGCTTCACAAATCCCCTGGCTGAAACACGGTCGAAATAATCAGAGATTACACTGCAAAGGTGCATCTCTTTGTGCACCAACGCTCTCAAAGCAGACACCCAGGATCCCGGCTGAGGGACACAGAAACAAGACATGGAAACCTGCTTATTGCTACATCTGTAAATGCAGGGTTAGTCAAATGTGTATAAAAAAAAAAAAAAAAAAAAAAAAAAAAACTGATTTGATTAATTACTGAAAGAGTCTGTAGTGACTTGAGATTGGAAATCTTTTATTTTTCTATCCCTGCAGACTCAGGTTAAAGCAATTACGTTTGTCAGCAATAACACCAGGAAAACAATTTATTATGATGTGACTATAATTTTGTCAAGACCGGGGTGTGCCATGCTGAAATTAAGGCGCAACTCTTATTCTGCTGAAGCCTGACTAATCACAGCAAAGCTGGTTAAACAAAACATGCTGTTGGAAGATTTCTGTTTTTTTGTTGTAATGTCATTACAGCTTTGGTGGGGTGATAATTCAACCAGGGGATCTGACAGTTCCTCTGCTAAATCTGAGGTAATAGTCATTTATTTTTGTGCTTAGATTTTGTGATACATTGTGGGCAGTAATTTAGCTGTAAGACAGAGCCCAGAGGAAAATAATGGTGCAAGAGTGGGGGCGTGTAAAAATACTTCTTTTCTAGGTTCTAGGGCAGGGGCGTCCAAACTTTTTGCAGATGGCCAGATTTGGTGAGGTGAAAATGTTTGAGGGTCGACTTTCTTTGACCAATTTTAACATTAAATGCCAATGAACATTTTATTGCAATGACATAATTTTCATTTTTTCACTTGGAAAACAAATGTATCAAAATAAGTTTTTACCTAAACTACTTCAATTTTTTCCACTGTTCATTCCCAGTTAGCTTGTCATGATTAGCATGTTTTGTCTGGTAGTGCCTCTTGATTTAGAACTCCTTGAAAACAGCAAGTTTTTTTGCATATTGGTTATTTTATCCATCCATTTACCCACTGTATCCCTTTTGGGGTGATGGCGCTGACACAGCCTGTCCCGGCTATAGTTGGGCAAAAGCAGGGTACACCCAGGACAGGTCACTAGGCTACGGTCAACAACTGCCACAGCTTGATGGGGAGGCATCGACAGAATCTTTAAGATTTCATGCTGCCGCCCTTTTTTTTCTAAATATTGTTGCCGTGGTCACGAATGTAACAATGGCAGTCATGCGGCCGTCAGGCCTGCAGAATGGCTCACTTTTTTAATACCTCCGGTGGCGGCTGGTGGCTACCGGAGGTAGCACTTCATATGGACGCCTGCCGTCTGGAGACATTCACACATTGTCCATTCAGAGCTGCTGCCAGTCAGCGATGTGCCCTGTGGCCCCTGATTTTGTAACGGCATCATCCTCGCCTGTCACCAGACTGCCACTGCACATGTGCCCAGGCGGCCATTGACCGATGTCAACTTTTTGGAGAAAAATCGCTATAAAATGTTAACTTTTTAAAAAAAAAACATCTGCAGTCACTGCATGATGTGTAAAAACGCGATTGCTGACTCCTGATTACAAATCCTGTTGTGCGGCCACCTGCTGATTTTGCTGAAAAAGTTGCATTTAGATCACCGTGCTGTGGCATTTTGGGATATGTGACCATAGTCTTAGCTGTCTCATATTTTATAAAAGAAAATACCAATTTCTGCTTGTCCTGGAAGCAGTGGCCCTCACTGACAACTTTTCCTTTTTATTTACAGTCTGCACTTTAGAAATGAGGTAGAAAGCATGGCGGGAAGTTGCACTTCAGTGTTGGCGCAGTTCTATAACGACAACCTCAAACAATAAGTTGTACTCTGTTTTCGGAAAGTGCTGGTGGTCCCATATCATTGGTTTTATGAAAAGAGATTGTGGGCTGGTGGAAATTTGGATCCGGATGTATTTGATCCAAGGGCCGGACTTTGGACAAGCCTATTCCAGGGCTTTATGAATACTGGAAGACTATGAGGAAATCTCAAATATCCTTCCATGCTTTGCTTTGGGAGCCTTACAAGAACATGTACAGAGCAGGACAGCTGTTTTGTGTGTCATCCAGAACAGGCAGAATTAATGCCTAATGGGCATTTGGGCCTTCATAACTGCATGGTGTCACTTCATTATTACTGATATCTCTGCCACTGTGGCGCTCTTTTCTCTACAGGGCACTTAAGATAATTAGAGTCACTGAAATACCAAATGGGCTTTGGCAGTGCACCTCTGATGGAGGTGCTACCTTGCTGCTAGACAGCCTCGTATGTGATGATGTAAATGTTTCTCTGCACTCCTGGAAAGAGGCAAAAGCAATTTCTGAGCTGATTATAAGCGTTGAATCCACTGTATTCATCTGAGCAAAAAGAGAAAAACAAAAAAAAGAGTGAATGAAGTCCAACACTTGACACTGAATGACGTTTTGTCTGCGTTTGAGTGTTTTGATGGTAAGAAAACTATTGATTTCCCTTAAGTGTTTTAATATATTTTCTGTGGGTGTCAGTCTTATTCAAGGCTACTCATCACCTTCCTATTCCTCTCCTACATTAACTTGTGATGAGGACAAAGATGCTGAGAGAGATGTAAACACTGGATAATATCGGCTTATTATTTAGTAGGAAGACGAAGAGCAACAGGAGAGGCATGAATATACTCTCACTAATGACTCTGGAGCTCCAAGGCCTGCAACACTGTTGCTGTTGAGTGGATGGTGTTTCATCTGCTTTAATTTATCCCCTTCGCTCTCTGGCCTTGGTATGTAATGGAAAAAAAAATGCGTCACATAGCATTTCAAAGCAGAGGAAATATAAGAGTCCTCACTTTCAGGAAGATTTGATTGACTCTGCACTGTTTGGATGAGATCAAAATGACCAGAATTGTAAGTTGCAGAAGCTGATGTACAGCAGTGGTCCCCAACAACCGGGCCACGGACCAGTACCAGTCCATGGATCAATTGCCACGAAGAAAAGATAACATATTTTGTTTAGATTCTCTAAAATTCTCTCATTAAACTAATATAAAAAACATATTTTTAGAATAACGGGAAATTGTCTTGATAGCCATTGCTCTGTTGAAGATGAATAAAACAGATCAAAATACAGCGATGTCCGACTGAATTTTGTGGTTATCAGTCTGCAACAGCCGATTGTGTAAACAGTTCTACAGCGGATCGTTTTAGACCCAGAAGTGGTGAAAACAGTTAAAAAAGAAGTAGCAGACATGCCACTCCACTCAATAGATTAAAAAAAGTAACACATGTAAAATATGTCAAAATTAGTTGATTTTACAATGAAACAAAAACAGCTAAGCTAACTTGGAGCTAAACTAGGCTAGCTGGGACTGTTGGGGCAGTAAAAAGAAAAACAAAAAATAAAAAAATAAATTTGAAGAACACAGTAGGATCAGAATACCCAACTTTCTTTTCATTTCTGATTTTGCTTTCTTTTTAACAATCGCTAAGGTCGGCTGCCAGTTAGCATAGTTTAGCTCAGAGTTAGCTTAGTTGGGGATCCTCCACTCTAATATGCCGCCACTGGCTGATGTTGTGCCAAGGTATGTTCCCCCTGCCAGAACAATGCCTAAGACTGGGGAAGCAAAATCTGGAAGGGGAAGTGTACCTTGGCACAACACCGGCAACGGCGGGGAGTAGCAAAGAGACGGGGATCCCTTTACCACCTACTCGAGCGTTTGTTTCATGTCATCATTCTCTAATTAACATCTCTCTTTTTTGCCACCACTTCCGGGTGTTTTCGTTGCATTGTTTAGACACTCCGCTGTTGTCGCCTAGCCAAGAAAAAAAAAAACAGCTGCTCTTTTTTCCCCAGGAGCTACAGTATCAAGATACTTTTCCTGCCATGGCATCATTAATATTCTAAAAACCTTAATTCTATTGTCATTTAGTCTATGTTTAGTCTCAATTTACTTTATTGTCATGAGTTGCAATGTGCATTCAGTTGAATCGATGGACTATGTACACACGTGGACAAAATTGTTGGTACCCCTCAGTTAAAGAAGGAAAAACCCACAATTCTCACTGAAGTCACTTGAAACTTACAAAAGTAACAATAAATAAATAATAATTGAAAATTAAATAATCAAAATCAGCCATCACTTTTGAATTGCTGATTAACATAATTATATAAAAAAAAAAAAAAAAACTAATGAAACAGGCCTGGACAAAAATGATGGTACCTCTATAAAAGATTGAAAACTATTTGACCAGACTGACATGATTAACTCAGGTGTGTCCTTTAATTGACATCACAGGTGTTACCAAACTCATAATTAGTCAGTCTGCCTATTTAAAGGGAGACAAGTATTCACTCTGCTGTTTGGTGAAAAGGTGTGTACCACACTGAACATGGACAACAGAAAGCCAAGGAGAGAATTGTCCCAGGACATCCGAAAAAAAATGATAGATAAACATCTTAAAGGTAAAGGCTATAAGACCATCTCTAAACAGCTTGAACTTCATGTGACAACAGTGGCTCATATTATTCAGAAGTTCAAGACCCACGGGACAGTAGCCAACCTCTCTGGACGTGGCCGCAAGAGGAAAATTGATGACAAATTGAAGAGACGGATCGTTGGAATTGTATCCAAAGAGCCCAGAACAACCTAAAGGTGAACTCCAAGGCCAAGGTACATCAGTGTCAGATCGCACCATTCGTCGTTGTTTGAGCCAAAGTGGACTTCATGGGAGACGACCAAGGAGGACACCACTGCTGAAAAACAATCATAAAAAAGCCAGACTGGAATTTGCAAAAATGCATGTTGACAAGCCCCAAAGCTTCTGGGAGAATGTCCTTTGGACAGATGAGACCAAGCTGGAGCTTTTTGGTAAGGCACATCAACTCTATGTTCATAGACTCAAAAACCAAGCATTCGAAGAAAAGAACACTGTCCCTACGGTGAAACATGGAGGAGGCTCAGTCATGTTTTGGGGCTGCTTTGCTGCATCTGGCACAGGGTGTCTTGAATGTGTGCAAGGTACAATGAAATATGTGGACTATCAAGGCATTCTGGAGAGAAATGTGCTGCCTTGTGTCAGAAAGCTTGGTCTCAGTCGCAGGTCATGGGTCTTCCAACAGGACAACGATCCAAAACACACAGCCAAAAACACCCAAGAATGGCTGAGAGAAAAGCGTTGGACTATTCTAAAGTGGCCTTCCATGAGCCCAGATCTGAATCCCATTGAACATCTGTGGAAGGAGCTGAAACATGCCATTTGGAGAAGACACCCATCAAACCTGAGATAACTGGAGCAGTTTGCTCATGAGGAGTGGGCCAAAATACCTGTTGACAGCTGCAGAACGCTCATTGACAAATACAGAAATCGCTTCATTGCAGTGATTGCCTCAAGAGGTTGTGCAACAAAATATTAAGTTATGGGTACCATCATTTTTGTCCAGGCCTGTTTCATTAGTTTGTTTTTTTAATAATTATGTTAATCAGCAATTCAAAAGTGATGGCTGATTTTGATTATTTAATTTTCAATAAATTTTTATTTATTGTTACTTTTGTAAGTTTCAAGTGATTTCAGTGAGAATTGTGGGTTTTTCCTTCTTTAACTGAGGGGTACCAACAATTTTGTCCACGTGTGTATATGCCTGTGATACCGTGACGTATTTTTGACAGTTTGTTTTGAGGAGAAATATGAATTCAAGACAAGCAAGTGTCGTATTCAAAACAGACATGTCAAACATAAAACTAAATGTTACATTTATATTTTTCTGAAAAAGTTGTGCACAAAGTAATAATTTGTGCACAACTTTGTCTTTATATGTTTCCTATTGACAGCTATCTTACCCCATACTGTAAAGTTTGGCCTGGGGAGCAAAATGACTAAATTTGAACGATCTTTTATTCTGAAAAATCTTTTAGTTTTGAAAATTGATTGGATTCTCTTGATTACATTACGGAGGCGTGCAACACAAGAAAAGTTGTGTGAAACCTTTCTCTGCAAATGGGATAAGTGCAGGAACAGACAGAAGAACAGGATACAACTTCAAGACAAAAATCAGACTATCAAGGTTTTCAAAAAAGAAAAACACAGACATCTCTATAACTAAGCACTTCGTTTTGGAGAAAAAAATGTAATTACTACAGCCAGACATGAGCAAAAAATACAGTGACTGCAAAATTCCACAATTAACTAAAGACATAAAGATAAAATGTAATATAAAAGAAAGGGAAAAACCCGTAAGGTTGGACAGACAGAAAGACTAACAGACAGCCATGAAAATAAAATAAAAAAAGAGTAATGCAGCCTCAACAGGGCACAGACCAAATAAATGCAGAGTAGTTTTCAGAAAGAGCATTCAATATAAATTCTATAAGACAAATGGATCAAAAGAGCAGACAGATAAACAGATAAATGAACCGATATGATGGTTTTCTATGCATTTTATGAGTTTGAAGGGGTACACACCCCCCCTCTATCAGGACCCCATTGTGGGGCAGGCTAAATCCAGGCAAGATAATTTCCCATTAAATATAACTTTTCTAACATAACACAAGACCGAGTGTATTTCGTGAATGAGTTACCCAATGGACTTAAAAAAAAAAAAAACCTTATTTAACTTGTTGAGGCAGATTCAGAGCATGCTCTTATCAACAAATGTGCCCTGGCAAAAGGCAAAGCCGTTTGAATAAAAAAGGGAAAAAAGTACAGAAGGACAGAGAATTTAAAATCTTCTTTCTTGCAGCTTTTAAACAACTTCAAACCTTTAAATTAATCACTCAAATGTTCACCGATTGTTTCTAAATGTACATTTCCTCTGTAATTCCCACACCAACAAGCTCACCAATTTTCCACATTCTCCATTGACAGAGCTACAGAAATGAAGGCCACATTTTCTTTTTTAACCCTTTTTTTTTCTTCTTTTCAGAAGGTCGGAGTGCTTTCACGTTCAAGTTTCAAGTCTGGGTAAAAATGTGGAGGGTTGTGTCAAGAAGAGCATCCAACACAAAACTAAAGCCAAATAAAATGTGTGATACAAACAGAACTCCAGTGCCTGATTGGTCATGGTCTGGATTGCTCATTTTTAAAAAGGGAGACGTGCAGGGTTGTGGCAGCGACAGAGGATTAAAGCTGATGAGTCACACATTGCAGTTAAGGAAAAGAGTAGCGGAAGAGAGGTTGAGGTTAGAAGCGACCGTTTGTGAGAAACAACATGGTTTCTTGCTAAGGAAGGGGTCTCTCGCATTGCAGAGGAAATCTTTACTTTCCGGATGCTTCTGCAGGTCAGAAGGAGCTGCATTGTGTCTTGATAGGATACAGAGAGAGAAGCCGTGACTCGGGGGAGTAAGTTTATTCAGGGCATGTATGAGAGCTGTTAGACAGTGGTGAGATGTGCTGTAGGTGTGACAGGAGTTCAAGGTGGAGGTGGGACTGCACCAAGGATCAGCTTTGAGCTCCTTCTTGTTTGCTGTGGTGATGGACAGACTGACGGATTACGTTAGACAGGAATCTCAGTGGGTCATAATGTTTGCAGATGATACTGTGATGTGTAGTAAGAGCTGGGAGCAGGTGGACGAACATTCAGAGACGTGAAGGTTTGCTTTGGAAAGGAGAGGAGTGAAGGTCAGCTGTACAAAAACTCTAGTGGATCGGTGAGGTTTCAGGGAGCAGAGGTGGAGAAGGTGGAGGGTTTTAAAGTTCCACTCCAACTATATTTTTTCTTTCGTAAAATCGTTCAGAGTAGTCTTAATTATGATTGTGCAGTATTCAGTCAAAATCAAGAGCTTCTATCGTTTTTTAAGACATATAGGTCCTCAGTTGTGAGAAAAATGCTACAAGAACTTTTTAAAACACAAAAAAGACAATTTCTCATTGGAGTGGGTCTTTTAATACTTAGCTTTAACAGTCTTGGATAGCGTGAAAAGAAATGAAGAGGCGTGGGCAAGCAGATTGGAACGGGTGGAGGAAGGTTTCAAATATGATATGTGACAAAAAAGACTCAGAGAAGGTTGTGGTTCAAATCCCAGCTGGGAGCTTTCTGTTTGGAGTTGGGAACTCTGGCTTCATAGGTTAATTGGTGTTTCTAAATTGTCCATAGACGTTATTGAGAGTGTGGTTGTGTGACCCTTCAACAAACGACCGGTTCAGGGTGTACCCGCAGCTGTTCGATGTCAGAAGGTGGAGAGATTTCATAACTGCCAGTCCTGAGAATTAAAGCTCCTTCCTTTAGATGTTGTACACGAGCCACAGGTTATGCAAATGTCATAAAAATATTTTAATCAGTGCTTACTTTCTGTGTCCAAACATTCAAATGAGTTCTGCTTGGTAAGATGCAGAGATCCTAATTTCAGTAAAAAGGCTGCACACAAACACAGACGTGTGTTGGCTGTAAAAATAACAGCAAAAAAGTCAAATAAAACTCAGGGCTGGACTGAAAATTAAAAACAATACTTTTTCTGCAAAGTCTTTTTGCTGCCCTCGTTAATGTGATGTGACTTCTGTCTATGGTGATCAGAAGGTGAGGGTGTTTGATCACACAAAAAGCCCAAAACAAGCAGCATGATTGAATGTAATAACTACCATTTACACTGAAACATCACTAAAGACCACCACACATTTAATAACTGCTTTATGTTCTTCAAAAACAGCTGTTTCAAAGAGTTACAGTACGTCAAAGAGTGTGTGTTACTCAGGCGTCGCCGGCGACATCTCCACTGTTAAAAGGTTAAGAAAAAAAAACATCTTCTGAGATAAAAATGAAAGATACATAAAGAAAAAAAATTCACTTCCATTCATATTCAGTTATAAGCACGGCTCTCTTCAATGCAAACCCATTTTTTGTTCTTTTTTCATTCCTATAATTACAGTGTGTTGGCACCCTGGCTACAAAAGGTCCGTGGCATACACCTTTTACCTTAAAAGCATGGCTTTTAGACAATATTGATGTCTATTAAAGCTAATTGCCCTCTGCTTTTACCTCTTTCCTCACCATGGCTACATAACTAAAGCATCTTGGTCTCACAGAATTATCTAAACCAACACTACAGGGGGGTGGGAATGAATGAGAGGAGATTTCCAATTGCACAAAAAAAACCCAAACCAATCCATCAATAAATGCTTTTTATGCATCAATTTTGTGCGAACAGACACTAAACATTTTAGGAACTGTTTTTACTATACTTGATAAAAAAACATCCAATTTGTGGTACTGTAACGCAATCACATGTGGTTTTTGTTTAGAAATCTTTACATTTACATTTATTGAGCTTTTCCTGAAATGTCTTATTACAATAAAAGCAAAAAAAAAAAAAAAAGATGATCAAAATGAAAAGCTTTAATTTATATTAGCATTGCACTTTACTGCGAGACAGAGCATCTTTCCTCTAAACTTAAATCCTGCATTTAATATCAGTGGAGTTTTGGCTAATAATAATATTTTTTCGTAGTTTTTTTTTCTACAAGCAGCCTCTCAGAGCTCACAGGCTGTTTCAGGTTGCATTAACCAGTAAAATGGTCTGTTTACTTTTACACAAAGGAGCAGCGCTGCAACACCAAACACTAAAGTGCATAAAACCTAAAGGCCATGTGAGTGGTCTTTAAACCTGGTTCTGGTTTAAAGACCAACTGCTTCTTTCTCCAGCTGTCATCAACCTACTTCCTGCTGATTGGTTAGATCAGGTGATTCAACGTTTGGATATCTTTTGGGTTCAATGTGCGCTCGAGTCATGCATGTTTAGAAATCACATGACATACACTATACTCACAGTTAGGGATATTGTGAAAAGCTCAGTGGATGTCGTACACACAGTGTTTGGTTCACTTCATTGATTTCAGGCAGTTGTATTGGGCACTAAGGGTGTGTATTAGGAAAAGTCTGGCGATACGACATGTATCACGATAAGTGTGTCATGATACGATGCATATCCTGATATATCCAAAGACAGTCTCAGAAAACCAGACAGTCCAAAAAAATATTACAGTATTTTTTACAGAGCTTTCATATTAGTTAAAATTATAACAACATATTCTTTTTAATGATCAGAGCATTAAGCACTGCAAGTGTATCTCATGTACAAGCTGCTTTTATCTAAGCAAATTCATAATGCTTTTCTTTCGGTAAATTAAGAAATATTTGTTCTTAAAGAGGACAGTCAACACTGTTTGATTTCCACAAAAACATATTTTTCAGCAAAAAAAAAAACCCCAACAGAATAATTGTTCCTGAACCACAAAGGTTGAGACATCTTTTTGCAAATGCCACACAGCTGTAGGCCCATTTATCAGATGTGAGGGTACTTGGGTTTCCTAGTGCCCTCAGTCGATGCTTCCATGTAGCAATGAGACTAAAAACCATTCGCAACCTTCGCCACTACTTTGACTTGAAAATAAGTTGACCCCACCACGACACCATAGTGAATGTTTGCAGTAGGCCCAAGACCACGTGACCTGGACAGTAGCAACGGTTTACAGTCCTGTTCACTGATGAGTGTCGGGTCACCTTGCACAGAAATGATGGTCGTCAGTGTTGCCTGGAGAAGGTGAGGTGAGCAATGCGCCGAGATCGACATGGTCCTCAGGGTTCACTTTGGTGGAGGAGGTGAAACAGGCATCACCAGTCACAGCAAAACCAATTTGGTTTTTTGTACATGGCCCAGTCAGTCCAGGTTCTTACATCATAGAACCCATCATCATCAAGTTCTACCAAGACACCACAACTTTCTGTTCATGGATGATAATGCTCCACCATACTGTGCCAGAATCGTCACAGCTGGACTTCAGGAAGTGGGAAAGCCTCATAGTATGGCCAGCAATGACCCCCTCACCTGAACTCGGTAGAGCTGGGCAGCTCATTCCCTGACTGTTTTCCAGATCTCCAAGCCCTGCCAGCTGCTGATCTGCTCAGTCTGATGTCTCCACATTTTGATTTAATGAAAACACCTAGTCCAGGTAATCAGCAGCAAGCAGTGATGGGAGAGCTGCAAAGCAGGCAGGGTGGTAGATTGGACCAGGAATGAGCAGCCCTGACATAGAGCATGTCTGGGACCAGCTGAAGCAGAGACTGGAGGATCGTACCTCAAACAAAAGTGACCTGGCAGAACTACATATACTGTGTAGCACTTGTGGAAGAGTTGAATGCCTCAGAACGACATCATGAGGCTAGCGAAGAGCATAGACATCGCTGTCAAGCCGTTAGTGCAGCAAATGTTGGAAATAGGTGCTCATGACGTGGCAATTTTTACTATTTGGGGATAACTTTATTATTGGCTTCATTTTGGGGGTAATAAATATCAAACTAATGAAAATTGTGTTTCTTCTCATTTCTTATCAATAATATCAAAGAAAACTTTTCTGCATTTCATTAAAATTGTACTATGGGGTCTGGGTGGATGGGGGGAGGAGCTGGGGAAGGGAACAGTGGTTGTTTTTTCATTGTTTGTATTTGGTCTAAACAACTAAGTTCTAAATGGTTTTTATTATTTTCATTATTTATTACCCATTATTATTAATTGAATTATTTATTTATTATTATTATTATTAAAAAAAAAAAAAGTAAAACGGTTTGGGTTTCAACTGAAGGAAAGGCGCTGCATTGGGGCAAAAACATACAAAAAACATACAAAAGCCAGCTCTGGTTTTTAATCGGGAGAATTTTTGTCGTTTTTTTATTTGTCATAACTGTTGTCGGTTTTAAATGATCTGAGCCCACAGTGGGTGTGTCAGTCATTAACCGAGGCTGCACATCTGCAAGTCAAAAGGCAAACTACTATGAAATTTATGACTAAAGTCTTAATGTGATCATGCTGCCGTGGCTGTTCCCCAAAAAGCCCTGCACGCACCATGCCGGGGTGGTGGGGGGTGGCATGAGAGGCAAGAAGGGTGGCGGTGGTGGAGGGATTCCAACAAGACTTATCAGAGCACAACTCTGCTTCACTCCGGCAGCATCACACCTCAGACGTAGATAAGATGCTTTGTCACACAGCATTGCAGGGGGCTTTCCTCCTCCCGTTACCCTCTCTCCTGGCTTAGCGGTGGTAATAGCTGGGAGTGCAGCTAAGTGAAATCTGTGCGACTGACTGGTCTCTTCTCACACACGTTGATGCACACACAAAGTTTGACTCATCAAAGGCCTGAGAGCATGAAAGCTCAGCAGACAGAACACACACCACTAAACTCCTGACAGGAGAACAGCTTTCTTCTATGCAAATGCCCTGCAGGGAGAGTTCATGACACGGCAGCTCAGAAGTGTGAACGGAAATTTTCGAGCCAGGTGCCCACTGTTATTGGAATGTGTCAAATCCTCAGACATCTATCGAGCGCTATCAAAGATCTTCATGCCTGAGAGCAAAAGCTGTTCTTTTTTTCCCCTTTTTTTGGTCCAAGTTTGCTGGATTCTTTTATTCCTTGGAGTGTCAGAAGATTGTAGCTGTTGTGCTCTGATGGAGGGGACATTTTGACCTTCATACTGAGGTCGCACAGTGAGGCCGAACAGTGGGGTTAAACTGGGCAAGCTCCAGGATTTGAATGTGTTTGAGTCTGAATGGGACGCAGAATACTGGCAAAAAAGGTGCTTGTGTGTTGTGTCAAAATAACAAATGAAGGTATTAAAAAAGTGTACTGACACACAGAAACAAATACATACATGGCTCTTATCTGAATACTGCAGCTACACTCAAAGAATAATAGCTTTCTGAGAAAATTAACTATGTGAATGTCAAAAAAGAAAAGAAATTGCCACTTCAACAGCTCCTCTCAAGTGACAAGCCTTGCTTTTTAGAAGTTCACAGAAACAAGTGCAAAAATTACATGTATTTAATTTATTTTAACGTGTCAACTTTAAAAATATGTTTTATGACTGTTAGCAAAGGATAACCCATTAGAAGCAATCAACAGTTGCTCACCGTCAGACCACCTCATGGCATCATCCAGTTCAGATGGCAGTCCTTTCCAGAGGATGCTGTCTTTCGGGTAGCCCAGGTCCATGCGTCTCAGGTGGTCGTCGTAGCGCCAAAAGCGGTTGTCCTTAAAGAAGTATGTTTTTTCGTTGTGTAGCCAAACAAAGGCAGCATCCACAGCCTCCACAGGAAGACCAAAGTCACTGATTGGACGGGGATAACCTTCCTCCACAATATTGTCTTTAAAGACCCAGTACTTCATACCTAGCAATGGGCAAAGACAAGTTTTCATGTTACATTTTTATTTTGTTCATGGCTAATAAGGTGAAATTAGCATAATCCAGGTTTTTACTACCGGGTGCCACTTATGTGTGATTGGAGCGAGGCCAGGTGGACCTCCAAACTTATTTAACCAGGATGGATGGATTATTATATCTGCAATCTTCATTTTTTCTAATATTAAGAGTCAGGACTAGAAGTTTTTTTTCCCCATCACACTCTATAAAGTACCCCACCATTTGTCCACACCCAGGAGAAACCCCACTATAGCAGTTTCCCAAGCATTCAACAGATGACAGGCCTCAGAGTGATCCTAAAAACGGCACACAGTGAACAGAAAATTGAGAGTACACTTTTCTGGACAGGTCCTGACTGTTGACCCCTCCCAAAACACAACACTTCAGCTGCAGGAAGGAGTGCCATTAATCTACCAAATTCAAGATGGGCCTTGTTAAAATTTTGAAGGGAAGACGAGGGTTGTGTCCGAATTTCTCCAGTACTCACTACTTAGTGCACTCTTTTGTGCGTTCGCCATTAGAACTGTCTGAATCTACAATTCCAAAATCCGGGGCTCTAGAAATTTCCCAGGAAGGCCTGTGAAAAACCAGCGTACGTCGACAACCCACTAGATTGGCAAAAGTAGACCACAATGAATTGCATTTGGACGATTTTTCATGTGAAAAAAAAATTGCTTAAAGCTAAGCTTAAAAAGTCTTTGTAAAATGTTCATGTTTATGAGGTTTTTACATTGGGAAACTGGTGACAAAATATTTGTTGTTTAAAGAAAAAACATGAAGTAGTATACATGGTGCCCAAATTGCTTTTAAAATGCAAGGCACTAGATAGATGCGGTTTTTTAGTGGTTAGGAAGTATGGAGGGAATTTGGACATGATGTGACTTAAACAAAGGAACAAACGCTATGCTGCTTTACCTTTGAAAAACACTATTTTGTGGTCTCCGGGCCTCTCGTAGACGGCATCCACGCTGTCAAGGTTGGTTGGGAGTCCTCTCCAGAAGCGATGGATCTGAGCGGGACGCAGGGACACCAGGTGCTTTTCTCTTGTTAGTCGCCAGAAATACTTTCCTACGAGCAGCAGAACAAACCCTGTTCTAAAAAGTTTGCCACTCTGCAAACTGAACATCATAAGCAAAAGAGCATGCTCTTGAAATATCTGTGGCTATCGTGTCTGATCTGTATTATTACAGAAATGTCAGAGGAGTAGTTCTGCGGTTTCAAATCCAGGGCAGGAACACACAACTCAAAACACAATTCTCATCTTCATTCCTTCTTCAGAAAAGCCCAAGGGCTACAATGTGATCCATCGTCGTGGAAAGTCCATGAGCTGCATAAAACATTCAAAAAGGCTCAAACTGGTCCATCTGTGGAGATGTCAACATACACACTGAAAGTATGCGCCTGATCCTTACTACTAGTATGAGTGGAAAGCTCTGGGTCACTCTTTCAGGGGGTGAGCACAAAAGCCTGATGTAAATGCCTCATAAAGGTATGTCCCCTCCCTCATTATCCTCCACTATCCATATCTATGCAGTATTTATATAGATCAATCCATCTAGTTTATTCCTTTGCTCATTCAGCTTGGTCCTTGTTATTTTTCCCACAATACACCACAGCTTTGCCTTTGTGCTTTTTCCCTTTCTGTAACTGTACCTTTGAAAAAGAAGGCCTCCCCTCGTATCTGGGCCACAGCATCAAAGTGACTGGTGCACCTGTCTGGAACGTCTCCTGTCAGCCTGAGAGACATCAAACAAATCTAATAAACTGAGAGTAAGTGAGAAAAAAAGTGGACATCTACCATCACGATGTTGCTCCAGCTTTCAAAGACCCCCTCCAATGAAAATCATATTTTGGGTGTTTTTAACATGATCTTTTAATATTTTTCTGATGGAGGACATGTATGAAGAAAGTTAAAGCAGAAAACTACATGTCTGAGTTTTTCTTTATTGTGAATCTGAAGTGGATGAAAAAAACTAAAAAGCTTGTAGCTGTGGCGTAGATATTACTACGGTAAGCCGCAAGCCCCCTGCTCCTCTCCTTTCTGATGCATCCACTTGCAGACATGGAATCTGGCTCAAAACTATACGCCTGGGTAGCTCAAACATTGTTCATTTCTGTTTCACCTGTGATGTTATGTTCAAGAGGGCTGTAAGCTAGCGCGAGAGCATGTCAACAGATGGATCGTGGGAAGTGTGGGTGGGCTATTACACCACAAACAGTCCCTCCAAACTCAGGTGAACTTCAGTCCTAGAAACAACAGATTTAAAAAAATAATTGGCTAAAAGCAGCATCATCATGAATAAAAGACCACTGGGAACGCCTTTACAATCGATCAAAAGATGATCAAAGTGTGACTTTAACCCTTAAATAAGCTGTTTGATGCAACTGATTTGTAAATTTGAACCCAAATCATACAAATGTGCATGAATTAGGAATGGCATGCTAATAATAATAAAAGAAAGTCACAGTGAGATCTTCATCTCTGTGGTTTTTAAGTGATTTAGGAACCTAACGTGGCCTGCCTGCCAATAATGAAGCTATTAGCCCCCAGAGGCTGAGAGTGGGAGCCCGCCAGGCCTTATATCACCAACAAGGGTGTCCATTCAGGGCTCAATTAAAACTGAATCGATGCTTGGTGCTCAGGTTTTCAGAACTAATCTAGCCTTCTGCCATGTCATCATTTAAAAAGGTTTGTGCAAAGTTGGTAATTAAGCCAAAGATGGTCTGAACATCTAGAGCAGGGGTGTAAAGCTCAAGGGCCGGCCTCCTGCTGGTTTTCCAGAAATCCTTCAGAATTTGCTGCTCATTACATGGATCAGATGTGCTCAGCCAATAAGGAGCTTCAATGGCAGGTTGGTTGGAAAGCATGCAGGATACTGGCCCTCGAGGCATGGAGTGTGACGCTCCTGGTCTAGAGTGAAGCTGGTTAACTTCTTGACTAACTGCCTGTTTCACACCTTCTCAACATTCCGGTTTGGATTTGTCAGACTAACTGCTAATGCGCTGTCCCTGAGACCGCAAAGCATCACAGACTTTCCTAAGAAAACATTTTTGGACATTTTTGTTAATGGACCTCTTGAGGGTTTGCTTTGAGGTAAAAGCAGAGCAGTTTCAGTCTACACTGGGTTAAAAAATGAAAAAGAATGGACAACTCTGTCTAATTATACTTGAAAATCTACAAAAAGTAGAGGCTGATATCTGCCCAGCCTTCTTTAGGGAATTACTTAATTAGATGGGCAGACTCCCAAACTCACTCTCGGCTAATTTTGCTGCTCTTGTATCAGAGGACTTTAAATCTACCTTAGAAAGGACAAAGAGGAAAGAAAGACTAAATAAAATAAAGAAAACAATCAAAAGAAATAAT
Source organism: Oryzias celebensis (assembly GCA_014656515.1). Taxonomy (NCBI): domain Eukaryota; kingdom Metazoa; phylum Chordata; class Actinopteri; order Beloniformes; family Adrianichthyidae; genus Oryzias; species Oryzias celebensis. The sequence goes on from BNCR01000012.1 coordinate 16,180,776, forward strand.
ACTGGTTATTGAAAGGGATACATTTTTTTTAAATGATTAATGTCAAGGAGGACCCAAAGGACCCAAGATGCAGGAGACCAGGCTGAGGATGGGAGCTTGAGGCGTGCTGAAGTACATTCTACGTCACTGCTACAAGCTTTTTTCAAAAAGGCATTTTTTTCGTCTGTTCTGACTCACAATGATTTGAGTAAAGAAATACTCAGTTTTCATCTTAACTTTCTTTATATATGTTCTTCATCATGAGAAAAAATGCTTTGTATTTGTATTGTTTAAGGCTAACGTGTGTAACTCAATTCATTGCTTTACAACATGAATGGAAATTGAAATGGTAAAAGATCAACTCCACAAAGTTTTACTTTTTTCACTTGTCACAATTAAAAAAAAAAATCGACTTTACAGTTTTCATACATGGGAGGATTTAAGCTCATATCTTTTCCTTTGAAAAATGACATCTGCACCACCTGAGCCTCAGCTGCAACACAGCTGATTGGCCTTTTTTCCTCTCTTGTTTTGATTTTGCTAAATTTGACATGCAGTTTTGCACAAACAAAGCAGCTGCAGTTTTCCTGAACTAGTTGCACGCACAGAACAACCACCATGCGGTGACTTTTATTAACATTCGTCCCTCATCCAAACCTCAGTGTTATGCTGATGAGGGTTTACTGAGTGAATGCTGCAACTTTGGGGAACATTTGCTGCACCCAACAAGTCTGGTGATGCAACATCCCAGCGTTCAATTCAAGAACAGAGGGATTGGTGACAGGGTTGAGGTGGATTTCGAGATTCCGAGCTGTCCAGAAGATATGCATTTACTTACAGAAGAGTGGATTTGTTTTCGGGAAGGTCCAGAAGGACAGGAGGCTCAGCTGTCTGCGAGGGGTTGCCCGGCTGGTTTGTGTGGGACACTGTGTCTCTGACTCCTGCAGGACCAAAATCAACAATCGGTTAACAAAGCCAACTTGTTACACAACATTGTTGGCGCCTCTTGTTGTTTTCTTTTCCTTATTTCACATCTGAGTCACACATTTCAATCCACCGCACCTCAGTGGGATCCCGATTTATTCTCGTCACAATCCCTCATCATTTAAGCCTGCAGAACACACTCCTTCTGTTCATCACTCACTTTGACGTTTCTCACGTTGCAACTTCCTGTGTGAAGGCGAGGCGCGATAAGGTCACCTGCCGTAACGAGGTCCTATTAACTCCATCCATGTTTTCATTAAATCAATATCCATGCTCTATAGAGCTTATCAACTGCTGCTTCCTGCAAGAGGAGGCCTCTGTACCTTCAGTCTGCTGAGCTGTCACCAATAAACAGCTTTTTCCACCAGCAAGGTGGGAGACTTTTTAATGACAGCCAGAGATCATGAGTCAGGGTGAGGGCATGTCCGGAAACAGTGTTACTTTTAATGAGAGAAGTTTCTGGATTGAAATTTAGTGTAAGGTCAGAAAAGATTTGTGAATCCCTAAACGCATTTTTTGGTGAACATCGAGAATTTCTGGCAGCCAGTTACTCCTCTCACGCTACGTTAACACCGCCCTCAGCAAAGTATGCTCAAGCGTCACTTTCAATGAAAAGCCTATGTAAACACATGTAAATGCATGTTTTCGGGCTTCCATGTTCAAAACTCTCGCTATGCAAGTTTCTGGGACCATTTATGGAGTCTACATACAAAATGCACATCCATGGAAATGATAGTTGATAGTTAAACCAGGATGAACTTTGAACAATCAGGAACTTAGATTTGGTAGTACTGTATGGATAGTGTCCCTTTTAATTCTCGGAAGTGCCAACCGTTTGAAAATTGATCATGAAGGAGATATCACGTGTTTTGTCTTTTGATTAAATTTGGAGTTTAAATGCAGTTTTGTTTTTTACTGTAGCTTTCAAATAAAAAAAAAATCCTTTGTACCATAGAGCTGCCAGACTCTGACTTTGTCCTCGTAGGGCAGGTCATATTTCAGAGGGTCTCCCACTGGACCCTGGTAATACGGTCTCATGATGGACTCCATGGCGGAAGTGTGTACAAGGCCAATGGCGTGACCAAACTCGTGGACTGCCACTGCGAATAGATCCATCCCGTGAGAGTCTGGAGGAGACACAACAAAATGCAAACAAAAAGGGTGTTAGAGGGTTGACCAGCATCTGCTTCTGTCAGCTGTGGGTGGGAGATGTGATATGGAGACAGTGCAGCGGTGGAATGGATTGTTACAGTAGACTTTGTAAAAGACTACATGTGCAAATATTGGTATTCATTACTGAAAAATAACCTTTAGTGTGTCAGATACCAAAAGTAACAACAACTGACTTGTAGTTTTAGACTTTCACTTTCATGAGAATCATTTCGTTTTTCCAAAAACAAAGTGAAGTTAACATTAGAATTCCAATGGCATCACAAAAGTTTTTTTTCTTTATCGCTTTCCTAAGTGTTTGTTGAGCAAGTGATAACTAAAAAAAGAGAAGTAAATTGAGTTTTTAATGTGGTTTGAAACTAGATTAAAAATCAGAAAAGTAAACATGACAAATTCACATGTAATTTCCCGAGGGATCAATAAAGTATCAATAAATTATCAATAAAGTATCCATTCATCCATTCAATTATTTCGGGTTACCTCAATATGCTTCCCAGTTGAGAATCACTCCCAAATGGGATTCTCATGTGGATCAATCAAAATGATAATTTACCAAAATCAAAAAAAAAAAAAAAAAGAAAAAGTCCAACTTTGGCAGTGTTGCTCTGAGTACAGTCATCCAATGATTTTCCTGACACAATAAATGCATGCAGACTCTGAGCAATTTCTGCAGTCTGAAATCAGGGTACTGACAGTGAATGCGGCTTACCGTAGTAGCTTCTATCTCACACCTTCCAGTTTTTCATACGATATTTCTTCATCTGCTCCTGATTCACAACGATTTGAATAAAGAAATCTTCAGAAAAATTTAATTTTCAACCAAATCTTCCTCAAATGTCCATCATCAGAAGATTGCCACAAAAATATGTTTAAAACACCAAAAGCACAATTATGATCGAAGTGGGTCTTTCATGGTAAGACTTTTTAACTGTTCTCAAGATCAGAGGGGGTTTTAACCAGTTTAAGAAGGAGAGAAAAAGCAAAACAGAAGAACTTAGTGTTTTTGCCAGTTAATTGGAACCCATCTGCAAACTCACAATTATCATTGAAATAAGTTGAAAGTCAACAGCATCTTCTAAAATTTTGAGGTTTTAGTCGACTGACTAAACTGGTCAGAAAAGTCTCCAAATGGTGGAAATGATGTTATTAACAAAGCCGATTTGACATAAATGTGAATAGCCATTCATCAGAACAACATCCCATTAAACAACGAAATATGCCAGGAGAATTGAATGGGTGGAGTTGAGAGCCAAAGCTGCACCCCGGTGATCCGCCGCCTCTCAGATGGCAGTGCATCATGAACCGTCAATATCTGATACACCCACAATGGAAGGAGCCTCCTTTGAGAAATCTTTTTAAAGCTCTGTGCCGTGGAGCCACATTCAGCAATGCCAATGAAAACTTGACAGTGCAAAAAAAAAAAAAAGACGTCTTTTTATCCTCATCCACAGATGACAGTGAACTCTGTGGGCTCAGAAGGATCTGGGCCGGGAGCCATCACACTGTGGAAATATGGATTGTGGTCAGAGAAATAAGTAATCTTAGACCTTAGAAGAAATGGACTTTGTATGGGATGGCGACCTTTCCAGGGAATACCCTGCTGTAGTTTTTAGACTTTGGAAACATATCTCACTGATTTATGAAGGAAAGAAAATGTGCAATTTCAAATAAAAACAACTTTGTTTTGCAAAATTAGAGCTGTGATTTGAACTGAAGCGCGTTGAGGTCCTTTTGAGGCTAAAAACTAAGTCATGTATGCTTGGTTTTAGTGTAAGCTGTTCTTTTAATGTGACAAGTGTCCTCTAATTCCATATGTCTTCGACAGCATCCTTTAAGGTATATTTCTCTGGTGAAATCCACAACAATTTACATTAAAAAATACATAAGCTGTTATTTACCCTCTTCATGTATGTTTTCAATCATTTGGAGACAGCTTACAGAGCTTTGGGTGCCATTGGGAATGTGGTGTTGTGCGATAACCAAGGTAATACTGCCTGAGTACCGGAGCTGCCAGTCAAAATCTGAGCGTGGAAAGACTTCGAAAGAAGCTTCAGGCCATCCAAATAACTTCCTTTCATGCTCAGGCAACAAGAAAGAAGGAGCTTGAAAACTTGCTGTGTGCCTCTGGAGTAAGACAAAAGCCTTGAGCTTAGAGGCTCAGATTTGCGAATAAATGGGGGAGCGAGCATGTCGCGTTGAGCTGGCTTTGTGTTCTTTGGTGGCTTGGCTGGAATCAGTCAACTTCGGGTTGGACTTAGTTTGGGGAATGCTCTCACACTTGCAGGATTCACCTGGGGTATCAGGGAGACAAAGGCCAACTCTAATCTAACCGAGCACATGGTGCAGGTGAACAAAGGAAGGATGGAAGGAAGGAACCGCAGCTCAGCGCAGAGGATCCACCATGTCATCGCATTTACAGTCCACACAGCTGACAAAGAACTGCAACGCCTGTGGACAGAGAACTAAAGCCTGAACATGAGGTGAGAGATGAAGAGCAGCTTACATTTAAAGAGGTTAATCTGTGTTTTTTAAGAAACGCCAGTGACCAACAAGGTGTAGCTCTTCACTAAACCAAAAGTTTCATTGCAAACTGCTGAAAACGGACTGCGTGGACTTCTAAACCTTACTTTATTCGCTGCGTACCAAATGTTTTCCATTGCAGAAACGACCAAATGCAAATACTGATGACACTGTGGCAACAATCAAGTTTTAAAAACTTGACTGGAATAACTTCTATTGGGACCAAATGGGCTCAGAATGCCAGACCTGCTCTGGCTCCACACAGAAATCCTTCAAAACGGTGGTGCCCAACAACTGGGCCATGGAGTGGTAACGATCCATGAGACATTTGGTACAGGGCCACAGAAAAAAAAAACAACCTTTTTTTTAACCTAGGTTTTATTTATAAACTGATCTTGAAAGAAGTTTTATTTTGGAAAACTATTGGATTCTCTACATTCGACTCAGTCTTAACGCATATCAAGTCACTTGGCCACGTGTCAAAGATATACCCACTATTTTATTAAAGCGGCTGCGCCAACCGCGAAATTGAAACCCCAAACTTAACAAAAAACAAACGTATTTGGAAAGTTTCTTTTGACAGAATATAAATGAGGAAACAGAAGAAGAGCTTTTGACTTCAAAGAATAAAAAGCCGCATTCAACAGACAAAAACCAGAATTTTTTACTACAAATTATGGATTTATTGTGGCAGTTGCTCCACAGACCATAATGGTGCATAAATTCAGCAATCAGCTATCTAAGGATGCTGCTAAAAAAGTTGCTCAAGAGGTTGATTCATGTTTATGATTATATTTAGGTGGTGACATTTTGTTTTGTTTTTTCATCTGCTGCTGGACGAGGCTGATGTTGGCATGCATTTTTCATTAACGCGGTAAAGGAAAATCTATATCACATTTTAGTGATTCATACACGCAATTTAGTGAACAAATAAAGTTTAAAGCAGCTGCCGATATTTTACAGTGGATGAAGAAAAGCTTTAACCTCATAAGTTAAGAAAAACTGGAAGCAAAAAAAATCTGATGCTCACGTCAGCCTTGTACAGGCTGGTCTGTGAAAATAGTGGGATATGGCGGGTTAAGAAAATGGATGGACGGAAGTTCTTGATTTGTACTCCACTCGCTGATCGAGTCACTGAGCACGTGACATGCCCAACGTCGAGTCCCTGATTGAGTGACCTCGCCAAAGTTCAAGTTTTTGAACTCTGAATGCAGAGCTGCTGCCGGACTGACGCGCTACGCCCAATGCTCAAATCACGTCTGTACATTAACTTAACATTAAAACTGGCCCGGCGAATCATGTTTGGTTTGAATGTAGCTTAAGAAAATGGACAACCCAGAAAGAACTAGAACAAGGCCGTTTACGACTGAAGATTTATTACTGGATTTGGATGGCTGGCGTAGAATCTCTTATTCTCCTAAAGGGGGCAGTGGAGAAAGCTGTGCACATAGAGGAAGCGTCTGTAATCCCAGCAGGAAGTAGGAAGTTTGTAATACTTGTAGTTCAAATTGGCTATTTTGAAGTCAAACCAGGAAGAGCAGCACTGGTGCAAAGAGCCGTAGAGTGGGAACTCTTGAAGACACTGACTGGCTCAGAATTCAATAATCAGTATTCATCAACAGGAGCTTAGTGAAGGACGTAAACTTGGTCGGCAATGAGGAGACTCACGAGAACATGATCGCAGACAGAAGTTTAAGGCAAAGAAGATGAGGCAGAAACGTGTTTGGACCGTAGCGGTCAGAACCATGAACTTGAAAGAACTTGTAGAATGCTGCAACAAATAAACAAACTACTACCAGCTGGCAACAACAGACAGAATGAGAGGAGTATATATGCAGTGGGACACAGACTGTATGAATGAGCTTCATAATGGCAGGTCAACATGACATTTTGGGCTAAATTAAGAAGTTTTAAAGCCAAACCTTTTGTTTTTGGTTTTGACCTAGCCCCTGTGCAATGTTCTTTACCAATTTTTACCAAATCTGATGACTTGGTGAAATAAAAAAATGTATAACTGTGCTTTGAAGTAACTCTTCTATCTATGGAGGAAGAAATCTGCCTTTCTTCACATAAACAAACCAACAACAATAATGTTTTCTTCCACATTAAAATGGCATTTTCCTCTGCAATTTCATTTTCTACTCCACCACAATCTTTAAAAACACAGAGGGACAGATAATGACAAGGTAAGGGGAAAATAACCTTAACAGTTTCCTAGCAACACATTTCACACACGGTTTCATAGACTTTTGAAAAAATAAAACTAAAAACCCAAAAAATTCTCTACAATATCTGCTACTTTCTATTGAAGTAAAACCAATAACTTACACAACTGGTCAAAAGTTTCAGATCATGATGATGCCTTTGTTTTTTTTTTTAAACATATTCTGAATAACGCCTTACTGCATTCTAAAAAATTGGATAGCTTAAAATAAAACGTAGTTTGTTTAATTTCTGCAATGAAATTATAGGCCAATTTACACTTAAACTTTTGAACCAATTTAACTAACTAGCTGCTTATGATAAATCCTGCTTTCTTTCTGCAAAAGAAATATTGTTTCCAAGTGCAGAAGTTATAACTGTGTGGCATTTGAGGGTTACTTGTCTGTCCAGTTCATTCCAATCCAGCTCAATGGGGTTCAGGTGGGGAGACTGTGATAGTTCCTTTTTGTTCTCAGGTTTACCATCTTGTTCTTTGTCCCCAGGTAGACTTGTAATAAACTTTTGAACAACATACTAGGAGGAAAGGGTGCTGCACAATGCTATGGTGGCTGTGAGTTTGCAACTCACCAACCTTATGCTATGTTCATACCGCCCATAGCGACGCACATTCTAGCAACAAATGAAAAGTCAATGTAGACGTGTAGCTATGCAAGTTTCTCAGAGTGTTTTCAGGCTCTACGTGCAAAACATGCATGCATTGAATGATCCTTGAAAGTTAAACCAGGTTGAACTTTGACCAATCAGAGACTTGGATTTGGTAGTGCTGTAAAAATGGCGTCCCTTTTTTTAATTCGTGGATGTGTAAACAGTTTAAAAATTAATCATAGAAGAGAAATCTAAAATAGTTTTTACCCCGATTAAATTATATGACATCAGATCTTTCATATATTGGAATTGAACTGTGAAAGACAAAGTGTGAAGCAAGATTCATGAGATTTGCACATCTTCTGTTTCTCACCGCAAGTAACAGTATCCAGTGACACCTTGACTTTTTATTTTATTTTTCTGTAGGAAAGACCAGCATTTGTCAATGTTGCCATGGTTTTTATTTTTTCTCACTTCCCTTGATAAATGTCTTTTCTTGGCATTTTTGAAGCAACACACTGCATTTAGCCATACAGTTCTGTTCAACTGAAGCTCCTGAGGGTTTGGTACCACAGTGAGTTCCAGTACTGCTTTTATACAGACTGTAAGTAATCAAGAAAAGAAAAAGAAATCATTTTTTTAAGACTTGATCAACTACTTTAAAGGATTAATTATCCCATGTTCCATAGCAGGGGGCTTTGCGTTATTCTTAAAATTCTCTCTCTATCTATATATCTATATCTTTATTTACTTCTGAAAGTTCACAACTTAACTTTGTACTATGTACAGAGGTATGATTATCCTTATGGGTGTAAGAGGTCCTAGGCTCAAATCCAAGGCCCCAATTCATGTTACACCCCTGCCTAGGGGCTTGTAAAAAGAATCTAACATCAAGGCAAATAAATAAATAAAAATAAAAATCCAAAACACCCCAACAACAACTCTTGGATATCCAACAAAGTAATGCTCAGTTGCAGCCTGCCGGCTGTGAGTTGTACCAACAGATGATGTGCAGTATTTTAATGCTGAGCTAGAGATCCTCGTACAATCAGGTGCTCTGGATAACTCGGGCACCGATTTGCAAAGAATCATAAAAGAAAACAGAAAACCTCCCACTCCAGCAGAAAACATGAAAGCCGAGATAGGAAAACTCCTAAAGTACATAAATAAATAAATAACAGCCTCAGCTGCAACAAAGGCTACCTTGGTAACCTTGGTTTTTCCAAAAGTTCTAAATTTGATAAAACATAAATGGAGGTTTGACTAAAGTTAGAATGTAAAAAAATGCATTCAAATAAGCAATGTTCTCGCGAGGGGATGTGTTGTTCAGCTGAATTGACTGATCGATTTTTTAAAGTAGCTTTTCACATTCAAGCAACTGAGCAAAAATGGGGTTTACAAGATAAGCCTGTCTGTTCCAGTGACAGCACTTCTCTTCTGAAAGTGTTCTTTATTTATTTTAATTTCTGTTTCCAGAGCAACAGCATAATGCTATTCACAAGGGAGTCTGTTTAAAACAACTGATTGACAAAAAAATTTTTTAACAACAGCATGTAAAATAGAGATACTAAGAAGATTTCCATTCAGGAAGATACAAATGCACAGCCAAGAAAAATCCTTTTACAAAACTGGAATCAAATGGTTTTTATGCTCCTTTTGATCCCAACCATAATATTTGTAACAATATCTTATCTTTTTTTTTATTTAAAAGGAACAAAAAAATGTTAAAAGGTTTAAAGGTTCTGCAAAATTTAGCACCAGCAGTGATGCAGTAAGAAGGCCAAAAAATCTGGAGCATCTCCGAGAACCGCTGAAGAGAATCCACCTTTAACATGAACTCACTTTAGTTCGTCGTCATTTAACAAAACTTAGACAAACGTGGTGAATAACTAAATCCCTTTAAGAATACATGTAAAAAGATAAACCCCTGATCCCTAATTTACAAATCTGCAATGTAGGCAAAAACATATAGAGATCTGCAAGCCTTCATAACTACAGTACAACCAAAAATGTGCCAGGAAGGTGCCAACTTCTACTCTGAGACTTTGTAAAAAGCATCTCAAGGTTATTGAATTGGTCGTATTTATTTGTAAAACTCTACAAAACTTCAAGGAGCTTACATAAACATAAATATGTCTTCATAAATGATTGTGTTTGTTGTACATCTTACCACACAATACAATGTAGTATATTGTTCATAATATAAAAACGTAGATGAACGCATTTTGTTGGGGTTCCATTTCAATTCATTTTTAGCAGTAGCACAAAAGCTAGAGGACTAAAGTGAAAAGCCCATCTCTGAGATTTTGTCACAGAAATCAGAGGACAATGTGATCTTTGTTTGGCAAAGACATTTTTTTTTATGACAACAATACCTAGTGTCTCCTGCTGTCGTAACAACTTCCCTTATGGGTGGATAGAGACCATGTGTGGCCAAAAAATGGGCAAACCTGTACGGGGCACGCAGGTGGTGTTCGTGTGCGTTTTCTACAGGTATGCTGCAGATTTACAGGTCAAAGCCGACACTTAGACAACTCGTAAAAGAAAGTAAGGGTAAAGTCCTTTAGACCCAGGAAAAATCGTACAGAGTTTTCATTTTTCATTTTTTGTGTCTCTCTGTTGTATTGACACAAAAAAGTAAAACATTCATTAATGAACTGGAATGTTTATATCCCCTCCATGTCTGACAGCCGACCTTCCGCAACGCAAGCCTTACGCAGAACTTCTACTTCCAGTTTGTTGCAGTAAATAGCTGGAGAAATGGGAAACAAGTCCGGGTTTCCAAAAATAAAATAAAGATCCCATTTTACTTTCAAAATAAAACTTTATCAATTTGTTCAATTTTATATTTTTGGTTGACATGCCCACGAGATAACACATGTTAATACTGCAAATAACAGAGGCTTTCTTTTTTACCAATGGTACGTTCCATTTTCATGATGTCCCTTATGGTGGCTGAACACGCCTCAGGAAAACACAAACCTGCGCTGCCCCTAAAATGCTGCTGTGTATGACCCTCTATGACCCCCGACAACCCAAAAACCTGAGCATTCGTACGAGTCAACCTGCCATACGGGTTCATGTAATTAAAGCTCTAAATGTTAACCCCACAAAATAACTGTGCTACCTCTTGTATTTATATATCTATATATATCTATATATATCTATATATCTATATCTATATAGATATATAGATATAGATATATATTAAAAATCAGCTTACCAGAGTAAGTTGATTAAAACTGTACAACACTAATATTTGAAAAGACCTTCTGACTTACACAGTCAAGAAGCTGAGTTCAGGGACTCCTAGCTGACACTACAATTCAGAGTACTGAAAACAAAACAGGCATTGTCTCCTTGGATTCTGTGGCAGTGAGCATTGAACTTTAACACATTTACATCATATACACATGCAGTTTTACTAAGATAAACGAAGGTCAAAAAGAGAGCACACAATTTAATAAATTGAATCATCTTTGGCCACAAGATTCAGAATTAATATTACTTATAGAGAGAATGGTGTGATGCTTTGCTAAAGTGGTCCTAAAATATACACCCACACACACACACCCCTACACCCACACACACGCACACACACACACTGAATGCTGTGAAAAACTCAGCTGCTTAATGATGCCTTTGATTTTTGGTCACACTAATCCTTTTTGCAGAAAGCTGATTTCTAGCTGAGTGATGATTCATAAAAACAATCTGCTGCATGTCAAAGACACACAACACTTTCAGACCTCCATTAGTTTGATCTCACCCAGATTCTACCACTCACTGACTCACTCACTCCTAATGAAAGGCCGAGGCATCCATCCACACAGCTGAATGGTTGACTAAATGTGGTGTTTAATTCACACAGCCCAGCATCATCATGCACATCGGGGGACAGCCTTATAGCCGACCTGGATTTGGCATCTCCATGAGAACAATGCAACAGGAAATGGGGAAATGGGATTAGCGAAGGCAATTACCCAGCTCTGGATTTGTCTGATAAGTTTCCTTTATTCCCAAAGATGATTTCATGTAAGCTGCAAAAGCACCATCACTCCCTTTTTACCTTCAGGGCCAACTTGAGAAGGTTATTTTTTTGTCAGGAAATTACTATGCTTCTGTCAAAGTTGCTAAAAAAAAAAAAAAAAAATCAAACCCTCACCTAATCTGATTACTGTGTGGTGGAATTGCTATGAGTTGTCTCACGAGCAGATGGAGATGTGGAAGCAGAAAGACTGCATCTGCTCTGCTCTGAGTTGGAGATGGGATGCACTTTTGTTGCACCAGTAATTTGAGGTTGGGGGTACAAAGGTCTGTAAGATAGTGGGAGAGCATGTAAACAGATAGAAGACTGGAAGTGAGGGCGGGCTTGCTTGCTTCAGGCCACTGGTCCCACCCACAACTCTGAGGTGGATTTCTAAAGAACTACTGCTGCTCTGCAGAAAGTATGTCATGATGTCAACAGGTTTTTCTTTTTTTTTTTTTTTTTTTTAGAATTATGGCTGCAAATGACAGAACTACAATGAAAAGACCACTGGGAAGACTTTTAAAAAAGATCAAATGATGACCAGAGTGAGACTTTAAGCCTTAGTGGGACAAAGAAGACCCATTTACAGAGCAAATTACAAAAAATAAAGATGAGATTCATAAATTCTATAAATCTGAAGCTTTTCTTTGAGAAACATGGAAGGACTTTTGACAAAAGATGAAGTGATCTGACATAAATTAGCACTTTAATGTCACATCAAAACTCAATTTAAAAGAATTAGATCCTTGAACATCAACACAACTTCAACATTTCAAGTACCTATTCGATGTCTTTCTACACTGAAGGACATCTGACAGTTTTTATTGTAAGTGACATCAGATTCATCTTAAAAAAAAAAAGAAAAATGCAAAAAGTTTGAAAGCGTAACTCAGTACTTAACCTTATTGTAGGAAAATATCTTTAAATGTAAAATATTTTACTATTGAACAACAAGGGCAAGGATAATATATTTCTAATTGAAACTTAAACAACATTTTTGCTTGAAGTCACATAAAATTTCCCATATATGGTGTGGAACTTTCATTTTGCTCCAAAAACATGTATGGGGGCATTATTTCCCATGTTTAAGAACTTGCCTCCTGGGGATTTCAATCACCTCTTAACTCGAACATCATTGGGAAGCTACTTGACGACGCTGACATGGAACGAATGTTCGGTCATCTTTTATTTTACCAGAATATAGTGAAAATTTGATACATAAATCCCTGACTCAACTAAAACAATATATCATACGACATAAACAAATTAGAAGTGCGGGCCTGTCTAAAGCAAAACAAAACAAAACTCAGTTATCAAGGAAATATAAAAAAATGAATTTTGCAGATTCTTCTCAAAGTTACACCTTGTTTGCACTTTGGTACCCTGTAAAGTGCATATAAAAGCAAGATTCCTTCATTTATTCATTCATGCATTCATTCTTTCCTTCATGTGGCTATAGCACTAATTAAAAATATTTAAATGTACAGTAGGTGGACTATATTGGAGGACAAAAAAAACGCACTGGGCCGGCCCACACCTCTGACCTCCTACACGAATCCTCTGCTCACATTAACCAAGCCGACATCTACGCAGCTGCTGCCTGCTTCCATGCATCCACTCTGCCCCCTCGCTGCAACTGCTCTCCAGCTCCGTCCACTCCTCCTGCCACTGAAGCAGCCTGGTGGGAGGTCCAATTGCAGCAGATTGTGCTGCTGTCCTGCAACATATGGTTCACAGCCCTGACAGCACCAATCAAAGGCTGGAGATCAATGCAGGCCCGGGCTCACCAGCTGGGTTAAGAGGCACAAATACACTCTACTACCTCAGTCCCTCATGCTGAGGTCAGAATGCACGATCAGTTCTTTAACACTGATAAAAGTGAATTTGAGAGTACAAAAACGTTAACCAAGCACAGAGGTTTTTGTTAAAGCTACATTTGTGGCTTTGATTTTATTATGAAAATATTTCTTAAGAATCTTATTGTTTCCCCATAAATGAAGACATTTCAATAAACACTGCAAAAAGAATTATCTTTGGGAGGAAAAGTTAAAGTCCAATTAGCCGTTGAGGCTGATTCCCACTGCTTTTTTTGGTTTTCAGCCTATGATCGGCTAAAAGTACCTAAGGCTCCATGTTCTTCTTATTTTGTTAATGCTGCGTACAAGAAGCAGATTTTTACCATCTCAAAGTTCTCAAACCTGTGGCTCCTGGTTTAACATATATTTCAAGATTTTATTATTTTTTACTCAAATAAAAAAATCAAGGTCAAATTGAGAATTTTTCCACCATATTTTTTATATGTCTCCTTTCCATTTCACTAGTTAGTTGTATGCTTCCCATCCATTTGTCAGGAGAAGATCAACAAAATAAGTCAATTGGAAAAAACCGTCAAAGACTTCTTGTCATTCTTGCGGCTGAACTAACAATCTGGATGATGAAGTCTATAGATGGTACAACATTTGTAATTTATAGAGCCCATGTTAATAAACTCACACAATTCCTAATAAAATAGACTCAGAATGATAGAGATGTAGGAAAAGCTTGTGATAAAGCGTCTGTAGCGTGGACATACAATCTTTTTGTATTATTAATGAACATATGAATAATGAATCATGTAAAGTATCAGCAGCTCCAACACCCCAGCGCTGTGCAGCGTTTTCCTGATCTGTCTGGGAGTGACAGATATCTCTCTAATACAAGCTAATTTAGTTTTGATTGGCAGATCTGATTAAATCCCATTTAGAGCTGCTGTCAGTGAGGCTTCATTTCAAACTCGCAAATCTCCCTCGGCAGGTAATCAGGCGTTTTGAGAAATGCTTGATGAGAGAAATTTGGTGAGATCATTCAAGAGAACATTGCTCCAACCAGTTCATTACCGAGTGCAACTCTGAGCAAAAACACGCCGAAACTAACGTCTTTCAATGTCGATCACAGCAGTGCAGACAGACCTGATGATAACACAAAATCATTTTAAAGCTACATGAAATATAACCCAACAAAGGTTTCAAAAGAATCTCTGTAAAGAGAACAAGCAGTTAAACCAGCAGTATTATGGCACACAGTAGTCAAGGGTTGAAAGGACCACACTACTTTTGCAACAACGGAAACTCAAAAGGTCCAAAAAGCCCCAACAGACATGAACAGTGTCTAGCACCAAAATAAACAAAAACAACACAGAAAAGCACACCCTATGTGGCTGAAAAACTTCCACAAGTTTCAACTCTTCCTATGGATGTCAATCTGTCCCCTCATTACTTCTGTAGCAGCAGTAGGAAGCTACTTGAAAGAAAGTGTTGGTTTTAATGTTTGTGGATTTTGAACGCCGTTAGCCTGGCAAACTTGCAAAAGTGGCATTTCTCTGTTGCTCGCATCATTTTCTACACGGATATTGTGAACATTTAATACATTAATCCTTGGTTTAAGCTGAACAAAACAATATGTCATACCACATGGACATGTTAGGAATGTGGACGTGGTGAACAAATAAAACCTCTGTTGCCAGGGAAATCCATGCATTTACTTTTCCTGATTCACCTAAAAGTTACATAGACTTGTTTATCACCCCCAAGAAACCCAGAAATAAAATGGTTGCTATGGAGATAAACAACAGCAAGGCTAACATTTTGACAAAATTATTTTGTTTCTTAAATTTGTCACAAGCAGCTCTGACGATGATGGCAGGAGAAGGCTAGAGTGAAGGGCGTGTAGCAGCCAGTGAGGGGGGTTGGGTAGCACCTGCACTCGCGGCTTTAATTTTTTCTACATTAATACCTAGTGGAAAAAAGGCTCGGCAAAATATTACTGCAATAATGTGATGTCTAGAGTCAAATAAATATAGCAGCATCAGCGAATATTGTGCACTGTCAAAGCTACATGGCTAAATAATCTCATCTTTGTTAACATAACAGATGTTCTTTTTTGTCTCCAATGACAGGAACATCATTATACAAACAGAAATCACACTCCCATGTTATTCTGCTAGTCGCCATTGATTCTGAGCGAAATCTGTTGATCAAAAAAGCCCATTTATTGTGAGATTCCATATTACAGCTTTACATAATTCAGTTTCAGAAAGTCCACAAGTGCAAAAAGTTAACATTCTATCAATGACGACTGATTGCAAAAGTTTCAAATATAACTAAAGTGGGAATATTGCTGCAAACTGTATTTAAAAAGGAGAAACAGACTTGTGCATGTCCCTGTCCTGTAATAGAATCTGACTGTTCTGTTATTGGAGCTGCTAACGAAGTCACTGTGTGGCTATCCGCCTGTTACCAGGTTGGAGTTCAATCTAATTCTGCCACATTTCTTGCGCTCTCCAAAATCAGCACGGACAGAGCTCTGGTTGTCCCATGACAGTCCAGGACAGCGGATCCTTCGCTTCGCCAGAGGATCAGACTTGACACATTCTGCTGATGCTCAATTGGATTGCGAACTGCGGAGGCCGGCTACCTTTCGCTCTCCATTGAGCTCCCAGCGCTGTTCATAAGCAGTTCATGCGGCGTGATGCACAGTCCTGCTGGGGGAAGCTGTAACCTTTGCAGAGAGCTGTTGCATTGCAGGACGAGGTGCTTGGTCTGCTTTCATGTGGGAGGCATGTGTCAAAGTGGCATGCACATAAATGCCTGGACCCAAGGTCTCTCAACATCAGTGCCATTTACCTAAACGGTTGGGAATTGTTGTGACTAAACAGTGTTTTTGAAGGCAATTAAAGGTGACATGGGAGCAAATTTATTACAAGAGCTGGCTGAATGTTTTCACACATATAATGTGAAAAAATAAAGGTTGAAACAGCTGCAAGGACAAGAAGTTTTTAATCAAGCTTTAATCTCACGGACGGCAAAGCAAATTTTTGTTTGGGGTTTGATAGTTGACGCTAAGCTGTACTTGATAATTATGTCACCTAATACATTTGAAATTCTACAAGCGTTGGATGTGATTTTCCTCACCTGGTGATCTGAACGTCCACGCCTCGTCGTCATCAAAGTGCGTGTCTCCGGCTGTGAATCTCTCTCCGGGGAAGAACGCGTGTGCCACCGTTCCTCCTGGACCGTCGAAGGGGTATCCATCGTTGTGGTCGGCTTTGGTGAAATCAATCTGAATGTCCGCGTCATTTCCGGCCACCTCGTGGAAGTTCAGAGGCGCGATGTCGCTCCACACTTTAAGCGCGTAGTACATGAGAGCTCGGACGGTGTCTCTGCCCAACAGAGCCGAGTCTTTGGGGAAAGTTCTCACTCTGAGATGAGGAAGAGAGAAATGAGCAATTTGATTACTTACGAAAAAACAGAAATGAGTATCATGACAAGAGAGACAAACATCAGCAAAGGTGATGCCAACCGCATAACATCTCTTTTTGTTGTTAGTTATATTCAGTTTGAACCCCTGAAATCTTCTTGAACTAAGAGCTGAAGGCAAAACCATGAAAAATACAACCAAGACACCAGCTTAATAGAGGCAGCACTTCCAACCTTCACCTGTGGGGGCAGTAAGGCATCAAAAGTCGTTTAGTTCTCTGATAAGCAAGTGGTCATTTATCGAAGCCTCTGACTGGCTAATTTACAACTTGAATAACTTACAATAAATAAAAATTAACATGAATCGAACCAGAAAGAAGAGAAAATGTAAGGTAGAAGTTTTGAATTTTTTTGTCTAATAATTTAGGACACAAAGTAAACAGTGTTGCAGACTTGGCAACATTCCACACCCCATGGTGACTAAAAGTGATAAGTGAAAAATTGTGTGACTTTTTTTTCTCCCCAAACAGCAGCTGGTGCTACTATGAGGCTCCACCCACTCAAAAGCAGCTTCCAGCGGTCAAAGATACAGAAAGCTCTCCCAGCAGCTGCAGTAGTGCGGAGGGAGATCTACACCCCGCCAAGTCGCTGCAAATGTTTTTCACTGTTCTGTTTCCAATAAAGTACTGAACTTGACATGCAAACGGTCATTTGGAATCAGTGACTTACCTCGTACATTGTGTGTTTTTGTCTATGATTTGATGTAAAGCTGCACAAAGCTGAAAAAGTTAAAGTAAAAATAAGCAGCTCTTCTAATTTGGATGACAATGCCAGTCCCAAGCCTGTAAAATGTTTGTTGTGTTTATAATTTATTGATCATATAACATACAAATATTATGAACATATTTCTTTTTACCAAAAGGCCCTATGAAAATAACTTGTAATAACTTGTAGTAAGTCTAAATAAAATTGGTATTCTCAAATGCCCCCCCCCCCAATAAATAAATAAATAAACAAAAAAAAAAAAAAAAGAATGAATTACAAACATTTAGTTACAAGATTTAGTTACAAGTCACAACAGGAGTAAACAGGAAGAAAATGAAATTGATTGAAATGAAGCAATAAGAAGATAAACTCAATTTAAGGAACTTTGTTGCTTTATATCTTGAAATATCCCAGAAGAGTTCCTGGTAAATCTAACGGTGTAAAAATATACTGTTTACAGACATTTTAGACTCAGTGTTCTGATTTTTCTACAGCTTTTTAAAAAACAACAAAAGGAAATTAACAGGCATCTTCTCTGAAAGGAGTGCTGTTTTTTCTTGTGCAACCTATTTCGTGATGTATATCTGTGTCGCTTCAGACAATTACACCTTATCAGTCACGCATGCAGTGGGTTCAACGATGTTTCAGCGCCACACATGAGACTTGGAACTATTTAGTCTTTTCTTTAGAAATGCTTTGGTTGTTGTTTTGTCGTGAACATTCGCTGCTGAAGAAGGAGTTTTTATTAAACTAATAGGTTCTGTCAAAACCCACTTCTGCTTTTTTTAAAGTAAGCCTGTAGATGAAGCAAGGTTCAGTACAGAAGAGATTGTGCAAAAGAAGACAACAAAGGAGACAGAGAGGAACTGGCAGCAAAGGGGAAGAAGCCCTCAAATTACAAGAACACAAAACCGTAAAAGGTCAAGAACACTGTGTCTGCCAGTGGGAGAGGACTGCACAAAAAGTCCTGTTTGCATTTATTCAGTAATTCCATTGCTTTTTGTATTTCATGCTCAGGTGCTCCCACTGCTTACATATAATATCGTAAGAACACAATATGTGCTTGAAGATACTGACGCAGGCTTCTGGGAAAAAAGAAAAAAAACAACTCTTGAACATTTGACTGTCTCGCCCATTTCCTTATTACGTTTTCATCCATGTTCGCATCACCTTAACATCTCTCCAGCCATTTCACACTGACAGCTGTAGCAGGAATGGGACATGAACAAACTGAAAACCACTCGAGCGTCATGTCAACTTCGTCCAGATATTTTCCTCGATCCCACCGTCTCCCCTCTTCCCAGTCTACACCCCCACCTTCAGAAGTAGTATTTTGTGTATTGTCAGACCACTATTATTGAAGCAACATTTGGGAGTATTCTCTGTAGCGACAGCAGGACTGTATTAGCACCTCTGGCCTCCTTTTCCACATGTTTAGATTAATGCCTTCGTCACAACTGCCCTTACGGGTGGATACCGTGGATACCGTCTGCCAGTCAAAAACTGATAAATCTGTACAACACACAAGACTGGCTGTAGACTACTGCTCATAGGACACAAATGTTGAAGAAGCAAATTAGACGATCAGAACCTAGTTTGTGTGGACCCCCTATGGTGTCCTACTGGCACGTTTCACATGTGCACGCACATTACTAACTAGAGCGTACTCTAGTCACCCATACGTCGTAAGTGCGTGTAATTTACATTATCCTTACAAATACTTTCCAATACACTTCCTATACACAACAATGGTATGTTCCATTTTCATGACGCCCCTCAAGGTGGCCGTACAAGCCTCAAGGTAAGTAATCACTCCTCCGTATAACCTTCCACGGGCCAAAACAACCCAAGATCTCGCAGCACCCATACGGGTCAAGCCTCTGTGCACATGTATGCAAGTAAGGCCTAAAAGATGGTCACTGTATTTATCTCACTCTAGAGTTCGACAAATGTAGGCTTCAAACGTACAAATATTGAAGATATTAAAGTTATCTTTAAAGATATCTTATACTTTATGTTTCTACTTTAAAGTAGATGTAGTGTAAAGTAGTGCATGGTACATGCATGCCAAGAAACAGAAGAAAATGTAATCATTTTGAGGTTTCTTAGAGGTTTAAATTGCTGGTGATGTCTGTATAAAAAAAGCATTTCTCTTACACCATTTGCAAAATGGAAGCTACATTTTTTTTTTTTTTTTTTTTTTACACAGAAGGCTTTGGCCTAAAATGTCAAAACGCAGTACTGATTTCTTTACAACACGAGTTGAACAATTTTTCATCGGCAGGAAAGGCTTTTAAAAAACTGCAAAAAGATGTAGACAAGGACAAATGTTATGGAAGGGCAGATAAGGGGTGAAAAATCTTACATTATTTTTCTCATAAATTCATGATGCCACAAAGATTCTGCGTCTGAGTTAGAGGACGAGTATTGTCAAGGACATACAAGTACAAAATGGACCTTGATTCAGTACGATGCCACTGGATTTGAGTTGAGAACCACCTGAGGCTCCTGGATTGAGGAGGCTGTCAGCCAATCAATTCATGGTTAGACCGTCCTGGTGCAAGACTCACTGCCATAATGCCCATAAACATACCTACTAAATGCTGTGTAAACATGCAGAGTATCATTGCAAAAGTAGGTCTCAAGTACAAATCAGGAGATAGTAAAATCCTCCTCTTCTTAATTTTGCTTTTCTCCATCTGTTGACAATTCTCACCCAATTAAACCAACAGGAAGCCCTGGGTGACCCCATGTCTAATAATTTAGGACACAAAGTAAACAGTGTTGCAGACTTGGCAACATTCCACACCCCATGGTGACTAAAAGTGCTAAGTGAAAAATTGGGTGACTTTTTTTTCTCCCCAAACAGCAGCTGGTGCTACTATGAGGCTCCGCCCACTCAAAAGCAGCTTCCAGCGGTCAAAGATACAGAAAGCTCTCCCAGCAGCTGCAGTAGTGCGGAGGGAGATCTACACCCCGCCAAGTCGCTGCAAATGTTTTTCACTATGGGATTTTAAAATAATTTTCATGTTCTGTTTCCAATAAAGTACTGAACTTGACATGCAAACGGTCATTTAGAATCAGTGACTTACCTCGTACATTGTGTGTTTTTGTCTATGATTTGATGTAAAGCTGCACAAAGCTGAAAAAAGTAAAAATAATTCTAATTCTCTTCTAATTTGGGTGACAATGCCAGTCCCAAGCCTGTAAAATGTTTGTTGTGTTTATAATTTATTGCTCATATAACATACATATATTATGAACATATTTCTTTTTACCAAAAGGCCCTATGAAAATAAAATGCTAATTAGGTGATGACGTCATTCAGCGACTTCTAGGTCAGCCAAAAGCTACTTTTCATCCTAAAGAGTTGGCGACTTTGGAAACGAAAACCTGACTCCATTTTCCATCATGCATGAGTGAATATGACAATCCTAGTGTCTAGTGTAACAATTCATTCAGTTTTAATTCAATATTTGTGGTTGTCGATTCGATTCACTTTCGATTTTGGTTCATTTTGAACAAGTCAATTTAATCCGATTCACTGACCTAAAATGGACCCATGACATTTTTAGCAAAAAATTCAACCAGTGTGACTCAGAGATAAATACAGGGTACTAATCAGCGCAGGTAAAGTGTTCCAGATTCCTTGTTTTTCTTGCAAGATAATCAAGTGTAAATTAAATATGCACAAAACCAACAAGTAAACAAGAAATGTCAAATCCATTCCCATTTTAGTTTGGTAAAGTTTAGCCCAAGATCATATTACAGTAAAATAAACCTACAGTGTCTCAATTTAAATGTTATTTCCCAAGATCAATTTGGTTATCGATTTATCAACTTTTGAAACGATTTTATATAGGTAAAGGTCAATTAGATTCAGCCTCAGACAGATTGATATGGTTGGGTCCTGGAAATGGAAATCAAATCAAATCAATCTGAATAAGTTCAGTTTTTGAAACAGAGTCTGGTCTGAAGCGTTTTTGGAAATTTCCATGTATGAGATGATAAAAACACCAATTTGTGACTCAATGTCTTTGACTGTTATTTGTTTAAATTTACAGTCTTGAAAGTCATCTATTAATGAGCATTAATGAAATGCACATTTTGTACATTTCATTTACCAGCTGCTGTACTATATGAGAGTTCTTCATTTCAATAGACAATTCAGCATTTAAAAAAAAAAAAAATTATCTATTGGGGCAAGAAGATGATTTCTATATCTAAATGTGACACCACAGACAAAGCGGTTTCTTAACCCAAGACAGATGATAGTCACCTGGGGAGGTGCTCAAAATCTGACATGCTCTTAAAAAAACACCTGTATCTCGAAACAGAACAGCTGCACAAAGGATGCATCTTTCAAACAGAAGCAACTCGTCTGTTTAGACCGAGCTTGTCAGCTGCAACCACAAGTGTCCCAAATCTAGAACTATTACTTGCTTCTATTGAATATGATGCATATACAAATGTAGCTACACAACAAAAAGCCTCATTATTTTTGATCCTTCCAGACAAGCCGATTCGGTTATGAGACTGTCAACGTCAGGCTGGAAATAAAAAATCTCAGACAGTATCGAGGTTAGAAAATAGTTCAAAGAGGCTTTTGTCACCAGAAACTTTTTGTCATTTCCTTTTCTTTTTTATATAATTAGGTGCTTTAAAAGTTGAGTGTCTGGCAAAATAAGTAAATAAAAGTTTGACATTTATTTTGTTTGAATTCTTTAGGATAAAGTGTGTTGTGATGAGGTGACTCATCAGCCAACCTCTTTTAGAGGTTTTATTTTGTTTCATTCCGCTGTTTAAACAATCAGAAATTCCCCTGGTAACTAGACGTCAACAGTGGTAAAGAATAATTTTGAAATTTCAGTAATAGCGAATGGGTTTTCTTTTTTTTATTGTCAAAGCTGTAGCAGGAAGAACATTTGCAACTTTAAAAAGATGCACGCAGACTTTTCAAGGACGCAGCGTCTTCATTATCTTTGATGACAGCCTGTGTTATTTCAAGTAATCCCACTTCTTCAGACGAGACTCACAAAGCAAAAGACAAAATATTAAGGTGCTTTAAGTTAAAACAAATGGGAAATCATTTGGACTGTGATTCAGTACTTCCAGCATAAAGTCACATGCCGCTTTCAAACTAGATGGAAGTCTATAAGGTCAGGCTGTGCCTAGTTTTAAAGCAGCCAGTATAAAAAAGCTGGCTTCCAAAAATTATAATCATTGTTTGACTATATAACCATTGGTATCATATTGGATACAGGCATTTCTGAGACCCCTATCTCATTAGCATGGTCCAAACTTTCCTTAAAAATCGACTGTATATCACTCGGTCCATGTTTTTTGCCCTGTAGTTCATCACCCTTCCTCAAGGGGCAGTAGAAGGGCTATTCCTGCTCATTTCAAAATAGCTGCTTCCATGAAATTTCAAAAGCACTTTTGGTGGGAAAAAGTTTGGCTTACTTTCAAAACTTTTTGGTTTAAATAACTCATCCATTGTTGCTTTTTTTTTTTAAAGGAGTGCTTGCTGTATTGAAAGAAGGAAAAAATAGCTGTTAACCTATTCCTTATAATACACTTTCACCAAATTAAAAATGTGTAGATCAAATTTGAGACAGTGGGTAAATAAAGTGTTTTTTTCCAGAGCACTTATGACTTTATCATAAACTAACAGTTATGAGTAAAAGCTAACTAAATTACAGAAATTAAAGAGACAAGGGACTGAATCAAGAACCAAAATTACTCATTTTTAAATTTGCGGTGAAAGATCTAAGACAAAACGGCAAAGATGGTTGAGCTTTTAGTCCATGCCAGCCTTCCTTCACTGTTAAGTGAGCATGCTGGTCGTTCAAGTTTTGGTTCTATGGAAGAGGTCAGATAGGTCAGGACAAGTTCTTCCTTCATCTGAACTGCCTGTTCCTGTCTTGGCCTTGTACCCAGCTGCTGCAGACTGGACATCTGGTTTGTTTGCTCCTCCTCAACTTCAGTGACTCTGTGCTACTTTTGCTTTCAGATTGATGTTGCTGACGGTCAAAATGTTGTATAGCTTCACTCGCGAAAGGACATACTCAGAAATTCAATTTTAAGCTTAATATTTTTAATGAATGATACAGTGATATGTTAAAAACACCAAAAAGTCTTTAAGTATCCCCATACACATACACACGCTCTTCTAACCAAAGGCATAGGAAACTTTGACACTGATGGAGTTTGTGGTGTAAAAACAGAATTGAGGATTTTAGTTTTTTTTTTTTAAGAATCTGGGTCAAAATCTGTGTTAAAAAATTAGTCTGAGATAAGATTTAAAGACCCACTTCAATGAAAATTACATTTTTAACATATTATTGTAACATCTTTCTCATGATGGAGGACATATATAAGGAAAATCAAGCTTAAAAAAAATTGCATTTCTGAGTTTTTTTAAATCGTTGCGAATCAGGGGCAGACAAAAAAATGCTGTTGGAAAAAGCTTGTAGGTGTGATGTAGAATCTACAATGGCAGGTTACACGCTCTGCTCCATCCTGGTGCATCCACTTGCTGACAAATACCTCTATGTACGTCTTTGCTTCCTTGTTCGAGCAAGTCTCTGACTCAAAGCTGTTTTTGTTGCACCAGTAATGTTCAGTTGGGGGTGAGAGAGACTGTAAGCTAGAAGAAAAGAGTGCAAACAAAAGGATGTTGGGAGCTGGAGGCAGGCTTACTCTGCGCCAAGTGACCCACAACTCAGAGGCATATGAAGAATGCCTAATTTCTAATGAAGAAACTAGTTTCTGCAGAAACTTTGTCCTGTCTGTCAACAATAACGGATTAACCTTCACTTCATTTCCCTGACCTTAATTTTTGAGACACGACTTCCGCGGTCATTTGATTAATGATTTTGAGCAAACTTTGCTTCAGTGGGAGTGAGGCTGTTTAACGTCTTCTTAATGTGTATACAGACTGATGCTTGAGCGCGCATGCAAAACACGCTGTATCCTATTGCAGCTCTGCTGCTTGACCCACCGTTTTCCTCACATACTTTCAGTAACTCTTTTGTGCAGTCGGAAGCAGAGTTCCAATCTAGATGAATCTCTTCAAGTGAACAGAAAGGAATTGAGGGATGGAAGGATACGGAGAGAAGAAGCAGACTCGTTTGCTGTCTTCCTGCCTTCATCCTCTCAGCAGGTTTTTACCTCCTGTGGCTTCGCTGCTCCAGAGAGACACGGCCTTACATCAAAAGCAAAAAAGAAGGAGCAAACACCGATGCTCACATGCCAACTGTTCACCTCCTGTTCGTCGCTGCTCCTGCTAGACATAATCTGATTACCTTGCACACTGAAGGCTCCCGGCGCTTCGCGTGCTCTCGTGCTTTTACACATGTACATGTGCATTAACAGGACATAAAAATGCATTCTTGAAAGGCAAAAGGTCCTGCTGTGTTCTGCAGACGCTGTTATAAGTACACTCATAGCCACAAAAACGCACACTTACCCACACGTTATACCATTCAGGCTGAGGATGAAAGGGCCTAAATTAAAAGGCTTTGCATGAGCCTACCCCCCCACACCCATGCTTCACCGTCTGCATTTCCTCATCCCTCTATCCTGTCCATCACAATCATCAGCCCTGTGATGATGGTTCAAAACCTGGAAGAGGAAAAAAGATGTGACAAGCCCCTAATAAGATGAAAGCAACTTCTTTTTTTTTTTAAAGGTCTCCACTGAGTTTGTGGCATCCAATGACAACAAAGACATGAGATTTCAAAGTGGAAAATGTTTCAAGAGCAAAGCCAACAAAACATTTAAAGATTGATGGGTGAGATTAATCAGTCATTGGTAATACACTAAAAATAACTGCAATACTTTTTACAGGAACATAAAAATTGATGCTCTTGTAGCACATTCGACAGAATTAGAAAATGGCAAACCTTTTTTTTCAGTTTCCTCGTGATAGCAAGATCATGAAGAATATACTATAGAGTCCCCATCTCCCTGTCCTGCACTGAGATACCGATACGCAATTTGTTTCAAGCTTCTTTATTTTGAGGTTACTGCAGGCCAGGATGAACACCGTACAGCTCACACCAACAACTCTTAACAGCAAAAGAAACGCTCACTAAAAGTGGTTTTCAAGTCTGATTTTTGATTTATTGGTGGAGCTCCGCTCCTCAAACCCCTTCATTCCGTCTTATGCACCAGCCCCCTCCTTTTATTTCCATAAAACCCCTGACAACTAGCTGAAAGACAGAACCCAGGGCTGACAAGCATATCTATCTGGTGCTCTGGACATTAGCGGAACCCAAAAAGACATGCAGCCCAACTTAGCCCGCTGCAAAACTAGTCATTTTCCTACAATGTGCAGCAAAACGAAGCAGTTTGTCAGAGAGAATGTCGAACATCAGAAGAACTGATCAATTTCTAATTAATCAATTGAATTGTGGTCAAACTAAGGCAGAAACAGGGGTGAAGTTTGCGGTCATAAACAATGTCCAAATCAGTCATTCGAGGAGAATGTTGGCGCTGCTGCAGTTCAGTGATATTTTAGCTGTGGTCATTTTCGTTAGATGACGAGATCAGGCCGTCTACATGGTTATAGAATGATGTACAAGAGGGGCAGAATGAAATTACTGGATGTCACTTAAGTCTTATTCTTTTATAATTACAAAAAAATCTTATTACAAGACAATGGGCAAAAAATGGATAGGCTGTTTTCGGCTTCCGTAATATTCTAATGCTAGCGTTAGTCAACTTTTTAGGGCTGTACTCCTTTGTTGATTTTTTTTTGGAAAATACTTAAACTATTATATCATCATAAATGTCATTACCTAGTTTTTTTTAAATTGTGTTAACCAATTGTACTTTTTCATGGTAAATACATAGTTGGATTTCTTGAAGAAACCCTTAAAAATTACAGTAACAAAAAAAAAAAAAAGATTTTTTTTCTACCAAAATATAAAAAAAAAGAAATTCTAGTCTATATTTATAAAGAGGATACTTGTTAATATAAACTGCCATTTATATTTTACTCTAACTATGTAGCCACAGGCCCTCCCAGTGGAGTTTTGGCAAACACAGATGAAAGTTTGTAACCATTTTGTCTTTTTTCCCCCAAGGATAAATTCAAATGAATTCACAGTAAAATTCTAATATATTTTCCAACAAATACTGTATAGCAAGAAAAGATTTTTTTGTAACTAATGTCCATACAAGCACTACCATCTTGTAGTTTTTAATGGTAAAAAACAGTTAATCTCAGCTTTCATTTTTTTACCATAAAAGTTAATGTAGGCCAATTTGTTGATTCTATTACCTGACAGTAATTTTCATGGGATAAATCTGATAAAGAAAAATAGTTTAAAGAGTTTCAACAAAAACTTTAGTAAAATACAATTGCAAAGTATTAAAACCATAATGTCATAAAATGTACCATATGTTACGGTGAAATTTTGGCAATTTGAGCTGCCAGCTTTTTGACATTGCATTTCTTCAGGGTAAATACATTTCTTTTTGCTGTAAAAATTTGAATGATTAATCAAGAACTGTAAAAAAAAAATATATATATATATATATATATTAAACTGTAATATTGTTAAAGCAACTTATTTTTTCTTTGACATTCTGGCAACCTCAGCAGCCAAGTTTTAACCTCAGTATTTTCATTTTTTAACAGTGTAATCTAGATAAATTAAATAAGAGGTAAAAATATCGAAAAACGAAGCTCTTACATTTATGTACCCATTTGTTTGTCAAATATGTTTTCTAATATCCCTTAATAAATGAATAACAATTCTAATACTATGTTCAGTTGTGTTCAGAAAACATTTAATTCAAACAAAAGCTTTTTTTTGGGCTTGAAATTTTCTAATATTGATGTAAGACAAGTCAAAGAATAAGATTTATGAGTTTGATCAATCAAAAGTTCATTTACCAGGAAAGGATTATCTTGTTGAATGACATTCTTAACTATAAGTAAGTTCATGTTTTACCAGTGGATTTGCTTTAGTACATTTGTACTGTCCTAAAAAGAGTCGTTTACTAATTTGAAAAAGCTCCAGCTTTAGCCACAGAAAAAAACTTTTAAAACCATAAATCAAACACTTAATCAAGAAACCACGTGGTGGCCCTGGGGCGTATGAGTCTGTTCCTGCTGCTCCCTTGCTCTTCCTCCCAGCAGGTGAAGGTGTTTGGCACTTCACCTGCGGGGATAAAAGATCCACCGTAGAGATGTTTGAGGGAGTCGTCCTCTGGGCTTCGAGTGATGTCCAGATCTGTCGCTGCAGTGCTGTGTCTTCTCAGTTTAACTTCATGAAACAAAGGAGGAATCTAGAATATTAGTGCAACATATGAACAATTATTCAGATAACGGTAGAATCAAGAGCATGCTGACAATCAAGTGAACTCTTTATTCCACTTCAAATCCCTAAATCAATTAAATTCTTCATCCTCTGTGTCGTTTCTGTACAACTTCGTCAATCCCAGTGTAATGCAACGAACACACCGGACATGGGATGTGCATTCAAGAATGTGCAGAACACCAGTTCTTGAATGCACTATTAGCATACAGTGTTCACTCTGGACTGTCTTTACCTAACACTTGTACCCACAATTGGAAAAGGCTTGTTGCAAAATGCAATTGGTTAGCTTAGCACGTCCTTGAATTGAATAGAATGTACCTTCACATCACCACCACTTTTTAACTATCAAAACGCACACAATGTAAAGCTACATTTACACTGGGCATGTGTTGCACGTTCAAGAACGCACTAAACATGATTTCATAAATGTGCCTTGAGCTAGTGGTGTTCACACTGGACAAGCAGAAAGGGGCAGGTAAGGGAATTCTTTTTTTTTTTACTGTTAACTAGCGCTTGTCCACCACCTACAATTGGCTGAGCAAAAACTGCCATCATTAATTTCTCCTTTGCGATCATGTTTACAACTGTCGGCACTTCAATGTTTTGAAAAAGGACGTTACCCACACGTCAATACCAAATCCCTGATTTGTTAAAGTTCAGTGTTTTTGCGATCCAGCAGTCAACAGTTCAATTGGTTGAACTTCCATGCGCAATAAATTAATGCCTGTTTTGTATAGAGACCAAGACTTAAAAACTTAACAGCGCGCGATCTCAAGAGTTCTGGATGCAGAATCCCAAAAAGAGAGTTTACGTGTGTTTACATTGACTCTTCATTTGAACAGTCGACTTGTTAAACTGAAGCAAGACTGAACAGCGCTTCCTCTTCTGTGTTGTTGTCAGCAGCAAATACTGATAGACACTGACACACTTGATACACTTATACTCCGTAGAATAAGTTGCATAGTAAACTTCTCGGACTGCAAAGAAAAAAAAAAACAGATGTATTTTTACAAAAGCGGTCCAAGTTTCCCGAAAAAGAAAAAACATGCGTTTCCAAAAGAACAAGCTATTGTGTAGTTGATGGCTTATTACAGTTACAAGTGGGTAACTTATTGATAGCAACCTTAACCTTAAAGCTCTGTTCCATAGTCTGGATTTTTGATTCAGTGTGTAAATAATAATATTCTAAAGACATATATATATAAAAAGCCCTGTGGACCTTCACCCATATGTTTCCGTGGTGATTAAACACGTGTTGAGATTCCTACACTGTTCACTCGTGCATCCAGCTGAATTAGATCAATAAAGAGTGCAACACACATCATTTGAAGTGCCGATGGGTGGGATTTACTGCATTTGGACAAGGAAAAGCTTTCGTTTTTACATGTGATGGAAGTAGAAAGGGACCATGTTGCTACAGTTTACGGTTTCTCTGCTTAATCTCTTTCTCTCCTCATGTTTGTCTCCTCCATCTGGGTTAGTACGAGTTATCAGTCAGGCAGCTAAGGAGTGCCAGACTGTCTGTTGTGATAATGGGCTACTGATGTGAGGTAATGGGCTAACAGTGGGCCATTACACGACTTGGCTGTTAATGTGTATCACATACTTGACCAAATGCAGGGCGTGAATGTTTAAGTTTGGGGGAGAAAAAAAAACAAGGAAAGGAGGGCTCAAGTTAAATCAGGATTAGGGACTGGGATTCATCACAGACACGTAAAGATATCAGTACCAAAAAAATAAAAAAATAACAATACCGTTTAAATCTAAGCCCAAAAATGAGCTGTTATTCAGCCAAACTACTTCTCCTTTCTTCTCTGTCATAACTGACACTAACCACACAGCACATCCTCTGCACATTTTGTAAACATTATGCAGAGAATGATGTGAGCACAGAAGCAGAGTGCAGCATGAAGTGCCAATCAGACTCCTGTCAATCAAGTGGCACGAAGCTAAATCAAGAAGACTTGGTAACTCCCTGCTTCTAACTGTACGGAAATGGGATATTTTAATTAAAAGGGATGATGGTTGAGGCATTTACTTGATTAGTGACTCCCATTTCACATCACAGTTAGTCACACCGCTCAGTGCTGCAAAAACAAAAAGTCTAAAAAAAATGCTTGCCTTTATGAAAGATGTTTTCAGATTGTGTTTAATTTTTTTTAAATTATAACCCCCCCTCGACCAAACTTACAATGTGTAACATGATGAAGACAAAACACTTTTTGACCTAATTTGCATACTCTCTTCATTCCATTATAATCAATTATGCTTTGAGTTATTTCAGGCAAAATATAAGTTTAATATATGCTATATTTAATAAATATAATATAATTATATATTATATATTTAATATATATAAAGGGAAAATATAAATACATTATAATACAGTCCTTCTTAAATCATGTGATATTGTTTGTCTTTTAGTCAGTGCGGAAGAATGTGCCAACAATAACCAAAACAAGAATGGGTGTGAAACCTACAGAAAATTCAAAGTAACAAAAACTGAAATATGGTGAAATATTTACCTAATTTTTTAAGCAAAAAGTTGAAAATACATTTTTTAAAATTTCCATTCATGTACAGTAAAAATGATAAATTTAATCCAAAATTTTGTTTTTAATGAAATTCTAAAGTTTTTATGTTTAGTAGACATTTCATTTTTGACAGTGATAATGTGATAAAAGATACGACTATTTGCACCCCGATAAACAACGCAAGTATAAAATTTATACCTCAGTTTCCTAAATAGCCATAATTAATTCATAATTTAGCCATAAATTGAAAAATGCTCTTTACATAAAAATATGCAGTCGTCTGACGATTCAGTTTACAATTTGATTGTGTAAAATAAAAATAAACACATTTTCAATTAATCATAAAAAATGACAAATGCATTTTTACACAGATATAGCCTCTGGCTAACTCATCTTCATTTGCCTCCGGTCTTTTGGTGGCTAAAATGCTGTCACTTCCCTCATTAAAGTGTGTAATGACAGCCTGACCCAATTGTTCTCTTTGACTGTGGTACTACTAAAGTCTTTTAACCTAATCAGGAAAGCGCAGTTTTTTGCATGAAAGTCAAATGCAATCAAACCGCACTCTCCTCAGGTTTTGCAGAATGACAAACTTCTCCACAGTTCAGTTTTTAAAACCCATGAAAAAGTCTAGTGTTTTTATGACTTAGGCTAAATAAACCCCAAAACTTTTTACTACTTGATCAAAGTTTGAACACTGCTGACTGACATTTTCAGTTCATTTGATATTTTCTTATAGCCCTTTCCTGTTTTGTATAGTTCAGTTACCTTTTCCTGTAGATCTTTTGGCAGCTTTTTAGCTTTCCCCAATACTCAGAATCCAGAAATGTCACTGCAGCACTGGATGAAGGATGCAAAGGTCTTTTGGGAGCTCAGAAACTCTAAGACCTTTTGTGCAGAGACATTGATCACAGGCAAACGAGTGACAGGTGATGATGGTTACCTTTTGCTGTCATTCTGACCCTTTTGTATCAGCTTGTGTGAATGTTTTCAAAGCAAAGTCAATATGTAAACTTTTGAACAGAGTCATTTGGGAAGTTTCTGTTGTAATTATAATTTTAAAACCCAACCAAACATTCATAGTCATATTCTCTGAAAAATGATCAAGAAACCTTAATTTCTTCCAGCGTATGTAAACTTATGAGCACAACTGTAGAGCTTATAAATAACTCTAAAGCAAAAGAGACTCCACGTAACAAAATAAAACTAGTGTGAAAATGACCATAAGCAAGGTCCAACTTCTTGCTTTAAGGATCACAGAGGCGTCTAATACAAAGAGGAATAAAGCAGTTCTTTATTGAGGTGCTTTTCTTAATATGTGCAGCGGTATTCTTTAAACTTAGCCTTTAATCCATAACTGGTCCCGAAAACCGATCAACAAATAAAAGGACTGGTGAAGACGAAGGCGTTTTGCTGTACTGAAGACACGACTGTCTTATTTAATAAAGGCAGAGCTGACAGGAGTGGAGCATGACTGGCAGCAGCACAATGGAGAAAATGAAAGTTAAAGCCCACCAGGAAGAAGGCAGAGCATCCACACAAGTGCAGGAGAATATATGTATACTTTATCTATATTTGTTTATACTTTTTTTTCCCCAATTCGTAGTACGCACACACAGGGCCACAGAGAAGCTTATGTTGAAACACTGATAATATGAGAAAACAAGCAAAGATCAGCAATACACTTCAACGCCTCCTCCTCTTCCGCACTTTAATGCAGCCCTTATAATCACGCTGATGGTCAATGCTATTTCATAACACTAAAAGCTGCTAGAGGGCAAAACAATCTGATTAATTCTATGTCATGAATATATGTATTCAGTGTAATTTATGTTGAGCGGTCAGCAAACAGCAAGACTTCCCCTTTCAGTGGGAGCGGGTCAGAGGACAGATGCTATAAAGCAGGGGATAAAAAAGCAGGGTGGATGGCAAAAGAGCTCTATTATTGAGACCTTTAGGCTGCCTGGATGGATAATGATAGCTTTCATCCCTGAAGCATTTTGTTTTGGAAACTTATTTCAAACTCAACAGAGGGTACAAAAAACAGAAGATGAGCCTCAGCTACAGTTGATGATGGGGTCATTAAGGTTTTCAACCGTTTGTAAGCTTTAAGTTGTAAGTTTGTTCTGCTTTTTTTTTTTTTTAGAAGAATACATCAATTTTGCAGTTAAAATGCAGCTTTGTTCTTTCTTCCTTCTTTATGCACATTTTGTTGGGGTCCAAGGGCCAACATGGAGAGCCTGGTTGTCAGGCTACTCATGTTAGCCCTGTATTAGGCTCTTGACATGTTCAAACTGATGGGGAACACTTTAACTTCCTGTTTGAGACTAGACTTAAAGATGTACAGTGGAGGAAATAAGTATTTGATACCGTGCTGATTTAGTGGATTTGCCCACCTAAAAGGAAATTGACAGTCTGCCATTCTAATAGTAGGTTTATAGAACAGTAAGATATATAAAAAAATAAAAAATAGGAAATCCACTTCAGACTGTATTTTTATATAAATTTATTTGCATTTCATAGAGGGAAAAAAGGATTTGATGCCCTCGTAATCATTAAGAGTTCTGGTTCACACAGACCAGTTAGACTGTACTGACCAACCCGTCACCTAAACCAAAGACACCTGTTTGAACTAATCACCTGTATAAAAGACATCCGTCTCCAACTCTGCAATATGGCAAACACTAAAGAACTTTCAGTGGATTTAAGGTAGAAGATTGTAGATCTTCATAAGACTGGAATGGACTACAAAACCATCAGCAAGAAGCTCAGGGTTACTGTGACAACTGTTGGTGCAGTTTTGCCAAAATACAAGAATTTCAACATGAAAATCAATCCACCTATAGGTTTGAGACTCCAAACAAGATCTCACCTGGTGGGGATTCCATGTTCATGAGAACAGTGAGAAATTGGCCTAAAACAACACGGCAGGAGTTAGTTGATGATCTCAAAGCAGCAGGGACCACAGTCACCAACAAAACTACTGTAAGACTTTAGACTGCAATAGCGTCACATCTTGCAGTGGTCTCAAAGTAGTCCTGCTTAACAAGGCACAGGCCTGAAGTTTGAAAATGAACACCTTCATGTGACCAAAATGGATCTCTCTGGTATCAACTCAACCCGACTTGTTTAAAGGAAAAATAATGCTGCCTATGACTCCAAGAACACCATCCCCCCTCACAAGCATGGAGGTGGAAACATTATACTTTGGGAGTGTTTTTCTGCACAGGGCTATTTTACTGTGTGGATGGGAGGATGAGTGCATCTATGCACCATCAAATCTTGTGTATTGCCACCAGGAGGTTTAAAATGGGTTGTAAGTGGGTCTCCCAACAGATCATGACCCAAAATATACAGCCAAGCCAACCAAGGAATGGCTGAAAAAACAGATTGAGGTCATGAGTGGGCCAGCTAGTCTCTAGACCTCAATCCTAAAGCAAACCAATGGAGAACTGAAGCTCGGAGCTGCCAATCGACAACCACCAAATCTTAATGATTTAGAAGTCATTTGCAAAGAAGAGTGGACTGAAATTCCTCCTGCTCTGTGCAGAACGCTGCTCTTCAACTGACTGCTGTGTTGATAAGAGTTTTGCCACAAAGCACCTAGTCTTTCTGGCAAGAGAGTTTAAATATTTATCTCCCTCAATGAAATGCCAAACCGACACTGTACATATTTTGCACTAAAATGGAAACAAATAACAGTCAAGTTTGTTCCACTTGTCTCCCCAGTTTCAGAAACCTGCTATGGTGACAACATCTAACGTCCCACGATGAAAAACACCATAATGCCCAATTATATCTTTGATTTTTTTTCATTTTGTTAATACGAAGGAGGTTTTATATATTTGGAAAGGAGGAACAGATTACATGTAAACGGGAAAAAGTGCTTTTTTGGTCAAAACACCCACTCCTACTTCAGTTCAATCCAACACATACAAATGAGAGACACTATACACCACTTGTCCATGTTCATCCAGTCATTTGTCTAGATGTGTGTCAAGCTACCACCCTCCCACTCTTTTTTGCCTGCAGCAGTTGGTAAAGTTTAGCTTGTCCAGAATACAGAATAAAGCAGATGGATTCAGCTATAGCCAGTTCAGATTCAAAGCGATTTAAAGGATCAATAAAAATCTCCTAAACTAACCCCATAGTTGCAGCAAAAAAACAAATAAATAGAAAACTACTGCAAGTTGAGAGTCCTCTTGACGCTTTCAAACAGCAGTTCCCTCCAACAACACAAACAAATGAAATGAATGTGGAGCTGCACACACTACTCATGGCAGCACTTTTTCCTTAGTACATTCAGCTAAAGCCAATTTGGTTTGGAATTAAGTACTAAAGACATGAATGAAACAGAACCGTTTTGCTGCAGGGATTTTCTTCGGTTTTAAATGCTTTATTTTTCACTCTGGGTCACTATTTAAAGCCGGAGTAATTAGTGTTAGAAAGAAGAAGAGTTTGACTGACATTAGATAGACCAAAGAAATCCTCTGTTTAAAGTAGATCAGCGGCACTTCCACTTAACGTCCTGTCAACTGTCTAATGAAGGCCTCTTCAAACTTTCCGTGAACTTAGTGCACCTTGCTGCACTGCAGAGGGAGACTTTCACATTAAAGATTTTAATGAGGAGCCTTGTGGGATATCTGCACATTTCCTGGTTTGGCAGATACCTTTATTGTCTATTAAAGGCTTCTTATTTTGGTCAGAATGAAAAATAGCAAGTTTTTATTTCAACTAAATATAATGAAGCAAATGACTGTTTTATTTACAGAATTTTTTAAAATCCCATTTAGAAGTGACTAAAATTTAAAAAACAGCATAAACGAAATTGGGTTTTTTGGGTTATCCTAAATTAAAAATAAGAAGATGTCATAACTATATGTGGATGGTACATTTATAAATTAATTTAGGAATATTTTCACAAAAAATAAGAACAGCTACTAAGCAGCAGTAAATCTGATCAGTCAGAGGTTGTCGTGACTAACTGAAAAATAGAATTTTTGGAAAATGCATGTAAACCAACAACACACGTAATGTTGAGAAACATAAATGTAAATTATGGGTTATGCTGATAATATTTCATTGTGGTCATGCTTGTAACAGAAGTTACAAAAGTTTCACTGTAGTTTCTGTTATTGTACACATGTGCTACTTCTTGCAGAAATATCAACAGGAACTACAGCTATTATGAACAGTGACTGACAGTCCTTTTAACAAACCTTGATGTGCATCACAGACAAAAATAGTAGAATAAATGTATGTATATATACACCGAAAAACACTAATATTTTCTTGTATTTTACTCAGAAATAGCATCTACAGTGTTTCATTTACAAGGCATTTTTGTTTTTATTCTTACAAATTTTCTTTAGAGCGTACTTTAGTGCGCACCTGATTTTAATGGTCTATTTTCAAACTTATGTCTTATATAAGTCACATTAAACTATTAGGTGCATTAAGCGAGACAAAAGAGTCAGCGATACAGTGGTGCATAAAAGTATTTAGTGAGCCAAGTTGCCAGTTCTCCCACTTAAAAAGATGAGAGGCTTGTACTTATTACAGGTATACCTCATCAATGAGAGACAAAATGAGAAAAAAACAAACAAAAAAATATCTAGAAAATCACAGAAAAAAAAAAAAAAAAAAAAACTATGAACCCTAAAGTGGTATCGCTTGCTAGTTGGGTTCATAGATTGGGTTTATCAACAGGAACTCTAGCATACACACCAGCACAAATGCATTTGCAGTGTTTTTAGAGATTTGAATCAAAATCTTTGGTTGCCTGGCAGGACGAGTTCCTTAAGTTCTTGTGTATTTGAGCGCACACTCAGCACTGTTGGAACAGAGCACACAGTGACATGTCACGTCTACTTCTGTGGATCAGTTTCTGTTTGTGCTTCATATCACACTTTTCCCAACACTAACCCTAATTGAAACATCATAAGCTGGATATCTCTTCATTAGAAAATGACTATCACTGACTTACCAGGCAAATTAAAAGAATCATAAAAGCGTGACCACAGCGTGGCGCTTCTCTAAATGAGTAGTAATTCATTTGTTAACCAGCAAAGCAGATGTGGTCCCTACCTCCATGTGAGATGCCTCTTATTCCATTTGTTCTGTGGTGTCAGACTCCGTCTTTTCCGTCCAAGTGTTGCCTCCACTTGAGGCACATCTGGCAATGAACATCTGGGTGTTTTCATCAAGCCTAGAGTGGCTTGGTCTACAGAAAAAAGATAAATAAATAGGGATTGTTTCTGTAACATTGAATGAAGGAAAATGTTATTTTTTGATGATTCCTTTTAAAAATAACTGCTGCAATCAACAATCCTTCCAAACAAATGACACCACAAACCAAAAACTCCAGTTTCCTTCAGTCCTCCAAACTTCTGCATGGCTTTGATTGCCTTGGTCAGGGCCTCTTTGGTCTGAAGCTGACCAGTCACCGGGTCAGGAGGTGGGAGGTAGCCAAACTTACTGAGCCAGTCCTGCAAGGAAAACAGCAGATTTCAGCGGGCTTCATTTCAAGCATGCCAAGTGTTTTAAAGCAGCTGAAAAGCACGACACCTGTTTATGTTTATTATCCTGTTTAATGTCTCTCTGCGCACTTCCATATAAACTCCAGTGGGGCATTTCCTGAGGTGATGTGCCCCTCACGTACCCTAAATCACAATTCAAATATAGATTCTAGATAACATACACAGCAATAGTTGCTTTAGATGCTCA
This sequence comes from Oryzias celebensis, assembly GCA_014656515.1. Taxonomy (NCBI): domain Eukaryota; kingdom Metazoa; phylum Chordata; class Actinopteri; order Beloniformes; family Adrianichthyidae; genus Oryzias; species Oryzias celebensis. The sequence continues at coordinate 16,217,860 of BNCR01000012.1, forward strand.
CGGGGATGTTCTTCAATTCATTTCTCTTTATTCTTTTTCTTATTTTCTTTTATCGCCCATGGAGTTGTTTTGAGCTGCACACAGGGAGAGCTGATGTGGGCTCAAATGAGAGTCACTGCTGTTACTGTTTAGACTAACACCTAACCATTTTAAAAGCAGCATATAAACTAACTAAAAATGTCTCACATATATTTGTTTTTCATCACAAAACATTGCACAAACAGTTGCAAGAATTACTGCTATTAGTAAGACTGCTGAATTGATGGCTGTTTGTGCGATCCATGATCACACTGATGGATCCACAGGAGCTGCAATGTTATTGCTGTTTTTTTCTTCATGTTGCTTCTCCTTTTTCCCCTCCTCTTCCTCCTCTTGTTTGTCTCTGCTTCCCTGCACCCTCCACACATAATCTGACAGCCTACAGGAGCATGCAGATTTAAAATAGGCTTTTGATCGGCGATCAAAGGTGAGAGACGCAGATCAATAGCAAATCCCACTCTCCTGTACTGACAACACTGGCAAAATCCCATTTGCTGAATGACTTGACTTGAGTTTTAGTGAAGCATTTTGCTCCCTAATTATTCGCCTCCTCGAGCTTCCCTCAGCCATCTGGTTAGATCGGAAGTTACAGGGAAACTGAACTGACCCTCTGTGGATGCAAACACGTCAAACTCCCAGGGGTGAAAACGATGAATTAATCTGGTTTCATGGATCAACAGATCGTAAAAGCTTCTTGCCACAAAACACCACAATTATCACAGAAGTGTGTTAAATTATTGGGAATTAATCTAAAAGTTAATCAAAATCTAATTTAGCAAAGAAAATGTAGTAAAAGCTATGAGATATGTGCTTCTTTTCATGAATTTGGTGGTAACTGAAGAGGATTGATGTTTGGCTGAACATCGTGTTCACTCTAGTAAATATTGCAGTGCTCATTTCACAATGTTGGATCATTTGTAACATTTACATCCCATCTCTGAGAATAACGGCTGCAGTCACATTGCAGACTGGTCTATACAGACAGAGATGCAGTTTCATAATCATGATATCTCAGTTTGCTAATTAATCTAAGTAATGACTGTTCTCTGCTGCACATTAAGCGTCATCCTCCTCTTTCTGGATGACACCACCATGATTAAATGTAGCAAAGTCAGCTGAAGAGAAAGTTTAAAACTAAGTTTTATACATGGAAAATTAAAACGGATCACAAAATGCCATGCTTGCTTGAAAACTAAAATGAAACAAAGTAATTTTTGTAAATTGCTCCATGTGAAAGTGATGGATCAATGTTACTATTTTGTGCTTTAAGCATCATTTTATTTATTTTGGATTTTCACGTTCAGGCATTTCAATGCTTTTGCACAAAACTTTAACTTAAAAAGTCACTACGACAAAAAAAAGTGTTTTTGGTGTTTTTAACATGCTCTTGTGGTATGTTTCCAATGACGGAGGACATGTAAAAAGAAAACCAAGCTCACAATTGCATTTCTCCGTATTTCTTCATTCAAAACGTTGCTAATCTGGAGCAGACAAAATGTGTTATGTAGAAAATACAGTGGGCAGGACACAAACTCTCTGCTCCGAGTTCTCAGGAACGGAAAAGGGAAGGGGGGGCGGGGTTGATCTGTGCCAATGGACCCACCCACAATTCAGAGATGAATTTCTAATGAATTACTGCTGCTCTGCAGAAACTATGTTCTAGAAAATACACGTTTTTGATTTTGGCTAAAAACTGCATTCTTCTAATTAAAAGACCACTGGGAACAATTTTTAAACAGATCATTAAAAGATCCAAAAGAAATTTAATTAAAAAAATGATTGGACTGGGACTTGAATGAAAATGTGTTGAACTGAACTGTAACATTTTATAAACATATTAAGTTTTAAAATAAAACTACATTTCTCACTGTGGTTTACTAACATTCACAGACACCTTGCCCAAAACCAGAGAAAATGTGACTTAGACAACTGGTATTGCTAATGAACGCATCGTCAATCGTCTGCTTTTACAAATTATATAAATGCGAAAACAAAGTTTTTAAAGAAATGATACAGTTCCTAATTTAATGCAATCACGTTTTAATCATTTATACCTTCACAGCAGCATAGTTTGTGTTGGTTTGAAAAGTTATACATTTTCTTGTAGCCCCTCTTTTACGTGGAAAAGATCACTACTGATAATACCAGTACAATCTTTTAATCTGACCTTTGATTGGATGATTAAAAGAGGTGGGACACTTTCTTTTGCATGTACAGACACACGGGAACAAGGGAAGATTGTGAATAAAAAAAAAAAAACTAAGGGTATTTATTTTTCTGCAGCTTCAGGAGAAATCATTATTCACCTATTACACATCATGAAATTATTCATTTTTAGCACAATATTTCAAATATTTTACTCTGCATAGAAACAAATTTTACAGGGGGTTTAAATGTAAAGACTCATAACAGATTTTCCAGTATTTTAAGCAAACTTATAGTCGTTTAAACACTCCCATAATAGAAAACACATTCCAACTTAATCTTAATAAAAATAAATTCAATATCTGCTGTAAAAAAACTGTCTTCTCTTGACCAAGACCAACAAGAAAAGCCTTCATAATGGAGTCTGTGAAATCATAAACTGCATCCACTGCTGCTTTGTTCAAATATCCTTTTTAGAATGAAAAATAATTCTTCTACATCCTTCATAGCCAAAACTACACATTTTCAGCTGCAATGTGTTGCTCTTTCCCCTGAATTCAGCATTCCCATCCTCACACAAAAAGTCATCAGAAAAAAAACTATTACAGGGCAAGCGGAGACACGAGAGCTGAAGAATAAATTCAAGTAATTGAAATGCATCTCACTCATTTAATAACCCACAAAATAATGGTTCTTTTCAGACTTCAAATAAAGATAAAAGAAACAAATGCAGCGTGGGAGATGAACAGAAATCCTTACAGAAAATCTATCCTCTCCCAAAGAGCTTTTTTCTTTCATTTCTAATTAGGATATCCAGTAAGGCATGGACAGAAGACTAAAATCCAAAGCTTTTAATACAGTGTTGCATCCCAAATTAAACTTTTTACAAACCTGTCATGTTACAGATAAAAATCAATAGGTTAGCTGTTTTGGTTTGCCTTTTTGTACACCAGAGAGGGACAGCAAAAGAAAAATCTAAAGGGGCAAAAAAGATATACAGGGAAAGAGTTTTAGTTCATTGACATTACGGACGTACCAATTCAGTTTTTCTGGCCATGATCCAATTTTGGGTATCTGCCAATACCAAGTCTCAATATAGTTTAATATAATTTGACTGTAACTTCCTCTAAACTTTGGTAAAATGTTTCCACTCAATTGGTGTGTGATGTGAATCCCAAATCCTGGTGCTACATGAAAGCAACAGGACTGCCATGTGATATGGTTCTGCCAGTAATGGGAGCTCAGCTTCCAGCTGGGACTTGTGAACAGCCAGCTGAGATAATAACCCAAAACTAGTAAAAACGAAGAGATCATAAAAAAGATAATGCCATAACTGTGCAGCAGCTTCAGTTCTGCCGAACTGCTAGATATCCATTATTTTATAATAATGACTGTCTGGATTTAAAGTGAGCCTTGGTGAATTAACCAGCAGTGACAAATTAAAAGAAATGACAGAAAGATAAATACATGCGTGACAACATGGGGGACCAAAATTAGCTCCCATCATCATTGCAAAACTTACTGGCCATTTTTAAGGAAAATCTGTGTCATTTGGGAAGTCAGGCATTAAAATAAAATAAAAAAAAATCTATGCTGAAAGCTTTGCAAGTGTCTGATCTGATGATGTTGTAAAGATGTTGCAACTCTTTCTGATTTTAAAGTTACACTCCAATCATCTTTTGATCCATTTTAAAAGCGTTTCTTAGCCAAAATCAAATTTCCGCTTTCGTGTGGGCACTTTTGGCATCGCCACTAGGAAGTACTCTGGAAAAAGCGCCAGATTTTGACCTTTCAGCGACTCGGAGGACGACGCCATCAGCTGATAAAGCTTGCTGGATGTGGGGCCTGGTCCTCAAACGGAAGATGTAATTGATGCGTTCAAGTTAATTCCTCATTCATCCCTCTTGGTGGCCCATGTTCAGTGCCACGTGGGACTCCCGGTTCTACTTTGCCGTTTGCCTTGCTTCTGGTTGCAGGAGTAGCCCGACTCTTTTCAATCGGTTGTCTGATGCTCTGTGTTGGACTTTCTCAATCGTGTGACTCTTCCCTTGGCGCTACACCTGCTGGAGGATTTCATCCTGATTGATCCTCTGGTTGGTGGTTCTGGTTCTTCCCTTGCTAAACTGACCACTTCTTTTAATTTTCTGAGTGTGCCTCTATCTGCTGAATGGACATTGTTTCTAATACAGTTGAGATGAAGGTCTTCCTCCCTTCTGTTAGGCTGCAATGTATTCAGGATGTCATGAAGGGCTTCCTCGCTTCTTCTTTTTCGGGGAGTCAGCTGCTGGGTCGTATGTATTTTGCTTTGCGAGTTATTCCTCAGGGGCGTTCTTTCATTTCCCGTCAGAGTTAGCCTCCTCGGTTGTTGGTTTGTTGGACTCCATTTTTTTGGATGCCGTTTGCTGTTCTAATCTGGTTTTCTGGTCAAAGTTATTGAGCAATTGGATGGTATGTCGTTCTTCTATGATGATGTTTTGTTTTCTTCTGACAACATTTTTCACTGATGCTAGTCCCTTTGTTGGTTTTGGGGGGTTTTTAATCAAGGAGAATGGTTGGCTGAATATTGGCGAGCTCAATTCAAACGAGTTGTTCTGTGTTCTGCTCTAATCTATCCCATAGTATTGGCATGCCATCTCGGGGGCAAGAGATGGGCAAGCAAACAAATCAGTTTTCAGCAACAGTGAAGCAGCAGTTCACATTATGATCAAAGGTCGCTGTCATTCATCTGATATTAGGCCATTCGTGCAACGCAGTAGTTGGCTTTCTGTCACCCATAGTTTCCCTCTCTCAGCACATCACATTCTTGGGCAAAAAATTTTAAAATTACATGGAAAAAAGATGTAGCTCACTCCACTTAAAGTTGTATGAATAGGCCTGGAACTCATTTGCCTTTTGTATTTCTTTCCACATCCCCTTGTTTCCTATTATGGTTTATTCTATGTGAGCCTTCATTTGCCATTGTAAAGACATTAAAAATCACAGTGTCGGTTATCCACAGCACTTTACCAGGTGTGCAGTTTATAGCTAGATGCTCAGACCTAGATTATCTAGCTTTTGCTCCAACACTTCTGTCAAATTGTTACTTAAGGGTATAGCCAAAGTTTGTCCTCCAGTTTCAGATTAGCTCAAACCTTTTATGCTTCCCATTTTACATTACATGATTTTGAGCCTTCGCAAAGACATGTTTGATTTTTATCATGATATATTCTTAGAAAGTATTTCTGTTGGTATTTAATGTCTTTCTGAGGTGGGAAAATTACCTGTAATTCTACTTTTGATCCAAATTCTCTTTTTTGATACAACTTTTAACCCACATTATATCATTTGCATTTAAAACACACAGAAGCTCAAAGGGTTGCTCTGTAATAGCAAGAATCAATTCCAGTTTTTGTCCTTTCCATGGCATTAACATTTCTAAAATGCCCTGTACTTCTATCACTTTGATTTATCACTTGTGTTAATTCTCCTTTAACTATATCTTGGTTTATAAATAATATGAAGGTTGCTCTAGCATCTAAGTCTAGAACACTACTCGGCCCACTCTTTTCTGCATTGGCGCAACTACTACAGCAGCCACTTAAGGTGTCTCCCCAGACTCCCTTCAACAACTGGGTCGCTGGTCCTTGGCAGTATGTACTGCATCTGGTACATCTGTGCAAACTGTGATGTAATCCTCGCAGCCTGAAGGTCCTTCAAAATTCAGTCACATATACAGTAGCTGATGGTTAGTTTTTTCAAATGCAAACAGCAGGGCGCGACTCTTATCACGCTCCATTCATGGGTGTACTCAGCTGCCATTAAACATCATATTGCCCACCTTGAGGTAAACCTTTTTTTTTAATTATTTGGGGGTCTCTTCACCTGGTCTAAGATCATTACTGGCATGCAAGATGTCCCAGGTCCAGAGCCCACCCTCCAAAGAATTCTGACTGTCCGTGCTTCAGTTAAATATTTCACAATTAAATCTTTCAATCCCACTTTCCTAATCTCTCTTTATTGAAATGGCCATTTGAACAAGCAGCCCCGAGGGCGGTGTGAACGTAGCTTTGGACAAAGGCTGATAAGATTGGCGCTAATAGAATCTACGTGGCTCTTTAAGTACAGTGTTCCTTCGTTTTTCGCTGGCGTTAAGTTCCAAACAAATCCTGTGATAGTTAAAATCTGCAAAGTAGAATTACAGATGTTTTAAGACTGTTATATCCCTTCACTAAACCCATTATACACTTTTATAAGATGTACATGAACATTTTCACACTTTTCTATTTTGTTTAGACTCTTGAAGTTAAAACCTTTGTAGAAAAAGGTCCTGTATTATAGAATAAAACCAATCTCCTCACCATCAAAGATTTATGTAGATTTGGCAAGCTAAACCCATCCTTACTGGCGACATGAAGGAGATTAACAAAATCACCAGCCGATGTATAAAAAAAATACGTATGACATGTGCAGCAAGAATAATTGAGATGTGTTCATGCAGCAGGGCTCCTTAATCATGTTAAAGAAGAAGTTGAGCTCAAACAGAACATAAAGCCGACAGTGTGACGGACACTGGTTAATGCAGGCACAGAGTTCATGCCTTGTTGAATCGCTGACGCATCACTTGTTAACACTGCAAAACAGTAGGACATCTGTTACACTTACAATAGATACATTTAAGGAAGAAGATAGGCTTTAGAGAAGAAATAATATGGAGACATGCTAGGTTATATGCAATTTTGCTTTTATGGGTTAAATCTAGAGTGAATCTGGAACTGAAAGGAAAAGACAACTCGTTTTGCCATTATTCCTCTAAGCAGCGCTAAAATGTCTATCTTTAACACTTAAAGGAACCTTTTGCTTCCCTTTCATGGAAAATATGTTTTTTATGCACCAGAAGCAAATATGTTTTGCCACATTATTCTAGAAAAGTGTTTTTGAACCAGTGTGTTCCAGTGCACTAGTGTGCCATGAGAAATTATTTAATTTTAATCCAATTGGTTTAAAATTTTCCCTATTGCAAGGATATCAGCTCTGTGTTCATCCAAACAGGCTCAGGTTTCTTCCTGAGTAGGTAGAAAACATGAAAAATCATAAAACACCCTCTTCTTTGCATTTCTTTGGTTTCTGATTTTAGACACTTCGTTAAAAAAATGACTGTATATTGTCAATACAGACTATAGAGTTTCCCATATAGTCAACTAATGCTTCGTTATACATTCAGTATCATCAACAAAGGGACCTATATTGTAAAATGTTGCCCATTTTTTAAATTTGCAGTTGGTCATCTGTCTTGTGATTTTCTTGAAGGAAAAAGCTGATGTGGATAAAAAAAAAAAAAAAAAAAACAAAAAAGGAAAAATACAGAATTACAAAATATCAGATGCAGCAATGCAAAGAACTATGATGGTTTTACTTTTTTTGAAAATAACACATTTTTTAATGACAAAGTAAAATCATTAGCAGAAATGGGTAATTAGTCTTACTTCTGTGTTAATAAATTATATTTATACCAAAAAAATCTGAGTGTCTAGATTTGATTGCTCAATATCAGGGGTGTAAGGATCAACCGAAGAATTGATATTCCTAAAATCCAGCAAGATTGATCTTTCTCAGCCAAGTTGTTGATTGAACTGATCGACCTATACCATTCAAAAATGGTTTCAAAATGAGGTAAATCGATAATCTCAGAAAACACCATTTGAACTGAGGCATGGTAAGTTTATTTTACTAACGTAAAAACCACCAAGTGTTAACACAGCGGACAACACATGTGATGCAGCAAAAAAGGATCAACACTCATTACAGTTCAGTGTGCGGAAACACTGAATTTTGCAAAGACATGACCGTACAGTGTGGTATAATGTTCTGTTTTTATTATATTGATGTGGAAAAACAACAGTTAGCTGAAATGTATTAAACTAAAATGCGAATGCTTTCCCTTCAATTGTTGTTTGTTTGTAGTTCAGTTTACAATAACTTCAAAATGTTCAAACATTGCAAGGAATCTGGAAAACTTCTCCTGCACTTCTCCTGTACTCAGGTATTCATCTCGGAGTCTGGATCCATTTGAGGTCAGTGATTCTCATCAAAGCAGCTTGTTCAAAATAACCTAAGCTCAACTATGAATCGTATCTGCAACCACAAAGTATGATATGAATCAAATCGTTGGTAAAATGAATCATTACGCCTTTAATCAACACTAAAATGTATGTTGGTAAAAAAAAAAAAAAAAAAAAAAAGATTGTTTATATTTCTAAAGAAAGTTTTAGTTTTGTTTATTAACTTGATCATACGGATGGTTTCTCGAAGATATCAATGCTAAAAATCAGTTCGTTTTCTAGGACAGTTTTTGCTGTTCATTAGTAAATCACCCTTGAGTTGTGGGTGGGACAGTTTGTGTGGAGTAAGCCTGCCTCTACTCCCTGACATCCATATGCTTACATGCTCTCCTGCTAGCTTACAGCCCCTTACACCCCCAACTTAACATTATCGAAGCAACAAAAAATAGTGAGTGATATTGGAGCTATCGTGCAGTAACATTTTGGACCAGACGTCAGCTCAGACGAGACATGCATTGATCTAGTCGTCCACAATCAGAAATGCAACTTTGAGCTTTATTTCCTTTATATATATGACCTCCATTGTGAGAAAAATGCCACAATAACATCTTGAAAACACTAAAAATGAATATTCTAGCGTTTTTGGTGTTGGAAAATGAAAGAGCAGTAAAAAGTGTATGACATTTTTTCCTATATGTAGCTTTTGTCCTACACAGGACACAGAATACTTCTGAGATCCAACCCTATACATTCTATATGTACCCAGCATTTCTTTAGCTGGATCTGGATCAAAAGCATCATCTAACCAACTGTATCTAACAGGAGCAACTGAATTGTGAGTCCAGCAGAGCAAGTGATCACAGAAAGAGGACTGGACAGCAGTTTAACAAGCAGAAACGGATCAAAGCATCAATCTGTCTTTCTAAGCCTTTTGCCACATTCAGTTTTGTGTGCAGCTTTTTGCCAGTCGTAATAAAAGAGAACATAAATGATTTTGTCTTTCTTTTATGCTCAGGTTCTTTGCTTTCGGTGGAAGGAAAACTTTCCCACAATAACCTTGAGACTCAGTAATTGATGTGCCAGTCTAAAACTGTTTCCAAAATCAGGCAGCTTTGGTGTGGACACAAGAAGGCTGTAGGGCATTTTCCAGCCAGAGCCAACATCTCCAAGCATTCATTCATTTCTCATTTACTTTAGCTGAAGGCACCTCGTCAATGATGAATTAGATAAAAAACCAACCCTTTTTTGTGTTCACTGCCACTGGATTATTGTCATTTATCTTTTTTATTTATTTTGTGCCAAAAGAAAATCCAGCATGAAGTCATTTCTCAACCGATTCTTCCTCCATTGCATGTTAGACGGAGGGAAAAAATAACTCCAGACCAGCAGAATCAGTCAGAAAATCTGCTCATGAAGTCGGTTTTGCTCATGTTGGATTTGTGGCACTTCTTCTGCATCACTAGGCTGTCAGCTGGTACTGCCGCAACGAAACTGACTAATGACCTTGGCGCCTTTGCTTCGACCACAACGTCTTTCCAACAGCAGATATTCAAGAGATATTATTTGCCATTATCTTTCCTTAGTAACAAAAACTCAAGTCGCTTCAAAACTAATCCCTCTTGACCTCAGTGCACATTTTCCTACCCTGTAATAAAAACTGATGCTGACCAATAACTGCGTCAGTACATTTTCTATCGATATCCAACAAATTACTGGGCTCACCATGGAAACTGCAAGGGTTGCAATAAGCAACATAACCAGAAAGCTATAGCCATAACCAGAAGGGAGAACTGCATACTAATTTATGCATGTGTATGAGGTCAAAAACAGCCGTTTCTAGTGTGATCACTGCAAATTAGCCCTCATCGGGATAAATCACCCCCAATCCTTGTTCTCATCTGTCCAAATGACAGATGGCTTTCAAATTTTGCCATCATTAGACATAAAAAAGGATTGTCCATGACAGAAAATATCCGGTTAGGATGTCTCGTGTCAAACTGAGTCAGTTTTGTACCAGTGCACGTAATCTCTGCCGGCTCACAATAGCTCCCTGTTTTAGCCCTGACGAACAGCTGCGGAGTCCCTTCATTTTTACCCTCCTGACAGGAAATGAGTCACTAGGAGACATTTAACCCCGTAACCTCGCTGACTCTCCAAGGGTCACCATGTTGCACACTCCATTATAGTGTTTACACTGTTCCTTGACGGCACAAGAGTGAGGTCAGATCTATTTTCCACCTCCTGGAATTCTAAAAGGTTGCTGTGCTTCAGCTTTCAGAAGTCAAACTTAAGGTTAAACGTAAAAAGCTTTGAAAAGAGGATTTTAAACCGACACCAGACTCTTCACATCACCTTTTATTATGTATTTATTTATTTATTTATTTATTTTACACACCACTTAAATGAGTTCCACTACTGAATCAAGAATAACAAAAATACATTAACTGTTAGAACTGGAGACAAGATCTTTAAATCAAATAAATGAAATGAAATTACCTATTGGAAAGAAAATGCCACTTTTTCCATGAGTGTAGGTTTGTCACTGTATTCAAGCATGGAATTTTGCAATTTCAAGTGAAGTTAGTGTGTTTTCTGTCTTTATCTTCACTCCAAAGTAGAAAAATAAAAGTAAAAAAAATAGAACAGCTTATCAGCGTATTTGTTTCAAATAGAAAAAGCCTGCAGAAAATCAAAACCTCAAAGTCTCATGGTTTAAACAAGAACAGCAATAGTTCTAGATCAGAAATAAAACCAGCTGGACAGTGGAAAGGCTATAAACAAAAGATCACATACTGAAGAGAAATTGTGTTTGAGTTAATCCACAAAGTTTTAAAGTTTCTCTTCATAACAAAAGCAACTGCTGTTCCAAACTTCAATTCATGACCTTCACCAACATCCACAGAACCAAGTTTTAGCATACAGATACATTTTTTAAAGAGAAATCAAACAAAAGATCTCAGAAGGATTTTTAATTAGAAAGCTTTGATTACAGACATTTTTATCTACAACACTAATCTTACTAAAAGAATATTTTATAAGACAGTAATCCATATCACACAGATTTAAATGCTCCACATCAAGCAGCCCTATGCTTCTAATCATGCTCTTCAATAACACTTTTAACTGACTTTTGTCAGGACATCCATACGTTTAGCCGCACATGCAGAGATTATACACTTATTCAAAGCTATTTTTTGTTTCATTTCAACCATATTCAAAGAGAAAAAGTACTCATAGTATTACACAAAAACTCCACAGCATTCTGAAGTGTGCCAGATTGAAAAAAACTGCAGTCATGACAGTCAACCTGATTTACAGAAATAAGTGGATCTTTTAGCTTCATTTACCAAATGGATACGAGAAATAAAAGATCAAAAAGTGGGGAGAGTGGCAGAAATATGACAAAATGGGTTGGACACTGTCTAAAAGATGAATGAGATTTAGTCTCAATCCAATCTTCTGCAATGTGTTACATTTGTGTAAAAATGACTTCAAGGTTAAATTTTGTGATTTTTTTTTTAATTGCACAAAACATTACTTGTTTAAAGATTCAGTTGTAAATGTGTTTCACTACTACAGCAGATTTTGTATACTAGTAGAGGAATAATCTCAGGTTCTACTTAAATACTTCTATATTAATGACTGGCAAAGCTGCATACCTGTGTCAAAAATAAACTGGATTTTATTTTTTTAAGCAAATTAAATGAGATATGTGTTTGGATCAACATAAACACCACTGCTACAGATCAGTTGTTGATTTATTGATGCAGGGTCCACTCAGAAGGCCCACCGGCTCCAGACGGCAGGCCTCCGCCTGGGAATACTATCTCCTCTGATCCCGGAGACTAAGCCAAGACTGACCAAGCAGCAGTCATCAAGAAAAATGTAGAGTGGGCACATACGTCTAAAAGCAGGCCTACAGTAGCTCATTAGTCTAGTACTATCATTTGTAAAGCGTATCCATCAGATTAACATCTTTGTACATTTGTTAAAATGATGAACTTAATCAAAATGCAGTAGCAATTAGGGATGCAATGTGGTTCAAACCTCAATTTTTGGGTCACTTTTGTTTCGGTTGGATGCACGAGAATTGTAATACGTGAAAATTTTGGAAAAATCCTTTTTTAAATTTGCCAATAAGCAAGTAATGAACAAACAATTTCAGTTGGCTCATAATAAATTAGGCACAATGCAATAAAATAATGGTAAGTTTAGCACAACACGTATTTGACATTTTTAAATGTAAGCATTACAAAGGTATGATAATGAACATTGTTAATGTTACTATTTAAGCCTTAGACAACTTGATTGAACATGCACAATATTAGTTGAAGAGTTAGGCTAAGGCTACAGTTATCCTATAGTTTTAACGTTTAGTTAATCCAAACTCATTAAATGCAGCTAATTAATACAATGTTATATTCATTCACATCCAACGAATTTTAAATGATTTCTTCACTCATGCCTTAATTAAAATTGCAAAACACGACATAATGACCTGCTGTCATGTTATTTAGATGTATGTAATGACATATCCAGTATTTTGTTTCTTATTCTCAGTATTATTAGAATTACTTTGTGCTGGTTCCTCTGCTTGTTGTCAAAAGTTGCATTAAAAATGTACAGCTCAATTCCTGGCTACTTTGGTCTAAATATTTTGTAAGAATGTTACATTTTTCTATCCATATTAGATATACTTCGAAAATATTTGTAGCACATTTTTAGTTTCTACCAAGAGAAGCAGACCAAGTTTATAGTGTATTTTTTAGGTTGATTTGTGATATTTGTATTTTAAAACCTTAAACTTAAGTATGATCTTATTTTTATAAGAGCTACTCTTACTTTTTGTAAATTGTATGCCAGTTCTATAAGCTACAAGAATTGACTAACTTCTAGTTGTACTTTATGAAACAAGTATTTGTTAACTGTTTGAACTGTACGTTTGGGTCGTGGGGGCGGGGGAAACTGAGGGGCCCCAACTGACGTGGCTCGCCCAGGGCGTCATTTGGGCCAGAACCACCACTGTCCAACAGCTTTCAGTCAATCCTTAGTTTCTGAATATGCTTACTAAACACTGCAGGAGCGTCAGCATGATGAAAACTAACTGTTGATGTCAAATTACCATTCCCATAAGTTGAAATATGTGTTTATTGCATGACTTGTGCCTTTAAATACCACATACTTTGGCAGAACAAAATATGTCTTAACTTAATGAGTAGATTTGATGTTTCACAACACTGCTTTCCAGGGTCTTGGTTCTTAAAGGGTCATGTAATTGCAAGTAGTGCCCCTTAAAATCCTAAAATAAAAATTCTTAGAGTTTATCACAGCTTTGTAAACAGGTCTGGATTGGTTCTAAATTAATGTAAAAAAAAAAAAAAAAAAAAAAAAACATTAAAAATATAAAGTCTGGTCAGGAGTTTATTTTAAATTAAATTCATGATTTCCCTTTGGCAAGCCATAAAGTATTTTTGAGTTAAAATCTGAAGTAAATTATGTAGAACAGTTCAATTTAAACATCAAGTGAAGTTAATTAAATATCAGCTATGCTTTGAAATTAGTAAAACTTCCTGTGTTACACTTATATTTATATTTTTTGCTGTCACTGAGTTTAAGTTGTGTTCATGCTGGATTTTCTGCCGTCATCTACTCATCTGCTTAAAAAAAAAGTCTCCATAGTTGTAATATTGCTCACTTTCTTGCAAAATGGTTAATCTATAGATGTCATTTCAAACTAAAAAAAAAAAAAAAAAAAGTATCCAAGACTGTAGAAGTGTAAAAGCTACCCAAAGCAGAAATAAACTGCATTTTACAAATAAATCAAATTAAGCAAATCTTTTGACATGTTTTTGACACAAGGATTATTAGCAGAAAACTAAAAATAAAACCAACTTTTTTTTTTTTGTTAAATGTTTCAGATACGCATCCATACTTTGTTTATTTTTGACTTAGAGAATCTTTTGATGGAGTATAAGGGCCACCATAAAAATAAAAAAAGAATAAATTTACAAAAAATAAAGTTGAAAAATTATTAGAAAGAAGTTATCATTTTACGAAAGTAACAAAGCCACGCTTTTTGGAATATAAAGTTGGTTGTGTAAGCCTCCATCCACATTAAGTGCCAACTAGATCCATCAATGCAGCCATTTATGATGATGCCATTAAAGCTATAAAGGCAATTGGACCTCTGCAACGTAAACGGCCTGTCCGCCAGAAATCCACTCCTTCTGGGTCAAGAGTCTTCTTCTAAGGAGGCACAGTTTCCTACAAATTCTTCATGTCTTTAAATGTATGATTAAAAAAACCACTGGTTCACTGAAATACATAGACCTAATTCTTTCCTAATTTGTGAAACAAAATACGTACATCAAAACGTAAAATTGGGTATTTCTTTTGATTTTATTTTTATTTTTCTTAGTAAAAAGCCTTTTGCATCAAATTCGGGACTAATCTCATAAATTCATAATTCATAACTTTTGACTTTTTGTAAAATGTCAGCTCTTTTACTGATAAATCTATAACTTTCTCAAAATTTTGACTTTCTTATAAATTTTTAGTTTATTCTTGTAAAATTATTAATCTTTTTTCTTGATTTTCTACGACTTTATTCGCATAAATGTATTGATTTTTTAATATTATGGGGGCACTAATCATCTGTCCTAGAATTTGTCCAAGTTTTATTTGAATTAAGAATTTTACATATTTTTTTACAATATTTATTTATTGGATTTGTAAAGTATTGACTTTTACTCATGAATATACAAGTTTCTTCTTGTAAATGCTTTAAATTCTTTCCTAATGATTTTTCGACTTCATTCTCATAAATGTAATTTTATATGATGGCTCTGATAACCCATTTGACCTAATTTTTTTTTTTCAACCATTTTAATAGTCTATTACAATATATTGTGTTTTTTTGTAAAATATTTTTTAATTAATAATTTAATAATTATTAAATATTCATTTTCATAAAATTTGGACTTTTCCCTTATAATTTTACATGTTTATTCATGCAAGCTTATGAGAATAAAATTCTCATAATTTTACAGCTTTATTTTCATAAATCTATTTATTATTTTAATAAATATGGTGGCCCCAATATTCCGTTGGAGAATTTGATCAAGTTTTACTTTAATAAAAACAATTGAAATCTATATTTTTATTGGATTTTTTTAATTCTACCGATGAAAATAAAAATGCTGTGAGGAACAAAAAATGCCAAGACAGAACTGTCAGAAGATCCAACTCGTGTCAGTAAGTGAAGTCTTTTTTTTTTTTTCTTTTTAAAGAAATCCTTCATCAAGAGGCTGCAGTCGGACTCTTCCACTTCAGAACCTCAAGTGATACTGTCATCTTAGAAAAAGTACAAGCTGCTGTATTGGTGGAAATATACCAAGGATGACATAAAAATGTGCAATTTCTACTTATGAATCCCCGTGAATTTTAAGGAGACCTTGGGTTCACTTTGGATATGCTCGACATTAGCAGGGCTCTGTAGATTGTATGTAGTGAGCTGGAAAAGCATAAATGTAGGAATGGATGTTAATATTCCAGAATACTATTTTGTAAGCAGCTGGCGTATGCATCAATCTGCAGAAACACTCAATCACTTCAGGACGTATTTAGTTCTTCTGCAGACACAATGTGCATTTAATGGGATCCCCACCTGACATGCTGAAAGAATGCAATACACTCTGACGACCTGCTCGTTCCGACACACTCTCCATTTACTTGAATGTGAAAATCTCATTTCCAAGAAACCTGGAAATGAAAAAGTGTCCTAATTTGCATGTTTGCAAGAGTGAAAATGTGACAACAAGGATTAAAAATGTCTTTGTAAGTGACTCGTTTAATCCTGGGTTTGGAAACAGCTGGTTCTGTGGAGAGCTGAGACTCAACTCCTGTCTGTTCCCCAGGGAAGCAATGAAGAAGGTGAGGAGACAGATGTCAGCTGAAATATGAACTGATGCATAAGAAGTGAATAAAGAGATTACCTCTGTGGATTCTGTCAATACTGAGGAGCTACGGGAAAAAAAGGAGTCCAAACGGCAAATAAAGAGGGAAAAGTTGAGAAAGTGAAGCATACAACGGAGGACTAAAAATAAAGTGGAAACACACGGAACAGAATGAACCTCAGAAGACCTCCTTTCTTCAATTTTTTCCTAGAAGTTTTTTTTTTCTTACACAGCATGTATAATTTTGTATGCCACACTTTTAGGAACAATAAACCTTGGTGGAATTCAGTAGTTTCATAAAATGTTTCACTGCTCCATTGGGTAGTTACAGTTTTATCAGTTGTCACACACCTGGGTGTCCAAAAACTTGCTCCCGTCTCTGCTCTCACAACTGCACTCCAGAACCAACAACTAATTTGTTTTATCACTTGAAGGTGTGCCACTCCTTTGATTACACTAAATTAAAAAAAGAAAGCTGGAGCCTCAGCTTCACTATTTTATAGTTAGCCTCAACTTCAGCACAGCCATTTAAAAAAACAGTCCACAGTGTCATCATTCACTTCTGTCACTCTTGATATTCAAAAATGTAAATCCAAAAGCGTCAATAGTGATAAAAAAAAACACACACACACATAATGCCTCCAAGCACATCAGAATATGATGAATGCAAAAATGTTCTGTGTTACAGAAAAACAGACTTAAAGGGATTATATCATGAATGCCATGCATCTTCTGTTCATCTGGGACCAGGTCATAGTCTAAGCAAAAATGCCCAGACTTCCCTCTCCCCGGACACTTCCTCCAGCTCCTCAGCTCCATTTCAAGTACATTGCATTAAATAAAAACATTGAATGTTTCCATGTGTTTCTTTTTCAACAATTTAGTAAGTTTTGAAAATTTAGCAAGTCCAATTAAAAGTTAAAGTTAAAAGTTAAATTTAGATAAGTTGCAAGTTTAAATGAAAATATTAAAGCAAAAAAAATTGCCAGTGACGCATCAAAACAGGAAATTAATCATTCTCTCAGAATAAAATAAACAGAGGATAAAAGTTTGGAGGTAATTTTAGTTGCTAAAGATTATGGCACAGTAACCAATTCGCAGAAGAAATCCATAAGAGGTTTTGGAGATCCAAACTGATGGAGCCAATTTCAAAAACCCACTGTAACTGGAGACCATTTAAAAGACCCAAGTTTCAGTGGCTCCGCCGAGGGAAAAAAACCCCAAACTTTCTTTGAAGTTCCCCTCTCTGTGGGCGGTAAAGCGGCATGGCACTGAGAGAAAGCCCTGAAGGCAGAAGAGCTGAATAAAGCTTGGACACTTTCCCTTGATAGCAAAAGATAAAAGAGAAGACTGTCAAGTTAGACATAAATAAACACACAAGCTCTTAACAATCACAGTGTCAATCCTCCACTTGTTTGTTTCAGTTTCAACCATCCATCTCAGGGGGTAATACTCCGGATTTTCACTTTGACTTCAAAAAAGTGTCCCTTTTGAAGTTATTCTAGACACTTTTACAGGCAAGGAATTAATAGTGTCTCCCTGCAGTCAGGCCACTCCTTCAGACATGCTTGTAAAGGACACAAAAAGCCAGGATGGACGCTCTGTTTTTGCTTTTCACACGACCTGATAGACTCAAATTACTGTGACAAATAATCTTAGTCCAAAGTTGGCTAACCCTGGTCCTCAAAAGTCACAATCCTGCCTGGTTTCCAGCTCTCCTTAACCATCTTTATGCTGATTGGCTGCCTCCTGATTGACTGAACACACCTGGTTTAGGTAGTTCGTATCAAGCAGTCCAGGGAGATCTGGAAATCAGGCAGACTCGAGGCTCTCGGGGATAAATGTCCTCTCCTGGTAACCAACAACCCCTCACTAATGATACAATTTGCTGTAGTTGATAGTAAATCATTGAAAAAACATCACCTGTTTAGTTTAGAATAATGTGAAAAAGCTCTTTTTTGGTGGTTTATAGCAGCGTTGGGCATATAGGGATTATAAAGCCAAATGGATTGTGGGTAACTCCTACCTTATTCACTGCTGTTCAACACAAAGCTAAAATTGTTGCGTATAGAGGATCATAATTGTTTTTATTTTATGTAGAGCTAGGGAATACGGACAAAAGATAAAATTTCCAATATTTTTACAAGAAATTTGATTTCTGATTTTCATTTTTCCCTCTCCCTCTACTTTCTTAAACAAAAACACAAATGACAGAATGTTTGACAAAACGTCTTATTTAAACATCTCCTTTGAAAGTTGGCCTAGATACAAAGTGCAACTAAATACAAGCTGTTTTGCGTTTTGTCAGCTGCCGCTAACACTTCTTAACACTTCTTGCACTTGAACCAGTCTGTGTTCGGGGTGTTGAAACAAGTTCATTGTACTCCTGCTTTGTTAGCAACAGCCTTCATTTGCTGCATTCGGTTTGTAGCAGTCTTAAGTTACAAAACCAAATCAGTCCATAGACCAACTGAAGAAGCAGTAGCTATTGAAGAAACAAACTCCTCTTTGCTAGTTGCACGGTGGGCTGATCCTCCTTCCACAAATGATACCTTAAAAGCAGACAGCTGGGAAAATAAAAATCTGGATTTTACCAAAAATAAATCTTAAATTGTCAAAAAAAGGAAAAAACTTTATGAGAAGTGCAAAACGTAAAAAAAAAACATTCAATTTAGATCTGGGCGTGCCTGAGTTTGCCTGGGGACAGACTGGAGACGCAACAGGGACAATGTAAACGAACCAACAGTCATGAGATGGACTCCCCACACAACCCGAGGGAGACGCACCGCAGACGGACTAGTCTATCTGGCATGACAATACAAGTTCTGTTGAATGGGCTGCAACTGGTTGCCATGTAATCGAAAGCGGTGCAGTTGTTATGGTGGTAGCTAGTGTGGATGATAAGCCAGAAAAGTTTGGTTGCAAAAGTACTTGTTTGTTGTACTACTTATAGTAAGCCACAAGTTTGTAACAGAGCAGGTTAAATCTATGAGAAAGTATTAGACTGGGAATCCATGTTTATAGCTACCATAAAAAGTTCAAAGGCGTGTTTGTGGGGGGATACTTTAAAGACTCCCCGTATGCACGCATCCTACAGCTCTAAAATAGCCTCAGCATGTCACAAAAGTGATCCTTACAATATGTCTCTGGCTTTGGCAGAGGAATGCAAGCAGCTGGCATTTCCACATTCACCCCAGACGTGAACACGCTTATGCATCTCAATGTGTGGTTTGGTCTATTTTAGACTGGAGCCTAAAAGAGCAAAAGCCTGCTCTGAAGATTAACCCTAATGCAAATGTAAAACGAATCCTGCCCTTCATACATAACTGTAGTTCAGACACTCCTTAAGTTTTAGCAGACCGTTAGTAGCTCATTTAATTCACTTAATAGGAAGTTGAGGATCATTTGTGGACCGCGGATGGTAGTTGTAATCGTTAGTAATAGCTGGATAGAGACGAAAGTTATCTCTACCACTCACTCAATCTCTCTTATAGTCTTCCTCACACTCCTGTAATCCTCCTCACTTTGATACCTTTGGGAAATCAGATCATGAGGAGATGGCTCAACTGCATCTTGAAGTTGACTCCAAAGAGGATCTGCACTCATCCTAATCTGCTCTCTTTTCCCTTTATAAAAATCTATTTTATATTCTCAGAGACTTTAATTTAGAGACACTATGACCTCACTGGTGTGGCGGTGACCGTCACTCAAACGCACAAGCCATCATGCATGGAAAAAAAAAAAAAGAACCACACAATCAAAAAGAGGCAGCATACACACAAACACAAACCCACATTTGCTATTATTCTGCCAATTTCTGCAAGTAATTTCAGAGTAGCTTTGTTGTTGCTTTGGGGTTTTCTTGATCCAGCTATTAAAGCGGTCCATTGGCAGTTTGGTTGGCAATGCTATAGATTATTTCAGCCAGCACAAGACCAGAAACCACTGCAATTACAAGAAGGAGTCGGTCTTCTGAAATGGAACGGCCACCACAGCCTTGATGTGGTTTAAGACAAGGAGAAAGGCAAGGCTCCGCATGTTAAAATAGAAGTGTCCACATGGAGCTGATTTGAGGTTGTCTCTGTAGGAGCGTGGTGTGGGCCTGCACAAGTAATAGAGCCTGCTGGAGCCAGTGGAAAACACAGCGTTGCGTGCCACTATCGCGGAAAACCAGCCTTGCTTTGCCATAATATTAAATATATTGTTGTTCTTAAACCAAACTAAAATAAGAAAAGTAACTGGTGCAAATAAAAAAACCTGTGCTGAGACAAGAGAGGAGTGTTACACACTGGCACAAAGACATGGTTTCATGTTACAGAGTACAGATTTAATAGGTTAAAAATCAACAAGTGAATATTCCAAAACTTTAAGACCCACTCCAATGAAAACAGAGTTTTTGGTGTTTATACCATGTTCTTGAAGCATTTTTCTCTCAATGGAGGACATCTATGAAGAAAATTGCATGTCTGAGTGTTTCTTTATTCTATTTGTTGGGAATAAGGAGCAAAAAAAAAAAAAAAAGAATGAAGTTGGAAATTTTGAATTTAGACTGGATGGGCCAAAAGCTCCCTGTTCTGCTCTATTCTGATGCATCCACTTAATATAAACTGAAGTGCAACAAAACAATCTCGATGTGATATATTGTATGACAATCCTAAAAAAAAAAAAACTAAAGAAAAACAAAAGAATATAGCAGTAAACTGAAAACGTCAGACTTAAATATTCTAAGCATCATCAGAAACAGCTGTTGACTGACCAACAAAACCCAGTGTGTCTGACCGAGGAAAACACAAAACCCAACAGAACATTATCTGGACAAGAAACATGAAACATGACTTGTGTGCACAAGCCAACAAAACCACATGAAAAAACCACCAGTCCTCAAACTGTTGATGAAACATTGAGTAGGAAACATTTACTTACTTTTGCTCCCTTTTTTGCCATTTTAAAAACTAATTTTAGAAATGAAACAGTTAACGCTTTTTTTTCCCCTCACTCGGTGGTTGGTTGGCACCAAAGTTCATTTATAGACAGTTCATGTTTATTTAGCAAATGTAAAAACCTCATCTCAGCTCAGAGATGAGTGGAGAAAAGTTCCTTAGCAATTATTCTCGTGTGTTTCGAAAAAATGCAAATAAAGTAGAGCAAAGAATGAATCTATAGAGACTGACATAAGGGGCCTGTCTTTATAAAAAAATCCCCCAACCTAATAAAAAGAAAAGTAAATTTTAAAAATGCCTGGCAGATTATTGATGAATCACCAGGGAATTCGTCATCTTTCTTTCTTTGTGATTATTTCATGTAATATTGCCCCTAAACCAGAAGTGGTTCTAACCGCATCACTCCTGGTAGTTTGGCCCAAAGAGAAATGTGAAATCTTTCAAGGTTTACTGACATTTTTTAGGCAATGCCACCCTTATTAATGTAGTCTAGATCACTTGACAATATTAAAGTCCCACTCAGATCATCTTTGATTTATTTTAAAAGTGGTCCCAGTGGTAATTACTATTATATCATTTTAAGTCAAAAATCAAAAGACCTGTGTTGTTTTCTTGGGCACAGTTTCTGCAGGAATTCATTGGGGAGTTGACAGAGCTCTGGGTGGGGCGTAGATACCTCACTTCCCATCAACCATTTGTTTACAAACACTCCCGATTGCGTACAGCCCCTCACACCCCATGGATCCATTTGTGTGCAAGTGGATGCATCAGAATGGAGCGCAGCAGGGAGCTTGTGGCTCACTCAGCATATTTTAAACACAACAAATACAATCTTTTTCAAACAGTATTTTTTGTCTGCTCTTGATTCACAACAAATTGAAGAAATCCTCAAATGTAATTTTTAGCTTAATTTTTTCCACATATGCCCTCCATCGAGAGAAAAATGCAACAATAACGCATTAAAAACACCATTTTCATGGGAGTGGGTCTTAGCATCCCTAAACAGTTGGGAGATGCTTTATATTGTTTTCCTTGTTCCTTTGTCTTAAAGACATTGACAAGATTTATCAAAGCTGGTTATGCACATCACAAATCCACTGTTGTAGCTTATTGACACCACCAGCTATTTATTAGATTCCCTTGAAGGAAAACCTGTCCAGCTTATAAAGGAAATCCAACCCAATCACTGCCCAGCAAGACAATTCTTCATTATCATCATTACATACAAAGAAAAGAGGCAAAAAAATAACAGTTGAACACAGCAACTTGAAAACTATCCCAAGTTTGGCATCAAAAGGTAAAAACTTTCTGATTCTTTGTCATGTGCTTTCTTCTCTGGTTTATCCCTCATTTCTTTTGTAGCGATCCTTCCACTACACTTTTCATGACTGCGTCTGCATCCAGATTTCTCTTTGAGCCCCCCTTTCTAGCCCTCTAGTTATTCTCAGAACAACCATGATTTGATGGCGAATGGGAAGAGAGGGAGCCTCCAATTTGGGTTGTCGGAAGAAAATGTAAGGAGACTAAAAAAGCTGAGGGAACAAAATATGATCCTGCTGAAATTCCCACTTAAGAGAGGCAGAGACAGAGCTAATGAGAAGTAGTGGCAGCGGAGCTGAGCTGGCCACTTGCATGAGAGTTCGGCTTTATGAGGTCTGGCTAGGAGGGACTGGTTTGGAGAAGTGGGTGGAGTAAGGTAGCTCGGAATAGACTTTGTTTCCCCTTTTTTCTTAATGGACTCGAGACCAGATGGTGTTCTCATTGAGTAAATTATAAAACTAAATGAGAATTAGATGCTGCCTAGCAAGGAACGGGGTTCCCTTTAGGCATTCCAACACTCTAATCTCCTTGTGTTCTGTATAGCTCATGGAGAGAAAAATTACACAAAGCAAATGCGCCTGAAAGAAAAAATTGCAACAAAGACTTAAGTTTGTTCTTGATAGAAGCCTTTTTGTAGCATCAAACATCTTTACCCGTTTTAGGACATCTAATGTGAGAAATTATCTAAAAAAGGGAGTCTGAGTGAACAAATGAAAATTATGTTTCAAAGACCCACTCCGATGAATATCAAAATCATGCCTTTGGTGTTTTAACATGTTTTTATGGACTACTGATAGAAGACATAAACAACATTCAGCTTTTCTGAGTATTTCTTAATTGAAATCATTGTGAATCAGGAGCAGATGGATGTTGGGAAGTAGGGGTGGGCTTACTGCGCACCAATGGTTCTGTCCACAACTCAGAGGTGAATTTCTCATGAACCACTGTCCTAAAAATGACACGTTTTTTTATTTGATCTAAAATGGCATAATAATTAAAAGATGACTGGAAGCGCTTTTACTAAAGATGAAAAGATGATCAAAGTGGGACTTTAAATCAGGAATCAAGCATTGAAAAACATCCATTTGATTACAAGCAGTCTGCTTTATAATCATGGAAATATTTGGGAAATGATCAGCACTGTGGGGAGACCCCGCGCCTCCATGGTTATACTTGGATTAGGGGCCCCAGCTGCTTCACACAAATTCTGAAGCGTCAGAGCGAACTCCAGCCTGGATGAAAATTTTAATCTTTTAGTTTTTGTTTTATCCTCAGAAATGCATGGCTTTCGTGTCAAAATTACGTTCTAGCAGATTTAAATCACAGTTTGTGTTTTCTTACCATTTTGGATTTTGTTTTGATGGTTTGAAACTCTGCATTCAGTTTGGGGTTTTGAGTGTTTTTCATGTGGAAACATTTACCACATAAAGAGCTTAAACATCTGACTCACAGTGGTTGGTGTTATCATTACGCAATGAGAATCTTAACCCAAATGTGAAACTTTCACTTTTCCCCTTTTTTTTGCTTTTATGTTTTAGAAATAACAGCAGGTTCCGCTCCTATAGAATGTCTTCAGCTTAAGAAAGACATAGCACTGTTTTAACAAGTCTTTCCCACATGTGATACACACTGAGTGAGAAATAAATATTTTTAAAGAAACAGCTCAAAGTTTAGAATTTTATTTCAACAGTTCAAAAGTGAAACATCCAGCACTAAACCTGCAATCCCAATGAAAGCAATCACACATTTAAGAATAAAAGCGTATACATTTAAGATAAGGACTTTGTTTAATAAAAACAGTTTGGCGCCTCCCTGCCTTTTAATACTCCTACAAAGCTTCAAACTGCTGTTCCAGAAAAGGACACAAACCGGGAAGTTTTAAATGTTGCAATCTCATTGAGTACCAGGTTAAAACAAACTTATTTAGCATTTTGTCAAAGACATTTTCAATGTGTATTGCTTCCTTATAGCTTGTTGGTGAAGTTTCCCATTGACAAGTTTCCTATATGACATCCAGGAATTGGTCTTTTTTTTTTTTTTTTTTTTTAAACAGAATTCAAGTCAACACTGTTTCTAAGAAGCAGCTAACTCCTTTTGCAATTTTAAATTAGCATAATAAAAACACTAACCGTGTCATATCTGAGCTTTGTTTTTAGCCATTGTAAAAACATGTTTGGAGTGTTTAAGGGCACTTTGACACCAGGACTTTTGGTCCACATCACAGTTTCCCCAGATAATCTGCTTTTACTAAAGCAGGTGTGAAAGCTTCTTACAACTATGTTGAGGATCAAAGAGGGGAAATCTGGTCCAACCATTGACTTTATGAGAAATGGACTGTTTGACTCCTCCCCTTACACGCTCCAAACAGGAAGTCCAGAATTCCCTCCACATTCCAGGAAGTTAGGCCCCAGAGACATCCACGAGTTTGCCGAATCCACACCCCCACACCCCCTCACCCTCGCGGCCGGTGAATGTTCGTCACCAAAACGTAATCATCAAAAACTCTCCTGAAACATTTCTGATGCTTTATAAAACATTTTAAGGGGACATTGGAATGTTGCACAGAGTTTTTTTAGCTTCCAGTTTCCTTTAACTTTTGAGGGCAAAGTTCATCTTCGGTAAAATATTTGCAACTGGTTAAAACTTTATTTGTACACTGGATTTTGTGAGGGGAGATTTTCCTTTAACCCATAACTGTTAAAGTGGAGGATAACCATATCAGATGCCAACTTCAGCCACGTCTGACTTAAGATACGATAACAAAATTAAATGGTCCCTAAAACTGATATTTTTCTAAATATAATAATAAGAGTGAATCCAGCAGTTGAACAACTTTACTAGCAACATCTTCATAACATTAGATAGCCGTTTGCTTAATATTATACTTTGAATGAATAATGATATACATTGTAAGCTCTCTGAGCGTCTGGAAAAGCGCCGACAAATCCAATCCATTTATAATCATTGTCTGTGGGAACAACTGTCACAATAAACTCAAAGTTGGAGAAAAAAAATCCTTTTTCGTTCATTTTTCTCCGGCAAATTAATCCTTATTTTTTTAAATCAAGGAACAGAAACTTTCAAAAAACGTTTGCTAATTACACTAAATTCAAAAGTAACACAAAACAATGTGTAAAAGAATGAGTCAGATGTGGTGAGAAAAAAAAATCCAGCAGGTTTTCAAAATAAAATTTCCTTCAGAAATTAAATTATAAATAAAACAAAAAATAAATGTAGGTCATGTTTTTTCTCCCTTCTGCGGACCACTGTGTTGCAACACATTTATTCCATTCATACCCATTGATAGTCTCACATCACGGGAGGTCCAGACCATTTATGACCCTCATTGTTTCTGCTTATTAGTTTAGAACAATGAAGCTACTGTTCCACTGACTGTGTGAGAACTTTAAAAGCTGAAAACAGTCTTCATGGGTAAAATTGACAGTGGGACACACACGCTGCAAATAACACAGGGGCTCCTGTGCAGTTTCTGTCAAATCTGAAAATTACAGTTTGGTGCTGCTTGACACTCTGCACTTGATAACAATGCTGAAGTGTGGCTGCCTCTGAGCGGTGCTTCTCTTTACAGGGCAGTTAATTATGGTCACTGTGAACCATTAGAAAGAGAAACAGATATGCCCCGCGTTCAAGCCCAACTAAAACCCCCACCATGGGGTTTGATGGTACAGTGGGATTGTGCAGCTGGATATCAAGACATGCTTCTGTGGGCAAAACAGTTTTTTCCAGACTGGGTCCCAAATGTATTGCAGTTGCGAACAGGAACAAGCCAGGATGCAAGAGGCCACCAAAACCCTGGACAACCAATTATCCACCTGTTTTCAACAGCTGAGAGCAGTTTCATCAATGCAGGAGAAAGTCTTATTTAAAAGTCAATCAGACAGTCACGAGGGAAAAGGGCGCACATCTGTCATTCTGCCCGCCCAGCTCCTGTGATCGACTAAGCTCTCCAAACAAATAGCTGCAGGAAAAAATATGCTTCTGCCTGTGATGGGGTAAACAATGACTGTTTTACACCACGACAGTGAGCGTCTACCATTGGAGGAGGTGAAGAAATGTGGATAAAAATGAAATTCAGCATATGAACCTTCTTATTTTTTATAAAAAAAAGTAGCCAAATAACTTTCACTTTTGGGAGGATTTTAAACATAAAATGTCAAAACATTAAATAAATCTGACAGGGATATGCATGTCATAGCTTCTGTCATTTTATGTACAAGAAAAATGCATTTAGATTTTAAATATTGGAACATTTTAAGCTTTAACCGCAATCAAATTAAAATTAAAGCAACATTTTATTGTTGGGTACAATTTTAAAGTTTTGTTAGTTGGTAGGAAGAATCATTAAGCTGAAATGAGTCATGTCCATAAGCTTTTTCTGACAGCATTTTTTCATCTGCTCCTGATTGACAACTATATGAGTGAAGAAATACTCAGAAAAGCAAATTTAAGCTTAAAATATAAATGTATATCAATCATAAGAAAAATGTCACAAGAACATGGTAAAAACACAATTTTCATCAAAGTCTTTAAATCTTTTAAATTGGAATTAAAAACAGCAAACAACAAAACTGCAATCACTGATTAGATGCATTTTATGATGTTTCAGTGCTTTCACAATCAAGTCGGATTTGTTTTGAAGCAGTATGTAACATTTCTGAATTTAAGAGACATTTATGGATGTTGCAGGCTGTGATGGGGCCAATCCAGCCCACACCCCACAAAAAAGAGCTTAGTTTTTAATGAGCAGAAACTTGTTGAATAGCAAGGTGAAACTTTCGAGCCTGATCTTGGTGAGCATATCATTTACTTGACTGATTATTTTTGGTAAAGTCATCACATAAGCACACAATTTGATTTGGCACATCTCTTACAGAAGCTGTCATCAATCTGAAGTAGCACTATAAGAAAGTGTGCAGCAGATTTGCTCCTCCATCACATCTCCCTGTGATCAAACTCATTTGTTCTGTCTGAGGGATGACAGATGCTTTAGAGGCATAACAGAGAAATAAGCATTTCGTATAAGGTCCTTGCTGGATGTGAATCTCCAATTCATCCATGTGAGACATTTACTATGTCAGCATGCTGTGGAGGAGGTCGATACCCCATCGAGGCTGAAATATTTCCATTTTTTTCTTTGCTAACCCTTCTTTTGCAAACAGTCTGCAGAGCGTCCCATTGGGTTTGCAGCTGCAAAAAACACGTGTCAGATACACTGATGTCTGTGAAAGTGTTGCATCTGCAATCGTTTCTGTGCGCAAAACTGCACGGAACTAACTTACCACCCCTGTGTCCAGCTGCTCCGTGGTCAGAGAAGGAGCCGCTCCGGTTAGGGACAGGAACGACAGCATGGGCACCAGAAGCAGCATGCCAGGGGAGATAATCCTCGTGGATTTCGAAATCATGATGCCCTACGACAGGCTGATCCTGCAGGGCACGCGCGCGTCGAGCGCAAAAGCCGCATCCACGGGATAAATCGCGCCGGAACGGTGGAAAAACGCGCCCACAGAGCGCAAACGCACAAAACACATGAAAACTGGTGGCTGAAGGGAAGCTGGGGGGGTTAACTTTGTTTTCAGACGCGGGACTTGCTTTTGTCGGGTCTTATGTCAACTCTATGCCGCGTTAAATGTCCGTAGAGCGAGCGCGCGGGTCCGCTCCAAGCCGTGCCGAGCGGAGGAAGACCGCCTGTCGACGCGCACAGCGAGGAGAAAGAACTCCCCAAAAAGATTCACAGAGAGGAGGGAGGGGTGGATGGAGGAGGGCTGCTCTGCTCCTCTGCCCCTCCGTGATGGATGGCGAATTTATGACGCGCTCGCTGCGTAATTTGAGTCTTCGGGGACTCAGGGTTAAGACTTGAAACGCATCCTCACGTGGATAGAGTCAAACTGGCTCATTCCACACAAACACACAAGATTGTGAGTGTTTCGGCTTTGGACCAAGTCCGACATAAATCTCCACACAGCCGCATGAGGAACTGCAAGCCCACTTCCCGTGATTGCAGGGGGAGGCAGTGGGCTCTGCAGACGTCAGTCACACAGGCATTACCTGATTACATTCTGGAGGTAATGACATTTTTGTGTGGGGCTGTTGTGTTACCCGGAGTTTCACCACCTTGCTATGCTCTCCTGGCTCCTGGATAGGAAGGCACAAGACAGCAAGAAAAAAAAACAACAATAAAATAATGAACTTGAAGTTAAATTAATTAGAACAACAATTATGTTTTGTTGATGCTTAAGATTAACATTAAGATCAGAAAAAGATTGCAGGTGAATTCAACTGTTTATATTTTTTATTATCCCATTTATTGACTCATCCCCCCATATTTTGTCTAGTAATTTTATTGTTCTCTTGTATTTAGTACAACTAAAAAATAAAAAAGCTTATGTCTGAAATGTAATAAGTGTTGAATAAAGCAATGTATTTAAACAGGGCAAAGCTTTGCAGCCAGTAATATTTTAAAAACGTGTTTAATCCTACATAGCCATTCATCTCATTTGATACAGGAAACCCACCTCTCATTAGCGTGATAAAAAATGTCCTGAATAGCTGATTGTAACTAACTTGATCAATGTTTTCTGCCCTGTAGCTCATCATCATTCCACTAGAGGCAGAAATTCTTTTTTGGTTATTTCAAAATGGTTGCTTCCATAAATTCTTAAAAAGAAAAAAAAAAAAAAAAAAACTTTTGGCAGGAAAACCTTACCTAATTTGATAAACTTTAGGGTAAGAATAACTCTTTAACTACTATTTGCTATATTGAAAAATGTTTCTTGCTAATCTTTTAGGATACTGTTACAGTATGTTGAAAATGTGTGGATCAAATTTAAAACAGTGGGTAAATAAGGTGCACATTTCCTAATCTAAACATAATTAAAAAAAAAAAAAAAAAAAACTTACCAAATCATCCAACTGTCACAAACGGGCAGACAGCTGGTTCCACCTGCAGCAGATTTATTTGAAAGTGACAGGCACACAGGAGCAAAGCTCTTCTAAAAGTCCAGAAAGCTAACTCAGAGTTTTAATCCAGACAAAGTTCAGGGCAGGAGGGCAAAGACACAGGGTCAGTTAAACAGGTGAGCAGGTCAGGAACAAACGTTCAGTATGAAGGCACAAACAATCCTTTGCACTGAGCAGTGCTTCAGTGTCCTTGTGACTGATTGACTGATGAGGGTCAGGTGGGGGGGCATCCAGACACTGTGCGCTGAGGTTGATGGGAGGTGAAGTCCTGTCAGTACTCTATCTAGAGACGGCTAGACTAAGAAGACATACATTTGGTGATTTAATGAGAAAGTGTGACACTTACACTTACATACATTAAAATAATGCTATATGCTTTAGCATGATAAGATCATGATAAGATCATTTGATGAAGTGATCATGGCAGCAGCGTCCTTTGGTTCCACCATTTGCAGTCATGCACTTCTACAGTCTTTTTTAGATGTCCGTATGCTGATGTCAGAATTATAATAATTATTTTTTTAAGAAATGCATTCTAATGAAACAGTTGAAGGCTTTTTTCAGATGAATATGTGGGAGGTTGGAACTTCAAACTTCACAGAATAAAATATGCATAACAGAAACAAGTTCACAGAGATACAACAAATGCATATGTTTCAACGATTTTTCATTTGGTACCCCTCATTATGCCTCAATTAAATCTGCGTTTGAGCAAACTTCAGAAGAAACAAAGACCCAGATAATTACTTCTGTACATGAAGCTGTGCTATGAGGCAGCTCATTTTTTCCCTGCAGAATATATGAATGCATTTATTTATTTTCTTTGCACCACATGATGAATCTATCAGATGATGCTAGTAAGTACTGCTGCGATCTCTAGGAGCAATGTGCCCCTGTGGTATATTTCAAGACCATTTCAAATGCTGGCTGATCACTGGACTTCAATAATGTGATGATTGCATTTTAAATCTTGTTTGTAAAAAAAATCTTGTTTTTTTGGGCGAGAAATGCATGTGTAAGTTAAGAAAAGTGTACAGATCAATCACAGCAGTCATTTGTTACTAAAAAAAATGGAAGCAGTGGAGTTTTTTTGCTCAGTAGCATGAGGTTTTGCTGCGTTGGAGATGCTGCCAGCAGTCCCTGTCAGTCCTGTTTCATTCGTACAGACTTTGAATGTAGAGTCTCCCAGCATCCCTGCTGGTGAAAAGAAGCTTGAGTAATTCACTTTTGCATTAAAAGTAGATTAAAACATCCATTTGGCTCTCTCATTCCACTGCACACATTTTACCTGAAGTGTTTCATCATTTTTAGACTGTTTCCTGTGGAAATGTCACACGTGTTTTTCTGGACAGAACAAAAAAATTGAGAACGTGAGCTGAATTTAAGATAGTCATAAATATTTTCTTCTCCTTGAATCGTGTCTTTGTTTTACGCTTTTCTAAAGTTTATGACAGTGAAGATAAATTTGAGTTGTTACAAACTTTACATTTCATGTCTGAAGCAGGAATTATTGCACGCCATCAGGAAATGCACATTGTTTTGCATTTTGTGTGGGCTTTTATGTAACCATGTTTATGGCTGCCACACACAGTATTAACTGTAAATACAAAGACTTTTGGAGATTTTTCTGATCTGCTTACAACACATCTATGCAAGAAAAAAGCTGATTTGCATCATTTTGATTAAAATAAGCCTTTTTTGTGACTATAATCTAATCACTGGTGTTGGATTTTATGTGAAACCATTAAAACCAGAATATGAGGGTCAATTTGTCTTGTCACAAACTACTAATAATCAAACAACCTCTTAAGGTTTGTTTTGCAAACTTCAGTTTTCCAATGAAACTTTACAAATATCAGTGTTTGCACTTCATCAAAACTTTTTAAAAATGTGTTTAATTTATGAACCTGCTTCAATATAAATTTTAATTCAATTTGAAACTCAACTGTTTCAAAATTAGATAAATCTATATGGAAAAATATAATTTGGGTGTTAGGTTTATTAAGTTTATTTTACTGTTGAAGTTTATTTTATGGAAAAACAACAGTGGGCTGATTAACTGTAGGAAAGTGAAATGTTAATGGATTTGACATTCGTTCTTGTTTACTTGTTTGTTGTGCAATTTAAACTTGATTATTTTTGCAAGAAATACAAGGAATCTGGAAAACTTTCCCTGCACTGTTCAGTACCCAGGTATCAATCTCTGAGTCACACTGTTCATTTTTTGGATAAAGATGTCCTGGATCCATTTTAGGTCAGTGAATCGGATCGTCCAAAATTAAACAAAATTGACAACAAATCTTATTGACAACCACAAAATAAGAAACTAATCAAATTGTTGTTAAAATGAATAGTTTCACCCCTAATGACGGCATAATGCCAAAAAGACAATATGGTGATGACAATTAAAACCAAGCAAAATAGTAGCTTTAATCTAATTGCAGGTCAATGAATTTCTAAGAAGCTTACATGTTGGTATTTTAAAAGGAAACAACAACATGAAGACTGTCGATGACCACCTATTCGGGGAAAATCATTGACTGTAAATGGGAAATGGACTGAGTGACACCTCCCCCTTCACATTACAAACAAAGTACCCACTGGTCCCAAATAGCCAGAACCCCATAGACTTCTATTGAGAAATGAAAAGCTATAACCCAGTCATTATGTTTGTCAGAATCACCATTCTAGATCTGCTACCTTGTTTTAACATGTTCTTGATATTCCTAATTTTATAATGATATTATTTCTGTAGCCAATCCTGTGCCTCAATGAGAGAATGTGGTCTTACGTTGAACATTTAAAATGTTTCTTTGACAGATTTGGTTTTGATCGGTTTCAAGTGGTATGGGTGTGAATACCAACAAGCCAACTCCTGATTGGGGGGAGTGGTTGCCATAGACACCTTGACTCAGACCGACTTGGATCAAGTACTGCTTACTGACAATTTGTGGTTCCAACATGGTGACGCCCATGTTGCAAGAAAAAAAAAAAAAAAAAGGGCGACTGAATTGCTTTATTTTGTTGGAATGCACAGTCAGTTTTATGGGTGACATCGCAGTCACCTCAGTCCAGTTCTCTTATACAGTTAACGTGTTGAACCTATTTTAACTCAAATCAATTTTCAAATTAGTTTTTTTTCCTGAACGTGCAGCGTGGAAAAGTTAGCAGTTTCCTGACATTTGCAAGTGAGCCAAGGTCTGCGTACTCAAACGAATCCTGATTCACTTGTTTGGTCGACACCAGAGTTCAGGTGAAGATTGACCCTTTTTGAACGCAGCTGAACAGGACAACTGGTGCAAATCAAACAAGGACCAAACATGTAGGTGTGAATGAGCCCCTAGTCAATCCAGTTCTTGTAAACACAACCGTTATGGCTCCTGGGAAACCAAAAAGTTGGCCAGTCTCAGGCTTAGCAGAAAAAAAACTTTTATAATAAAAAAAAAAAAAACAAGCCTACCTTGGGTAAATTGCTCCTAGGTTGGCTTTTTTCTATAATTTTTGCTTTGAAGAGTTTAAAATGAGTGTGATTAGGGGTGAAGCTACTATAAGTGGGAAGAGGGAGCTGTGACTACTATTCTGTGAACTTGAAAATTACAAACTTAACACTTGAAAATTCTGCATATTAGAAATAATGACATGGGGCTACATGCATATTTGACGCTACTTTGTCTGAGTGATCAGATTTTTGTCTCTTCTTGAGCACACACTTTTTTTATTTTCCTTTGTTCTGCAGAACAGTTTCCATTTTTGTCGTCTTTGTAGAAAATGCTACAAATGAAAAAGAATCAAATTCTGAAAAACTGATTCTAAATTTGAAGAAATAATTCAATAGTAAGAGGTTTTATTGCCATTTCCTCCCCCCAGTTAGTATTGTGCACGTTTCTGTCCCCTCCAGTTCAATGAGACGCAAACATTGAACACAAACCTAAATGCAAATTTCCACACCTGTTTCAACCTAATTTCAATGTTCAACATGTTTAGTATGCACACACTTTACAGCTAAACATGCTCTGAAATCTGATTCATTTTTTCTCACAAAAAGTCATCATTACAGGACCGGGCAGTTAGACCTCAGATGACAACCCACAGGAAAATTGATGCCAAAAAAACCCCTTTCTGTCCATGCTCAGATTTCTCTCCCCTAGTGTCTGTAAAAGTCTCTTTTGCATTATATTTCATTCACAAAACCGTCCTTTCCATAAACACATAGCTTTTGCAAAACCCTCAAGTGTGTGGGGCGTTTAATTCTACAGTGAGAATGCATAAAGACTCCCCATCAGAATCTTTAAGATTGTCTTGCTCTCCGGCTGTGAACGAACTGTGCTGGAGGGCATAATCCATAATTCACATAATTGTCTTTTAAAATGTGGATAATGTAAAAAAAAGCGAGAGGAATGAAAGATTACAACAGAATAGGCAGTTTTGTCCCGGTTGCTGGAACTCTGTTGACACAGGGCACTTGCCATGCAGCAGTTTTACTGTCACTGATTCTTTTCAGCAAAATATCTGCTGTTTGGTCCAGTCATACATATTGTCGTCACAAACAAAATGCTGTTTTTTTGTCGACATAGTCAAGACGATCTGCTGTAGTTCAAACTGAGCATCAGAACATGGAAGAAAGTTGATTGAAACTTTAAACGTAGCATGGTTCTTGGTGCCAGACGGTCTGGTGTGAGTATTTCAGAAACTGCTGATCTACTGGGATTTTCACCCACAACCACCTCTAGAGTTTAAAGAGTATGGTCCAAAAAGAGAAAAAAATATCCAGTGAGCGGCAGTTCTGTGGGTGGAAATTCCTCATTGATGTCAAAGGTCAGATGAGAATGACCAGACCGGTTCCAGCTGATAGAAAGGCAACAGTAACTCAAATAACCACTGGTTACAACTGAGGTCTGCAGAAGAACATCTCTGAACACACATGTCCAACGTTGAAGTAGATGGGCTACAGCAGCAGGAGACCACACCAGGTACCTCTCCTGTCAGCGAAGAACAGGAATCTGAGGCTACAATTCACTCAGACTCAACACAACTGGACAATAGAAACTTGGAAACCTGTTTCTGGGTCTGATGAGTCTCCATTTCTGCCGCAACATTAAGATGGGGTCAGAATCTGGCGCTAACAACATAAAAGCATTTTGAAAATGACAATGGGTTCACTGGACTCAAAGGGCCTCCACAGTCACCTGATCTCAACACAATAAAAATCTGCAGCAACTGTGTGATGCTGTCATGTCAATATGGACCAAACTCTCTGAAGAATGTTTCCAGCTCCTTGATGAATCGATGCCACCAAGGATTAAGGCAGTTCTGAAAGCAAAGGGGTTCCAACCCGGTACTAACAAAGTGTACCTAATAAAGTCTGAGGCTGGTGAGTGTCAATGTAAATGTATGTTTTTTAAATAAAAAATTAATGTGAAAACTGAACAGCATCAGCTGGAAGTTTTAGATGCAGTGAAGTCTTATATTTGTGTCAAAACATTACAGTTTGAAGGTATAAAGTAAAACTAAATATGCTTATGAGTGCACTACTTCAGTAAATGTTTTTTTTCCATCACTGATGACAGCAGGGGAGGAATCCGAGCCTCTCGGAGATAGAGGATTGATCTTAGCATAATATAGAAGGCAAAAATGACAGCCATTTTAAATGGCCCCAGGAGGAGATTGAAATGCTAAGTCATGCCTTAACTGTGATAATGCATTTTTATTCCTTTGCCCAGGTGAAAGCTGAGTTAGGTTGTCTGTGATTGGTGCTGTTTGTCAGTTGTTTGTCTGTCAAAAAGCACTCGGCTGTGTTTTAATGAAATTTCTGCTGGTGGAACAAGCGTTTAAAAGAGTCATACAAACTCTTCAGAGACTTTTAATCTTTATGAAATGTGCTCGAGGTAAAAATAAACGTAGAAAGAAAATTCTATGATAAGATAGGATAAAAAAAATGGCTTCATCAGATCATAGCAAATTGTTATACATACTGGTCAGTGGTCACTTTGAACATGTTAATAAAGGCTTAGTGCTGATTACTGGACAACACTAGGGCATACAGCGCCTTAATAACAAGAATCCTCTCTTCACATCCCATTGGAAAATACTCGCAGGTCTCAGAAAGCCAAAACTCCATAGACTTCTACTGAGAAATAAACAGCTATCACTCAGTCATTACGTTTGTCAGAATTTCATGTTCTTCATAATCCTTGTTTTTTTCTCATGAATTTTTATCCTTTATTAGTTATTCAAGTTACAAACTGGCCAATCAGATGTCTCAATAAAAGCATGTGGTGGTCACTTTCCCCCCAAACGTTCAAAACGTTTGACAGATTCTCCTGAGCCGGCTTTCAGTGGAAGGGGTGTGACTTTCCATCAAGCTCAACCTTGATTAGTGAGAGTGGTTGCCATAGAAATGATGACTCAGACCAACTCTCTTACTAACGTTGTCTGGTTCCAAAATGGCAAAGTCCATATTGTGGAAAAATGGTTACTGAATTGACTTCATTTTGTTGGAAGTAAGTCATTTTCTATGGTTGACATCCCACTCAGTGTGTGCAGTTTCCTCTTATGTAGTCAATGGTGTAATGTTACCCATAGAAAATTATTTGTTTCTGGTTCCAACAAAATCGTGTTATTTTAACTACAGTTTCTTTGTGATACGGTCACTGACATCAGTGGACAATGTCAGTAAGTAGTGATTGGTCAGTGTATGGCCTCCATAACTTTCACTACAGAGAAAATGTCATGAAAAAAAGAGGTATTAGCAAGAGCATGTTTCCTGTTCAGAACGCAAGGGGGACGGGTCACTCAGTCCAGTTTTTTTTTTTTTAAAGACAACTTTAAAATTGTTTGTGTTTCTTAAAGCAATATTTCAGTTACTAATTCTTTATGAATAATAGCAGGCCCAGCCTATGCCACAGCACTCATAGCATGGAACTTTAATAAGAAACGGTCTCGTAGCTGCCATTTTCAATTATTTTTTTTATTATTATTTTTTATTTATTTCCCCTTTATTGAACCAGAAAAACCAATCGGGAAACAATTCTGATTTACCTTGACGACCTGTACCTATGAGACACACTGGTTTCCAAAAAGGGATTTTTGCTACTTACTATATGGACTAAGTCGTATTGTTACAAGTTATCTCAATGTTTTCTTTGAATCATTTATACCAAAAACTTTATTCAGTTTAATGAGCTCAATGGGCTCTTAAATCAGGTCCTAGCCGATGTGATACAAGAATCCCATGACACTTGACACAAAATAAGATATCTTTTATCTGTCCCACAGTGGGGGAAATTCGATTTTTTTTATTATTATTATAAAGTGTTTTAGTTATTGTAATTCCAAAATATGCCATATGCTGCAACTTGGTGCAATGTGAATGCCCTGAGCCTAACAACAGCAGGACGGAGTGGTTACCGATTTTCATGGAGCAAACACACTGCAGGCCAAATCTTAAAATTCTATGTAATTCTGTCAAACGAGTATCAAAAAACAAAGTTTAGTTTCTGTTGATGTACTTTTAGTACATTGTTTTATTTGTACTTTTGTCAATTTTCTATTTAACTGATTGAATATCGGTGGTTTTTATTTTAGTTACAGAGCACTTCAACAATTTTGTTGACATGTGTAGAGTAAAAGGAGCTTTTTTATTAAATACTATTTCCAAGACAGTTCTAAACCAAATCCATATTTATTTACATAGCACTTTTCATTTACAAATAACACAAAGTGCTTCACACCAAAACAAACAAATAAATACAAAACAAGCACATAATTAAAATAGAGTCCCCTCCCCCAGACCTGCACACAACCCACCACCCCTTTTACACCTCCCACCCCCTAACTGATGGAGATAGAAAATAGAAAATAGGCTGAGCACGTAAATTGGTTGTTGGAAACGTTAATAGTGGGATCTTACTTTGTGAATAGCTGCATAGCCAGCCAACTGCAGCATCACAAGCGGGGACCCAAATCACCACAGCTTGGCGGCGAAACAGGTTCCCATCCAGAGCTGCAGCGGCTGAACAGCAGCCGACCCAGAGAGGGGACGACCCAAATCCGGAAGCAATAGACATAAAATAAATAATTAAATGAAATGGGAGTAAGAAGTAAAGAAGTAAACATAGCAAATAAACAAAAAAAACATTGAAATAAAGAATGTTAAAATAATGTATTAATAATCCAGTGTAAATTCATAAAACATGATAAAATAGATAAAGAAATTCAAAAATAAACACATAAATAATAAAAGTAGTCAGTTTGCCAAAAGATAGGTTAAAAAAATGAGTAAAAACCTTGAGTCATTTCTTAAAAGCCCTGAGGTTTCTTAGTCCCCCCCCCAAAAAAAGATAGTTTTTCCTCACCGAGATGAGGGTAAAAGGGCAGAGATGTTTGTTCAGCTTAGTCTGTTTAACAACCAGCTATTGTTTACTTTTACATGTTTGATTTTTTGTTTCTTGCAATATTCTGATATCAGTCCAATGAGACGGCTATGGCTGTGATATTGGGCTATATAAATAAAATTGAATTGAATTGAAAAGCCTCTCTGCGACTCTCTTAAAAATGGCAATGACAATGATCTGTAGTTATTAAAAAAATGTGGGATCTAAATTTGTTTTCTTAAGTAATGGTTTCACCACTGCAGTTTCAAAGGCAGTAGGAAAGACACCTGTCTGAAGAGAGCAGTTCAATTAATATTTAAAATCTCACTTTTAAAAGATTGGTAAAATGATTTAAAAAGCAGTGTGGGGATGAGATCTAAAAAACAGGTTGTTGGATTTACTTGGGAGTAAACTGGACCGATTTTATTTGCTAAATGCTTCTTGGATGAATAAATGGATGGATGGATGGATGGATGGATGGATGGATGGATGGATGGATGGATGGATGGAAGGATGGATGGATGGATGGAAGGATGGATGGATGGATTTGAATCTGAAATATATACAAAAAACCATCAGTGTAAATGTACATAAAGTTCAACGTGTTCTAAAGTTTTCATGGCTAAAATCACACTCACATCACCATTACATAAATGTAGTAAAATAAAAAAAGATGCATCACTTTCATAAGGTTTCAATGCCCACGAAATTTCCCAGCACCACCAACTCTTAGTTGGGCCAAAGGCCCTGTAATCAAAGCTGTTTCTTAGATAGTTTTTTTCCTGGACTTTGAGGCTCCAGGGTGAGATGAGTCACTCAGGATGCTTTTTTAAAGCCGTGGTCCTCAAGGGAACTGAAGAGATGATCCTCTGTACCACTATTTTATACCATGCTGAGCAGTGGAGAAACAGGCTGAGAAAAAAATGGGTTAAAATGCCTTCAACTCAGCACTGGTGAAAAAGAAAAAAAGCAGCCTGACAAAAGTTCTTTCCTCTGACTTTTTGGTAAGACAAAACAAAATGATCACTCTGTAAATCAGAGGAATGCATCAAGCTGCAATAAAGACACAATGTGCACTGTTTGTCATCCATACTACATCTCTGAGGTGGGAGGAAGTGCCCACAACAAAACAACTTGAACTACAGCGGTTTCTGCATCCAAATTTTCACATTAGTCCCACTTGCACTCAATTCTTTCATATGTTTAAAAAAACACAACAGTTATAGGGAACTTGAATTACTGTTAAGAGGATAAAATAAATACAAAAGTACACGATTTACAAATGTATTACACACTCTCCCGCAAACAAAAGTGGCTCTTGACACCTGCCAACCATACTTTAACCTTCTATTACAAACTCTCAACACCATACAAATGAAAAACAAAACAAATAAATCCATCAGTTCACCATCTCAATGAGTTTTATCAAGTGACCACGTGTCAATGATTGTGTTTATGACTTGGTAGCAATGAATAAAAGATTTCCTGAATTGAAGGGATAAAGATGTGTTTTGATTGAAATGGATGGAAATCTGTCTGTGGGTATTGGTAAGTGTGAAATGTGGGCAGAATTTCTACTTCACTGACAGTGATGCATATTTAGTAGGTTGGTTCATGAAGGGAAAAGTAGATGAACATCCGATCTGAAGGCCCATCTCTCATAGATCTCTTCAATGTAGACTGAATGTTTGAGTCCTTTATGTTCCTGTCTGGAATATCGGTCTGAGACAATTCTTCCTGATCAGAATGTTGATGTTCTTCATCATTTGAGGTATTTTCAGTTTTGTTTTTGTATCCTTAAGCAAGCATATTTTACCTAATGCAGACTAGACAGGAGCTGTCCTCAGCAGTAGTCATCGAATGCTCAATAGTAGTCTCAAGATGTGCCTTTGCTAATGTGGGATGTTCTGAATTATTTGGGTTTTTCTTGTCTTTAATCCTCCTTCTCAGATTCACTTTGAGGAAAATTTTCTTTCTTTTTCCTGTAGTCTCAATGGCTTTATTGACATTGCTTCTCCTTTGTGACATTTACTTGGAGTAACAGGTTTTGGTGGTTTTGCATGGACAGGGTTACAATACAAGTGGTCTTTTCCCAGAAAGACGACAGTTTTAGCTGTGTTGTGCACAAGGATCTGGTCTCTCGTCTGGAGAGTCATGCTCCTGTCTTTCCTGTCATAATGTTGTTTGTCTTTAGCAATGGACAGTTGACTGTTAGCATTAACTGCTGCCCTCTTACTATGTTAATTCTTCTCCTGCAGCCAAGCCAAAGAAAAGGTCAAGAAGAAGACACGGCTACAGAGCACACAGCAGATATTTGGGTGATTACTTGTTGACTGAGGCTAACTGCAACTATGCACATCAATGGCAGAAGGTGGTTGTTCCTTCCAGTTCTCTTTTTCTTTTTCATTTTGGATTTGGAACATCTCACACCTCTACTCCACTGAAAGTGTGCTGATGTACTGCATCTCTGTGTGGTTCTCCAGCTGCATCATGGCACACAGACAGGCAGCGTTGAGTATTATTAATACTGCCCAGAAGATCTTCATGCACCTTCTCAACTCCCTACAGGACCTCCACTACACTTGCTGTCAAGAGCCTCCCTCTGGGAGATGCTTCAGAGAGCTAAAAACATGGACCAACAGACTGAGGGACTGTTTTTACACACCAGCCATAGGCCTACTAAATGAAAACATTTGATTCTATCCTGTGTCGTTCCAGCCACGGGCAATTTGGGTGTAATGACACGGATGCAATAAATGAATCTTCACCATAACTGTGGAGTCCCCTCAGCATGTGCAATATCTGAAAGACCCACTCAGATTAAAAATGTGTTTTTTGGTGTTTTTAACATGTTCTTCTGGCATTTTTTCTGATGATTGAGGATTGAGGAGATATATAAAGAAAGTTAATATCAAATTGTATTTCTGAGAATTTCTTTATTCAAATCATTGTGAATGAGGAGCGGACGCAAAAATGCTTTTGGAAAAAGCTTGTAGGTGTGACGTAGAATCTACAAGGCAGTTATATTCTGATGCATCCACTTGGACAACTAGATCCATGTATGTCTTTGTTTTCGTTGTCAGAGCTGGCGGTAATGTTAGGTTGGAGGTGTGAGGGGCTGTAAACTAGCGGGACAGAGATGGATGACGTGAAGTGGAGTCAGGCTTACTCCGTGCCAACTAACTCCGCCCAGAACTAAGAGGTGAATTTCTAATGAACTCCTGCTACTCTGCAGAAACTATGTCCTAGAAAAACTATGTTTTTTTAAATTTTGTCTAAAAACGACATAGTCATAACTAAAAGACGCCTGGACACTTTTAATATAGATCAAAAGATGAACAGAGTGGGACTTTAAACCTTCATTTTTCTGTATTTTTTGCTGCATGACTGGTTTATATTTTACAGTTTGAGTAAAATTTGACAAGTACATTTAGATAGTTGTGCATTTCTTATTTGTTGTCATGTCCTGGGGGGACAGGTTGGTCTCCAACTTTGTGATGCTAATGTATATTGTAGAACTGTGCAACGACAACAAAGACTTTTCACTTATCTATGACTATTTTTCAATGTTTACTTTAATAGAAATATGCTAATTGTAACATTGCTTTTTATTTTTTATCTCATGGGAATTATGTTTAGTGGGGTCCTCTGCTGCTGTAGCACATCCAAACAAAAATTCAGTGAAATGATTTGTGTATTTGCAAGTCAGACAAGTCTGCCTCTTCTCCTCTGACCTTTTTGACACTCCAGTTCACCCAAAAAACCAAACACTTACTGAAAAAAGTCTCTTTTTATAATCATCACTATACGCTCGGTTTAGAAATCTCATTAATCAGTTGCTAAAATAATACGACCATCTTGTGCGGGTTCATAAATTAGCGGTGATTTCTCTTTAGACATAAATATGACAAGAAACGCAACCGATGGCGCTTCAATTACGGTGCAATGTTTCAACCCATCTATCTCACTGTGTTTGGGGAGTTCTTAAAAGTGGAGATTCACTTTAGAGACTGTTGTGTTCCCTCAGTCATCTCCCCTTAATTGATGACCAGATTAATCCAATTAGGGCTCAAGTATTGGATTAATCGCACTGTAATGCATTATTCATTACAGGTTACATTTGTCGTTAAAAGAATACGGGAGGTTTCGGTTGTGCTACCATGAGATTCATGTTTAATTCATGGTCCTCTCCAGCTGCTTGGTTTTCCAGCAGATGCCAGACTCCGCTGTGTTTTCTGTCGAGAGGTTCTGTGGAATACATATTGATCTCAAGATGTGTTTGTGATTAGTGGCAATGCCGCGATTAGACCCTTGATTAAATGTGTAACAAGGAAGACGAAGCAAAGCATAATGAGATCTCATCGTCTTGGTGAAGGTGGGTTACAGGCAGGCGCTTTAAAATTGGGGGGTGGGGTGGGCTGTGATTTTCTTCCTGTTTGTACTTCAAAAGTAAAAGGGCAACAATATATGAGTGTGAAATAAGAGCGGTCAGGTTCTGTTAATCCAGATCCTGCTTTTTCCTCACATGGGTTCTTTTTGTGAATATTTTCTGGGTTTTGATGGCGGTTCATTGAAACCTTGCCTCAGGCTCATCGACATCTACCCTGTGGTAAATTTTCTTCTTGCTCTTCTTCTTTATTCATCTGCAAAACAAGCACCCCCTGCTTGGGTATTGTTTTTTTCTAATTTTTTTGTCTGTCTTGTGGTAGGAAGTGTTCCTTTTTGATATGTTGAGCACTCCAAGACAGAACCGACTGCAACCATTACACTCGTCTGTATTCCTAAAGGGCAGGAGACGAGCCGACGACCGTATGCTCTTTAATAAGTGTCAGCTAAGGAAGGGGCATCAGTGCAGTCTGGGCTCCTGCCGCTCCAGCTGTGACGTGACCCTGACAGA
This sequence comes from Oryzias celebensis, assembly GCA_014656515.1. Lineage (NCBI taxonomy): Eukaryota > Metazoa > Chordata > Actinopteri > Beloniformes > Adrianichthyidae > Oryzias > Oryzias celebensis. Next base: position 16,260,544 of record BNCR01000012.1, read on the forward strand.
TACAAAGAGCTGCACCACAGGCGATGAGCCCAGGTAATGCATCGTAAAAGAAGCATTCTACCGTCGTTCTTTTGTCCCTTCTGTTCGCCCTCATCATGGCTTTCATGTCCTCATCGCAGTTGGATGCCACCCGACCGTCTGCATTTGTCACTTAGCTAAGAGATCTGTAAACACTGCTTCAGACCACTTAAGTAATATTAGTTTTAAACTATTTTCAAGAACTTCCCTTTTGTTCATGAAAACAGAATTTTATGTTATTGACCTCAAGGTTAGCAGAAAAATGAAGCTGTTCCCAATCTGGACAGTGCAGGATGACAGACACTAAAGTAGGCCGCTTTTGTCTAAAGTGTCTAAAGTAAAGAGCACAGCTTTAGCTGCTCAGAACAAGAACAGCCTCTGCCAAATGTGACATCATCTATCACTATATTATTTTTCTTGTCTGGACTCCTTCATCTTCCTGTTGAGAGAGTGGAAATGATGTGAAATAATATTTAGAAGGACTCAAAATGTGTTTGGCTTCAGCTCATTCTTACAGCGTGAGTCCGAGACACACTTTAAAACAGTTTAAAGGCTTGTTTTTATGTGAACAAAACTTTATTTAGGTATCACACTGTCCCAGAATCTAAGAACTTACCACATGTTTTTGTCTTTCTTTTTTCTTCTTTCTTTTTTTGGTTTTTGCCTGTGTTTATTAACCAAAATTGGTTCTATTGTGAAACAGAAAGAGTTTGGAATATGCAGTTTCAAAACCTTTAGGCTGCATGTTGCAACATGACACAGAAAGAAGTTGGTTTTATTCACTTCTGTAGACTCCTATATCAAAAGAACACATCATTGTGGCCTTTATGGAAAGTTGAAGGAAAGATAAAGCTACAGGAAAAGGCTTAGTCACAGACGTTAAGATGGACACATTTTTCATTTTAATAATGCTGAACACAAGGTTGTCATCTATAGCTTGTAGGATTTGCCATTCATACCATGCCAGTTGGGCGACTGCGGTGCTGATGTTGAGTGGTCAACCACTGTTCATGGGTTCGGTTCCTGCCCTGCCTGCCCAAGTGTTGAAGTGTCCTCTGGCAAAACAATGAACCCCAAATTGCTCCCTGTGGGTAAAAATTGGCATACAACTGTGCCCCATAAAAGAGGTTTGGTCCTTTCAAAGATGGTAGTAAAGCGCTATGTACTTATATGCCATTTACCATTTTCACCATTAATAGGAATTTCAGAAAAGAGGAACTTGTTTTTAGGTCACATTCTCCTATGTCTATTTAGTTTTGTTACCTACTTCTGATTCCTCCTAAAGCTAGCTTCCCACTGGCCACTTTGACTCGCGTTCAAGTGGCCACTTTCAATGAAAAGTTTATGTAAGCACAGGTCAACCCCAATTTTGGGCTTCCGCCTTCAGAACTCTTATGTTGCTACACAAGTCCGGTCACGAGGTCTGTGGACGAAACGGGTGAACATTGATCGCGCGCTGGAAGGTCAACCGTTGCAGCTTCTTGACACTAAATCACGACATCGTTCACCAATCAGAGACTTGGATTTGGTAGTGGCGTGTGGGTAGTGTTATTTCAAAACACAGAAGTACCAACCGTTGTAAAGATGATCACAAAGGAGAAATCAATATTTGCCAAGATGTGGGGCCTCTTGTGGCTACATAGTTAGGCAGTAGTAGCACAAATAGTCTTGACTAAGGACCCACACTGTACGAAGCTCATTGCAAACCCTGGGAATCACACCTTCTGTGTTCCAGTTCTCCACTTAACCAAGTGAGCTATCCAGCAGCAGGGTCACTAGACTCCTGCCACCCCAACGGGGCAACATTACATTTGAAAATGTGTGTTACTGTCAATAACCAATCTTATCACCAACATAAAAAACCTGTATGTTCTTTACGAAAGACGTTATATTTTATGCAGTTCCAAAACACGCAAGTGTGTTGCCCTGGGACACTTTGACACATTGGCGGGCAGGACGGGAACCAAACCTGCAACCTGGTGGTTGATCGCTCAACCTCTGCATCCCTGCCACCTCATGGTGCAGAGGTAGAACACCACGGGGTGTCACTCAGAGAACTTTTTTCAATATATAAAAGCCTGTCTCTTTGAAATTCTTTTTTAAGACTATATGTTACAGATCTGGTATTCATTTATTTAACCAGTTGCACGATTTTCTCAGACAAATCTTTTTTAAAATGTCTGACTTTATCAGTCCTTGTTCACGCATGGCCAAACGTTTTATGAAGTATTATCCATAAACATGTATGAGATGTTCTACTTTGTTGAAAAACAATTTACTGACCTGCACGACTCCAAGTCTTCTGACTAACTTGCTTTTATAATTTAGAGTAAAAAACAGCAAAAAGTTTAAATCAACATGGAAAAAGGGTCTTAAAAGAAATGCTCTGTAACTCCTCTATGAATAATACACAGCTTCCATATGTACACTGTGATTGATTGAATATGTAAGCGTGTGCTGACCTGCCGCCACTGTTCATAAATAATTAATGACTGACAGTTTAATGCCCGTTCTTTTGTAATCACATCATGCAGTTTCACCCTTGAAGCGTTTCCCTGAAATGGTTGTGGAGAAGTCATAACAGAGGTCTACATGCATCTGCCAGGAACAACTCAAACTTTTAATTGGTTGTAAATGTAGGGGGCCAGAGTTGATGCTAAAAAGATTACAAGAGCTGGGATCCTTTGACAAAAGATGGGGATGTTGCCTTTTTCACCTTTCAAGCCCACATCTGTGTTTACAGAAATCTCACTCAGTCGCACTGCCAATCAAGACTTACATGAAAACTTTTCAACTCGACTCTGCGCCTGTTACGCAAAACCACCACTGTTTCTTTGTCTTCTATTTTCCTCTGCTGTCAAAAATAAGTTCAATAAAACTCCCTCTTCTAGGATCTGTATGCTAAATAGAAAAAAAAAACTCCTCATAAACTGATAACCAGTTTAAATCTTTTTCATGATTATTTATTCACAGGAAAACATTTTTGATTAAATCTTTTTTATTCTTTAGAGTATTCAATTTCTGCCTTTGAATCCTCTGTAAGAAAAAAATGATAGAAATATCAGTAAACAAACTTTCCTAGCATTTTCATTTGATGCTAAAAAAGACGAGGCACAGGACTCGTTCCTTTCTAATTTTACTTATCAGACTGCAGATTGTCCCCAAATGGCTTCCTATTTGTTGATATTTTTACTGGTAGCAATCAGTGAGGACAGATTTTTAAAAAACCTCCTTAAACCTTTTTTAGGGATGATATCTTGGACAAGTCTTCATGGTTTCTCCTGAAAAATGCAGCATATAATGAGGTATGCTTTATCATAATATGCTTTCCTTTCAGTTTTTGCATTTCTTTATGATGCAGAAAGTGCCACACGGACACACATGAATAGATTTCTTTTTTAAGAGGAACTTCAAAGACAACAGCCCATTTTTTAAAGACAGGACATAAATGGTAAAAGCTGTATACTTATATAGAGTTTTTCTACCTCTTTTTACAAGCGCTTCACAGTCACAGTCCCATTTCCCCATGCACACACACATTCACACACTGATGGCAGCTCTGCTGTCCAGCTCTGGCACCAATCCGTAACCACCAAGAGCAATGTAGGGTTTGGTGTCTTCTCAAAGACACTTCGACACATGAGCAGGCAACTGAACCTCTGATTCCCTGTTCAGAGGATGAACACATTACGTCAGCATCTGCAACATCAAGTAATAAAACAAGAAGATACTGTCAATGAAGTCGATACCAAAAATGCTGTCACCTTAGTCATGCTGAGGTCAAAAAAAGAAAGAAAGTTACCAGCCAAGCAATTAAGAAAAAATGCACACACAAAAAGTTAGTTAGTCTTTCATTATGTCCAGAGGCATCCAGACCAGATGCCAAAGCCACCTCATCTGGTCCTTCTCGATGTGGAGGAGCGGCCGCTCTACTCCAACCTCTCTTCAGGTGACTGAGCTTTTCACTCTGTCTCTACGGGAGCGCCCAGCCACCCTACGGAGGAATCTCATTTAAGGTGCTTGTATCCAGGAATTTGCTCCAGAACATTTTTTTCATCATCTATGTTAGGATTTACACTGTCTAGTAGACAGATCTGAAGTAGGAAGTTGGAGGTGGGATATAGCGAGTTTATGACAGCAGTGAGCCCCGCCTTGATGAGCGTCTGTCCAGTTTGCCTTACAAATTGGATTTTGACCTACATCAAGCGCGATGTTCAAATGAAAATGCATTACACATGTTTTGCAATTTCATTTGAATTCAGACACAAAAACAGCTTGACATTTTACAATGCAACTAATTTTAAGTTACTTTAAAATGAATTAAGAGCAAGCGAGTGTGGTGGAAATGATGGGTGATGAAGTTCAGTACTCTGGGGATGGATCCTGCCGGTGACCAGAGCGGGAGATAGAGCACTGACTCTTGACACTCCTGACATGTATTTAAATGTCATTTTTAAATATTGTATTTAAAATTGAGAAATGCTCCTTCATAAAAAAAGGTCAAATTACATATTGAATTGTAAATTGCAAATGTCATTGTCATTGGAACTATGGCATCAAAACCCACAACAATTGAAAATGCAATTGATTTTGTTTTTATTCAATATTTTATTTTATTAAAAGCCCGACTTGCATATTGAATTGTCAATTGAGAATTACATATTACTTTGAACTATGAATCAAAAAAACTTCCATATAAATGAGGTCTACTTTTGTTGGACTGCTCCACACATCTAACCTAAGAACAGTGTCTGACCTCTGCACACATTGTTTATTGTGACAGCTGAACGCCCTCTCTAAGTGACTAAGCGAGTTCCACCCACCACACTGCTGAGTTGGAAGTTTGGATTTGCTCAATATGGCAAAATCAGAAAAGACCATTTATTTTTGCACTCATGTGCGGCAGACCCAGGTGCCTTTTCTCAAAATACTGTGGTTTTTGCTTTGACAGCCTATTGTTCCACTGATCAGTTAGAGGGCTAGCAGTAAAAATGTCTCCTGCTGTGTGGTAAGACCCTGTATGACATCAGGAGGCTTCTTGGATCTGGTCCAGTACTTCTTTGCTGTGTGCGTTCTCAAGCAAAAAAGGAGAAAAGCCTAATTGTTTTGTCCCTTAGAATTACAATTAATTCTATTTTATTGTTTGTGTGTTTTGTAATATCGTTTCACAAATTTCTCTCACCTATAGCTGATCTTCTTTTTACAACATTTTCTCAGTTATTCAATTCCCACCATGATTAAAAAATAATCCAAAACATCAGTACATTCTAAATCTGCAACATATCTTGTGTTGTTTGGTGAGAAAGAACTGAGAGTGTGGAAAACCAGAGGAAAAGCTTTGTAAATTGGTTTAGTATATGGCTGAAAATTTCCCTCTTCCCCGGGGAGTTTGCAGAGCCTGACTGGGTGAGTAATTCCACACAAAATAAAACCAGCTGTCAGGACAATTTTTAGGCTGAGACCTCTGAGCTGCTTCATAGAAAATGAATGATTTAGTGCTTTATGATGAACACTACTGCTTTTAGATCACAATACTTTATATTGCATCTACTCTCACATATTTTGCAGTAAAAAGTGTTTTTAATTGTATACTAAATAACTGATTTAGAGAATGACATTATTGAAAAATCAATGAAATTCTGCAGCAAAAGTAATACAAGAGGTGTTGAGAAGAGAATATTCACATCATCAAACATGCGTGTGCATGTCTGATGCTGGTGATGCTGTTGTTCTGCATTAAAACATAATGTGTTAAAAATAAGATTACTTAGAAATGTAAAATGTATGAAAGAAACAGCAATACTGCACTTGGCTCTACAATGATTGATGTCACCTTCTTTCACAAACAACAACTTTAAATCTGAGTTTTCCACATTGCTAAACATCCAATAACACTGTACTGACATGTAAATGAAAACTGACCATTTTCTTACAAAAAGGAAAATATACAGCTGTTACATTTGTTTTTCCATGAATTCATTTTAGTGAAATTGTAAAACGTCGATAAGACAAAACTTATTCTCATCTGACAGTTAAATAGAATAAGGGATTCCATTTATTTGTACTTTTTTACGATTTTTTTTAAATGTGTCTGAACAGGATTCATTTGTCTCCTGTCATGTAGACTGGCTTCTTAGTTAAACCTTTTTTAAGGTTGTGGTTACATATATTTCTTATAAAACCTACTTTCAATTTATATTGGTTTTATGTTTGTATGATTTATATAAATATATAGAATTTCTCATATCATTATATGTTAGACAAAAACTTATTTAAAAACATTTTCCCTCGTTCCATCCATCATTTATCGCTCATCTGGACCGGGTCATGATTATATACAGTATATATATGAAGCATCTTACACCCTGCAGTTTTGTGCTGGATTGTTTCAGGCGCCTCTTTGCACAGCCTACGCTTTGGGTCTTGTCTGGTGTGGTAGATCTGAGCATCTATCGCTCTGGTGCTCAGGGCTTGTTCCTGAGCTGCCAGGATGAGCGTTTCTGTATTGGCCTGTAGGCCAGCCCTTTCTAGCCATTGGTAGGACTTCTTGATATCAGCCACTTCAGTTATGGTGCAGTGGTAAATCCCATGCAGGGGTCTGTCCTCCAGCACTGCATCCTCTGTTGTTCATTGCCTGAGACATTCACTGAGCACACTGTCAGTTGGGACCTTGAGCTTGAGATATATATATATATATAAATATATATATATCTTGAATGTTTAATCCTGTGGCTTCCATGGTCATTGTTTGGGATGGAACCCTCCATGTATGGTGAGTAGCTTTTGTGTCTTAACATCTGTGGTCTGTATGTCTGTTATTGTTCCCTCTGGGAGTGAGACCTCTTCTGTGTGGATTACTTTGCATCTCTTTGTCACAGTTTTTTCAACATTTTCTTTAATACTCTGGATTTCTTTTGTTGGTTTGTTTACAAACCATTCACACTTAAAAAAAAGTTTTTTTTAATCTCAATAAACCCACAGAAAAGAGGCTCTGTGTCAAAATACACTTAAAAAAAGCTCAACTGACAGTGTCCTTCGTTTACACAAGTTACTTGGTGTTTACTTGCTTTCCATTGACTGCTCAGGAGAGGATCTGCATGCCACTGTATATTTTTACACCTTTGACAGCCTCTCCAGCTGTTTGAGAGCTGTTTTTTTTCTGCTCGTCCCTTCTGCTCCACTCTTGTGCACACACAGACAACCATCTCCCCCTCTCCAGCATCAGTTGCTCCGCCTGTGAAGAAAGAAATAAATAAAGCTTAAAGCCAGCTGGCCAATTAGTGGGCCAGGCCACTGCAGAGCCTCCTGATGTCTTTCGCAGAAATGGGATACAGTAGGAAGTTCAGTTGTATCAGAGAGGAGTTCTCCTAAGATTTTTTTAGAGACCCACTCGGATGAAAATAGAACTTTTGGTTTTTTACACATGTTCTTGTGGCATTTTTCTGATCGTGGATGACGAATATTAAGAAAATTAATCTCAAAATTGAATTTCTGAGTATATCTTTAATTGAATCGTTGTGAATCAGGAGAAGAAAAAAAAAAATCATTCAAAAAAGCTTGTGACGTGGAGGCTACAATTGGCCGGCCAATCGCCCCATGTTCAACTCCATTCTGAATCATCCATTTGTAGACAAAAAGCTCCAGGCAGGTCTTTGTTTTCCTCTTCCAGGTTGGCATGTGGTTTCAACTGCATAGCTGGATAGCTTAAATATTCCTCACCATTTTTGGTAAATGGTGTTTACTTGTTTACTGTTCTTCTGCCTTCGTTGAAGGCCCAAAGTCCTTTACAGTCATAATCCCATTCACACACTGAATGTGGCTTTGCTGCCAAAAACTGGTACCAACCTTCCATCAGAGGCAATTTGGGGTTCAGTGTCTTGCCCAAGGACATTTAAGACATGGGCGGACAAGGTGGGAATTGAACCTGCAATCTTCTGATCAGAGAACAACCACCCTACGCTGCAACGGCCACCCATTGTTGCATTGGTGGTGAAGTGTTGGTGCAGTTTCAATAAGGAAGAGTCACCTCATATACCGGTTCTCTGGGTGGCTGATTCTTCACTCCACAAGTCACTCCTCCACTAGTCCTCACTCTGAACCAATAGCTAAAGTGCCCACTTTTTTACAGCTTAAAACAATCCCAAAGCCTTTACATTCATAGATGTTTATTTATCTTGCTTCCAAGTGCTTTCTCTGAGCCTCCTCCACCCGGTTCTCCACCTGGCTCTTCATTTTTTCATGAATTAATTTTGGTGTGGCCTTAACCATCATCAGTGTTTAGGCTCTGGGTTTTCACCATGGTCCAAGGTCATCCCATGCATGTACGACGTCTCTGGCTCTGAACCTTATCGCCAAAGAGTAAAGACTTTTTCTTGCACAATTTTCTTTTTCACCAATACATTTTTCAGTCACATTACCAAGATTTCTTCTCATTTACATATGTGGTTTGAGTTGTGAGGGACTGGTAGCTATTGGGACAGCATGTTAACAGAGAGCTCTCAGGAATGGGGAGAAGAAAGCGGGTCGGAGTTGCTCCACGTCAATGGTTCCGCCCAAAACTCAGAGGCAAATTTCTATTGAACCACCACCGCTCTGCAGAAAATGTGTTTGTTTTGTTTTTGTTTTGGCTACTAAAGGCATAATAATAAATAAAAGACAACTGAGAACACTTTAAAGATAGATCAAAAGATGATCGGAGTGGGACTTTAGGGGAATCTGCCTTCCAATGGAGTTCTTTGGGAGATGGAAAAAAGAAAAAGGCATTTTGACACAATTAGGACCACTGGCACAGGGTATATTTTTTCTGATGTCCACAAAATTAAATGTGGTGTGCTCTGGGTGGGCTGGGTGTAGGGCTGCCATGCAGGAAACCTGGGTTTGCTTCCCAGGGCATTCAAAGCTTAATCCAGTGTGGGTCCTTAGGCAAGACCCCTGATGCTGCTGCCTAACTGGCCCCCCTGTGCCTTGAAACTACAGGACTGTGTGAGGAAGGGCATCCAGAGTAAAACTTTCTGCCAAACCACCGGTGTGAAACAGTGAAAGCTAATTCGCTGTGGCGACCCTTGACAGGACAAGCCGAAAGGTGAACAACAACATGTTTCCTTTGGGGAATGTCATCAGAAGACACAGGATCAGCTTTCATAGCGATGCAGATGATACCCAGCTGTACGTAGCCAAGTCTCCTGATGACACAAGGCCAGGTCTATTTTTATTTGTTGTTACTTGTTGTTTTGATATTATTTCTTTTGTTTGTTTTGGTGTAAAGCACTTTGCGTCATGTTTCTTATGAAAAGTGCTATATAAATGAAGATTGATTAATCAATATTTCTCCAATGTCATGAGAACACACTTGATTCACAGGTTACTGCTTCGACTGTTGCCCTCTTTTTTAGAAAAGTGGAAAGAGATGTATTGAAGGGAATCTTACTTTTAAGAAACATTAAGGCCTATACTTGCTTTCAAAAAATGTTTAGATGAAAGAAACCATCAGGCGAGCTGGTGTTTCTCTATAATAATTAGGAATTTATTAAAGTTGGGATACTGAGCAGAGACCTCAGACTTTGAGGAGGGAAACACTAAAGGGTCTTGTGTTTTGATGGCATTGCCTTCTGGTGCCTTCTGTCTGGAGAAAATTCTGCACTAGCATATTGACTAGGGGGTGGTGGTGGGGGGGCTGCCAAATCTTTTCAACTCTTTGCAATCAGTCTGTGCTTGAGGCTGCTATAAAGAGCTCTGGGAGAAATATTTCAAAAGCAGCCTGCAGGGGCCTTTCTATGGGTTTTGTCCATCACCAAGTCTTGCACACTGTCCTCATAAAGGTATTGATTGAACTCTTGACTCCTAATTCTAAAGCCAGACACATCTTGATCTGCATTTAAGTTAGTTACATTTCAAATGAAAGTCTGTCATATAGGATGAGGATGGAAGTCATCAATCACTGCTATGACAGAATCAGAAAATCAAAAGCTCTTGAGAAAAACAGAACATTATAGAGCCCAAAAATAGTCTGGATCTGTGCAAACATCTTAAAAGCTTCTCCACATTTTTTGCAGACTATTTGACAGGTTCTAACATTTTTCTACTGTTTTTTAATGCAATGCCAGAAGTCAAAAACATGCTCAAAGGCATTTTCACAATGAATATATCACACATTAAAAAAGAAAAACTATATAGAATGAGCTGCTAGCAGGTTTTAGAAATTTAGAAATTTTCTAGCAACTTCTAAAAGTGTTTTTTTTGGCAATTGATGGTTTTACAAACATTGCAGTTTTCTTTTTGTTTTTATGCTGTATATATTCCAGTAGTAGCTAGTCTCTAATATACGCTGGGTTTAACAGGTGTTTGTTACTTAAGACCTCGGTTTCTCTTAGTGGCTGGGTTCCTTTAAGATCCTTTTAGATTTCTGGACTAAACGCCAGGGCTACTATTGGAAAATGCTAGTGCTACCATTTTTTTTCCCCTGAGTGTCCATTCCAACTACCATATTTCCTGCACTGTTAGGCGCACTTAAGGTGACCTAATTTTTATCAGAAGATGACAGTATGCCTTAAAATCTGTGGCGCCTAATATACGGATTAATTCTGGTTTTGCTTACTGATGTCAAAGCGAGAGATGCATGGCACTCTGTCAAAATGTCAGTCTGTTCATTTTAGGAGTTGCAAATAAGGTTAGATGTTATTGTAAATATGATAAATGACTTATAGACTTATAGATTTATAAATGACAGGTTAAAAACTAAACCATTCAATGACGGTGTGCCCTATAGTGCAGAAAACATGGACTACCACACTATAGGAGGTTGTTGTTGTTCAACTTTTGGCACATCCTGTTAGGCTTTCTTTTATTTTCTGACAATTTTAGTCTTTTTTTCCCCCCCAAGTCTTCTCACAGAATTCTGCTAATTCACATTTTGGGTGTAATGCTGCTTTTTTCTTCAATGGTAGCCCAAACTTTAAGGTAGCACGTGGTTAGAGATGAGGACAAAGGCTGTTAGATGTGAAAAAGGAGTCTAGGTGGAAGGGTGCTGTTAAGCTAATCTGTTTGCGCGTTTTCCCTTGAGATCAAGTCACAGTCACACCAGGTTCAAGTTTCAGGTAAGTTGATCCTCATCATTTCCAAGTGCACCAGGGTTAAATGTTCGATTTACAGCAGTGTTCAGGAAAGCATTCTCTCCTGACAAAGAAAAACTCTGCATCAAGGGAAACAAAGACACACCTTGACAAAAGCAAATATCTTTTTATGAACTTGCTTCAACTTATTTGACAGATAAAAAGACTACAAGCAAATGTTTTTTTTTAATCAATCCAGTCTAACTCTTTTTCTTTTTGTTTGTCTGCTTGCAATGCACCAATTCTTGTCGACAGAGTTAGCCATGTAACAGCATGATGAAGCACTTTTTGGAAAGGAGGGAGTTTGTTTACTGCTTGCTGATGTGGTAGAAATGCTGATTGAGATACAGTATTTATTCAGGGCACCCAGTAGTGGGATTCTATCCTACAAAAAAAAGCTCCTGAAGGAAACTGCTCAACAGTCGACACAAATCATGGACCTCCGTCAATTAATCAGAGTGCCTTAGTTAATGAGAGTGCAAGGGAGAGTGAAAAACGACATGCTTATTAAGGAAATGCATCTTCATTGAAAACCATGTAAAAAGCTTGAAGACAGTTAAACTCGATTAGAAAATGTGTAAAATTAAACATCTAAGTTTTTTATTTTGTTTTAAGTCTGCATAAATGTTAAGCTACGTTCACACCAGGAATTTGATGCGCGTCCAAAAACGCGCTAAACGGGCTAAACACGAGTTCTTGAACGCACATTTAGCTTACAGTGTTCCCACTGGATAAGCAGGAGGTTCTCCTCTTTCTTCTGCTGCAGGCGCATGTTCACCAACTACAATTGGAAGAGGCTTAGTGCGAAATATTGAAGTGTTGAAGTGGTGCAAATCTCATATATCTTGCTCCAGGCTTTTTCTTTTACTGCTCACTTCAATATTTGACAGACTTGGTGACATAAAATTCTGGTTGGGCAAAAACTGCTTTTATAAATTTCTCCATGGTCAATTTTCAACCGATTGGCACTTTTGTGAATGAAAAGGGATGCCATCCATATGTCACTACCAAATCCAAGTCCCTGACCTGGTTCAACTTGGAACACATGTTCAATGATCACGTGTTTTGTGGCCCCAGAACAGTCGTAAAAACTTAGATAGCAACATGTAAAAGCGAGATTTTTGAATGCAGAAGTGCAAAACGCGAATTTACATGCGTTTATATAGAACGTGCATCGCCAAGGGTGGTGTGTGCGTAGCTTTAGACTGCCATCGATTGCTAGGATACACAGTCTCCTAAAAAACATATTGGCACAACCTCAATGTGATTGCTGTTTACAAAAAGCTAAGGTTTTAGCTTTGAAGAAACTAGAGGACAAAAAAGGAAGGTCTGTGTTTACAGCTCAGTGTTAGTAATGACCCCACAAAAAAGTGAGTGTTTGGATTGAGAGTCAAAATCATACGGGATCAAAAGTATAACGGTTTGCTGAGATCCTTTCAAGCTCAAAAAACCTTGTTTGCCTGATGAGTGAAGTATTTATGCTTTTGTGTACAGCTGCATGTGTGGATCTCCAAAGATAAGTGTGCAGGTTTGTGCAAACAGCGGTTAAATGTGTGTTTATTCGTCTTTGTGTGGATGTGTATAGTTGTGTAACTGTGCAGCGAATCCAGACCTTGACATTGACAACATTAAGCCTCAAGCAACTTTCAATGTCTATCTCAATGTTTTTTCTATTTATCTCTGCTGTTTTTCTATTCTCTGTACTCTGTAACCCCCAACTCGTGTTTTCTTAGTTCCACTCTCTAAATCTTGCCCATTCTCTCTATTCTGTCAGTTCCAGGATTTAAAGTCATAAATAAACAGACAAATAAAAAGATCATTTAGCTCCAAACTTGAGCTGAAGATTCAACTTTTAGGACATCCGAGAAGTCGTACACGCTATCACTGACTGCAAACAAAACACACTCGCATTGGTGCAACCCATGGGGAGTGATACAAAACTGAATAGGAACAAAAAAAGTTTGATGAATCTAGCAAAAATTTCAAAATAAAGTAATTTATTTCACTCATAGTCCTAATTTCCACCCAAGAAATCTAAAAGAAACTGGCATAGAATATATAATACTTGATACAAATATGTTTACAGATGGGCTAAGTTGATTCCACTGGATTTACTTACAGCTCTTAACAATTTCAACCTAATGTTACCAGTGCAACAGAAATGGTGAGAAATACTGGAGTTATCCATCTGTACTGTTTAGAGACCGAGACCAGTTCGGACAAGGAAAAGAAAGACGTACATTTTCTACCAAACGATCTTTTTCCAGCTGCATTTTTTTTTAACTTGTTTTAAATCACAAGCAATTGATTAAAGAAATACTCAAAATCCAATTTTAAGCTCAATTCTCCATTATGTCCTCCATCATGAGAAAAACATCAAGAAGAACATTTTAAAAACACCAAAAACACTATTTTCATCTGAGTGAGTTTTTGAGGTTTCATAGCAGAAAGTCAAACTTTGTAGAAATGTCAACAATTTCCTTTGGCAACTTCATCTTTCAACTTTTTTAAGATTTATGCTTGATAATGATTGAAGTAGGAAGTAATAAAAAAAGCAGTCAACTGGACTTGGTTTACTTTTGATTTCTGAAGACATTTCAGCTCTTCTCCAAGGCCTAAGAGGTGAAACGCCCTCAATAATGAAAGACAGAGCAAGACCAGTTTTCTGCTTTTGTTTTTTACCTACTATTTAGATTATATCAATCTGGATGAATGAGAATCTACCTTATAACCAAGGATAGCTTACATGGAAGCTCCTCCTATGAAACGTTTGACTAAAACACTGTGTAAGTAGGTGTAATTTTAAAACAAATAATTTACTTTTTTCTGTTTTTTGTGCTTGATATTGACTCTTAAAAATTACATTTTAAAAAATAACAAAATGTACTTGTTTGCTAAAAAATCTGAAATAATCTTGTATTATTGTACAGATTCATTTTTTTGCTACCCTTGAACCTGCCACTTACAGAGCCTTGAATGAAACATTTTATCACAAAATAGAGGTGTTTGGACATGATCACAAGAATTTCAAAAAGTTATCGTTATTCAGCACACATCACATATATTTTCCACGATCATTTTAAAATAGCCAAATCAATATCTTGATAATGATGTCCTGGCCGTGTTGTGAAAAGGACCTGGAGCATGTAAAGGGGAGCAGTTGATGTGAGGGGCCTCATTAACGCCCCACAGCTGAATCTGCACAACACAAACACATTTTATATTCCCAGTTTTCTCCACACTAATTTGTCACGAACTCTTCAACATGTGGGGAATTGATAGCGAGCTGCATCTCAAAACCTCTCACTTTATCAATAAAAACAAATGAACAGCCACTTCAGTAGGAGAACAAGGCTGTGGTAAATTACATCATAATTAACATTGTTTTAAGAACTGCTTCTTCTAAAGGGGTTGCCTTGCCAGCTTTTCTGATGACAAACAAAGACATTAAAAAACGAGAGATTTTATAATGTAGATAATTAAAAAAAATACATGTCTTTTTAAAAAATTAAACAAATCTAAAAAAAAAAGAGACTGGAGTCATACCTATTATTTATAACAAAACGTTCTCTGAACAGAAGCTGTTTTGACCCTCAGGCCAACAATGAACCTTTAATGGTAATTAGAACTGAAATAACTTATTCTACACAATTAATTTGCTTTGAGGACGTGGATGCAAAAAAAAACGTTATTCAGTTTGGTTAAGAAAAAAAATCCAAATATTAAGGTTACCAAGACCACCACCACTGGATGGATTTACATGATTTTTGTTTTCTTTTTTATCAGGTCAGTAGTCAAAGGGTGGTGAAGAAAACCCTGAAATGATGAGTAAAGGAAGCACTCATACACCACATATATAATTCAGGAAAGCATTTGTGAACAGCTGTTTCCAGGCTCATTAGACAGAAATCATGGCGAGACAGATCACACATTGACTGATGGGATCTAACTCCTACATGCTTTCCCTGAGGTTCACCACAGTTCTGTAGTGTAATAGACATCCAAATGTAGAGACAAACAAATGTGCATTTTAGACAAAACTATGATGTTCTAATGGTTCTTTTCTAAGATGGAAAAGAAACTAAAAAGTTCAGATTTTTAAGACCCACTCCAATGAAAATAGAGTTTTAGCATTTTTAACAGGTTCTTGTGGCCTTTGTTTGCTAAGTAGAAGTATTTGATCCCTTGCTGATTTTGCAGGCTTGCCCACTTTATTTTATTGGTAGGTTCTTTTGATTTGTGACAGACAGAAAACCACAAATAAAATCAAGAAATTGGCTTTTAAAAATACACATACATTTATTTATGTTTTACTGAGACAAAAATGTATTTGATTCCCAAGTAAGACAAACTAATCTGTATGTATATAAAGAAAATTAAGTTCAAAATTGCATTTCTTAGTATAACTTAACTAAAACTGTGAATCAGGAGCAGACAAAACAATGCTGTTTGAAAAAGAATGTATTTTTTACATGGAAAATACACTGGTCAGTACACAAGCTCCCTGCTCTGCTCCATTCTGATGCATCCACTTACAGACGACAAGATCCATGTACGTCTTTGTCTTCCTCATCTGAGCTGAAATCTGGCTCAAAACTGTACGGCTGGATAGCTCTTTTGTTGCTCACCTTTAATATTAGTTTGGGGATGTGAGGGGCTGTAAGCTAGCTGGAGACAGTGTAAACAGAGAGCCCTGAGTTATGGGTGACATGAAGGGGAGCGGAGTTGCTCCACTTCAGCTGTCCTACCACAACTCAGAGGCAAATTTTTAACACTCTACTGCTGCACTGCAGAAACTAGGTCCTAGAATACAACCGTTTTTTTTTTTTTTACATTTTGCCTAAAAACAGCATCATCATAATTTAAAGACCACTGGGAAGACTTTTACAATAGATCAAAAGTTGATCAGAGTGGGATTTTATAGCATAGCAAACAAACATGTCAATGTTTAACTCCTCCCCCCCCAAAAAAAAATCTTTAAAATTGAAATCATTTGGTTTTTGCAAACTCTGATTGCGAACAATCTATGACACTGTCAGGTCTCTGCTTTCCCAAAGGGGGCGTGCATACTGTAAATTCTGCAGGGTGCCCAAACTTTTGCACACACCATTATTTTGTTTTCTGTCATTTTGAAAGGGTAAATGATGGAAAACAAAGCATTTTTTGACATGTTAAAAGAATGTGTCATTGGTAAACTGATGCCTCATCTTTCTTTAGGTTCTTAAGCACAGTAACATTTTACCAGGGTGCTCAAACTTTTCCTCTGCACTGTAGAGACAGTAGCTCCGTTCTCCTTTTCATTTCTTCTTATGTGCAGGAAACAAAACCGTAAACTTCATCTTCTGCTATCTCATATTGCTCCACTCACACTGATGTACAGCAGATATTAATTAAGAGATTGCTGCAGTGGGGCTGTGCAGTATATCCACAGGCCACGTCAATCCGATTCTTTTATTCTTGTGTGTAAAAAAATCTGTTTGATTTATTCTAAACTCAATGTTTCATATCAGGTTCTTCATGCACGTGTGAATGCAGGGAAGTGAACGTTGCACTTTGCTGTGACCCTCTTTTTGTCCGTGGACATTTGGGTGTCTTATTGAATGTTTTTTCACTCAGTCGCACGAGGGATTGATCCATTTAACTAGATTAAATTGGGAGAGTGAATGAAGACGGGAGGATGGGAATATAAAAATAAAAGGGGCCGTGTAGCCGGGAAGGAGTGTGATAAACAAAGTGATGTGGGTGGAGGAGAGGTTGATAGTTTCACTCACTTGTTACTTTAAAGGCCACAGAAATCTTTTTTGACCAACATGCATCAAAGTCTATGGAGCTTAGGCAATTTCACGGAGTGGAAAATGATGATAATCCAGCGAAACTGAAAAATGGCTGTCACCTCATTTTAATTCTTGCTAATACTTTCTTATATTCATGAAGTCACAGTCTCATTTCAGCAAGGTCACTTAGCCTTGTGCTGGTCTATCAGTCCCCTTTTGAATAACAACACAAAAGGAGGCGCTTAGCATCAGATTTCAATTTGGCTGGAAGAGACAGTAATTATCATAAAAATTGCTATTATCTGACGTGCAAAATTAACAGGAGCCGGGCAAGTCTGCTTTTAATTTGACAGACTTTTCTCAGCATGAAGTGGTTTTACTGCCACCAAAAAAAAAAGCAGAAAAATTCAATGATAAAATAATAGAGGTCTTAAGGTTATTAGTCAATCAAAGCCTGTACAAAAGTCATTGGTGAACCAGTGTTTTAAGTAAAACGTCACAGCCATCCATCCCTCTGTCCGTCCATCCATTTATTCATCTGTTTTATCAACCAGCTATATCCCTTTCTGGCTATCCGACTTTTGCCAGTCTTCCTTCATTCTGTGAAACAGCTATAAATGAGGTGCAGCTAAGAGAGAATTGAAGATGAGAAAAGGTTATGTATGATTGATCACGTGTCCTTAATGTCATCTGCAAGGGAAAGCAAGGCTTTTGTGATGGCAGTTATGAGTTGTGACTTCCATGAAGGGAAATCAGAGGAAAAAAAAAACAATGAATGTGATAGGAATCAATAGAAAATCTTCAAACGTCTCGATGCAACTTAAAAGTTGAAATTCTGCTGTAGACACAGATGTCAGAAGGTCAAAGAGCTTTGACCAGTCCGATTGCAGAGAAACAATTTTTGTAAGGTTGCAGAAATCTAGTGTAACTGAGGTAACACTTAAGCTACGTTCCCTTGGCCCTCAGCAACAAACAACAAACATACAAGCGACCACTTCCAATTAAAAGTCTATTTAAACGTGTGTAATTGTGCCTCTTGGGTTCCCACATTCAGAAATTGCATTGATAAGACCATAAACATATTTTTAAGACTCAGCGTAAAGAACACAAGGGCATTAAAAGTGCATTGCAAGTTAAACCAGGTTGACCTTTGATTGCAATCAGACACTCAGATTTGGAAGTGACATATGAATGGAAGCTAAAACTTCTGTACTTCATAGACATAATGAAATAATGACATTGTGGTTCAGTCAACTACTATAACCCTAAAGGTATAACCTGCTAAAATAATGTTTGCATTTCAAACAACTTCAAGCTTGGATTTCTTTATTAAAAATGTCACTGACTATAACTTGCATTTGTCAGTGATTCTTTTGTTGGTAGAAAATGTACATTAAATGTATTTTTTAATATAATCATACCAATAATACCAGTACTGGAAAACTATTTAAACATTTAGACTTGATCTTTCACTTTTTGTGATTAATCCCATTGCTGCAAACAATAATAATGTATTAAAATGTATTTGATTACAAAAATGTAATTTATAAAACAGTTTGCTTAATAAAAAAAGCGGATGATTTTATTTGTTTCAGTATTCATACTCCAATCAGAACTTCAATCATTGAGCAACAAGATATTAACATTTGATAATCATTTTTGTTTATTTGATAATTAGAACAAACTTGTTTTTTTTTCCTTTTATCAGGGTGCAGCATAAACTGTCCATGTTCAAAAGTAAGTATCCCTGTTAGAGACAAAGGTAAAACAGCTTTACCAAAAATAAACAAATCAAATAACCCTACAGCTAGGATTTTCTTTAAGTGGAATGTTTTAGTCTATCCACACCTAAAAAAGAAGACCCGGTCACAACATTCTATATGTTCAGGCTTCTTCAAAACAAACTTCTGCTTTATCTTCTGGACAAAAACAAGCAGTAAGAGGTTTCTTACTTTTTCCCTCAAGATAGGCTTTTTTTTTTTTTTTTTTTATGTTTTTCCTCACCGAGAAGGAGGGTCTAAGGGCAGGAATGCCACTTTAGCTTTGTTTAGCAGCCAACTGTTGTTTATATTTTTATGACTGACTTTACGTTTTATTTCATAAATACTGGTGTGAAGCTCATTGAGACGGCAGTGGTTGTGATATTGGGCTATATGCTGTAAGAATAGGTCATTTACCATTTAATAATCAAAACACAAAAGTGCCCAAAAATAATTAGCGTTAAGTTAATTCCGTTATGTGTTACCTCATGAAGATGACATGTCAAGCTCTAATAAATACTTCCTCCAGTTGATAAAACAATGTTTGTGTCAGCAGCACAAAAGATCTTTGGTCCCAAAAGAGCGGTGGAGATGTTATAATCAGTAAAACACTGTTGGGTCTGTATCATGGTTTGGTGCTTCCCCATTGTGTCACATATTTAGGTCAGGTTTTCTTCATTGCCAGCTCTGCTTCATCAAGCTCTGATTAAATGCACAAAAACGCTTACAGGAAAAATTCCAGAGAGCCCATTGTATCTGCCACTTGAAAAGAAGCTCAGACAGGTTATGACCTTACTCTTTGTTAAGAATTGCATGGCTGTACCATTATGACAATAGCAAAGCAAGCATGTAGCCGCTATTGTCTAAGAATGTAGAACAAAGATAAAATGGAATACTTTGAGACGCTTTTTTTTTCCCTTCAGTGCTGCAGTCTCTAAACTATAAATCATTTCTCGTCTAAACATTGTCGTTTACATTCTTTCTTTAATTCTTGATGTTCTGTCATTAAGTACACACTGGCACACTAGGCAGTGTGTTCAAGCGACCACTTCCAAAGAAATGTCTACACACACATGGAAATGCACGTTTCAGGCTTCCACATTCAAAACTCTCATATTCACGTGTTGCTACGCTAGTTTCTTTGTTTAGTTTTTTCGGACTCTACGTACAAAATGCAAGGCCTTTGAACGTATGGTGAAGTTAAACCAGGTCAAAAGGTGACTAATCTGGGACTTGGAGTTGGTAGTGACATACGGCTGAAGTCCCTTATAATACACGGATGTGCCAAATGTTTAAAAATTGATCATGAAGGAGAAATAACAGGTAGGGTTTGTGCCCAGACAGAACTCTGTGACATCAAGTCATATTGAAGCAGAGCTGTGAAAGAAAAAGCCTGGAGCAAGATT
The DNA here is from genome assembly GCA_014656515.1 of Oryzias celebensis. Lineage (NCBI taxonomy): Eukaryota > Metazoa > Chordata > Actinopteri > Beloniformes > Adrianichthyidae > Oryzias > Oryzias celebensis. Next base: position 16,280,610 of record BNCR01000012.1, read on the forward strand.
TGTGAGATTTTGAGACTTTGACATTTCGCACTAAGCCTCTTCCAACTGTAGTTGGTGGACATGCGCTCAAAAAGACGCCCCTCCCTGCTCATCCAATGTGAACACCATATGCTGAAAGCGAGTTCAGGAATGCACGTCACATGCCCAGTGTGAACGTATGTAGCATCTTTAGCAGTCAATTGAACAGAGGTTGTTTGTCCAATTTAACATGTAAAAAATGCAATAATTAATAAAACTAAATCTGTACATCCTAATATCCATTTAGCTGATCTTCATGACTATATAAGGGTATTGATCCTCAACTATTTCCACTATTTGATCATTTAGAAGACAGAATGTTTTTTCATGAAAAGTGAGTGAAGTGTACTACATTTTAACGTGCTGTGATCCTTTTCTGTGATATTTAATCAAGACTTTTCTGGGAATCATCACACAACAATGGGAAATGTAAGCAGTTTTGATTGAAATCCAAGTCTCACATTGAATGTTGCAAAAACGCAGCAGCTCGCAACACTTCTAATTCAGTGAAATCAAGGATTTACAATCACAAAGCTTAATCACTCGCAGGGGTTTACCAAAAGATCACATGCAGGGTCCACAACTTCTACTTTTAAACCGGAATGAATAAATGAATGAATGTCTTTCTTTTAAACTGCCTTTCTGCCAAGAAGTCTCTCTGCTTCATCCCTTAAAATAAATCGACGTGATTTAGTCGCTGCAGCAGTGCTGACTTGCCTTTTCGTAGCTTACTGTCAAACAGTACTGCTTTTAGGCTGCCTCACAGGTGAACGCTTTGACTACCTTTAACCCCTTGAAGCCCATTACAACAAAGAATTTACAGCAAATTCAAATTCTTATTAGAGTGTTTTTTTATACCCTTGAAACAGTTGCAATTTAATTATTTTATTGAGATATAGATGGTATTGGCTATGACATGTTGGACGATTTGGTAAGTTTTTGTTCACAACAATGTTAGTTTAAGGTGCAAAAATGTTGGAGTGTTCAGGAATAAAATTATCTTATTTATCCTCTCTCTCAAATTTAATAGTTGATATAACTGTATTATAAATAATTACTTTTCAACAATTTGTGATTCTTTCAGTACAACAAGTAGACATAAAACGTGACTTGTAATACCGTAAATGAGTTATTTTTACCTTAAAGTTTTGGAAATTGGCCCGTTTTTAATTAATTTAATAATTTATGGAAGCAGCCATTTTGAAATGAGCAGGAAAAGCCATTCTACTGCCTCTAGTAGTTTTAGATTTCATTAGGTTTCATATTTCAGAAACAGATTTTATTAATTGTATCTTTATTGATATAAGAAAAAATAACTTCTGCGATAAACAAGGGATCACTGTATTTTGAAATGTGAAGTACACATGAGTTAAAAAAAACATGATGTGACTAAAACATAGGTTTTTCATCAGCTAAAGGAGTTTGTTACATTAAAAGTTGCAGAAGTTTTGCCTTTTGTCAGTTTTGAAACATTTTTGTAAACTTTTATCCCAAACCTGTTGAATGTTGTGGACACTAAGATAAAGCTAGCTTTGCCTCTTCAAAGTGCAGCATAACAAGAACATTGCTCGTTGAATAAAACACATTTCCTAAACGTGTTATGAATATCAAACACAAATGTAAATTTAATTGAATTTTTCCCCCCATGAATTATTTTGTTACAAATGTGACAGGACAGGAATGTGCCGTGTCAGTCTTATCGACCGCTGCAGGTAATGCTTTTTAAGAACATCCTTTAAAACGTGAATATTTCTGTTGCTACAAAGCAAATAATAACATTACTCTGGGTGAGTAATTATTTCTGTATATTTCCATACACATAAAAGTAAAACTATCACCCCTGAGCAAAAAACTGCTGTTTGTTTCACTCTGTCACAGTCTGATTGGCATTGTCACAAGCACTGTGGGGCAAACGCTTTCCTGAGCCATCACTCCAGCCAGCAGGTACAGATCCAGCACAATGCTTCATTTGACAGAAACGATCCCCCTTTATCTGTTCTCTGTATCTCCAGCCAAGTCACTGTGTGCACTCTTTTATTCCTTTTCCTATTTGTCTCCCCACTGCTACTATCAGCCTCCATCTACTTTTATTTTGTTCTCTAAATGGAAATGTTCACCGTGACAAACAACCAAAACAGGGCATAAAAACAGTTAAGCAGCCTAACAGAGAAAAAGAAAACAGGAAACAGAAAGAAATGCAGATATTTGTGTGATCTGGACTTTATGAAAGGGCTTTGGTAAATCATGTGAATGTGTGAAGTAAAGATGATGGACCAGTAATGGATGCCATGTATACAGAGATTATAAGGGGATCAGTGGTTAGAAAGGCAACAGAGATGACATGTTCCACAATGTGTAGCTTCACTAAGAGCGGATGAATAATTGAGGCATGCACTTGCAGCCACTCGTATGTTTCTGAACTTAACAGAACGAAAGGTGAAAAAAAAAAGCAAACTTGTGATTATCAAATAGCTGGTCCCCTGTTACTTGACAGTCTCATGTAATGTACAATATGTTGAAAGAGCAAAACAAAAACAGAATATTCAAAAGCTATCACATTAACTTTAATTTGAGATTTTTGATCACATTTCTAGTGACATCATTATTACTTTGCTAACATCATAACTTAAAAACTTTCCAAACTCATCATTACAAGAATTTATAATTTTTTCAAATGCAATTAATCTTAAATCATGAAAATTATTTTAATGCTTAAACTGCACAGAATAAAAAAAATCATAAAATGTTTGTAATGTTTGCTTTTAAACCAAAATCTGCCTTACATGCCACACATTTAGAATAATCAGAACATATTTGAGACACCAATAATCTAAAAAGAGGTTAAACATGAACTGGAGCAAAAGGAAACTTCCTATTCAGGTGTTTTAGAGCATTTCTGGAATAACACACCCGCACAACAATATTCCAGGTAATGTGACAGGACAACAAACCTGGAAATGCTGCCTAATCCTGGTCCTTGAGATCCGCCATCCTGCTTGTTTTACACCTTTCTCTACACGGCTTTTTGCTAATTAGCTGACACAGGTGTCTCTCATACTGATTGAGTAAATACACCTGGTCCAGATAATAAGCAGCAAGAAGTAGAAGGATAGCTGGAAAACAGCCAGGTTGATAGATCTTGAGAACCAGGATTGGGCTGTCCTGGACGAGGGGAACATATATGTATGGTGGCTGATCGAACCACATTACATAGAGGAAACCTTAGTAAAGACAATAGACAAGACTAAACATGGATTAATTGATTTATTGATTTATAAGGCACCTTAGAATGACCTCAGTCAAACACGGCTCCGTACATTAAAACACAACTAAAAACAACAGCTAAAATGTTAAAACAATGAAAGACAAAAAGCATAAATAAGTGACATAAAATTTATAAAACAACAGATAAAACTACACAATAAAACAGTAAAACACACCAGCAGAGCAGACTCTCATGCCGTATCAAAGGCCTGGTGATAGAAATGGGTTTTAAGAAGTATTTTAAAAATGGACAGTGAGGATGCCTGCCGAATGCTCAGTGGCAACGCGTTCCACAGCTTCAGTGCAGACTGAGAACTCTTGTTCCCCTCTGAGCTTCCTTTTGGACCTCTGTACCTCCAGGAGAAGCTGCTTAGCTGACGGGTGTAAGGACAGAGAGGTTCAGAGACCAAACCTACTGAATCCCATTTGGGGTCACTAGGTTGCTGGAGCCTATCATAGCCACTGTTAGGTTATGGTGGGGTACTCCCAGGACAGGTTGCCAGTCCATTGCAGGGCCACACACACTCCCATTCATATTCACACCTAAGGGACAAACTAGAGTAATTATTTGACCTATGAAGCATGTTTTTGGGAGGAAGCCAGACCCAGAGAAAACCCTCACATGAACAAGGGGGACATGCAAACTCCTCACAGAAAGGACCCAGGAGGGAACATTTGAACCAGGACTCTCATTCTGAAGCAAGAGGGCCAATTTATACTAAACCATGCAACAAAGTACAGTGATATCAAACTTTAAAAAATAAACTGAATACAAATGTTTAAGTGTGCAATCAACAATTAAATACCATTGTTGTATGAGACAACATGAATTATGAGAAATGTCCGCATTTATTTGTGAATATAGGAGATTTAAAATGTAAACAAATCCTAAAAAAGCTAAAGAAAAAAGTGAAATTTGCCGTACATGGGTTTGTTACTATGTTAAAATGTGAAGCGTAAACACCCATCACAAAGAAAAACACAATAACTTCTTCTGTTTACAAATATGTGTCACTCTGTTAATATTAGGTGAAAAGTTTCAAAGTTGTTTTCCACTAAAAACATGATTACGCGCAAAATCAGTACTGGGGTTATAAATAAAACACTGATTGTTTTGTATCAAATGAAGGTCCCCACAACCACCGTGGCAAGTTTGGGTCTGTCTCTGTGAGCAGCAAGTAATCACAACTGACATTTCATTAGGTTTGGCCTTTTTCACACCTGAGCTCCAAGTGTTTTTTATTTTTTTTATTTTTCTTGATTGTTTCTTTTCATACAAAGAAAGTCCAGGCTGCTCAAATTGGATGACTTCATGTCGCACAAGTAAAGAATTTACCCCACTGTCTGGTGATATGTCAGAGCAGAACAAAGCCTCAAAATAAGCATTTATTTAGCCAAAAAAGAAAAAGGACTCATTCTGTGCCCATCTACTATACATTTCCATTTTGTTTCTAATTTGCATAAACTTCAAGATTATTTATTATTCTCTTTTATTTCTGGTGAAGACAAAAATGGGTTTTGACAAACCTAAAAAGGTTACATAATACGCTCACTGGCCACTCTATTAGGCATGCCTGTCCAAATGCACCAAATGCAAATTTCTAATCAGCATTGAGGCATGTAGACATGGTCAAGATGATCTGCTGCAGTTCAAACTGAACATCAAAATGGGGAAGAAAGGTGATTGAAGTGACTTGGAACATGGCGTGTTGTGTATTTCAAAACTGCTGATCTACTGGGATTTTCATCCACAACCATCTCTTGGGTTTACAGAGAATGGTCCAAAAAAGAAAAAAACATTCAGTGAGCAGCAGTTCTGTGGGGGGAAAAATGCTGTGTATGTCAGAGGTCAAAGAAGAATGACCAGACTGGTTCCAGCTGATAGAAAGGCAACATTAACTCAAATAACCACTGGTTACAACTGAGGTCTGCAGAAGAACATCTCTGAGCACACAACACGTCTGACCTTGATGCAGATGGGTTACAGCAGCAGAAGACCACACCAGGTACCTCTCCTGTCAGCTAAGAACAGGAGACAACAAGTCATGCAGACTCAACACAACTGGACAATAGAAGATTGGAAACCTGTTTTCTGGTCTGATGCGTCTCCATTTCTGCTCTGGCATTCAGATGGTAGGGTCAGAATTTGGCATCAACAACATGAAAGCATCTTGGCTTGTATCAATGGTTCAGGCTGCTGGTGGTGGTGGTGTAATGGTGTGGGGGATTTTTCCTGGCACACTTCTGATGGTTACTTCCAGCAGGATAAGGCTCAATGTCATGAAGCTGGAATCATCTCAGACTGGTTTCTTGAACATGACAATGAGTTCACTGGACTCAAATGTCCTCCACAGTCACCAGATCTCAACCCAATAGAACACCTTTGGAATGTGGTGGAACGAGAGATTGTGATCCTGGATGAGCAGCCGACAAATCTGCTGTGTGATGCTGACACGTCCAAATGAACCAAACTCTCTGAGGAATGTTTCCAGCACCTTGATAAATCTATGCCACCATCCTTGCAAGGATTAAGGCAGTTCTGAAGGCAAACGGCAGTCCAATCTGGTACCAGCAAGATGTACCCAATAAAATGGCAGCAGAGTGTATTTTTGGTTAAAAAAAAAGCAGATGTTAAACACCTGTGTCGTTGGCATTGCTATCTTTAAAGAACTGTAGCTTGACAATCAGGCTTTTCAAAAAGCCTTGAAGCAAAAGATGCATTGTCTTTTAACCTTTTCACTAAATTACTTCTTGTTTGTCGAAGTTTTATTTTCAGAAAAAGTGTGAATATCTTACTATCTTTCCTAAATAGCAAAATGAACCACAGCCAGGCTGTTAGGCTGAGTTGGAAGCAAGAAAAGTTATTTGGAAAGAAATCCTATGTTACTACATCGAATTTAAGCTTTTGACTTTCTGCGTATGTGTCAGAGAGACAATTTGTCAGATAGGTGATGTAATGAGAAGCAAGACAAGACTTCAGAGTGGCTCCAAATATGGCAGTAGATTGGGCAATAGAAAAAAGCAAATTCTCCTCACAGAAGTTTTCGAAAAGCATTTCACTGCCTTTTATTTTCAAAAAAGGCAAAAATAGAACTGGAGAGAGGGTGTATTTTATGCTAATAGTTACCATGGGGCATAGAAATAACTTTTAAGTATTACTTTTATACACAAACCGACAACGGCCTAGCTATCACGAGGAAACACGTTTTTTTTCTTCTTGTGAGAACAGATCAAGTCTTGAGTGACGCAGTCCTTCCAGCCTGCACCTCTCATACTTCATTCTGTAACTTGTAGAGGGCCTGATCCGCTCATCTGGTCACTGATGAAATTGAAAACAAACGGCGGAATCAATGAACTGCAGCCGCCTGCGCAGCTGTAGCCGGACCAACCGTCTCCTCAAATGACGATGACTGATTTGAAAGTTTATGACTGACAACGACATCAGTACCATCTCCACCTGAGCACCACGATGTAAGTTATCAATTTATAAATTCATCAGTTCTTCTTTTCTGACAAACCGCTTTGTTTTGCTATAGAAATATGAAAAAAAAGTGTATTCATCCTTATCACATTGTCAAATTTGTTGTAATTTGTAATAAAGATATATGCTACCTTTTTATTGTGGGAAAAAAAAACAAACAAACAAAAAAAAAAACTTGCTTTGTCATGATACCATACTGTCGTTATGAGAAAACAGGCAAAAAGGAAAAAAAGGAAAAAGAAAAGCTTTCGTACTTTTTGGCATCAGAAAAAGCACGTTTTAATACACTGTGAAATGATTGAATACTTAGCTTGATGGTAGGATGATAACATTTTGCTTATTGAAAGTACATTTAACTACCTCTTTAACCCTTTAAAGCCAAACGTATCATATTTGATACATGAGTCTGTCAGCCCCCTGCAAGAGCAATGGAATGGAAATAAACATTTCTTTTATTTTGTCTTAGAATATTTTTTGTTAGTTCAGGAAAAAAGACACATTTGAGCTGTGTGACCTGATGTATCAGATATGATACAAAATTTAATTTATATATAAAAAATATAAATATATTTTTGGCTTGTTTAAGGGCTCCAAATGGAAAGAATTTGAATTTTCTGTCAATTATTCAATGGTTCAGGCTTTAAGCACACCAATACTGAAGAAAATCAGTTAGTTAAGCTGATCTGATGTGCAGGCTTTGCTTCTAGTATCAAATCTAAGGTTCCTCAGTTACAAATTGTTTTACATTTCCTGTTTTTTGATGAGAATGGTGCAATATAATCTGAGATCAACCTGCACCTTTTTATTACCTCTTTAATCAAATGGATTTGACATCTATGGCAGTGTTTTTCAACCTCTGGTCCTTAGGGCACACTGCCATGCATGTTTTCAGCTACTCTGCTGTAACGCACCTGATTCAGCTCATCATCAATCTTTGCAGAGACTTTAACAATGACAGTCATTAAAGCCAGGTGTTTTTGAGTTGGGCAGGATTAAAACCATGATGAATAATGATGAACAGTACTAGATCACTGGCTAAAGTTAGGAAGTCTGAGTCCATGCATTCACTTTTCAGGTTCCTACTTCCATTAAGGTTCCTACATACATTAAGTTAAGTAATATTTATCAACTAAGCTAATAACAAATTGGTATAAAGTAGCATCATATACACTCCTCAAGGGCAGGATTTTACTCATGGCTAAAATGCTTAGAATTGTACTAAACTCTTCAGGGACCTATTCATGCAAAAGTTACAGTATGGCTGTGTATCATACGCAGCACATTTCCTGTTACTATTCAGTTCCTATTCAGCCTTTCAGCATTACAGTTTACAGGTTCACATCAATCAAAAAAGAAGAAAAAAATAAATGTTTAAAAAGATATCTGCACTGGAAAAAGAGCTTCACACATGTTTCATTCCCTTGCCATTTTGGCTTTATGAGCATGAAAAAGCTACATATTTCATGAGATCTGATTAAAACCAGATGAGAGGTTGGTAAGGAAAAGAAATTTGGTCAAGGGCAATGTTAATAAATCTTGACTTTACAGCCTCTGTCTGGCTTTTATTCCCAGAGGCAATTGAAGGTTTGCCACCTGGTGAAACAGTCACCTTTACCCCCACTACATTTATCATCTGGAAAACTGCCCAAATAATTAAACATGACATTCTTTTCCTACTTCTTCATAAAGAATACAGTACAAATGTTCAGTGTTGAAGAAGTTTAGGTTCATTCTTAAGAGGCTTCTTGACACGACTCTTTGTGGTAGTGGACAACTGAAAAGCTTACGGTTGTTCTTTATCTTCACCAGAACAGCTGTAGGAGCCTATCAAAAGCAACAATAGCCGAGTACAACTCCAGACACACACAAAGATTTGTCCAGCAGAATGATAACTTTTCTCAACCATGTATCACCCTGCTGTATGCTGCTTCAAAAGTCAGAGATCACATAAAAGCCAAATTTTCACAATCCTTTTAGTGAAGAGACCAAAAATGTTCAAGAAATCATTCTCTGTTAAGCAGATTTTTTAATGGACAGTTGCCCTGTGCACTGTTGATGTCTCTCTCACCAAAACAGATTTGTGCTATGAATGTTGTAATTAGGGGTGTCAGAATATCACTTTAATTGCAATAAATTAATTACCAACAATTCAGTTCATTATTTTCTTTATTCACGTTAATCTCATTTTGCTGTTGTTATTACTATGTAAAAGATAAAGATCAAGGTTTCTGTTTTCCAAAAATATATGACGACGTGAGGACCTGATTGCGTTGGACGGTTGCTTCTGTGCAGTCTAATAATTAGGATAAATCACGCTTTTACCATGGTCACCAACAAAAGAAGCAAATATTTAATCAGTTATTAGCGCTTTATTCTTGTTATATTTTTATTTTGAAGATGTTTTTCACAAAAAGCGGACTGTTTAAAATTACTGCATTCACTGTTATGGCAATTTCTGCTGCCACCCTCCTGTGGCCTCCCAGCTGTTGCCCAACTTTGTAATGACGTCATCCCCGCCACACTGGACCGCCACGGCATAATCTTGAAATCTGCTTACGTTGGCAACTGACCAATGCCAGATTTTAGGGAGAAATCATCTAGTCGCTATAAACATATAACTTTGTCTGAAAATCTCTGCAACCACTGTAATTTGATCTTTTACTGTCATCTACCATGTCACGAGTTTATATGAAAATACCTCAAAATGAGGCTTTTCACAGCAGTTATGTTAGATTATATTAGAGGTCATAAGGAATTAATAGAACCAAAAAATTAATTGCATGAGATCACTGGTTGTAATCTAAAAGCAAACAATGAAAAATGTATTTCTTCTCAACCTTCTTATCATTATAATCAGAGCTGTGCAACAGACATGGCCCACTTAAACTGAAGTGACTAAAGGATTGGAGTTTACAAAAATATCCATGCAGTTCGATTTTTTTTCACATGGTGCAAAGTTTTCCTTTATTGGCTCAGACTCCCAGAAATAAAGCTATGAAGAAAGCCCCCAGAGAATCTGGACTCATTACTTGCCTAAAAAAACCATTAGTAAGGAACGAAATTATGAATTAATGTGAAGCCCCTGTAGGAGAGCTACTTAAGGCACGGTCATCAGCTTTAATGGTCAGTGTTGAAACACGAAAATGTTTTACACCGAAGACACTGATAAAACACATGGGAATCTGAGTTCTCAGACTGCGTCATTAGGAGGGAATTAATCGTCAAGAGCAACAATGAGTCCAAACATAAGTGCAGTATTATTGAAGATATTCAGATATGAATCCAACACCCCACCCCACCCCCACCCCCCAAAAAAGAAAAACAAAATAAAAAACATAAAAATGCTGTTGTTCATACATTTGTTCCCCAGTTGTAGGCGTTTTAATCCATTATGCTGAGAAAAAAAATCTATTCTTGTAGACCATCAGCTTTAATCATGTTTTTTCTCTATGCTTACCACTCGTTAAAAAAAAAAAATCTGTTAATGTGCTTTGAGTTTATGTCAAGACAATGTCAAAAATTTGAAATCTAAAATGGGTTATGCTGATTTTAAAGAACACAGATCTGAGGGCAGAAAATTCTGAAGCTACAATGATTGCAGCCATTTGTTTAAGTTGTGCTAGTCTGCACCAGCCTTTTAAATAGTTCTAAATTGTGATGTAAAATGGCAAACACAAACCTGCCTTACATTCCACGAACTGTCCACACTGTATATTCATTAAACACAAGAATGGGTTGCAACTACTACTTTGTGCATTTAGTAGACACTGTTTAGATAGTGAACAAGTACAACACATTTTGCCCACATTGTCCTAAGTTTGCACACATGCAGGGCAGACTCACACCCAACCTGAACAATCCAGACACCCTAATAAGAAATATGCTAATAACATTATATGTTATATATGACTTCCCAGTTTTGCAGTCAAAAGATTCATCGATCTGGAGTCTTACATTTTGAATAAAACCTTTATAATATTTTAGGAACAAAAGAATGACAGTATAAATAAGTAATAGAGCCTGGGGGCCTACTAACTTGCCTGAATGCAATGGGAAATGTGCTCCAGGGGCCTCTAAGATCCAATGCATCGGGAGGTTGTGGGCAGGGTGGGGCCTGGCCTGATCAGGGTTGATCTCTTTGTGCAGCCGAGGGCCAGGCCTGTTTCCACCTCAGGCATCATTTTCACTGTTCAGAAAAACACTAGAAGTGAATATATATACATAATGCATGTATGTATAGTCATGACAAAATTAGGAACACTCTCATTAAATAATCAGCTCTGTCTTTAAAAATACTCATATGTCAATGTCCAATCTTATTTTGAAAAAATTCTGAAAAATTTTATATAATAATATTTAAAAAAAATCAAACAAAAACATTACTATTATTCTACTCATAGAAAAAATGTCATGAACAAAAATTCTTAATTTAATGGCGGTCAAAGATGGGACCTCCTGCCTCTTATTAGCTATTTTTGCTCCATTGGCTGAAACTGCATCACTGAGACACTTTTTTGTTAGATCTACCATTCCCATAAGTTTTTCCAAAGTGTGAAGTGTCTGAACCTTAACAAAAGCAGGGATTACATTCATTTGAAATTACTTTTCATAGAAAGTTTCAAACAGGTTTATAACGTTTTTCATGTCAAGTTATATCACTTGGATCAGCCAGTTATGTTAAAATTGATTTTAAATTTGTATGTATCCAAACAGGTAGGAAAATATACAAGCTTTCAGAGGGTGTCCTAATTGTTCCACGACTGTTTATACTGCATGTATGTCTATGGCATTTAAGTTCCGCATGTGGAGTACTTTTAAATTTCACTTTTTTCTGTGTCATAATAATAACACAGGTAGAGGATTCCACACTTTAAACTTTGTGCAAAGTTTGATACAGCAAAACAACATTTCTTAAAACTAAAGTTAAATAATTTCTAAGTGCAACAAACACAATACAAGACAGAGCAATTAGCATTATCTCCACGGACAATTTACAAATAAGAAACAAGGAAAAGCTGGCTTAAAAAAGCATCAATGGTTCAGACAAGAAAAACAGCGAAGGAAAGAAATGAAAAGAAATTAAGATAATGAAATGGTGAAAACATGAAGGGAAACTAAAGTGACAAACTGAGACGCAAAAGAAGATAATTAGTCTTTAAAATAAATAGACAACATATGCAGCAGATAATGTCCTCATTACTTGGAGAGAAGAACAGTTCTTCCTAAACAACATACAGCACTCCGTGGTCCATGAATTATTTATCCTACTTAAAATTCTCTGCACCAAAACACACGTCAGCCTCACAGCTGATGAGTCATTTTATCAGTTAGGCATGAAAACAACATTTTTTTGCACTTAAATTTAAACCACTGTCAAAGCTTCCAAAGACAAGGTCTTGATGAAATGATATTTTCTTGTAAATGAGAGATAAATGATAAAGATAAGAGTATGCAGAAGACCATTGCCAGGACCGAATTTTTGTTTCAAGTCTGAGTACTATAAGGCGCTCTTAATAGCTGTTTTTTTTGTCAAAAACCAGCAGCGTGCCGTACAATCTTTAGCGCTTTATTTATGGATTATCTGAGATTGTGTTTACTGATGTTGAAGCAATTTTGAAGAGGTATATGGCGCACTGTTAAAAATGTCAGTGTGTTTTTTTTTCCCCAGCTTGTCTTTTCTACGTATTACAAAGAAGGTTGGGAGTTAGCATAGCCGTCGTAATGTTTGCTTTAGACTTCATCAGTTTGTTTTGTACGTGTTGCAAACAATATTTGTTATTGTGAATACAGTAACGCAGCTAATATGTGGTGGTGTAGGAATATGCTTTGGTACGTGTTACCAACAAGGTTGGGAGTAAGTGAAGTCACAGTACGGGTTGAGGCTAAAAGGTTTTGTGAATATGTTAACACAGCTAATGTGGTTAATGTGTAGCGCATTACAACCAAGTTCAAGAATTACTGTAAATACAGTTAATAAAGTTATATTCTTTGGTGCACCTTATTGTGAAGAAAATGTAGTAATACCGTTTTTGAATATTTAATGTACTCTAATAAGTGCTGCCCTATATAAACAGAGTTACAGTCTTTAGAGAATATCCTGTATGAACTCATGTAGAGAGATTATAAATATCACACTGAGGAGTGCAGTGACTTCACACAGAACTTTTGTTTGTTCCTGCTTGTAAGCAGGAAATGTTTTAGAATAATTTATTTATGTCAATGGAAGACATAATCCTTGATATAGTAATGACATAAGCCATCCTCTCACCTTTTTTTCACCCAGGGTTAAACGCTGAATGCAGGGAAAGGCAGTTAGATAACACAATTCATGTTTTCACATTCAGCACCTGAACATCTGATGTGGAAATTAATATGCCAAGTTCATATATATATATATATATATATATATATATATATATATATATATATATATATATATATATATTCATCTCACAGTAATGCCCATAGCACAGCTATGGTCAGTCCACACTGAGAAGTGAAATTCTGCACTTGCATTATTATGCAGAATGGTTTCGTGAACAAAAAGAAATGAATTCATTATGTTAAAAGCGAGTCAGTCTTAAGAAAAACTAGAATTGCAATTCTTCTAAAACCTATGTGTCTGTTTACTGAAAGCAATACTGTTTTAAAACATTGTCTAGCTGTTGCTAATCAAGATTGAATTTGCTACCAAAGGATATAAATTTCCAGCTGCAGTGCTACCTCTTGGCCGATAGTGATGCAGCTTTTTCTTTTTAGGATTTTGACGTTGGTTGCCACATCCTTCTAATTTGCATTGAGTGGTGGCATGAGTAAAAAAGAATAAAAAACAGTGAATCAATTGCACCAAGTAGGTGAAACTGTTGGTGTTGGTCCAAAAATTGCTTGGGCCAATCAAGTTTATTTTATAAATCTTTTTTAATTTATTGTGTTAAATTTAGAACCATAGACGAATATTTTAAAAAAATGACCAAGATTTTTTAACACAACCCCTTGCAGCACATTGAGGGATAAATAGCTGACATACCTTAATATGTTTTAATAACTCAGTTAATAAAGATGCACCTCTTCATGTAACTACTACAAAAGCACGCAACTAATCTCTTAACTCAATTTTGATCTCTTTACTCATTGGCCAGAGCTTACAAGGGTGAGGCAAAGCAGCAAGAGAAAGAATAATGGAAGTCCTATGCTTTGCAGTCCCTGTCGGCATAGTTCACCTTTTCAAACTTTATATTTTACTGACCAGGTTTGAACGTCTGTACCAACGTCAGACACAACACTTACTTTTGCTTCTTTGGTATGGTAGAGGTCTGCTGCAGTGTTACTGAAGAGTGAACAACTAAGAAGGTAAGTGTTTATGACATCTAGATTGTTGGGAAAACAGTGTTAGAAGAAATGTGGAACAAGTTAAAAAGGATTTTAATGAGCCTGCATTCATCCAAACACATTCAGTGAGTTGCTGTTGCATCATTGCTCCACGTTTGTACACTTATGTATTTACATCCTGTAATGCCCGGCTACAGTGGCAGTTTTGGTCCAGTTTTGCCACTCCGAGCATAGAGCCTATTCAGACTGAGGAAACTCAGAGTGAACCAAAGCTCAGTCCAATTGGAAACGAACAGATCACAGTCTGTTTGGGTGTCTTCTCACAGAAAATTTGTTCCGGATTTTCGGGGAATCAAACTCTGGTTCACTTTAAGCAAACCAAATGTGTCCAGTCTGAATATACCCTAAGATTTTGTCAATGAAGAGTGAACGAAGCATGTAAAGCTGCCAGTGTGTTCCAACTAGAAGAAACAGACACATGTCGTGTGGTTTTGAGTAATCATGGGAAATTGCTTGGTCCCATTCATTTCCTTTGGAAAAAAAAACCAAGAACTGAATGGTGCTTATTTGAGCATCTTTAAACGTTAACACAGCAGATCCCAGAAAATATTTAGTAAAATAGTGTTTTTTCAGGAGGTCTTGATGGGTCAGATAAAATTCTTCTCTCATAACATTTTTCCTCCTAAATGTCTGTTGACAAAAAAAAAAAATAACAGCTTTTGTCATCCCTCTCCTCTTTTTCAATCTTTGTAATGAGCATGTATTTCTGTACCATTTCTGTAAATGTTCAGGTTTGTTCAGATCATCAGTCAGTCCAAACAGGAACTCACATTTAAAATGCCCAAGAGTTTTTCCAGACGTTAAATTGGCTTGCACACTTCATGCCCTACAGATATGATAGAAAGAGAAATTGTCATTGTTCCAATATCAAAGGTGAAACACTACTCACTTAATACAAGTGATTTATCTTTAAGTCTTTCCCTTAAGCTCCTTCACATTGTCTGCAGGACTCAGATCCCAACCTTGTCTGAGCCCATTTTGTACAGTAATGGATTCATGGATGAAAAAAGGAAGACAGAAATCTTTCACTTTTACTTCCATTAAAAGATGACATCTCATGTACCAGCTCTGTTATCCTGTGATATGTCCATGACTGCACTTTGGATGTTCAGATTACTTTTTAATGTTTTTCTATAGCAGAGAAAATGGTAAAAGCATCAACGGAGAGCTGTGAGTCAATAATGTAAAAAAGAGTTTGACATTTTATATTGTTGTATGTTTATATATAAACAACAACAAAAATACACAAATAAAACAATATATCTGTGGAAATAACATAAAGCACAGTGATGGGACACAGTTTACTGCTTTGATTGGAAGTGTTGACCCCAGCTGCAGTGTGCTTTATTTACTACAGTCCTCTGGTAATCTGGCACTAATTTTAAACGGTGAAGTTGTCTACAAATGTACAAGCAATACTCCCAGCTAACTGAAAAGAGAAAAAAATCAGCACTTGATGCTGATGCAAGCTGACATCCAGGTGTCCTGTTTTGTAACAAGGGTAGCCTTTATCAAAGGAAATTTTGAAAAAGCATTTTATGCCTTTAAGCCAGGGCCATCCATCTGTCTGTCCTCTCTAATCGTTTGCAAAAAATGAAAAAAAAATATATGGAACACCTTTAAGGGGATTTAATAACATGAACCACACGTTTCTCCTCTAAACTAAGAATGTACAGAAGCATATCTTTTTTTGATTAGCCACTTTGCAGAGTATTTCATCATCATTAAAGATGTGCAACACCAAAAACTTAACCAAGAACGTCTACTATGATTAAATTAAATTGTGATACCTCCCATACTTATCTTAAGAGCTGATTTTGTTAGGTTTGTTAAAGCCAAAGTCAGGCTTTAACAGAAAAGCAACAGGTCAATCTTTTAACATCTGAGTGTTGGCTCCAGTGTTGACATTCTTTCAAATAACGTAAATCTTCAAACCTTTACGCAATTCACCAGGTTTCAGTGGATTCTGAAGAGGAGAAAACAGCCTTGCATTGACATGGAAGACTTTACAGTGTAGTGAAGTGGTAATGCAATCAGTATAACTCAGGTGATTCTGTTGTGTTGCCGATATGCAACACTTTACGTTAGTAATGTGTTGCATATCGGTGCGAAGCCAATATGAAAAGCTTATTTAAGTGGATTGCATTCACAGTCAAAGAGTTACAATATGTCAAAGAGCGTGTGTTATTCAGGTGTCCCTGGTAACAGCTCTGGTGTTAAACGGTAAAATGCAAGAGAGACAGGTGAAGCAGTTTGCAAAGTAAAGCCATACTAAATCCCAATGGCAGCACAGGGCATCTGAGAGGACTTTGGCTTGTGAGGCAGATATTTTAGATGGTCAAGTAAAAACCTCAAATGGTGTAGTGCAGGAAAAACTCAAGAGTACTCAAAGACACCAAGTAATCCAAAACAATATTCAAAATCCAAAATCATGAGGAATCTTTAGCTGTCAAATACAAGTATCCAGGGGAGTAGGTAAAATCTGAATAAACTGAAGGCAAAGGCGTGGACCAGCAACAAGATTTGGGGTAAGGTTCAAGGCAAAGGCATCAGTCACCCTCTGCTGATATCCCATCATCCCTCTGTCTATACTCTCTCTCGCTGGCTTGCAGCCTCTCACAACCCCAAGTTAACATAAGCGGTGCAATAAAATGGGGAGCAATATTGCAGCTATTCAACCAGACAGTTTTGAGCCAGATTTCAGCAAAACTGTTGATGGATCTGTTTGTCTGCAAGTGGATGCATCAGAGTAGAGCGGAGCAGGGACCTTGTTTATGCATAAAAACTACAAGCTTTTTCAACTGTATATTTTTGTCTGCTCCTGATTCACAACATTTGAAATCAAGAAATACTCAGAAATGCTAGTTTAATCTGAATTGTCTTTATTAATGTCCTCCATAATGAAAAGAATGCCACAAGAACAAAACACAAAACCAGAATTTTAATTGGAGTGAATCTTTAATTGTCAGGGCCACACAGATGAAATGTATTTGCAAGATACTGCAGGATGCAGTGCAAAGCACTTTTGAGGAAAATGAGAAAATCATCAAAGACAAATACAGTAATCTTGAAAGAGATGTAGATGAATATATAAAACATGTCTTTTGCGCACTGTTTGCTAGCTAAGGCCCTATGGTAAAAGTATGCTCTGTCGCATTCAGATTTACTGATCAGAAGAGGACATCTTTTAAAATCTCCTGTTTTCCTTTAGTTTCTCTTCATGAACTTGCCCCTTCATGACACAAAACGTTACCTCATCAGAAAATTCAAATTCTGACTTAGTGAGGTACAATTAAATAAATCTTAATTACATTTTAAAATATTGTCGCATCCTCACAATCAAGACTGCAAATTACAACTTCCATTGTCAGACCTTTGGCCTGTCTGTTTGGTCTTCTGCCGTTAGACTTCAGTTTCCTTGGTGATAATGAAGTCTGTAATTCTTTTTACATTTTAGCTTGATTTCCTTATGGCAGATTTTTCTTTAAACTGAACCACACATTGTTCACTACACACTATGTGCATCCGTTTTGCAAAGAACAACAGATTCAAAAAGAGATGAGAGATTCAGAAAACCAGTGGAGCTGTGAGATCTTGGATCTTAATCTGCTTTGCTGCACCACATGCAGCAGAATGGGGTGGAAAGGAGACCAATGCATTCATTTATACCCTTTGCCACAGACCTGTCTGCTAAAAGGACATCCAGTTAGCATTGCCCCACAAACACCAACTACCTTTAACACAAGACTTGGTAAACTTTGTTTCAGAAATCCTCCAGAAATTTGTCAAGTTACATATTTTGACCTGTGTACTAAAAATGTGCAGGTCTATGCGTTCTCCTTACCTGGGAGTGAGTTACAGCCTTTTCCAGACTGTCCTTGGCTGAAGTAAGGAAACACGATGGACATAAATAGATAAACAACCACATATGATCATGTTCGGTATCAAGGTCGATTCAGATTGTGAAAAAAAGGCCCACCTTACAGAGTTGATAATGTTTACTCACAAGCAGTTGTATAGAAATGTAGTGTGTATTAAAATTGTGGTAGAGAATCTATGGGAATACAAAAATATTCTATATCGCAGCATAAGGTCAATGACAAGTTTTCTCTTTATTTCCAAGAACATTGCTAAAAAAAGAATTCTAAGAAATACTTCCACTAGAGCTTACTGTAAATAAGATTGTTGTATATTTTACTTTAGACTGAAAGTCTGAAGCTTCTGTTGTTGTGTTTACCCTTTAAAACCACAAATATCTGATCTGAAGGTGATGTTAATTGAACAATGCTGCAGTTATTGAAAGAAACAACAAGAGTTTTTATATTAGCTGCAACATTAAAATGCTAATGACTGATGGACAACCAAGAAACAGCTCTGAAACACATGCAGTAAGTAGAATTTATTTTAAGGTGATGTGAAAAGGTAGATAATGGCGGACTCAGGAGTGATCTTTCACTCTCTACAGAGTCTGGAAACTTTGTGACACAAGAAAGCTCTATGCACTGGCACTGAAGTGGAGAATGAGCTTGATTGCACAGGAGGAGAAGACGACAAACTGGAAGGACAAAAAGGTTGAAAAAAAAGGCTGCATGATGGAGGACAACGTCAACTGCGATATTTTAACGCTGACCTGTTGTAAGGGTGGCTGCATTTACTCACTTGGACTTTCAAAAACTAAAGATAAACTAGAAATGTTGGTCATTAAAAATCAATTTGAACATTTTACATAGAACCACATGGGGTGCTAATTTTAAAACAGGTGATTTGTTTTTATGTAGTAGTATGAGATAAAACCAAAATTACATTTTAGTCTTTAAAGCTACGGGATCTTCGTTTAGTTTGGAAGACAAGGATAGTATAAATGTGATCATTCTCCCCTTAAGGTCTGCAAAAGCGATAGTCTGTTCTTTGGTCCCTAAAATGACATAAAACTATGTTTTTTTTGTTTTTATATATATATATATATATATATATATATATATATATATATATATATAAATATATACGTTTTCATCAAGAAAACAGTTAAACAACTCGGCATAACAACTACAAGATCTAGCAAAAGAGCTGAGACTGCTATATAAGCACTTTTATTGTAAAGTTTCAACTCTAAATAACGTTGAAATGCTTTATTTTAATGATCAAAACCACAAACTTATCAGATTATCAGAGTGTTTACTTGCATTTAAAAGTGAAATTATCTACATTGTTTTTAGAAAATCTCAGAGTTTAGGGCAGTGCATCTTGGGTATGGATGGCATAGAAGGATACAATGGAACAATCCTTTAAATCAGGACAAAGAAGGCCGTATTCATTGGGCGCATTTGAAGCAGTTGTTGAATTTGGACAGCACTTGTTGCGGTGCTGTGATGTAAGCAGCGGAGGTATGCAGCCGACGAAGGACGAAGCACCTGAATTTGGACACAGCCAATGAGACACGGCTTGGCAGATGCAGTAAAAGGATTGTAAAATGCTGAATTTTGGTCCGATTTTAAAAAAGAAAAAACTCTGATCATCAGAAAAATAATAGCCAGATGCTTTATTGTGCGACTTATAGTGCAGCAAATACAGTCATGTATTCAATGTGGATAAAAGGATAAAGGAAAAATGCTTGTTGCCTTTATATTTTCTACTCAACACTACTTATTTCAAATAAAAATGCAGAGAGACAAAATTACAAAGCCCAACTGATTCCATGGTACTAAAATAAAAGTCACAAAATAATTAAATGCTACAAAGAAGATACTAAGACGTGGTCAGAAATACCAATAAATGATGTTAAAACCATCACTAGACAGCTGTATAAATAAATGGAGTGCACCACTGTTAAAGAAATAACGTTGCCCCCTTTTTTTTACGTCAGAATTAGCTGGTTGATGTTGATTGTGTGAACAGTTCAAGAGTTACGGTTTGTCAAAGAGAGATTGTTATTATACATGCTTAAGTTGTTACTCGGGATGTTTTTTTTTATTATTATTTACTTAAATACAAGCACTTGAGATGAATACTTCTTACTTCTTTCTAAGTAATAGAATTTTAAAGTTGAGCACAACTATTTGTAATAGGTCACTGGGGTTTGGAGCTTGGACCTCTCTTTTTGCATCGTTTGATGAAAATCTGTCCTTTTCTCTACACCTCTTTATATTCCATAAAATGCTTTGAAATGAAGCTTGGTTTTTCATTGCTCATACAGACTTCAACAAGACTTGCACTGAAAATCTGGGAACAGAAAAAGTTAAGAAAAAAAAAAAAGAGTAGAGAACTCAATAGAATGTTTTCAAAAAGGCAAAGAGAAAAGTCCTTCACCTTAAAGCTGTCTGAGTGCAGAAAGCATACGCAGAAAGATCCAGACAATTAAAAGAAAAACAAAAAGAGTACTTTTTAAAAATTGTTTGTACATATTTTCCCCAGAAATGCAGCAACAGCCTTTATTTTCTATATGAGACATGAGCATCAAATAGAATGTTGCTTTTCAGCTCCCCTGCACTTTACTGTGCTTGCATTCATTGAACACTTGACCTGCAAATAACAGCGAGTTGCACAAGCTATTGAAATGAAAGCTATTGAAACCTGTTGTTCAGCTGCAGGGATGAGGACATGATGAGAAATCATCGATGGGGAATAAGGAGAAGAAACAGGAAAAAGATTTAATCTACCATGTGATGCTGAAAAAACATTAAACATCCAGTTAGATGTCTTTGATATGCTAATTTGAGCAAAAAAAGAGAGGTTGTAAAATCACAAGAGCAGAGTTGACACAAGAATAAAGCATCGGATTAAAGGGGGGAGCCGGTCTGCTTGTTAGAGACAGGAAATGGAAAGCTGCCTTCATGTGAACAGTGGCAATTTAATCAAAACTGACTGAAAGACTACAGAGCAGCAGGAAGTTAAATGAGTGGAAAGGTGGAAATATGAGGACACACACACTCACAGTGACGAACTGTAAAACACTTGTGTTGTGGTCCACAGCCAAAGGAGAATTTTCTTCAAATTCCATCTGGCATTAGGAGGACTGAGGCTGTGATTGCAGAACGGCTGCTGCTGAAACCCTGCCGGGCTCAAACAGTCTCCATTCACACTTTACCGACCTCCATCGGTTTCAGCACCAAAGCTTTTAGGAGTTTAGCCCACACCTCAGAGTTTCTGTCTTCTCACATTTGCTTACCACTCAAACAAGGGGTGCTGTCATTTCTTACATCAGCAAAATACTTTTTCTCAATGTTATTTTTTTTTAAGATAAAAAAATTTAAATAATAACGTGCTTTTCTTTCAATCCAAGATTAACTAATTTCAGATTATGTTATGACAGTGTTTAATTCATCATAGAAATTTATTTAAGATAAATAATAATAGTTTTATGAGTTTTTAATAATAGTTTTAAGTTTTTAGAGTTTTTAGAGTCCCACTTCGATCATCTCTTGATCTTTTTTTTACAAGTGCTCCCAGCTGTTTTTACTATGACTATGTTGTTTTTAGACAAAACTAACAAAAATCTGAATTGTTTTTTTGGACCTAGTTTCTGCAGAGCGGCAGGAACTCATTTGAAATTTGCCTCTGAGTTGTGGGCAGAACCATTGGCGCAGAGGACCCACCCATTCCAATAACTGAGTGATATGTTCATGCACTCTTCTGCTAGCTCCTCACACCCCAAACCTAGCATTACTGGTGCAAGAAATATGACGAGTAACAACGGAACTATCCAGCCGTACCGTTTTCAGTCAGATACCAGCTTGGACGAGGAAAACAAAGACGTACATGGATCTAGTCTTCTACAAGTGGATGTATCAGAATGGAGGGGAGCAGGGAGCTCTTGCCTGCCCAGTGTATTGTCTACATCACAAACAAATCTTTTTCAAACTGTATTTTTCCATCTGCTCCTGATTCACAACGATTTGACCACAGAAATACTCAGAAATGCAATGTTGAGCTTAATTTTCTTTAAATATGTCCTCCATCACGGGAAAAATGCATCAAGTTAAGAACACCAAACACACCATTTTCATTGGAGTGGATCTTTAAGAACAAGACTTCTGTTGATTTCTCTTGTGAAGGAACATTCATATACCTTATGCACCACTTTGTGCTGACTTGGTGACCAAACATGTTTTTTGTATTTTAGACACACTTCTATTTGAATGTATAAGGATCATTCCTTCCCACTGAACCAGCATACTTTCTCCTCCACTACTGTAGCCTTTTTTAATCGATTTTGGAAGTAATTAAAAGGGTTCACTTCACTGTAACTTTTGTGAGCTTAATCTACTTGGCACATCTAAATGAAAACAAAACTTTTTTTTTCCTTAAGGTTTTAAACACTTTCACTGAGGAGATAAGTGATGACAACACATTTTTCAGAAAATTAATCACAGCAACCGTCCAAATTTGAGCTTAGTGATTACATTCATCATCACACTTGTCATACATTAAACGTATGTGTAGCCACAATTATAAAGGCTAGTAATAAATTCAAATTAATACATTAACTTTAATTCACAACACTGTTCTTTAACTAATTATCTCAGTAGGATGAAAATGAAGTATAAAAACCACATTACATGCAGAAAAAGCGATCCCTCTTGACGATCTTACAAAAGAGTTATTATAATTTAGTATAAGCTTTAACATGATAACCAAAACTAAGGTCGTGCTATATTTGGATTTATCAGCCATTAAAATGTCAGCATTTTTCTGAGAGAAAATGGACAACAGCTCCATCCTGCAACATGATTACTGGGCTTATGTACAAACCAACTCTATACCAGTATATAGTTTCTCCCTTTTCCTGCTCAATAGCATTTCTCCTTCTGATTGCAATTATTCTTGCAGCCAGCCCATAATGACAATAGTTCAAGCACAATACATGGAAATAGCTGCTTTCTGCTGATGCTCCTCCATGGTCAACAGGATTGAGGCTGTTAGTTGTCAAGGTTCACAAGCAAATGTGATGTTCGGGTCGTTACTTCGGTCTGGCTTGCTCCAGCTTTCATCAGCAGAGCTATGCTGTGGGCTTTGCTGGAATCAAGCACTGACAGTTAGGGTCTTATGGCTGATCGTACCTCTGTAATTTCTTCCAGTTTTTCACACAGGCCCAAATTGCAGTAAAAGCAATGTGCCAAATCATCCTCATCAGGCCGAGAATGTACACATTCATGCAGAATTAGTACCATGAGACAGCAAATGCCAATTTCTCAACAGCCCTGCTTCCACAATGACATGCTTTGTGTGAGGAAACATGACTTTGACTCCTTCTTAAGTAAAAACTTGTATTATTGTTGGAGCAAAGTTTTTGTTTTTTTAATTTTTATCTGACAACAATGCTGTGAATGCTTTTATAGTTGTTTGTTGTGTTCTTCAAACAACACATTAGCATCCGATTTATTTATCACTTAGGATAATCTGGGCCCAGACAGATGGAAGGCTGTTGACATCTCAGAAATTAAGTTTCCAAGCTGACAGAATGTACATGTCGGAATGTGAGATTAAACTGATTTATAGTGCAGGGTTGAGTCAGATTCAATCACAGATTCAATATGCTGTAGCAGATGAATTTTTCAAATTTATTCCTCACACAATGCCACATTTCAGCTTCGAGGCAATGAGTGAAATGCAAGTGGAAGGACCAATGTGACCCAGGATTAAATCTTCATAAAACATTCAATCAATTCATCTAATCTGAAAGAGATTAATTACTTCATAGTAATATTTTGGTGTTTAGTTTTCCAGCACTTTTCTGAAAAAAAAAAAGATATTTGATTTTAAGCAAACTTACTTTAACTTTTGAGACTGTCGAAAAAAAGTGACCTTGTTGCTTTCTCTTCAGCATTGAAAGTTTCTTTTTCCATATCACAAGAGAGCTGTGATAGAAAAAGTCTGGCTTCACAAGATCTGCACCACTTCCACATTTCACACCAAACCCCTTTTTAACTGTAGGTGGCGACATGTGATATTAAACACTAGAAAAAGAACAAGAAGCCCCTCGCTGCTTGTCCAGTGTGAACATCACGGATGAAATGCGCATTCAAGAATGCACCATGATCACGTTCTTGAACGTTCACATGCCCAATGTGAACAAACATAGCATAAGAGTACATTTGCACAGAGGAGTGTAGATGTTTAAATCTACCTATTTATTTGCACTTTTTTTTCATTCATCTCCTCGTGGTTGAAACTGAGCCCAGCTGCATGTACAGCTGGGACCACCCTCACATCATTATCTATGCAAATAGGGGTAAAAACATGGCCTGCATTAATATTCATTATCTAATATTTAGCGATGAGCTAACTCATTTTCTTTCCCTTAATTAGCGTGTCATAATTTGATGTAATGAAGCTGCAATCGAGGTTTGTATTAATGTTTTATGGGGTTAACAAAGATTTTGAAGGACGCAGAAGGGCCGGTGTTTCCATGTTCAGTGGCATGGTTGTTACAATCAGTTTATTGAATTCAGTCCTTTTTTCAAAGCTCCATTCTTTTTGACAAAGTCAAAGCCATCATGAAAGTGCTGGACTACTGTCTGCCCACTCGAAGGTAAAATAAACCAAATTTTAAGTCACCATCTATTTGAGAATCTTTAGCTTTCCAGATCTATTGTATAGAGCTTCTGTAATTGAGTGGAAATGGTGAGCACACAGGCCCATGCATTGTTCTGGTGCCTCAATCACTTCCACAAAGAAAAAAAAAAGAGAAAACAGGTCTTTTTCCTGTTTTCATTGTTTCTAACAATGGTGTCTGTTCTATCCAGCAAAGCAAGCAGATGATGACATCTTCAACTTCAAAAGGAAAAACTCACTGTGACAGCCATGTTTTAAGGTAATCTTTCATCAGGTGTCAGAAGAGATAAACTGAAGAGACACTGACAAAAAACTGTCTGTAGTCATCACAAGAGGTGTCAGTGTTTTCAGTTTTCATTCCTTTATTAGATTCCTTTTATATCTTGTTAAACTAAATGAATGACAGTTATTTGTATTTTTTTTTAATTGTGACTGATGTTTTTAAAGGGAAAATTCCATGTAATAATTACGTTTTGAGTGGCCTAAATCAAATTAGTTATTTATCACTGACTGTAAATGAGAACTGGACTGAGTGAGTATGAGGTCACTAATGCCTTGTTTCCACTAAGCGGAAAGGAACCGGACCAGAACGGTAGTCTGAGCATTTCCACTGCAAAATGGACTGATCAAACAGTCGGCCCCTTTCGGTCATAGGTCCATAGAAGACCGGAATGGAATGGTTGGGGCGGAGCTGCTGAAGCCACCCGATGATTGGCAGAAAGTGATGACGACTCGAACTTGATAATGGCTACATGCTAGCAATGACGGAAGCATGCTAGAAGTCTACACCATGTATGCGGCGTGGAAAAAAAGGGCTTAGTGCTCAATGGAAGAGGGGCTTTAACTGATTGGAGATGCTTGCCAGAATTAAATTACCCGTTCAACTCCCGTTCTGCCCCACTCAGTGGAAAAAAGGCATCAGAAAACTGCTTACTTTCAGCTCCAGCCAAATTGGGTGGTTTCCTACCCAATTGGGTGGTTTTGGTTCAAAATTTACAGGCAAAAAATGCATTAGACGGGTGAACATAATCTGGGCGGGTTTGGGATTGGTTTGGTAGTTCCTTATTGAAACACTTCTCAGCAGGGACGTGCGGTCAGATAAGGCACTATATATATTATATTACATATTTTCATGGAGAGCTAAATCTTTTGGGATATTTAAATGTAAGTTCATTTCTTTACATAAACTGACAAAAAAGAAAAAAAATATGATTTTTTTTCCTTTTACTGTTTTATTTATTTCTAACTTGCATTAAATTGACAGTTTTATGGAGAACAAAATAATATAAGTTATTAAAGGCTTAAGTTAATTTAATTCTGGAATAATATTCCTGTATGTTTTTATCTACATTTATGTTTTCAAAGTTTTTAAAATAAATGTTAATCCTGTTTGGCCTGCAGCCCAAGGTGTGGTTTGGATTTTGGCTCCCTGTGTAATTAAGTTTGAAACCCCTGATCTAGAGAATGATGTTGAACTACATGGGAGAAGCATGGACCATGGATGGCTATACTGTTACAATATACTATATGAAATTTGGCACACAATAGGCACAAACAGAGACACAAACAGGGAAAAATTAAGAACGTTTTGCTTTCGTGGTTCTGACTTAGATTTGTATTATTATACGGACAATCCAAGGATGCCCGCAACTCTGGAGTAAAGATGAGTGGAATCCTGTTGTAATTGTAATTTTTCCAGGACCAGAGTTAGAAAGCCTCGCTTTCTCTTGTTCACGAGCACTCTCTGTGAGTTTGGCAGGTTAGGTAATGTCTGAGATGCAAAAATACTCACATAATTTCATCATACATTGATTAACCTGGTTTAAACAGTGCAGGGAAAAGTGTAATGTAAAGGCTAAATGATATCAAGAGCAAAACATAAACATAAAACATTTCATTTTGAAAAATTATGGAAATGGAAATAAAAAAATTGCTTTTACAAATCCTTTAAAAAAATCTTCATTACGTTATAAAAAGTGACAACTATTGTTCTAATTCTTTAAAAATAGAATTTCAAATATTCTAATAAATATTTGAAAACATTTTTTGCTCCTTTTTCAAAACACTTGTAAAGCAAAAGATCAAATTACATAATCCTTGGCTGTTAAACTCATTCATGCCCATGCAAAATTTGACCAAATTGTAAATACTTTTATAGATTAAGAGAAAATGAAAAGAAGGTTGCGCAAAGGGAAGTTGCAGGTAAGTGAACTTGCAACACAGATGAACTGAGCTACACCTATGAAATTTCTGTTTGACGCGATGAAGTATTCTGTCAGGAGCAGGATTGTGGGATTTTCCAGAATTTGAGCTGCTAAAAAAGTCGTATAGATATGCAGAAACCTGGAAAAAGAAGGATGCAATCAGGTGTGCAACATCCATCAGTCCATGAAGTAAGTCTCCAGTGTTGGGCAAAAAATATTTAATCAGAAGCTTATAATAAAATATTCCAGAAGTTGCCCACAAGCGTTAAATATGGCTCATTTGATGATCTCATAGTTCAAAAAACTTTTTGGTACTTAGCTCAAGAGGTCACCATAGTGAACATCTGTCACCATAGTGAACATAGTAAACATCTGACCTTTCCAGAGCAAACCACCACCTCTAGATTTTCCTCCACCTGCTCTCACTACAGATCACCATGTCATCTGCAAACATCACAGACCACAGAGATTCTTGACTTTCATCTGTCAGTCTGTCCATCACCAAAGAAAGAAGCTTAAAGCTGATCCTTGCTGCAGTCCCACCTCCACCTTGAACTCCTTTGTCACAACGACTGTATATCTCGTCACTGTCTTCCAGCTCTCATACAAGTCCTGAACAAATCCAATGTCCTTCTCTGCCACTCCAGTTTTCCTCATTCAAACCACAGCTCCTCTCTCTGTTTCCTGTCCGAGACTTACTCTAGATTTATGAGATCTACACAATGCACTATCCCTTTTGACCTCCTCTGTTCTCCTCCAGAAACATCAATAGATAATTTTACATTTGTAGTTCTATTTTTCTGCATAAAACCACACATTTGCTCGTAAACTGACATTTCTGACCTTAACCTCACTTCCACTACTCTTTACATTAACTTCATTGTGACTCATCAGGTTTATTCATATGAGGTTTCCACAACTCTGCACGTCTCCCTTCTTAACACAGAAATCAGAACAATTCTCCTTTCATCAGGCATCCTCCTTCAGTCTACAAGAGTTTTTAAATCCTGCTTTATCCCTTACACGGTCACTGGGAGGATGGAGCCAACGCAGCAACTGTTGGGCAAAGGCGGGTTACACCCTGAAGAGGTCACCAATGTATTGCTGAGCCACAAAACCCCACTTGCATGCCCACCTAGAGAAAATTTAGTCACATCTTAACCTTTAAAGCATGTTTTTGGACTGTAGGAGGAAACCAGAGTGCCTGAAGAAAGCCCACACGTGCACGAGGAGTACATGAAAACTCCACAAAGAATGGTCCCAGACGGATACAAATCAGGGTTTTCTTGTTGTGAGGCAAGAGTGCTAACCACTGCACCACTGCGCAGCCCCAGAAATTAGAGATGTGATACAAAAAATTTAGAAAAGCATTCATAAGACTTATAGTAAAAGCAATGCCCCCTTTGTATGATCAATTAAACTCTATTCTATTCTATTCTATTCTATTCTATTCTATTCTATTCTATTCTATTCTATTCTATTCTATTCTATTCTATAAATCAACCAGCTATGTAAAATATATTTCAACAATGAACTCCTTACAAACTGTGATTGATGATAAAACGGCTAGTCTAATGCAACTTGATTCCTATATGTAGCAACTGTGGAGACTCTACAGGCACCCTTGTAGAGTAGGGACCTGGCTATAAGGACTTCTTCAGAAGTAGCAGTGTATGCTGCCATGCTGTCCTCCCACATCTTTGGCTTAGACTTTAAAGCTTCAATTAATCCCAATTCTTCATAGAAAGAACAGACCTTCCTTCAATCAACTCAACTCAAGAAACAAATTTGCATTATTGTAGTTTTACAGTAGTTCTAAAGTTACGTTTTTTTAATATTTATATCTCCTGTGTCTCTTGTTTCTATTTATTCTGCAAAGGTAAAAACAATAATAAAAAAGTTTACTCATTAAACCTCTTCTCATAATAAAGAAACTCCATGACAAACACAGAGAAATGGATCAAAAAACATTGCCAAGACGAGAAAAAAACTGGAAAAGAAGGAAAAAGGTCTAAGCTTCACTGAGTTAAAAGAAAAAACCGAGGACATCCATAAAAATATGAAAAGGAAAAAAATCCATGTCATAAAAGAGAGAGGAGTGGCACGCTCCTCCTTTGACCTGCTTAATTCCCGACAACTTCACACACTATAAGTGTTTTAAAATCCGCTACTAAAATGATTCCATCTGTAGAATTTACTCAAAGGATCATCAGAATGGCTCCATTAAGTATGCATAATTACATCCAACTGATAATGACAAATTGGCTTGAGTTTCTGAGAGGAAATGAGCACAAGGGAAGAATGTGGGTTACAGCGAGTGTTATAATCCACAGCTGCAGAGTTGAAATGAAGCTGTTAACACTTCAATTTGTACACATTCACGGTTTAAACTTGAGTCAGTGAGCTCCTTTAAAGCTATTTCAGAAGGCCACAAACGTCAAGACAGTGCAGACAAACTGAATTTAGGCCTGAATGAATATAAGGCGGAAACTCTTTTAGCCTAAAGGTTTTGTGTAGTGCTTTAAATAATATAAAAAATAAAAGAGAACACATTTAACAAGAATAGTCATTTCTACATGTGGAGTAAAAATGCATTTAAGTCTTCCTCTACTCATTTTATAATCAGTGTTAAACATCAAATTTAATCTAAAAAAGCCGTCTGCTCCATTATATGCCTCATAGCTAAAACCTGCCAAAGGTTATTGATCCTGGAAGTGCTCCATCCTAAAACACAAAGTTCATATTTTTGTTTCACAGTAGGGCGGCTGTAGTGCAGCGTTAATCTGGTCGACCCCTGATCGTAAGCTTGCCAATTTGATTCCTGCCTTGCCCGCTCATGTGTCGAAGTGTCTTTGGGCAAGATACTGAACCCCACATTGGCTCTAGTGGAAGGTTGGCATCAGTGTTCGGCAGCTGAGCCATCATCAGTGTGTGAATGTGTGAATGGGACTGTGACTGTAAAGTTCTTTGGGCTTTTAAGGAAGGTAGAAAAGAGCTTTACAAGATGCCATCTACAGTGATTTTTTTCTCACAGGCGTTTCTTTTTACTTGACAGAGAACTGGTGTCTCATTAAACCAGGTTGCACAGGATTAGGTTTTTTTGCCAAATTGTTATTAGAACACATGAATAATAGACCCAGCTTTATTGGCAGCTTAACCTCCAGTGTACATTATCTTAATCTTTTGTACTGAATAAAATAAAAAGCATTGTTTTCTAGGTTCTGATGTTTCTTTCTGGAGACTTTAAAAAACAAGAAATGTTTGCTCTGTAAGCCATGTTTGACAGTAAAGTTGAGCAAATTCTTCTGGTTTATTAATGTGATCCTTCTCGTTGGTCTTGTGTTGGAGAATTTGGGAAAAATATTGATTATTTATCATTTACAATTATTTGAATGGGTTTTTAACAGTCCTGTGGTGATAGTTTTGCATATTTTTTTAAAAACATGTACTATGCAACATACTATGATAGAGAAATCAACCTGTACATAGCTATGTCTCCTGATGACACAGGGCCAATAGAAGCACTTTTTAACTGTATTTTAGAGGTAAAATCATGGATGGCAAATAATTTTCTGCAGCTCAACCAGGAGAAAACTGAAATTTTAATTATTGGTCCTGAAGCTAAGAGAGAGAAACAGTTTTTGAAGTTAAAAGAACTTTCATTAGATTATTCAGAAACAGTAAGAAACCTTGGCGTTATTTTTGACTCTAAGCTAACTTTCATCCCACATATGGTTAAAACGTGTTTTTATCATCTTAGAAACTTGGCTAGGGTCCGCCCACTACTCTCTCTCGCTAACATGGAGATGCTGATGCATGCTTTTATCACAAGTAGAATTGATTATTGTAATGCCCTGCTTGCCGGTCTTCCAAAGACTAACCTTAAGAATCTTCAGCTTCTCCAAAATTCTGCTGCAAGACTTCTTACTAAGACCAGGCGACAGGCCCATATCACTCCAATTTTAAAATCCCTGCATTGGCTCCCCATAAGCTTCAGGATTGATTTTAAGATACTTTTAATGGTTTTTAAATGTCTTAACGGTCTTGCGCCTTCTTATCTGTCTGACCTTTTAGTTAAATATGAACCCGCGCGGACCCTGAGATCCTCTGGCACTCGTCTTCTAACCATTCCAGCAGTAAAAACCAAAACTTATGGAGAGGCATCCTTTCAGTATTATGGCTCTCGTTTGTGGAACGGTCTGCCAGAGGATCTAAGAGCTGCAGAGAGAATAGATGTTTTTAAGAAAAGGCTCAAGACCCACCTTTTTAACCTGGCTTTCATATAATTTTTACTTTGTATCTTTTTACCTATTTATCTATTATCTATTTTATAATGTTTTATCAATTTACAATAAACTATTATTTATTTTAAATTCCTCATTATAATGTTTTATTGTTGTTTTTTTTTGCTTTTATCAATATGTTTACTTTTTAATTTAATTTTATTTTGTTTCCGGTGCTTCCTCAGTTGGGTTCTCTCTCTCTGGGTCGGCTGCCGTTCAGCTGCGGCGGCTCTGGATGGGGAACTGCATCGCTCCCTAGCTGTGGTGAGGCGGGTCCCTGCTTGTGTCGCTGCATTTGGTTGGCTGTGCCGCTACTCACAGAGAGAGAGGTCCCAAATATTTGCGTTTCTAAAAACAAACTGTCATGCTCAGCCTGTTTCTCATTGCCAATCTCCATCAGTTAGGGTGTAGGAGGACTGAAAGGGGTGGGGGTTGTGTACAGATCTGAGGGAGGGGACTTTATGTTAATTTATGCTTATTTTTACATTATTGTTTGTTTTTATTTGCTTATTTAGTATCATTATTTTGTTTTATTTATTTTAATTTTGTGTAAAGCACTTTGTGTTATGTTTTATATGAAAAGTGCTATACAAATAAAGATTGATTGATTGATTGAACCAATCTTTTAGTTTGTTTTTGTCATTTTTAGCTACAGTATTCAGATGGCTGCAGATGTTAATTTGCAGAATCACCACAGGAGCGTGAAAGTGTCTCTTCAACAAGATTATTGTCTTTAGTAAAAATCGTTCCCAGTAGTCTTTTAACTATGACTGCGTAGTTTTTAGCCAAAATTAAGAAGTCGTTTTTTAAGACATATTTTATGCCCTGAGGCAGTAGCTCATGAGAAATACAATTCTGGCTTGTGAGCAGGACTGTTGGCTCAGAGCAATCTCGGAGCCCCCTCTCCGTCGCTGGGAGCACTGTCTGTGCGCTCACGCTCCAGCTTATAGCCCCAAGCTAGCATTATTGGCGCACACAACATGGCGAGCAATATTGGATCAATCCAGTGGTACAATTCTGAGCCAGAGGCCAGTTCGAACAAGGAAAATGAATGCACGCAAAAGAGTGGAGGAGAGGAGCAGTAAGAGAGACTTTGGCACGTGAGTAGCTGCGTCATCAGCACCAGCTTTTTCTAGCATCTGGTTTCTGATCCAACGCGATTTGAATTAAGAAATACTCAGAAACGCACTTTTAATCATACATTGTTTTATATAGGTTCTCTATTATGAGAAAAATGCTACAAGAACATGTTAAAAACACAAAAAAGACCATTTTCATTGGAATGTGTCTTTGAGCCACTTTCCTTCTCAAGCTACATTCACACTGCCCTCAGGTGCATTCAATGTGCATTTAAGCGATCACTTCCAGTAAAAAAGTTTATTTAAAAGTACAGAAATGCACGTTTTGGGCTTCCCTTTTTAAAACTCTGGCAATTACACAAGTTTTTATGACTGTTTTTGGTCTCTACTTATGTAACGTGTCGACATTGTGCGAGCGTTGCCACTTCAACCAGGGTGAACTTTGACCAGTCAGGAACTTGGAATTCTGTAAATTTTCAATTCACAGAAATGCTAACCATTTGAAAATTGATCACAAAGGAGACATTAATAGCAGTTTGTGCCCAACTACAATGATATAACACCAGGTCTTTCACATATCAAAATAGAGCAGTGAAAAAAAAAAAGTCTGGAGCAAAATTCGTGAGTTTCTTTGACGTTTCACCTCAAGCCTCTTTCAACTGTTGGTGGCGGACATGCGCCAGTAAACAGTAGAAAAAGAAGAAGAAAAAGGCTCTCTCTCTCTCTCTCTCTCTCTCTCTCTCTCTCTCTCTCTGTCTCTTCTTGTCCAGTGTGAACACCATCAGCAAATTGTTTGTTCAAGAATTAGCATTCAGAGTGTTTTGAACACACGTCTAATTCCTGGTATTTCTGTAGTTTCAGGAAGGTAACGAACTGACTTCAGTTCAAAATGTGCAAAAAAACCCCAGAACACAACAGAAAGACTGTGCTGGATCAAGTAAGGTGCTGAATTCATCAATTGGAATTTTACTGTAAACTGAGTTCTGTAACTACATGATATTGGGCTCATCGTGGACTATCCAGCAGTCAAACAACCACATTTATCACAATGCCATTGAAATTTGTTAATCATTTCTCCATCCTGCAGAGAAACCTTTCCAGTAGCCTCCTAAATTTAACATTAAATGTTGTAGGTTATTCCGCATTTTGCTGCCCTTAGGCTTCATAATTAGTTTTGACTCTTTACCCCTTTAATAATGAAAAATAAACCCTGCCCAGCCATATGTGAAATGGTGAAAACTTCATCAGGTCTTAATAAAGCAAAAGGGAAAAAAAGATGAGAAGGAATTAAAAAAACAAACCAAGCAAATGCTTACAACAAAATGTAACCATTTGTGTTTAAATCTGTTTTTCAACCGTGCTTCTTCTGTCCAGGGTTATGGCAGCACTGAAGCTCGTCACAGCTGTCATTGGAGAGAAGTCCAGCATCATCAGAGTGGAGCCTGCTGGTGTCTGCCACTCAGCTCATAAACAGAGAGGATTTCCTCAACCGTATTCTTGGAAACTTTGGGGGATTAAGGAGTTTATGTTTTTCACCTGCAACTCTCCAGCTGCAATTTCACAAAACGAACAGAAGAGAAAATTAAAAGCACCTGATTCTTATAGATACTGTAACTGTTTGGTGGAAGAAGAATGTCCACAGAGCTGCTGCTGCTCTGCACATACCTCTAAAAATGCTCATATAGAAACATTTACCATTCTATCAAATCGATTTGTCCTGAGTTAATCCTGTATCCTAAAAGATGTCGTTCTTGAATAAAAGCATCTAAAATTGCCTTCTTTACATGAGTGTTTATGATATTTTTTTTGGCATTGACATTTTCGTTGGACAGTAAAGAAAAAGAACTGAAAAACATACAAGTCAGAGTACTTTTTTTAAAATCAGAATCCATTTTCTTGTCATTGTTGCACAAGGAGCTTGTGGTAGAACGAAAATCTCTGTGCTCTCCATACATATAATAAGATTAAAATATATAACAAGAATAAAAAAAAAAATCAGAAT
The DNA here is from genome assembly GCA_014656515.1 of Oryzias celebensis. NCBI lineage: Eukaryota > Metazoa > Chordata > Actinopteri > Beloniformes > Adrianichthyidae > Oryzias > Oryzias celebensis. Next base: position 16,314,881 of record BNCR01000012.1, read on the forward strand.
ATATACATGTATTGCACATGAGAAAAAGATTATTGCACTTCCACGCCACTCAGCTGCTGAATATTGCACAGTATTGCTATGCTCACAGTTGTTAATGTCAGGGTTGACGTGCGGACACAAATGCAGACGGAACTCGAAATGAAGAAGAAATAGATTTAATGACTCGAGAGAGGAACATTAAACCAGAGCGAACAAACAGAACCACCCGACAACCCGTGCAAGGGAGACGAGGCCATATAACAGGGAGAGAGGATTGGTTAACCACATACAGGTGTGCCAGGAGGGAGGGAACACACAAGGAGGGAAGTGTCAAATGACCTCGAAAGCAATGGTGAGCACAGGAAATACAACAAAATAAAACAGGAAGTGCCAAACACAACAACAATTAATGTCCTGGGTCCATAACCCCTACAGTACCCCCCCCTCAAGGTGCGCCTCCTGGCGCAGGGGGAAGGCTGTACCGATGCCGCTGATTGAAGTCCCTGATGAGTTCAGGGTCCAGAATGCGTGAAGCAGGCTCCCAGGACCTCTCCTCAGGCCCGTACCCCTGCCAGTCCACCAGATACTGGAGGCCACGACCCCGTCGCCGAACGTCCAGAAGGCGACGGACAGTGTAGGCCGGTTGGCCATCAATGATGCGGGGAGGGGGTGGCGGAGAGGATGGCCGCTGCAGGGGACTCGTGACATGTGGCTTTAGCTGAGAGATGTGGAAAACCGGGTGGATGCGCAAGGACCTGGGCAAGCGCAGCCTGACTGCCACCGGATTGACGACCTTGATGATCTCGAAAGGACCAATGAACTTGGGGAACCGCTTCTTTGACTCTGTCCGGAGTCTGAGGTGCGAGGTGGACAACATGACGAACTGACCAGGTAGGTAGGATGGTGCTGGCGTGCGGCGACGATCTGGCAACCTGTTGTGGGAAACCCCTGAACACAACAGGGCTCGTGACTCGGAAAACACAGTCAGGTCATGACATTCAGACGGAACCCTGAATGGGTCAGGTGAGGGCGGCCGCCCTACTGGGACGGCGGGATCTCCCCCAGGAGGCCGAGCTGAACGCAAACATGTGGTGTGACATTTCTCACTCCAGCCGGAGACTCGGCTGGAGGGCCAGTCGATGACTGGGTTGTGAGCATTTAGCCAAGGGCAACCTAATACCAGAGGGTTTTGTGGGGAGGAAAAAAGGAAAAAACGGGTGTGCTCGTGGTGATTGTCTGACACAATCAGATGAACCGGCTCAGTGACTCGTGAGACGGTGGCTAATTCTTGGCCGTTGAGGGAAACCACTCGTAAAGGATGGGGCAAAAACTCAGACTTCAGACCGACCTGTTTGGCTAGCTCGGCGTCCATGAGGTTCTGCTCTGCTCCTGAATCCACCAATGCTCTGACAGAAACTCCCCCTTTCTGGAACATAACCCGAACATCCAAAACACAGGAAGCAGGTCTCGGGATAGTGGGAGCCGGACCACGGCTCTTAAGCGCGCCCACTCTTATTGATGAGTTGGGGCAATCCCTGCAGAAATGACCCCGGCCGCCACAGTAAAGGCACTCACCTGCCGCCATCCGCCGCCGTCGCTCGGAAACTGTCAGTCTGCCCCGGCCGAGCTGCATGGGTTCTTCTGAGACTAAAGACGGGGGTTCTGCGGAAAAAGCAGCAAAGTCAGGTGAGTCCATGATCCTGTCCTTAACAGGACTGCGTCGGGGGCGGGGTGCCACCCTGCCATGCTCCTGCTTGTGGTCCTGCAGGCTATTGTCAATTCTGATGACCAGGGCGATGAGGGGTTCCAAGGAGGAAGGTAACTCGAGAGCGATTAGTCTGTCCTTTAACTCCTCGGAAAGTCCCTCCACGAAAGCGTCCATGAGCGCAGTGGTGTCCCAACCACTAGTGGAGGCCAAGGTCCGGAACTCGATGGCATAGTCAGCTGCCCTTCTGCCCCGTTGCCGAAGTTGCATAAGGGCTCGAGCTGCCTCTCGGCCCGGTTTGGTGTGCTGGAACACCTGCTGAAACGCCTCCAGAAAAGCCGCGAGAGACGCGCAGGTCGGTGCTCCACGCTGCCATTCAGCCGTTGCCCATGCGCCTGCTCTCCCGGTGAGGTGGGATATGATGAAAGCCACCTTAGCTTGGTCCGAAGGATAGTGAGGCGCTTGCAGTTGAAAATGGAGCTCACACTGAGTGATGAATGCTCGGCAGTCCCCGGAGTCCCCGGAAAACCTCTCCGGGCGGGCCAGCTGTGCAGCAGGGGCGACAGGAATCCCATCCTGGACTGGCGTGGGAGGCGAAGGGTGCGGAGAAGGAACGGACAGTGGATGTTGGATCCGCTCCGCTAACTGCTCCAATCGCTCACCCAATGCGGCAAGTTGTCGCTCGTGACGGCTTGACATCTCCAGTAATCCTTGTCTTAAGCATGACATCTGCTCCTCCTGTTGGCGGAGTAATGCCCGTAACGTCTCCGCGTCTGCTGCGTCCATTATACTGGTCGGGTGGTAATGTCAGGGTTGACGTGCGGACACAAATGCAGACGGAACTCGAAATGAAGAAGAAATAGATTTAATGACTCGAGAGAGGAACATTAAACCAGAGCGAACAAACAGAACCACCCGACAACCCGTGCAAGGGAGACGAGGCCATATAACAGGGAGAGAGGATTGGTTAACCACATACAGGTGTGCCAGGAGGGAGGGAACACACAAGGAGGGAAGTGTCAAATGACCTCGAAAGCAATGGTGAGCACAGGAAATACAACAAAATAAAACAGGAAGTGCCAAACACAACAACAATTAATGTCCTGGGTCCATAACCCCTACAGTTGGTTCATGTTTTGGATAGTAGCTTGCCTGCTCTGGGGAGGAAACTGTTCTTGAGTCTGTTCACCAAAACTAATTTGAAAATTGATTTGAGTTAAAATAGGTTCAACACGTTGACTGTATAAGAGAACTGGACTGAGGTGACTGCGATGTCACCCATAAAACTGACTGTGCGTTCCAACAAAATAAAGCAATTCAGTCGGCCTTTTTTTTTTTTTTTCTTGCAACATGGGCGTCACCATGTTGGAACCACAAATTGTCAGTAAGCAGTACTTGATCCAAGTCGGTCTGAGTCAAGGTGTCTATGGCAACCACTCCCCCAATCAGGAGTTGGCTTGTTGGTATTCACACCCCTACCACTTGAAACCGATCAAAACCAAATCTGTCAACACCTTGCCCTCTGTAGTGGGCAAAGAGGAGGGGGCTCAACACACATCCTTGTGGCGATCCAGCGCTGAAGGGCAATGGTAGAGGAGAGGTGGGGTCAGAGTCTGACAGACGGTGAGTGTTCTGTCAGAAAATCTTTGACTCATGTGCAGATGGGGGAGGTTAGCAGTTTCTCTTCCAGGATGTCAGCGATGATGCTATTGAAGGCTGAGCTGAAATCCAAGAAGAGGAGCCTGACGTAGTTCCCCGGATGGTCCAGGTTACCGGGATGATGATGGAAGTTTTGAGGCAGGCTGGAATACCGCGCTGTTTCCAAGGACTATTGAAAGTTTTGGTGAAGACCCCGCATGCACTGAGTACCTTGCGTCGTACTCCGTCGGGGCCTGTTGCCTTCCTAGGGTTGGCTGACTTTAGCGTACGTTATACTTCGTGTTCCTGAAGTATTGGTGTGCACAGAAGTGTCAACAGAACACATATAGATATAGAACCCCAAGGCACATTGGAAAAATACCTTATTTTCAGCATAAAATCACATGTTTTTACTCAAGTAAGGTTTATTTATTTCTGAACTTTACACGTTACCTCATTGCAACACTGTCTTCTTTCAAGCTGACACCAGAACATCATCTTCATCCAAGGCATATGATGAGGCTTTAATTAGCCAGAATCAAAAAACCTGTGTTGTTTTCTAGGATATAGTACCTGGAGAGCAGCAGGAGTTCATTAGAAGGTCAACTCTTAGTTGGAGTGGGATGGTTTGTGCAGGGCAAACTTATTCCCACTTCCCATCACCCATCTGTTGACATGCTCTCCTGCTAGCTTACAGACCCTCACAGTTCTGAGCCAAATGCCAGCTCAGATGAGGAAAAAGAAGAAATACATGGATCAATTTGTCTACAAGTGGATGCATCTGAATTAAGAAGCAGGGAGCTTGTGGCCCGCCCAGCGTACATTCTGTCACACATAAGCGTATCGTCAAACTGCATTTCATCGTCTGCTCCTGATCACAGCGATTTGAATCAAGAAATACTCAGAAAAGCAATTTAGGCTTAATTTTCCTCATAAATGCCCTCTATCTTGAGAAAAATGCTACAAAAATATGTTAAAAACACTAAAAACAATTTTCATTGGAATGGGCCTTTAAAATCTTTTGCTTTTCTATTGCTGATATTTTACAGCAGAAATGAAAATAATTTTCCCCCTCCTCAAACTCATTACATAGCTCAACTGACTTTTGAAAACTGTAGCACCGATGACAGACGCAACGCAATGTTTTTGTAAAGCAGCTCTGATGACAGTGTGCCAGTGCCTAGAGATTGCAATAAGCAGATGAAAAAGTAATTAGAGCAGGATTGACAGAAAATACAATTATTCTTCAACTGTTTTAGTCAAAATGACAGTTGGTAAATCGTTTTTTTTTTTTTTTTATTTCTTCAGACAGTTGGGGTTATTTTAAAAAAACAAAAAGACTCATTTAAGAACTCATTTAAATGCAGCAATTTGAAATCTTTCAGGTGTTTAAATACAAATGTTTAATCATTTTATAGAGTTTCCTTAAACCCAGTTTATCATTTGTATTTTGCACATTCATCGTTCGAGTTACTAGGTATGGCGTCAAGTCATTCATAAATAGTTTTTAATGGATGGAAGTGTTTTATTGTTCAGGGGAATGAAATAGCATGCATAGCCATCATACACCTGCCATTTCTAAGTCCAGGATCTAGAATCCCACCCCCAACTATGCATACATGAGACATTCATTTTGAAAAGTTGCCAGTCTTTCCATTTGTAAATAACAAAAAGACTGATAGTTGCAGTAACCCAAATTTTAAAAGCACCCCGTTTAGGGTTAGGCATTGTAAAAAAATTCCATTGGATTCCCACAAGAGGACTTATCTTTGACCTAGTAATGGTTAGAATAAAAACCATTACTACATTACTAAAACACAAGGTTGTTTTAAACTAATGATGGAACGAATATATTTCGGGCATTTCGGCCTTGACGCTCTCATCCAAAAGCAGACCCCCCGAGGTTGATTATTCTTTGGGGCGTGTCGTGACTCGTTGGGACCACTCCTCTTCATGCCTGTTCCTGGGGAGGGGTTCCCTGATGCTATGTAGGTTGTCTGGCTGGAGGAACCTTCACTGTTTTCTGGACTTGTTTTTTGTTTCCCTTCCAGGTCCCCTCATTTCAGGTGTTTGGGAATCTGGGCTCTGCCCGTTTTGGGAGGGGTACTGTAAGGGTTATTTGGTTTAGTTTGTTTTTTATCCTGCCCTGCTTTGTCACTTTTTTATGTATTTAAAGTTTACATTTCTGTCACCTAGCCTGGTCTTCTGCATGCTTGGTCTGAGTTGTTGGAAATAAAAACAAAACAAAAAAAAAAAAAAAACAGTATGTACCTATTTTTGCGAGTCCTGTGCCCTCATTTAGGTTATTCGCCAGTTAATTTGCTTTTAATGTCAGTAGCTTCCCCACAGTTGTGGGGTAAAGGAGCCAATGGTGCAGATTGTGGGTTCTTCCACAGTTATGGGTCAAGTCAGTTGGGTCCTTAAGACAGCAGCTCCCCCAAAATTTAAATGTGATTTCTGGTTTACAATAGATTGTTTTGAAATGTCATTTATCTTGACTTGTCTTAGTAATGTTTTTCTTTAAGATGTTTGAAACTAAACCTCAGGTGGTTGGTGTGACAAATGCCATTATGCATGACTGTGTTCTTGACAGTAATATGTAATTGAACGCTTGAAAAGTACACAGCAAGGCTCTGTCTGTAAATGGTAAAACAATCAAATGTGTCCTTCCATGCAGAAATGGAGGTTTACCATGAGAGAAGCAAAATCTGTTAGGGGACAAACTCTACTTTTACATTCAGGACTATCTAATGCATTAAGTTAGTAATATTTTGCACCAAGCATCTCATAAGTCCCTGAGTTTTCAGGAACTTCATTTAAAGTTGTGAACATTTCAATTCATTCATAAATTAACTTAAAGCTTACTGACCGAGCCAGCTTTCCTGACACGCAGGTTCACCAGTCTGACTAAGGCATACGCTCCTCTTTTGAGATTTAGCAGCCTCTGCTTTCCCATAAAACTGTTCTCTGCAAAAGCTCTTTGCAAAGCTTTGCATATAAGCTCTACTCTAAGCTCTAATAAGCTCTGCACTTACATCACCAGAATCTTTATTCCAGTTAAAAGCTCAAAAAGTTCAAGGTGAAATCCCATTTAGACTTGCCTTCTGGTAGTCATGTCGTTCTTGTTGTAATTTATTCTTTACGGTTCTCTACCTAATGATCACTGCGTCTCAGCAGATTAGACAGCTTTTTGATCAGGACCCATACAGTTTGATTTGATGAATGAATATTGTAAGTTGCTTAAATATTCTCAACTTTCTGTGTTTCGAATTGTCCATCATTCTTCTTCTCACTGATGTAATCTTAATGAAGCATGTATCCATGTTTTCAAAAGAACACCACTCAACAATGAAACCAGAGACATAATCTGCCTTCTTCCATAAAAATGTAACTAGAAGTCATCAAAAACCAGACGGAGATGAAACTGTCATGACCCTAATTTCATTACACAGTAATTAACTGGATTTGAACAAACATCCTGTTTATCATGAAGATATTGAACAAAAGTGACACAAGTTTGTTAATTTCCAAAACCTATTAATTTATTATTATTTTATTATAATATTAAGATTTCTGTTGAAACGAATGATGAACAGAAACAATTTGAACTTTGTTATTTAACATAAAATGACTTCTTAAAGAAAAAAAAACTGTCAAGACAATTAAACAACATCAAATAAGTTTGAATAAAGGTGAATGTCCTTAGTGTTTCACAGGATCTGATAGACAGATTCATTTGCGGTAGCATTTACTTTGGTTCAATTACTTTGCATCAAATTCGTTCTGAATTTCCCAAGGGATGAAAAGTGAGCTTCCTGTAAATAAGTGTCAATAGAAGCTGCTTCATTGATTTCAGCTGCTATTAATGTTTAGTTGGCATCACAGCTAACATTCCTTTCTTTTGAAAGCTATAGGACGATATAAAAAAAAAGGATAAGATACACATTTGACTCTTCTATTGTGAAAATGTGCAACAACAGGACATATCTAAACAAGTGAGATGTAAAAACAACCAGTAAGTGAAGAACTATAGGGACTTATCTAAAACATTAAAGAGAAAAACATATATATTAATGTACAAATTCAAAATAATACAGTCCTGTAAAAAAGAAAGAAAACAAAGAGCATAAAGAAAACAACAAATCACAAATGAATAATAATCTAATTTATTGAAGCAGTTCTTTTTATTAAATGGAAAGAAAACAGTTAAATATTGTAAAATTATCAAAATTTAACCATCTAATCTTAGCCACTGTACGAATGTTTATTTATTTAAGTTCAAAATAGAAATATGAATGCATTTATGTATTTAATAACTTTTCTTAAAAATTTTATATTCATTTATTTATTTAAAAGATGTTTTATTTTATATTGTACTTATGTATCTAATGCTCACCAAAATGAACAAAAAACCACTGCCAAATTAACTTAAAAGCACAAAAGAAAATTATGTTTTGTGCCTCAGTTTTAAATATGTTTTTTTTAGAAACATTTAACACCTTAACCTTTGAAACATTACATTTGTGATTTAAATTGTCATGTTATATTGCTTTTTTGTTTCTCTACACATATTAAACCATTAATTTGTGGATGATTTTCTTTGGTTTCCTCATTAAGATGGATTAATTTATGTATAAATCTTGTTGAATGTCCAGTAGTTTGGACAGAGTTAAGGAAGCCAAATAGGAGATTCAGAAGTAGAATACTGTCTCACATCTAAAAAAAAAAGCAAAACCAATAAACAACAAAAATGTTAAAAATATGAAGATTTCTAAATAGGTGATCTAGTCCCATGTGCATATATTCAATCAACCCAACAATGCAGAATTTCTTTGTTTATATTTCTGTCAAGCATTAGATTTAACCAAATATTTTACATTTTCAAAGGTTTTACCAGAGTTGTTGAAAGAGATGCAAGGCAGAGAAAGCTTTTTTTTTTCTTTGCTCTTGAGTGCATAAGTGAGTGTTTGTGCATCCCCACGGGAATTGATTGTTGTTCATTAGTTGGCTGAGTTGTCTCAAGATGCTAAAACAGCCTGCCAAAACCTTAAGGACTCAATGTAAAGCTGCCTGTGCAGAGACAGCATTTATCCCCAAGGACAAAGTCTTGCTGTCTGTAAAAGAGCACACGAGGCACAGCAGCACAACACTCAGTTTTGAGTCGGGTTCCTCTACAATACTGCACCAGAGGAAAACAGGAAAAAAAAAAGGTGAGACACATTGGATGTGAGGTTAACTGGGTCACAGCAGGAAACCCATCATCTCACAAACGCTGACTCCTACAGGTATGGAAGTAATAAAAACAGTATTCGGACCACGACTTGTCGTTGCAAGAGTTGGTTTGTGTGGATGCACACATGCAGTTTGACAACAAAACAAAGGTTTAGGGTAAGAAAGACAGTTGTTCAAAGGCTATGTAATCTCTATTTGTATTTTTTGTTTTTTTATGAACTGATCCCATTTAGTTTTTAATCATTTCATGTCAAACCCCAGTAGTTGTTGTTAATGCTGCTTCCAGGTCTAATCAGATTTATTTTGCCAATAACCAAACCTGTTGTTATTTATACTTTCTTTTGTAGAGATGCACACAAATATGATGGACTGGGGCATTAAACAGTTTTATTTCATTTAATCTTTTTAGACACATGATTCTGGAGTTGCTTGTGTTTGTCTTTTGTCAAGGGTTTCAGTGAACTCCTGGTCAGTTAAAAATTCTGGCCAATTTATAATTTTTTTTACTTTACCTTTTTACTTTTTTTGGGCGGCCGTGGTGCAGTGAAAAGGGCAGTCAGCCTGTGATCGAAGGATTGCAAGTTCGATTCCCACCTTGCCCGCCCATGTATCGAAGTGTCCTTGGGCAAGACACTGAACCCCACATTGCCTCTGATGGAAGGTTGGCGCCAGTGTTCGGCAGCAGAGCCACCATCAGTGTATGAATGTGTGTGTGAATGGGTGAGTGGGTCTGTGACTGTAAAGCGCTCTGGGCCTTCAATGAAGGTAGAAAAGCGTTATATAAGTATACGCCATTTACCATTTTTCCATTTAAGTAAGAGCAATAAAAAAAAACAAAAAAACTGTAACTAACAGATTTTGGCTGAAAATGATCTGAAAAATGTTCATAACTTTGTGTGAATACAAGTGTTTTTAAATGCAGAATTTGACCTGGTACTCATGAAACATGTTTGCGTGTGTTTTTATAGACTTTTCATTGGAAGTACCCACTTGACACACTTGAACGTAGCTTAACAGCAGCAGAGCAACTTTGACTCTGGATTACCAACTTTTGTTTTTCTGTTTTTGCCTTGAGACAGACTTCCTCAGGGTTGTTTAAAACTATTCCAAAAGTCCTGAAAGTTTTAAGTTTTGGACCAGATGACAGAGAAAGCGTGAGTGAAGAGGGGATGTTTCAACACAAAGAAACCCAACAACAGAAAAAAAAAGGAAAGCAATCATCACAAATTGTTATAACAATCATACTTTTACTGAAGAAACTCACTAAAATAAACTTTAAGTGTAGAATGTTTTGCTAAGGGAACTCCTTAACATAAAATGACACCCTTATATCTTGCTTAAGATGGCTAACACGTGACCAAAACAACCAATATTTGATTGTTTAAATTTACAAAGAAACGTAACATTACTTTTATGGCCAACCAGGAAAATAAAACAAAATAGTGAAACAACAAAAAAATGACTGGATGTTTATATTTTCTTTACACACTCACACATACACAAACGTGTGTTTTACATGAGAGGAAGCAGATGCTTTCTTACTGTTTTAATAATGAATGATAGATAGCAGTGATGACCTGTGACTAAAGTTTCTTTGGCATATGTGGAAATTTCAGTGTTCACTTTCACAAATAGAGGGTGTCAGCAGACAGCTGCAAGCAGACTCTTGCTTGATTGATCACATCCTCTGTACAACATGCAGACCAGCACTGTCAAACAACATCAACTTCTTACTAAGTTACTTTATCATGTTTTACTTGTAGATGGAATGCATTTTTATCACTTGTGTCTGTTGTGCTTTTCTTTGAAAATTTAAAGTTTGAATTCTGTTTTTTGATAAATGCAGAGAGCACATTTCCCCACAACATTCCTGCACCACGCCATCAATTAGTTGCATTAAAACAAATCGACAACAGTAGGAGCTAAGTTTTATTTTCAGAAAACGGTATGCTTAGAAAAGAAAAAAAACAAATACTTTAAAGATCCAGTTCATTAGATCAAAAACTTTGGCCACCATACATAAGGACAGTGAAAATAAGCCAACTCCTTTGCTTAGTTTTTCAGAATTATGTAAGTTTAAAACTGTTTGTTTTGTGGGTTTATTACCAATTTTATAGTACCAAAAATGGACCAAGTGGAATTTGCGCTGTCGAGGAAGAATAAGATCATGTGGGAGCGCGCAGAGCAGCGTGCACAAGAAAAAAAAAAAGAAAAAGAGCATTAAGGGGTGTAGAGAGTCTGTTTCAAGAGAAAACCACCTGTATGTGCTGCTGTACCTTGGAGAACCCGTGAATAAAATGCTCAAAATGTTCGGTAGCCTGCTGTTCATTTAAAGTGTGACCTACATTATGTCACCTAGAAAAAGTACGTGATTGGTATTTAGGCTTTTCACATGTTGGCTCTGAAATGCCCTGTAGGAGAAACACTTTTTGACAGATCACGAGCGTTCTGCCGAGAACTAATCTCAGACCAATTTATTCCATTTAGGTCAGAGAGGCAAGTAAAGGGAACACTCTCAAATCTTCTGTCTACATTTAGAAACAAATAAACTAATTAAAGGGCAGCAGGGGTTGCAGCCAGGAATTAGTGCAGCAAACCCAGCTTCCTATAACCGGATTTCTTGGTTTCCTGATCCTTTATGTCATTATGTAATTTTTTTTTTCTTTACATAAATATCGACCATTAAAAAAAAAAAACAAAAAAAAAAACATGGAGATAAATAAAAATCCTCTATGATCATTAACTATAGCTCATTGAATGTACAAGAGAACTGGACTCAGTGACCACTCTACTTGTTCACAACAGGAAGTACCTTCTTCAGAGAAGCCAAAATTTATTGAGAACCAAACAGTTGTTACTCAGTCATATTTGTCAGAATAACCTTTTTTGCTCTGCTAGAATTTTTTTTTACATTCTTGCTAATGATTTTTTTTTCATATTCTTTTAATATGTGCAAATTATTCAAGTTCTAAACAGACCTATCAGCTGCCTCAAATAAAAGCATGTGGTGCCTGATGGCCCCCATGTCGAACGTTCACAACATTTTGTTGACACATTTTCCCTTCTTCCAACAAGCTTACTTCTGATTGGTGTGTTTGCCATAGAAACTTCGACTCAGATAATCACTGCTTACTGATTGTCTAGCAACTGAATGGCCGTTTCCGTATCGCAATCCTATGGCGACTGAATTGACTTCATTACTTTGGAGCCACAAGTAAACCATTTTCTATGGGTGACGTGACACCCACTCAGTCCAGTTCTCAAGTACAGTCAAAGCTATAGCTATTAATATGACCAGCTGTTTAAAAAAAAAGACAGCAGGAAGGAGGTGAAAGGAAGTCATTTACTTTATTTAATTTTACACTGAACTGTTTTTTTTTCTTGTTTTCCTACAGTTAGTTTTTCTGTGAGACCAGTGTTTAATGTGCTTGCATAAATTAAAAGGCAACTGGAGGCTGTAAGAGTTTTCTAATTTGTTGTTTTTAGGGATCAAAATATAAGAATGAAATGAGAACTTTCTTCTAAAATGCAGTTTATGCTCATGTTTACTTGAAGTTAACTTGAATAAAATAGTTGTTTTCAAGATACCCCCCTTTACAGAAGAAGATAAGGACCAAGAGGAAAAATGTTGGGTAAAAACATTTCCGATTTTAATCTCAGAATTCTGACTTTTTTTAGAACTCTGGCTTTATTCTGAAAATTTTGACTTTAATCTGATAATTCTGACTTTTTAAAATATCTGTAGGCTATTTACCTGATATGTTTACAAATTGGAATCATTCCCGATTACTGAGCTTTTTTATGCAACTTTAAATTCAGGCAGCTATAAGAAACTCAAAACTAGTGAAAAAATGTGGAATATAGTAGTTTATCTTAATTAACTGTCAAAAAATCAAGCAGTTTGCAATCAACTTTTTTACATCTCTCTTTGTAAACTCTTTGTGAAGTGAAATAAAAAAAATAGAAGTTATTTTTTGTACTGATTTAATAACAAGGAATGGTTAAAATAATGAATTTAATTAAAAAAAAATAGGACACAAAATTATAAATTTTGATATATTTTTGTGTTACCCACTTCTGGCAGTTTAGGTTAGACACCTTAAATATAAAGTTTAAAAAGAAAACTTAACAATACATGTTATTACCACTCATAACCATGTATAAAAACGGTTTCTAAATTAAAAGTTGACTGACATGGTAATGAAAAAAACTGGTGGAGTGGAATGACAGAAGAACGGAAGGACTTTGGGGGCAGAAGAAGAAGCTGGACAGAGGAAGGAGTCCTGCTCATGGAAAGCTCCTCAGGAAGCCAGCAGTTCAGGCTAAACATCAGCGGAATAAAAGCAGCTGGAGTGGGCTTACCTGCATCCTAATAGCAGAGCTGTCAGGTGCCTGGCAGGCTTCAGCAAACACAACACACTCCACCTGCAAGTTGACTTTGATAGATGACTGAGCATCAGACTTTGGGGAACTGAGCAATTTTTCATGAGGACATTGGGGAGATGTTGAACAGCTCTGGAACAGAATGAGCTCATGAAAGAGATGGAGACTTGGACTTGAAACTTGAAATGGATTTAAGACTGAAAGCCAGAGACTTGAGTCTTAACCTCAAGGACATGATACTTGAGGTTTGGGATTGATGGATAATGTTACTTATACATCAAAAGTCTTCTTTCTATGTTTTTTATGTTGAAAAATCAGAAAAATCAACAGTCTGCTTTGGTTTCTCTACAAGTTGTTGAAAGCTTACCACTCACAGCAAGTTAGAAATATTGGGAAAAACTCAGTGGATGCTGTATACAGTGTTACAGGATGGGGAGGCAGTTGTATTAGGGTGATAGTCACATCTTGTTTTATGTTTTCCACATAATGGTCTCACTATGTACGGACTCTTACTTATTGGGGTCTAAATAAACCCCAAAATTCTCAAAGAAAACCCTTTTCAGAGTTACTTCAGTTTCAACAGTTTGTGGGTATAAACAGATTTTATCCGGAAGTCGTTCCAATTTCATCACCAAAACATCCAGAAACACAAAGCACCGCTAGTGCTACTTGGCCATATCACTCATTTAGGCTGGTATTAGCTGTCAGATTTTTCAGGTGAACTTGTCTCAAAGTGTCATCAGAAGACTTGAATCAAGACACAGAACTACTGGAAGAGTTTGTGACAGACCCAGGAGTGGAACCTGAGAGTGATAGACCACAACCATGACTACTACCTAAGGACCTCTGCACTCAGATATGGTTTAGCAAATGCTGGAAGCTGCAGGCCTGTTTACCAGATGTGAAGGGTGGGTGCTAGGGTTTCCAGACAAACCATTCACAACTGACTCCACCGCTTTGACTTGAATGCCAGACGACTATTGCAGGTGAACTCACAAAGACATAATCATGAACATGTGCAGTAGGCCCAAGACCATGCAACTAGGACAGTGCAGCAATGGTCTACCATCCATTTCACTGATGAGTGTAAGGTCACTTTGCACAGAAGCTTTGCAGGAGAAAGCGAGGTGAGCATCGCCCGATGTCAAGATGGTCCACAGGGTTCACTTTGGTGGAGGAGATGCAACAGTCTGATCAGGCATTACCTGTCAGTGCAACACCAATTTGTTCTTTGTAGATGGCCGAGTCTCTCCATGTTCGTACATCATAGAACCCATCATCATCCTCCAATTCCACTGGCACACCCTCAACTTTCTGTTGATGATCATGGACAATCATGGTTTTTCACCTTCCTTGAAAGCCTGCAGCATTTTACGGTCACATCCCCATTCACACAAACATTTAAACACTGATGGCGGCTCCGCTGCCGAACACTGGCGCCAACCTTCCACCAGAGGCAATGTGGGGTTAAGTGTCCGAGGACGCTTCAACACATGAACGGGCAATCAAATTGGGTAATTGAACCTGCGATCTTCTGATCAGAGGTCGACCGCCCTACTCCTACACCACAGCCACCCCATGATGCTCTACTACATCATGACAGAATTGCCACAGCTGGACTTCAGGAAGTGGGAGTGTCTCATATGGTCAGTAACGACCCCTGACCTGAACCCCATAGAGCACATCTGGGACCAGCTGAAACAGAGACTGGATGATCATACCCCACCCCCAAGTCCCAGGGTTGAAATGCAATTAGTTAATGTGGGAGAGTGGAACTCAGAACATCATTATGAGGCTGGTGAAGAGCATGAGACATCGCTGTCAAAGTGGTAATAAATGGTAGAAATAGCATCTTTTCACATGGTCAGTTTATGTGATTTGGGGCTAGCTTCATTATTGGCTTCATTTTGGGGTAATAAATATCAAACTAAAGAATAGTGTTTCTTCTCATTTATTGTTAGTGATATTATTTGTTTTTCGTTAAAATTCAGATCAAATAGGAAAAGCACTCATATAAAGATAAAGATACTTTATTGATCCCAGATTGGGAAATGTGCATGTTTGTATATGTATGTACAATCAATAACAAAAGTGTGGTTTAATACCAATAAAATAATCAATTTCAGCTTTTTACGATTTGATTTGAAAAAACAGTGAACAACGTGACACTTGACTTGACCTGAAATAGAAAGACTTTACTTGAACTTGCAAAAGGGGCTTTAGAATAACACAGGAGAATTCAGAGGCAAAGTTGAATCCTGCGAAAGCCTTTTTCAGTCCTTTTTCGGGGAAATCGTCCACAGCAGGAAACCTGTCAGCTGTCTTTAATACTGCTATCATAACTAGTGTGACACCAGCTGAGTCAAGATCAGAACTAATGCAGTCTTGGGCCAACACTGGAAAACCAGAGGATAAAACTGAATCAGCCTTTGTGCTTCATGATCAAAAATGGGATCAGTGACAGATCAAGCAGCCTGGCTGATCTGACTCAGGAGCTGGAAGAGAGGTGCTTCAGGACTGAAGTTATCAGAGTTTCAAAGAGGCTTCACGAGGTTGTTGTTCAGTGTGGCAGACTGGATGTTAGCAGGTCAGTCATTGGTCAGGAAACAGACATAACATTGGCAGCCCGGTTGATGAACTCAGAAAAAAAAAGCCATATGGATAAATTGGGCTCAAAAGCTTGCACTGGGCCCAACTCGACTCATGCCAGATGCCTTAAATAGCCCACTTGACTTGGCACAACCTGTAATTGGCTCAGCCAAAAACAAAAATTGCAGAGCGGACTTACTGGAGCCCTCCCAAGTAGAAGGCATTTTGAATAATTTAGGCGTTTGGTTAATCTGCTTGATTTCTCATTGGGTTTGACTAATGTGGCAAAAAAAGAAGTCAACACAAATGTTGTGCCATTTTTAGAAAAAGACGCACACCGACTGGTCATGCATGACAATTCTTGATTGTCAACTTTCTAACTCAGATCTTGTTTTGCGGTGCATCAAACCAGTATCTGCTTTTTATTTGAAACATTCAAGCCACTGTCTTTCTTCCTGCACATTAGATACTTCTGACTAAATTACTTAAAAATATTAACAGTCGGAGCAGCAACAAAACAAATAGTGTAGTACAAAATCAAAATATGAACATTCCTGCACTTCTGAGTAATGTTTAGGGCAGTTTACTGAATGGATTTTTTATGGCCGGAAATCTCAGGAGGACCTTTGTCATGACAGTCATTGTCTGAAAAAGAAACAGGAGAGTTATTTTCTTGCTCCTTTGCTGCACAATGTTTCTTTGTTCTCTCTATTTATTCACAGTGATGCTCATTGATTCTGTTTGTGCTCCATTTCACACAAATGAAATGCTGAAAAGCACAAAGGGCACACAGTCGTAATTCTACTTATGTCCAATTCAATCTAAATCTTTACACCTGGCTTAACATCTGACTCTTGACTGTTGGCGTGCCAAGTGCTATTGACTTTCCCCAACTTTTCTCCTCAAGATTAGAGCTTCACAAATGCATAAAATATTCATGGGTTTTGTTTTCTTTTTTTTACCTGTACTTTATATAAATAACTTTGACTAGAATTACTTTTTAGAATACAAGTTATTGTCGAGGGTTAAACATTTCTGTCTTGCTTGTATCTGATCTGTCAAAGTCCACTTAAAACTTAAGAATTAAATACCCAACTGAACAAAAATAATCAACAAATATGATGAAAATTATCAGGCAAGCAACAACAACACAATTTTTTTTATTTTACAAACAATCATTTCCATATAAGGATTAAAAATTCCAAATATGTAGAAGAATAAAACATAAATATTACAGGAGCGTAGCAAATATTTTGAGGGGCTCAAGATGCTATTTAAAAGCATTGCTTTTATGTATTATTTATTTTGCAATGCTTGAAGAAACTTGTATTTGTAGATTACTAATCTTTGTCAAAAGTGATACTAAAATTAATTCAAAAATTGGAGGGCATGTGTGCCCTCACCCCTTTCCCCCCTGTAGCTCCACCCTTATCTAATACAGTTTAAGCAGAAATAGTGAGCATTGCATTACAAAATAAAGTGATAAAAAGGTGATCATCCATTTAAATAAAAAAAAATAAATAAATTTCTTTGCTCAAAACAACTCTGGCTCAATTTTTCCTGTTCTTTCACTTTGTTTTTAGAATCTTAGGGTGTATTCAGACTGGACACATTTGGCTTGCTTAAAGTGAACGAGAGCTGTTTTCCTTCGATAATCCGGAACAAATGTTCAGTTTGAAAACACCCAAGCTGACCATGGTCCAGGACCAGGAACTGCTCTTGCACCCCTCTTTTGAGGTGGTTTCGGTTAGTTTCCAATCAGACTGAACTTCGGTTTGCTCTGAGATTCCTTGGTCTGAATACAGTTAGCTCTGGGAGCAGAATAACTGGGCCAACATGGCCACTGTAGCCTTTAGTCACATGATATAAATGGAGTAAAATAACGCAGCAGTTGAGCCAATTGTAAAGCATCGATTGTTGTGTTATCAAACAGGAAAAAAATGGTCCAACTGTTTACTTGTTTATTTTAACACAGTTGAGAACACTTTTTATGTTCTTTTTCTGTGTCTCATTACGCAGCACACGTCTGCCGCAGTTGTGATGTCATCTCAAAAGCCTCCTTGTAGTTCCTTAACAGAGTTCTCTTAAAAACAATGTCATAACACCACAACAATGAGACCCAGCAACTCACTGAAATATGGTCGGATAAATACAGACTTATTAAAACAACTTTTAATGTGATACACATTGCTTCTCACTGTTTTCCCGACAATTTGTCATAAACATTTATCATCGTACCTTCATAGCCGTTGTCTTGCCAGTAACCACTTTACAGCATGCCTCCACCATTCCAAAGTAGCAGTAAAAAGTGTTGTACCTCACATTGATACAGGCGTTCAAAATTCTTCAACTATTTTGAAGGCAGTCTAAATACAGACCAAATGCAAGGTTGAGGAGTTGATCAGAACCAAATTAAGCGGCCTTGGTCAGAACCAAACCATTTCCCCAAGCGTTGGATTCTCTTAAAGGATTATTAGGACCTTTTAACTGACAGCACACAGCAAGAGATAGAGACAAACCCCAATTTAGAAGATTACTTAACATATCAACACTTTAAATTCATAGTAACACAAAAAAACAAGTCAGATTTGTTTTTTTAAGACCAATCCAATAAAAATTGTGTTTTTAACATGTTGCTGTAGCATTTTTCTGATTATGGAGGACATATATGTATAAATGTTGCACCGGAGATGTAAGGTTGGAGGTGTGAGGGTTTGTAAGCTATTGGGAGAGTGTAAACAGATGGATGACAGGAATTGTGGGTGGGGTTACTCCACACCAACAGTCCCCGCCCACAACTCAGATGGAAATTTCGAATGAACTCTAGCCGCTCTGCTGAAAATAATGTCCTTAAAAACAAAAGTTTTTTTTTTTTTTTGCATAATCCTAACAAAAAGACCAGAGGGAGTGCTTTTATAATAGATGAAAAGTGGATCGGAGTGGGACTTGTCTCTACCAGCTTTGCACATCTAGAGACTGAAATCTTTCCCCATTTTTCCTTGCAAAACAATTCAAGCAGAGTCAGATTAGATGGAGAGTGTTTGTGAACAGCACTTTTCTTTTAACAATGGCTTTCTTCTTGCCACTCTTATATAAAGTCCAGATTTGTCCAGTGATAGTTGTTCTATGGACAGATTCCCCCACCTGAGCTGTAGATCTCTGCAGTTCATCCAGAGTCACCATGGGCCTCCTGGCTGCATCTCTGATCAGTGCTCACCTTGTTCGCCCGGTTAGTTTAGGTGGATGACCATGTCTATGTAGGTATGCCTTGTGCCATACTCTTTCCATTTGTGGCTGATGGACTGAACAGTGGTCCATTGGATGTTCAAAGCTTGGGAAATCTTTTTCTAGCTTAATCCTGCTCAACTCAACTTTATCCCTGACCTGTCTGGTGTGTTCCTTACTTAATGCTACATTTATCACACTTGTCAGCCTTCAGTAAATGTCAAATGACAAAATTAAACATGAAAAATGTCAACAAAAAAAAGTTTCTCCAATCCACAAAATACGTTTTTTGCAGGCACAGAAGAAAGTTGATATTTTTGTCAACACGTACTCCCACATTTTACAGGTAATGATAAAGTTGTACTGTGGCAGCAGATGGAAACAACTGTCTCAACTTCTAACGCCTGCTTGGATCCTCTTTCTCTTTGAAAGGCGGACCATCAGGACTGCAGCATCGCACGTCTCTTCTCTTTTATTTGCAGCTCTCTATCATCCTTTGACTGACTTTGAAAGAGTAAACTTTGACAAGATTTTTTTGAGTGAAGAAAAATGTCAAACAAATATCACAGTTGGTGATTTTCACCCACATGCTTTCAGTATATAAACAAACAAAAAGAATTAGGCTACATTTTGTGACAGTTTAAGAAGCTGTTGGTAGAAGACTATATGCAGGTGATAGCTAATCCCTCCCCTACAGCATCCCCCCATTTTTATTCTATCCATTTTATCTTGCTCTTGACTGGCTTCTTCAGACGCAAACAAGTGAAAAGGCTTGTTAGTTTATGTTTACACTTTATGTTGTCAGTCATTAATGCATAGCTTAAATTTAAATAAAGGATACAGGAATGTTCAAGTGAACATGAAGAGAACAAAAGATTGTTGCTGACTCAATGATCAGCAGTGAGATAAAAAGGATCATTAAAATAAGTTATTTATTTCAGAGGCTTCATTTAATCTGTTTTCATCCGTTTATCATTTTATTCACAACATCTGGTCAATAAAGTTTTAGCCAAATTAGAATGACATCATTAAAAAAGCTCGAGTTAAGGTTTTTGCAAGCTTTCAAAAAAAAAAGTGTTTTAAATGAAGATGTTATGTAACATTTATCTCTTGTTCCTCAGCTTGTAAACCATTCGGTTTTGTTTTCTGAAACTTTTAAATAAGCAATATTAGTTATTGTATAAGCTCTAGTACTAGCTCTAATATTTACTCTTTTGATTTTTGGATTTGTTGTTGTTATTTTTTTGTTTTTTTTTTTGCAAAATTCACAAGTCCTTGTAGGAAGAAACTTGAAGTAAATTAAAACTGAAGGAACCCTTGAAAAAGATGCAACACCAACTCAGATGGGACATATGATTAAACATTTTGATGTCTTGCATGTTAACTTTTTCCTTTAGCCTAACAGAGTTAGATATAGTCATTCAAGCTTTAAAAACTGTAGTATTTGTGCTTTTTTGTTGCTTTAACTCTCTAAAACAAAGAGGGTTAAAGTCACAGCAGCTTTATCTACAAATCTATCTAAAAAACAAGGTGTGAGTCTCATAGAAAGCACAAGAGGGCATGGAAGGAACTTTGTAACCTGGAAGTTGAAGTATTTTTCAATCAATTTTTTTAAATAGTAAACATTTTGGCAGATGACTGAGTACTTTGGTTTAACAGTCCAGAGAGTTTAGGAGAGAAAATGTGTGCAAGCAGGATGGAACAGGCAGAGGACAGTTTGAGGTGAGATGTGGAACTAAAGAGTGTCAGCAAGAATGAAAAGAAAGGTTAAGTGTCACAGAGGAAAGGGACAGGGATTAATAAAGAAAAATAAATGAATACAGGGGATGACTCAAATTTAGGATTTTAGAATCTACATTGATTTTTACCAGAGTGTTTGATTTATATTTATACATACACCTCCCCCCAAGCGAGGGTCCTCTACCAGGGGGTTGGGAGCTTGAGGGTCCTTCACAGTATCTTAACTGTTCCTAGAACTACACTTTTCTGGACTGAGATCTCTGAGGTCTTTCCAAGGATCTGCTGCAGCCACTCCTCCAGTTTAGGGGTCACAGCCCTGAGTGTTGCAATTACCACAGGCACCACTGTCACCTTCACCTTCCAAGGTTTCTCCAGTTCTTCTCTGAGTCCCTGGTTTTTCTCCAGTTTCTCATGTTCCTTCTTCTTGATGTTCCCATCGCTTGGTCCTGCCACATCCACCACAATAGCTTTCCTATGTTCTTTATCCACCACTACAATGTCTGGCTGGTTTGCCATTACCACAATGTCCATCTGTTTCTGGAAGTTCCACAGATCTGCCCCACAGTTTCATCTGGATGAAGCCCATCTGCTCCACTATTCAAACATATAGTTGTAATTCAAAGATGTAGTTGTAGAGTTAGATAAGCTGATTCTTCTTTAACAGTTCTATCACATCGCCAGTCCATCCAGGGAAAGGATCCAGCCTTCATGTGGACTTCCCTGAGGTTCCTTATTTTTTTCCTCACCAACAAGGAGGGTCCAAGGGCAGGGATGCCAGTTTAGCTTAGTCTGCTTTGTTTAGGTTAGCAACCAACAAATATTTTCTAAAATATCACCAACTTTATGGTCTTTTGCATAAATACCAGCGTGAAGCCCATTGAGACAGCTTTGGTTCTGATATCAGGCTTTAAAAATAACATTGAATTGAACCCTAAAATATACTTATTTCAGTTATATGATAAAATAATAATGTTGCACTATAATCAGGGCAGCATCAGCAGTAAAGCAGGATTATTTTGGCTTTCAGTTGAAAAAGAGAGTGAACCCGCTTTACCTGAATAAATCTATTTCCCTCCAGATGTCTAAAATGTCTCCATTTTCCTAACTATAATAATCTGAATAGAGAAATATTTGTCACACACAACTCAAATAGAAAAAGAATGTGTTAAAAAATGTCTTTGGATAATGAAGCCTTTATAATACAGACATTTTTCCAAATATAAAATCTAATTTTACATTTGCGTCAACCATATTTGCTTTCAAATTAGCATCTTAGAGCATTATACACTATACATGCAGGGCTTAAATCTATCCGCTGTCTGGAAGTGAAACCACATGCACAGAGGACTTTTGGGGAAATTCACCAAGACTTCAGCGTTTTCATTATACTTATCATTCCACGGTGCTGTGCAGACGGTTTGCTTGGTCAGTAGCTGGTAAAACTGCATTCCCAGCAAAAGGTAAGCAAAGCCTCCATCACTGCACATCAATGAGGCATCTACACACAGTCTGGCTCCGTGGCATGCTTGCCACCGAAAGCCGGTCTGTGAAAAACAGATAAATTGAAACCTTTCACAGAAATACAATTGATCCCAAGGAAGAGATGCAGACTCTGCAACTGAAGTCATATGGCTGGGAGGCAGAGGACAGAAATTTACCAAGCAAAAATAAAAGCAAATCAATTAAATATGATTATCCTTGTTAAACGGATAGGACTTGTGTTCAAGACAGGAAAAATACTAAATTTTTTAGAGAAAATACAGATAAAACACGTGATCTGAGAATGACTGAAACACAGAGTCAGAGAGGCTTCCCAGTTCAAATTGTCTTTAATCAAAGTCATAGGACGTCCACACTAGTGCAAAAACCAGTCAGTGTTCATCAAGAATAACACAAAGAAAAAAGTATTCTCTAACGGTTTGGTCATATCCAGTGGTTGAATAGTGACAATACAAACAAGAAAGCTGACTTTACAAGTGTCATTGCTCCTTTAACCTTTTGTAAATGACTCCTGTTAAAAAAATGATGATGCAGAAACACAAACAACACAATGAAACTCAAAAACAACAAAACAGAGAACCTTTTTCCTGCTTGAATGAGACTAAAATCCCCAAATGTACAATACCAAAACGAATACCGTGTTCCTCCCACAAACAAACATATTAAGTTAAGTCTGAAATTAAAAGACTCTTCTTCAAATGAAAAATTGTTGTTATTCATTTCATAACATTCCTCAGAGGATCAGTGTAGCTGGTTAAAAATTGTGGATATGAAGAAGCCTCTGGATGAATGGCGTAAATGGTGTAAAGGTGCAAAGTTCAAGGTTTTATATTCCCATTTATGCATCAGCTTACACTGAAGCACATTTGAATTCTTGTGCAAAGCTCTCGGAGTCACAGTTTAGATTAAAGAAAGACAAATAGGAATTACTGTACAAGTTTAAATATCAGTATCAAGAAGTAGTGTATATACACCAAAAAAGAAGGAAAAATAAGTACAAAAAAGTATGAAGACGATACAAGGTCACTGGAAGTCTGGAAGTAGTGCAGGAGCACTTATACATGTGCAAGAGTGTACTTGTATAGCAATTAAATGCCTCATTGCAGAACTTGACATCATAGTTCATTATGCCACTTCGCAAATATTAGTTGTCTTTTAACTTTAGTTAAAATCTCACAATTTCTTACTAAAGAAGTTCACAGATCACACTTTCAACAAATAAGTCCATTTAACAACAGCAGCTGCTCAGTGAGATGTGAGTATGGAAATAATATGTACTTTGTGCCAGTTTAACAGTCACAAATACATCAAAGAAAGTTTCTATCTCCATCACTAAATCACTTAACCATTTTTCATCAGGAAATGATGACAGATATAAACACTGAAAAATGCAGAAAAAACACCAATATTTGATAACTGATCTTCATCTTTGTTGCAATAATGGGAAGACCCAAGTTGTATCATGTCTGGTGTTGAATCATGGATGCATTTCAGGCTTTTTTTCTGTTGATTTTTCTGGTGCACATGAATGTGACCATCACCAACCCTCTCACAGTCTCTGAGGCTTTGATGTAACTTCACTTGATGAGTTGTCTGTGAGGGCTAATATTGTGACATTTCATAACTTCACTTTGGTAAATGGTACACCGAGAAAATAAAGCTACTAATTTCACACAGCGTGACAGCGAAAGAGTGACCATTTGTTTTGCCCATTGTGACATTCATCAAACTTGTTTCATTCTGTCCACATTTTCTCTTGTCAGTTTCAAAGTTCCCGTGAGATTCAACTACAGGTAAATGTTGCAGTAAAAAGAGTAAAATCAAAAAGCCTCGGAAACGTTTTTTTCTAGTGAACCACTACGATAATATAAACTTAGTTTAAGACGCAAACAAAAATCCACTTTATAGGGATTTTAGTTTTAAAACAAAAATGTTCAAGATGTTAAATAAACAGTGGTTTTAATGCTAAACTTCAGCGATTCAGCCTTTAATAATTATGCCTGCAGTTATGCCTGAAGACATTAGTGTGCTCAAAATCCCACATCGCATCAACCAATCAGGAACTCAGCTTTAGGCCCATGACTTTTTCAGTGACTCGATCAGCAGATAAAATACAAATCCAATTATATTTTCCTGTTTTCATATAGACAACAATAAAAAATATTCTCCAGTGTTATTCATATTTGTATGTTTTTCCTCTCTGACTCATGCGGGACAGCAAGTCTTCAAACTGGGTCGCAGAAACACAGGACTAACGGTGGAAAGTGGCCATCATTCAGACACAGCTCTTGCAGAATAAGTGAAGCTCACCATACTAGGAGAGTCTCTGAATGATCTCATGAACCCGGACATGGGTTCATGAGAGCCAATGATTTTGTAGAGCTTTTTAAAAGAAACAAATCAGATCCCTGTGTCTTCCGTGCATTGCAAATGAGACATACTCAGCTACCGCTCCATGTAGTGGTAGCTCCTCCTCATCTGGGGCATCAAGCTTATGAACACATTTTTGGACAGGCGTCAAGTAGTGAATTCGACATCAAAAGAGAGCCGTCTGAAGTGAGTTTGACACGCAAATCGCATTTGGTGTGAATGCCGCTTCACTCAAGGTTGAACATGATGCAATTCCTGGTCCAACTTTACACCTCTGAGAGACATGAATGCATCATCTGAATCATGAGAAGCAGCGTTGATAAACCACTTGCTTCAATTGCTAGAGATACATATTGACCTTTTAGACTTTATTTGATTATGGATCTTATCTACATGACAACATTGCTCAGCTTTCATGATAGCCAGAGCAGATGAATGCCTTCAGTTCCTCTAAATAGATATACCATATATAAATAATTATTACAAATTCACTTCAAAGGGCAAAAAACATGCTTTTAAACAATGTACTTGAGTGGTGGTGGCACCTTTTGTTACGCCAAACGACTAAGACACTCCAAATCAAGATATTTACTTGTAATCAATCTAAAAACTAAAACTGATGTCTGATACTTCGACAGAATTCCACATGAAATGGTGCAAGTCTTCACTTAGAGTCTTAATGCCAGTCGGAGGACAACGAAGAAATGAGAAGCTGGAAGAAAACACGTGTTCATCCAGTCTGATGTTGGTGCAGGGAGAATCTGAGCGTGGAGGGCCGCATCTGAATCAAAGCACACAGCTTTTTAAGTGCAAGCATGAAGCATGTTTGAGGGCATGTTAATTATTCTGTTTCATCTTGTGAACTCAGCTTTTCAGGCTACAACAGTACAATTCAAGGCAAACATCGTATTGTTAGGATGCCTGCCTTACTTTAACACCATAGGCTTTCACGGCTTGTTGTCCATGCATACCAGCTCCAGTATCTTCTCTCGTCCAAGGCTCACATTAGATGTGTTTTTGTATGCAGCGTGAGAGGTGGATGCAAAGAGTGCATTCAAATTGTCCATGGCTTTTTAGCTCACATGAGTGTTTGATCTCTGCGAATTGCCGCTGAGAGCAGTTGTTCCCAATCTGCAGTGCCCACTTCAGTACAGAGGGCTACTGTAACTACAGGGGGCGGGTAAAGTTCAGTGGCATGGAGCATGAAAATGTGGACTGGCAAATGCATCCATTTCAAATTTTACTTGATTATTATTTTTTACATGTCTGCTAGGTGCTGTGTGGTGAAAATGAGCCATTAGACACATAGCTATTGTAATGGTTTTGAGCTAAGTCGAAGCGGCAGGGTACCTGCCCCCTTCTTAATGTTGGTTGTTGTATAAAAATATAGGTCAAGTATAGTAAAAACATCTGCCAAGTCAATTCAATAAATGCTAAGAGAAAATGTGATGTCACTTACGGTGCCTTTAAATCTGGACTGTTTGATTTACAGTGTTCCCTTGTTAATTGCAGGGAATATGCTCCATAAATAACCTGCCATAAGTGAAATACGCAAAGTAGAATTACAGATGTTTGATGTTTTGAGGGAGTAAAACCCCTCACTTCACACTTTTTTCCAGACATACATTAACATTTAAACACTTTTCTCTCTTGTTTAAACTAAAAGTTCAAACCTTAATAGAAAAATTAGTTATAGAAAGAAAACAAAGATCTGCTTGAGATCAAAGATTTATGTAAATTTGGCAAACTGATCGCATTCTCAACAGGAGAAACGGCATGGAGGAAATTGACTGTCGAGGTCAGCATCTAATCAAGACTCAGAACACAGTGTGTTGTGGGAAAAAGCTCTGCTTCTTTGTTCTTTTTAAGACAAAGACACAGCTAGACGAATTTGAAGAAGCGTGATTTAAGAATGAAAAGGTATATTGTAATGAAGGAGGATGTGAACCTTAACTACACATGAAGGATGATAAATACAATGGGCAGTGACTCTTCAAAAAAAATATTGCCAATAAAAAGCTGTTGAACATAAAAGGTTTTAAAACCTTGAAGAGCGTATTGTAAAGGCAAACCAAACAAATTAAAGGTGTGGGTGGTGTTTTGGTTTTTTTAATTGAACTTTGTGTACTAACCAATTTTACTGCGATCATTAGGAGCGAGCAAAAAAGATAGTTTACAAAGACTTTAAGTGCACACTGTAAACACGTTTTGCAGCCTAGTGACCCATGATCATGAACAGAAAAAAAGCATGTACAGAAAATTGGTAGATTTGTCTTGCACTCTAATGTGATTTCAACTTTGTCAGTAGATATTTATAGGTTGTCTGACCAGATATGGAAGCACAATTTTGAAATGTTTACTTTACGCCCTGAATAATATTGATTTATTGAGTATACACGAGCAAACAAGAATGCAATGGTGAACCAACCAGATATTATAATGGTGAATAAATAACAGAGGAAAGCTGTTGTGGTGGATGTGGCAGTACCAAGCAATGGTAACATCGGGAAGAAGGAATATAAGAAACTGGAGAAAAACCAAAAACTCTGGGAAGAACTGGAAAACACCTGGAAGATGAAGGTGACAGTGATGCCCCTGATGATTAGAGAACCCCCAAAGAAGAAGAGTCTTCAGCAGATCCCTGGAAAGACCTCAGACATCCCAGTCCAGAAAAGTTCAGCAGTAGAAACAGCGAAGATAAGAAAAGATACAGCCCACGACCCTCAAGCTCCTAGGCTTCTGATACAGAGCCCAAGCTTGGAGGAGAAGCCCCCCGTAGAGAGTTAAGATTCACAATATTATATTGGCTTTATATGTACTGAGAGCGACAACTTTATTTATATGAAGCACAGTCACTTTCATTACACAAAACAAATCCCAAAGCAGTTTTACAGAAAAAGGATCGTGTGTGATGACATTTAATAAAATAAGATGGATATGAAGATAAAACAAGTTACCATTAAGATGTTATAAGATTGAGATTTCTTCTAAAAATTGCACACTTGACTCAATTAGTGAGTTGATTTTCCTGACAATTCCTGTTTTACTATGGAAGAAAAATATCCCACACTATTTATGTTTTGTCTGTTTAAAGGACATGAAAAGAAACCGTATTAAAAGAAAATATAGTGCATGTCAGTAATTAAATAGTGTCAGAGTTTAAATCTTATTTGTCAACAACTCGTGGCTGAATAGACTTGCCCCCTCCATGGACTTTAACTTTGTTTCCTGTAAATCCATGTCAAGGGAAAGTGAATGGGGATTTGCATACTTCATGAGGACATTTCAGAGGGTACAGCCCCAAGCACACATTCTATCTGCTAGTGACCTCAATGAAAAGAAAACAACGGCCCAAAGATAACAGAGTAAAAGGTAATGTTGCCATCAAGCTGTTAAAAAATTGATAAGTAAACAGTCAAACCACTATTTGGAATTGTTTTTTACCATGAAAACGCATGACAAAAATCTTTTTTTTTTCCTTTAAATTGACTGAAATCAGACTCTCAAGCTCAATTAATAATAAAAAAAAAAAAAAGAATAAAAGATCAAACCTTTGTTTACTTGTCTGTTTGACCTTTTATACTTAACAGGATTTCTAAGAAAAGTCTAACTAGAATACTTAAAACTGTAATTTTTTATTTCTCCTGATCTAATAAGGACTGGAAAATGGCAACTATACAAATATATATATATGGCACTCAGGAAAACGGGGTTCGATTACCCAGTTGGTGCAATCAGCAATTAGCATAATCCAGAGTAAGTCACACTTATCGCTAATGCCTACCTTATAACCAATGAGAGATACTGCAACACGTCATGACGGCTCAGAGGTCACCCAGCCAAACAAGTTGTGTGAGGACAGCACAGAAACAGCACTCATCCTGGCAACACCAGAGCTATAGCTGCTCAGATCTACCACACCAGACAAGATCCAGGGTGGAAGATGCTGGCGGGAAAAGCATAGAGCACCACAACCAAGTAGCAGGAGCAGTATACAGGAACATGTGTGCAGAATATGGATGGGAAACCCAAAGAAAAATGGGAAACACCTCAGAAAGTGATAGAGAATGAGAGAGTAAAGATCCTGTGAGACTTCTGGATACAGACCGACAGGATGGTGATGGCGAAGTAATCAGACATTAAAGTGGTGGATAAAGTAGTTCTGGTGGAACATCAAGAAGAAGGAACATGAGAAACTGGAGAAATACCAGGGACTCAGAGAGGAACTGGAAAAACCTTGGAGGGTGAAGGTGACAACGGTGCCCGTGGTAATTGGTGCACTCGGGGCTGTGACCCCCCAAACTGGGGGAGTGGCCACAGCAGATCCCTCTAAAGACCCTCTACATTTCAGTCCAGAAAAGTGCAGCTGAAAGAGCAGCTAAAATACTGAGCAGGACCCTCAAGCTCCCAGGCTTCTGGTAGAGGACCCGAGCTTGGAGGACAAACCACTCGAGATATATAGAAAGACAGACAGAGGTGGGATAATTTGTTTCTTCCCACTCCTTTAATGCAATAATTCAAACTGACTTGAATTGATAACCAGACGGGAACATCTTCTAACATCTTTGTTAACTTTTCTTTATTTTCTAATCAATGTATGACTTTATAATGGGCTTAATGCATCTGATTTGAAATGTTTTTATAGCAGTATTAAATGATTTAAAATGCTTGAAATCAATCATTAAAATCTAAATCAATAAAATCTTTAAAACCCAAACACACACATACACTGTCATCAGATCCCACATTTTTAAAGAAAATATTAAGGAAGACTATTTTCTATTTAAATCACAAGTGATTATGCTACCTTATGTTGTAGCTGATTTTACAATCCCTGAGACATGTTTTCCTCTTTTTCACAACTACATCTTACTTTTCCAGTTGTTCCATTTTCTATTTGCTTTATATATATATTTAGGTGTTTGTGCAGTTTTGTTTTCTGATTAATAGTTTGGTAAAAGAATGACTCCTAAATCACCATCATAACGCTTAAACAGAAGGGTTTCAAATGTGAATTGAAGTCAGAAAACATATATTTTACTCTTAAATGTAACAGGAAAGTTAAAGTGTACAAGTTTCCTCTTTGATGAACTATTAGAAGTAGCGTGGAAATGGAATAACGCTGTGCAGCACAGAAAAGGAAAAAAAAAATGTCTAATGCTTTTTGACATTAATAGGGTTTTGTTCAGAGCCGAGGCTGTCAGCTTTTCACACTCAGCAGGAAAACAGGGTCCCAGCTGTGATTCTGTAACGAAAACATGAGCCTTTTGTGGTATGACATCCTAAAAAGCATATTTTTTCCAAAAGGGAGAAGGTATTTCACAAAGTGCAGCTGCAGGCGCACGTAGATCCCAATGAATAATGTTCTTCCTGAGAGAGGACGGGATAATTAAACAGCTCTCCCGCTGAGGTGCGGCAACAGATTTCTCTGACTCTCTGACAACAGGTTCAAGCATGTTGTCATCCCAAAGAAGCATTTTAAAAGAAATCCACAAGATACCCGTGGTGAGTGTGTTACAATAATATTCCCAGAGATCTGTCTGAATGAAAAAAAAAAGCAAAACACAATGCAACTTTGGAACAACAAACATTTTTAGTAACAAATTAGAGGTAAACTAAAGAGTGTGTGTCTTTTAACTGTGTGTGTGTGTGTTACTTTTACTCAAAGGGTTTCCTCAACAGGATAATTATTTCAGGAAGTTAGTTAAGTGGCATTTAGTGCAGTCAATTGAGGGCTTGGTTTGTTCACTTTTCTCTCTGAGACAACATAAGCCTTACAGCCGTGTCACAGTGATACCTACTTTTTGCACATATTGCACAGATGAAAATCGATCATATGTGGAAAGAGTTAGAAAAGTTATTGTTTTTTGTGTGAAATTTTCACAAGTGTATCATGAATGAAGCACGTTAAAACCCCGGAAGGAGGGCGAATAAACCACACAAAGAACACATAAATCTGCGCTTCGCTGAATTTCTTCCGTTTGTCAGAGCTCTGAGCAGAAATAATATCTGGTCAGCACCATGCACAGCACTCACCGCAGGCCCTCGCGATCCTTTGTTTTAAAGAAACAGTTGGATCTCCTTGTTCCACACCAGTTCTAAGTCAGATGCTAGGCGTCAGCCGAGCAGAGAGATCCCCACTCACCGTAGACTGCTGCAGGGCTTAGCCACGGTCCAATGTAAATACTGTATGCCAAACGGACGTTCAAGAATCCACGTTAAATGCAACTCGCATGTCCGGTGTGAACGTAGCATTAGTCACACTTGCTCTTACGGGTGACTACAGGTTGTCCATGTGCAAAAAACGGGCAAACCTGTGTGGTGTAGGCAGATAGCATTGCACAAAATATTTGAATCATAGACTACTTGGTGAGCCCATGGAGCTAAAATGTTTTCTATGGCCATGCTGCGGGCGACAGGTCATTGCGAATATGCCATAAGTACGTGTAACTTATATTATCCTTACAAATACTTCATTATACAGTTACCACACACAAAACAAAGGTACGTTCCATTTTCATGATGTAAATTAGGAAGCTGCAAGACACACCTGTGCTCCCTTTAAAATGTGTCTGGGCCCGCTGAGGTTTATAGAAAAGAGCAGCCACATCTTAAAGGGAGCACAGGTGTGTCTTGCAGCTTCCTTTAAGATGTGGCTGCTCTTTTCTATAAACCTCCACGGACCCAGACAACCTAAAAACTTGCAGCATCCATACAGGTAAACCCGCTGTATGAGTGCCTGTGACGAAAGCTTTAAGAGAATCCAGACCTGGGTGTGGCTTTGGTATCTTTCATAAAACAGAGCAAATTTGGTTCCTTAGTTATGCTTTGAGTCCTACCTACTTTATACCATTCACTTTCAAATTGCAATTTCCAGTTGATATGTGCAAAAACTGTAAAATTATGGCAACAGTTGCAAGTCAGCATATCACTAAATCCTGCTGATCATTTAAACTAATAATGGCGACACCTGCTTAACTGATGGTTCATTAAAACTCTATGTAACGGCTGTTGAGACTGAAGAGGCAGATTAGCAGAAAAGATAAAAAGTGAAAAGATGGATGCACCTGTGAATACTCTCTACTTGAAGCATACACACATGGGGCGTGCTGAATGGCTCAGCTGGTTATGCAGGTGTCACATGCTGCTGCTTAATATCCTAATTGCTGTCAATGTTTTTTTTTTTCTCCAGCAAGCTTTTCTTCTCTTTCCCGTCTGAAAATGCAGTGAGATAAAGACCCTGCGCCCACAATTAAAAACCAAAAACCCTTGACTTTATCAAACAATATTACACACTATAATAGCTTATAAATTAATTAGTGTCTGTGTAACCTAGGGATTTGATTCTCCTGTGGTTACTACAGATAAGAGGCTTAAAGCTAATACTAAATTTAGCTTAATTGATTTAATCTGACATTTTTGTACCAGCTTTAGCTTGCAAGCTTATTCAGATATCAAAATATGCATTCATTTTGAAAGAGTTAATGCAATGCTCTTATTTTTTTTAATACCACCACCATCTTATTTTTTAGGTCATAAATTTTGCAAAAGTCAAACTTTTTCTTAATCTTACCTAAATTGAACAGTCTCTAAAGATGCTTAATCTGCTTTTAGACCTCATGTGCAGCTACATGTATTCATTTATTATAGATTCACTTATGAACTAGTGCACAAACTGACAGAGACAGACATTCACAGACAGAAGAATAACTAACATTGACCTATTCTAGAATGTTCTATCTGCTTGAAAATGTCTGCGACATTAAAACTAATAGCTTGCAACTAACTTATTTTGATATTTTTTTCAATTTCTCTCAAACCCAATAGCTACCATATACAGTACAGCTCCTGAGGAGGAGGTTTGACACTTGCCTTTATATCCTCTGCACATCTACCTGTTGAGAGCATCGCTCTGTGGAGCTGCACCGGTATTGCTGCGAACTGCAAAAACCTACAGAAAAAAAAAAACAAAAACTCAGGACTCAATATTCTTCATTGTAAAAATCTTAGAGCTAACTTCGCCTTCCATTCTTCAAGAGCCTTAGCTCCAGTGTTTACAGTATTTCGACTACCGTACCTCTTCAACTGTTGACACAATCAATGTAATTCCAGTTGATTGCAAGGTGGAGAAAAGCAGCTTAGTACTGCTATGCAACACTTTAGTGTAGTGAAATGCTACGCAGTGATTATGGAACAAACGTAAGTCAGATGATTTACATTTGGCTTTGTGCCATAATGTAGTACTTAATTTGTTAAATATCTGTGAAAAGCCACTTTTCTCCACAACAGAATCAGCTGATTCACATTGATCGCAAACACATTCAGAGTCACGGTATAGAATAGAAAAGAATACAATTTAATGGATTCAACAAACAAGGAACACCCCCCCCCCCCCCCAAAAAAAAAAAAAAAAAAAAAAAAGCATGTCTGCAAGTGGATGCACCAGAATAAAGCGCAGCAGAGTTTTTACTTGCTGTTGTAGTTTCTACATCACAACTACGAGTTTTCAATGTCATTTTTTCATCTGCTCCTGATTCACAGTGATGTGAAAAAAAGAAACATTCAGAAATGCAGTTGTAGGCTTAATTTATTTTATAAATGTCCTCCATTATGAGATAAATGCTGCAAGAACACATCAAAAACACAAAAAACACACCATCAGAGTTGGTCTTTAAAGGATTAAAGACCTCGGAGAAGATACAAAATTGTGAAATGTTATTTATGCAACAACAAACAATGTATTTCTCATGCTTTTCTGAACATCCCATGTTAATATGAAGACAATGTTATGTTAATATAAATAATAGACCAAGTTATGTCTAGATGTAGGGTCTTTATAAAATGTTAAAATATTTATTTTTGTCTTGTACATGTGTATTTCTTTTACTCTGTCATATAACCCCCATTCTCTATCCGCTGAGAGAGCAGCAAAGGGCACATTTCCTTAAACTTTAAGACATGTTTTCACACTTTAAATCCCCAGAAAGTGCATCAGTTAACTTTTTAAGTAAAGTAAATATGATCGGATCTGCCAAACCCCCCACCCCCCACCCCCAACATGAACAAATGCGATGGATTTCCTCACACATAAGTGATAATGTCCAAATTCTGATGAGCTACAAGGGCTCATCTCCCCAAACAGCCTCACATCATCTGAGTGACACTAGAATATTTAACAGGCATTAAGTTACAGTCTGCTTGAATTCTAATTAGAGAATCAAATCTGCTCAAGGTCTCTGTGTCTAATGGTTACTGAGTGGCAGGTTTTATAGAAGCTGTGGCCTTGTGTCAAGGTCTTGGTTTCAAACCACAACTAATTTTCTCCTAAAAGCTCTGTGGATTGTATGACAACTGTTTTTCTTTCAGCCTGACTTAGTATTGAGGGTTATTATCTGTTCTTCTACTTTAAACTGGTTTCCTGATCTCTACTATGAGCAAATGCACTGCTGGAGCTGCAATTTGACTTTGACAAACCAAAGAAAGGCAGATATTAAAACTGTCAGAATAGGAACAAACCCATCTCTAACAGAAATGCAGTCTAAACACTTCTCTGACAGAAAAAGAGCATCGTCTGTGTGTGTATTATTATACTCATTTCTGAAATAAACTAAAACATGAACAATGGGAGTAACCACAAAAACAGTGTATTTAAGGATCTGTTGTCAGAGCATCTGCTCTGCTCTGTCACCTCGCTCTTGAGGGCAATTAACTGAAATGAAGAAGCTTAGCTCACTGAAACCTGCTTTTTAAGAAATGCAACGAATTATATTATTTTACTCTCAAGATGATAAAAAATAATAATTAGAATTAACAATCATAAAAGTGTTCATCATCAATAATAATCTATAATAATAAATCTGTGATAATAATTCATTATCTTTGGTAAACTATAATAATTAACAACTATAATTATTAAGTGTTATAGAATATCAACTCATAATATTTTTATATCCATTCATATTGATATTAATAACATACACCTTACACACACACATATATTTACAAACGACCCATGTTTCCTTTTCTAATCTTTGATTGATATCATTAATATCCTACTGTTTATTGTATACTGTATTCTTGTATTGTTTTCCTCTCCATTCAGTGGCATGACCTCTTCCTGTTGCCGTACACTGAGTCACTTGATGTGTGATTGTGCAGGAAGGTAATCCGAGGGTCGCGAGCATCTATATTTGAACACTTGTTGGGATCTTATGAGCAACCTCATTCACAGCTCCCCAGATACGGGTAATCAGTCGGCGTCTGCAGTGGGGCATCAGCAGCCTGCAAGTGTGGCGTGGACTGTTCCATGTGAACCTGCTTCCTGACAGTGGGCAGGATATTGCCAAGTCAATACTTCTTGCTCCTAACAATCAAGCTCCTTATAAATAATTTCTTTTCAACGTAGACGCGTTCTAGTTGCATGTCTTCTTTCTCTTCCCGCAAGCAGAGGACTCAATCGGCTGCTTCTGCTTCTGTTTTTGTTCCTGGTTCCTGTATGTGCCCGCCCGCTGCAGTGGAACCAAGTGGGACAGATTTTCCCGGCTTCATGTAGGAGATCCAATTGCTGTCGCGTCTCGCTGGACTTTGGATAGTTCCCAATCACGTTATTACTGCGGTGGCGGTCGGGTGGCTTAACCGGTGCCCCTTGGTGTTTGATTGTCTTTTCATTCTTAGTGCTTAATTGTGTGTGTTTCACAGTGTGTTAATTGTATTCCCTTTGCTTCAAGAGGTGGGAGGCCAAGTTGGTGAACTGCTGTTTGGTGGCGGGTTCCGGCGTGCCGTGTGGTTCCCCCATCACGTGGGCAGTGTGTCACAACATAGGGTGCTTCCGTTTGTTTGTGTTTCTATGCAGTTGTAGCCACCTCGGTAAGGTCCCCTCCCAAATATGTCCATTTGTTTAAATACATTTGTTTTAATTCCATTTTTAAATAGATTCTAATACATTAGATTAAAAAACAAACCATAGTCTATGCCTTGGTTCAGAGAAAGACCCATGCGTGTCTTTGTCCTGCACTTTCCTAGGTAGCATTGTTGATCTTCTGTAACTACCTTTACAAGGTAAGACTGGTTAGTTAATCCAGATGGATGACTCGAGTTATTAAACATTTAAAGATTATGCCCCAGCGGTTTTCATCCATCTGACCAGTCTTTATGGTACAGAGTCAAAACAGCACATTCAGGTTGCCCAGAAGGGTGATTTGTGTATTCTGAGTCTTGCTGTTGGCAAGCGAGCCATTTTGGTGAAGGTACACCTGCCATGACTTTTCTGGCATTCAACACACTGTTGCTGATGTTTTTGTATAACTTGATGCCCTGTAGCTTAAATAATTTTTAAAGGCATTTTTTTTCAGTTTAACGGCTATGTGTAAGTACTGACTTTTTGAAGTTTTAAAACTGATGTTGTATACTTTCTAAGCACTGGCAGCAACGCGCTAAGGTAGATAACGGTCGCTCTGGAGAAAATGTCTTGAAAAAGGACGCTGGCTTTTCGATTTTGGCTTAAAGCTGTAAATTATAATCTTAAAACCACTGAGAACAATCTCAAAATAGAAGAAAAACATAGTTAAAGTGAGACCTTAAAGAGAATGTGCATCTGTGTGACAAGACGACACACAAAGGCTTGGAGGATTATTTAGAGAACATCTGCTTTTAAACAATATAACAGAGAAAGAAGAAAAGCATGAAATTAAACTTTTAAAAGATGTTGCATGGATTCTTGATCACAAAAAAACAAACAAAACAAAAAAAAAAAAAAACAATAAATAAAAGAGACTTCTGTAGTGCCAATGTACATCTTTTCTCACGTAATCCATGTGAAATAAAGCAGTGTGTGAACAATACCAAGGCATGGATTAGATCTGAAAAAGCAGACGCAAGCTCACCATCTTTATCATCACTGGGATGTTTAATTTCCTCTTGTTAGTCTGGTGCACACTCTTGTAAAGTCACACACAAAAGGTTGGCAAAATGAGACCAGCTAATGCTGTTCACCATCTAAACCTTTGAGAGTCCTGTTCACCTTTTAAACACAATTATAAGTAAAGCATTGTTTTGTCTTACACCTCTCAAATTTCTGAAAAGGAATGAAAACAAATAGTAAAACAAGAGAAGAAAACTGTTTTTGCAGTCGTTCAATTAAAGACAGCAACATTTTTAAATTATCATTTAATTCTCCTTCATAATTTATGTTGCTAATTTGCAATGTACCATTAAATCCAGGACTTTACTTAATTTAGATTCACCTTGAATGAAAAAAAAAAAGACGATTACTTTTATTTAATTAGAAATAACGTCAGGCATGAAGGGGTTACATGGAATACAATTTCATAAGAAATACAGGCGAATTTAAAAATAAATATACAATAGAATTTTTTAAATCATTTTTCTAATTTTATGACTGAAACAATTAGGTTTACCAAACATCAAAACTTGAACTTGTGAATTATTACATTTTTAAGCAACTATTTCTAATTTAGAAACGTTAAAGCTGCAATTGAACCATCAGGTATCACAGATTTGCATGTCCCATGAATTGCGTTGAAAGGAAATCTTTAGCGGTCTATCATTGGATAATTTAGGCTAAAAAGACAAAAACTGACAACAGCAGAGTAAAGTAAAATTGGGACATTTTGATGAACTGTGCTTACAAGTATAAAAACATTAACATTTCATTTCTTATATTTGCAGTGTGTTCCAAATTATTAGGAAAATTGTACAAAGAACCATGAGACACTCATTGTGTCTCATGGTTCTTCGGATCAATGAAGTCAATCTCAACCTGTGATAATTCGTTTTCCAGGTGAGGTCAATTAAAGGAAACACTACTAAAGAAAGATGTTCCAAATTACTAAGCAGGCCAACATTTTCCATCAGTAGGCAAAAGAAAATGATCTCTGCTGCTGAAAAGCGTGAAATGGTTGAATGCCTTGAATATTTCAGAAAAACTTAAATTTGAGCATTGTTCTATTAACTTACTGACGGTGTGGCCCGCATACTCCTCTGACCCTACTGAGAACCTTTGGAGCATCCTCAGGCCAAATATCTCTGAGGGTGGAAGGTAGTTCACATCCAAACAGCAGCTCTGGGAGGCTAATCTGACATCCTTCAAAGAAATTTAAGAAGAAACTTTTCAAAAACTCACAAGTTCAATGGATGCAAGAACTATGACGCACACATGGATCGGTGCATTGGACCCCCTAAATGGGGGGCCCTTTGTTCAAATTTACTATTAAGACATTTCTGGCTGGAATAGCTTTTGATTTCAGTAAATATGACCTCCTAATGCAGCAACTTCAAATGAACATTTTCAGTTCATTAGAATCTACCAAATGTTGTGGAACTCTGTTGTGAGCAATAATGTGGAACAGTGCATTTGAAAGTTTTTACTTTTGAAAAAAAAATACTGTTATCTTTAGGGGATTTGTTCAATAACATTTAATTCATACTCTAATAGTTAATGACTTAAAAATTATGCTGACTGTCATTTGCATTGAGTTTTTATAAAACGAATAGAAAAATATCATTTGCATAATAATTTGAAACACGCTGTATTATTTTATTATATCTTTGAAGTCATACATTCAGAAATAAAAAAATGCAGATGAAAAAATAACCCACCAAAGAAAAAAAAATACTATTCCTTAGTTAGATAGTTTTTCACAATGTATTCCTGATGTTACAGAGTTTTCCACACTTGAGTCAGTTCTCCAAAGGCTTCAATCTTGACCTCGGGTTTTTAGGCATTCGGTTCTTTTGGCTGAATGCATCGTCCGCTCAGACTGAACTTTTCTGTGGGGGTCATTGTCTTGCTACAGAATAAACTGCTGACCAATCAAAGACAAACTAGAGGACTGCATTGAGTGGAAGACTGCTCTGCTGGTTTAAGATGCTTTTTTAACGTTGTACAAACCACTAGCTCTGAACTCAGTAAATTCATATTTGAATGATGATGTCACATTCTTTTTCTGTTCCTTTAAAATGCCTTGTTGTAAAGTCTTTAAAGTAAAATGTTTTAGTTTTGAAAAAGCTTAGCTATAAACTCTGGCTTCACCTGTTTTTCTACCATTTGAGGCTATTTAGTAGTTTCAAGTTGTAGGGCCTAAATAGAAAGGATCCATAATCCTTTGCCATGTGTGAATAACCACTTAGTTTAAATTATAAAAACACTGAATTCAGTCTAAAACAAATCAAGGAAATATGCAAAACTTAAAACTTTGCAAGACCGACTGTGCAGCTCTTCTAACCCACAGAGAAAAACACCAGTGTATAAGCATAAAGCTGCTGAGCACTTTGTTGTGTATGAATGGGTTTTCTATGTCAGCAGCAAAGACGGTATTCAATGCAACACCAGAGACTCAAATGAAAGCATGTTGTACAGACTGATGCAATATTAAAACAT
Organism: Oryzias celebensis; assembly: GCA_014656515.1. Taxonomy (NCBI): domain Eukaryota; kingdom Metazoa; phylum Chordata; class Actinopteri; order Beloniformes; family Adrianichthyidae; genus Oryzias; species Oryzias celebensis. Next base: position 16,353,640 of record BNCR01000012.1, read on the forward strand.
TAGTCACTGCTTTGCTTGACTGTAATGATGCTTCTCCGCCCCAGAAAAAAAAAAAAAAAAAAAAAAAAAGATGCTTCTCCGAGGGGGAAGATGGAACCCGGCAAGCAGGAGTTCATCACTTCCTCCCTGGACTTATGCTGTGTAGGCTGTTGGAGCAGAGAATAAGATGAATTGAGACATGCCAAAAACTTTCCCAAAGCACACTGTCTGGGCATAAAGACAGATGAGGAAATTGTTAAAAAAAAATTGAAGATGCACACAGTATGTTGCACAGAGAGAAAGAGAAAAAAAAATTACTACACTCATAGGTTTTTTTTTTGCCTCTTTTGCTTTCTGCTCCTCAATGAAGTGCTGACTTTAAATTGACTTTTTTTAATGGGATCAGGAAGGTAAATCGGATTATTAGTAATGTTTTATATTTTACCACTCATTTTAATCAATTCTTTAAAAAGATGCAGATCGTAAGGCTTTTAGCCACTATGGAGACTGAGTAGTAAAAAAAAATGTGTACTGATCTCTCCTGTGCACGAGAAAGTATCTGGTGCGCACGAGAGAAACTTTTGCGCAGAGCACCAGTTGACACCAGCTGGTCTTTTCCCCTGTACTGGAACGGACCGCATGACTTTGTAACTCATTTTAGCCTACCCTGCTTAAGCTGGGAGTTGTGATGTGTGAGCCAGGTAGCAAAATCAAGCTTTGCCCCTCAAAAAGAAAAAAAAACTCAGAACTAAAGCTGGCTTGCTTGTTTTTTTCCAGAGAAAAACTGAAAATGGAGCCAACCTGCAGTTAGAGACAATTAATGGTTCAGTCAAATGACTGAGGTGAACCTAGTCTGATTTGCTGGGACAGAGACAGCGTCTTTAGAGACGACTGTGTTGCATGTCTGACACTCTGTCACACATCTCCCAGGCTTCGGCAACTAACTTGCTTCAGGAGGCAAAATGTTTGTCAGATGACAGTGAAAAGCAGTGAAACCCAGGAGCAAAACATAACCCGACTGGGAAGAAGGGCCAAACTTTTTTTTATTTATTTTGCAAAACAGAAAAAAAAAAAAACCTTGAGAAAAAAAATAACCAAAAAAATAAAAAAAAAAAAGCTTGAAAGTGCTCATGACGAGACTGACAAAGGTGAGGGTAGACAAAAACAGTCACGGATTTCAAGGTCACTGCAACAGCTCTTGAAATGCAGAACACTAATGAGAGAAGTGCAGACAGCTGCAACTGCTGCAAAAAAAAGGCAGAGCAGAGAATACTGGGAGTGGCCATGACCAGCCGTACAAAAAAACAAATCAAAGAAACAAGGCAGAATTTATCATTGTAAAATACCACAGAAAAAAAGAATGTGGTAAAAAAAAACTGAAAAAAAAGTAAAAAAAAGTCTCAATGTGTAATTTCCTTGTATGCATGTTAATCTGTTTTTTTTACCTTTGTTTTACCAAGAAAATGTTGTTTTTTTTTTTTTTCACTTTAAACGACTATTTTTTTTTTTTTTGCTAAAAACCAGTTCATGCAATTATTCATTTTTTTGAAATCTATTTTGTTGAAGAACTACTGTTATAACTTTTTAGATGAATTACTTGGCTTTAAAGCGTCATTTGTTTCAATTTTGTGTACTTGACTGTCTCTGGAGTTTATGATTGGTATATTATTTTTAACACATTTCTGCATACTTAGTATTTCACAAAATCTTATTTTTCTTAATTATTTTAATGCCTCTTGCTGTTAGAAAAGTCAGGAAAAATAATCAGTTCTTCCATTTGTCTTTGAAAGCTGTAATTATTGAAAAGCACAAAAACTTCAAAGCTGACAAAAGGGTACAAAAGTCCCTCTTTAGTCATTAAAGGAAGAATAGTTCATTTTTCTTTTAATTTATATGAACCCATTACATATTAAAATGAGTGGAGAAAAGTCTTGAACATCTTTGATGAGAAAAAAGTGACTTGCTTTTGTTTTCAGGTTAAAAATCTATTTGATTTAGAGAGAGAGAAATTAACTTAAGTCTGTCAGGTCAGATTAATCTACAATAAGGTCTAAAAAAGTGTTTCTCAAATCTGTAAAAAGAAATAGCCAATAAAAGCACTTTACTTTCTTCATATCTAGTCTAAAAACAACCAAAGATCCTCAAATAATCGGACACGACAACATAGTTTAAAGTTATGTACACACCAGGCATTTGGGGCGTGTCCAAGAACCTGCATTTAGCATATGGTGTTCACACTGAACAAGCAGGAAGGGGCTTCTTTTTTGACTGTTTATTTATTAATGTATGTCCACCACCAACAGTTAGAAGAGGTTTGGTGCAAAATGTCAAAGCGGTGCAAAACTACCAAATCTTGCTTCAAATGACCTCCGTTTTTTCTGGATTTGGGAGGAGGTAATTGTCATCTAAGACTTGATGTCTTAATGCAGGCATTAAGTTTTCTCTGTCATTCTTGTCAGGTTTAATGGATAAAAACAACTGTGTATCATCCACTAAACAGTGAAAATTAAAACAGTTTCCTGATTATGTTTTCTAAGGGCATGTAAAGCATTAACAGAATGGATCCTTGAACTGAGCCCTGTGGGACTCCGTAGCTAACTCAAGTGCAATGAGAGGAATGTCCATTTATATTAACAAACTGGTACCTATCAGATAAATAGGATTCAAACCATTGGATTCTCTGATCTCTGTGTCATGCTCTACTCTCTGGAGTAAGATGTTGTGCTTTATCTTAGGTTCGTTTTTCAAGATAAAATGTATAGTTTAACTGAACACATTTAAATTTATCAATAAAAATTGTAAAAGATATGTTATAAAAATAATAACTTTAAAATGATTAATATAACAAAATAGGATGCAAATAAATGTAGATTTTCACCAATGGAACACATTTTTCTTCATGCTGCTCTCTATGCCATCTGCAGGAGCCTGACAACATTCAGGCAGACCCCAAGTCAGGCGGTGTTGGTCAAAGGCTGTTTCTGTCACAGACGTCTCCAGCTGCAAGTTTCTGTGGGCCGCTCAGAGATTAGCAATTTTTAGCCTTTTCCTCCCACCTTACCCAACTGAAGTTGATTCAAAAGGGGAAAGAAATTCTCTTTACAAATGCAAACAGGTTTTCATTTGTCTGAGTAACAGAAACGTGTTTGAGACTTTGACCTTTACAAAGTTCCTACAAAAAGCCGCGTCGTGCCCGCTCAAAAAGCAGTTACTCAAACATCTGCAATTTGTGTGTGCAGGATGCAGGAGAGCAGACAACCTTGGAGATACTGTTTTATTGAGTTATGTGAAATGACATGGTGATGAAGGGAAGAACTTTCAATTACTGTCCCCACATGCAATCTCTCTCATTATTTAGTTTTTGCCTCTGCTGTAAAAGTTTTCACTGACCTGCAATTTTGTGCCAAGGATTCTACATCAACAATGAAATGATGGCTTTTATTATTACTTTAATATTATAAAAAAGATACTTTCATGTTGTGTAGCAAAGTTGGACGTGTTTTTGCTGAGTTCTAAACTGATAGAAAAGCTGTTAATAGAACAAAATCTCTGTGAAATGCACATTTGAAATGTTTTGCAACTTTAAAATGATTCACACAGAAAGATTTTTAAAATTCAGTCACTTAGACTATGGTCACATATTCCCACATGCCACTGTCCAGCAACCTAAATGGACGTTTTTCAGCAAAGTCGGCAGGTGGATGTCGGCCACATTTGTAATCGGGAGGCAGCAGTCGCATTTTTAGATGCAGTGCAGCAGCTGTGGAGGTTTACTTAAGTCGACTGGACAATGTTTCAACAGTGGTCAGTGGCCGATCTGTGACCGAAGAGTTTCCGCTCAAATGAAAGGAAAGGTGTACAAAACCGTGGTGAGACCAATCATGTTATTTGGCCTCGAGAATGCGGCACAGCCAGGAAGCAGAGCTGGAGATAGTAGAGATGAAGAGGCTGGGGTTCTCTTTGGGAGTGACCAGGTTGAATAGGATCTGGAATGATTACATCAGAGGGACAGCACATGTTAGAGGTTTTAAAGATAAAGTCAGAGAAGCCAGACTGAGATGGTTCAGACATGTCCAGAGAAGAGACAGTGAATATGTTGGTAGAAGGATGCTGAGTCTAGAGCTGCCAGGTAAGAGGTCTAGAGCAAGACCAAAGAGGAGGTTTATGGATGCAGTGAACAAAGACATGAAGGTAGCTGGTGTCACAGTAGAAGATCCAGAAGACAGGGGTAGATGGAGGAAACTGATTCACTGTGGCGACCCCTGAAGAGAAAAGCTGAAAGGAAAAGAAGAAGAAAGAAGACATTATTTGTGTTGCCTGGATTAAAGAGACACCTCCTTAATTTCTCCACAAAGTCACTGTATTTTTTTTTTATATCAATAATAAATTAAAGTTGCCTTTTGATTTGTAATAAAATGATTTTCAGTCTAGTTTTTACTCTCTGATACAATCTGGCTTGTTTGGATGCATATAGCAACAAAACATTTTAAAGTTTAATTTAAATAATCTGTCAACTGTGTTGACAGCCAATATCTGACAACTTTATTCTGTATTTGCATACAAACAAATGTTTCACGCTAGGAAAGTAAGTTGATGTATGCTACAAGACCTTTTGGACTGAAGAAAATACTAGCTCTGCCAAAAATTAAAAACAGCAGGATTTTATCTATATTAAACAGAAAAGTAGAAATATAGTGGCGCCCCCAACAATACATCACTGCTTCCTCTCTTCTCCTCTCTTGTTAGTGTCATTGTTACGACAGAGAGGCATCCAAGAGATCAACCGAAAGAAATATTGAGCATAAAAGGAAAGAAGACATATTCTTAAAATACTCCCTTCCACATCAAGTTCTCTTCTGTCTGGTTGGTTTGTAAATAAAAAGGAACATAAATTAAGTCAGCTGTCGCAGCTGCTCCACCTCCTGACAATTAAAATTGATCCAATGACAGCTGAGCTTTGTTCTACACATTTGTTCTACATTTGGTCACAAATGTAGCTTTGTAAATCTGTGATCAAACGTTGTTTTTTTATTGTTTGCAGTCAAACAGCATTAGTTATTATTTGACTGAAAGGCTGCATAATGTGTGTGAGGCATGAAACAGAAAATGCACTTTTTAGGTAAAATGTTATGTTATTGTGCATGAAGAACACAAGGAAAGATTGAAAAATCTCCTAAAGGCATCCGTTTACAGATGAGACATTCTTTTAATTTGTTTAATAAAAATTAGGCTATATTTATATCATTTACTCTTTAGAATAACAGAAAGCAAAATAATGTGTGTGCAAACACGTGGGCACCCTGCAGAGTCTGTACCTTGTACTCCTCCCATGGCAAGTATCACAGCTTGTAAACGCTTTTTGTAGCCAGTCAAGAATCTCTCAATTCTTGTTTAAAGTATCTTCATCATTATTCTTTACAAAAGTCTTTGTGTTCTTTGAGATTTCTTGGATGCTCTTTCAGGTCTATCCATAGATTTTCAATGATGTTGAGGTCAGGTGATTGGGAAGGCCACTGCAAAACTTTCAGTGTATGCCTCTTAACGTAAGACAGCGTGGATTTTGAGGTTGGTATAGGATCATTATCCATTTGTAGAAGCCATCCTCCCTTCAACCTAAACCTCATTAAAAGAATAAACCTAAACAACTAAATTTAACGAACAAACCCATTATTTTTACTCCAATCAGGCTACTTTGAAGCTCCATGCAAAAGCGTCATAGTGAAACTTTTTAACACAAGAACATTTTTAAACAAACCAAAAAGCTCACAAAGTCACAACTCCAGAATGACGACTCTAAGCTGAGGTGAATGTTAAGAAAAAATAAAGGAGGAAGAAATCCCAGCCAGCTATGGGTGCCATTCCACTCGCTCAGTCCAGTTCTCATATGCAGTCCCATACGGCAATCCCTCTGCTAAAAGACTGCATCTGCACACAAAACTAGATCCTTATGTTTTCAGAATCCTTTATCGTCTTTTATCTTCTATTACATGTCCTTACGTGTTCCAGGACAATCTGGAATTTGATACTACAACAAAGTTTTTAAATCTTGAACCCTTTTTTTCTTGGAATGATGGTTTTCATGTACGAGTTTTGAATGTACGACAGGTTGTTTGATTGAGGTCATGTTTAGGTGTCGTGTAAATAAAAATGGCTTGATTTTATCTAAGCAACTGTTGAGCATGTTGGCAGTATTGTGTTGATTTGTGCTCGTTTTATATAACCAGAACTTTCCTTTTTATCCGTTAAAAAGACAGTCAAGTTTAAGACACAAACATTTAAGTTTTTCAAAGACTTTATAGTTTAAATGATGCCATCTTTTGAATTGTTTTTTTTTTAGGTGCAACAAATGTTTTCTGAAGCAAATTTTATGCTCCGGAGGGAAAGAAAAAGCTCTGACTGTGCAACTAACAAGATGTCTACCTTGTGCATGTAAATTTTTAGAGAAGCGGGATCAGCATTTTAGGACAGGGTCAAATGACTACTTACAGTTTACTGGTCATTGTTAGAAACAGCAGCAAGTCTTTTAAGGGGAGGTTAACAAGAAGGCAAAAATAAAAAGCTCAAATCACTATAATCATCCAATTCACCAGATTACAGTTAATGATGGATATTATTCGCCATTCTGTTTCTATTTTTTTTAAACAGCGTTGATTTCAGAGTAAAAGCTATTGGGATCTAAAAACTTTTTTTTTCCTGTCAGCCTATACGGTTAGAATTAATTTGTTTCTTTTTTTTTCTTTATGTCTCCATTTGAAATCAATAATCACTTTTTACATTTAGCACAGCATGACAGTGCTCAGACTGTTATACTGAAAGGGAATATGTGACCAAATGAACAAACTACCAGATTTTCTTCACTATAAAGCAGCGTCAATGAATGCACTATTTTTGAAATTATATCATAGATTTGCACACTCTGTCAATATTTTTGAGCTGATAAAATCCTGTTTTCACAATTCTTGTGGGTCACTTGGTGGGTCACTTTTTACCCTTATGCAAGTGTCAAAGAAGGGTTTTTTTTAGCACAAAGATACACTTGAAGCCTCAGTTCTGCAGATATAGGAAGGTTTATGGAGGTTTTATTCAATGTTGAAATGTCATTTTTAATGCGTAAAACTCCACACTTGAAGAGAATAGAATTTTTATTTCAGTGCATCAAATGTCTTTTATTAAAAAAAAAAAGAGTATTTTTCAACAGTAATCTATTTCTATTGCATATAAAAGCAACCGCATATGCTATTTATGAACCACTCTGTTCATAATGGATTCAATGTATTGGGAAATGATCATTTAATTAGGGTCTGCATCTAAGAAGTAAGTTTATGGATTTGCTTCTACTACTCCTCGAATTAACAGCAAACTTTGGCCAAATTTAAGCCCCTCCGAAATGTCAGCTATGTTTATGAGCTCAAGCCAAAACTGTTTGCAAACCGAGCATTGCTCTTTTGGTGCAGATTGGCTGATTAACGGTGTTACAACTCAGACAGTTGAGTTCAGTCTGAGCCGCTCTGACATTCATTGATCCCGCTCCTGCTGATTTCCACCCCGTAAGCCTCTTTCTCCCCAAAGGGTTTTTCCCCTTTGAGCTCCTTCACTATCAACAAGAGACAAAAAAGCTTACCATAAATCAGCCACCAAATCCCACAGCCACTGGGGAATTTATTCGGCAGGGAAGGAGGACAGACCTTTCTCTAAACAGAGCTAAACACAAATCAAGCCAATATCCCCTACATCTGATGAGAGACAAATTCTCTCACTCACACCCTGTTAGTGGGAGAGTAGCTTAATATTTAAAAATGGTGGGCCTGCAGCTCCGGGAAAGTGATAAGCTCTTCCAGCAGCTGTTGAAAGTCAAAAAGTCACACTTATTATACAAATGCCAATCAGTCTGTCTGGTAACCAGAGGGAGAATTATTCTGTCTGAATCTAAACTATTTACTGTTTCAGAATACACTGGTAATCTGTGAATTTAATTCAACTATTCCACCAGAAGAAGCTTTAGAAAGAGTTTTAGATTTTGCTTTTTTATTTTAATTTGTATGAGCTAGTCTTGTTCTTGGTTTGGATTAGAATTTGGTTTAGGTTTATTTTGATACTATGTTATTGTGTTTTTTTTTTTTTCTGTGTTATTGCATTGTGGTCTGTTTTTCAGTTAACCACTGCAGTGTTTAAAAAGTGTAGATTTTAGTGCCATTGCTGCCAGATTGGAGAATTCTGTTTCTGGATTTACATGATAATTCTGCTTTGGGCGGGTGGACATAATTGATGTTTTGGGTCGGTTTGCCAGTTTGTCGTTCTCACCAGCTTTCATGATACCTATAATCCTGTATACGAATAATAAATTAAATATATGTCCTTTTATAAAGGCCACTTATATGTATGATTCTAAGAGTTTAATCATTGTTATTCTCAAAATTGTTGTTTTGTGTGTATTGTGTGTATCAAGAACACTGTAGGCTGCAAGATCTGCAATCAGGGCAGATTACCCAGTCCCATGTAAACTGGGTTTCTTGCGAGTCTTTATGTTACTCAGCATATAATGCTTTAGTCAAATTAGTTATACATCGTGGACATTTTTATTACCTGTCCTCACTTTTATTTTATTTTTGTCTTTGTCATTTATTTTGTGTTCTACAGTGGCCCTAAAATGCAAATCTAATCAACAAATCACTTGATGCAGAAACATTTTAAACATCACAACTATTAAAAAAGCATAACAAATGTAAACAGCATTACATTTGACAAACAAAACATAATTCCAGAAACCAAAACGTAAAAAAAAACATTTCAGGAAAAAAGAGGAATTTCAGAAATCAAAATGAAATGTTTAAAAAAACGAAACACAATGAGAAACCATAAAAGGCAGGTATTATGGGACATCACTGGTTGGATGATGATTTTCAGTATTGCTTCATGCCATTTAACTTCTGGTTAAAATGATAAACATCATCATACAATCTGTGGTGTCCCAAAGTACCTACCTTTTCCAATTTCCGTGAAAAGAAAAAAACATTTCGGAAAGCAAAAGTTATTTAAAGAAATCAAAATGAAATGTTAAAAAACGAAACATAAGAAACCGGATTTTGTTTTCTAAACTGTAATGCTGCTTTTCAGATGTTTGTTTTGCTTCTTTAATTGTCGTTGTGATCTTTAAAATGTTTTTGCGTCTAAAGATTTGTTGACGTGATTTGCACTTCAGGGCCACCATAGTGTTTGCATGTGAAATAAAGCCACTCTGGAAACACATAGGCTGAGGCACACAGTAGCTCTGCCTCAATGTAGAGGGCGCTCATGAGCTCACATCTGTTCTTCAGCTGTTTCTAATTAATTTAAGCAGCAGTTGTGGAATCTGTGTGTGTGTTAAAGGTTAAAACGCAAATTTGAAAGAAAATAAACGTAGGGTCCCCTGTTATATTAGCCTTTTCCGATCAAAAACAAGAATATTTTTAGACTGAAATGTGTTCAAAGAGGGGATTTCATTATTTATTTATTTTTTTTAATGGGATCTGTTGGTTTTTGGATGACTTTTGCACTGAAAAACCATGACTTTCTGGCAACACTGATCAGTGCATAGCTGGTTTTTGAGTTCCTGGTTTTGAGTTCCTGGAGGTCATATGGTTTTAACAGCTTCAGTTGGTTACATCGAAATAATGCATATTTTGCCATTATTATCCTTTTAACTGGAATAATTTTATGTAAAATCCCCAAACTGGATTTTGTAAATAGGAACACAACGGTTTCGCCTGGACAACATCTTTGAAGCATTTCTGAACCTCTACCTGCACCAAAGGGTAACTAGAAGCAGGACTGATAGTCCCTTTACTAATATTTCATATTATTTTGTTTTATTTATTAATTATTTTACAGCAAATATTTACTTGACAATGTTTTTGGAAAAAATGTGTATAACAAACACAATGAATGTATTTCTCCGCAATTAGTGCTCCTTTTTTACAATGTGAGATTACCAAACCTATCTGGTGTTTGAATTGTAGTCTGAGGTCATTCATTTCTAATATGAAGTAAATAACATGTTTTTTTTTGAAAGCCAACAGTTAGGCCAGTGCTGCTATAAGTCTCAATATTATGCGGTAGCAGTGGGAAAACTCTAATAACCCAGCTCCATTTAATCAGTTTAATTGAATGTTTATGAAAGAGAAAATACATTTGCGGCTTATAAATATTACTGTATTAAAAGAAATTAGGATTAAGTTATGTTCTTTATGTAACTTTTATCAGCATATTCACACACAGATAGGACATAGATCTACATCTACATCTAAAGGAGACTGAGATAAAAGTACAATGTCACAGCCTATTGTGATTAGGCATATCTTGCCTTTTACTTATCTCAGCATCTAACGGCAGCACCACTCTAATTAAATCTCAACCCCTTTTTATGCAGTAAATCCAAAAGACATGTGCAGTTACTGGAAAATAGGTTTGAGGGTAAAGCAGTTTTATAGCAAATGCCATAACGATAAAACAAAAAAAAAAAAAGAGTCTCAAAGACAATTTTTTAAAGAAGTTAAACTACATTTAAGATGATAACATGAATCTGTTTGAAAATGTCAAGAACACTATTTTGGACCCAAATTACATCCATTTAACTAGAAGCTTGTGTTACTTCTAAAGGGTTCTATCTCTAGAAACAGACTTTTTGAATAAAGGAAGAATATAGGAGTTAAAATAATTTACACTACACAATTAAGATAAATATTGAATGAATAGATTAAGCAGAAAAACTATACTAAATGAGTCATAGAAAAAGCCTGGAGCAGCATTCACTACATTTGCACCGCATTGACATTTCACACCAAGTCTCTTCCAACGGTGAATCTATGCACTAGTATTTGTAATAAACCATGAGAAAATCGAAAGTTGTCTCAGCATTTTCAGGCCAGCGACAATGCAAAGTTTGAGCTTGTTTTTTTTTTTTTAGTTGAGTTTAGAGTTTGTGTCATTCCTCTAAAAAAGACATTATTTCCATTATACCTTTGGTAATCATCCAGACGTACTTATTGTAGAGAAACAATGACCGAAAATAAAAAAAAATAAAAAACAATTATTTACTTTTTTCAAAGCGTTCCAGACAAAATGTATCCCCTGTATGATGTACAGGGATGCTTTCGTACAGTGTCTAACTTACACTGCACTCTAATCATTAGTAAAGCATTAGTCACAAATGACTTTTTTTTGGGCACTGATAGGCTCTTGCTTGAGTACTCCACATGATTGGAAGGGTCATGATTGCGTTCCCTAAGAAAAAAAAGTCACCGGACTTTCCATTGAAGTGAGTTCTGGCAGAAGATGTTTTCAGCCTCCCTGAGAGAAATACTGTTTGACTGGTCAAACACTGCACTGACTGTATACGGGAACAGCCGAGTGTGTATGACGTCACCCATAGACAGTTACTTTCTTCCGGTTCCAACCAAATGAAGTCAAGTCAGCCGCCATATTTTCGTGATGCAAATGTTGCCATGCTGGAACCAGAATTGCCAGCACTGATTGATCTGAGTCAACATTTCTATGGCAACCAGGAGGGAGCTTGTTGGAAGTCCACACCCCTGACACTGAAAGAGAACTTGGGAGAATCTGTCAGTAAAATGCTTTAAACGTTTGACTCCAAGACCGCCTACACTATTAAGGCATCTGATTAATTCGATTTTAAGATGAATAACTTGCACTGTAGCAGAAATATGACAAAAGATTTGGATTAACATGAACATGTTAAAAAAAGGGTAAAAGAGCAAGAATGATTATTCTAACAAAGAGATGACTGAAGGAGGCATGAGTTTTGTGGTTCGGCTGTGATTTCCAGCTTCACCTCTTGATACCACAGAGTCTTATAAGTTTGCATGAAAAAGACAATGGATTTAACAGAAGGAGCTGTACTACTGCAATATTCCATCAGAACAGTGTAAGAGGAAACTAGACGTGTTTTCTCTTTAGTGGTACAATTAGTTAAATTGACATAAATTACCACAGACAGTTTTGTGGCAACATGTCAAAACCTCTGTCTCCTTTAACAACAGGAAGCAGCAAATCTCCTGTCATTAACCCCCCCCAGTTGCTCATCGGAGAGGCCAGCACATTTTTATTTAAGGAGCATACAGTTTTAAAACTTTAAACATTAATGAAACACTCACCGACATATTTCCCAGAGGAAGAGATGAGAAAGTTCAAACCGCTACCAGGAAAAATGCGACAGATTCCCATAAATCAGAGTACAACGTCCTCCCTCTGGAAACCCGTTTCACACATCATCCTCCTTTGTATGCAGGCAACACACAGACCTGCCCTTGTGTCTGCAGTCTTGCCTGAGGGGGAAGTTAGTCAATGGGACAAAATGGACGAGTCAAAGACAGAAGTCAGATCGATTAAAATTTTCTGTCAGACAGAAAGGTGAATTTGGCCTGGAAGAGGCATACAACAAAGTGTGGAGCATTATCCTGGTGATGAGGTCCATATGAATCACAATGCTAATGTCATAATGTTAACAGGTAATGGGTTAGGCGTGATTCAAGAAACGTTAGCAGACGACAGCCTTTTATTTATAAACTTGTATTTGATTAAATGTTGTAAGCAGATGATGGAGGGATGTGGACACCTTAATATAGAGACTTGATTTACTGTTTAATCGAATAATCCATGGATGGAATATTCCAACGGATGTTCCACTGGAATTATATTATTGCGTTTGTGCCTTTTTGCAACACTTTATGTAAGTAAAGTTATTCATTTGCAGTTACGGTAGGTAAAAAAGTACGTGTTATTTAGGTGTCACCAGCGACAGGATGGTTGTTATAGGGTTAAAGCTGCTGGCCGTCTGTCGATTCATCTTAAAAACACAAACCGGGTTCGGAAACATGCATTCGAGCCACTACTTCCAATTAAAAGTCAGTGTAAACGTGTATATCCACGTTTGGAGCTTCTGCGTTCAAAACTTTCACGTTCACTCGACACTATGCAAGTCTTAAAGTGAGTTTTCAAGCTCTGCACTCAAAATGCCCAGCAATGCAAAATGTGTTGAAAGTTAAACCACTCGAACTTTGAGCAATCAGGAACTCAGATTTGGTGCTGACATATGGGTAACATTTTTTTTAAACACAGAAGTGCCAAACCGCTTGAAAAACGATCATTGAGAAAATAATAATTGTAGTTTGTGTCCGGCCGGGATTATACGACACCAAGTCTATCATGTATTGGTATAGAGCTGTGAAAGAAAAAGCCTGGACCAAGATTTGCACCGCTTTGACATTTCACACCAAGCCTCTTCCAAACTAGTACATGTGCATTCTTGAATGCACCGCACATGCCTGGTGTGTGCGTGACTTCAGAGTGACTTTATCTATATATGTATAAAGAATTATCTGAGCTGGAAGTAGCAAAGCTGAGGGAGCAGTGAAGAACATCTAGAGAAGAGGAGGTTTGATCAGGAGAGGAATGACGGCCAGCTACAGCAAGGCAATAAATGAGAGGAACTCAGTGAGATGCAGAGCTGAAGAAGGTGGAGGACTTTAAGGATTCAGGTCAACAGTTCAGAACAGCACAAGGGGTGAGTAAAGAGGTTCAAACAGGTTGGAACAAGTGCATGAAGGTTTCAGGTGTGATTTGTGACAAAATATAGTAAGAGGAGGTTGCTGAGGTCGGAGACCTCGAGGAAGAGAGGAGACTTAAGGATGCAGAAAGGAAAAGATGAGGATGAATGGTGTGAGGGAGAAGGATGCACAGGTGAGGGTTAGGTGGAGGATTCCCTGTGGCAACCCCAAATAGACAAAGAGAAAAGCAAAACTCCCCCACGAACCTTTGATGAAAACAGCTGCTAATTTTATTATTTCACACAAAGCGTTCAACACAATTGTTATAATCTGGTAATTTTCAAATCACCATGTTTTTAAGATGACTGTAAAAATACATGTTCTACTTGGTCAGATCCCAAAGTAAGTTTCAGGGATAAATTTCAACTTGTGTGATCTTTCTATTATAAGATGTTGCACTAAACAAAAACACAAGGCGAATTTGAAACTGTTTTCTTTGATCGCAGCCAATCCATCTCTAAGAGGATTATATTGTCATTAAATAGGTTTGCCTCTGAGGGGATGAGTATAAATCCTCAAAGTCTCAGCTGTGAAATCTGCAACTTTTGGCACATTGCCACAAATGTCTGCAGTACCAAAACATGGAATCTGTCAACCTGTGTCGCCTTTGCTCATAATAGCACATGCATTGTGTCAGGTAAGATCTGATCTAACCTTCAGAGGTGTATTTGAAAGGTACGTCAAGCAAAAAGTGAAAAAAAATCAAAAATTGTGCATAAAGGAGAAAATGGGTCAAATTGTCATTTGTTTTCCATAATGATGTCTTTTAAGAAATTCAAAGAAGTTTTGCACAAAGAAAATAGATTTTAAGATTTGTGTTTCCTCGTCACTGCCCGTTTTTCCTTCATCAATCACAACTTGCTTGCAATTCAGTGAACCTGGTTGAATTTTTGGCCCACTTGGTGTCCTCCTGTTAATATCTGTGCAAACTAACAAACCTAAAGAATGTTTTGACCTTTCATCAAAAAATGCACGACAAAGTTGCGCTGATTTCCGAATTTTTATCTTTTTTTCAGAAGTGGAGAATAGAAAGAAAGTTTATTCATTGTCGTATTTTCTTCACTGTAAGTTTAACTCCTTAACACCACGGCTTTAGCTCCAGGGTTTACGACTTTTCAACTTCTGTAACTCTTTAACTTTTGGCGCACTCAACGTACTTCTAGCGGATTCTGAAGCACAGAAAAGTACTTAATATAGCACATATCCGTGAAGGCCACTTTTCTCTGCAGCAGAATAAGCTGATCCATGGTGATTGCATAGACAGTCAAACTTACAGTATTCCAAAGAGTGTGTCCCAGCGACAGTGTTAAAGGGTTAATGGAATATGTGTAATGGACTGGTGACTATAAGGGTACCGTCACTAGCTGGGATAGGCTCCAGCAACTTTGTGATGCTGAAAGGTTAATAATTGAGTTTAGAGGATGGATGGATGGAAGTGTGTAAACACCTGAAAGGACTGGCACATGACACTACCAGTGAAATAAAGAAATTCAGGCATAAAGTCAAAGTAAAGGTTGAACACACAAAGACAGCAAAGACTACGGTCACATATCCCAAAATGCCAACGCGCAGTGACCTACACACAGGTTTTTCAATAAATTCTCCAAGTGGCCACACAGTGGAATTTGTAGTTGGAAAATGGCAATCGCATTTTTACACGCCGCATGGTGGCTACAGAGCCACTTTTAAGAAAAAGTTCCAATTTAATAGCCAAAGTGGAAAAAATAGAATTGCTTTTAGGACAGATTGCATATCCTAAAGAATGACACAATATGCAAATATAAGTCACAACTGTCCTGTTAATAATCACAATTGCACACAAACTGTTGTTAACAGCCCTTATGGTGACACTATTCATCAGCTGAGATTAAAGATGCATGAAGGACATTCATCTTGTGGAAAAATGGATTGGGAATTACAAATTGCATAAACAACAGCTGGGGCTTTTTCCAAGTGGACTCTAGAGATGGAAGTGGATCTGGAAATTAAACAAGGAGTGGAAAAGAAAGTTGGGTGGGAGTCCCATTTACATCCACATGAAAATCTCTGAGTGCAAAAACAAAACGTCTTATACATTTTTTGAACGTATTTGTGTCTATAGCATGATCTTAGAATTAGAGCGAAGGTGAAACCTGTTCACTAACCTTCAGAAAAACAGAAATTATGAACACTTTATCACAGAGCGTCTTCTGTCACTGGAGCGTCTTACAACCGTCTTAGAAGCAACACTTGGTTGACTTCTTATTTGGCTCTATGACTACCTGTGGAGGCGCCACAGAGATGAACAAAAATCTGATACTTTTGTGACAGAACAAGTTGTTTGTTATTAGAGAGTGCAGCACAATAAAGACACCTCAGAGACATAATGACACTGTTGTCTGAAATTTACCATACAGTATGTTCCGCATAATGTCAAAAAAACTACAGTGTGCCTTGTAATCCAGATGGATTCTGCATGGATTATTTCTGGTTGTGCTTAATGATGGTAAAGTGATTTGTCTGACTGAACTTATCTCTGACTCTTTGATATCGCTTACTGTGTTTCATAGTTCAATGTGTTTTATGTGTGACATAAGTTCAACAATAGATCATTCATTGACAGTGTGCTTCATAATCCAGTGTGCCCTACAATGTGGAAAATGCGGTATTTCTAATTTATTTTCATTAAATGCAAATTAAAATATACAAAATGTTTGTTCTATTCTGAAAATATTTCACCCTTTCTTGTTTTTGAAGTTTATTAGTCCCTACAGAAAACAGCTAGCCCGGCAACTCCAAGCTTCTCATCTTTTCAGTGGATTTTGGTGCTCAGTGAGTGACAGGTGCGCAGGACAGAGGGCAACGAGAACAAATGTACCAATGCCTCATGTGTCAATACAAGTTAGCAGCTGGACAGTTTAAATTGGAAAGCTCTGGGGAGATAGAAGGATCTGCTGGGACGCTTCATGAACCGCCTGCACACCTGTGATTACTTCACAAAGAGGCAATCGCTGACCAAGGTTAAACAATGTGTGAAATTAATTTATAAATATTAATGGCCTTCCAAATGAGACTTTTCTGATCCACCTGAATCCCCCCTGCAGAACTGCTGGAGATTAGAGCCATTTTGCTGGCTCCTTTGGGCTGTTCATTTCAGGTGTTCATAAGGAGAGCAATCCTCACATTGATTAAAAAATACCAAAGATACATTTCGCTTTTTATCAGGGTCTTAACATTGCCATAGAGGCTTCGGCTTGTATCTCCTAATGAGACACAATTAGATGCACACAGATGCAGCAGACCCAGTATGAAGCTGAACCAGAGGTTACACGGGCAATGCTTTTTACATAAAGCAAATATATATATATATATATAATAAGACAAAACATAAATTCTAATTTCAGCAACAAATGGTTTTCCATTGGCTCCTTTTTTTAGTGTGGACATTTTATCTTTCCAGGTTTACACAAAAATGCTGCACTTTTATCTTCCATCACAGTTTTTTTTAAGTGACTACAGAATTTAAATGAGAAGGACAACACGCTCTTGTTGAAGCGCCTAGTGGCCTGTAAAGGACTGAGGTCCTCCAAGCCCTCAGCTGGATTAAATCGGTGCTGAGGAAGGCCCATTTTATTCTGAGTGCTGCCCCTGGATTTTTAGACGCTGTCATAAAGCCAAGAGTTGGCATTTCAGCCGCAGGTCGAACTATTTACAAACAGACAGATGCTGAGTCTTCAGTGAAAGTCAGCATTTAATGAGGAGAGAATCAGAGTTATTGATATGTGGTTGCAACATGCATGATATTCATGTCCTGAGGAACAAAGGAAAGTATAATTATGAAAGTAGGAAGAAGAAAACGGACAAAGGGGAAACCCACAAAATGAAAATGCAGAGAGAGAACAGATGAATAGACTACCAAATGAATGGGGACAAGCTACAGACTGGCACAAGGATTTATGGTGCAAAAAAAATTGGCCACTATGAATAGTTTTTGCCAAGCTGTTTTTTTTTCCTTTAGACATGTTCTTTATTTTGAAATGATTTCAATCAAATGTACTTGCAGCTTAACCTTCAAAGACAGACACTACAAGGGCTGTAGCAACCTACAAATGTGTTTCTAGAAAGCTGAGGTATTCGTAAGCACAAATAAGTTCAAATTAAAAGCATTTATTTAAACTAGATCGTGAATTTAAAGGAAACTCAACTCAAACACTTATAGTCAGAACGTCCTATGCCAGCAAGCTGTGTTTCTGCTAAAAATCAAAAGAGAAGTCATTAAAATATACCATAATGATAAAAATATCAGTGTGATGGTGACATCTAATCTGGCTCAGAGAGGTGGTAAAACCAAACATGTCATACAAAGATGTATTCATTTATTAATTTCTGTCACTGAAAGAAGAACATCAAGTTTAAAATGTGTACTTTTGAGTTTAAAATGATTTTCAATCTTTTGTTTTTCAAATTTACAATCTGCTTTTTTATTCACTTAAAGATAAATAGTTACAGATAAAACTAAAACAGTGAAAACTATTTATAAAGCTAAAAAATACTTTAACATAACATTCAAAAACTGTGTAAGGAAAGAGGAGGAGAATACTTACTTAGAAAAAAATGACTAAAAAATTAGCTTGTGTGACCTCGGGGTCACACTGCATGCGGTCCGGCTGCAGAGCTGTCCAGCTACGGCAGATGACTCACACTGGCCATGGATGGCTTGTGTCCTGCTGCAGACACAGGCTCTGCTGCCAGCCCTGAAGACCTCTGAACTCATGTAGATTCATATGAAAACCTGCTTTTTATATAGATAGTACTAGTAAAAAGACCCTCCGTCCGCCATGATTTTGGATTATATTCCCAACACTTCTTTTTCTGTTTGACTCGTCTTTATTCAATGGGTGAGCACAGAACTTGTATGAACACTTTGGTCTTATGTAAGACTTAAATGTCCGTATTTAACTATGTTACGCAGAAAATAGGTTTTATTTTGAAAAATGTACCGGATGCACTTTACACATTTGCATGTTTTCCGGTTTAGGTCGTTTTAGGTTTCATTTGCCCCAACTTCACAAAAAAGTACCACAGCTCGCTCTGGCGTCTGGCCAAAATTTAAAGCCAACAAAACTGATACGGAGCGCTGGAGAGGCTGGAGCAGGCTGGATGCAGTGTGGGTGCCTCTGGTAGTTTTCAAGTTATATAAAGACTCCGGCGTCCGTTGTCCGGCTCTGGTGTGTTTCCAGTGTGAGCCCAGGGTAAAGACAACACAAATAATGTGTGCATTTCTGTCAGTTCGTCCCAGACCAGGATCCTCTTGGGTGTATTCAGACTGAAAATGTATTCCAGATTATCGGGGAAACGAACTCTGATTCACTTTAAGTGAATAAAGTAGAACAAAGTGCACTGACAGTAGAGCAAAATACAAAGACTAAATATGTTTACATTAAAAAACCTCAGATGTTACATTGAGACATAGAATCTATCCTAGTAATACTTGATTAAAGTATGTTGTTACATTTTCTGTCAGGGTTGATGTGCGAACACAGAAGCAGACGGAATTATTAAATGAAAAGTCTTTCATTTATTTGAACACAGTTCTCGAAATTTGAACACAAATCCATGAAGGTACAAAAACCACCCGACGATCTTCAGGTTTTATTCATTGATCTATTTTTGTTGGTTCTGTTTGGGTTGGCAGGTTACACTTTAATTAGTGCTGCAGAGATATTATCATACATCAATAGTATTGCGTGAAGAGAAACTCCAAGACTCAAACTCATATTGCTTTATTCTCTGGAAAAAAACAAAAAAGAAAAAAAAAAAAAACAGTTTAATCTTTCAAAGATGCACTGAAGATTTTAGTGTTAATTGGATGCAAAACCAGTGCAAAAACTTTACTGTATTGTACATTTGCTGTTAATAATGCTCAACCAACACTATCAGAAGGTGATATACTAGAAGAATAAGCAAACAAAGAATCCAATCATCTCGGTTTTTTAAAGTAAGCCATTTTTAATTTACATCTGAACAAAATCTAATAATTACACTTTTAAAAATGTGTGTACTTGTAACAGTGCAAACACAAATCCAAGTGCAAAAAAAACTTGGAAATGACTGTTTCCAATACTGTTCTTTGCTTTCTTTAGACTGGAAATAAACACTAGGAACTGAAAAGGGTATGAGTTTGAGAGTAATACACTCCCTATTGAACCAATTAAAATACACTATGCTTAGTCTTAGAGCAATAGGGAGACCATTACTGTATATGAGAACTGGACTGAGTGACCCCTCCCCCTAGTGTTCCAAACATGAAGTACCCACTGGCTCCAATAACCCCAAATCCCAAAGACTTCTAAAGAGAAATAAACAGCTATTACTCAGTCATTTTATTTGGTTTTTGTTCTAATACTTTTTTTTAAAACATGTTCTTGCTAATCCTTTTTTCTGGGTTATTTGTAGTGCAAGTTATTCAAGTAAACTGTGTATCCTGCTCTCAGGTAATAGGGATGTGGCCTTCCAACAAGCTCACTCCTGATTGACTAGAATGGTTGTCATAGAAACATTGACTCAGAATGATTTGGATCAATCACTGCTTGCTGACATTATATGGCTCCAACATGGTGGTCTAAAATTAAGAATACATGTAAGCTAATATTGGGATTGTTCTATAGGATATCATTAATAAGTAAACGCATAATTGGACGAATGTTTTTTAACATAAATGAAGAAGCTACACACTATGATTACTTTTTTGCACAATGGAATTGACTAAAAAATGTGTTCTATGATGATCTTCTTCATCCCTCCTTGATCGTACAGATTTATTTTTGAAAGTCACATTAAATAGTCTCATTATTCTGTGCCACTTTTTTACTCGTTTTACTTTTGATGGAGGTTGACATCATTTTTCAAAAAGCAGATGGGAGTAGTAGGAGGCTGCAGGGAAGTGCTTTTGACCAAAACGCAGCACGTGATCTCAACTTTGGTTTGTTTTGGGTCATTAATAAATGTTCTGTATTTTTAGAAATGAAAGTCAGACTATCTAAATGTATATGGAAGAAACTTCTCCTAATGAGACCCAGTTTTGACCAGCGTGTTTCGCATCTCTATATGCAGCCCTTATCTAAGTAAATGGTTCTGGCTCTTTTAATCTGAAGAAAATCATCAAAGTGTTGGATAAAAAAAGAGAAAAAATGGCAAACATGAATAAAGGTAAACTATAGCAAGTCTTGCGAACCCTAATTAAAAGGGAACTAAAACACGTTTTAACAAAATCAAAATTACATCCTAAATAAAACAAATAAGCCACAGGCTCATGTCTCCAACACCTTTCTGTGCTGTTCTTGAAAAAGGGTTAGGGCTTTATTTATATCTTTTTAAGAGATTAAAATGTTATGAATAGTATTTATATAATTACAGAAGGTCAAAGCTATTTACCGTTTGCAACGTGTACATGTCTGTTATTATGAAGTTCTGGATATTTATTAAATACGGTTTCTGTGTGTAGGGAATGGGAAAGTGTCAGAGTGCGTTAAAGTAGTTGACAAAGGTTTAAACTCTGGAGCAGTGTTACCATTCTTTCAACTGTCATAACTCTTTAAACATTGATGCAATTAACATCAACTCTGTGGATTTTGAAACAGAGAAAAATTGCTTTGCTCTGATATGCAACACTTAGCACTAGGGGTGGGCAATACCAAGTAAGGACAGCGCTACTATCACCGATATCAATACCAATACTTTGTTCTTGAAATAATAAACAATTTGTAATTAATGGAGGAAAAACACTTTTTTTTGTTAATTAAATGTATTGGTGCAAACGTGGCTGTTTACGGACTATGCTCTCCCATGTAGCAGGGAGGGGAGGTGCCATGCGTGAGCAGCTCCAGAGAGGAGGAAGTACGCAGACAGACAATATTGCCAGATTGGGCGGTTTCCCACACACATTGGGCGGGTATGTGCTAAAGTTGGGCTGTTTTTTTTTTTAATCTGGCAGCACTGCAGACAGATAGACCGATCGACACTGCGCTTGGATATACAAGAAAAATTAAACTTCTTACTGTTGGTATTGAAGAAAAACTTTGGCTAAGGCACTGAAAGCATGAACTCCTACTGCAGAATCTATGTTCTAGAAAACAACTGTTTTTTTTGGTTTAATTATTATTTTGGCTAAAAACGGCATAGTCATTAATAAAAATTATCGAGTGGAGCGTTTTTACAATATATAAAAAATGACGGGATTGGGACTTTAAAGTTACATCCTGTGGCATACAGAAGGAAATAATGCTTTAAAAAGTTCACCCCCTATAAGAAGAGACACAGTAAGATAGACTCATCAAAACTGAGTATATCTGCACTGAATATGTGTAAGAATGACTGCACACTTGAAATGTTTCCATTCATGTTAATGTTTTGCCACTCTAGTCAAATAATTCAAACTAAACTGATCCCATCTGCGTCCTGTTGCAGGAATATATGAAAATCAGCCTTTGTGCAACTAAAGAAGATAAATTGTCATCGTTTAACTTAAATGTCAATGTACTGCATGTGGCTTTTAGAAGAAGATAAAGTAGGCTGCATGTTGGCAGACTGACGTTGCTTGTAGATGACAACCAACATTGCAGAACAATAATTGTTCTTATTTGCTGTAGGGCTTATTCAAGCTTTAATGTAGCAGCTTAGTTTAACTTCTTGTCACATTGTTTGAGGACAAGTGATGGCAACCAAGTTGAGCCATGATGGAACGTGGCAAACTGATTACATTTGGCTACAACAAGGTACTCTGTTTTGAGTATTGACTAGAAAAACAGCTGGACTCTGTCAGAGAAGTACACAATCTGTCTTTGCTTTAATGGATCAATGTTTTACAGCTTAAGTTTTGGATCATACTTGTCTTTAACACCAGAGATATTGTCAGTGAGACTTAAAAAACACGCTCTTTGACATACCGCAACTCTTCGGCCATTTATGGGATCATTGTGAACAAACCCTCTTCTCTCTGCAACAGAATCAGCTTATTTACGATGTTTGCATAAACACGTGACAAATGTAAAATGTTGCACATCAGCACAAGGCTGCTTTTCTCCATTTCAGAATCCATTGGAATTACATTAATTAGGTCAAAGGTTGAAGAGTTACGGTAGTTGAAAGGATGTAGACACTAGAGCTAAAGCTCTGGTGTAAAAGGGTAGAAGCTCCAGTTCAAGACTCATTAAGATGAGTTTACTTTAAATAAGTTAAAACTGATTTCCTTGTGAATTATGCCTGGTTTACATTGGTCTTTGTGTGGTCCGTTTGTAGTGCGTCTTCCTCACGTTGCATGGAAGTACGTCTCCCAACCGTCAGTGTGTTTAGATTGTCTGTGTTCTGTCTCCCGTCTGTCCCCCTGACTTACAGAGGAGTGTGCTGTCCTGCTATCCCCATGTAAAGTAGCTTGTCCCACTCACTTCCCTCAAGGCAGTCTATGCTCATGGCTGCTTTGTCAACGCAGCTCCTTCCTTTTCCTAATTAATTTGTGTAAAATGATCTTTGATGTTGTGCGATGTTTTGTGTTTGTACTGTCAAGATAAACTTTTGGCGTCTAAGGCAAAAATGGACGAGGTGTTAACATGTGTGGAGCACGTCAACTAAAATTTAAAAGACAATTTTATACATTTTTATCTTGAAAGTGCAACAAGTTTTTAGTTTGAAACTCCAATCTGTATCCTGTTTCTCTGTTTTTTTGCTGAAAAATTGACGTGTCAACGGAATAGAAATAGAACTCCTGCAAAGTTTGCTTTGCGTAGCAGAGGGATGGCATCAGAAGCAAACATGACGGAAGGTATGTAAACATTACGATTGAGACTGAATGTTCAATTCTGTGAGTCAACACAACACAGACGAACCTGTGGAAATCCCGCTGTTGTTCACCTTTAGGCACATCCCTTCAATGGTTGCCACAGCGAATCAGCTTTTACTGATTTCCACATTTGGTTTAGTTTTTACTATGAATGCCCTTCCTGACACAACCATGTATTTTATCCGGGTTATGGACCGGCAAAAGGAGACCCGGACTTACCCAGACTTGGGGCCCCTTGTGACCACATATTTAGGCAGTACCGTGAAGGACCTTGCCTAGGCACTCACACTGGATTGTCATTTGAAACGAATTGTGGCATCACACATAATCTTTTGAACTTTCATTCCGTTCGATTGACGTGCTTTATCGTGCTAATAATGGCCAAAGATAGTTTTGATAATTTGCTAAGCATCACAATGTATTTGTTGCCTAGCTTAGTAAAAATGTCAAGCATGTTACTTTCCCCATTTTGCTCTGTTAAAGCTCTGACAGATAGATTTTGAGTGTTGATGCATCAATCAGGCGCCTTTCCACTCTTCATTTACCCCAAACCATCAGTTTGTGCTGGGTAATCACCCGCCTGGAATGACCAGGGCTGCTTCAAGGCGTCATAGAGACGGACCAATAATGAGAACATAATTTCCCAGTACACCACCTGCGATGGAAAAGAGGGGAGGAGCAGTGAGGGGGTGAAAGGAGGAAAGATTGGGATAAGAAGATGGGAGGAGAACTGAAGGAGGATATAATGGTGTTTGTGTGAAGCCACAGTCCCCAGGCTCTGTCTGGACCCAGAGGCGACAGAAAGTACCATCTGCTCGGAGATACCGCAGAGGCCGAATTTAATGCCGAAGAGATTGAAGAATACTCCTTCCTAAAAGCATCCGTTTGAGTTGTTGTTTTCCTGCTATCATATGTTTTCAGGAAGAAAAGAGAACGAAAACAATGATTTCATGGAAAATGGGACAAACCGGGACCATAAAGGAAAGCACTGCAGGTGTGCGGTTTGAAAGTCAAAGATTTAAAAAAACATATCCATTTACTTTTATAGTTCAGCTGCTTTGATACAATTTCATTTCAATTTGATTAAAAAAGGAGCCTGCCTGATAGAAATGACATGGATGCACATGAGGTGATTTATTAGTTTAGGTCCAAGTCGGATTTCAAGTTTGTGAACAAAGTCCGAGCTAAGCTTTAAATCCAGTTATTGTAATGAGGTCTCCTTCGATAGGCACAAACCTAACCGCGGTCACACCAGTAACCACAGACAAATATATGATAGACAGATGATGTCTTAAGACAATCATAGGATTCTGCATGGTTAAAATAAAGCTCCATTGGGATATCAAAACTTTGAAAACAGACTGTACACTTTCTTTTTTCATTTTATTAGAAAACTATCAGATTTTTAATAATAGAAGGCTGCTTTGTTTAATACACAGCAAAACAACCAAAACAAGGACTGATATAACTGAGGACTTTTTTAAAGATTTACCACAGGGGTGAAGGGGTTAAGTCTTCATTGTAAACATTGTGTTCAAAAAAAAAAAAACTGGCCTCAAACACTCTCAAACCAACATGTTTCAAAAATATACAGTCAAAGTTGGTGGTGGAGTTGTCAAAAGATATTAATTTATACATCAACTTCAGTTCTGATTTTTTTTAAAACTTATTTTAAGGGCTGCAGTGGGACAGTGGTTAGCACTCTTGCCTCACAGCGAGAAGACCATGATTCAAATACCAACTGGATTTTTTCAGTGTGGAGCTTGTATGTTCTCCTTCTACATGTATGGGTTTCTTTTATTTCTCTCTTTTTTTTAATCCTGTACAGCAAATGAACACACAGATTGCAGCTAAGTGCCTCTTGTGATGGACATGTCTCGCTTTCACAATCGCGGTTGTTAAATACTTCTTCGAGTGCGTAAACTCCTTTTATAGCTTAACTTTATAGAGTTTTAGCTGCTCAGACTACACAATAGGAGGGGAGACAGAGAGAGAGAGAGAGAGGGAGGTGAGGGGGGTGATAAAACAAAGTCATGATATGAGAGGAATGTCGTCAGTAAATGGGATTTGTTGCTGCTCATTCACACACGCTCACACCATCATACAGTATCCACACAATTACTTACAAGTATGAAGTATCTATACAATTTACAGTACTTATGTCACAAATCGCACCCTGATATTTCCACGTGCACAAACACAGACATACACAGGATTGCATATCCAACATTTTTGGAGATGGGCACGGCAAACACGGCAGACAACGCAGCCTCTCGGACCAACCAGGCACCCCCCACCCCCCCAGACAGACAGATACAATGAAGCAACCACCCCCATGCATATTAGATTCCCATTCATGGGAACAGAGCGGGAGGTCGCACAGGGCAGAAAAGAGTTTGATATTAAAAAAAACAAAAAAACTGTTATTTTAGATTACAGCAAATTAATTTTTTGCTTGCATCTTTTTTCTTTCATTGCAAAACAATATGAGCTTTAAAAAAAATAGATTATAATGGGTTTGAATGCCTTCCCTTACTATGTAACTCTAAAAATGGTGGGTCACATTCAAATCCTAGGCATACATGAAATAAAAAAGAGAAAAAACTGTTTTTCATGGGACATGTACACACATATTTATACTTGTAAATATGGGTTAAACATTTAACCGACTTGGTCAATGAATAGATTTATATTCCTATAATCCAACCAGATTGACCTGTCTGAGGCAAGTTGTTAATTAAATTGACCTCTAACCTTATAAAATCATTTTAAAATTAAACAAATCAATTATAATTAAAATACTATTTAGATTGAGGTGCAATAGTTTTATTTTGTAACGTAAGAACGATCAAGTGTCATCACAGCTGACAACACGCATGTGATGGCAGCAAAAATTCATCACCATTTCCAAAAAGACAAACCTGAAACCAAGCCCTTTTTTTCTAATCAACTAAAATTCCAAAATTCCATTCATTTCGCTAATGCCACCTCTTTACTTAGAATGATAGCTGGTAAAAGAGCAAGACCCAATTGACAAAATGTCCAAAACTATTTATTTATTTGTATTTTACTATTAAATGCATTGTTATAAAGCTTAGTGTCAGTTCAGTTTTCCTTTGTATTTACTGTTACAACAATGATTTTTTTTAATCCCTAGAAATCCCAAATGATGTCTATTTAGCATTATCTCTGATAATGGCTTATGAGGCAACATTATTCCGTATCACTTAGTGAATAAAAGCAAGTGTGAAACATAATTACGTTTCCTGGAGTCACAGCTACTCAGCAGGTTGATTCTACATTTCCATATTTAATTTCCTTGAGCAAAAGCATCTGGTTTAAAATCCACAGCAGTAGCAGTGACTAATGTAAGCCCTGATCTCTGTGTATCAGAGCACATTTAGCCGTGATCCTTTGTCAAATAATGCAACTTTATGCTAATAGACCCCATCTAAAAGAGGTTTCTATAGTGATAGCATTACTTTAAGTATGTGTTATGCACATTTTGGTTTTATCTCTAAATATCAAACTATAAAATGCATCAGATGGTTGGCAAGTGTTTCTCTGTTGTGGCCCAGTGTGGTACTTTGTTGTAGTCATAGCATGTTTGCCACTAATTGTATTAATTATATGTTATTTATTCTTTATGAATGGAGGAGGGAGCTGTTCCCTTTCTAAAGTCCGTGTCCTATAGCCACTATGTACAATTTGCTCATATTGCAGAAATTGTTCACTTGTGAATATGTGTAGAAAAGTGAGAGAAGTTTTGGTCTTTATGTGAAATTTTCACAGATGTATTACAAATGAACTACATTAAAACCACGGAAGAAGTTTGAAAAAATCATGCAAAGAACATGTAAACCCGCGCTTCATTGCATTTCTTCACTTTGACATCCAATTCCCTGAATTCCCTGGTCTGCACCAGTTCTGAGTCAGCTGCTCGCCGCTGTGAATATGTTGATACAAATTGATCGTCTAAATAAAATTTTATTTTCAATGAGAATTCTGAAGGGAAAAAAAGGCTGAAGTGTAATTCATTGTCTTTAGATTGGGTCTTTTCAAGACAGATACTTTTCAAGGTCTTCAGCCATTCATCCAAATGCACAGAAGAGCCCATAAGTGATGACACAATGCAACAATTCAAAACCACGTAGTTCTGATTAAAAAAAAGAAAAAGTGGCAGAAAATCAAAATGTGCATTAAGATCTGAAGTTGCTTGGTCAGTGTCTTGATTGAGGTCATGCATTATCTGACTGAGATGCAGTTATAGCAGTAAACTACGGTGGTCCTGAAGTGCAAATCAAATTAACAAATCACTTAATGCAAAAACATTGACGACTAAAACAAAAGCAAAACAAATAATACATACCATTAGAATACATTTTGTATTCAGTACATGTTGTAAAGAGTTGATTGCCCGACCACCAAACTTTTGAAGAAGCTTAAAATAATATCCTCTTTTGGAAGATTTTTCTGTGCCAGACAACTTTCGGTTGAAACAAATGTCAGTATCCAATCAGTGATTGTTACTAGTTTCAACCTTTTCCAGCATTTTATTGTATTTCCATTTTAACATTTTTATTTGGATTTCTGGAAACTATATTTAAAAATGATCTTTGTTATGTTGTGATTATTTTTTTTACAGTGGTAACTGTGCAAAATGGAAAAAAAAAGCAATTTTGAGTTTTGTACAGATAAGAAAATGTATTTTTCACAAAGTTAACTATAAACCAAACACAAAGCCACAGTGAACATGGAAAAAAAAAAACATCTCCGTTAGCAATGCAAAGTTTACAGAAAATACAATTTTGCACATTTTATCTTATCACATAGACCACATAACTTGTTAAAATTGATATTTTGCTTATAGAAAAGGAATAAGCATTGGTGCTCTTTTATGTTTACAAATGTATATAGTTTTTTTTTAAACAGATATAAAATGCAAGCAAAACATTTGTGTCAATATAAACTACAATTTTAGAATTGTTTTTGTTAGATCAATTAATTTTTTGTCAACCGAGCAAGAAAATCAAAGCCTTGGAATATGCATCCACATTCTTTAAAATGTCAGTCACGGTTAGGATATACTTTAGTTTGAATCCACTCCAGGGAAAACACTATTTTCTTGGCCTTAGCTGTGAGAAAATGTAAAAAACATAAATGCGTGATAAAAAAAAAAAGAGCAAAGAGATGAAATGCTGTCTTCACACTACCTAGAGGGAGTGAGTCTGTCATCTTATCCTGAGCCTGTATAGCATAAGGGATGATGGGAAAATTAATCACGTGGAATAAACTCAGGTTTTCATTTTCTTCTTCATTTTTCAAAATGACACAAAGAAAACAAGACTGGCTGTAAGTGTGTCCAACACCTCTGATGCTTGACATCTGACAGATGGGTGAGGGAGAAGGTGGAGGCTTCTGTCGAGTCAACGGGTGGAAATGAAGAGAATGACGCCAAGAGGAAGTTGGAGGTTCTGTTATCGCTGATAATGTGTTCAGCCATGTGCTTCACACACTTCCTGTTAAGTCTCTCCTGGTTCTATTCAATTCAGTTCATTTTTATTTATAAAGCCCAATATCACAACCATGGGCGTTTCAATGAGCTTGTCCTCAATGGGCTTCTCTTCCCCTGTTATTCATTTAGTGGTTTTGTACGTGTGTATCCTCTCGAATTGCCCTCAGGCAGCATGGCAGCTGCCCCTGTCGGAAACTGACTTATGCCTTCACTGGTTTGTCATATTTGAAATGCTATCCTCTTATTATCGGAGCTCAAAGGCAGATGCTTAATTGCTTTGGATTGCAGTTTAATTTAATATGGGAAACTTCAGAAAGTTACCAGAATCATGAAAACTTCATAATCTCGTCAGAAGCTAGAATTTGTCCTGAAAGTTAGCAAAATTACTCAATTGTGGTGGCTTTTAGAATTCAGTTCTCACTATAAATATGTCTGCCTGCATTTCAACAAATGCAACAGCAATCCAGCCAACTTTCTTTCTGGTTAAAGGTTAAAGTCCCCATACACAAACACAACGTAGAGCAGGGGGGGCAGGAGGAAGAGGTCGCAGTGTCCATGTCAAAAGATTGGGTTACACAATAAGATGTGTTCTTATATATTGACAAAATACAAAAAAGCATTTATACAATGGAATGAGCATCCAAAGCATCAATATTGGAATCATAATTTTTCATCCACATGCTTGGCATCAGGATAACTGAGAAACAAGCATCTCAGACACACGAAGGCTCTCCATGTATGTTTTTGTTGTTTCATCAAAAACAAAGTGCCGGTTCCAGCACCATTCAAGTACTGGTACCCTTTCAAAAGTAATTGAATGGAACCAGTACTGGAAAAAGTCCAAATGGTACCCTAACCTAAATATATTTCACTTTTAAGACAAATAAAATATGGAATCATAAGCTTACCTGACAGAAAATTTGCCACAGAGTCTGCTGGCCTGAGCAGATGGTGGCTGGATGGCTCAGTTGGCCGTGTGTAGGACTGGCGATGGGAAACCAGGCTTTGCTTCTCAGGGGATGTGATGAGCTTAATCCAGTGTGGGTCCTTCTGCAAGATCCTTTATGCTGCTGACTATGTAGCTGCAAGGGGGCGTGAGTTTGGGTCTCCATGTGCCGGTCCCCAGCCTGGATAGAATACAGGATTGTTTCAGGAAGGGCATCCGGCAAAAAACTCTCTGCAGAACCAGATGTGCAGATCAGTAAAAGCTGATTAGCTGCTTCAATGAAACAAAGCTCTTGGTGCATCTGGAAAAAAAAACAAACAATTTGGTGGTTAAAATAAAGAAAAATGATTCGGGATTATAGACATAGATAAACACTGCCATTTCAAATGGACTTTATAAAGCTAATTTCAGTTGAATTTGTTGCTCTGTTGGGTCTGTTTTACAGTAATTTTGCCATCATTCTAAATTAACCTCCACATAAAACTACTGTCACTCTGTAAGCTTTCGACCCACATTCCCCTGTGAGAAGATTAAGTGGAACAGAATTAATTTGTGTTACGTTTCATATTGTCTATCCTGCCACCTTCTTCTCTTTTTTTTGCTCCGGCGGATCAACAGTGTTTCTGCTCATCTGCCTACAGAACTGGTAGCTCATGAATTTACATTCATTGTGGCCCAGTTTTTCTTTAGCCTTATTTTCTGTGTATTTCTGCCATTTCTTGATTTTGTAAACTTTGCTTTGAAGTTTAACACCCTCTGTTCATTAAGTCAGTTAAACAACAACGTTATTTAATCTACTGCAAATGCAATTTATCATTGTATTATTTGCATCCTCTAAATTTAGCAATGCCACGTATACCCAAAACTCTGAACCCTAAGATGTAGCCAAAATATATTTGTGATTTTTTTTTTTGTTTATTTGTTTTTGTGGAATTTTATGCAAAACAAAACCAAAACAAGAGTATGTAACAGAAAGTTGACTTAGTGAGTTTTCACCATCGTGAGGTTTGTTGGATAGCATGTTCTCACTTTGTACAAAAGTAGAAAGAAGGGACATTAGGTGTAGGAACAAAACGTTTTAATATTTTATTCATTTGGGATCTTTAGTTATTACTTAACTGTCCCCGACCTTCAGTGGGTTAATGACACCGGTGGTTGCTGGGAAAACACCTTGCATTTTTATGTTCTGGCATTTTCCTTTTCTCATCCATAGCAGGCTGCATGGAAAAACCTCTCCAGCCATTCATCCAAATAAACAACATCCCCTCTGAAGTCTACATTCATGCTCATTGTTTGAACAGTCGTATGCCGCCTCATGCTGCAGGATGTTTTCAAATAACTGTTAAAAGTGCAAACCTTGGAGCTGAAGGAAAACACATTTTACTGATGTGCAAAAGCCTGCAAATTCTCCTATTAAAAAAAGAGCCATTTTCAAATCACAATCTAC
This sequence comes from Oryzias celebensis, assembly GCA_014656515.1. NCBI lineage: Eukaryota > Metazoa > Chordata > Actinopteri > Beloniformes > Adrianichthyidae > Oryzias > Oryzias celebensis. The sequence goes on from BNCR01000012.1 coordinate 16,384,942, forward strand.
TTCAACTTGAAAAACCTTCTGCTTAACCTTCTGAAACATGTTCCTGGTGGTCTTTTAGGGAACTGCAATATTTGTTTGGGGTAAGATACAGCATCTGTCAAATAAAAAAACAAACTTATAAAGACACGGATGTTCACCAATTAGTTTTTGGGAATTGCTTTGCAAAAAAAAAAAAAATGAAAACAACACTTTGTTTTATGTTTGACCTGTCTGTTTTGAATATGATTTTTTCCTGGTAGATTACTATCAAAAATACATCACACAAAACACAAATATATGTGTTTTTTTGTTTGTTTGTTTTGTTTTTTGTGGGGGGCTACCGTCCTAGCGGTGAATCCTTCTTCAGGGCCAGACTAGCGCCAAAGCAAACCTCCGTGAGGAAGTAGGCGCCACCACAGTACCCGTGGACGGAGAAGGGTTTTCTGTCTTCTTTACATCTGTAGTCAGGAGCGGCCGTGGTGCAGTGGTCAACCTCTGATCAGAACATTGCAGGGTTAATTACTGCCTTGCACTCCCATGTGTCGGAGTGTCCTTGGGCAAAACACTGAACCCCACATTCCCTCTGGTGGAAGGTTGGCGCCAGTGTTCAGCAGCAGCAGCAGTGTGTGAATGGGACTGTGACTGTAAAGAGCTTTGGGCCTTTAAGAAAGGCAGAAAAGTGCTTTACAAGTATACGCCATTACCATTTTAGCTTTAACCTTTTTTTTGCTTGTTTTGTTTTCAGATTTAAAGACAACTAAGCCATTTGTGTCTACCAGGATGTGTGCATCCTGATCATTAGACTCACTCTGCTGCAGCTCAGAACAGCTAAACTCCTAAATCCAGATAAACTTCAGACAGTTAAACAACAAAAAATAGAATTCACTGTTTTTGGACAGAACGAAGACAGAGCAAATAAAGAGCTGGTCAATCAAATAGTGATACACAGATTTTATATCAATATCCTCTCCTGCAGGCTTTAACAGTCTTCTGTCTGCTCATCCAAAAACACATTTGTACAGCCAAAGCTCATTCCAAATCCTGTTTTAGCCATGAGATTAACTCATTATTCTGAGTTATGTAACTGCACTGCAAAAAACCACCATCTTCATTCAGAAAAAAATGACTTGTTTCTAGTAGAAATTGACTAGAAACAAGTAAAATAATCTGCCATTGCAGCTAGTGAATTTTTGATGATTAGATATCTTGATTTTAAAAAAGATTTCTAGGCACTAGTAAAAATAAAGATTGAAGGGAGGCAAAACACTTATCTTAAGCAATAAATTAAGCCAAAACAGCCTTCAAAACTGGATAAGAGAGCTTGATTAATCTGTTTTGTTACTAAAATTGATAAAATAAATCATGAAATCAGCTGAGTGAATTTCTTGTTTCAAGACTAAAAGTCATGAAAAGAAAATTACTCAGAAATTTTTCTTTTTTTTTTTTTTTATTTACAAATTGACAGATTATTTTTGGAACAATTTTGCCCCTAAAACATTTACTTTACATGGCATTAGATTTTAGCCTTTCCAGCAAGATGAAAAACCTAACATGGTCGTGTCCACATGTACTACATTTGGCCCTAAAACCAAATTTGACAAACTCTGAGAGACCTTACTAACATTTTTTTGTGATATTTGTAGTTATTGCATGTTAAAATACTGTAAAACATTATGAAATAAACTTGGTATTGGCCAAGGCGCAACTAAACTATTCTAAAGACATTTTCTTGTCCTTAAATCACACCTGGAAGCTTTTTTTTTCTTGTTCTGCATAAAAAATGAAACTAAAAGCATTTTTTCTTAAATCAAGTACAATCTTATCCATTTAGTTGTTTACTTGTGTGAATATATAATATCAAGGTAAAAAATTAACAACTACTTTTAGGAAAAAATCTTGGGCAGGTTGATCAAATTTGCAGTGATAAAGTCTAAAATCTTTGAAGGCGTTTCAGCACTCACTTTATCAGCCTGATCAAGTGAAGCCCAAATCTAAAACTTTGCTCTTTCTTGATGCATTTTTTTTAAGACTGCAGTCCGAGTGTACTTATTTATGCTGCAGAAGCTTTGGCATTTCTTTGAATGACTGACTGCTTTGAATTGCTTCTTTGCATGAAAGACACTACACAAATAGAACCGCTCTGCCTTGTTCTGTTTGAATGGTTCTCTTCTGGTAATGGGAAAAAAAAGTCCTCCGAAGTTTTCAAAGGTGAAGTGCCCTTTGTGTACCAGCATGTACTTCCTCCATTCATTTACAGAAATAGTTCCCCTCCTTCCTGTATTTTTTAAAGACCTAATGTTGATCTGCTCCTCTCCTTCAAAGAGCAAAGAATGTGTTTCCTGAATGCAGAATAACTTCTTATGCTTCTCAACATTCTTTTTTTGCAAATTAGATGGACTTTTTAAATAATTTTCTTACTATTTTTGTTCTAAAACGTAATAAAATTAAGGTGTAAAGATACACTATATTGCCAAAGGTATTGGCTCACCCATCCAAATGATCTGAATCAGGTGTTCTTATCACTTTTCCTGGCCACAGGAGTATAAAATCAAGCACTGAGGAGTGCAGACTGATTTCACAAACATTTGTGAAAGAACGGGTAGAATAGGTTGCTGACTTTCTGCACAGCCGGTACAGATCTTCAAACTTCATGGGACTTTCAGATTAGCCCAAGTGCAGTACACAGAGAGTTTCATGGAATGGTTTCCATGGCCGAGCAGCTGCATCCAAGCTACACATCACAAGTGCAATGCAAAGGTCATGGATGACAGAGTCTGGTGTGGATGAACTTCCCAGAAGAGTATAGTTATCAAGCGGTAGCAACATTTAAATTTGAAGACACTATTTTTTTCCATATCTCTCCACTTGGAGAGCTAAATTTATGGATATGAAAAAGCCATATGAGTAGGGAAGCAACAGCCTATGAGTGCATATATTTTGAAAATATTTTCATCTTGTTGTCTCTGGAGCACAGTGGTGGATTTAAGGTGGTTTAAGTATTCTAATGACAGATTAAAGTTATTAAATATGGATGCTTTTTAGTCCCTTTTGTCCATGTAAGTTCTGTGATAGACTGTCGACCATGTCAGCCAGTCCTCTGCTTCTTTGTTTGCCAGCTGGACATAAACCCAGACAGGCTGAACAGCAGGGCCACTAAGAAGATGGTAAGAACTTCCATTGTTTGTCCAAAAATGTGATCAGAAAAGTAAGAAACTTTGTCCAGTTCAGGAGAAAAATACATAATTTCTCCCCAAAAAACAATATTTTTCTCTTTACGATTTGAGTCTAGCACGAATCCCATTTATCTCAGTTTAAAAATACTTAGGTTTTACCTCTGTGAGTGCGTTTTGCAAATGTGTTTTTGCAGAATTTCTCATTTGCAGTTGATCCTGTGGGTTTATTCAGAGAGGGATAAAAAAAATCTGGCAGGAGTGATGGTGTGCATGCAGGGAAAACGCTTTACAACAAAAACTCCTTATCTCCTGGAGTCTGCCTCTGGGACCCCCACCTCCACTGAGAGAAACGCAGAAAAACACAAAGAAAGACGACGGGAGAAAGAGCAAGATTAAGATTGATTGACCAACAGAAAAGGGTAAAGATGCTTGGAATGAGCGCTGGACAATAAAATTTAAGAGAGATGAGGTAAGTCAGGGGGCAATTTGAAGCATCACTTTACCTTTAGAAGAGAAGAAGGAGAAACTCCACGATGGACTTTCGAGGGCTTATTTATCACCACGTTCACCTTTTTCTTTTTGCAGCTTTACGAGTAAGTATCTTTGTTCTTCTGCTTCCCCCCTACCTAACCTGTATGATGGGAGATTTGTAAGGTCAGAAAGGTAACTGAAAAAAAATAGTTCATATTTCAGTTTAACACTTAAACTAACGAATGCTAAAACCGAAAAAGACAAGAAAGTAGGAGGAGTTTGGAAACTAACAGTAGGGTACTTGAAGTATTAGAAAGTCACGATTGTGCAAGTTCTCTCCCTTAAAAACACGAGTTTGTGATTAACCTGTGTTGTTCATCACAGGTTTGCTTCAACTGTGAGAGAAAGAATGTAAAAGAATCCAAGAAATTATTTGATTATTAAAGAATACATTTTATAATAGAGCAGGAAAAAGATGTTTGGCTCATGCAGACAAGCAAGAAATCTGTTCCTTTTTTATTTTTCAGAAGTTTTTCTCCACTTGTTACTTGTATTACTATCACCTATTTGTGCTGGTTGTCTGAATAAAAGAAAGATCTCCACACCCTATAACAGTCGGACTGCAACCTCTCCACAATGACCAAAATCAAAGAGCTGTCGAAGGACACCAGAGACTAGATTGTAGACCTAAACAAGACCAGGATGAACCAATCTACAGTAAGAAATCAGCTGTTGGAGCATTCATAAAAAAAAAAAAAAAAAAAAAAAAAACAAGGTCACTGATAGTCTCCCCCCACCTGGAACTCCATGCAAGATTTCCGTTGGTGGCATACAAATGAAATGGAGAACGGTGAGGAAGCAGTCCAGAACTACACAGAGGAACAATGCTCTGAAGAGCAATGATCTGAAGAGAGCTGGGATCACAGTAACACAATACATTGTCATGGATTCAAATTTTGCAGTGGTCCAAAGGTCTTCTTGTTTAAGCCAGACCATGTCCAGTCCTGGCTAAACTTCTAAGAGTCTAAGAGACCATCTGGATAATCCAGAGAAGAATTGGGAGATGGTCATGTGGTCAGATGAAACCAAATTTGAACTCTTTGATATAAACGCTACTTAGTGTATTTGGATGAGGGAGAATGCTGAGTCGTGCAGTTATATCAGCAGGGATTTTGCCATACTGTGACGGAGCAGGAAAGAGAAGCTGGCAAAACAATAACAAAAAAAAACATTTTAAGAATTGATCAGGCTTATTGGAACCAACCAGTCATGCAAAAAATGTCTACACATCACTTTGTGTGTTGATCTACTTAGCTGTGTTACCTAATGGAAGCAAAGTAATAATAGATGAGGAGCAGAGCAATGCAATACACCATGACCAACACTAATGTAAAAGAAGAAAAAAGAACTCATAATTTCAAAGCATTTCATGATAATTGAATGCATTCAGGATAATATACATTCTATTGGTTTCTCAAAAGTTCTGGGAAAACTTCTTTTGGAGGAAAACAAACTCAGCAACCATTAATTAAGATAATATTCCAGAAGTTTGTTGTTGTTTTCAAAAACTTGAATAAATTCTGATAAATGTTTTCTGCTCTCTGACTCTATAAAAAATAAAATGCTGCTACCTTTCGTTATGTGTACTTCAGTGTGCTGATGTGTTTTGTTATAGTGTTTTTATTTTAACACAGCAGATCTAATTATTTTTTGACAAATAGACAAAGTCCTTGGTAAAATCAAATTACCTGATGACTAAGAAAAAAGAAAAAGAAGTGAATTTGTGAGAAAAAAGTTTCATTTTGTCATGAAACTAACCAACTTAAAAGAACTGAAAGGACTAAGATTAAAAACGGTCTTTAGAGAGTCAGCTGGTCCTTTTCAACACTATAACATATAAACCATTTCTCTTCTGGAAACATGGCGGCATTGGAGAAAGAACGGGAGTCGGGGAAGAGGTCTGAGACTTCATTAACTGCAGCATGACTGGACCACAGCGCATGATGAAACTTTACACTGCTTAGATTTTATAACACACTATTTGTCTTCTTAAAAATCCTATTTCATATTTCAATTCTTGTTTTTATGATCTCATGTTCTGTCCTTTTGATGCATTTCTAACGAGCGCAACATTTGCATACAAGTAAACTTTACTGATGACAGCATCATGGTTATCAATTTCAGTCAGCGACTACTTATTTATCAACAATACATCACATCATGTTGTCTATGTAAACATAAAATCTATATAGTCAAACATTTATAAGTTGTTTTTTGTCCATGTCACTAGATCTAAAGAATATTGGCTTTCTAGATAGCAAGAACGTTTTTTTTTGTTGTTAATTTGATCAATTTGTAATACATGTAAATGTACTGAGAACAATGTTAAACTAGAATTTCAGCGCCTTGGAAAGTACCAACTCCTGCTGTCCTTTTAAGATCTATGTGAATACAAAGTGACCTTCATCCACCAAATCCATCAAAACAGAACAAAATACATTTTAATGTGTTCAAAAATCAAACAGATGGAACAGAGCAGAAGTTGTTTTTTCTGTTTTTTTTTTTTTTTTTAAATATAACCTTCTGCTCTGTTTACCAGACTGTGAATCACCGAGAAGAACTTCTTACAAAGTGGTTCTGTGAAAGTCATGAAAAGAAAACATCTTTTATTTCTACTTTTGTATTGATTTGTTGATTTCAACATGGATATAAAAAAAAAAAAAAAAAAAAAAAAAAGCTTTTCTTTATTATTAATTACTGCTGCCTCCACACTGCTTGGCTTTTACAGAAACTTGAAAGAAAAAAAATCTTTATTTATGAAAGAATTTGAAATTAGTTCTCAGAAATTTCTGGTTACAAAGAAATCCTAATGTACCTCTTTATGCAGAAGTGTAAAAATTTCACACAAATGTAAGACAAGAACAGCAAATAACCAAGAGAAGAAACATTTTGGATTGGATCAGTGGATTTTCTTGGTTTTGTGTCCAATCTTATTGGAAGTCCTGTGCTGCATTTAGGGTTAAGCCGGTTGTTTATCTGGAGCAGGACAGCATTTCTTAAACTCATTTGATTGTTGTTTTTCTGATCAGAAGATTGCAAGTACAGTTGTTGCCCTTCGTGATGCCCACATGTTGAAGTGTCGTTGGCCAAATTGCTTCTGGTTGTTTTTAAAAAGTGTGTGTAAAAGTTTGGGCACCCTGCAGAGTTAGTACCCTGTACTGCCTCCCTTGGCAAGTATCACAGCTTGTAAAACCCTTTTTGTATCCAGCCAACAGTCTCTCAATTCTTTTTTGAAGTATCTTCATCATCCTTCTTTATAAAAGTCTTCCAGTTCTTTGAGATTTCTGGGATTTCTGTTACACCCTGCTCTTTTCAGGTCCATCCATAGATTTTCAGTGAAGTTGAGGTCAGGTGATTTGGAAGGCGACTGCAAAACCTTCAGTTTATGTCTCTTAATGTAGCCAAATTTAGCCAAAATCTAAAGCATGTGTCACTTCCAGATAGTTTCTGTAGTGAGGCAGCAGTTAATTAGATATTCGCCTTTCAGTTGCAGGGCTATTAGCGTAGCACAACCGCACCCCTCTTCCCTCCCCATTCCTGAGAGTTTATAGCAGGGACATTGTGGACCACCAAGCGTATTTTCTACATCACAAACATGCTCTTTTTCAAACTGCATTTTTTTCATCTGCTCCTGATTCACAACAATTTGAATAAAGAAATACTCAGAAATGCAATTCTTAACTGAATTTTCTTAGCATATTTTCATCACCAGAAAAAATGCCACAAGAGCATTTTTAAAAACACCAAAAACGTAATTTACATTGGAGTTGGTCTTTAAATCTGCATGACTTTCACAGTTTGACATTCGATTTAAAAATCCATAATGATTGTATGTATGCATCAAAGTATGTCCAATCACCAGCAAACTGTTTCTTTGGCATAAATGTAAAAATCTGTCAATGCAGACAAATGAGGCTCAGATAATCAGTCACTCGTTTGCAGGAGCAAGATGCATCACTGTTAACTAACGTGTGCGTAACACCAATAAAACTTGCAATTTCACATTGTTTGTCATTTCATGAGCAGATGCAGCTGAAAGTGGATGAATGCATAAGACAAAGGCAGCAGGCTTACAAACCAGCTCTGTTTGATGGACTGATGAGAGTTGACATGATTTATGTATGTGAGGGCTTTAAACATCTGGGAAGTAAATTCTCGCACTGCTTCAGGCCTTTTTTTTTATTATGCTCTGCTCCTGTTCCAGCCGTTTTCTCACACTTATTATGGCTATCACGTAAAATTACCTCTGCAGTCAAACCAGAGGACTAAGTCAAGGTGACTACACCTTGACTTCGAAGCAAAGGTGGTTTTGATTTTCTTCCAAACTCAAATAATGGTGTCTGAAGATGTTTTGGTTTGACCTAAGAGAGCAAAAGCAAACAGTTTTATATAATGCTGGGAGTAAAAATCATGAAAACTATTTAAAGAAACCAAATGTCAGCTTTCCATTCTCTTTAGCATCGCTGCATGTCTGTGATACGGGACTTAAACCCACAGACTTTGTGAGTTTGCAGATCTACCAAAAAACTGAACTAAAAGAAAACATGAGTGACTAGCAAACACATTTTTATAGCGGTTTTATATTGTAAAGCATGTTTGGTTCACTTTTCTCAACATGCATTGTGTGCTGAAGTCAGCCTACCAGCCCCTCCCATATCCCAAAGTTCTGACATTACAAACAGACAAATCAGAATTTTACATAATATGCAATCACACTTATAGCTGCGATTAAGTTTTATGCTATGTTCACACTAGGCATCTTTCACGCATTTGTTTGGCTTATGGTGTTCACACTGGACTGTCGCTACCTGAAATACTAGCCCATGTACTCAAAGTTGAAAGAGGCTTGGTGCAAAATGATGGTGCAAATCTTTTGAGTCTTGCTCCAGACTTTTTCTCTCACAGCTCGATACCTGTGTGGGAAAGACTTAGTGTCATAAAATTCCGGCTGGACACAAACCCCATTTATTAATTTTTCCTCCCTGATCAATGTTCTTTTGGCACTTCCATGAATTAAAAAAAAATGCTACCAAATCTGAAGCCCTAAATTGGTCAACTGGTTAAACTTTCTACAACAGCAACGTTTTGTACGTAAAGCCTGATAACAGTCATAGCAACTTGATGCGTTCATGCAAGAGTTTAGCCCGAAACGTGCATTGACGTGCATTTACATAGACTTTTCATTTGACATTGTCGCTTGAACACATGTTGCCCAGGGTGGTGTAAACATAGTATTACGCTTTAAAGAAAGTGCAAGTTAAAGTGTACTCCCTTGCTCTGTTATCACTAACATAAATAATTTCTCCGTGTTGTGGACCAATGATCTTGGTTGGTGTCAAATGTTCCTTCAGTCTTCATTTCTCTTCATTTTCTTTATCTTCTGAATCCAATGAATCCCTTTTGGGGTCATTGGGTAGCTGGAGCCAACCCAGCTTGTGTCGGGTAAAAGTAGAGTACACCCAAGACAGGTCATGAGCATGTCACAGAGCCACAAACACAGTCACACCTTGAGGCTATTTAGAAACAGTTTGGTTAATCTCGCAGAATTTTCATTTAGGAACAGATAGGTGTTGGTTCTTATGGGTAAGGAATTTCGGACTTGTTTCTAGGGGGGCCTGTTTTGCAGTGTAACCACTGCACCCCCGCGCACTTTTGCAACTAACATGCATTACAAAGATTTAACACTGAAAGGAAAACAATAATAGAAAGCAAAAAGTTAAAATAAATAAAAATATAAAGGAAGTTAGTACAGGAACAGAATGGATTTGTATTCAGAAGGAGAAAATATCTATTTCTATAATGAGTGTTTCCAGAGTTGGTTGCTCTGCTGTCTATTTAGTTTATCTATGTCGTGTACACCAACACAGTATCTCATCAAGCAAACCCACTCATGCGTGTGGGCTTGAATGCTATTCAGTCTACAGGTGCTGGTTTCATAAGAATCGGTGCTCTTCTCACTTCTCTCAGCAATTAACATGTTTCTGTCTCACATCTATGGCGTTCATCAACTTCAGTTTCTTCAATTATTTCAAACTTCTTGTAGAAAAATCCCAGATTCCTAAAAAAATATTCAAGTACATCAGCAACCACAAATTAACATTCTGTCAAACGCAGGACAATACAAATGTAAAGTCATTAGAAATATCATTTTTGTGGCAGCCATGGTGCAGCGATGAGGCAGTCGACCTCTAATAGGAAGTCTGCAGGTTTGATTCCCACCTTGCCAGTCCATGTGTCGAAGTGACCATGGGCAAGACATTGAACCCCACATTGCCTCTGGTGGGAGGTTGGCGCCAGTGTTCAGCAGCGGAGCCGCCATTAGTGTGTGAGAATGGCGGCTCCGCTGCCATTGACACGTGTGAATGTGTGAACGGGACTGTGACTGCAAAGTGGTTTGGGCCTTCAAGGAAAACAGAAAAGCTCATTACATGTATGCACCATTTACCATCAGAGTCCAGGTTAAGGGTCAGGGCAGGCGGCAAAGACGCAGAGTGAGAGTCAAACAGCGGTCAGGTGCACAGAAGATCAGATACAATGACAATGTTTGGTATGCAAGCTGAAAGGCACAAACAATACTTCACACTGAGTGTGGCTCTGACTCACTGAAGGTTTTTTTTTAACTCAATTAAATAACATTAATCACCTGGCTGTTCTTTCCTGATGCCAATTCTCTAAATCGAGTGTATTTAGCCAAACGATACTAACTTTCAAAACAATAGTTAGTTAGAAAACCACACAGTGCAGTTGAACATCTTCGTTTCATGCAGACACTGGTGATAACACAGAAAGCACCATTTGGCAGTTTGTGGCCTAAAACTGATGTCAACCTAATTATTATTTATGAAAGCTGCTCGTTATGGTTACAGAAAGATGAAGTCATAATCCACAGAATTTTGCAATAACAAGAACATTTTTACAAGACTCTCAGCTTCTTTACGACTCCTATGAACCACCTCCTCCACTTTTCAGACTCAGATCCACAATCTTTCTGCTCCTGGCAAAAAGCTATAATTTCAGTGGAACACCGAACAATTTTTTCCCCCCATCTTTTGTGGCAGCAAGGAGAGTTTACTGTCTTCTCTTCTCCTTTTAAGCTTGGCTCTGCCGAACAGAATCGGATGAGCACTGTTGTCTGATAGTTCTGCATGCAACTCTTTTAGGGCATCTCACAAAAACCAGCCTCTTCATCTCTTTTGGTGCTGCAACATGAACCTCTGGCTCTTTGTGAGAAATCTGTAAAAATTCTAATAAAATGAATAGCTGCTCATTGCTCTCAAAAGTTTTTTTTTTTCTTTCCGCTGTTGCCTAGCAACCAGTCCAACTTCTTTAAATAGTTGCATTTTGATGTTTTTGTTTTAAATGAGGTTTTCTGCTCATTGTTTTTTATTTGCAGGTTCCTGCCATTAACAGTGGAATAAACTGATATTTGTTCTGAGGGTTTTGTTTTTAAAGTCAACTTTATCAAACATCTATATTGTGAATGTGGTTGAGTAAAAGGATGACTTTGCCATGTATTTGCCTGGATACACTGCTGATGCTGTAGAATTATTATAATCGTGTTCATGTAACTGGCCAACTATGATCCTTTCACTGTACGCTCACACCTCCCTCGGCAAGGTGTATTCAAGCCAGCACTTCCAATGAAAATTCTATATAAATGGGTGTTTCGGGCTTTCACTCTCAAAACTTTTGCATCCTTGAGTTTCTACAATCATTTTTGGGATCTCCCAAGTAAATGCATGGACACTGAGCATAATTTGTAAGTTAAACCAGGTTGAACTTTTACCAATCATGGACTCAGGTTTGGCAGTGGCATATGGGTAGGATCTCTTTGATTTCTCGAGACTGCCAATCTTTTGAAAATTGATCATTAGAGGGGGAAAATTAAAAGTTGTAGTTTGTACTCGACCGGAATTAAATGACACCATGTCTTTGGCATATCATAATAGAGCTGTGAAAGAAAAAGCCTGGAGCAAGATTTGCTAAATTTGCGCCGGTTTGATATTTTGCATCTTGTCTCTTCCAACTGTTGGTGGTGGGCATGCGCTGGTAAACAGTAGAAGAAGAAGGAGAAGCCTCTTCTTGCTTGTCCAGTTTGAACACCATATGTTAAATACATATTCAAGAACAAGCTTTATAGAGCGTTCTTGAACACGAGCCCCAACGTCCATGTGTGGGCGTAATATTTCTCTTGGTAATGATTTAAATGTCTCCAACAGTCAACGCACAAGTATTTGCATATTATAATCCACTTAAAACATTAATAGCAACAATAATCGTTGTCCAGTGTCTATGAGGCATTGAATTCTAATAGCTGACAGGAAGAAAGATCTGCAAAAGCGTTCTTTCCTGCAGCAAGGGATTCTAAGGAAGTCTATGACTGAAGGAGCTCCACAGTGCACTCTTAGCCTCAAGTAGAAGATAATGATGAAGAAGATTGTCCATGATGGATTCCAGTTTCCAAAACTTCCTCCCACTCATACTCACATACTCAACAGAATTACAGACTCTAGGGGACATCCCAGAATGGAGGCGGATCTCCGTACCAGTTTGACGGTCATCTTTTTGTTCCTGTGCTCTTACTCCATAGAAGAGCATAGGTGGCAACGATGCCCTCATAAAAAAAAACAAAACAAAACAAAAAAAACTGCAAACTCTGAAAGACCTCAGTCTCCTCAGCTTCTCCTAAGATCTATGGTCGCTTCTCTGTTGTTGTTGCCAAGCGACAACAGCTGATCGTGCAAACGATGCATCAGCAGAACGCTTCAGACTCAGAAGGTTGTGGAAAATAATCCAAAAAGGAGCAGCAGGCACACCAGGGAACTCACAAATAAAACAAAGAAAACGTCCCTGGCTATCACAAATAGGTTAAAAGGACAAAGCAAGAACACAAAAACATGTTAGCTTACATGGATCTAGCAGTCTGCTAGCATAGTAACTAGCAGTCTGCATGGTGCCGGTAATTAAACTGAATTGAATCAGAAAATCAAGAGATGCAGTTTTTTTTAATTTGTTCTGTGGGATTTTTTTTTTTTTTTGTCATTTTTTTACAATAGAGAAAAAAATGTTCTGTTATCTTGTCAAAAAAAATAAAGAAAATGGCTTCCACTAATCCATTTTCTTGTGCTTTTGCTAAACTGTCAACATATTGTCATCATAAGAAGAACGAGTCAGATCTGTTATCACTTTGCAGTTAAATTCAATTTTGTTTTCATTCATTCTTTTTAAAATTTCTTCTGTTTTATACATAAGGTTTTGGTGGACATTCACATCTATTATGTAATTAGCACTATGTGTGCATATTTTTTAAAAGTGAAGATTATTTTGATCCTATTGTCTACTTTCAGACTATTTCTTTTTCTCTCAAGCCTGCATTGTTACTTTAGCTTCCTCCTTTCTGAGCAATCTTGAAGAAGTCATAGTCCAGCACTGGTACTTTTTCTATGTTGGATCCTTTTCCTCCTCAATTAGTTTAACGGTTGAACCTCTGTATTCTCTTTGAATCCTCCTCCCTTTCTCCCTCCTGACTGTTTTCATGGCTCCCTGTTCCGACCCACAATGCCATCAGCAGCTTTCCTGACAAAATGAGGAGATAATGAGGCTGGCTGTGCCAGGGCTGGACACCGTGTCGCCATCCTCTTCCTGTCGGCTCATTGTGCGGGTTTATGTTAATTGCTGTTCTGCATCTATAGCGCTTAGGACACACATGCAAACCACACAGTGTCGCTATAAAAGAATATTTCCACATCCACACAATGACTGGACGTGAATGGCATCTCAACATGAAAACTATTGATTCACAGCAAGCAAGGAGCTCCAAATGGAAGAAGTAAAGCAGCGTAATATTTAGAAAGATGACTTGGCAGAAATGTGCATTTATTTGCCAGCAGGGACCCTTGGGGGGGTTTTGGGGTCACTAATGCAACCACTGGAGCCTGTCTGTGCCTTTTCCATTTCATAGAGGGAAAGTGTTCACCCAGCTTTTTACAAGTCTCTCCCACCTTCAGTAACCTGCTCCTTGTTTTTTCCCTCATGTCTTTTTCTCTACCTTTTCACCTGGACTGGCTTGTCAGTGTTTACTATGACCAAGCAGCCTGAACATCTTTAGGACCCTTACCTCTCAGAGCATAGATACTAGATTTTTTTTCCATCAGAAAATAACTTATTTTCAATCATTTTTCCTTTGTTCTGTATCTCTGTTAATGATCAGTTTATTTTGTACAATGTTTCTGAAAATGTAACATAATTTCTTAGCTATCCAACAGATTATGCTTTAAAGAGAGATTCCCTGATCCAATCACATAAATCAGGCTTGATGGCATAGTTTCAGATGAAATTGGATGTTGGGGATGTTGAGCACTCTCACCTCACAGCAAGACGACAGGAAGCTCCAGTTCAAGACCCCGCTGGGACCTTTCTGTGTGGAGTTTGCATGTTCTCCTCGTGCATGCATGTGCTTTCTCCAGGGACTCCAGCTTCCTCCCAATGTCCAAAAACATGCTTCATAGGTTAATTGGTTACTCTAAATAGTCCCTAGGTATGAAGGTGAGCATTTATGGGTATGTGATAGTAGCCCTGCGACAGACCGGCAACCTGTCCAGGGTCTACCCCACCTTCACCAGCAGTAGCCAGGTTAGGCTGTGGCAAGTAAAATGTAATAGTCAAAATCTGGATATCATAAACGACCACAATACTGTATTGCCATGAAGTGCAACAGAATACAGCAGCAGTTTGAACAGGAGCTAAATGAAAACAGTGCGGTAAAGCAAAAAATTCACAGAGTCAGACTTTGAGGCTTGAAAACTCTGAATAAACTTGTAAAACTGAAAGCAAGTGTCTCTTGCTTTTTGTCTCAATGCAAACAACGACCTACAAAAGCATTACAACAGGAAAAAGACCAGATTTTGTTTCTTTTTCTGCACTTTCTTTGTTGCCGACAGTAAGATGACGATGAGGCAGCTGCAGAGTGCGGGCTCCAGAAAAAGGTGATTTAAAAAAAAAATATATAAAAATCTATAATCTCTCAAAAACAATCAAAAACCAATACTAAGAAATTCTTACATTGGTATGAACTAGTCATGAAAATCATCATCATATTTATTCAACAACTATGATTATGATCAAAAATTTTCTGAAGATCATCAAGCAACAGTCACCAAACTTTCTCACATGACTAATCATCACCTATTTTTCCTAGTTTATAGTTAACAGTTTTTTTAAGCTGATACTTGCTCTATTTTTTACTTGTTGTTCTTCAAGCTACTTCACAGAAGTGCTCTGTTTAAGCGTTAAAAGAAGGTGAAAACATTAGAATAGGGACAAACCTGCATCAGTTTATAGCATGTTTTTCACATTGTAGTGGCTCGGGACTCGGTAACGGCATCTGTACCAAAATCAAATGACCAAAAATTCTGATCGGGACATGATCATTCAGATAAACAGTACATCCTTTAGGTTTTTCCTTTGCTTCATCAGAGCTATCCAGTGCATTGGCATTGACACTGGCGTTACAGCTAGATATGTGCATAAAATAAATTGTTCAAGCTCCAAAGGGAGAAGCTGTATGACTCAGAAAAACAGTTATTCTAAATACGTTTTTTCAAAACAAGCAGGCAGTTTCACCACGACAATTTTATTTATTTTAAGGAGAACATTCTTTGTTTTGTTGGTTAAACGAAACCAGACTACAACCACACAGGAACAAACTAACTCTCAAATGAAAAAACCTAACCATGTATGGGGTAAAATGAAAGAGCTCCAGTTTCAATACTCTAAAAGTAAAGGGAACTCTTGCAGCATCGCATTTTCATCACCACGGTAAATTGCATGCGATATTTCCGGTCTGTGCAGCAAAAATCCACAAAGAAAAATGCAAAATGTGTTCTTACAGAGGAGCAAGATTAATCTGGGTCCTCTTAAAATGAGAATAAATAACATGGAATGAGATCTGGATACATTTTGCTTTTGCATTGTTGCTCGTTTGTTTTTCTTTTCTATGTACGTACACTCTCTTCCTGGGCTGGAATGAGGTATAAAGGAACTCCATTTCCTCAAATAATGAGGAACTTCAGGAGAAGACTACATGAAACTTTGAGTGAAAACCACACAAAGGAGAGCTGGCCTCTTTGATCTAAAAGACTGCATAAAATAAACAACAAAAAGAAGAAAGTTATCATGTACAAGCCAACTAAAATCTTTTATATAATGAAATAAAATGTATGAAATGCATTCATTGTTATCAAAGTTTAAAGCAAAATTCATAATTTGAAGGTCTGTAAAAAAAAAACTTTAGCATCAGAAACTTTAGCCAAGTTAGCGTATTTACAATGGATGTAACGATTCATTTCAGCAATGATTTGATTCAATAATAGTGGTTGACTTGTGTTTGATTAACTTTCGATTTTTATTTACTTTGAACAATCCAATCCGATTCACTGGCCTTAAATCGTACTAGGACATCTTTAGCCAAAAAAAAATCAACCGGTGTAACTCAGAGATAAATACCTTGATACTGAGCAGTGCAGGTGAAGTTTTCCAGATTCATTGCATTTCTTGCAAGGTAATATAGTGTAAATTATATGTGTGCACAAACAAACAAACAATTAAACAAGAATTAATGACAAATCCATTTACATTTTAGTTGTTATTCTACCACACTGTATGGTCAAGGTACCGGCTACATATAATTGGGCTCACCTCCACGCAGTCTGGGCTCTGACACTAAGTCCCTCGAGAGAGGCTGGATTCACTACCATTCTGGAGTTGCAAATGGTGATATGTGGCAAGGCGCTGTTGGCTTCCTCGTGAGCCCCCAGCTCAGCTGCCAAGTGTTGGAGTTTACCCTGGTGGATGAGAGGGCCTTTGCCTTCAGGTGGGGGACAGGTCTCTGACAGAAGTTTCAGCTTACTGGCCAAACAGCAGTTCAGAGTACACGGCCTTCTTGATGTCTCTCAAAAGGGTACTGGAAAGTGCCCCAACGAGGGACTCTTTTGTCCACCTGGGGGACTTCAACGCCCATGTGGACAGTGACACCTGGAGAGGTGTGATTGGTATGAATCTCCTCCCTGATCTGAACCCGAGCGGAGTTTTGTTTTTGAAGTTCTGTGCTCGCCATAGATTGTCCATGATGAATACCATGTTCAAACACAAGGGTGTCCATCAATACACGTGACATCAGGACACCCTCGGCAGGTGATCAGTGACCAACTTTGTACTTTGAGTGGAGTACTACTGCCCCTGGTAGAGGAGTTTAACTATCTTGGGGTCAGGGAAGATCAGAGCATGAGATCAACAGGCGAATTGGTGCAGCATCCACCATTATGCGGTCGCTGTCCGTTGTGGTTAAGAGAGAACTGAGCCAGAAAGCAAAGCTCTCAATTTACTGGTCAAGCTTCGTTCCTGTGATCACCTATGGTCACAAGCTTTAGGTTTATAACTGAGAGAACGAGGTCCCGGATACAAGCGACTGAAATGAGATTCCTCTGTAGCGTGGTTGGCCTCTCCTTTAGAGCTAGGGGGAGAAGCTCAGTCCCCTGGGGAGAGCTCGGAGTAAAGACGTTGCTCCTCCACTTCAAGTGGAGCTAGTCGAGGTGGCTTGGGCATCTGGCCGGGATGCCTCCTGGACATCTCCCTGGGGAGGTGTTCTGGGCATGTTGCACTCAGCAGAGGCCCTGGGGAGAGGGAGGTCTGGGCAGTTTTGCTCGGACTGCTGCCCCCGCGACCCAGTTCCAGATGAGCGGAGGAAGATGGATGGATGGATGTATACTTTAAACACAAAATTAATTGAATATTTACCAGCTGTAGTGTTTTCAAAAAAGACTAAAAAAAGAAAAAATGCTAGAAAGTCAGCGTAGAAAATGTGGCATGTTTACAGAATAACAATCCTTGGACCAAAACCCAAAATGAGAGAAAAGAAGAAATGTTAAAATAATATAAGGCAGCAGATTGAGGTCTTCCTTTCTGACAGTCATTCCAAAGAACAAAGCCTTGCTACTTCTCTACCATCACCCTGCCACACTTCACACAGAAAATGTGATCCATCTTGATCCTTAAAAAATCAGCACACATGACAACATCCTGGGTCAAATCATTAACACTTCATGGTGCAGGTTTATTTTCAAACTTCCTCCTTGACATGATGGCTGGTGCCTTTGCAAAAAAACGTGCTTTAACGACCACATATGTCAGGCAATGTAAAGCTGAGCTCTGTGTTGCCAAAATTAGATTTCTGTTTCAAAGAGTAGATCAGATTTTATCACCTTCCATTTGTCAAAGTCTGAAAGGCGGACAATCCATGTAGGGATGACTGGACTTCTTCTGCCCACCTCCTCCAGGAGCACACCAAGACATCCCCAGGTCTTTTTCGGATCTTGTTTCCTTCAACACTACTGGACATATTCATTGTATATCAGTAAAGAAGATAATTGTATTGTTAGAGGTCTCTTACTGGGGAGGAACAGCAGCTCTGCTAAACTGCTGATGATTGAGCTTCAATAAAAGATCCCAGCCACTGAGGAAAGAAACTACTTTCTGCTTCTCATTTTTATTTATTCATGTATAGCCCTCAGCTCATGGCCATACCTCGGGACAAATAAATAAATAAATTGACGGTCTTCCTTTGTGGTCAAAATAACAGGAGACCATGTTGGTATTGACATACGAACAGACATTTTGACCACACTATAGATCAACAAGATAACACTACCCACTGTCAGGCAACACATTCTAGGCCTCAAACTATTGATCTTAACTAAAACAAAGCCATTTTTGTTTTCTCTTATATTTAAAAGTGTGGTAAACAATTTAGAATAATTTGACATTCATGACAATTGTATGACACCCAGTCTTTCATATATAAGAAGTAAGTAGAAGTTGCGCAATATTTACAAGCACATGCAACACAGAAAGCCCCCCCACTCCCTTCTTCTGTGCACTTTTTTGTGTAGCGTTTTGCTTAGGCAGCTGGAGTAGCAAGACGTGGCGGTGTTTAACGGGATCCAAACAGAAATGGAGCATGAACTGGCTCGACTCAAAGCAGCAACAGGGAGTTTAATAAAAAGTGCTGATTTGGAGACAGCGATGTTGTTACACACTGATGCTATAATGCTACAATCAATGCAATGCTGTTGCCGTTCCGCTCGTTGCCAGTTTGTGACTACAAACTGCTTTAAAGTCAGAGAATATTTTCACTGAGCAGACTTTAAGACGTGGCGGACAAAAACAACACACTTGATTCATAGACAGTCATAAAAATATTTTCCAAATACAATAACAGTTATGAATTAATTTTGAACTAAACTTTATCAACAAAATCCAACATTTCAGAGCAGTTTTTTTTTTTTTTTGGCCAAATCAACCAGTTCTATTTTGAACCAAGACGTGTCCAACTGTAAGCACATGAGCTCGTATCTGGTAGCAACAGTCCAGTGCAGACACTGTATGTGAACGGAAGGAAGGAAGGATTTTTACTGTTGATGTTGCACAAAATTAGGAAAACACTAAATGTTTTTTGCAGTAATCTCAAGTTAAACGCTTTTTGGTTTAGTTTTGAATGTTTTTTGTTAACACCAAATTTTTTTTTATTGACAACAACAGCTTTTTAAAAATCAATTCACTCTGATGTGTTTCACAAAGACACAGGATCTCACATACCAAAACCCAAATGAACTTGATGTTAAACAATGCCAGGAGTCCAGCTCCGATAAAACAACACAAAAGTAAAGAAAACAAAATTACTGGATTAGTTTTGCTATGAAACACAAATTCTATGTTTATTTCCAGACTTTTTTGTTTTGCTCTGCAGCATGTTTACATGTGTGTGATAGTGACTAGATACATTTTATGAAGAGCAAAAATCTTTTGGGATATTTTTGTTTATTTTTTTTAATAATTTAAATAAAAATAAATAAAAGTAAAGACATTTGTTTTTTTTTTCTTTAAACATTTAGGCCTACTTTATTTCTAACTTGTATAATTTTGAGATAATGTGTTTTTTATGGAGAGCAAAATATTGAAAGAAATTTAAGGTTTAAGTTAATTTATTCTGGAATAATACTTTTGATTGTTTTGCTTCATATTTATGTTTAAAAAGTAACGTTTGAAAAGTTTTATAAATGTAGTTTTAGTGTGTTCACTAAATGTTGCTCTTTTTTGGCCTGCTAAAGTGTGTTTTGGATTTTGGCCGCCTGTGAGGTCGAGTTCGACACCACTGCTCATCAGTGCATCAGCAAGGAATTTTTTTTTTTTGTTTTTTTATGAGGGCAATGGTTTAAAAAGCTGAATAGCTAATGAAGATGACCTTGATTTTGTGTTCTAAGGGAGGGGGGTGATGTTATCATGGCAACACATTTTGAATAGCAGCAGAGTTGTACTGAGGTATATGTAGTATCTTAAAAAAATATGCAACAAAGAGGATGCTTATAAGAAAACTAATAAATCTGAGATGAAGACATGGATCAGGGTTGCAGTCATAGTAGAGTAATTTGGCAATGTTTTGTTATGAAAATCAATAATCTCTGTGGCAACTCGGGCTACACAAGAAATCTATTTTATAATTCCATGATGTGTGGTTATGAGTTATGATAAGTTTGTCAGTTTAAAAGCATATTTTCTTTTTCTTAGAAAAATCAACAAATAAAAAAGGTAAAATAAAAAAATCCAAAAATCTTTCATTAACTTTATGAGATTTTGACACTTTTATTTTGGTTGTTTGGATCCACTCATACTAAATAACAGAGAGTATTGAGGTCATTTTTTGCTCCCGGGATTTAACTTCCTTTGTTGTCTGGTATGCCTTTCACAACCTCTTACTGTCACATTTTAAAGAATAAAAGAATTCTTCCACAAACTCACAAGTAAAATATTGTACTTTAAGCATGAGTCAGATCTGAAAGGTTTGAAAATAGAATAGTCGTAGCCATGGCAACCTGTGTGACCTGTGCTTCGAAGACCCTACAGACCTATTTCACATACAAACAAATGCACACACAAACAGATCACTTTGAAAAGCAAGCCAACTGAAGCATAAAATTGGCAGGAATGTGAGTGGTTCTCTTCGATATGATCTATGAGATGAAGCAGTGAAGCTCGTCTTTCCATATAATCCAACATGACAGCAGCATCTCCAGCCACCTATAATCCATTAATCACACACAAAACTCTTTCCAGCATCGTCACATCATTAGACCCCCAATCATGTCTTCCCGCATAAACACAGACCCACAGCTACTCCTTTGAGACTTGCATTAAACAAACTTTAGCTATTAACTGATAAACTTACACTTTTGACTGTTTAAGAAAAAAATGTATTACATATCAAAAACTATTCCTAATCTATACATCGCATAGTGTTGTGTTTACTGAACTGTAGCAGGATTAAAGTTAAAAACTGACTTTTGTCTAATCTCATTTTTTCCAAAAAAACTTTAAACTCATCTATGTAAAGCTACAATAATCAGATAAAACAGAAACACAACAAGAAGATAGTACATTTTCTTGAAATACAAACCATGTTTGAATCCACCAAACTGAAGAACTAAAAATGCTCATTCAGTCTGTCCTGTCTTACTACATATGCATGATGATGTACTGTTCAGAATCATTCTGAATACTGTGTTATCTTTTTGTTTTAACCCTATTTTTTGACAAGAAACTGCAAGAACAAAAAAACAAGATGTTTTCAGCCTAATGAGAAACATTACAGGCATTAAGTATTTACACAAAACAAATAAATAAAATTAAAATAACGAGACAGAAATCCTCCCCAGGCTTCCTTAGAGCTTGTGTCAATTTTTGAAATCCAAATGTCTCATTTGTACAAAATGATAATCAGGATGTCAGTGACATTAACACAATGAGGTTAAAAAAAAGCAAATAAAAATTTAAAAATAAAATAAAACAAAGAATAAATGAAGAAGTCTGAATGTGTCTGTAAAGCTACAACACGTTGGCCATGTGACGCGCTGTAGAGAACAAACTAAAAGAGCATTCTTGAATGTGCATTTAGCAAATGTGTTCACACTTCTACCTGCAGTTGTGAAGCTGTGCCAATCTAGCTCCAGGGTTTCTCTTTCACAGCTTTATTCTAATATATGAAAGACTTGGTGTCATACATCAGAGATCGGCTCTTGGACAAGAATCACCATGGACTATGATGTTTGCAGATGATATTGTGATTTGTAGTGAGAGCGGAGAACAGGTGGAGAAGAAGCTCGAGACGTGGAGGTTTGACCTGGAAAGGGGAGGAATGAAGGTTAGCTGCAGCAAGACAGAGAAGATGTGTGTGAATGAGAGGGACCCAAGTGGAAGGGTGAGGTTACAGGGAGAAGAGAGAAAGAAGGAGGAGGATTTGAAGTTTCTAGGATCAACAGTCCAGATTAATGGAGAGTGTGGAAAAGAAGTGAAGAGGTGAGTGGAGGCAAGTCGGAATGGATGGAGAAAAGTGTCAGATTTGATTTGTGATGGAAGAGTTTCAGATCAAATGAAAGGAAAGGTGTAGAAAACTGTGGTGAGACCAATCATGTTGTTTGGAGCAGAACTGGAGGAGGCAGAGATGAAGATGCTGAGGTTTTCTTTGGGAGTGACCAGGATGGACAGGAGCAGGAATGAGTACATCAGAGGGACAGCACATGTTAGAGGTTTGGGAGATAAAGTCTCTTCAGACTAAATTGTAACATTTTAATCTTACAATATAAAAAATATAAAAAGTAAACTTTAACCATACTGCCTCACGTTTAGTATAGACTAAGTGTAACATTAATGAAACAACAATAATGATTATACCCGGCTACTAAAATGATTCTATAGAAGAAGAATAGAAGAAAAAAAAAACCTTGAAGTCCTGTTGGAGAGATGAATTCTTGCAAATGTGGTTTTAATGATTTAAAAAAAAAATCCACTGTTACCTCTGTAAAATAAAGAAATGTTAAGATTTTGAAAAGTAAAACAGACATTAATTTACCTTTAATAAGTAACAGTGTATTTAAAACAGTGTTTTCTAGTGCCTGCAATCTCTCCGTAAGGCATCAAGAAACCAAATCTTTAAAGCTGTCATTTGCATTAGAAATGATTGTATTCTTGGTTATTTGCTTCATTTGCACATCATTAGTAATGGGTAACTCAGTAGAGTAAACTTCCTTGGTGATGTGGGAAGATTACTAAAATGCAAGGTTGGGGAAGAGGAGCAAAACCAAATTCCATGCAGGCTTAACCTGAGGTGAGGAGCAAGGCAGGAGCTTTCTGGCACCGGAGAGGAGACAGCAGAGAAAGGATGTAGTTCATGGATCAGGTGATCAGTGCTGATTGCCAAGTAGATCAACAGTCTATAAGTGAACAGTGAGCATGCTCAGAGGAACAGAGCAGCAAGGAGAAGCAGAGGTCAACCACAACAACAACAGCCAACGGCTTCAGATTTAAGCATCTCGGAAATGAATGTAAGTGTAAGACGTTCGAATCTGAAGATGTAAACAGGACAGTATGTTTAAAATGGCAAAGATATATTGATAAATGAACTTTAAAAACTGTTAATAAGAGCTTTTTTTCTGTGTGAGTTATGGAAGAGTCAGACAGCATTAAGAGGTTGGTGGTTGGTCATGGCTGAAATTACAATAATTAATCTGCAGTAAGCAGTGATGACAATGCAGTCTCTACGCGTAGCCTGAAGTTAGAATTGTTTTAATGCTGCTCCGCCCCCACGGCTGCACAAACAATCATGACATAAACAATCTCAGGAGAGTGCGGCGTCTTCATTTGGTTTCTATAAATCAGTCCATTAATCAGGATAAACACGTCTTCATGTGCCAGAGTGGGCTGGCAGAGTTTCACGTCGGCCACCGCAGAAGCAGATGGGACCAGTTAAGGTCAAGTGTGGTCATTTTATAATGATGAATCATGGTTTGGTGAAGCTCCGCTGATTCTAAAAGACACTTCTAACTCACCTGGTTTTAAAGAGCATGTCTGCAAACAAGGAAAGTTCAAGCTCTACTGAGTGTTTAGATTCAATAACAGTTACCTGACTTTAATAAGCAAATAAATAATCCTTACATAAAATCTGTTTTAAATTGAATGTGGAGTAGCTAGTAGAAGACAGAATGGAAAATATTAGTATGAATGAGTGAATATTGTTTACCACTTCATTCTTTAAAATGGTAAAAAAAAAAAATAGAATGTTTTAGAAAATATTTTTTTGTATTGCTAGCTTAAAAAGGAATCAAATTAAAGTCATAAAATGCCATTGAAATAATATATTATTACCATCTAATATATAGTACAATCCATCTCTGAATCTTGCAGAATCAGATTATGGAAATTATGTACAAAAAAATAAAATAAAATAAATTAAAACACAACAGGAGTGGGTTTATAAAAAGTCACTTCTTCCCACTACTTTTCAAGCAATTAATCAAACTCTACTTGACAATCATTATATTTAATTGATTCAGTGTGTCGTGTGTGTATGAATATATTTGAGATTAGCAATTATAATGTAAAGAACTTAGCATTTTTTTCCAAATCAATTTATGATTTATTATCTTAAATACATTTGTTGTATATTATCCATGTCTTATTGCCTTATTTTTTTGGATGAAAATTGCTTATAATCAATCTTTAATAAAAAAAAAAAAATCTTGATTTTAAAGTTTTCAGGTCAGTTATAACTTTAAGAGGACCTGGCCGCGAACAACAAAATGGCACCCAGCTGAGCCGGAACGGGAAGTCCACACTTTTCAGCTGCTTTTCACCGACGCAAAGGTGTTTTTCTCCGCGTCAGAGTAAACGGATCCACGCTGATCACGTTAAGGTTGAAAATTTACAGTTGTCGAAAGAATGTAAACACTTGAGCAAAAGGTCTGGAGTAAAAGGGTTAACAGTTTCACAAAACGTGAACACTTTTATTCATATCAATTTTGAAAGGAATAAAACATTTCCTTTATTGACCCATTTTAAGCTCACCTTGCTCGCTAAAGCGTTTATTCACATTAAAAAGTTTAAATAGAAAGAGCTAGAATTTGGAAAACTTGTGGAATTTCTGCTTTCGGCAAATGATGTGTGGGCGCCACCTTGCCTGCAGCCAGGTCGCCCTCTATAACACACACGTTTGGGACTGAAAACAGGAAACGCTTTGTTCTTTCATCAACCCTGCATAGCATGGCCTTAAAAGTCCTGTCAGGAAGACTTGAGCTTAGCCAATAAGAGCTTTGAAAAAAAAAGTTAAAAACATAAAGTAAAAAAAAAACAACAATCTTGTGTTCTCATTTGATTTAAGTGCATCGCAAATATCCTTTTGTGAGGGGATTAAGGCATTAGTGGTTTTCCAAAGTTTGCAGTGACTCAGCTTTACTTTAGCCAACAAACTCAACCACTAAAAACTCATTCTGACAACATTGTAAAATATTAAAGAAACCCCTCAAGCTTCAAACTGTAAGTTTTAAAAACAAGCTGCAATTACCAGTGTACATGGTATTTGATTCTGCACATTTTTGAGTCAGTAAAAAGAATCTATTTCCCTGTTCCAGAGAGACAAAAACAAAGTTGTAGACTGACCATCACAAAACTAAGACAGATAGAAAGTATCACATGGCAGATTTCTTACATTTTGGTCTATATGACACATGTATTTGCTATTGGCACTGAAGAAAGTTAAAGAAAGAGTATATTCATCAAATTGTAGGAAAAAAGTGAATTTCTATGTGGAAAAGCTCCTGGAATTAAAGGGGGAATTTTATGTTATTTTAAAGAATTTAGCCTTACACCAATTAAATTTGTTCCAAAAGGCTAGGATTTATAAAAAAAAATATGACAATGTTACTGTAATCTAACCAAGACAAAAAAATATGGACATAAGACTAAAGGTGGTTAATCTACACTCACTGGCCACTTTAGTAGGCACACCTGTTCAACTGCTCGGGAATGCCAATTTCTAACCAGCCAATCACGTGGCAGCAACCCAACGCATTGAGGCATGCAGATATGGTTAAGATGATCTGCTCCACTTAAACCATCTTTCTTCCCGTGGCCGAACATAGAATGGCTGCTGGTGCCAGACGGTCTGCTCTGAGTATTTCAGAAACTGCTGATCTACTGGGATTTTCACCCACAACCATCTCTAGGGTTTACAGAGAATGGTCCGAAAAAGAGAAAATATCCAGTGAGCTGCAGTTCTTTTGGCGGATATGCCTTGTTGAAGTCAAAGGTCAAAGGAGAATGACCAGACTGGTTCCATCTGACAGAAAGGGAACAGTAACTCAAATAACCACTGGTTAAAATTCACGCAGACTCAACAAAACTGGACAATAAAAGATTGGAAACCTGTTTCTGTTGTGCCCTGGAGGTGTTCCTTCTCCCTCATCAGCACCGCACCTGTTCCTGATCATCACCACCTGTTCATCATCACCATGGGTTCTTAAGCAGCGTCAAACCTTCAGCCACTGTCAGATCGTTATGCCGCTTGTGTGTCAGCCTGCCTGCCAGCCTGCCAGCCTGCCTGCCTGCCTGCCTGCCTGCCTGTCTGCCAGCCAGCCTGCCAGCCAGCCAGCCCCGACAGCCCCGCCAGCCAGCCTGTCAGCCCGCCTGTCAGCCCCGCTCCGACAGCTAAGCTTTCCTGCCTGCCTACCTGCCCGCCCTGTCATCCTGCTCCACTATTCACCTATTCAATAAACATACCTTCTCATCCTTTAAAGACGTGTCTGCTCTTGGGTTCCACCCACCTCATTGGACACAACAGTTTCCTGGTCTGATGAGTCTTCATTTCTGCAGCAACATTTTAGATCATAGAGTCAGAATTTGGCATCAACAACATAAAAGCATGAATCCATCCTGCCTTGTATAAATAGTTCAGGCTGGGGGTGATGTAACGGTGCGGCGGATATATTCTTAGCAGACTTTAGGCCCCATAGTACCAACTGAGCACGGTTACAACACCACAGCCTACCTGAGTATTGTTGCTGACCATGTCCATCCCTTTATGACCACAGTGTACCATCTTCTGATGGCCACTTCCAGCAGCATAAGGCGCCATGTCATAAAGCTGGAATAATCTTGGATTGGCTTCTTCAACATGTCAATGAGTTCCCTGGACTCAAAGGGTCTCTACAGACACCAGATCTCAACACAATAGAAAACCTTTGGAACGTGGTGGAAACGGGAGAATAACATCATGGATGTGCAGCCGACAAATCTGCAGCAACTGTGTGATGCTGTCACAGGGGTGGACAAACTACGACCCGGGAGCCATAAGTGGCTCATTAAACTATTTAATCTGGCCTGCAAAACTGGAATCAATTATAATGATAATCTTTGATATTTTTTTTATTTTCCCTGTAATTCTGGTGTCTCCTCGTATAAGATATATCCATAAATGAATCTTTGTTCAAATGCAGAACGTTTTTCTGTTTTGTGTTTTTCTAATGTTCATGTGTATTTTTAGCCTGACGGTCATTTTCTGACATTTTTCTGGCAAAATTATGGTGTCAAAAAAATAAAATCAAGACTTAAACTGATGTAATTATTTAAAACAGTAAAATCTTGTTCACGCCCCTCTAAAGGGAAAGAAGCACTTTCAGTCTCAAACAGCAACATTCCAATGTCAAACTCAGGCAAGAGTTTTGTGTATTCAGATGTGGACTCAGAAAGACTGTGTGGGTTCACAGAGGTGACTGATAAAAATGAAAAAGTGATTGTCTTGCCAGCAGCCTACAGCCTAAAGCACACAAGTAAGAGTAGCCGGAAGACAGGCAGTCATGAAAAAAGAAGGATTTGAATCTCTTCCATTCAATTACAATGAAATGAAATATGAGGATGTTTGCCAAGTTTGACATAACCATTGGCGAGGAAGATACTATCACACAACTTTTTTGTGGATAAGTCTGGATTGTTTATAATGAATATAAAACCAGTTCAATGAAACATTTCTTTATTATATTCACCTTCAAAATCAATCAAAATGGCATAAAAAAAAGCTATAAAATGTCTAATAAATGGTGATCAAAGAGCATATTGAGTGTACTTTTGAAAAAGATTCAGAATTTCTGGGAGCTACAGTAGTTATTCTGAAACCCTTTGGAAAATGCACCAATAACGCTGTTCAATCTAGACTGGAAAGACCCCTGGAGTCAAATTTTAGAGCCATTAAATGTGAAGAGCACTGTGGCCGTGGAGATACAAGGAGGACTCAAGTACAAGAGATCAGGAGGCAGACAGATGGCCTCTTCACCATTCTACCAAGGAAAGGGAAAAACACTGCTGGATTAGAAGAACCAGAAACTACAAGATGGTAAACAAAACTTAAAAAGAAGAAAAATAACTGAACGCTGGCTTTTGTCTTTCGTTTAAAAAGGCATGAAAATACACTGGAACCGTGTTTAATGGGACAAAACATTCAACAACAAAGTCTTTACAACTTGAAATGATATAAAACAAATCTAAGAAAAATACAAGAGCAAAAACATGAATCAAGCAGAGCAGCTTCCGTGCAAATTACAATGCAAGGTTTGAAAAAGACCAGATCTAGCAGCGCATCCAACTGTAAACTGGACAGATGGGAATGCGTGGAGCACTCAGATCTAAAATGCAAATCCAGCTCCTCATTGTTAGAGTTTGCCAGGAATTTCTCTCGGCAACTAGACACTCTTCTCTGGAGTTCTCCTCATGTCAAAACCAAACAGACGTGTTGAGAAATGCATTTGTTAAACATTGTGTTTTTGGTTATTTTTCTTCTAAATTATAGGGTTTTTTTGTGTCATATTTAGTTGGATAAAGTTTAGTTCATGTTTCAATCTTTTTTGTAAAATTATGCAGTTTGCTTATAAGGAGTATTTTCAAATGTTTGCCCCTATTTCCTTCAAAATTTTTCACAGTAAAGATCGAGGATTTTACTGGCAGCTGTTTTATGAGGAAAATACATACATTTTTTTATACTGCAGCTTACTGTAAAAATGATACAGTAAGATTACGTAAATTCTTTAAAGCCTTGCTTCCACTGAGGGGTAGAGTACAGTAAAGTCCACTCCAGTATTTTGAGCATTTCCATTACAAAATGGACCTATTATGCCAGGTCAAGCCGTACCATTTTTGGGCCCTCGTTGGCTGGACCAGGTGGGGCGGAGCTACTGTCGTCAACAGTGAAACCCATTGATTGGCAGAAGGTCATTACGACAAAAGAGAGCGTCGTACCCCCATTTTTGCTGTGGTTAGTTATGCTTTTGTCGTATTTGAACTACTATGACTCAAAGTTATGCAATCAGTCTACACCCCGCATGTGCCACGACGATCCAGCTCTGAGTGGAAGCACTCACCTGAATTCCCTGGCCCATTCTAAACCGGACCGTACCACTTAACAGTACTTTTGCTGCACTGCCTCATTTCTTCGGTTCATTCTGTTACTAAAAAGCATTACTGTAATATTATATTTGATTCTTTTAGTGTTTTATAGCTTCTTACTTTTTTTTTTGCTATTATGTATGTATTATGTACACCTTTCGCTCCTTGTGAGTGCCACCCATTTCATGATGTCATCCTAGAACCTACATGAATGGTAAACGGAAAGCTGAGAGGAGTGTCTTTTGTACTGTTGCATTTATTGTAGAAATATAATATATGAAAACAGTTTGCCGATCACTGCTAGCTCCATGGACAAAGTGTGTGTTATCCTGGGGGCGGTGCTGACAGTACAAACTCTTTTTGGAAGGGGCTGTTTACACGTATGAACGTGGGGGAACAACAGGTTTGCTCCATTGAGTGTATAGAAGGACTGGACTGAGTAACCTCTCCCTTCTTGTGTTCCAAACAGGAAGTACCCGCTGGCTCCAAGAAGACAAAATCCTATAAACTTCTGTAGAGGAATAAACAGTCGTCCAATCCTATTTGTCACAATAACCATTCTTGCTCTGATTTCTTTTACTTACATGCTCTTGCTAATCCTAATTTTTTTTCATTATATATTTTTTCTGTAGTGAAAGTTAATCAAGTTATAAACTGACCAATCAGATACCTTGTGAATGCATATGGTCTCACGCCAAACGTTAAAAACATTTGATTGACCGATTCTCCTGAGCTCTTTCAAGTGGAAGAGGTGTGGCCTTCCAGCAAGCTCACTCCAGATTGGGGAGAGTGGTTTGCTCATTGTTGCAGTGCAGCCTACTCCTTCCCAGGTCCAGGTCTGACCTGAGGTGGTCTCCATGGAGATTCTTCTTTTTCAAGCTTAGCAGCATCCTTGGCCTAACAGCTGTTAGTTTCAACAGTTAAGCATTTTTGCCGTATTGTCAGTATGAAAATGCTTTTTTATTGAATTGAAATCAATACAGGGAAAAGCTGCATTTGTTTGGGGAGCTGGAGAGAGGCAGCATGCCAAAGAATGACTT
Organism: Oryzias celebensis; assembly: GCA_014656515.1. NCBI lineage: Eukaryota > Metazoa > Chordata > Actinopteri > Beloniformes > Adrianichthyidae > Oryzias > Oryzias celebensis. The sequence continues at coordinate 16,414,979 of BNCR01000012.1, forward strand.
TAAAGTCTTCCCACCTTTGAACAAGATTGTCTTGCATTCTTACAAATCCTCCAGGCTCAGTTTAACTTGCTGAGAAACCTGTTGCAGCTGCAGGCAGAAGATACCAGAAGGTAGGCTGTTCATCCTGGCAGCAGTATGAAAAGCACCCGGCACCTTGTGGTGACACCTGACAGGCACAGCTGGTATGGAGGATGGAGAGTCTCTAAACCTTGATTGGACAAGGCGTGACAGAGCAGCAGAGGGGTGTCGGCAACCTCTTCTCTATTTCCTATTGCATAATGTTGAATGAACTCCAAACCACAGGCGAGTTTTTTGTTTGTTTTAACCTCTTGTTTGAAATCTCATCTGTCAAACAATTTGTAAAATCTTGGAGAAATAATTTTCCAATCAAGTCTCCATTTCCACTTATTAAAAAACCTGGAGTGTTAAAAGGCTGAAGACATGGTTGTCAGGATGGATCCTCTTGAGTGATGTGGTGTGTAGGTGGTTGAGGGGAAGGTGCTCCTGTGTACTCAAGCGTCTTTCCACGAACGCTCATGTCACTGACTGACATTTCCCTCCAGAGCCCCGATTATAGCCTCTGCTCGTTAGTGTCCTCATGTGACCTTCTGTCTGTCACTTTGTTTGGACGGTCTGTTTGTCTGACTCAGAAACAACGGACAATTGAGCTGGGGAGGACTTTCTGGGTGAAGGACACAGAAGCACAGTCTAGTATTGCACAGAGAGGTTGTTGTTCACTTTAGTGACGCAATTGAGGACTCTTTTAGTGATTAAATCTTCTAAATACAAGCATTTAGATGAATGTTTTAGTTTGTGGCACAAACTAAAGCCAGAAAAATTCAAAGGAAAATAGTTAAAATTCCCATTTTTTTAAATGTATCTATCTGCAGATCTATTTCAAATTATTCCCAGGGGTCTTTCAATTATGATTATTCCGTTTTTAGCCCAATTCAAACAACTTGTTTTCTAGGACACAGTTTCTGCAGAGCGTCAGGAGTTCATTGAAAATTGCTTCTGTTTTATGTACAGAACAAAGTAAGCCTGACCCCACTTACCAACATTGATCTGTTTACACTCCCGCTGAACCCTCAGCCACTCAAAACCCCCAACCTAGCATTGCTTGTGCACAAAAATGGCGAGCAATATTAGAGTTATCCAGCTGTGCTGTTTTGAGCCAGGTGTCAGCTCAGACAAGGAAAACGAAGACGTACATGGATCTGATCATCTACAAGTGGATGCAGCACAATGGGGTGGAGCAGGGAGTTGGTTCCTCCTACAAGCTACAAGCTTTGTCCAACTGCATGTTTGCATCTGCTCCTGATTTGCAATGATTTGAGAAAATAAGTACTCAGAAAAATAATTTTAAGCTGAATTTCCTTTATAAATTCCCTCTGTCGTGATAAACAAGCTACGAGAATGTGTTAAAAACACTAAAAACATGATTTTTTTGGGGGTGAGTCTTTAAGGTGAAGAGAAAGAAATGCAAATTGCACACAGTCTGCATGTGACTTGCAAATGTTGATGAAAGAAAGCTTTGACAAATTTGTATAAAAAAAAAAAAAAAACTAAATATGTCCTCATTGTTGCAGTAAAAACGGATTGCATTTGTTTACAACTTGCTCCATGCAAAGTTTATGTATCATGAAGTGTTTCGTCCATATATTTCACTATCAGACCAACGGCTCATGTTAGACGTTCCAGAAAGGAATACTGGGAAGAAGATGGAGACACGTTGAGAGGAGGCTGGGATGTTGTTGTTGTTCACCTTTCGGTTTATTCCGTCATGGGATGATCTTTCACGGCTTCGCACCGGCAGTTTGGCAGAGTTTTGACGCTGGATTCCCTTCCTGACACAACCCTATATTTTCAAGGCACAGAGAATCCCAGAAAAAACGAATACAGTTGTGGACCATGATCCTTTACTGCATTAACATCTGCTTTAGGGGTTGTTTCGCTGTCTCATAAGTCATGACACCTTAAAGTGACTAGCGAATCCAGTTTGAATTTGACTAGATTCAGAAAATAACAAAATTATACTTATATATCGACTTTATGACTTTCTAGGACGCCCAAAGCATTTCACAGTCCCATTCACCCACACACACACACACACACACATTCACACTCTGCTGTCTTTTAAACTGCAGCCTACCTATATCCACCGCATGTGGGGTTCAGTGTCTTGCCCAAGGACACTTCGATACACTGTAACATGTACGAGCAGGGTGGGAACCAAACCTATGATCTCCTGATCAGAGGTCGACTGCTCTTCCTTTGCATCATGCCAAAGGCGTGAACTGTCAAACACGAAGCTGAGTTTCTGTTTATTCCAGTGCAATAATATAGAACATTCAAGCTATTGGAACTTATTGTTTAGGTGTCCATTATCACTTTTTAATGGACACCCTGCAGCCAATCAGAATCGAGTATTTACCCGAAGCATGGTATAAATGTATTTTACACATACGCTGGGGGATTTCTTGCTGTCTCTGACCTGACATTAAGGTTTTGTAGTTTTTTGTCTTTGCTGACCTCCAGTGGTTACAGATAACTTGTCAGGTTAGACGGATGGACAAATTCACAGTCTGTGATTGAATAGAACCCGTCATTACTTATTACAGATGCAGCAGACAGTCTGGCCTCTGTGTCATGCTGTGGCCTGTGCTTCTCTACAAAAATAGCAATGCAGGTATTTTTCATTTACTTACACTGGCTGTGAGTCTAAATGTAGAGAATATGTGCCTTAATTTGATAGAAAACTGGAAATATTCATTTGGGGGGGTCATTGATCTTTCAGGTTTGCTTTCTTTAAAGGAAAAGCTGGCTTTGTAGACGTGTGTGAAAAAATGTAGTTTCCTTCTGCGGAAATCACGTTTCGAGAAAATGACATGAATTGCTCCACTGCCGTGGATTAGAGAAAAGCCCACAGGAAAGATAACCTGTAATACAACTCTGTAATGTTGATTTGCCTTGAAGTTGGAAAACATTCTTTGTTTCCATGTGAGAGCCTTTCACCACATGGCCTGACTATTCACAGCGTGAGTGCATCACGTTTCTCATGATGGAGAACAGAAAAAGAAAATTAAAATTGCATTTATGAGTATTTACTTATTCAGATCATTGTGAATCAGGAGCAGATGAAAAAGCTCACTTTAAAAAAGCTTATAGGTGTGACGTGCACGGCAAGCCACAAGTTTCCTGCTCTGCTCCATTCTGATGCATGAAGGCTGGGTATAGACACGGGCAAGGTGGGGCCACGCCACCCTAAACGCCATGACTGCCCCCAAATGTAACGGCCAGGAAAAATTCACAATTAACTAAAGAAATACAAATTTGAAATAGAAAAATATATATATATTCAAAAACAAAACAAATACAAAAAATAAATGAAAAGAAAACCATAAGGATGGACCAACAATCAGTTGGACAAATCCATAGACAGACATTAAAAGAAAAATGCAGCCTCGACAGGGCACAAACCTAATGTCTAATAAAAGCTCAATCATATTCAAAAAAGCCCTGGAAACCCTTTTACAAAACTTCAAAAGATGATGCGATAGGGACTTTAAGCATTAAACATTTACACGCAAGCAAAATAATTTTTTTCCCAAGATCGGGTTTTTTTATGAGTTTATCCTCACCGAGAAGGAGAATCTAAGGGCAGGGATGCCAGTTTAGCTTGGTCTGTTTAGTTTAGTTTAGCAACCAGCTATAGTTTATATTTTTATGACTGACTTTACGTTCTTTGTACGAATACCGGTGTGAGATAACTATAGTTGTGATATATATATATATATATATACTGGGGTATTTCAATAACATTGAATTGAATTGAACAATATATGCAGGTTTTTCTAATGCCTTGTTGTCTTTGTTGGAATAAAGAAATAAAAGCACTCCACATCTGCCCCAAATGTTTGGTAAATGCAACCTCAGCTGTTGTCAGATGTCAAATCCCAATTCTTTGTGATAGCTCCATTTAAAAAAAGAAAAAGAAAAAAAAATTCTTAAGGGTTTTTCTGAAAGGTAGAGAAACTTTTATCTTAAGAAAAGAAAAAAAAGCCAAACTGACTGACGCCTGAAAGTGGCATTTGATAAAACCTCTAGACTTGGGAAATAGGTAGAACTCCAAGAAATGTCAAGTATTTTTGTGGAGAAGTGGTTTTATATGTTAGTTACTAATACAGTTGCAAGGAATCAAGGACAGATTGGTTGGTATTCAGGTGGTTTTCCTTCTTCTTAGCAGTTCTGATTAAAAAATGTAACCTCGTTAGACTCTTGCATGCCGTTTCTTTTTATCTAAAAAGCTTTAGGCGATCAAGCTTGAACAGCAGAACTCTTTATGTAATAGTCTTGTCATCAGATGAGACAGTCATCCAGAGGTTGGGTTCAATTATTAAACAGTCCTGTGGTTAAAAACGAATAAAAGTCTGTCATAAATAAAACAATGTTTGAATTCCTGTGCTCACCCCTTTGGCTCATGTGTCTCTCCAAAGGGCACAAAATCTGAAATTTCAAAATAAAATACCCAAAAAATCAGTTATTTTTCAGAGTCGCCAAAGCTTTTTGCAGAGTGTCACTGTGCTCTGCACCGTCAGGGAGACAGGTCCTTTAAATTCGGTTCGGATGCGAGGAATACTAATGAGTATTATTCTGCACTGTTTTCACCTGCTGCCTTTTTGCTCCAACCATCCATCACGGGGACGTGACAAATGACAAACACTTGCTGCACATGAACTGGAGTGAGTGAAGCTCTTTAATGGAAATTCTCCAGTCATGTGCAAACATCAGCTGGTTCTGGAGAATGGATCGCCGTCCATCTCATTACCTTTCAGCCTGGAATAAATCCTCTTTGTCCATTCAGTTTGCATTGATCTTTGGCTGTGCAATCATACAAGTTAAATTAATTAGCGTGGGTGGCAGATGAAAGCACACGAGGAGATTATTCAAATGGAAAGGTGAAATAAGGGATTGTCCTGGGAGGCTTTTCATAATTAGGTTAGAGTCTCTGGTCTTTATAAGGTTTTATGCGGTAAAGTGCTGACTTGTGTAATTCCATCAGCTTTACTTTATGTTTACTGCTAACCAACAAATGTCTCACAGAGTAAGCATCCTTTTTGTGAGCACAGAGGGAGCCTTTAATAGTGATGTGTCATCATTAGAAGGTTCTGATGTCTCATATTTATTTATTTATCTGATTTTATTTTCTGATTTCCACTTCAGTGCAAACGTCTGATTACAGAGCTAAATTATAATTGCAAGCTGTCAGAGTAAATGAAGAATAAAATGAGTGGATACTTACAGTGGCAGAAATAGCAGTTTGGGGGTCCTGGGTAAACGATAACGTAGAGCGCTCTGCAATTATTGATTTAAAAAAAGACCTATAGGGTGCAATATCCATCCAATAACAGCATCAATGTCAAGAATCTATTTTTTTGGACAGGCATTTTAGAAGTGAAATCACATTTACATTTTAAATATATATTTTTTTTTTAATCCCGTTATTTTACACCACCTTACACTTAGAAACAACTTAAATGTGATTTTTAAAAAAACCTTAAATGGGCTCATATGGTTGTTATTTTCCCACTAACAACCACTAGAGGGCACTGTGTATGAGTGTTTGCTACTGGACAGCAATGTTGAAGATTTTAAAACAAACATTGGCTCGTATATTCCTTATTTTCCCTCTAACAACTGGTTGGCCTTTGGCCATTGTATTTCACTAATAACCACTAGGTTATTTGACCACTGTAGGTACGCATGTATCTATATTTGCTACTGATAGCAACGCTGAAGAAGCACCATCTAAAATATACCTGGATGGCAATCAGTAGCATCTAGTTTAGAATCTAGAACACATTTTTTGAGTGTGGGCCATCAAATTTGATGCCCGTCGAAAAACAAGCAGCGGACACGATCCTCGGGTCTCCTGAAAGTGTGACTAATCCTCCAGCACAACTTATTTCTTTGCCAGGTGTTTGTGTGTGTGTGTGTGGGGGGGGGGGGGGGGGGGGCATGCAAATCAATTAAATTTGCTAGTTGTCAGGCCCCTAGATACAGATGTTTTCCAGTTTGCTGCTCTGAATTATAAAAGGAGGACTTCAAAAAATGATCATAAAAGAGCAATGACTGTTTTTTTTTATTAGAAAAGTTAAGATACTTCCTTAAAATTCATTCGTTGTTATGTCCTGATATATTAAAAAAGCAAAAGCAAAACTATAATAAACACTATTTAACTTCATCACACACACAAAGGCACACAGCTTTTTTTATTCACGCAGCTGGATTTTTTATCTTTATTACAATCCAACATCCTATTCTGATCGGAACTTAATCAAAAGTATTAAAGTAAATTTCACTATGTCAGTCAAATACAGTGAAAATCTAAATGAATGCCATAATTTCCTAGAATTTCTCTTTTCTTGCACAAATAACCAGTGACTGTAATTAGAACAAGAAACACTCGACAAAAGATCAAGAAACACTCGACAAAAGGTCAAGAAACACTCAACAAAAGGTCACGAAACCCTCAACAAAAGATCAAGCAACCCTCGACAAAAGGTCAAGAAACCCTCAACAAACGTTCAAGGAACACTCGACAAAAGGTCAAGAAACCCTCAACAAAAGATCAAGAAACACTCGACAAAAGGTCAAGAAACACTCGACAAAAGGTCAAGAAACCCTCGACAAAAGGTCAAGAAACCCTCAACAAAAGGTCAAGAAACACTCGACAAAAGGTCAAGAAACACTCGACAAAAGGTCAAGAAACCCTCGACAAAAGGTCAAGAAACACTCAACAAAAGATCAAGAAACACTCGTCAAAAGGTCAAGAAACCCTCAAAAAAAGGTCAAGAAACCCTCGACAAAAGGTCAAGAAACACTCAACAAAAGGTCAAGAAACACTCGACAAAAGGTCAAGAAACCCTCAACAAAAGTTCAAGGAACACTCGACAAAAGTTCAAGGAACACTCGACAAAAGGTCAAGAAACCCTCGACAAAAGGTCAAGAAACACTCAACAAAAGGTCAAGAAACACTCGACAAAAGGTCAAGAAATACTCGACAAAAGTTCAAGAAACACTCGACAAAAGGTAAAAAACACTCGACGAAAGGTCAAGACACACTCGACAAAAGGTCAAGAAACCCTCAACAAAAGGTCAAGAAACACTCGACAAAAGGTCAAGAAACACTCGACAAAAGTTCAAGAAACACTCGACAAAAGGTAAAAAACACTCGACGAAAGGTCAAGACACACTCGACAAAAGGTCAAGACACACTCGACAAAAGGTCAAGAAACACTTGACAAAAAGGTCAAGAAACACTCGACAAAAAGGTCAAGAAACACCCGACAAAAGGTCAAGAAACACTCGACATAAGGTCAAGAAACACTCGACAAAAGGTCAAGGAACACTTGACAAAAGGTTGAATCCAAACTGATTTAACTTGTTTAAATTCATTTTGTTAAGGAGCAGCTGGAAGATTTAAAACTTTAAAATGTGTTTTATAAAAAAAGGAAAAAAGCGGGATTAGACAACAAAAGTAAATAAAGGGTTTGACACTATTTACAAATGAAATGTGATCCACATTCAGGCTGAAAAGAAAACACCAGACAAGATGAAAGTAATCAGCCAAGCCTACCATCTAGAGGCCAAAATGTTTATTACAGCAGAGCCACGAAGCACTTCTGGTGATCTCAGTGCTGTCAAAAGGACAAATGATCTAAAAATGAGTATGAAAATATCAAAGCTGCAAAGATAATCGTTTGTAAATTTGCAGAGGAGCACGTTAAAAAACGCACCAAACTAATACTAATGTCTTGTGAATTAAACATCAGCGCTAAAAATCAAATCATGGCAAACAGAGTAAATTCAAACATCTTTAGTACATAAAACATTTAGTTTAGCATGAAAAACTGATGAAGATGAAAAGGTTTGTTGACAACAGTAAATGTGTAAACATTTGTTTCCCTTTTTACGAAGTTTAATGTCCTTTAAAATATGTGATTTAGATACAAGTGTGCGTACTACACTTTTAAAACTGTTAAAGACATATTCTGACATTTATGAGCGGGATCTATTTCAGAGTTTTTCTTCAAACATGTTTTCTGAGCTGCAAGTTACTGATCAAAGTATCAGTTTGTATTTTCTTCTCCTTTGTTGACGAGATCAAAACATGTAACACGATTGAGATTATTGCACTTTATTGCAGAAACTTTTAGGCAATTAACCTTTTGTTGATTTTTAATATTATTGTATTTTGTAAGTGAATGGAAGTGCCAAATGTTAAAAGGGGAGCAGAAGATAAGTGGATATTATAAATTTTGCAAACGCTTTGAAAAAATACAAAATCTAAAAAAAAGGATTTTGCTCAACACTGAAACATAATAATTTTTTATGTGTCAATGTTGAGTAAAATCATTAGATTTAATATATATAATGAGTTTATATATATAGATATATATATAGATATATATATAAATATGATCAGCAACACAGCAAAACTGCTTCCCAGCTTTCCCCCTGGCTTCACCCATGTGTGAAATCACTGTTAAGCACTGCTGAACCTGCAAGCTTAGCTGCACAATTGATTTACATTGAAACTGAGCACAAAAACTCTAAAACTGTAGACCTACATTGTTTTAACATAGATCAAGGTGTCAGAGAAAAAAATGCCAGGGAAGGTTTTATTTTACTTTTTTAGGTGAGTCACGGTTAAATAGAAATGACTTTTTTTGGATGTTCAAATTAACTGAATGAATTTTTGAAACTGGTAATGAAAGCATTCTCTTAAAAGTAACTAAAAAATACATGTATTTAGCTTTTAAATAGATAAACATTTCAAATAATTTTTAGTTTGGGCATGATTATTTTCTTTTTTTATGTCTAAATACTAGATATCAGAGTAAATGGTTACATGCATCCATTGTCTAAAGTCAGCTAATAAATCCTTAGCAGTCCTTGGCCGTTTCTCTAATAATTTACCTTTAAAGCAGTTTTTT